>CM036765.1:25821565-27203231 GCA_020796225.1 Arion vulgaris | reverse complement strand
TTTGTGACTATACAGACACTCCTAAATACAAATGAAAATAAAACATATTAGTTAGTTAGTTAACAAAACAGACTTCACTAAACTTCGGTAGATCAATAGATGTTCAGTTTCATTAAGTAGATTGTGAAAGGTATCCATGCTTATAAATCAGTTGAAACAAGACCCTCTGCTTGAATTAAATTGAAAAACTGAGAATGAAATGGTTTCACTACCTACCAAGAATGCAACCATACCACACTGTCCACAAAACCGTCTATAGCAGAACATTGATGTAAAAGACGAGATGAAGAACAAAGAAACAGATTGCTAGATGAAGTGACAGATGGAGTGCTAGAATCATGCCAAATGATGCCCAAACCCATCACTCAAGACATCAAAGAAGTGCAAAAAAAAATACAGAAAACTCAGACTCTGGGTTACAATCCGTTAACAGTGAGACATCCGTATTACATTGTTTCACAACTACCAAAAGTGGCTCTTGTACGTCTACAAACATTTATTTTGTCTTTTACATACATATTCGTTTTGTTTTAAAAAACAAAATCGCAAAACCACTATGCATTCTTTTCTCTTCTTCTCGCGATTGTTCTTAGGTCATTTTTATCATTCTAATGTGATATATAAACAGCCAAACATCAAGAACGGATGTACGTGCACAACCTTCAGTACCTACTGGAGCTCAGTTGCTTATCCTTCGGTGGTGTGTTCGGTTTCAACCAGCGTTTACTGGGTTCGCTCTCCGTTAGCCCTTTGCTGTCCCCAGCCAAACCTGCAAGGCAGCAGGTTGCTATTTTCTTTTAGGGCAGCGACCCTTAGATGGCCTGCCCTCCTGGGTTTATGAGCGCCACCTGGTCGTTTTGTGGACACCTTGGTTTGCCACCAGTCCAGGCTTGTGTCGGTTTGCTCGCTTAGCCTTTGATTGTTCCCAATCAAACTACAAGACCAGCAGTATTTCCCTGCGAGTGGAAATGCGCACTGGCTTCACATCTGCTGGGCTTTCCAGTTTTTCTGCACATTCTGGTGGTCCGCACACCCTCTCGTCTGCCGTGCTTGCTGTACCTTCCGTGCCTGCCCCACCTTCCGTGCATGCATGCAGTGCCATGCTCTTCTGCCCACCTGGTGGGCCCACTCATACATCGCCCGCATGCGTGCTTGCTCTGCCCCGGTGCCTGCCTTATCGTCACCGTCAGTTTTCGCCATGCTCTTATTTGCCTGGGTTGTCCGACCCTGGGGTTTAAATCGTGCTTATGTGGACCCACGTGCAACTCAACCAGGGGCCCAGCATATCGGGCTCTAGGGGGATGAGTGAGCGAGAGAGCTAGAGCTATACTGGTTCGAGTTTCACCCCGTGGGTCCACTTCTCTTCGGGAATGCACCTCTCATCCCTTTAGTTTTGGTGTGGTCATTTACTCCGGGGAGTTGCATTTGTTCATGGACGACTCGCACACTGCTGTTTCTTACTTTTTAGCAACTTGGGCATGTTTTTATCGGACCACGGCCAGGAGATGCGTGCATTTTGTTCTTATTTGTGAACCTGCCTTGCCTTTCCGTGCTTGCACTGCTACCACCACCTGTGGCTCTTTTTCAATCCTTGTTACCCCCTTAGCCAGACCGGAACCAAAGTCTGTTTCCAGGGTCACCATGTGGAGGTGGGGCACAGGGTCTTGATTAGTGCCAGCTCACTAATCCTGGCACATCCCTCATGTGCCTTTGACCCCACTATGCATTCTGATCATCATCGGTCTTAAATGTTTTTTTTTCTTCATATTCTGTTAGCTTGTGATAAAAATATATTCATTTATCCATGAAATAATATACCATTCATCAAATTTCTTAGAAAACTACGGCTTAATTTTGACATATTCGTGTAGAGTGAAAAAAAGGAACCATATTAATTTGGCCACAACAGGTTTTTCAATGTAGAAGTCAATGTGTTAAGCAACAATTAAGAAACTTAAAAGTCTTTATCACAAGAGTGATAAAAGCTCTACAGCGCAGTGAATGAGATGAAAGAAGTGAGGGTCAGCGAAACAAAGCTGATCAAGATCCTATTAACAGGATGCATCACTGCAGTCTGGCTAAGTAAGTAAAGATTGTAGAGTTGAGGTAAACCCAACCCTATGGATGGTTGTGCTGTGCTGAAAAGTGCTGATATCGCATACCGCTATAAACTGCGCCAGGATAAGAAACTCTTTATTCAACATAAACAAAAGCGACGGATAATACTTACCAATTATGGTTATTTGCTACTAGCCAGAATACAATTAGCGAACCCCAACAAATGTCCGGGTCATATGCAGTTTTGTTGATTGTTTAAAGTAAGATATAAATAGACATCCAATGTCATTTTTGTGTGTGTATAACTTACTTTCTTCTTTCTGCATCGTGTGGCTCTGTGCCTGGCAATGTGACTGTAATGGTTGTAGGAGAGCTGATATCATATCTTCTCTGTGGTTTTTTACAGAGCTTAACTTTTACAAGACCACTAAATATTGAGTTTGAGATGATGGCAATCAGTGGCTGGAACTGACTTGGGAAGAAGCTAAAAGTTGATGGGAGTAAAGAAAAAGACAGAGATGATTATGACAAAATAGAAATATCATCAATGTTATCAGAACTAAGTAAGGATATGTAACAATGCTCATCATCATCAAGGTGCGTATCCTTTATAGGACGTTGCTCTCTTTGCAGCACATCTGAAATTCACTCTGTCTCTTGCCAGTTCACCCACTTCGTCGATGGTTATGTTCATGGTTTCTTTAATATCTTGTAGCCATTTTCTTCTTGGTCTGCCTCTGCGTCCTGGGACCCTGCCTTTAATATTGTTCTTAACAATGCTCACAAAAGAACACAATATTCTTGTATAATTTCCATGAAAAGTGATCAGTAACATATTATCGACCATTCTGTTTCCTGTAGATAAGGTGGAAATCCCTAACCCAATCCAGCTCACAACATGTTTCTTTCGATCCTTCCAAAAGTATTCCAAGTTCATCACATTCAGCTCTAGGAAATACTTTATTTATATGGTTACCTTGTATAACACTGTATTCCCCGATGTGCCTCATGGTATGAAAATAGGTTTCTCTACCATTACCATTATGAGTCCTTGTTGCGCCCAATAATGCAGAAGCAAAAAATGTCAACTCAATTCGATCTTATGCCTTTCTTTCTGTCTCAAACCTAGTCCTATGCGTGTCTTTGAGCTCTGCTTCAAAAGTTTGTCTTCATGTGCCCCTATGACTCCTTTTTTCCTGCTATCTCTGCTGTGTCCACTGTATTATATGTCTTGGAAGCTTTACTTTTCTCATTCTGAGGACATACCTAATCCATCACCATCATCTCTTTAGTATCTACTTCTTCCAGACCAGTTAGCTCTCAAGTCTGATATTGTTAATCTTATCCCCCATGTATATCCAAGTATTCTTCTCAGAAGTCTTTCCCCAAGTCCTCTTAAAATACTTATATATTTTCTTATCTATTTTCCCAAGTCTGAGATCCATAGAGGATGACTGTTCTAGCCTATGCTTTGTAGATCTCCAGATGTTGCAAAATCTGATGTAGGATGCATTTGCCCTTCCTACTTTTACTTTACTTATATGGCATTTTCAGCCAACTTCGCAGCATCTTCTCATTCTAAAACTCACCTTTATATACATAGTTTGACTTAATTTTATTGTGGGAGGAAAGCTTAAACTACTAATAATAACAGTATAGAATGGCACTGATAGGACAACAAAGAGCATGCATATTCCCAGTGGCTATGTACAAGTGTGAAACATAGATATTTAACAAGGCAGTGTGAAAGCTTATATACCCTTTTGAATATAAATGTCGCCTGAGTGGTTACCGGGCCCAAATTTGGGGTGTAAAGAATAGAGCCACTGTTACCTGCCACGCATGTCGTAAAGGCGACTAGGAGGTTTGGCTGAGATCGGATGCATGTGTCTTCTTCTTCTTTACATTCGTTCATTACGACCAATTTTAATCACTCTTTGTGATATGTTTGATCTTTGCCAAAAACATGTATACGTTGTACATTGGTTTGGTAGGACCCTAAATGCATAGACTTCTACATGTTTAGGACACATGCATCCGATTTCAGCCAAATGCATGTGTCCACTAGGGAATGCTAACCCGAAACAAATGCTTACAGAAAACGGATGCACCAGGCTGTAAGGCGCATAACATGGTGCAACGACCCTTACAATGAGGAATGGGATAACGGATTCTACGGTCGCCAATCTGCCTCTGAGATTTAGCCACGCATTAAGAATGTCAGACCTACCATCACGAGGTGGCCAAAACTTACTGCTGGAAGAGGTTGGCACAAACGAGAAAGCAGAAATCATAGAAATTATATCCTACAGAACTGTCCCAGTATGCAGACTTGAGAAGAAAGATGTGGCCCACTTACACTAGCGTCCAAGACAAACTGTATGGCGTGGCTGATAATCTGAGGCAGACGGCTGCCTTTATTAGAGAATCCAAATCTCAATCTAGTGAGAACGCAGAAGAAGAATATAAATGTTACAGAAGAGTTCTCCGTATTCCATGAACAGAAAAGAGAACAAATCAGATCTATCCAGAAGAAACTAAAAATCAAAGAAAATTGGTTGATACTACAATGAATATAGAAATAGTAAAGTATTTTGGACATAAAAAAACACAAAAGAATGGAGAAGATCATAATGGAAGGAGTCATCCAGGCAAAGAGGAAGACCACAGAGAAGATGGATTTAGGATGTAACTGATGATTTTAGCATGAGAACTGCAAAAGCATCACATGTGGTCTATAAGAAAAAGAAATTCTGAAGGACTGTTAGGGTGGAAAAGTTATGCTCAGGACAAGCTATTTGATGATAATGGTACAAGTACTGTTTAAATGAACACATTTCAATTTAACATCAAATTCTGATTTTATTACGTTCAAAACTTTCTCCCAACGATAATCACATATTACATCCAATATCAAGGTGGATAAACACTAGAACATGATGATTAATTAGTATTTCCATTATTAGTAACGTCTTTGCATATGTACTTACTACCTGTAAAGATGTTGAAAGATCTGAATAAATTGATATGTAGATCTTGTCTTTTTTAACCGAACAAAGTGATTAATTCATGCTTCATCCTCAGTCAATTGAAGTCACCCTGGTCACTATTACAAGTGTTTGCATCATCACTACTACTATTTTAGTACTATCAAACGCCCGAGTGGTTACTGGGGCCCAAATTTGGGGTGTAAAGAATAGAACCACTGTTACCTGCCACGCATGTCGTAAGAGGCGACTAAGGAGGTTTGGCTGAAATCGGATGCACATGTCCTAAACGTGTAGAAATATATGCGTTTAGGGGTCTACCAAACCAATGTGCAACGTATACACGTTCTTGGCAAAGATCAAACATATCACAAAGAGTGATTAAAAGTGGTTGTAAAGAACGAACGCAAAGAAGAAGAAGAGTACTATCAAAGACCTCTGAAGTCAGAGAAGGCCCGCCTGTATAGCGGGTGACACTGATAAAAAGGGAAAGCAGGACTTCATGCAAAAATCAGTCTAGAGACAAATCCCTGACTACGCCTGACTTCATCGCAGGCGACGCAAGAAGAAGTACTATCAAAATAACACATTCAAAATACCATCTATGTTGTTTTAGCTCTCCTTGTTATCGACAGACTTGTCAACACTGTCAGAACAGTCCAACCTGTTTAACAATGCTATTTGTGATGTTATGATTTGGTAATCAGCTTCAAAATACATAAATTTCATCAAATTAATTAAATAGATTAAAAAACCAGAAATTTGATCAGAATGCGTTGATGTAAATTTATCACGAATTTTAACATAAAAGAATGCTTGGCCCAGTGTGCGGCAGATGGGCTATTTTAATAGACAATCTTGGTGAGCCCTGCGGAAGTTAGTACGGAACGAGTTCATATGTTTATTTCTGCAAACACAAGGTGCACCGCTTAACAAAATGTATCCAAGATGACCTACCAATGCACACAACACCTGATACCTAATCTCTACTCTGTCCCCTGAGAACAAGTTAGTGATACAGAAAAAATCATTACAACAATTAGTGGACTCACAACTGGAGAGATACACAATGACCTGCAGAAGAAAACAGCCACTATGTGCATGATCCAAGAAAATTACCCCAAACAGTCATGGATTAATGCCTACACCGATGGGTCTGCAAGAGACGCAATTAAGAATGGAGGGGCTGGTATTTATATTACATATCCCAACAACTACAACGAGACAAAGTACATTTCAACTGGTAAAATTTGTTCAAACTACACACCAGAGGCTCAAGTACTACTACAGGTCGCAATCATGATCAACAACACCAAGATCTGACTGTCAACAAGTGGTTTTTTCACAGATGCACTATCCGTTCTGCAATCCGTAAACTTCCATCCATGAGAAAGGAGCTCAGCAAGATTTCTGCAAACAAGAGATTTACACTCCAGTGGGTACCATCACACTGTGGAGTGCCATGTAATGAGAAGGCAGACAAACATGCTAAAACGGGAGCAGAATGTGAACATGCAGAAAATGAAATCACATACATTGAAAAAAGAGATATTGTGGACATTAGAAAAGAACCAAAACTATCCAACTATGACTACCACACACTCGACAGACAAGGAGAGACTATCATCTTCTGACTCAGGATAAGACATAACAGACCAAATAAACACCTAAACAGAATACAATTGTCCCCATCCCCTCTGTGTCATCGCTGATCAAACCACAGAACATGTCCTGCAAGACTGTCCCCTGTATGCCCCCTCCCTAGAAATGAATGATGGCCCTACAACACAACATTCAAAACTATATGGCACCAGAGATGAGCTCCAGACAACACTCGACTTCATCATAAGAATGCATCTGATGGTATAATCATCAAAATAGCGTTCGCAAAGAAGAAAAAGCAAAACGTATGTACCTACCTTGCAAAGCTAAAGTTATCAGCCATGTCACCACGATTTCCATTATTGTGCTTCTGATAAAATCTGAGATACACCCAGCTAACAACCATTCCACAAGCAAACATGTAAGGATATGGTCCTGGTAGCAGTCCAGCAATCCTCAGCAAAATAATAATAATAAGCAGTGTCAGTGGTATGTGTGTATTCCTGAGCTTGCCAAATGGGAGTGTTGCAAGGCAGTGATCAGGCATCACTTGTTTTACTGCCACACAGAACCCAGCTATGTAACCCGATAAGCCATAGATGTGAACTTCAAATAAATATTCCTCGTTTAGAGTCACCAGGTAAATAAAAAAGTATAAGAATGCTGTCAGAATGCCAACACCCAGGTTGACAATAACGAAAAAGATTAGCATATCTGGTGCACCCCAGAGTGGTTCCAGTAACTTTCCAAAAAGGACAATTACTGCAATATCTGCTAAGACATGCCAAAAGTGCAGCTCGACAAAACAGTACAGGACAAAACTGTAAACACGAAAATTTGGTGGCATAACATAACCTGGTGTCACTGTTATGTAAGGAATCGTTGAAGAGATATACGAGATGAGATATCCTAAAATTACTGTAACTGCCACAGCTTTGACAACAATACTACTCTTCCCAACCGCAACAGAAAAATGATCTCTTAAAATTGGAAATTTCGTTTGAGCAATGGAAGCCGCCATTTTGTTTTTTATTTTCATTTTACTTACGAATACAACCTGACGTCACCTTCAACAGGTTGGCGACGGTATTTAAAAAAACGTGTACTCCCCCATTTAAGTAGTCAAATAATACGTGTATATATAAAATGAGTACTTGTGTGCAGATTTCTGAGAACATGTGTTTCCTGTGGCAACATATGGATGTGAATCGTGGACCATAACACAAACATTAAAGAACAACATTGAAAGTTTTGAAACAAGGTGTTGCAGAAACGTTCTTAGAACATTATAGAGAGAGAAAACATAGACATATTACAAGACATGCATATCGAGCTGCTATAACAACGAACCGCATCACATTGAGATCTAAAACCTCTGCCCTATGTGTCGTCTTTGGCACGAAAGAAACAAACTAACTAACTATATCAAGCTGCGATGAGCTTTCTTTATTTTTTCTTCTCTTCAATCCTGTTTTGCCACACCGCTTCAGGATAAGAAGAGGTGTCTAGAAGAGTCCCGTGTGCGCTTCATAAATAGTGTCCTTCTTCGTCTCTGTTATCTCTGAGTCGAACTTTTGCGTGGTCAGCCTTTTGCTTTGTATCCATTGTATCGGAGCAACATTGCTCTTTGAGGTGCGATATCTGTTGGTAATCTGCTTATGTGGTCGAACCATTTAATTTGTTGTTTCTTGATGAAATTCAGTACTTATGTTGTACCCACTTTTCCCCCCTGATGTCTTGATTTCTCAACCAGTCTCTTCTTGTTACCCCCAGCCTTCTGCGCAGACTATGTCGTGAGTGACGATTCGTGACTAGTTTTTTTCTATCATTTAATGTCAGCGTTCAGGTTTGGCATTGATAGCATAATGTTGGGAGAAAGATTGTGTTAACCATTACTCTTTTTGTGTTCATTGTGACGTGTTTGCATTTTAAATTGAAACCATTTGTCCTATCATTTTTCTCTCTTGCGTTCGTTCTTTGTGGCCATTTTTATCATTATTTTTGTAGTTTATAAATAGCCTGAGCCAAGACCGTATTTTACGTCACATCTTCAGTACCATTTGGAGCTCTAGTACTTGTCCTTCGGCGACGTGTCCGATTTCAACCAGCGTTTACTGGGTTCGCTCTCCGTTAGCCTTTGGCTGTCCCCAACAGACCTGCAAGGCAGCAGGTTGCTATTTTCTCACAGGGTAGTGACCCTTAGACGACCTACCCTCCCGGGTTCTTGAGCGTCATCTACCCAGCTAACCTGTCTTTATTTGGACCCAGTGCCGGATTAGGCCAGCGCGGGGCCCGTAGCAAATTTTAGCGCGGAGCCCTAGGTTTTGTATGATAATAAATAATAAAACATAAATTTTACAAACAAACTTGTCTCGATTTAATGTGAGAAAATTTAGAGATAATACTAGACAAATCAATTTCTCTAAGTAAATTCAATGTTCAATGACATACGGTGAGGTTATTTAGACGATCTTGTCCCATCATGTTCCTTAACTCACTTTTATACGCTTTAATGTCGAAAAAGAATGTTCTCCGCTTGCAGTTGGTAATCATTAAAGACAAGTAAATTCGTAAGACTATTTCTACATTTGGGAAACACAACTCTAATGTGCTACTGAGCCACACTGGGAAAATATTCTGCAAAATACTTGAGAAAAGGCTCCGCCACATTATCGAGCCACAGCTTAATGACTCCCAAATGGGATTCAGGAAGAACAAAAGCTGTACAGACGCAATATTCGCCCTCAGACAGTTAGTAGAAAGGACTATCGAATCCGACAAACATTTACACGTTGCATTTGTAGATCAGGAAAAAGCGTTCGACCGCGTAGATAGGCACAAGTTGTGGAAAATACTAACAACCTATGGGGTTAATGAACACCTAATCAACCTTTGCAAGAACATTTATACTGACAGCCAATGTACGATTAGAACAAATACAGGATTATCAGAAAAGTTTCACGTAGGGTCAGGAGTAAGACAAGGTTGCGTACTATCCCGCTGCTATTCATCACGTACATTGACCACATTTGTAAAATAGCTAACACCAGCGAAGGAAACAACCTCGGAGAACTCTTAAATGAATTTCTTTTGCAGACGATCAGGCAATCATATCAACAACAGAAGAACAGCTACAACAACACATCAACAGACTCCAGTTAGCATGTAACGAATACAACATGAGAATTAACATCGACAAAACAGAAGTAATGACATTCGCCAGAGAGGAAAACACTACCAACATCTCCATCGATAATCATCTACTAAATCAAGCAAAGATTTCACATACCTGGGAGCATTTTTTCAGCAAATGGAAGAATAACTAATGAAATTCAACACAGATGCAACAAAGCAAATCAAATGATAGGGCAAATGGCGCCAATTTTAAGATGCAAACACGTCACCATGAACACAAAAAGAGCAATGTTCAACACAATCTTTCTCCCCACACTATGTTACCAGTACCAAACCTGGACGCTGACAACAAACGATAGAAGAAAACTAGTCACAACAGAGATGAAGTGTCTACGCAGAATGCTGGGTGTAACAAGAAGAGACCGGTTGAGAAATGAAGACATCAGGAAAAAGTGGGTACAACATCAGTACTAGACTTCATCAAGAAACAACAAATTAAATGGTTCGGTCACGTAAGCAGATTACCATCAGACAGTGCACCCAAAGAGCAATGCTGCTCCGATACAATGGGTACAAAGCAAAGGCCGGCCACGCAAAAGATGGACCTCAGAGATAACAGAGGCGACGAAAGAGACTATCTACGAAGCGCATACTAGGGCCCGTTTTAGAAATCTCTTCCTGACCTGACGCTGTGAGGCATACAGGATTCGAGAAAGAAAGAAAGAAAGAACTCTAATGAATTTTCCATTATGCTTTCTTCTAAATCTTCTTGGTAAGAGCTGACAATATTTGGAATTCTTTTCAAGATCTCTTCTGCTGTAAGAGATTTTAACTGCCAAAGTATTCCAAATACACCAGTTACTCTATGGTACTCTGCCATGCGTTTAGGTAAGGCAGAGAGTACATTATCAATTATGACAATAAACACCTGACTTTCAAATTTTTGTTTGGGTGTTTGATTTTCTACAACTTCATCGAGCGTAGTAGAGCCAATGAAATCGACGTACTTAGTATTTTCTTGCGTCGTCTTGAAGTTTGTTGCTGATATTCTTGACAGTCAGGATTTTGACTTTGGCCTCAATATCTGAAAATGTAGGCCGCATATGTTGAACGTACCTGTGTAACGATTCATAAAGGGCATATCCCGTGTTAAGGTCTTGCTCATGTGACTGTAATGAAGCGCTAGACGCTTGCAAGCATTCTAGAACTCCGCTCCATAGAAGGGTCATTATTCCTGTTTCCAACTTATTTATCTCCAAAACTAGCCCATACGCCTGATTACGACACTCTACCTTCTGATCCATGTTATTGAGATGTCATCCAAAACTTGTTTGATAGTGGTAATACCACATAAAAGGGCATTTGTCGCATGAGCTCGGGCAGACCACCTGGTGTCCGACAGTCTCTTCAAAGTCGGGAGTTTTGAACCTGTATCTTCCAGTGCTTTTGTAAGAACGTCCCATCAATAGTTAGAAGCGGAAAAGAGTGTATAGAGGTTTTCAACAAAATCGAAAAATGTTATGCTTTATACAACATTCTGCAGCACACTTATCAACCAAATTCAGTGAATGTGCAAAGCAAGGAATGTTTTCTGCGTACTTATTTATTTCCTTAATGCGTGCTTGTAAGCCGTGATATTTCCCACTCATGTTGCTGGCATTGTCATAGCTTTGACCACGACAGTCTTTGACATCAATGCCATTTTTCTTTTAAAAATCAAGTGAACTTTGGGCGAGTTGTTCAGCAGTATGACTTTCCATATCAAAGAACTTCACAAACCTTTCCACTGGTCAAGATGGCAACACATAGCGTACTATTAGAGTGAGTTGGTCCACATGCGAAATGTCTGGAGTAGAGTCCAGTGATACGGAATATTACTTGCATTTCTTAATTTCGCAAATAATATGATCCAGTAAGCTAATGCAATTAGATGGATACATTTCTCACATGTTGTTTTTGATAAGTATGATGTATGTCCCTTTCCTTTGTTTGCATTAATAATATATGCTGAGCCAAAAAATGTCAAATTTGGCTATTAATTCCAACAAAACTAAATAATTTTCATTATGAGGTGAACCAATAGTTTCATCCCTACCCCGAAATGCAAGACCTCGTTCTGCTAAAATTGGATAACTGAAGTAATTCGCTCTAAAAGTGTCCGCCAATATATGTTTGTTCAGTCTCAATTTGGTTTACAAGTTGAGAATCGACAGTAGCATCCTACTTTTTGCAAATTAACAGCGAAATTATCGCTAGTCTATGGAAGGTGCTTTCTTCACGTCTTTTCAACAAATTAATTGCGTTTTTCCAGTCGTCAAATCTTTTTTCCGTAAACCGTGACGAACAGCCTGAATCAGTAACTTTGCAAACAGAAAAGTTGTCCTTTAGTTTCTGAATAACACAACCAATTTTTTACATGAGTTTTATTTGTTGGTTTATGTGTATATGTGAAAAACGACTTTCGACAAAATCGTAGATTGTTTTCTTTATCGTATGTTTTTTTAAGACATGAAATCACTGTTCATATGTTGCACTTCGCTACTTCCTTTCGCAATCCAATAATCTCGATTGAAGTTGCTTGGCCATTCACCAATACCGTTGGAATACATTTTACTTTCGTTATGTTTTTGGCTTGTAGAAGATGTTGCTACATTGGAAGCATGTGCTGTGCTTTCTCCATCTCTTTGGCTTGAAGATGATGTGGCTAAATTGGAAGACTTGCCGAACATTCGACTTCAGTTTGTCTTGTGGAAAGTGTGGCTAAATCGTGAAGAATCTTAATGGTAATATTGGTAATGATGATTCTTCTATAGCACTGCCTTCATCTACTACACAGTGAGACGCGACTTGTGTATTTTCTGCTTCGATTTTTTTTGGATTCATCACCATCACACACGACATTAAAAAAATTCAGATAGATTGCGTGTTTTTGATATAACATCTTGGTTATTTTTTCCTTTTCATCTCTGTCACATAGGCGCGGGGCCCCCAGAAGTGCGGGGCCCGTAGCATTTGCTACTTCTGCTACTATGCTAATCCGGCTCTGTTTGGACCTCTTGGTTTGCCTTCCGTCCAGATTTATGTACGGCTTACTCCGCTAGTACGCAAGCGAGACATGGACAGTGTATAGCAGACACGGAAGAAAATTAAACCATTTCCACACAAGCTGTCTACGCAGAATACTAAAAATAAACTGGCAGGACAAAATTCCAGACAGCGAAGTCCTCACAAGAGCAAAGATCCCAAGCGTCAACACCCTGTTGCAGAAGGCCCAACTGAGATGGGTCGGTCACGTTGCTCGAATGCCTGATAAACGCATCCCAAAACAGTTGATGTATGGCGAGCTTGAAGGGGCAGACGTTTAGCTGGTGGACAGAAAAACGCTTTAAAGACACTCTTAAAGTGTCTCTGAAATGCTTCGATATAGACAATACGTGCTGGGAATCCTTGCGCAAGATCGCCAAATGTGGCGCTGTAACAACAAAGAGGAACCCGAATAGCTGAGAATCATCGTATTGTTGAGTCACAGAGAAAACGAGCAGCGCGAAAAGACAGAGCACACAACACGCACATGTCTAACCTTGATCATGTATGCCCCACCTGTGGTCGGGGATTCTGTTCTAGGATTGGACTCTACAGTCACCTCCGCACACACCAGAGAGGTGCAACAGTACACGTCTGAGATTGTTGTCATCATCGCTTGCGATGGACGGCTATTATCACTCCGCTAGTTTTTGATTGTCCCCAATCAAACTACAAGGCAGTAGTAGTTCCCTGCGAGCGGAAACGCGCACTGGATTCAAGCCTCTGCTGGGCTTTCCAGTTTTCTGCACATTTGGGTGGTCCGCTCACCCCTACGCCTGCCAAGCCTCCTCAGCGCCGTGCACCTCTGTCCCATCGTTGGGCCCACTCGTGCACCGTTCGCTTACGTGTTCGCTCTGCCTCGATGCCTGCCCCACCGTGTCTATTGGTTCTCACCGTGCACACGTTCACAATGCCTCTAGCCTGTTCAGACACACGAGGCTCAACTCGGGCCCCCACCTCAGAGCTCAGAGTTTCGTCCTATGTGGGCCCACGTACAACCCATCTCGGGCCCAAGTTTTGCTCCAAGCCGGCCCACGTCTCCTCTGTGGATGCACCTCTCATCCTTTTATGTCTATCCGTTCCGCTTTTCCCTTCGGCCAGGAGAGACGTGCATTAATAGTCACTCTGCCACCCGAGTGGTTACCGGGGCCCAAAATTGGGGTGTAAAGAATAGAACCACTGTTACCTGCCATGCATGTCGTAAGAGGCGACTAAGGAGGTTTGCTGAAATCGGATGCACATCCTTAAGCGTGTAGAAGTTTATGCGTTTAGGGCCTACCAAACCAATGTGCAACGTATACACGTTCTTGGCAAAGACCAAACATCAAGCGGAGGATTAAAATTGGTCGAGAGAACGAACGCAAAGAAGAAGAAGAAGAGTCACTGGGATTCCGCTCGTCAGTGTTGCGAGCGGATCTCATCCAACGTGACTACGACTGCATCACTATCTACGCCAGAGTAGCTCTCCTCGATCCCCTGCCCGCTTAGCCAGACAGGAACCAATATCTGTTACCAGGGTCACCACGTTGAGGTGGGGTAGGATCTTGATTAGTGCCAGCTCACTAATCCTGGCGCGGCGTTGTCACTATGCGCCTTTTACCCCGTCCTATCATTTGATTTATTTTGTTGCATCTGTCGAGGAGCATATCGAGGAGCATTGGCTCATAAAAAAACATAATGACCTGGAAGATGAAATATTTTGACCACGTTAAACGTCACAGTGGTTTGGAAAGAACGGTAATGGAAGGCATGGTTCCTGCGGTACGATACAGGGGACGACCCAGAAGGAAGGTGGCAACAGGACATCAAAATAATCTTGAACATGACGCTAGATGGTGTTGGAGAACTTCTAGAGGCAGTTTTTCATGCGGGCTGTGATGAAAGCAACGTTTCGCAAGGAACATACTACTACTTGTCTTCCGCGTAGAGTGTATTGTTCACAATTATAATTATCACCTTTGGCCGTGGGACTTTCGTCAATTATTTATGCATTGGTTAATTGGATGCATGCATTATGACAAACGCAGCCAACTTTATCAATACTCTTGGTAGGAATGCAAATGAGAGTGGTGCAAAGAAAAAACAGACATCGAAGCTGATAACAGTTAGTTATCAAAACATCCTCATTGCACAAGAAAAAGGTTCATAATTGATCCGATCTCATCTTCATTATGTTCATCAGCACCTGGCAAGGGATAGCTATATTTCTGTATTGGTTATGAAGAAATCTATTCCCCGAAGAGTGTTCAATCTAGCAACGTCACGTTTATATCTAAATTCCCGCAGTCGGAACATGGACGTAGATTCCAAGACACCACATGCGTCCTCTGTCGGGCACATCTCTATAATTCCGTATTAAGTCCTGTCTATTGGACAGTGATCCCCCCCATGAGGCCATTACCTTGTAGTGGTGGGGGCTTGCTGCCTCAATGATCCAGAAAGCTATGCCGGCAGGAACGTTCTGTTCCTGGAAGGGTTACCCATGCCGGACAGGTCCAAGGTGAGAGGTCAGACTAAATGTGGCCTCCTGGTCCTCCAGGTTGGGGTTGGGCGCAGTGCTAACAACTTTGCCCCATAAAAAGAAAAATGTTACAGAAACTTCAAAAGGAAAAAATGCTCTGATGTCCAGCGGTCTTGAGACAGAGTACCACTGTCAGCATGAACAGTATGGGTGAAAGCAGCAAGGAAGCCCATGCTGGGAATTCAAGTCTGCTGGATGTCAAAACTAAACTAAGAATAGGATTCTGGAACGTCAGAACAATGTTCGAGACCACAAAGACATCACAGGTGGTAAAAGAGATGCAACACTATAAATTACACATTCTAGGGGTCAGCGAAAGTAGATGGACAGGCTTCGAACAGACAACTAGAACAGGGGAAACCATCTTATACTCAGGAAGAGACGACGGGAATCATTCAGCAGGAGTTGCACTAATAATAAGGAAAGGATTGAATAAACATCTCTTAGAGTGGCAAATTGATTAATGAAAGATTGTTGAAAGCCTGATTTAATGGGAAACAAGGAAAGCTAACTATCATTCAATGCTATGCACCCACTAACGAAGCAGAAGAAGAGGACAAAAACACATTTTATAGAAGGTTACAGGAAATAGTGGACAAGGTTCCAGCTCAGGACGTTTTGTACATAATGGGAGACCTAAACGCAAAAGTTGGAAACAATAACAGACACAGAGAAGCAATAATGGGGAAAGAGGGATGTGGCACTGCAAATGAAAATGGAGAAATTTTGAGCAATTTTTGTCTAGAAAACAGACTGATCATAGGAGGTACATTGTTTCCACACAGGACCATACACAAGTACACATGGATATCCCAAATGGAAGAGATGAAAACCAGATAGACCACTTTATGATCAACAGCAAATGGCGAAAGACATTACTTGATGGAAAGGTGAAAAGAGGAGCTGACGTGGGCAGCGACCACCACTTGTCGCTTGCCATGATCGGCTTCAAACTCAAGAAAACATATATACAAGCAAGACAAGAACAGAATACTTTAATGTTAACCTATTAAAAGACAGAGAGATTGCTACAAAATATATAGTGGAACTAAAGAACAGATTTCAAATCCTGTCAGAGCAGTCAGACACAACACCAACTGAAAGTATCTCAAGAAAAAAATGGAATGCATCAAAGGCACATATAAAATAGTTAGCGTAGGGTACTGGGAACCAGAAAGGACAACATAAAGAGTGGATAAGTGGCCAGACCTAGAATACATCCAAAAGCGTCATCAATAGCATTAGATCAGAACGTCAAAAAGATAAGGCAAGAAAAGAATATACAGAACTAAACAAATGGTAAAAAGAAGTGCTAGAACAGACAAGAGAAAATTTATGGAAAAGACAGCAGAAATAGCAGAAAAGGTTGCTAAAGTACATGATCTGCACACACTGTACAAGATTACCAAACAATTATGGGGAGGTAAAAGACACAACCATAACATGCCAGTCAGAAACAGTCTAGGACAACTGTTGACAACAGAGCAGGAGCAGGATATGAGATGGACATCCCACTTTGAAGATGTGCTAACAGACCTGATCCTGAACATCCACCGGATATCCACGGCCGCACAGATATTGATATCAACCTCAAATTGCAGAAAAGCAAGAAATAGTAAAGCTATTGGATCCCTGAGAAACAACAAAGCACCGGGAAATGATGAAATGACAGCAGAGCTTTCAAGATCGATCCCATCTTAGCTGCAAACATATTAGAGCCATTGTTTGCAGATATCTGGGAGAAAGAAGAATTGCCTACGGATTGGACTAGGGGTACTGTGGTGAAAATCCTAAGAAAGTGAGACCTAACAGATTGCAATAACTGGAGAGGAATCACGTTGCTTTCAATCCCAAGTAAGATATTCTGCAAAATTGTCATAATGCGAATAAAAGAAGCAGTAGACAAGTGTTCACGAATGGAGCAAGCAGGATTTAGGAAAGGAAGAGGAACAAATGAACATATATTTACCCTGCGTAACATTTAGAACAATGTAGCGAGTGGCAAAGGACTATATATATCAACTTCATAGATTTTGAAAAGGCATTCGACAGCGTCCACAGAGACAGCCTTTGGAAGATACTGAGACAATACGGCGTACCGCAGAAGCTTGTCAACATCATAGCCATCTTCTATAAAGATTTCATGCAACCTAGAATTCAACAAACATTCTCAGTAAAATCTGGTAAGACAGGGATGCGTAATGTCCTCTTTTGTTTAGTATTATAATTGATGGTCAAAATGCCATAAAACAACAAGCACCAAGAGGAATAAGATGGACCCCTTTCGAGATGTTTGAGGACCTGGACTTTGCAGACGATATAGCCCTGGTGTCACACAAATATGAACATATACAAGAGAAAAGTAAATAATTCATCAGCACGAAAGACAGTAGGCCTCAAAACAAACACAGGAAAAAAAAAAATTATGACAAACAGTGAAATCCAACAACCAGTAATGTTAGAAAATGAAACACTGAAAAGGGTTGAGCAGTTTACATATCTGGTAGCGTACTGACACCAAATGGTGGCACAGAGGAAGAT
Organism: Arion vulgaris; assembly: GCA_020796225.1. Taxonomy (NCBI): domain Eukaryota; kingdom Metazoa; phylum Mollusca; class Gastropoda; order Stylommatophora; family Arionidae; genus Arion; species Arion vulgaris. The sequence continues at coordinate 27,185,303 of CM036765.1, read as the reverse complement.
ATAAAATCACGTCTAAGTAAGGCCAGAACCGCTTTTGCCAGAATGAAACCAGTATGGAAGTCCAAAATCTACAAGGACCACAAGCTTAAACTCTATAAAAGCATTGTTTGCCAGCTTTTATACAGATCGGAGTGTTGGAGGATGACCAAGGAGATACTAGCAGGCTGTCAGTTTTCCACCACTCTTGTCTTCGCAGAATCTTGGGAATCTTTGGCCAGTAAAAATATCCAATAACCAACTACTCCAAGACACAAGACAAGAGGCAATGAATGACATACTCAAAAAGAGAAGATGGAAATGGCTCGGACATGTTAGGAGAATGAGACAAGAAATGCCTGCAAGGATAGCCTCACTTGGACACCAGAGGGAAAGAGAAAGAAAGGCAGACCACGGACAACATGGAGGCGCATGATGGAAGAGGAACTGACACCGCATCTCTGATGTGGGGCCTGCGCTGAAGGCTGCACAGGACAGGAGAGCATGGAAAGTCCTTTCTAAGCCCCATGTGTCACTAGGCATGACGGGATTAAGTGGCAATATTGACAGTGATAGATGCTAATGTTGAGATTATGACGATGTATATATTAATGTTATTGTCTGGGGTGGAGTAAAATCAGATTGAGGCTTTTTTTGCTGGGTTGAGAACGTGAACTGCCCAAGAATAAACATGATAGTAAACTGGATAGTCTGTCCAAAATTCTCGTTTGTTGATTTTCTCGAAAACTATTTGGATCTCAGTGATTTTGCAAGCAGCCTTAGAATACCCATGCCCTTTTAAAAAAATTTTTTTTCCAAAAAATTTGATGTGTTGAAATATTTCTTTTTGGTTTATAAAAAAATCAACCTCACCGGATTGACACAATATTTCGATTTACGGTACACAGACGCGTTGTTCAAAAAATCATTGGTAACATTGAAATATCGGGGTTCCCCAAAATTTCCCCCGTCCCCCAAACGTCGATTTTGGCAAACATATGACGTTTAATTGGGATACCGTTTTTATTTAAAGGCGTATCCTTTTGAAAATTTTTGTATCATATTTGTTGGCATCCGCTTGATATCCATTCATAATGAGTCTGAAGTGAAATTTATAACAATGCAGAAGGTTACATTTTTACTATCCCATTTCCTGGGAATCAAAAGGGGGTCATCTATATTGCGATATTCAAACCCCTGAGAAAAAACACCTGGCCTTGGTCTGAAAAAAATCCCTCGATGGATTAAACGGCCCAAAAGTCTTGTCAAAAAGGGAAAGGAAAGAACAATTGACGACTTTTACATGTGTCATAAACAGGGGGCTCTTGAAAATGTTTGCGACAAATCAACTTGCTCTCAGGAAACTGAAATTAAAACTGCAATCAGATTGCAGACATTTCTAAAAATACTCTATGGAAAATTTTAAGGGGCTTCACCTTAAAAAAAATATAGCGCAGGAATATTATTTTTGAAAAACCACATTTAAGTCCCCAGTAAATCCAAACAGATCCGGAGGGCCCCGGGGGCAAAGGGTAGTTTGTATTTTGGACGAATCCTGGGTCAATGCTCACCCACCCAAAGCTAAAAAATGGCAATCAGTAGACGGTGAACGAAAGAAAAATACCAAGCAGCAAAAGGGCGTATTATCTAACAGCGGGGAAATAGTGAAAAAGGTCTTGTCCCGGCGCTGGACTTTTTCCCAAACAAAAAATACCCCGGGAGGGACTAAAACAGAAAAAGAAAGGGCATATTTTTGGCACTGGATGGGAAAGATCCTTTCCAAATTCTAAAAAAAACCCGATGCGGTAATGGGTTGCATCCCATCACAACCGTATCCGGAAGACAAAGTACCAACTGCATCAAATACAAAAATCAAATTAGGACCCTAAAAAAATTCCTTATTCATATTTAAACAAGGGTTTTCCCTGGTGAGGATGACAAATAAGACAAAAAGGGGTTTCATATTGACAAAATCATTGCGGAATAGGGCCCCACGTCTTTGCGACTACCTCCATATCATGCTCACCTCAATCCGATAGAGCTTGCTGGGCTAAAGTAAAGGGCAAGTTGCCGAACAGAACAGGACGTTTAAAATGTGTGATGTTGAAGTTCTGACACGTGAGTCCTTCTCAATGATAGACATGCAGTTCTGGAAGAAGTGTGTTGAACATGTGCTCGAGAGGAAGACGAGTACTGGCACCGAGATGGATTACAATTTGTCTGCCGAGTAACAATTATCAATCTCATGGAATCGTCAGATTCGGGATGATACAAATCATATTTTGATTACAGACTGAGAAATAGCAACGTATACATTTCCATATCCAAATACGTCTACCATCATACAATTTGTGGTGAAGTTAAGACACCCTGGGGTCTAATGGTGACCGAAGGAGAGGACTAACTGTTGCATATTGTATCCAAGTTCACGATTGCACATAAAGGGCAAAACACTTAATTACTTGACCTATCAAGTTAATATGGAGATAAACCTATGAATAGAATTGACATGGACAAATTCTAGGGATACTTTAAAATCTAAAATTTGAGCCCCCGTATTTGCAATTGTCAAAAAGATCAAAGGAATTCGCCGATGTGCAAATCCGTAGCATCTATGGACTACTGGTTAGCTTTATTTTAGCGTCATGGATATTCTAAGGCTGCATGCAAAAATCACTGAGATCCAAAAAGGTAGTTTTCGAGAAAATCAATTTCAAACGTGCTCACGATTAATGGACAGACTATAGTTTAAGAATGAAGGCTGAACATCAATTAGGTGGCTATCTGAAATCCCAAGAGATTCGTCGTTAAAGGCTATCGTCGTATTAGTTTCAATCAATACTTCGAAAGATGGAAGTCATATGGCTCGACTTGAGAACACACATAGAGATTTCAGCCTTTCAGAAACGTGTATATATCTACATGGACGTCCATACGTTAAAACAATGGAGGGTGGTGGGGATGGAAGTTTAAAAAAAAAAATTCGGAAAATTTGTTAATAAGTTTTATTATTATTTGCACCTCCATTTTACATGATAGTTGGAGATATGTGACTGACTGTTGCTAACTTAGTTTAATCGAGGTATCATCATCACTTTACATCGAACCAATTAGTCCATATTTTGCTGATGTCCTCCCCAGTATGTCGCTGTCAATGTGTGACGACGAACGACACCGGTTCTTAGTTGGTTTACTATTCTTCTTAGGCTACCAATATAGTGCTCTTGTCCAGCTACACAACATTTGACTTGGAATTCTTGCAATCTGGTTAGGATTGTAGATTCACCACGATTAATTGAATTATTTACATGTCCTCTTTTCCTTAGAGAATTTAAAAAATCAGCCTGGTCCATTGCTCACCGATTTTTTACAGCAGAAATAGATGCCTGCCTTTTGCATATTGACGCTTCATTTTCCCTACAACTGCATGCCCTGGCACAAAATAAGTTATCCGAGTTCAGTTATCAACAATCTTCCTGAGCATACTCACTGAGTCACTTAGAAACATGCATGGATAAAAGTATGTGACTCCAGCCAGACCATCGCTTTAGTTACTACCTTGATTCATTGGTCACTACAAAACCACCATCTTCTTTCTTCCCAACATCCCATCGACATGAGCGGTGAAAGCCCATGAACTTTGCACGTGTTGAATCACTGAACCATCTGTGTAACTGATTATATCGTCCTCATGCGAGTTCTCAGGCGCAGGAATTAACGTATGCCTCCACGACCATTGACTGCATTCTTTATCACGATTTTCTGTGTTGAGAAGATGTTCGGAGATGGCAGATGAGTTATCGTACAAGTGCTCTGTCGTTGACACTTTCAGTTAGATAAAAGGGACAGATAATCTACTGGAAACGCCGAATGCGCTTGCGCCTAGACGACGACTTGATTTAGAGCAAGGAGAAAAGACCACGTAAGAACGTATAAAAGGTATACTTATTGCCACAACACCGTTAAAGCTCTTATTTAAGAGGACAGAAAGAATCTTGTTTTGAAATAGATCGAAATCTGGAAGCTGTGTGTGGTAAGTAATAGTGATAAGAAATTTTATTGAATCATTGTAAACCGAAAAGTCGAGAAAATCAATCATTCAATGTATTTCGTTTATTTTCTTGCACTGACTGTACTTTCTCATGCATTTTTATTTTTTATTTCAAGTCAAAAGTCAGTGACAATAAACAGATATATTAGGAGTAGGACCAGGCCTTACTCCTTGCAGGTTCTTATCCAACTGAAGCGACAACACAATCACTATTCACTATCACAATGACAATGAATTAGAAAATAAGAATGTATTGTATCAATCATATCTGATTCTGAATGTATGTGACTATGTAACATGTTACGTCACAACTTAAAGTACTGAATAGTGCTTGTTTGTTAATTATTAAAATAATTAACATACATATTTATATTACATATGATATGATATTACAATAAACAGATATATTAGGTTCTTATCCAACTGAAGCGACAACACAAGACTGAATCTGACTGAATCACTCAGAATGAGAATTGTATGTGACTATATATAATGAAGTATAATGACACTATGTGACACTATTGTGACTATGACTATGTAACATGTCAGAATGTCACGCCACAAATGCAAGTACTGAATAGTGAATAGTGCTTACTTGTTAATTATTATAATCTTTCTTTTCTTTCTTTCTTTTGTCCTTCTCTGCTTTTTTGCAGCTCGGCGTAGCAGGTTTAACTGATGATCGGTTTCCAGATAATGCACGCTCGGTCGCTTGATATGGTGTGGTATTGTGGAGTTTTAAGATGTTTGTAACTCCATCAACCCATCTTTTTCTTGGTCTGCCCTTTCCTCTTGATGATTCCATTTTCAGGTTGTACGCTCTGCAACTGGTGTATTCGGGTTCATTCTGACCAAGTGGCCAAACCATTTGAGTCTCTGTTTTTCAATAAATCTGTTTTTCAATAAATCTAATAGCAGGTGTTGTTCCGACTGTTCTTCTAATTTCTCATTTCTTATAATTGTCTCTTCTTGTTTTATTTACTACTTTCCTCAGGCATCTCATTTCGCATGTGGTAATTTTCCTTTCTTGTTCTTTTGTCAGTGCCCATGTTTGGCTCTGGTAGCACAGTGTTGGTATAAAGATTGAATTTATAATCTGTCTTTTAGTCACTACTGGAATAGCTGGGTGTTTCAAAATTGGGGTAAGCTGGTATGTAATGTTGTTGGCTTGCTGGATTCTAGTTTCAATCTCTCTGTCCAGTCTACTATCAGATGTGAAGATACTTCCAAGGTATTTTAATTCTCTCACCTGCTTTAGCGTTTGGTCATTTATTTTTATGTTGATATCTTTATGTTCTCTGCTTATAGTCATGACTTCTGTCTTTTGAATATTGATCTTCATGTTGTTAATTATAATAAACATGCTAAATCCAACATTTCATTACTCGTGAAAAATAAGGATTTAGCATGTTTATTATAATAATTATGGATTTAGCATAATTATTATAATAAACATGCTAAATCCTTATTTTTCACGAGTAATGAAATGTTGGGCGGTTGGGTTCAAGTTCAGCGCATATTTTGTGATCTTGGAATAGTTTTCCGAATACTAAAGAAAACATATATGTGGCAACTTGACAAAAATCACAGAAAAAGTAAAGATATCGTCAAAAACTTGACAGAGAATTAAAATTAATAATTATAATGTATAATGATTTATACTATAATCCTATATACAAAAGTTTCATTCGTTTGAAATATTGTATATTAATTTTGTATAATATAATTATAATATTGATTCTGAACGTTGTATGTCAAGTATAACTTTCACTGTCTTTTGTAGCTCACACAGAGTTCCCTGCAGTTTTCTTTCCAATATTGTTTCACGAAATCAGTGAGTTTGCCATAGTATATCATATTTGCAGAAGTCTTGAAGTATGTGCTCTGCAGTCTGGGGTGCCAGTACACATACTTATGGTTGAATTACCAATATTGAATTTTGTATACATGTGATTTCAGAATCGATTTTGTCGTATTCTGAGGAGTAGAAGGATAACTTGTTCTGATCTGCAAATATTTTGGTAGTCGTCCTCAGTCTACTATTGGTGATATTCTGACTGATTTAATCATTCTTTTCTTTTGATGATAGTATCTGGTACATTCCTTTGCTATCTTGTAACACTTTCCTTGGTCAGTCTGATGTCTCATTTTGGGGTATTCCACAGTGAGATGGTAGCTACTGCATGATGACCTTGATTGCCCAGTTCAGACAGTAGGACTTATAGACTTGGAAATTCTATATAGTGTTGATTTTGCATCTATCAAAAATACCACATGTTGATTAAGTTTTATTGTTTAACATGTTTCTCAGCTGCCATCTTGATTGCTGAATTTCTGCATCACAGTTATGACAGAGTTACTCTAAATGATATCGTTAGCGTTATTTTGGTATTCTATGTACACTTCTGCTCCTCCATTTTGTACATTGTTTTCTGCTGATCCATAAGATATTACTCCGTAGAAGTTCTGTTACAGAGCGGGTATTAAAATACCAACTTCAATGTCTTTAGTTGTCTAGAATTTTCACAGTTGTTGATATTAATTGTTAAGATCTAAGGCACAGCGAATGAGATGACAGAAGTTAGGGTTAGCAAGCTATAGTCATAGGTGACGCTGGTAACAGGATGCATCACTACATGTAAGCAAAGTATTAAAAAGTGTAGACACATCCATTTCCAAAAATTCCATGCTGCAAATGGATGTCAGGCAGATGTCGCATCTTCACTGTAAACTGCTACACAACATAACAAGTGCTCTTTTTCGGACAAATAAATAAGATATTCTTTGATGTATCTGTAGAGATAAATTATGTTTTGAATAATTTGTTATCTTTAAATGTTTTTATATTTATATGTATGATTACACACATCTTAATATATATGTATCAAATTTTAAGGACAGCACACAAATCGAGGGATGGATTTTTCTGCCGTTACTGAAGAGATTACTCTTGAAGGTCTCGATGGTAAGTTTTAAAAGTGTAATATGTATTGTATGAGTTTGGGCTTTTGGGCAGCAGTATCAAAAAGGCTGCATACTATTGTGGCATGAATGGTTTATCTTGCTATGATATTAAAATTCAAATGGAAACATTTGTTGTTTGATTTTTACTAAGGTGTAATTGTGTGTGCAAGGAATTAAATATCTACTCCATCAGCATAATATAACCCATGGGTAGCAGCAGGTTGCCATAGATATAATGGTGAATAAGATGGCAAATTCTTCAATAAAATGATAAATATTCAGATGACCTAAGCTGAAAGAACATGACCACAGTTATGACTTTACCAGAAGCGCTATTCGTCGAATCATTAGCAATAAAAATTTTATTTTTTTCAAAATATGTACACTATAAATACTTATAGCTGTTCGAGTGCAGATATTGAAACAAATTGTTAAAATATCAAAAATGAATATGACATGGTGAGAGTGTTTAATTACAACTGGAGGACACCATCAGAAAATTTTTTTTTGCTGCATTGTATTGTAGGAGTCGTGGTAGTCTGTAACTTAAGCAATAGTGAGCTTGATCACAACCCAAGTGTACCTGGTTCAAACTCCGTGGCAGGCAGTTTAGAAGCAAATTTGTTCCTGTGGTAACGAATAGTAAAAATAGACCCCACCATTTAGAAAGCAAAACTACTGTACGTATGAGTGGTGCCTAGAAAATCAATGACTCATTTACTGTTGTTGGTGGTGACATCCTGTAAAGGATATACCATGATTTTCATTCATTAACCCTGTCAGACCTGAGGCCCTGAACCTAACTGTCCCCTATACTTGGGCTCCTGAGCATTAAAGAGAAAAAACCAACGTGATATAGAAAAATGTTAGCTACATGCAAACAAGTGGTTAGAATAAGATGGAACTTGGAGACATTGTAGAAAATAGGTCTACCTTTCATCTAACGCCAATATTCCACCTTTGTGCGCCAATTCACCCAGCAGGATGATCCTTGTTTCACACAGAGGTACTTCTTGCAAAGTGAGCACGAGATGTTGCTCTTCACCTTCTTGCATGGATTGTCTTTGTAAGACACTCCAGGATTTTGCTTGTTGTATTTGGAGTGCTTTTCCAAGCACACAACACAGATATGATTAGACGATGTCCCAGGGGGAATCTCTGGAAAATGATTGCCTGGGGTCATTCGTTGAGGGCAGGGTTCATTTTGTGGGTGTCGGTGGGCTGATGTCCTGTATCCACCAATAAGTTGCAGGCACAGTTTCTGAATATATCTGGTGAAATAAACTGGCTTTTTTGAAACAGCTTGCTGCTTTGAAGCATCCTCATTGAAATTCAGATCTGTATTTGGTGATACAAAATTCCTTGTCCAACCTTCATTACCACCTAGATCTCCCCCATCAGCTGTTTGAGGGACATGCCCACCTCTTCTCTTACTATCGATCTAGCTCTAGATCTGCAATAAAGTTCAAGATTCTCCTTATCACTCAAGCTCTCACCGTCTGTATCACTTGAGCTGGAAACGTATTCTTGATGAAATTCTGACTCCTCAGAGTCTGAATCAAACAAAGTATCGATCACCTGTTGGACTGTGATAAGCCTAGACCTACTTCGCTTTCCTTTTGAAGTGCTTGGTTCATCAGCCTCTCGTTTCATTGTGAATTTTTAGAATTTTTCACGTTGAACCGCACAAAGTCAATTCAAACACATGGGGCAGACATTTACAATGGCTAACCATGAAGTTTGACCACGATAGGTTGGTTATTTTTAGTTTGTGACGTATTTTTTCATGTACTAGGCAAAGTACCAAAAATTAAGTACAGCGGTATAGCGACAGATTTAGAAATTGCAGAAAAATCGGTACAGTGGTCTGGTAGAGTTAAAGGAGTCACCATATATTGAACTCAAATTCATATTATATTGGTCGCCCGAGTGGTTACCGGGCCCAAATTTGGGGTGTAAAGAATAGAACCACTGTTACCTGCCATGCATGTCGTAAGAGGCGACTAAGGAGGTTTGGCTGAAATCGGATGCACATACCCTAAGCGTGTAGAAGTTTATGCGTTTAGGGGCCTACCAAACCAGTGTGCAACGTATACACGTTCTTGGCAAAATCAAACATATCACAAAGAGTGATTAAAATTGGTCGTAAAGAACAACGCAAAGAAGAAGAAGATATTATATTGGTAAATTCACCACTTGTGGTGAGTGACAGTATGACCTACCTCAGATATATCTGATATGTTTGCATTATTCCCTACTTTTTGCTGTAAATTGTATTGATGAAGAGAAGTAAATAAATGTATGCAACCACTAGCAGTAATAATGAAGAATATATATTAGTTTAAACCATTGTATAACACATTTTTAAGTTCAACTGAAAATACTTAATTGTATTTGTGTTTTATCCAACTATTTTAGTTGAATGGTTGATTGATAGGACTATCATCATTGCATTTCAGTGAGAAACCATGTGTGCTTCGATCTGTTTCTTACACAGAAAGATCCCAGCTGCAGTGCTCAAACTCTGTAGCACTGGCGATGGTCCCCGATGTAATTTTGAAGATGGAGAATAATATTTCTGTAGGAATAAAAAAAAAAATCCTTTCTAATGAATTTTGCCAGGGCATCGGTTTTCCAGCCTGCTTTTCTCGATTTTTAACTGCCAAGTGTTCTCTTACGTGCTCAAATTGAACACAGTACCTATGTTTTATCGTCCGTCTCCGATAGGACTAGGAACTCGATTTCACCTACCTGAGATCAGGGATCTCTGAAAAAATATCCAGATGGCATTTATAGTAATGATAGTAACAAACTAACCTTGAACATGGTGCTGGAAGAGGCGGGAGAACTTGCTAGAGACACAGTTTTTCTGGCGGACTGTGATGAAGCGACATTCTGCGAGGGACATGCTACCACTTGAGTAACAAACATATTGTTTAAAATGTTGCTTTTATCTGAATCATTTACTCAATACAGGTATTACTTTGAATGCGTTGTGGACAAGATTGGAAAACAGACCTGGTTTTGGTGGTTTGAGTCTTGATGAGGATTTTAAGCGCTACATATGGAAGTATGTTGCCAGTGTACCAGACTTCCTTTTCTACTGTTTACCAGAACCAAGACCAGAGTTGGTTATCTTCAAATATGCAGATTACATTTCTGATAAAGACAACAAGTGCATTCTTCCTGTAAGTTTGAAGTTTGGTAATTTTGAATAAAAATACATGTTAAGAACGATTGCATTTCGCAAAGGCGCAGAATCTTTTGAAAAGAGACTTAGTGATGAACTTCAAGACAAGAGAGACAAGTGAAAACTCAGAAGTTGTCACAGTAAAACACTTGCCAATTGACCGTCTGTAAAGACAAAAAGGTCATATATATTTAGTATAAACTGAACATAAAGTTAAAGCTAAAGCAACTTGTAATTCAAAATTGAGATTGTCCTCACTTAGTTTATATGCAGGCTAATCAACTAGTATGATTTCCTTATAATTTGTACAGTGTTTTGCTGGTTGGCTATTTGCAGCTGTGTGTTGTTTTTGTAATTGTTTTCTCTCCGACAACTCTTATCACAGTTTAGAATTCTTGGCCAAGAGCACGTCTACCAACACTAACAATATAATATGAGCACCACCATCCAAGAGAGACACTGGAGATGGATCGTACATGTGATATGCATGAAGACTAACCATGTCAACAAAACTGCACTGAGATGGACACCAGAGGAGAAACTAAAACACAAAAGACCCAAAAACGACCTGGAGGAGAACAAGAACTGAAATAAAAGAATCATAGCTGGTACACAATATAGAGGACGGTCAAGAATAGAGAAGAATGGTGTGTATTTTTTGTGGCAGTAAGGACCATGGACATCACAGGCTATATACAGATAGAGAATGCCCAGATTCAAGCGGGCAAAGTATTGACAGAGCAAATGTCATAAATGTGGTACACTCTCATTTATGTCGTATGGTAGTCTCAGACACTGGAACGAGTCCAAGAATTAGGAGTTAATTTTGGATATGTTAGGCAGTGTCGTCTTTGTAGTAGAGAGAGAAGGTACACTAATCAACTTCTCATGTGTACGATGAGTAAATGGACTTTAGAATGACTGCTGCTGTGGAGGACAGAGCGCGCATGGGAATGCCCAATCTGCCATGACATCGATCGCATAAAATAACATGCAGAGGGATTGATTTTAGGTATCTAACAGTATTATTAAATAGACCTATCCAGAAAGAACTCAAAATCAAAGAAAACTGGCTGATGCTACAAATAAGAAAGAGATAATTGAGGTTTTTTGGACATATAAAAAGACACGAAGGGCTGGAGAAGACCATCATGGAAGGAGGCATACCGGCAAAGAGAAGAAGAGGAAGACCACGGAAAAGATGGATTCAGGATGTAACTGATGGTTTGAACATGAAGGCTGCAGAGGTGGGACATCTGGCCTATGAGAGAGAAATTCTGGAGGACTGTTGGGGTGGCAATGTTCTGCTCAGGACAAGCAATTTGATCATGATGAACAATATTATTATAGCAGTATTTTTAGGCAAGCATAAAATATCTGATTACAGGGCAAATTTAGAACACCGAATATTGATTTTAAAAAATGCTAAATTTTCTACAATAAAGTGTTCACAAAATAGATGAGACTGCAGTAAAACTATTTGATTGCAAAACATGTAATCAAGTATGTAGTTTTAAAATTACAAAACAATGACAAAATACAGCACGTTTGACCAACAAGGCCTTTATCAAGCATATAAAAGCTTGATAAAGGCCTTGTTGGTCAAAACATTGCTGTATTTTGTCATTGTTTTTGTAATTTGTAAAACTACAGTACTTGTGATTACAATAAAGTGAACATTTTAAATGATTTTAAAACTCTTATTACCTTGTATTACAGAGAAGCACAAATTGTGTAAGATTTAGCTTTTGTTTAGAAAAATTGATATTATGTACATTTTATATATGTACTCATCTTGTATGAAAATATACTCATCTTGTATGTAAAATATACTCATCTTGTATGAAAAATATACTCATCTTGTATGTAAAATATACTCATCTTGTTCATAGTTCATAAGTACGGTTCCAACTTCACTGCAACGGGTCACCCCATAATTGCTCCGCTCCTGTGCCAATGAAAATCACACGAAATGCTAACAACTGTGAAATGTTTCCTGTGTGAACTAATTCCAGAATGAAACAGCCGCGACCGCCAACAAAAGAAACCTGCTTCGCATAAAATGCATATGTCCGTGCTAATGTAGCAACACAAAACTGTTCATCACTTGAATTGCAATTCTTGTTGAATGGAACATCAATCACAACAAAATCCAGCTTTCTGCACCCGCAATATAACTGCATACGGCAGATTGAGCTTGTTCGTCATAACCGCTGTCCGCCATTTTCTGAATACACACTAACACACAACAAACGACGCTTGACACAGCAAAAGCATTCATGTAACATTCATAGCTCACAGCGTTGCTCAAGCACTAACTCAGTAGCTCGGCAAATGAAACCGAAAAATACCTGACCAAACATGTGCTAGCAAAGTCGTGTTCAGAATCAAACAGTTCTGACTCTGAATGGCCCTCCCGCATTCCGCCATTGCTGGCCAGGTTTTTGCATACTCATCTTGTATGTAAATATACACTGATGTAAAATATACTCATCTTGTATGTAAAATATACTCATCTTGTATGAAAAATGTTGGTTTTCTAATGAATGTGAACGTTTGCTTTCTGAGCAGGACAACATTCTGCCAGACATCTACTCTCATAAATATATTGATCAGTTTGGTGTGAAAGGATGTTGTGATCATTTTGACTACAGAACAAATGTGACAGGGGATGTGCAGAATACTGGTGGCCCAAGCCAGATGTCCTTAGCTGATGTTATTAATAGGTATACTAATCATTGTAATAGAACGTAATGATTTATTCTTTCATGCTTTGAATATTATTTGTATATTCTTTCTTCTTCGAATGCTCTATATCAACCACTTGTTAAATCATACTTTGTGATTTGTATGTCATCTGAGCCTAAGAGCGATTGTACGTTGTACCAGTTATGTGCCGACAAGTAGGCCAGCACATTCGATTTCTGCAGCGCATTTTATTTACTAGGGTAGCTTACCTAGACGTCTACTTTATTCGCCTCTTATGACATACCTTGTAGGTGACTGTTACTATTCTTTCTCCCTTGGGCCTCAGCAACACACAGGCGGTTTGTATATTTAAATACTTGAGTAGGATTTCAGGGCTTCTTTGCTCATTCATTTTCATTAACCACATCAATTTCTATCATAAATTTGATAGTCTATGTCTGGCGTCTTTCATTTCCATATTCATATAGCTTCTCTCTCAGAATAGTTGGGGAGTCTGATCTTTTTTATGAGCGGACATTCTTGAAAGATTGTGTTCTACTGTTTGATTGTCCTTACCAAGTGGGCACATGTCAGACTTCTTTTTTTTAGTATATTACACTTGACAATTGATTCTGCAATGACCAGTACTCAGTTTGAATATTAGAAGTCTAGAGCTTAAAAATAAGCTCAGAAACATTTGTAACACTATTTCTTCATTAGTAGTAGTAATAGTCATGGTTCCAACTTCACAGCAACTGTTGCCCCATAATTGCTACGTTCTTGTGCAGTGAATACCATTCAAAATGCTCATCATTGTCTAATGTGAACTTTTGAAGCAAATAGAAGTCCTAATACAAACCAGCAGAGGCACACACATTAAATGCATAAGGTAGCCTCCAAAGGGCCAACACTGCCGTCCGCTGCTTGAATTTGCAATTCATGTTGAAGGAAACAGAAATTATGACAAAACAGAGCAGTCTGCACAGACATTACAACATAGGGCAGTCGCTATTCTTCTGACTGCAATCTGTTTGCCATTTTATGAATATGCATTTCACAAAATAACCCTCGTGGCACAACCAAAAGCATTCGAATGCAATTCACATCTCACAGTGTTGTTCCAAGCACTAAACTCAGTACCTTAGCAGTGAAACCGGTCTTGTAAGTCCAAACATGAAGGAAAATACAATTGCAACCGTGCCAAGAAACAAACAATACTCCAAGGTTTTAACGCAGCACCTTCCTTTCCACCATGTTGACCAGTTCTTCATTACTGTGTTATCATAAATTATTATACATAAGATGAAGCAGCAGTAAAATTATAGAAAACACAAATAGAAAATGGACAGTACCATGTCATTGTTATGTTATTGCTTTGCATTTGCTCTATCAACTGCTTGTTAACCACTTTTGTGATCTCTGCTCGTTTGCACCAAAAACCCAGTACGTTTTGCCCCAGTTAGGCCCTCTACGGCATGTAGGAAAGGCATATTAGAATTTGGACCAAAGTGTATGTATATTATTTAACTAGACACAAATTTGTAAAGAAAAAATCCACTTTAAATTACCACATTTGTAGTTATACTGTAGCAGGGTATCAAATCTGATTGGTTATAGGTAGGCCATAAAAATAGCATGCCAGGAAAGGCAAATACCTCTGAAGTCAGAGAAGGCACGCATGTATGGCGGGGGACACTGATTATAAGGAAAGCAGGCCTTCATGCAAAAATCAATCAGAAGCGCCATACCAGAGCCGCCCTGACTACACCTGAATTCATAGCGGGCGAACGCAGAAAAAGAAGAGGAAGGAAAGGCAACTAAGGAGTATTGAGCAAAGTTATAATGTAGATTAAATTGTAGATTAAATTGCTTCAGAAATGCTGTAAGATTGCATACATGTTTGGCACAGGTTTCCTGCAAGAACTGATGGTCCTATTCTGCTGGAGTGAAAAGATATTTGATGAGATTAGCAAAACTATCATTAAAACAAATTCGTTATTTAAAATAATGTTAATGGTTTGCATATTTGTATTAGCTCAGTTCTTCTGAACAACATCCTTGTGTATTGGACAACTCCATACATGCACCATTCTCCAATGTGCTGCCATCTGCGTCTTTCCAAGCTCACTGTACCCAAATGGCGTTGGTTGTTATATCTTCTCTCTCTACCCTGCAGACAGCACTAGTGTGCTTCTCGGTGCTTAACCTCCATTTTAATCAGGCGGTTCAGTGTCTCTGGTTCTGTTTCTACATATGTGAAACAGAGGGCATTTATGTTGTCTGTTCTGTCCATATTTCTTCCACTTGCAATGAATGCTGTTCCAGCTAATTTATCTGTCTTTGCATTTCCCTTCACCCCAGCATGTCGATATATGTAAAACCAATATAGTTTCTTTAGGCAGGACTGCTGATTGCTGATTACTAATTCAGTGCGAAACTTGCCAGCATTGCCCCTTTTAAACATATTCATTGAGTCTGTTACTATCATTGCATATGTCACATTTTATTTTGCTCTGCCAGTCAGAAATCAACCTAGAGGCATCAGTTATAAAATTTGTGTTACTAATGTACGTAATACTTTGCAAGCTAAAGTAAGGACTCATGAAATTTTATTTAATTTTTCTTAGGTGGGGTCAATGCTTTGTTATAGTAGCAAGCCAGCGGCAAAGGAACATGGCTCTCTTTGGGTCTGCAATATGTCCAATTGGCATAGGTGTTGAAATCTACAGTATTCTGGAAGCAGTAGGAAGGTCAGTCTGATGTGGCTACAATTGTACAATACATTTGTTACTTGAAGCTACATTTTGAAAATAACTTTGGAAAATTGTTAGATTAGAAGTTATTTATTCAACAAAGTTTAAAAAATAGTCGAAAACTGAAGTATTGACTTCATTGTACCGGGTTTTACCGCATATGACCCGGTCCCTCTCCCCAGAAATGACATGCCACCTGCAGAGAGTATTGCACAAAGCACAAACTCTGTAGCTCCGACAACAATCTGGAAAAAATACACTTGGGAACAGAATGGCACGGTCCAGATTTGAACCCACGACTTTTGGGACGCAAGGCAAGGGCTTAGATACAGAGACCTCCTGCAGTATGTCAACATAGCATAAGTGAGAAAGTGATGATCATAGTTTAAATCATAGTTTACTAATGTTCATGTTCTTTTACTATCTTCTGCTTTGTTCATTCTCAGACATTAAATTGAATATTGGATCATCGATAGCAAATTTGATAACTGAGGTTTAAGACCAGCGTGGTGTAAACATTCTTGATGCGCATCTGCACATAGTTGGACTACGGGAAAGCCTGTTCCTTTACTTGGGGATATAAATTACACATACGCCTGAAGTCGGAGTAAGACTAGCCTTAATGGTGAGGAAAGCTGGTGATAAGTAAAAACAAGCCATTATGCAAAAATCAGTCAGAGGTGCCATATTAGGTACCATGACTTTGCCTGAATCCATAGCTGGCAAATGAAAAAAACCACAAAAACATGAATATCTTAAAAGGTGGCAGTAGTCACTCACATGCTGTCAACATCTACAAATTGCTTTTTCTGCATTTACACTGGTAATGACTGTATCAGTCTTCTCATATGCTGAACACTTTTATTAAAAATTGATCATCAGATATTTTGTCAGTGTTGTCGTGACACTCATTTGAAGTTCCTTATCTTTATCTCATTGAAGTCATTGTATCTTAAACTGTTTTGTTCAGTACAGAATCTGAAGATTGATTGCAGCTTGCACTTTTTTTTCTGTTAAGCTGGTAAATGCATCATTTGTCTAGTGACCTGGATATTAGTTTTCCCAAATGGTCACTTTTACTTTGGAAATGAATCTGTTTGATGAATTGTTCTGTATGTTTTCACAATTATCATGAATAACAGTAACTATACTAGTAGTCTGCATCAGATTCACTTGATGGTGGTAACACAGAAGTTTCTGTGTTCTCTTGAGGTCTCTGTGGCTAAGTGGTTAAACACTTTGCCTTGTGAGTCAAAAGTTGTGGGTGCAAATCCGGACCACACCGTTCTGTTCACTGGTGCAGTTTTTTCCAGAGACCCCTAGGATTGTTGCTGAGGCTATGGAGTTCGTGCTTTGTGCAATACTCTCGGCAGGTGGCATGCCATTTCTGTGGAGAGGGACCGAGCCGTATGGGGTAAAACCCGATGCAATGAAGTCAATCCTTCGACTTTAAAACCCTTGAAAACATAGAAGTAGTTAACTAACCTATAGAGGCCAAGAGGGGGTGGGGGTCACAGAAGCTAATGCCATCAGACGGTTGGGGGACACTAAAATGGCAGGTTGTCTGTAACATTTGTGTACAATGACTATAAAATGTGTGTGCCCTGTTTAAGCATAAATGTGGTTTAAAAACATATCTTGTAGTTAGTTATAGCCATAAAACATTTATAGAAAAAATGACTTACATGTACTGTACCAGTATACCTCCAATGCTTCCCCTCTGTTCTAATTTATTCTTTGAATCTTCTAATTTGTATGCCCTCCAGTCCAATCTGTCATTATTATCAATTACAATAACACTTCTAATTACATGGTTTTTGTCTGCACGCTCTGTTTTCAATGTTGCAGAACTAGGCGTTGGTGTTTTTATAGTTGCTGTAATGTCATATTTTCTGAACTTCATGTGCAGGAAGAAAATAACAGGATGATGTTTAAGTGCATAGTTGCTTTAATTCTGAACTTAACGCCAGATCAAGAAAGTAGCAGCCATGCTTGAGATTGTCCGAGCACGGAACTTCATAACTGCCACTGAAGAATTCCTTTTCTTCTTCTTCCAAGATTTTCAAACATATAAAACAAACAGCTACAGAAAGCACTCATGTAAGAACATGTAATTACTTTGGGTCAGGTTTCTCAAATGGTCTGTTACATTTGTAACCCCATTCTCCTGTTGAAGTAAAGAAAATGGATACTCAATGTGTAGTAAATTGCATGACTTTTAAGTTATTTGTTTAGCAATTGTATTTTCGACCATTTATTTGACAGAGCTCGGACTGATGGAGAGATAACACAGTGCAGATACGAACGAGGACTTTCAAATCCAAAGTTAACAAAACAGGCTCATACATCTATTGTGTTTGCTAGAGTGAAGTTATTAGAGAAACTTGGCTATGTTACAAAACAGGTAACTAGAACTGAGTTTTTATTGATATATCAGTATTTATTGATATTTGTTATAGATAAATTCTTATTTCAACCCTCATGTGAACATTATTTTTTATTTGATGTTGTTTCACTTATCACAACGAAAATCAGAGTATTCGAACCAGAGCATATTCATAGTGGCATCATACAAAGGTCAGATTTGGATATTTAGCAAATCATTTGAAAAGTGTTATGGAAGTATTCTCAAAATTCCATGAACAGGAAGAAAATTCAAATAGATCTTTCCAACAAGAATTTAGAACTGAAGACAATTGGTTAATGAAAAAAAATAAGATTGAGGAAAGGAAAGTATGGCTTCTCATGCCACACCCTGGGCAACAGTCCTGGCTGACTTACTTGAGAGCAAGGGGGAGAAATTGTGGCTGTTGAGTGCCCACAGACCCATGGCACATCTAGCATGAAGCACATCTAGCAAGGACAGCACATCTAGCAAGGACGTTCCATCCTTTGCCGGCCAAAGAACAAAAACCTGGTCTAAGTAACTCTTCAAGATAAATTGTGACAGACCGGGGAAGACCTCAGGTGTACCATCCTATTGATGAACCAAAAGGAAACATTCTGGAGAAGAGGAAGATGGATGTAGGGTATGATAGATGCAGCAAAAGTGACAGGCATCTGGCCTATCCTAGAGATAAATTCCAAAGAACTGTTATGCAGATGAAAGTTCTGCACAGGACAAGCTACTGGAAAATGATGATCACTTGAGATTTTTGCTGGTATAATCTAGTTGTTTTGTTCCTAATCAAATGCGATAGGATCAGGATTGCTACTTTCCATTCAAATGGCCAACAAGTTACTTATATCTTGGTCACATTATTGTAGATAATAACAATGTTTCACCATGTGATGCAGACAAGAGGATAATGAGCAGACAGTTGAAATATAAAATTGAGACCCTCGAAATGTTTATATTCAGAAAGGGGCGATATGAATGTAAACATGTAGATATTAGTTTTACATTAGCAATTAAAAAAAATCAAAAATGCAAAATTACAATCATTGTTTGACCATAGGTTTTTATCAAGATAAAACACTCAAGCATGAAATACTAACCTAAATACTGTTTTATTGATTGATTTATTGATAGGACCATCAACATTGCACTTCGATGAGTAACCATGTGTGCTCCGATCTATTTCTGACACAGAAAGATCTCAGCGGCAGTGCACAAACTCCGTAGCACCAGCGAGGGTCAGATGGTGAAAATATTTTTTAATAAACTAGATACTAAAACACAGATACTAAATAAAATAGCAAATAGAACAGAAAGTGAATAGTAAGATTCAACCTGGTTTGAAGATTCTAATAATCTGGATAAAGTATATACAGTCATGTATTTTATCTGATATTATATCTGTTTCAGCATGTCACACTATTGTTTGTCATAAATTATTATGACTATAATCTGTTTTTAAGAATGGCATTATCTACCTAAATTATGCATTGAAAACATGTTGTGGCCAAATTGTTTTTCACTTATTCTTTCCTAGGGTGTATATTCAAATTCAGTTGCAGTTTTTTAATTTTATAACAAAATTTGATGAATGATATGTAATTTTGTTGATAGATGAATTTTCTTTTGCCACAAGCTGAAGAATAAAGTAAAAACCAGTAACAATCAGAATGCGGTAACCTAAATTTAGACATAATTTGACAATGAAACAAATCATGGTGCATTTCATGGCTCATTGTCAAACAGTACAGATGAACAGGCACACCATTCTACTTTTGATAGTTAATGTGTTAATAACCATTCAACATATTCTTATTACTTGTAACTGATGAAACATAATTATATTCTTCCCACAATGTTCAGCCATTCAGTTTAAAGTATGAGTCTTCTGGGATCAATATCCAAGTACGCTTAGTTCATCTTGTACGTTTCTACCATGCAACAAAAGCAAATTATAGAGGATGTTTGCAAGCTCTCAACTCCTACTTGCTGAGCAAGCCCAACCACATGGCCTTGTACACGGACGTTCTGAGGGATTTGGTATGTTCATTTTTTCACCTTAAAATATAATGACTTATGGACTTTTTAGGAACCACACCGTGTGTTGCTGGGGCTCAAAAGGGAGCAAAGAATAGTAACACTGCGACTACAAGGTATGTCGTAAGAGGCAACTGAGGTAGGGGCTTAGGGAAGTTATCCTAGTAAATAAAAAGTGTCACAGAAATTAGATGTGCTGGCCTACACGTAGGCACTCTCTCTCTCTTTAGCCTGTTACGCCCTTGGCGTTTAGGGCAGCAACAAACGTACACCATTTTTCCCTGTTCATGGCCTTCCTCTGTATTGTGTTCCAGCTATGATTCATTTCCTTCAGCTCTTGCTCTATCGTTCTCCTCCAGGTCGTCTTGGGTCTTCCACGCTTCGCCTACCCTCTGGAGTCCATCTCAGTGCAGTTTTCGTGTCGGAGCCAGTCTCCATGCGCATCACATGTCCAATCCATCTCCAGCGTCGTCTTCGGATGATAGTGCCCATATTCTCTTGTTGGCATCGTGCAAGCAATTCTTGATTCGAGATAGTAGTCGGCCAGTCCACGCGTAAGATTTTTCGCAGACAAGTTGTATGTTTGTTGTTGTTTCCGTAACTTTAATTTTTTTAAAGGATGGGATCGTTAGTCCCAAGCCCAACCCCAACCTGGAGGACCAGGAGACCATGCTTCGTCTGTCCCTCTTCAGTGACCTTTCCGGCTTGAACCTTCCGAGAACATACGTTCCGCCGCCTAGCTCACTGTATCATTGGAGCACGCAAGCCTCCCACCACTACAAGGTAATGGCCTCATGGGGAGGCCACACGTAGGCACATAACTGGCAAAATGTCCAATCACTCTTAGGTTCAGATCACATACAAACGGAGATCGCGCGAGAGAGATCACATACAAATCACAGGAACGGTTTAACAAGGGGTCGATATGGAGCATTCGAAGAAAAAGAATTAGAAACCAAATTCAGCTTGCACATGAAGACAATTTCATTTTCATGAAATGAATATCTGATCAAGTGCTGTGTTTGAATTTAAAGTTTTGCTGCAAAATATCTCTAGTATTTACCATTTGCTTAACTCTTCGTGGACCAGGGCAAAATTCATTATAGAGTAAAAATGCCACTTAGTGTGGCTCTTGGTCCACAAAGAGTCAATGGTACACTCTGATAGATTGCTTATCATTTCTTGATATTCTCATCCCAATTGTAGCATTGTTGTCCTCTTACACATTGACTGTCCTTCATTTTGATTAACAAAATATTTTTATATATTCAAAATATTTGGTATAATTCTATATGTTATCCTTATTTCCCTTTTTTGAAATTATAATTTTTGATGGATTTATTTATTAAGGTAATTTCTTTTTTGGTATATTTGATTTGAAATAAGAAGTTTTTAAAAAACATTTTTTGTGGTTTATATATAATATATATCTCCAAGAATGAATGCATGTATTTGTTTATATATATCTTGAGTTTAAACACATACTGTACGTTCTATGCTATTTTCCATAATGTTAGAGTGCGCCAGGTTTCAGGCAATTTTCTGACTTGTATGTTATCCTAGCATAGTTACCCTCAGCCGCCAATGCCCAACCCAAGATGACAGGGTCAACTAACCCAGATGGATGATGGTCAAATCCCCAAGGATATTCTGTACGGTGAGCTGATTTCTGGCCAAAGAACAGTGGTGTGAACTTTCCTTCACCACAAAGATGTATGCAAGCATGGCATGGAGACAATTGATGTCAATACACAAGATTGGGAGGAACTTGCCAGAGACAGTCTCTGAAAACGGTTCTGAGAACTGGTGAAGGCAAACTAATACAACATGGAATGAAAATTGTGGCATATCCTTTACCAGACAGCCATCAACAACGGCAAACGAGTTATCGATTTTCTAGGCACCACTTATACGTTCAGTAGTTTGCCATTGCTTTATGAACGTTGAGGTCTATTTTTTCATTCATAAAAATCAAAGGAACTAATTTACTTCCAAACATGCCCGCTGCAGAGTTTGAACCAGGTACGCTTGGGTTGTGAGCAAACTCACTACCGCTTAAGCTACAGCACACACAACATACTGACATAAAATATGCCAGGGAAAGTCAGAAATAAAACCCACCATAAACCCTACATCCATTGTCTCTCAAGACTAATAGGATGCCATCATACCGTTTAAAAATAATTTTCAAAAATGACAGCAGGTTTTTAAAAAATGGATTTTATAATTATGATTCTCATGTGCCATATATATATTTTGATTCATTTTAAGAAAGCATGATTTATTTACATTTGCTGTTTTTGTTTATTAAATACATTTTTATGCATTATTTTCGCAATCAATTTTTTCTTTACAGAAATTGAAGTTCAGTTTGTTCAAGAAACGTGGTCAGAGTCTTCAAGAATATTTTACCATTTTTACGGCAAACTATACAGACTTTTTTCCTAATGCACAGAATTGCAAAAATAAGTAAGTATGTTGAGTAGCGTAGATTTAGATTAGTACTTTGTTTTTACGTGTTTCACGATTGCTACATAGTTTTACTGCAGTCTTCCCTTATATTGATTGTTTTCTTTGAACAAATCAAATTAACTTGATTTCTTGTTACCAACATTTCAGAAACGGACTTGCTAAAAAAGTGAGGTTAATGAAACTGCTTAAACCATACCGTGCTGATGATTATGTCGATGATGATGATGATGAGGAAGATGATGATGATTGTGAAGACAATGGGGAAGGTCAAAAGACAGAGGCTGCTGAGGACAGAGGGGAAGATATGGATAAAGAAACTGAAAAACAGAAACCAGCTTCAGAATTTGGTTTGTCTTTTGTCTCATTTATATAACTGATATATATATATATATATATATATATATATATATATATATATATATATATATATATATATAGTATATATATATATGTGTGTGTATATTTGTGTATGTGTACATATTTACATGGGGTTCACATCACATTTGATCCATCTAATAGAAACACTTCACAAGACAGGCTCTCTGTTGGAGCCCTCAGGACAATAGAGGTAAGGGAAGACCCAGGAACACCTGGAGATGGGAGTTGGAGACAGAATGCAATAAAATGGTGAGAGAGTGGATAGATCTGGAAAACGGGCTTGGTTGCGGACCTATGCCTCTTTAGAGGTGAAGGGTGAAGAAGAAAAATAGAAACACTGTATCACGAACAACAAACAGCAGTCAGAATAGCTGGAGAAACATCAGAATGGTTTGAAGTGCATAGAAAAGTGAGACAAGTTCAACATCTATGCAGAACGCATAATGAGAAATATTAGGAATGACAAAAACCGCAAACCTTTTGACCCGTTTACCATTTGGGGAAATATGATTCCAGAATTAAGGTATGCAGATGACACAGTTCTCCTCTCAAATAGTATCAAGGTGTTGGAACAGCTAATTCAGTCTTTAAAAAAAAACACACCGAAGAACCTTTTTCTGAATACAAAGAAAACTGCAATTATGTCCACAGACAAAGCAAAATCTCAACCTAAAATTACCATCAATAATGAAGACATGGAGAATGCAGTGAACTCTGGGAGGACAAAGGAAAGAAAAGCAGGTCAAAGACAACTTGCAGAAAACATGAGGGATAGGAGATTCACAGCATGGAGTCAGAATTGAGGCACCCTGCAAAGGGTAGTTATGAAGCCAGTTTGAATTAAGTGCATGAACAACTTCATATAAATAGACAGTAAGCAAGTATTAAGGGCATCCGGAAAAAACAATTGACCAAACACAGGATTCGAACCACAACCTCACTTCTTACGGCACTCATTGCCTAGCTCTGCAGATGAGCGTTTTTTCAAAACAGAACCATCTAACGCTTGTCTGCAGGGCTAGACAATGGGTGCTATAAGAAGTAAGGTTGTGGTTCGAATCCTGTGATAAAAAGTTTTTCCAAGGCCTAACACGTCTACTGTCTATTTATTTACCATATTCATTGGCTCCGGTGCTTCCCCTGGGGTTCTTAAAACTCTGTATTCGCTTGAACAACTTCAGGAGGTAAAGGCGGCCAGTGTGATGTTGACCACATCTCCTATAGTGTTTTGCTGTTCAAAAAATTTACTAACCTAATACCATATTTTCCAGTATCTTTTCAAGAAATTTACTAACATAATACCATATTTTCCAGTATCTTTTCAAGAAATTTACTAACATAATACCATATTTTCCAGTATCTTTTCAAGAGATTTACTAACCTAATACCATATATTCCAATATCTGTTCAAGAAATTTACGAACATAATACCATATTTTCCAATATATTGCATGGTATGAAAACATGATCTTTCCTTCTACAGGACAGTCTACATTTAAACATGAATATAATAGAGACAAATAAGAGAATTATCTTATATCTTTTTCAGGTTATTTATCATATCATCGATCATTCCTGAGTCAGGTTGTTCAGCTTGTTGCTAAATCTGATGAAAAGGGTATTGTACAGCGTGAGGTAGGGCTTGGTTAGCTATGATATTGATTCATATATGTCTATATTTAGTGCATATTTTCAATTTTTTTGGTTAAAGTATATGAGATTACTAACTGGTATTAGCTATCAGGGGTCTATATGGAGAAGTGGTTAAGACATTTGCTGGCCGTTATGAAGGATGTGGGTTCGAATCTGGATCGAGTCACATGTCCAATTTTTTTTCATGAGATCCCTAGGATTGTTGCTAGAGCTACGTAGTTCGTGCTTTTTGCTACACTCTCGGCAGATGACGTGCCATTTCTACTGAAAGAAACAGAGGCATATGTGGAAACCTGGTGCAATGAAGTCAATACTTACTAGTTAGACTAACTAGTTTGGAAGAAATAATAAAGAGATACAAAAGAGATGATGTGTCTTCAAGATAAGAAAAAAAAGTTGACCAAGATATGCAATGCAGTGGGCTCCACTGGGAAAACAGGATAAAGGGAGTCCAATAGACACATGGAGGCGGACATTTGAAGCAGCTTAAAGTCATGCACAAGATCAGGTTTGAGGAAGAGAGAAAGGTACACGATTGAATTAAGCCTATACATTTTTATCTCTGCCTCATGTGCTTTTAAGTGCGACAAGGACTGATGATACCACTTCTTCTTCTTTGCGTTCGTTCTTTAAGATCAATTTTAATCACTCTTTGTGATATGTTTGATCTTTGCCAAGAACGTGTATACGTTGCACATTGGTTTGGTAGACCCCTAAACACATAGACTTCTACACGTTTAGGACACATGCATCCGATTTCAGCCAAACCTCCTTAGTCGCCTCTTACGACATGCGTGGCAGGTAACAGTGGTTCTATTCTTTACACGAAATTTTGGCCCGGTAACCACTCGGGCGATTATACCATTTAAGAGAATCACAAAACTTTTTTTTATAGCCACTACCACTGTAAGAGCACCTCAAAATGATTCTTATAGCCACTACCACTGTAAGAGCACCTCAAAACTATTCTAATAGCAGCCACCACTGTAAGATCATCACAAACTGTTCTTATAGCCACCACTACCGCTGTAAGATCATCACAAAACTGTTCTTATAGCCACCACTAACCACTGTAAGATTATCACAAAACTGTTTTTATAGCCACCACTACCACTGTAAGAGGATCACAAAACTGTTCTTATAGCCACCACTAACCACTGTAAGATCATCACAAACTGTTCTTATAGCCACCACTATCACTGTAAGAGTATCACAAAACTGTTCTTATAGACCACCACTGTAAGATCATCACAAAACTATTCTTATAGCCACCACTACCACTGTAAGAGAATCACAAAACTATTCTTATAGCCACCACTGCCACTGTAAGATCATCACAAAACTGTTCTTATAGCCACCACTAACCACTGTAAGAGCATCACAAAACTATTCTTAGAGCCACCACTATCACTGTAAGAGCACTTTATGCTTTGTTGTAGGCGTTCTGAAATTGCATTAATGTCTCTATATCTGTCTTACCCCTTTCTTTCTTCTCCTCCCCCTTCCTCCTTTCTTATATCATATTGGAACAACTAAGAAAGGAACATGATTAATGAGAGAGTAGCAGTCAATTCAATTTTTAACCTACATTGATAGGACCATCGCCATTGCATTTCAATGAATAAATGTGTAACGATATTTTTCTTACACAAGAAGTTCTCAATGGCAGTGAATAAACTCAATAGCACAGGCAAGGGTCATCAGTGTAATTTTTGAGGATGGTTAAAATTGTGTAGGAATTCTATTATAAAATGTTTCTTCTGAGTTTTGTCCATACATCAGCTTTTTGGCCTATTCTTATCAATTTTCAACTGTCAATGGTTCTTTTATATGCCCAACTTGAGCACGGGACCTGCGTTTTATTGTCGTATTTCTAATAGGATTAGGAACTTGATCTCACCTACACTGAGATCAGGGATCACTGGAAAAAACCCAATTGCTCAGTCCAGAAAGCAAACTTACTATTGGGGTGGGGGACTGCCTAGAGTAGTTGATAGTAGCTCGGCCTGCTAGCTGTGAGATGCCTCATAGCTCGGGTTCGAACCTACTGTCCGGCATTTGTTCGAGTCCCTGGTCTTACTCAGGACGATAACGTGAGTACCTCTGAAGTCGGAGAAAATCTGCCTGTATGGCGAGGAATACTAATTACGAGTACATTGAGCACACGGCTGCCAGTGTAAGTAATTTACAATGTGCACGCTGCTGCCATTGTAAGAAATTGGAAAAACAGATTTTCACGCAAAAATCAGTTTCAGAGATGGAACTTCGTCTGAGTTGAAAGCGGACGAAAGAAAAAAAAAAAAAAACTATTGGGGTGAGTGATGTTGCCCGCCTGCCCAGCGTGTTCGTAGCGTGTTGGACGATGGGTGATAAGCCCTCTGTGAGTGCGGGTTCAATTCCGCGGCTGGCAGAAAAGTCACAGGATCTCCAGATTTACGGTGTTTATGGCACCGAACTGAAGGATTACGATGTCCATGGCACCGAGCTGAAGAGCTGAAAGCTCAAGTGCTTCTGGATCGGAAAAAAATACCTATAGGTATATTGGGTAATATGGTGACCATCAGCACATGATGGGTGACATGGTCAACATCACACCTGTTGCCTTTACTTCCCAGTACTTTTCATGGTACCCAATTGAGGCTGGGGTTGCCAAGAGATTAGTTACGGTCTGAAAATATTCCGCGCCCACTGTGGAATTAAACCCAGACCACTAGCCCAAGAAGCGAGTTCACTAACAATTTCGCTACTGTGGCACTCTTACAGATGGGTACTCATAAGATTTTATCAATATAAACAGACCTTTACACAACAAACAAACATATGCATACACAGTTCCACATCTACTGTGTTATACTACAGCATTGTGTCAGATTTAATTGGTCATAAGATGCCAGTATGTTGCAGGGGCTGCAAGGGAGCAAAGAATAGTAAAACTGCTACCTACAAGACATGTCATAGCAGGCGACTGAGGTAGGGGCCTAGGGAAGTTATCCTAGTTAAAAAAGCATAGCAGAAATCGGATGTGCTGGCCTACTTGTGGGCGCATAACTGGCACAACATGCAATCGCTCTTAGGCTCAGATCACATACAAATCACAAGAGGGTTAACAAGTGATTGATATGGTGCGTTCAAGAAGAAGAAGGTCATAAGATAGGGCCATCAGTGTTAATTCTTGCCCATGTGTAAAATATTTATTGTTGAATATCTTTTAAATCCATATATATATTTTCTTGCATTTTCTTGTTTGCTTTAGTTGATCAACAAATTGAATGTGGAGAAGAGTGTGGTGAGATGCTGTATCAAGGAATTAGTAAAGACAAAGCTCATCGTTAGCATCAAACGTGCCTTGTTGAAAAATATCACAAATGTGTAAGTATGTTGTAAGTGCTGTTGTTGAAAGCATGGGATCGCTGGATGCATTAAATATAGCCAGAGTAAAAGGTTGATTTACTGACTTGCTCTGTTTTCAAGAGTAAATATGTCAGAAGTTAGACAGTTATATACGGGGGACTGCCTAGAGTAGTTGATAGTAGCTCGGCCTGCTAGTTGTGAGACGCCTCATAGCTCGGGTTCGAACCTACTGTCCGGCATTTGTTGAGTCCCCTGGTCTTACTCAGGGCGATAACGTGAGTACCTCTGAAGTCGGAGAAAATCTGCCTTTATGGCGATGGAATACTAATTCGTGTAGAGCACACGGACTGCCAGTGTAAAAGTAATTTACAATGTCACGCTGCTGCCATTGTAAGAAATTGGAAAACAGATTTTACTGTAAAATCAGTTTCAGAGATGAAACTTCGTCTGAGTTGAACGACGTAGATTAAAAAAAAAAAAAAAAAAGACAGTTATATAAAAGTCCAGTAATAAACCTTTTATTCTATGTTGACCTGAGAACTGGCACGGTTGGAAAAAAAATTCCATGCCCACTGTGAAATTGAACCCGGACCACTAGTCTAAAAGCAAGTTCACTAACAACTATACGACTGCAACTTTCTTTGAATAACATAAAAACGAAAATCTGACAACTGGGAACAATCCTTCAGAAACAAATTGTGGGAGACCGGTGAAGATCTCAAGCGCACCTCCCTTTTTCCCATAGCAAAATAGTTGCATAGCAAAAGCTGATCGTGTAAGAAAATATATGTTTAAGCTGGTTACAGAGTGTGTGCTGAAGAAGAAGAAGACAAAGGATGAAGAAACAGAATCATTTTGTGAATATAGCTTCACTAATGTAATTGTTCACTATTGTGACTATAAATGTAAGTTAATTTTTCTTTTCTTAGGTTTGTCTCTCCTGAAGTGGCAGAGAGATTGAACAAGTTGAAGAGTATGGATGATGCCCAGTCAGAGTCAACACCTGATACTAGCACAGTTATTGAGGATCAGAATACCTCAACATTGGTGAAAGATAATGCATGTCCTGATTTAGGTAAGATAATCTTCATTCTATGAATTGACTAAATTAGCCAGCCACATGAAAGTTAGAAGAGCTTCTTATGAACATGCTTGATACATCCAAATCTGTTTCTGTAATTTTTGTAAAATTTCTTTACTTTGTGTGTAGTTATTTAAGATACAGTCAAGTCTGTTTAAGTCAAGACAGCTTCAGACCAGGCAAAAAGTTAGACTGAGCAGAAATACAAATTAATGAAAAGCAACTCTTATCTGTATTGTACCTTTTTAACTCCGGTTTTGCTCGTATGTTGCTGGGGCTTTCAATGGGAGCACATGTATGCACAATTTTAAGTTTGACATTCAGCCATGCTTGCAGGCATCTGTGGCTTAGCGGTAGTGAGCTTGATCACAACCCAAGAGTACATGGTTCAAACTCCTCGGCGGGCAGTTTGGAAGCAAATTTGTTCCAGTGGAGTTATCAGTGGAACTATCTAGTTTTCACAGATTTACTGTGAAAAAATCACTGGCCTAATGAAATAACACTGGGAAGATAACTGCACAGACCTCAGAGACAGTAAATTCATGCAAGAGACAACAATGCAGATATAGACAATATTTCAAGCAAACAAAAGAAAGAAAGGACATTCGAAAATGTATTTGATTAGTGTGTCAGAATCATGAGATTGAAGAACTCCATTTCAGGTCAGATGAAAAGAAGAGAAAAAAGAACAATAGGTAAAAAAGGCAACATGTGTTATGAAAATGTATCTGATTTTATGATTTTCTGTCTATAACAGATGAACAGTTGAGAGAGAATGAAATCAAAGAATTAGACTTCCATTTGAATAATGCCACGATTACCCTCACTATTGACAGAAGCAAATCATGTAACAAATCAATTTCAAAGAAAGAAGGTAGGATAGTAGAATATTATAGAATAAAATCAATTTCTTTGTTCATATTTTGATGAAATAATGCGAAGAGAAGGTTTAGAACAGTTGGTTACAACAGGTAAAATTCACGGAAGGAGAGATCATGGAAGATAGAGAGAGAAGATGTTGGATGGTCTGACATCGTGGTTTGACAAAGGATCAAAGTCAGAACTGATTAACTGCACCATGGAGAGAGAGTTGTGGAGAGACATGATCTGGATGGTCCGACATCGTGGTTTGACAAAAGATCGTCACAACTGATTAACTGCGGCAAGAAGAGAGTGTTGTGGAGAGACATGATAACCTACGCTGGCAGGCATGGCACTTGGTTGATTAATTTGTAAGTTAGATATATCATTAAATAGCTTGTCCTGAGTAGAACTTTGTCCTTAACAGTTTTTCAGAATTTCTCTTTCTCATAGGTCAAATGTCCCTGCTCCAAAACATGCTGTCATAGAAACAGATATGTGTGGATGAAATGCGTATATATTGCAATTGCAATGTAAACAGAGAAGAGAACAAATAGATATATCAAGAAAGAAATCAAAATCAAATAAAACTGGCTGACCCTACAAATAAGAATGAGAAAATTGAAGTATTTTGGACATATAAACACAAAGGGTTAGAGAAGAACATCATGGAAGTTAGGGGTTCTCTGTGGCTGAGTGGTTAAGCCCGTTGCCTTGAAAGTCAAAGGTCGTGGGTTCGAATCCGGACCGCGGCCTTCTGTTCACGAGTGCAGTTTTCCAGAGACCCCTAGGATTGTTGCCGGAGCTACGGAGTTCGTGCTTTGTGCAATACTCTCGGCAGGTGGCGTGCCATGTCTGCGGAGAGGGACCGAGCCATATGGGGTAAAACCCGGTGCAATGAAGTCAATCCTTGGCTTTAAAACCCTTTAAATCATGGAAGTAAGTGTCCCAGCAAATTGAAGATGGAGACCATGGAGAAGATGGATTCATGATATAACTGATGGTTTGAGCATGATGGCTGTGAGGGAGAGAAATTACGAAGGACTGTTAGAGTAGCAAAGTTCTGCTCAGGACAAGCTATTTGATAATAAATGTAAACAGTGACACACTGTAATACAATTTTGAGGCTGAACAGAGAAATAGAGAGAGAGAGGACACTGCATTCTAAGTCAAAATTGCACTTGTTTGTATTGTTGTCATAAGATCATATCATGTCTTTCCACTCAGAAATACCCTCCTATCTTTTGTTATTAATATGAGCTATATATTTAATATTGTCTAACAGAGAGTGACAGAAAACTGGCAAGGAAGAAGTTCATACTGAAACAATTGGCTCAGAAGAAAGTGTACGGCAACTCTCGGCTTCTATTTCTTGTAAGTATTACGTTTCCTTTATGGACACATTTCTAGCATACTAAATCATGTGCCTTAAAGCTGCTTTTGACATGTTAGCTATTTCATTGTGCTTCAGGTAGACTCAGATGCATAATTTAATTCAGCAAAGGATAAAATGTATACACGTTTTTAGTTTTTGTAGCGTTCTGATTATATACACGTCTAACCAATGAATTATGGATACTATCAGCGTTTTGATAAGCAAAATTGTTGAGGGTACCTAGCAAAATTATTGAGGCCCCCCTAGTAAAGTTATTGAGGGCTCCCTAGCAAAATACAAGAGTCGTGGTAAGACAGAGGTTTGTACACTTATTTCTTAGGCAGGTGGTCGTAGTTTAACTCTTTCCACGCCACTCGCCGTACACTGTACCTTTGGAGTTACTTCCTTTATAGACCGGGGAACAAACAAAGATGTCAAGATAAGAATACAAAATGTAAGGAGGAAACTTTAATGCATTAAGATGTGGAAGTCAAAGGAGATCAAAACAAACACAAAGCTGAGAATCTTTAATTCAAATGTAAAGTCAGTGCTGTTCTATGGCTCGGAAACATGGAGGACAGCAAAAGAAACCACCAGAAAACTACAGACCTTCATAAATGGATGTTTATGTAGAATAGAAGGACTGATATGGTATAATAAGATTACAAACGAGAAACTCAGAGAAAGAACCAATCAGATACCAATGGAGAAAGAGCTAAGGAAGAGATGCTGACGATGGATAGGACACACATTGAGAAGACCGACTGGAACCATAGCAAGACCGACACTGTTTTGGAACCCATGTGGAAAGAGGACTAGGGGAAGGTCTAGACATACCTGGAGAAGAGAGCTGTAGGCACACTCAGTAGTTTGGTGTTAAAATAGGATACCCCATCCACTATTAATTTCAGCATTATAATATATTTATGTAATGGTGAAAATAGTAGTGGATGTGGTGTATTTTTATGATACCAAACTACTGAGGTAACACAGTGATAAACTCTTTACATTGTAATTGTATATATCTATTTGACATCTATTTCAGGAACTATGTAAAGAGGAGAAAAAGCAACACATGAAGGAGCAAATGTGCCAAAAGTCACTCAAACGTATCTTAAGAAGTCTCTATGATGAAGGACTACTGATGTATGCTTGTGTCAGGGAGAAATCAAGACCTGATAAAATGGTGAGTATCTCTGTGTCTGCAATATTATACTTTAGTAAATAATACATAAAGAAAGTTGAGACAGAACCTTGCTTGAATTACATTGAGAAACAAAGATTGAAGTGATTCAGCCACTTAATAAAGAATGCAACCAAACTCCACTGTATAGTCTTCTACAACAGAACATCAGGAAAGATGATGAGAGGAAGACAATGATAAAGTTGGATAAATGGCATAGCAAAATTCCTGTCAAAAATAAAAAATAACTATCACCCAAGTCACTTAGAGCAGCGCCAGACAAAAAACAGAAAACCACAATAATGGACAAGAACCCGGTAACAGTGTGATGACAAAAGAAGAAAGAAGTAAAAAAAACCACAGAAATCATGACAATAGACATGGCTGCTGATAGCGAAGTTGATAACATGTTGCACTAGTGATCACAGGGTGTAGAAGTTGTGATATTCAAGTGGAGCTTGTGTTAAAAATTCATGATGTGTACACTGTACATGGTAGTGACCACAGGGTGTAGAAGTTGTGATGTTCAAGTGCAGCTTGGGTTAAAAATTCATGATGTGCACACTGTACATGGTTAGACTAGAAGAAACCCTGATCCTTTACTTGGTGATCTAAATTCATGAAACCCTGATCCTTTACTTGGTGATCTAAATTTCAAGTACCCCTGAAGTCGTAATAAGGCTCGCCTGAATTGCGGGGAACACTGGTGATAAGGAAAGCAAGCCTTCACGCGAAAATCAGTAAAGAAATGTGATATGTCATATTCGGCCCCATGACGGCACCTGAATTTATGGCGGACGAATGAAAAAGATAATAGCAATAGACAAAGGAGAAAGGGTCAAGAAAGGTTCAAGTCAGAGACCAAACTAAAAAAAAAAAAAATGTATAACTTTCAAGTATCTATGAAGTATAATATAATCAAAAGTGAAAATAAAAAACAGATGTAGCAAAGTATACCAACTTATTGGACAGAAGGTGGGGGACTGCCTAGAGTAGTTGATAGTAGCTCGGCCTGCTAGCTGTGAGACGCCTCATAGCTCGGGTTCGAACCTACTGTCCGGCATTTGTTCGAGTCCCTGGTCTTACTCAGGACGATAACGTGAGTACCTCTGAAGTCGGAGAAAATCTGCCTGTATGGCGAGGAATACTAATTACGAGTACATTGAGCACACGGCTGCCAGTGTAAAGTAATGTACAATGTGCACGCTGCTGCCATTGTAAGAAATTGGAAAAACAGATTTTCACGCAAAAATCAGTTTCAGAGATGAAACTTCGTCTGAGTTGAAAGCGGACTAAAGAAGAAGAGAGAGAGGACAGAAGGTATCAATACTGAATCACACATACATGTTAATAGACATAAAAATAGCGGCACTGTATAACACAAAACATGATCTTTCTCTGCTACCATATGCCAGAGATGGACAATAGCAATAAAAGAAAAAAGAAAAATTGCAACAGAAAATGAGATTCTTGAGGAAAGTACTTAATGTATAAAATAGACAGAGAGCCGTAGTAGCGTAGTTGTTAGTGAACTCGCCTCTTAGGCTAGTTGTCCAGGTTCAATTTTACAGGAGACATGGAATGTTTTTCCGACCGTAATGGCTGTCAGGTCAACCTGGCCTTAATTTGGTACCAGAAAAAACACTGGGAAGTAACGGCGACTGGTGTGTTGATGACCACATCACCCATCGTGTGCTGACTGTCAATGAAAAATACGAACCTAACACCGTTTATCCAGTATACCTACAGCTATAAAAAGAGTTCCTTTACTTTTATAGAATAGAAAAAATCGAAAATGGTACAATCAGGAAGTTGGATGTAAAAGTAGCAATAGAATTTCCGCTGAGGCAACAGTTCAGATGGGTTGTTCATATAACATGATTGTCTTCAAATAGTATACTACAATAAGATATAAAGAATAAAT
Organism: Arion vulgaris; assembly: GCA_020796225.1. NCBI lineage: Eukaryota > Metazoa > Mollusca > Gastropoda > Stylommatophora > Arionidae > Arion > Arion vulgaris. The sequence continues at coordinate 27,150,968 of CM036765.1, read as the reverse complement.
GGAAACAAGATAGGCCATGCAAGCGATGAACTGATGTATAAGCAGATTCCCTGAGCACTTGTACATACGAAGTGCATAAGAGGGCCCTCTCCCACACCCTGTACTTCACACAGACTGAGCAAGATTACAGAAAGAACAAGATGTAATGAGATCAGTAAATAATACAGCCCTGTTTATCTTTGCTAAAAGTAAGAGAAAAAATAAATATAGAAAAGTTAATTTGGAAGGAATTTTTCCAAACAAAATTGATTAGAAAGATATGAAAAATATATTGGTATGCTAGAAACGAAATATGGGAAACCAAAATAAAGAAGAAAAAAAAACATTCATGGACAAAGCTGACAATCACAGTAAATTGTAGATATGAAAAAATTAGGAATTGTATAGATATTTGTATTGTTAACTAATATTTCAGCTTCAACAAATGATACTGGATCCCCACACTACACTTGATGATCACAGAGTAAAAGAAACACTGGTTCAGTCTAGTCCTTATTTTATGAGACTGGATGGTAAAGGTGCTATAGATCGAGTCCGCAAGACTACGGTATTTGATTTTTTTGTTAAGCTCTTTGTAGATGTATGTACCCTTTATTCATTGTATTTCTTATGTTTATGTTTTTTTATTATTTTTGTTAATTGTTTATTACAATTTTTTCTTTTTAATTGGACCCTTACCTGATAGTGTTGCAACGGGTGGACCCAGGTGCGTTTAAACTGTGTAAAAACTCAAGAGCGTCGTCATTCTTTCGAATGTGAGCTGTTAGGAATTTGTTTAATATAGTTGACTATTGGCTCTATGAAAGCTCCTACTATTTGACCGAGATCAGTGGACACTACCTGATCTTAATCAAAAGGCCACTTTTATGTTTAATCTTCTTTTCTTCTATAGTCATTAGTTATGCTAGATAATCAAGGCTTTATCACCAGGATGAACTCTGCAGTCTTCTTCAGGTGGCAGCATTGTCAGGGTCGAGTTTCATTACTATTTACTTGTAACCGATACAAGCAACACCATGTTGTTAGGTCTGATATTTTGCATGTCCATATCTCTGTATATGCATGTGTGTTCTGATTTATGCTGCATGGTGTGTTCTGATTTATGCTGCATTGTGTGTCATAGATAACACACTTTCTAAGGTTGTGTTTTTATATGGGTCATCTCCCATAGCTATTCCATCACCTGATTGTGGCTAGAGTAGCGATTCTTGCTTGTTTGATGTTCCCATCATTAGACATATGGGATATTTCTTTGGGAATACCTGAATGACCTTTTGCACCATCTCGCTGGTAAATCATTATAAAACTGGCTTAGATTAGAAATGACATTTCAGATCGCTCCACCATCTGTTACCTGTAGTCACATTTGATTGGGTTAACTTGTTTTTTCTGCCATGTTATTGGTTACTAAACTGACATGATTGTACTCTGGGCAGACCCATAGGTGCTCAGTCTCCCTCAACATATATTGAAGAGTATGCATAATGATGGTTCCTGTGGCTCGCTGATTAAACACACTTCTCACTGCCTCTCAGGTATCCAGTTCTACTTGTACAACGGTAACTCCAAACTGCCTAAATCACTAGATGGATTCAACATCTTTTTTCTCTGGGACTTCATTTACTGGGGCCATTGTTGAATTTGACTCTTAGTCGATGCTTTTTCTGTCATGACTTTTTGATGTTTAATTTGTTGTTGTTAAGACTTTTTAGTTTTTGCACGCATTTCTAACAAATTCAGCTTCTTGTTCTGTCTATTGAAATAAGAAAAGCTCATCCATGCTACTTAGAGACAATACTGACATGGATGCAATTTCTGAACAATAAATAAATAGAACAATCTCTGGAGACCACAAAGAATTTTCCAATAATGTGGATGTGGTTTTATAAGAGAATTCTAAGGTCTGCTAAAATGGCTAATGTTGATGTGTTGAAAGAGGTCATGACACAGAAAAAACTTATCAATATAATAAAGAAAGAGTGGTTTAGAACACATATGGACATCAGGTAAAATCAATGGCAGACAAAATAGAGGACAATAGATGGAGAAAATTCTTCTTCACATTCTGGCTTCATGGCATGGAAGAGTACCAACATCTTAACTAATAGTCAGCACCAAGGAGACACATTTGTGAAAGCCCATGTTCATCTACGCTTGCGGCATGATACGTCAGCTCACTGTTGCTTCATTACACCGACTCCCCAAATGTTCTTATCTCAAAAGAGTTAACGATATAAGGGAAAACTGCACTGAAACAATGTAGCAATGGCAAAGCACGTAGAAACAAAGTACTGTAGTTTTACAAAGTACCAAAACAATATATAGCAATATTTCGACCATAAGGCTTTTATCAAGGATACAAGAAAAGCGCAGAGATTTAGACTTCCTATATGACAGACATAATATATACAGTCAGACAATAAATCCCTAAATAATAAATAATTTTAGGTGTTAGGGATTTATTGTCCGACTGTTTATGTTATGTCTGTTTTATAGGAAGATGGAATTTCTTTTCTTCTCTTGCATCCGTGATAAAGGATTTTTAGTCAAAACATTGTTTTTGTACTTTTTTAACTACAGTACTTTGTTTTACATGTTTCACCGGGACTGCCTAGAGTAGTTGATAGTAGCTCGGCCTGCTAGCTGTGAGACGCCTCATAGCTCGGGTTCGAACCTACTGTCCGGCATTTTTCGAGTCCCCTGGTCTTACTCAGGACGATAACGTGAGTACCTCTGAAGTCGGAGAAAATCTGCCTGTATGGCGAGGAATACTAATTACGAGTACATTGAGCACACGGCTGCCAGTGTAAAGTAATTTACAATGTGGACGCTACTGCCATTGTAAGAAATTGGAAAAACGGATTTTCACGCAAAAATCAGTTTCCGAGATGAAACTGCGTCTGAGTTGAAAGCGGACGAAAGAAAGAAGAGACATGTTTCACCATTATCTCATAGAGCTCATCTTGAAGTGATATTGTTGACATCTATGTAAACTTTCTTTGGTCCTAATATGTTTACTACTTGTGTAATATACTGTTTCAGAACAAACAAGATCCATCAACAGTGGAGCCTACAGAAATAGGATCTTTAGAAAGTTCAACAGCTACTGCAACCCAAGCTGCTTCCTCCAAGAAGCAAGTTTCAATGGTATCAGTGTGTCAGATGTTAGACAAGTGTGGAACAACACCAGCTAGCAATAACAGTCAGATTGTTGTAAGTAGAATGCATGTTGTACTGTTGTTTGAAAAGTAGTTTCCTATATTGGTGGTATATAAATTAGTTTCCTTTTTTTCGGCCGCCGTTATGAATTCAGGCGTAGTCATGGTGCCTAATATGGCACCTCTGACTTATTTTTGCGTGTAGACTTGCTGTTCTCATCATCAGTGTCCCTCTCCATTTAAGTGAGCCTTACTGCAACTTCTAATGTATTTTTAATTTTGATCCCCAAGTAAAAGATCAGGAAACTTGTAGTCTAGTTGTCGCCATCAGCAATTTTTGGGCCCAAGTTGGATTCGAACCCTGGAATTGGCATGGCACAGGGTTACTAGCGAAGCATGTTATTGACTTTGCTATTGGCGCTCCTTTATTAATTAGGGATTAGTGAGGATCATCGTTGTTACTCTCCAGACATGTTTAAAGGTGCTCATATTTCCTCAAGATTTCCATCAGCATAAAATGACTAATCACTCCTGTTTTGTGTTAATCAAACATCTAGTACTCTTAGCAAAGTGTTCATGTTTGGCAGTTTCTAGTCTGACTATCCTCTTCTTCACTCTGGTGAACATGTACATGTTTGTAAAAAATTATCTGTTTAATCTGCCTCTCTCATGGCATTGATGATGTCTGACTTGCCTATTGCTCATACTTCTTTAATCACTGTTGTGTCGGCCATCTTATCTGTTCACTTATTGTCCTCCATTCCCACATGACCCAGTATGAAAATGGGTCTTTGTGGGTTAAATGGGTCATTTGGGGTGTGTCAAGCCATTTATTGGAAAAGATTGTCCTAGTTTAGTCCTTCTTCCCAGGCAGGAAACTCTGTTAGCATTTGATCTCACAGTCAAAGTTTCCCGGTCGACACCAATGGGAGATGGGGTTGGCTTTTGTGTTCTGCAGGTCATCAGCAGGCTGCAAATTTCAGTTTTTGCCCTTCTTAAGAAAGACTAGCCAACCCCAACTCTGCTGGATGTAGAGCAGTACGTAGAAAACATCATGTAGACTACTACTTTATACTTACTGTTATGGTAGCACAAGTTGAATAGAGAATGGCAAATGATGATATGGATTGAACACATGATGATGAGAGAGGCTGATAAGTTGGGGAGGGCGGTGGGTAACAGATGTATCATTATGAAGACTGTTGAGTAATTAATATAGACATCAGAATGGTGATGTACGGCCAGATCCCATGTTTAGCAATTGCATATTTTTCAGGCTTCTGATTTAAGATCAGTATTTGTATTATTCTCACCAACCATCATTAACAGCATACAATAAAAAGAGATCGGGTACTAGAGCTAAGGAAGACCAAGAAAAGATGGATAGACAATATCAAGACCACACTACATAAACACGGATACAACACAACAAGGGCGACTCATTTAGCCCTAGAACGCAAATTAAAGCTCCCATCCCTACGCTAACGGCAAGAGTGGACAGCCAACTACATCTTCCACCTGGGAATAAACAATAGACAATTTGTATTATAAACCTGAAGTTTTCTTTGAAAAGTCAGCATTAAAGAACATTTTGTTTATTTGATAAATTGCAAAATGTTGAGAAATCCAAATAATTGAAATTTATTAAATGCTTTAAAAGTACTATCATTAAAAAAATTTACATATTTTTTTCAGAAGTCAAAGCAGACTTCATTTTGTCCAGTTCCCAAGTTTGAACGTGCGAAATATCTTCACAAGTACTTGTTTTACCTTCTTTATGGATACGAGGGTAACATGGACACATCATGCCAAAAAACTGAGGTTTGAAATTTGTAGTTTAAATAACTTATACGTCATCGTCATTGGCCTCTGTGTCTCAGGAGATAATAGCTTTTGAGTAACCTAGTTTGTTCTGTGTTGAATCACAATGTCTGTTGTGGATGTAATGGCCTCATATTGGGGAAAGTTGAGGGGGGAAGAGCAAGAGGAAGACCGAGAGATAAGTGGGAGGAAACTTTAAGAAATGGACAGGTTACAGTCTGGCAGTGTGCAACACCAAGGCGAAAGACAGAGGATGTTGGAGATTCATTGCAGCCAACCTTCGATGTGGAGACGGCACCTGATGATGATGAGAGGATTAAAGGAATGAATAATATTCTTATTTTCTCTAATTTTAGTTGATGTTTGTAGATGGAAATATTGGCTTTCCTTTCTAGCGAATGTCATTACTCGGTTTTCAGTATTTATTCTTATGTGTAGTCATTGGCCTATACAGCCCCATCCTCTGCGAAATCCTGCTTGTTCCTTTCTCAGTTTCTTATCTATGGCATCAGTAATATGTTGCAAAATGATTTTGCTTAAGATTTTACTTGGGACAGAAATATGTTAACTGGAGTCAATGTTGTGTTTTAGCTGTTTTTCTGTTGTTGATATGATTGTCTGATTGTTGACAAAAGCAGTTTGTTTAGTTTCCCAAGGCTCTTCCCTTCACTGGTGTTAGCTATTTTACAGATTTGGTGGACATATGTAATTAACAACAGCGGTGATAGTACACATCCTTGTCAATTTCCAGACCTAACATGAAGCTTTTCAGATAGACCTGTGTTTGTTCTAACTGTAAATGAATAATTTACTAACCAAATTTTTTTTCTTCAATATACGGGAGGTAATCTGCAGTTCATTTTTGGGATTATGGTCCGTTATCCTTCCTTTCGTTCGCTAGAAATATTGTCTATATATTCAATGTTGTCTCTTGTATGAACTTCACTGTCTTTTGTAGCTCACACAGAGGTCCGTGTAGTTTTCTATGGTTCATTATGTAATATTATGTAATATTATGTATTTGAGAATGAAGACATCATCAAGAAACAGCAAATTAAATGGTTCAGCCACATAAGCAGATTACCAACAGACAGTATGCCTCAAAGAGCGATGTTACTCTGATACAGTGCATACAAAGCATAATGCCATCCATGCAAAAGTTGGACTTCATAGATAACAGAGGTGACAAAAAGCACTGTTTACGAAGCGCTCACTAGGGCTCGTTTTAGAAATCTCTTCTTATCCTGACGCTGTGAGGCAAAAAAGGATTAGAGGAAAGAAAGAAAAAGAAAGAAGTAACAGTGAAAGAGGATATGATATTTAATAGAAATTAAAAAAAAAAAAAATAATGGTAGTTTTCTTCTTCTTCTTTGCATTCATTTTTATCAATCAGTTAACCACTCTGTGTGATTTGTGCAGAGAACGTGAATTCATTGTGCCCCTGTTCATAGGCACCTATGTCATGCAGGAGTGAGAGGTGCATCCAAATAATTTTGGCCTAAATGATAGTTGAGATAGCAGAGGTTGGGGAGTCTTCTTTCTCTAATCCTGTTTTGCCTCACAATGTCAGGAAAAGAAGACATTTTTGTAGAACTGCTCTTGTATGCATTTCATACATGGTGTCTTTCACTGCCACTGTTATTTCTGTGGTCCACATATTGCTTGGATGACCATTTACTTTGTATCCACTATATCGGAGTGACATTGCCCTTTTAGATACACTAAAAGTTGGTAATCTGTTTAATGTGTCCGCACTATTTCATTTGTTATTTCTTGATGAAGTTCCATACTGATTTTGTACCCACTTTTCTCCTGAAGTCTTCATTTCTAAACCGGTCTCATCTTGATACTCCCAGCACTCTGCATAAACACTTCATCTCTGCCATGACTAGTTTTTTTCATCATTTGATGTGATTGTCCAGGTTTGGCACTATTAGCATAATGTGGGGAGAAAGATTGTGTTGTACAATGCTTTTTAGTGTTTATGGTGACATCGTGCATTTCAAAATTGGTACCATTTGCCCTATAATTTGATTTGCTTTATTGCATTTATCTTGAAGTTCGTTAGTTATTCTTCCATTTGCTGAAAAAACTCAATTTTTCTTGATAAAAGATCACTGCTACCGTGCACAGATTTCAGTTTAGTTTTTACTATTCTTTTGTAGAATGGCTCAGAAACCCCACAGGTCTACCTTGATGTGGATGACTGGCGCAGACATTTACCTCCACTGAAGAGACACAATGGTAAGGAATAAGGGAAACTGCAGTATGTTGTTATTTTAAAATGAGTGTTTATTTGGAAGTATCACAGGAAAATAGCAGAGTAAATTTTAAATCTGATTAGTTTCTTCAAACGCTCCACATCGACCACTTGTTAAGCCACTCTTTCTGATCTGAGCCTTGGAGCGATTGTACGTTGTGGGCCAATTTCTGCTACACTTTTCATTTACTAGGGTAGCTTCTTTGAGCCCTACTTCAGTCGCCTCTTACGACATGCCTTTTAGGTCGCAGTGTTACTATTCTTTGCTTCCCTTGTGGGCCCGGCAACACATGGGCGGAATCTGATTAGTTTAAAGTTTATCAACACAGTAATGTTGGTAAATAATAAATATTTTTATAATGTTGACAAATGATAAATATTTATCTCTTGATGGCATGTGATGATACATTACGTAGTTTTATATAAATCTCAGTTAACCTTTGTAATGTGTAGCTGCAGGTGGTGCAATAAGAGACAAAATTAGAAATGAAGAAATCAGAAGAAGACTGGATGTGAAACCTGTCATGCAATTCATAAAAGAACAAAAGATTAAATGGTTTGGACACCTGACAAGAATGCCCTGGTATCGCCTACCACAGAGCCACACAGAAAAAGTATAATGAGTACAAGGCAAGAGGAAGACCATGCAAAATATGGAGCGACAGCATCAAGAACAACCTTACGAAAATGAATATCAGCTTACAAAGTGCCTTGAAACAAGCACACACAAGATCACTATGTTTCCCCCCCAACACTTCTATAAAGAAGTAAATGGTGGAAGAGAAGAAGAAGAATGTGTAGCTCTTCAAGTGCCCTGCAGATATAAAAATTATCTTTATTCTTGCAGTAAATGATGTTTATATTGTTTGACTAAAGTACCATGACATTTGTTCATCAGAGGCATATCTGGCCAGTACTGCAATGGATGGAGCATGCATGTTGGGAGATCTGTTGTTAAACATGCCCACCTGCTTATTTTGTGACATAGTTAGCATGCCATGGCAGGTAATTTATCTTGTAATTAATCAGTCACTCAGTGTTTTAATATATTGGCTGAAGTATATACCAATTCTGATTTTTATAATCATACAATGAATTTTGTTGTTTTACACAACTCTGCAAAGTTCTCTTTTTTTTTAATTTTTATTTTCCAGGAACTTGTGTGTTGTTAGATTTTTAAAAAATGTAGATGAATCGCTGCTTTAGCTTGTTTGAATTTTGCTATATAACAATGTACTGTAATTGTCAAACCTTATGCCTTTTGGGGGCTTGGAAGAGCTTAAGGTTAGGGGAGTAAACCCTGATAGAAAATCCCCACAGCATTGTTATGTAGAAGACTAGAGAAGTAAACCTTGATCACAAATCCGTAGGAAGGGACCCTAAAACAGTTGATGGTTAGGTATATTTAATTCCATCTTCTGAAATCCCCTGCAAATTCTGCTTAATTTCCAGCTTATGGATTTATTGAAAAACAGGACTTATAGAAACAAATATTTTGCATGAAGGCTTGCTTTCCTTATCACCAGTGTCCCTCGTCATTCACGAGAGCCTTGCTCTGTCTTCAGAGGTACTTGTAATTTAGATCTCAGAGTAAAGGATCCTGGTTCATGTAGTCCAACCGTCAACTGTGTACACACTAAAGATTTTTTGGCTGAAGCTGGCCTCGAACCATAGAATTTCCAGGGTTTTTGTCATAGCTTTGCTATTGGTGACTCTAAATAAACAATGAACCCTAATTGTTGAAGTCCTGCTAGTGTTGAAAGCAAACAGTTATATAGGTTTAAGTTATTCTCACTGACTGACTGCATGTTTAATCCATACAGATTGATGGTCTGAAAGAGCTCCTCAATGATCCGGTCAGGAAAAACTATCCTATTACTGCAGTTCCTCAGCCAATCTTGACAAAACTGTTAGCTCGTCGAAACTACTTGTTTAAGCTGAATACGAACCTGCTTATTCTATGCAATCTTGGTTTTCTGACATTTGGACCTAAGACAGCCAGTAGAGAATTGGAGTTTGTAAGTAGAATCATTAATGTGTGTTTGAGAAACATCATGAGTATGCATAAATCATAACGGAACACAATTTGGAGATAACAAAAAAGTATTAGTTGATTTGACTTCTCAATGTAAAGAAATTGTTTATTAAAAATTTTTGTGTTTGTTTTTGAGAGTTCTGTTTTAGAGGCTCATTTCATTGTGTCCCTGTATAACTATTGGGGTTTGTTGATGTTGAATCGATTCAGCGATTTAAGGAGTTTGGAGTTACCCGTTGTACAAGTAGAACTTTATGCCTGAGGGGCAGAGTGAGAGGTGTGTTTAATCAGGTAGCTAGAGGAACCATCAGTATGCATACCCGTTGACATCTGCTGAGGGGGACTGAGCACCTATGTGTTGCCCTGAGTGCAATGATGTTTAGTTCAGTAACCAATAACCATTGGATATTATCATGATTGTTTATCAAGATAGTCAGAGAACAGTAAGAACATGGACAATGAATAAAGCACAAGTACAGAAAGTAACCACATGTAAAATGTGATGTCTTTGAAAGGTCACCAACAACACAAGAAGAGACATGAGTCACAAATACCAGCATCAGAGAGAAGGTTGGAGCAAGACTGCTTGAATTGCATAGAAAAACAAAGAATAAAATAGTCTGACCACCTAGTAATAATGCAACCAGACCACACTGTATATAAACCCTAACCCTACAGCAGAACATCGGGCTGAAAGTTGGAAAGAAGACCAAGGAAAAGATAAATAGGTGAAATGTTAGAATCATGCAGAAATCCATCACTCAGTAGTCATCATAGAAGTGCAAGACAAACACAGAAGACCACAACACTGGGCTACAACCCCGGTAACTGAGTGTGACAACAAACTAAAAGAAGAAAAAACATAAAAGGAAATTCATTTTGTAATGCTTTCAACACACCATCATCATCATCAGGTGCCGTGCCGGCTGGCATAGGCGATCATAGATCTCCACAAATCTCTGTATTTGGTGTTTGCTATCAACTCAGATGTTGACGCTCTACTGTGCATGAAGTCAGGCTATCCAAAATTTAAGGCTATCTCCTCAACACACTATATTCCCTGTGTTTAGAAACTTGTGTTCTTGTTTTATACTTTCATAGTTATTTTATTGAATGTTTGGCTTCTACTAAATTCTGAACATCTCATTCCCCAGGTTAGTTTCTTTCTGCACAGAAAAGCAATGATGTATGACACACGAAAAAGTAAACCTGGACATTTTTGTACCCATTGTCCAGAAGGAGAGACATTTGAACAGCTGCATTTTACCTTTAACTGCATTACTGATGTTGAGAATTATTGGAACGATGTTAAAATCATTGTTCTCAATTCTAAACTGGGATCTTACAGTGTTGGTAAGCAAATGCATAAGATTGTACAATTTTTGTTTTGCTCTTCTTCATTATTTACTTTGATGAAGTAGGCTGCATTGCACTGTTATTTTGCTTTCTTATGCAGTTCATTCATCTTTAACATCAATTTTTTTTAAGCTACTTCTTCCTTATCATCCATTGATTTATTGACTATCCTGCAAAGCAGCATTGTTTTGTTATCAGAGGATTGTCTTGGTTAACCCGATGAACACTGGCCACCTGTACCTTAAAACCCATTTCCTGAGCAAAAACAACCCATATTAGTTATATTAAAAACATGATAATTTAGCACACTTTAGTGCTCTATACTTTGTTATTGACTTATCCCATCATTTCCGTTATTCCGGCTTATTATCTATTTGCAGAATACGAAATGTTTTAATTTACTTGATATAATATGAGCACGGCCATAAATACTCTTGTATATATAGATTATTCTCCAGATTGAACATATAGCTTAAATATCAATCAATTAAAACTATTATTCATTGTCTAAATGATCATCTAACTCATTTTCGATATCCGTATCAGAATAATCACATTCTAAGTCTAATTTATCTTCAGATTCATTCAAACCAAGTTCAACAGCTTGCTCTGTTGTTATACTTTAGAGTGACCATTTCCAAAATTTTAAGAACAACATCTTTTCATCGGGAAAATACTGAACTATTTACCTTAACAGTACAACAAAATATCACACAGCAGCGTCCGCCATCTTGCTAAACCATGCAGAACACATGGGTTGTGTTTGTTTCACATTTGTTTACAATTTATTTTAGAATACTGAAAACGAATATTGTATGAAACGGATATTGTATGAAACGATGACAGGAAGTAGTAAGGCTAGTGACGTTCCGAATTGGAGAGAATTCGCCTTCAGTAGTCATGTGTTTAAACAACATTCTAGGAAATATGTCGTGCAAATCTCTTCTCATCATTTTTATTTAGGATTATGTTTTCGTTTTTTAGTATTCCGTGTTTGTATTTGTTTTCTTGATAAAGGCTAATGGCCAAAACGTCGATTGTGGTAATTTTCCTTATTTAATCATTTATTTTTCATTGCTTATGTTCTTTTTCTGCGATCAACTTTTGCTATGCGACTACTCCGGCATGTGTCATAAACAGGGCGGTGCGCTTGAGGTCTTCACCGGTTCCCCATGGTTTGTCTTGTAGTGTTGTTTCTGTTGGCCAGATCTCCAATCTCTCACTACTCAGACTAGGGCAGTCTTGCAGGATGTGCTCTGGGAACTGCTTTGGTGCTCCACAGGTGCAGGCTGCTGAGTTCCTGAGACCCATTCTGTGAAGGTGTGCTCTGAGACTGCAGTGTCCCGTTCTAAGTCTGAAGACTGTGGTCTGTGCTTTTCTGTTTAAATATGTAATACTGTATATACTTGTCTTTGTGCACATTGTTCAAAACATCAGTACTGAACTTTATCAAGAAACAAGAAATTAAGTAGTTCGGCCACATAAGCAGACTACCAACAGACAATGCGCCTCCAAGAGCAATGTTACTCCGATACAGTGGATTCAAATGAAAGGAAAAATTTAGACTATTTATGAAGCGCACACAAAAGCCTATTCTAGAAATCTCTTCTTATCCTGATAATAATAATAATTCCTCTCGTACCATTATACATTACATAGGGCCATGAAGTAATTTCTCCATACGGCTGTATCCTGGGCAATTCGCTCAATCTCCTCCATGAGACTGAGACCAATATTTCTTGCCTCTCTCAGCAAAGTTCGTTTCAGGTTCTCCTTAGGTCATCCTCTCTTTCTTGAACCCTTTGCATCCACTTCAATGCCTGCTTTGATATTCGTTGATCATTTCTCCTCAAGGTGTGACCAACATATCTCCATCTTCTCTTTCTTATAACAGTTGTCACTAGTGGTTGACTAGAAATTTCTCTGATTTTATCACTTCTCCTGAATTCGTTCCATTTTATATTCATTATTTTTCGCAGACATCTATTTTCAAATTCATTCAACTTGCTTTCTATACCTTAAGTCATTTTCCAACTCTCGCTGGCATATGTTAGGATTGATACATCATTTGAATTGAAAATTTGTAATTTAGTTTAATACTATATAACTTGCAGTTCCATATTTTATTTAGACTTTTAAAGGCTGATGTTGCTTTGCCAATTCGTATCATAATTTCTTTTTAACATTTCCTGTGCAATCAAAATTGCTACCTAAATAGGTGAACTGCTCTGTTATTTTTATCATTTTAGATTCCAGTGTGATATCTGCATTACTTGCCATAGGTGTCTTCATTATATTTGTTTTTCATAGCTTATCTGTAGTCAACTTTTGATGCTATAGATGACAAGTTGTCTGTTTTTCTTTGCATATCTTGGTTGTTTCTACTTAACAAGGCAATATCATCTGCAAAATCCAAATCTTCTAGTTGACTATTTTCTACCCAATCGATGCAAGTTTCGTCACTGCAACATTTTCGCATCACCCAGTCAATGGCCACTCCAAACAATAGCGGAGATAGAATACAGCCTTGCTTTACTCGGTTTCAACCATAAACCAGTCGCTGTGTCCACCATCAGTGGACAAAATGATGCTGTGATGCAAAACAGGATTAAAGGAAAGAAGAAAATGTAGAGTACTAAAGCAGCATTGAAATTTAATATTAACATCAGAATGCATAAAAAGATTGTTGCTATCAAATTATCAATTCTCACAGTTGATGTCAAGGGTAACCATGGCACCATATCTTTGTTTGAAGCAAGTCAGCCAGTTTCATTACATGAGATCAATGAAGATGATTGTCTACCTGGTGATCGTAGAGGTGCTGGAGGATTTGACAGCTCTTTATTTATGTGAGTGAAACAATTGGCTACTTAATCTACACAGGGTAAAATTGTAGATATCATTTATCAATGTTATTATTATTTATTAAATTGTTTTTCCTATAATGAGTGTTTATATACTTGCACAGAATACTTATAATGAGAGCTTATGCTGCCAGTATGGTGCCGGGGACTGCAAGGGAAACAAAGAATATTACCACTGCGACCTACAAGACATTTCGTAAGAGGCAACTGACGTAGGACCTAGGAGCTACCTAGTAAATAAAAAGCATAACAGAAATCAGATGTGCTGGCTTAATTGTATGTGCATATCTGGCACAACGTACAATCGCTCTAAGGTTCAGATCACATACAAATCACACAGAGTGGTTAACAATTGGTCAATATGGAGTGTGCGAAGAAAGAGCCGTTTGCTCAAACACCAAATACCATAACATGAGTGGTTTATAAAGTTTTTAAACTAGAATGAGCAAAAAAAGAAAATAACACTATTCTTTCAAAGTGAGTTACCAAGAGAACACGCTACAAAAAGCCAAAATACAAACTCCTCTAACTGGCACAAAAAAATGAGTGAAAAATCATACCTCATTGATATCTCTCTCTCTCACTCTCTCTCTCACATGTGATCACCGCTTAGACTGGTGTACCAGATTTCCCCATAAATCTCATTCATGTGGGAAATCTGATTCATGCAACCTTAGCATGGGTGTGGTTTCATCACATCTTCAGCGCCATTTGGAGCTCTGGTGCTTATCCTTCGGCGATGTGTCCGGTTTTAGCCAGCATTTACTGGGTTCGCTTTCCATCAGCCTTTGGCTGTCCCCAACCGACCTGCAAGACAGCAGGTCTCATTGATATAAAACAACTAGAAAAACATATTTAATCATTTATCCAATATTCCATTTTTTAATGTTGTATATCTCTAATTGTTTTTCAGTCACAGAAATGCTAACTGGGTTTCAAAAGGAAGCAGTGGAAAGCAGAAACCTTCAGCTTTTATTTTGAGTTCAGAATGCCACAAAACTGAAGGTGAGAATATCAGTATTGCCTTGTCTGTGTGCTATAGGACAGTTAAATCATGATAAAGTCATATACATGACACTGGACTACAACCTGGTAACAGCGTGATGACAAAAGATGATGAAGAAAAAATCATCTAAGATTAAACATTTAAGTGGGAAAAAGTGCATTTGTAGTAGATTTATCTTCATGGGCGGTCACATATGGACAATCAAGGCTCACTACATCTTCTTGTACATAGTGCTGTTTATTAATTCTGTTGTTGATTTTCTTAACCCTTTCGCTGCTACATTCTTTCTGAAGGCTGAACTAAAAATAGCTACTCTTTGTTTCTAGGTTACAAATGTTAATGTACACCTATAGCAGTGACAGTAGCAGTATATGTGTTAACACGTCTTTAGCCCACAGAGAGATAATAATAGACGTGTTAATGCGTCTTTAGAAGTGAATGGGAAAAACGTATATACGTCCTTAGCAGCTAAAGGGTTAAGTAGGGATAAACACATTTTTTATTTCTGGGGCCATATATCAAATGTATGATGTATTACCATTGTTTGTTGTCAAGAAATTAGACATTGAGGCATGAAGTGACTACTATAATTAATACCATCTTGTTAGTCTTGTGTGAGACAATGAATGTAGCACCCATAGTTGGTGTGGGAGGGGGAGACAATGAATATAACACCCAAAGTTGTTGTGGGGGAGACAATAAATATAGCACCAATAGCTAATGTGGGAGGAGAGAGACAATGAATATAGCACCAATAGTTGGTATGGGAGGAGGGATACAATAAATATAGCACCAATAGTTGTTGTGGGAGGAGGGATAAAATTCTTCTTCTTCTTCTTTGCGTTCGTTCTTTATGACCAATTTTAATCACTCTGTGATATGTTTGATCTTTGCCAGAACGTGTAATCGTTGCACATTGGTTTGGTAGGCCCCTAACGCATAGACTTCTACATGTTTAGGACATGTGCATCCGATTTCAGCCAAACCTCCTTAGTCGCCTCTTACGACATGCGTGGTAGGTAACAGTGGTTCTATTCTTTACACCCCAAATTTGGGCCCGGTAACCACTCGGGCGGATAAAATAAATATAGCACCAAAAGTTGTTGTGGGAGGGGAAAAGAAAATGAATATAGCAGCAATAGTTGTTGTGGGAGGGAGGGAGACAATAAATATAGCACCAATAGGTGGTGTGGAAGGGAGGGAGACAATGAATATAGCACCAATAGCTGGTGTGGGAGGGAGGGAGACAATGAATATAGCACCAATAGCTGGTGTGGGAGGGAGGGAGACAATGAATATAGCACCAATAGCTGGTGTGGGAGGGAGGGAGACAATGAATATAGCACCAATAGCTGGTGTGGGAGGGAGGGAGACAATGAATATAGCACCAATAGCTGGTGTGGGAGGGAGGGCGACAATGAATATAGCACCCATAGTTGGTATGGGAGGGAGGGAGACAATGAATATAGCACCACGCAGGCTTTCACACAAAAATCAGTTAGAAGTGCCACACCAGGCGTCATGTCTAATGCCCAAATTCACAGCGGATGAACAAAGAAGAAAAAGTCTGACTTCGCCAGTTGTGAGACCAGTGTCCTTGGCAAAATGTTCCAAATTTTCGTGATCAGAGAATCATAAAGAAGGCATTGAAGTCGGAGGCAAATGGTTGAAGAAAGAATTGGCGCCCTGGGGAACCCTAAAATGAACTTTACTGAGACAGGCGAGAAATATCTGACTCAATTCAATAGAAGAAATTAAACAAGTTAGAGTGGTATGGAGAAATTTCTTACAGGCTTTATGTAATGTTTAATGGTATGTGAGTAATATATAATATTGTTGTTGCTTATTTAAATCCAAACTTGAGGAGTTACTAATTTTAACATATTTATATTGGTCAGACATTGTTATAGATGACATTGTAAAGAAGCCAAGTCATAGAGATGAAGGAACCTCATCCAAAAAGAGAAGAATAGCAAAGGAAGTGCTTCGTAAGTCAACAGTTACAATTTATCAATAGCTATATTTATTAGGCACAAACAAATATACTTTAGAACTGAACACCCTTTTGTCCTTATTAATTGTTTCATTAAAGACAATATCAGCATTTGCTGTTCTGAAGAACATATAGAGTTCAAGAATGATCAGGAATAAAACTAAGATAATGATATTTAACTCAAATGTCAAGCCTGTCCTCCTATATGGAGCGGAGACATGGAGAACAACTAAGGGAACACCAAAAAGTTGCAGACATTCATCAATAGATGCCCTCACTGGATACTCTATCTGCGATGGTATGACAGGACCACAAACAGGGAACTGTGGGATGGAGTGGGACAACGGCAGGTGGAACAAGAGATACAGAGCAGAAGGTGGCAATGGATAGGAAACACACTGAGAAACCCCTAACAGCATCATGAGACAGGCTCTCCGATGGAACCCACAGGGCAATAGAGGTAAGGAAAGACCCAGGAACACCTGGAGACAGGAGTTGGAGATGGAATGCAAGAAAATGGGGAGAGAGTGGAGAGATCTGGAAAAGATGGCCTTGGATAGGCAGGCTTGGAAGGCCTTGGTTGCGGACCTATGCTTCCCTAGGGCGAAGGATGAAGAAGAATAAGAATTGTTTCATTGAATGCTTTGTTTGTATATTTTTAATGAACGATAAAGATTTTCGCTCTGTTATAATCATTCATTAAGATTATTAACATGAGAGATGTGTGCAGTTGAATTATATAACTATAGGGCACAAATTTTTATGTTTGACACCACAGTGTGGGTCTTAAGAATTACACCACTGCCCAGAGCAAAACTTCTTCAAACGCTCCACATCAACCACTTGTCAATCACTCTGTGTGATTTGTATGTGATCTGAGCCTAAGAGTGATTGTATGTTGTGCCTGTTATGCACCCACAAGTAGGCCAGCGCATCCGATTTCTGCGCTGCTTTTTATTTACTAGGGTAGCATCCTAGGGCCTACATCAGTCACCTCTTACAACATGCATTGTAGGTTGCAGTGGTACTATTCTTTGCTTCCCTTGCGGGCCCCGACACCACACGGGCGAACAACATCCAAAGCAAATGACATGTTTGCTTCCCTAAAGCATGGATAACTAACTGTCGTTACTGCCTGTAGTACCGCTTTTTATGACAGTGTAGGAAAGGTGAGCGAGCCTGAGGAATTTAATGGCCACATCGCTAGTGCAGTCGCGGCGAAGCTATTCAGGTTAGGATTTTTTATGTATGACCACAACAGAAAAAAATCCTTGGCCTTACGTGAATTGAACACAAGTCTCCCGCATTGGAGCTGCGCTCTAATCCATTTGGCTTGGCCCATCCTTGCCTGGATAAATAATATGGGGAATGTGCCTTGCTCATTGTGCATAAATCTATTCTTGACCCTACTGTTTTTATCCAAAGAAAAGAAAAAAGTCTGTATGTTTAGAATTGAGTAGGGTTATAGAATGCAGGAGATGCCAGAAGATAAAATGGAATATACTAACCATCAGTTGCATTACGGTCTATTAAGGTAATAAGTACAGTGTGGTATATTAGTGAAAATGGTGTTAGACCTGTTTGTTGCATTGATGAACGGAGGAACACAGTCGGTAGTGAGGTCAACACCTCATCAGCCTCCTTTACTTCCAAGATAATTTGTTGATATAATTCTACTAAATTTAATCTAACATGTTCTTTGTGTGCACTTATGTTGTAGAGCAAATTAAAAGTTGGAATATATATATATATATGTATATGATTATATGATGTTTATGATATTACATGTTCAATTTGAGCATGTAAAAGAACCCTTGGTAGTTCAAAATTTAGAAGAGCAGCCCGGAAAGCCATTGCCTGGGCAAAATTCATTAGAAAAGATTCAAAATAAAAAAATTCCTACTAAAATATCTTCACCATCTTCAAAATGACACAGAGGACCCTGCTCGTTGATACAGAGTTCGTGCACTGCAGCTGAGATCTTCCTGTGTAAGAAAGATATCGGAGCACACATGGTTACTCACCGAAGTGCAATGATGATGATTTATCAAATCAATCATGTATATGATTATTGGTTACTGTTTTATTTCAGCAGTAAACGGAACTAGTAAAGATTTAAAAAAGGGAAGAAAAGCAAGGCCAAAAAAAGAAGATCAGACCTATGAAAGTAAAGAAAGGAGCGGCGACAAGTAAGTAAAAATATATTTAGGACTCTTTGAGTTAATATGTTGGTTTGCGTTTATTCTTACCAACAAAGTTAACCACTCTTTGTGATCTTTGTGGCGTGCACTGAGAGGCTGACTAAGTTGTGCCTCTGTTAGACCTCTACGGCATGTAAGACAGGCACATCTGAATTTTGGCAAAAGTGTATGCATATTATTCAATAGGACACAAATTTGTACAGATGGGTAACTGTAAGATTTTACAAACTGCAGTTTTACTGTAAACTACCATATCTGGAGTTAGACTGTAGCATCGATTGGTCATAGGGAGGTTGCCAAAGCTGACCCATGTCAATATGATTTGTTTAATCTAATGTGTCTAAAGGCGAAGAATTGACTTCATTGCACTGGGTTTTACCCCCAAATGGCTCCATCCTTGTCGGCAGAGAAGGCACATGATTTGCAGAGATTGTTGCACAAAGCACAAACTTCATAGCTCTGGCAACAATTCTATAGATCTCATGAAAAAATTGCACATGTGACTGGGTCCGGATTCGAACCCACAACCTTCAGCACGTCAGGCAAACATCTTAACCACTTCATCATTGGGACCTATTAATCTATAATTATTTGAGACATAGAATTCATCTATAGATTCCTGAACGCACTACTTCAGATTTCTGGAATACCACTAAGCAAATATTAAACTTGTTCTTTTTAGTTGAAACTTTTGTCTTTATTCTTTTGCAGAATAAGATGGTGGGGATTGTTATATATCAATTATATGAGAACTGTCATCATAACACTCCGGGCATGCCCATAGGTGCTCCGATTTCCACCTCAACATATCCAGCAGCAGAGTCCAGCGACCTGACACACCAGTTCAGTGTTGATTAATCAATCTTTTTGCATATTTGGTATGTCATTCTTTTGGGGCTGAACCAATATCGACACGCATCTCTCTCAATCTGGTCAGCAACTAGGATTCAGAACCCTGAAACGCCTCTGTTCCGAAAGACTCTTTCAATGCGCTAAGAACATCATTTCGGTCTATTTCAGCTCTCTCTGATATCGTAGCCATGCCAGCCAGTAGTATAAACAGAGTTATATATAAACAGAGATAAGAGGTAGACTAGACCTGGAACATGCAGAATGACATACTATGCAGTAAATGCTTGTCTGTTCTGCTTCGTCTTTTTTTATTTGACATGAACCAACAAAGTGGTTAGTCAACTACCCATCTCGATCTGTCTTGTAGGGAAACATCAAAATCTCGACTCCATGCTCAATCTATAGCCATCTTTTGCAGAGTGCTCTAGATCTGACTCATTCTACACATATCCACTGACCTGTTCTCTGCCAGGTTATCTGTGGTCTGCCTTTCATTCTTCATCATTTAAGAGTTCACATTTCTTGGAATGATCTCTCACGTTGTAAATCTGATCTCTGGTGCCTCTGCCATGTCTTAAGTCTGCCTGAACTTCATGTATTTTGTGTTCTAATTTTCTTTCAATCCTTTTCATCATAATTATCAGTAGGATTTTACTGACATGGCTGATTAATGCTATAGTACAGTAATTATTGCACATCTTTAAGTTTCCTTTCTTTGGGATGGGGATATATATATATATATATTTATAGACCATTTCCACATCTTGGGCCACTCTGCACTATTCCAAATTTGTACGCATACTGTATGGTAAATACATACACTAGCCTCATCTCCTGCCTGAATTAATTTTGTTGGTATATCATCGCATCCTGGTGTCTTCTCCTTCAGTTTTTTATTCATGAAAGTACTTCCTCTACCATAGGTTCTGACATTTTCTTTCAGTGTAAAATTTGTTTTGATGTCTTATATTTATCTACAGTATTCCCTCCATCTCTCTATTATTTCCTTGCCTTACATTAGTATGGTTCCATTTTGGTAATTTATTGCATGTAATGATGGTTTATATTCACATGTTATTGCTCTAATTTGAGCTCTATAATTGTTCTGTAATTAAGAGAAATATACAATTTGTATACTTTAGCTCTGGATGATGTCGATAGACGAGCTAAACTAAACATGAGGAGACAACGTGTGTGCTTCACAGCTCTTGAAAATGGACTGGTTTGTAATTTTATTTATTACATATTGTTTGTTTTGTTTCCCATGACTAGTAGGAGTAGTATTGTATTCACATTTTATTTATTAAAAAATAATAATATTTAGTATGTTTGGGGTGGAAGAAAACAAGTCAGCTCAAGACAGCATAAACAGGCTCAGTAAAAATGAACAGACAAAATTATTCAGGCTCGGAATGGTACACTGTAGTCTCAGAACCCAAATATTTAAAATGTGTTTCAATGACTCTGCATCCTGCATCTGTAGAGTACCCAGGCAGGACACTCCCCCTCCTCCTTTCCCATCCCCACCCCTTCAAACATTCGGAAATACTGCCCCATTATGCTGGTTAGAATAGGGAAACCTGGTCTAGTGGAACAACCCTTATAGATAAGCCATGAGGTGCAGACAAAGACCTGATCTCACAATCCTGTTCACTAACCATGCTGGAATAGATGGAAAGCTGAAGTTGATAGCAGAAGAAGAATAAAGAGGAATGAGGTTGTCATAGAAGAACTATACATGATTAACTATAGGATAATGCACTCCTAAAGAAATAATGAGTATCCCACTGTTTAAAACAATCTTGGATGGGAAGGTAGATTTCTCTTCAGAATTTACCGCCAACACCTTCCCCTTAAATGGATCATCCTGCAAGGCAACATGGAATTGAGATCAGTGATAACTTTCACATAAATATTCTGAAAGGATCTAAAGGCCAAGGGTTGGCTTATTGAACAGATTTTCTCATATGGCTCAATTCCTCTCTGCAAAATCACATGCCAACTGCTGAGAGTATTGCACACATATGCTACCAACCAAGGCTTACTGAGCATATCAACCAAAAGCAACAGCTTGGTGTTTGCACAATATATATAACGTAGCCAGTTTTGTCACAGGTCATGGGTAAGCTCTGAGGATCTTTCCTATGACCAAACTAATCTCACACTATGCTACAGTATAACTCAGTAGAAGTGGTAATAAAGTGGGGTTTTATGTTCCTAAAATCATATCAGTGACCCATCTGTACAAATTTGAGAACCTACTGGACCATATTACTTCAGGTTATGGGAGTTCTTCTTCTTCTTCTTGCATTCACCTGCTTTGAATTCAGGCATAGTCAGGGCGCTTGGTACTTCTGACTGATTTTTGCGTGAAGGCATGCTTTCCTTATTATAAGTGTCCCCTACCATACAAGCATGCCTTCTCCGACTTCAGAGGTTGTTACAGGAATTAAATTAAGGCTAGCAATCCAATTCGATAAAAATGACTTTGTTACAGAAACTGCAATGTAGAAACTGACATAGTTTTAGGAACAATTTCAGCACAATATTCCATTAGGAACTTTGAATTAAAAAACTGAAATTAATGTTAGCAATAAGTTACAGACTTATTTTTCATTGCAAACAGAAATAAATAAAAGAAGAGAGCATCTTATAACTACTGTACATTGGTCATATTTTACAATAGGCATATGAATCAATGCTTCTATTTTTACATCCAAAAGCAACGAATAAAACAATTAGCAGCAGCTGTAAATCATCCTCTGTCTGTCTACCCTCGATTTTAACATATTGTAACAACTGGTAAAATCGAGGGTAGACAGACAGAGGAAGACAGAGAGAGAAAATTTTGGATAGCCTGACTATCATGGCACAGTAGAGCTTCAACATCTGAATTGATAGCAAACACCAAAGATAGAAATTTGTGGAGATCTATTATCGCCTACGCCAGCGATGGCACCTGATGATGATGTACAATCATAAATAACATCATGTCCCGGAAGATGAAATATTTTGGCCATATTGAATACCACAACGGTCTGGAGAGAAAGGTAATGGAAGGCATGGTTCCTGGAAAATGAGGCAGGGAATGACCAAGATGAAGGTGGCAGTAGGACATCAAAGAAACATTGAACACGCTAGAAGAGGCAGGAGAACTTGCAAGAGACAGAAAGCTTTTCAGGCAGGCTGTGATGAATGCAGCGTTCCGCAAGGGACATCCTACTATAGTCTGTCCATTAATTCGTGAGCACGTTTGAAATTGATTTTCTCAAAAACTACCTGTTGGATCTCAGTGATTTTTGCAAGCAGCCTTAGAATATCCATGACGCTAGAGAAATATTTTTTCTCCAAGAAAATTTGATGTAGTTTGAAATATTTCTTCTTCAGGTTATATTAAAATCAACCTCACCGGATTGTACACAATAGTAACAGATCTACGGTACACAGACGCGTTGTTCTAAAATACATTATGGTAACATAGAAATATCGTGAGTATACAACAATTTCACGAATTTCCGTCACTAACCCAGTCGACTTTGAAAGCGAAAGCATATGACGTTATAATTGGGTTACCGTTGTATAGTTATAGGCGTATCTCGCTATTTGTATGAAACTATTGTATCATATTTGTTGGCTTATCAAAACTGACATTGATATCACATTCATAATGAGTCTGAAGTGCACATTTATAACAATGCAGAAGGTTACAGTTTTACTATACCAACACTTCCGTAGGAAATCTAAGAGAGGTCATCTATATTGCGATATTCATAACCCTGAGAACAGCGCAACTGGCGCTTGGTCTGAATAGAGAATCCTTTTCCGATGGATTAAACAGGACACAAAGTGCACTAATGTCAAGCAAGGATGGAAAAGAACAATTGACGACTTTGACATAGATGTCATAAGACAGGAGCTCTTGAAAATGTTTGCGACAAATCAACTTGTTACTCTCAGGAAACTGAAATTAAAACTGCAATCAGATTGCAGCATAGACATTTCTAAAAGTATTCTATGAAAAATTGTAAGAGCAGCCGGCTTCACCTTCAGAAAAACTATAGACGGCAGGAATATTATTTGTGAAAAGCCACATTTAATTGCTGCCCGAAGTAAATACCTGAGGCAGATCCGTGAGCGGCGAGGCAAGGCTATGATATTGTATATTTGGACGAATCCTGGGTCAATGCTCACCACACCAATGCTAAAGAATGGCAATCAGTAGACGGTGAACAGAAAAGAAAAATACCAAGCAGCAAAGGCCAGCGTATATACTAACACATGCAGGAAGCAGTGAAGAAGGTCTTGTCCATGACGCTGGACTTATTTTCCAATCAAAAAGTACCGACGGTAGGGACTACACACAGAAATGAATGGACATATTTTCAGGCACTGGATGGAGAAAGATCTACTTCCAATTCTAAACAGACCATCATGCATCCTATCACAACGCAGTATCAGCGAAGACAAAGTACCAACTGCATCAAATACAAAGATCAAATTAGGACTTGGCTTGCTAAGGAAAATGTCACCTTCGATGATACATATTTGAAACCCGAGTTGTTGCACCTGGTGAGGATGACAAATAAGACAAAGGTGTTTCATATTGACAAAATCATTGCGGAATACGGCCACACGTCTTTGCGACTACCTCCATATCATGCTCAATCCGATAGAGCTTGTCTGGGCTAAAGTAAAAGGGCAAGTTGCCGAACAGAACAGGACGTTTAAAATGTGTGATGTTGAAGTTCTGACACGTGAGTCCTTCTCAATGATAGACATGCAGTTCTGGAAGAAGTGTGTTGAACATGTGCTCCGAGAGGAAGACAAGTACTGGCACCGAGATGGATTACAATTTGTCCAGCCAGTAACAATTATCAACCTCATGGAATCGTCAGATTCGGGATGATACAAATCATATTTTGATTACAGACTGAGAAATAGCAACGTATACATTTCCATATCCAAATGCGTCTACCATCATAAAATTTGTGGTGAAGTTAAGACACCCTGGGGTCTAATGGTGACCGAAGGGAGGACTAACTGTTGCATATTGTATCCAAGTTCACGATTGCACATAAAGGGCAACACACTTAATTACTTGACCTATCAAGTTAATTATGGAGATACACCTATGAATAGAATTGACATGGACAAATTCTAGGGATACTGTAAAATCTAAAATTTGAGCCCCGTATTTGCAATTGTCATAAAAGATCAAAGGAATTCCGTGCAAAATCCGTAGCATCTATGGACTACTGGTTAGCTTTATTTTAGCGTCATGGATATTCTAAGGCTGCATGCAAAAATCACTGAGATCCAACAGGTAGTTTTCGAGAAAATCAATTTCAAACGTGCTCACAATTAATGGACAGACTATACTTGTACAATCATTATTGAGTTATTTCAATATAAAGTAAAAAGTAACCTAATTAATACTTCACATTATTTGAGGCGAAACATGTAAAAGCAAAGTTATGTAGTTTTATAAAATACAAAAACAAGATTCAGTGACATTTAGACCAAAGTTGTTTTGAAGCAAAGAATAACAAACAAGCGAAGAGATTGCAACTATTCTTATACAGTAGACATGACATATACAATCAGTTGACTCAGATGATAAATCCCTAACTGCACTAAAATAAAAATATGTGATCTATTATTTGAGTTAATTCATAATTTACTGCAACTACTGAAACTTGTGTTGATATCTATATATTTGTTCTCCCTCAAACTAACAGCTTTTCCTGAGTCAAGTAGCAAGCTGCATTCTTAGCCCAAGTACTAATCTTTGTGTCCGATCAAGTATAATTCGGGACATTTTGCAAAAGAGTTTGCCTGTGAGTACTCTCTTATGATATTTTTTAAATTTATTTATAAAATGGATTATTGACCAAACAACTAGAACACCTGTTTCTCTAACTTAAGGATGTGGGTTGCAACACAGGTCAAGTCACTGTGACCAAACAGATAAACAGCTATTTCTCTAACTTAAGGATGTGAGTTGCAACACAGGTCAAGTCACTGTGACCAAACAGGTCAATTCGCAGTTTTATTTTGGCGTAGACATTAAAAGATCTTAAGAAACATTGCAAGTAACATTGCACCTAATTTAAGACAACGGCCAAAACCTCCTACAACCTAATTTCTAGCAAAATACACATAATTATCTTCAAGCTCTACACAGGTTTGCACACTTTGGAATATTCCAGAAACTCTAGAACACATTCTTCAGGCATGTCAGATGTACAGGAAAGACAGGGAGACAATATGGTTTACTTAGACAGTGCTAATTTTGAATATGGGAGGTTCTATGGAATACCTCATGCAAATCATACAGGTAACCGAAGCTATAGCTGTTGTGGTTGGTTGGTTGACAAGTTTCTATGACCAAAGTTAGGGAAACATCCTTAAGTTAGAGAAACAGGTGTTCTAGCTCTATGGTCACAGTGACTTGACCTGTGTTGCAACTGATGTAGAAAAAGAGAAAAATTCTTTGTTAAGACTTTCTAGAATTGGTTCATAATTTTGAATTAATTCCACTTGTGATGCGGAAATCCAGGCATTCAAGGTGAGTAACTCAGAAACTGGTGAACACCAATCTCGGTTCACAACCTGCAATATTCTTGACAGATTCAAGATCAACATTGGCACTTCAGTCTAGAAAATTGAAATTGCCAGGTCTACAAGCATGCTGTCTGACTTATGTAACCAGCGCAAGGTTCCCATACAGTGGATATCGTCTCACTGTGGAATATCAGAAAATAAGACAGCAGACCAGTCCAATTAAAGTTCTACAGATGTGCAACCAGGTTTCACCAGTTACTTATCATCTGAAGAAAAGGATGATTAAATCAGTCGTAAAGCGTCCAATACTAATACAGGACTACTTCCAAAATATGAGCAGATTAGAACAAGTTGCAGCCCGAGTGGTTACCGGGGCCCAAATGTGGGGTGTAAAGAATAGAACCACGGTTATCTGCCACTCATGTTGTAAGAGGCGACTAAGGAGGTTTGGTTGAAATCGGATGCATGTGTCCTAAACGTGTAGAAGTCTATGAGTTTAGGGGCCTAACAAACCAATGTGCAACGTATACACGTTCTTGACAAAGATTAAACATATCACAAAGTGATTAAAATTGGTCATAAAGAACAACGCAAGAAGAAGAACAAGTTGTCATTCTTTCCATCAGAACAGGACACAATTGACTTTGCAGTCACATGTACATAATATTCAAGAGTGGCCTTTCATTAATGTGCACATGCGGACAGATACCCCAGACCGCAGGGCGCACACTTCAAGACTACCACAGATATGGTATGCTGAGGCAAACTCACTGGCATAGTGGACCAATTCTGGAAAGAAAACTACCCAGACCTCTGTGTGAACTACAAAAAACAGAAGCTTTTACAAGAGAAAACACTGAACATATAGACAATATTGCAAGCGAATTAATGGAAGGGGGAAGAAATTCATTCCTTTCAGTTCTCCACCAAGATGTCCTTTGTCTGCCTAACTTTCATGTTCCTTTTGTGGTTCATAGCATGATTTTTCTGGTGATAGTGTCAAGGTCTCTGAGTTCAAGTATCTTCTTCTTCTTCAAACGCTCCATATCGATCACTTGTCAACCACTGTGTGTGATTTGTATGTGATATGAGCCTAAGAGCGATTGTACGCTGTGCCAGTTATGCACCTCACAAGTGAGGCCAGCACTTCCGATTTCTATGCTGCTTTTTATTTACTAGGATAGCATCCCTAGGGCTACATCTCGCCTGTATGACATGCATTGTGGGTTAAAGTGGTACTAATTGCTTCCTTTGGCCCTAGCACCAGGCGGAGTTCAATATGTTCATTATTTTGGTGTTCATATATGCCTGTCTGTTCCTGCACAAGTGAGATGAAAATTCCTGCTGAGCCTGGGTCAAGTTACAATTTTTTTCAGTGAAATAATTCTCTCTACATATTACTATCTTGTATTAGTTTTCTGGTATTAATTTATCCCCACATCTGTCTCATGTCTCAATGGTTCTTCTCCATGTTCTCCGGTTTCATGCTTAGTTTATATCAGTTTTGTGCTCATGTATTCAATTATATATTTTCTAAATCTATGCATTGGAACATAGACTTCTTAGTCCACATATGTCTTGATCAGAATCAGATATGGTTAGTTAGCCAGTCAGCCAGCTGTAAATAGCTACTTGAACCTGGAGTTTTGAAACAAAATTCATAACCACTACAGGAATTTTGGGACATGCTCTGTTGTTAGAAATTTCAGCAAAGATTTAGTACAATGACTGAGTATCTATAAATGTGCCTGTTTCACTGAGTTCTGACCCTCTGTTAATGCATACTGTTAATGTTTCCATCTGCTCTTGTTAAATTAGCCACTGATGTGTTTAATATCTTCATTGCAGTAGTTTCTACACTGGAGTAGGGTGGAAACCATATGGTTCAGTGACTAAGACAGTATTTATTAGCAATGCGTTGTGGAACGTAATGAGCACATTGGGACACATACAGCGCCCGGTCATCCACTGCGCATGGATCTGTATCCATTTGTCTTGACTTGTTTGGCCAATGGATTTAGATGAACCCTTCATAGAGAGGGAGGTTGACAAAATGAGCAAACTCTTTTTCACCATAAACTACTTTACAGCATAAATCACTCTTTTTGTAATTCATTTCTACATCATTTGTATTTTTTCTTTATGTGTATAAATGATTTTTTGAATTGAAGCTATTCTATACTTTTTACATGAGCAGGAATCAAGAGACAAGACTGCAAGTGCTGTTAAAGGAAAGATGGCCAGATTATTGAAAGATGACAAGTTTCGTATTCACTTGGTTAGCTATGTCACCCAGGCAAAAAGTGATACGGTGAGTGTATAAATTAGTTACAATTACTATTTGTCTTTCTTCCATTTTTTCTGTGTTCATGTTGATGGTCATTTTAGATCTTCAAGGTCTAGGTTGACATGAAAACATCAGGAAATAAAAGTGGGTACAACATCAGGACCGAATTTCACCAAGAAACAACAAATTAAATGGTTCAGCCACATAATCAGATTGCCAACAAACAGTGCCCCTCAAAGAGCAATGCTACTCCAATATAGTGGATACAAAGCAAAAGCTGTCCACGCAAAAGACAGATCTCAGAATAACTGTGTGAGGTTTGTATCAGAAATAAATTATTCTATCATTTGTGCAGATCTAATTTCAAATAATCATATCCAATGAAATGTTTATAATGGGACATACTTTTTCTTGTTTAAGAATCTAATGAAAAAATACAAGGGGAAAAAGTGTGCCATTCACAGTCCAGAGATGGAGCAACAGTTTCGTGAGCTGCATGCGGACCTGTGGAACAAGTTCAGGTGAGTCTCTTGGTTGCACATTATATATATATATATATATATATATATATTCCTCTCATACTGTTATATGTTACATATGGCCTGCAAGTAATTTCTCCATACCGCTCTGTACTGGGCAACTCACTCAATCTCTTCCATGGAATTGTGTCCTGATATTCTTGGCTCTGTCAGCAAAGTTTGTTTCAGGGTTTCCCTAGGGTATCCTCTCTTTCTTCAATTTTTTGCCTCCCACTTCAATGCCTACTTTGGTATTCTTTGATAATTTCTTCTCAAGGTATGCCCAACATATCTCCATCTTCTCCAGCTTATAACATTTGTTACTAGTGAAGTAGTCTAATGGCTTTTATTAAAACAAAAAATGTAAACTTGCCAAATAGCAAATAAAAACAAATGAAGAGATGGACAGAACATTTTCAATAATTTTAAAATATTCTTTCTCCACAAGATCCCATGATATAACTGGCAGAAAATAAGTTACTTGTGAAATTGCCAGTGTGTTGCCAGGGCTCACAAGGAGAGCAAAGAATAGTAACTCTGTGGCCTACAAGGTGTAAGAGGCGACTGAGGTAGGGCTCAGGGAAGCTGCCCTAGTAAATAAAAAAGTGTAGAAGAAATAGTTGAATATTAAGAAGACAGAAGTAATGATAATATCAAAAAACAGATTTTGCCAAAATGCACCATCACAGTAAATGGGACTGATCTAAGACAAGTTCAAACAATTTAAATACCTCGGAGTCCTGGTAACATCAGATGGCAGATGCCGATCAGAAAGAAAGAGCCGAATAGGACAAGCGAAAACATAAATTTCCCGAAAATGAGAAGCATTATCTGCAACAAGTCCTTGTCAATCCTGATCAGAATGTGAGTTATTCAGCACTACATAGAACCAATACTGACATACGGATGCGAGTCATGGACAATGAACACACCGATCGAAAAATCTCTGAGGGCCACAGAAATGTGGTTTTATAGAAGAATGATGAGAATCCCATGGACTGCTAAAATGACTAATGTTGAGGTGCTGAATGAGATCAAGACACAGAGAAAGCTTATCATCAATATAAGAAAGAGGCAGTCATCATTTTTCGGGCATGTGATGAGGAGGGAGGTTTAGAACACATTATGACAACCAGTAAAATCGAGGGTAGACGAGACAGAGGAAGACAGAGAGAGAAAATTTGTTGGATAGCCTGACTTCATGGCACGGTAGAGCGTCAACATCTGAGTTGATAGCAAACACCAACGACAGAGATTTGTGGAGATCCATGATCGCCTACGCCAGCCGGCACGGCACCTATGATGATGAGAAGAAATTGAATGTACTGGCCTACTTGTAGGCACATAACTGGCACACTGTACAATAGCTCTTAGGCTTCGATCCCATACAAATTATAAAGAGTGATTTAACAGGTGGTTGATATGGAGCGTTAGGAAGAACTGTGAAATACCTGAAGGATCTAAAGACAATAGATTGACTTAATTGCAACCCATATGACATGGTCCCTAAGAAATGTTATGCCACCTGTTGAGAGTATTGTTCAAGTCACAAACTCTGCAGCTCCAGCACCAATCTTAAGGATCTCCAGAAAATTTGCACTCGTGAACCCAACCCTGCATTCTTTCTTAGCTCATCAAAACAGCACTACACCTCACACAAACTGTATTGTTTTCTTTCTTAGCTCATCAAAACAGCAACACACCTCACACAAACTGTATTCTCTTCTAGCTCATCAAAACACGACACACTCACAAAACTGATTCTTTCTTCTTAGCTCATCAAAACAGCGACACACCTCACACAAACTGTATTGTTTTCTTTCTTAGCTCATCAAAACAGCAACACACCTCACACAAACTGTATTCTTTTCTTTCTTAGCTCATCAAAACAGCACTACACCTCACACAAACTGTATTGTTTTCTTTCTTAGCTCATCAAAACAGCACTACACCTCACACAAAATGTATTGTTTTCTTTCTTAGCTCATCAAAACAGCAACACACCTCACACAAAATGTATTGTTTTCTTTCTTAGCTCATCAAAACAGCGACACACCTCACACAAACTGTATTCTTTTCTTTCTTAGCTCATCAAAACAGCAACACACCTCACACAAACTGTATTCTTTTCTTTCTTAGCTCATCAAAACAGCAACACACCTCACACAAACTGTATTCTTTTCTTTCTTAGCTCATCAAAACAGCGACACACCTCACACAAACTGTATTCTTTTCTTTCTTAGCTCATCAAAACAGCAACACACCTCACACAAACTGTATTGTTTTCTTTCTTAGCTCACCAAAACACTCTGAAGATATGACCATACCTGTTTCTGTGGTTGATCTGATGGACCATTTTGATGTCAAAAGCTCAGCGGATATTCTGTATAAGAGCCCTAAAATGTCTAAGAACATTTGTTGTCAGGTTGACGTCAAAGAAATAGTTGTATGGGAACTTCTGGAGGTAAGCTTGTGTGTAGACCTGTACACTGAAATAATATTGTAGCAGTATATACAGAGACAAGATTATGCAATGTCTTTGCAGGTGATTAAATAATATTAATTAGTTCCTGCATTACGTTAACCCTTTGAACCCTGGCCACCTGTACCTTAAAACCCACTCCCATAGCTTCTGAACAAAAACAGCCCATATCAGTCATATTAAAACATGATAATTTAGCACGTTTAAGCGCTCTATAATTTGTTATTGACTTATCCCATCATCTCCGTTATTCCTCTTAATTATCTATTTGCATAATACTTAACTTTTTAATTTACTTGATATAATATAGGGCACGCCACGAATGCTCCAGTGTACGAGATTGTTCTCCAGATTGAACAAATTGCTTGAATATCAATGAATTAAAACTATTCTTCATTGTCTAAATGATCGTCTAACTCACTTCTGATATCCGTATCAGAATAATCACATTCTAAGTCTAATTTATCATCAGATTCATTTAAAACAAGTTCAACAGCTTGCTCTGTTATTATACTTTTAGAGTGACCATGTCTGAAATTTTCAGAACATCTGTTCAAAATGAAAATACTTAGCTAATTACCTTATCAGTCATCATCATCAAGGTGAGTATCCTTTATAGGACTTTGCTCTCTTTGCAGCACATCTGAAATTCTCTCTGTCTCTAGCCAGCTCACTCACTTCAGTATCTTATCAGTACCAAACAAAAATCCCTCAACAGTGTCCTCCATCTTGCTAAACCGTACAGAACATTTGGGTTGTGCATGACATCACATTTGTACACAATTTATTATCGAATACCGAAAGATAATGATAAAATCGACTCAGACCGATATTTTGGAAGCTCGGGATATGCAATATTTACATTCAATCCCGAAATATCGGGAGCCCTGGTTCTAAGTGTTAAGACAGGTTATGGACTGTGTTGCTCAAGAAGGTTAATTCTGGTGAATTGAGTACTCATTAAAGAAACTTAACATTAAAAAAAGTATCCCGATTTGAAATGTAGAGACAAGCGGCGATATGAATAATGATAGTGGATAAATCACTTAAGTAGGATACAAGTATAACAAGATTTGTTGAAGTGGTCAACAAATCTCTATAATATCCACATGGTAAAGTAAATCACAAACAGGCTAAAAATGAGAATGATCAAATGCTATATATATCCTATATTAATGTATGGCTCGGAAACATGGACAATGAACAAGCAGTTAGAAGACAGAATTGATGCATTTGAGATGTGGATATATAGAAGAATAGGCAGAGTTTCATGGACAGAAAAACACAAATAAACAAGTTTTAGGAAAACTAGGCATGAAGAAACAATTATTAAGAGAAATAAAATTCAGACAAATAAAGTATTTTGGGCACATAAAATGGCATGACACCATGATAAAATATTTACTAGAGGGGAAAGTTGAGGGCGGAAGAGCAAGAGGAAGACCGAGAGATAAGTGGGAGGGAAACTTTAAGAAATGGACAGGTTACAGTCTGGCAGTGTGCAACACCAAGGCGAAAGACAGAGGATGCTGAGATTCATTGCAGCCAACCTTCGATGTGGAGACAGCATCTGATGATGATATGTAAAGTGCAGGCATGACAAGAAAAGGTTAAAAAAAAATCAGATGACTTTCCATGTAAAAATTGGTTCATGCAAAACGGGCTGGTGTTCTGGACTTCAATATGTATTCTACAAATCCCTAAAAATAGATAAATCTAGGCAACAAGAGGCACAAAAATATGGTGAGGTAAAAATAAAATTGTTGAGTATAGCAGATAGTTGGTTGTAACATAATTCTATACAAGTGGGCTTAACTGTAGATGAATAGTAGTTGGAACACGAGCTACAGCTGCCATTAGGCAGTTAAGTTTTTTGCACTATATCTAAAGAGTCTGAAGATGAATGGTTGACTTCATTGCACAGAGTTTTCCCATATAGCTGGAAACCTAGATTCCATGGAACTGAGACCGATATTTCTTGCCTCTCTCAGCAAAGTTCATTTCAGGGTTTCCTTAGGTTTATTACTTATTATTATTAGGTGTAATATATCACATGAAAGAAAGACTTGTAAGAAATCTTATACAAAAGACAAATTTAAACTTTGAATTTGTTTTGTTTATATCTAAAAATATATAAAGTTGAAAGATGTTTTGTTTCTGCTATAATCTTTTCAGAGTTTTCTCCATCTGACGAAGCCACTATCTGGCAGAGATGTTTACTATACTCTGTCACGATTCCCTGATGATGTCATCAACAAAGCTTATGTTGGCTTAAAAACTTCTGGCATTTTTATACAAATGAAGGTAGGAAACTTTGATATTCATTTCTTAATCACAAACTTTATGAGTTTCTACTTGTAGTAGCAATATCCAAGTATCTCTGAAGTCGGAGAAGGCACACCTGTATGGCAGGGGACACTGATAATAAGAAAAGCATGCTTTCGTGCTAAGATCAGTCAGAAACACCATACCTGGCTATGCCTGAATTAAGCGGGTGAACGCAAGAAGAAAAGAAGAAGAAAAGCTTAATAGTTTTACACTCATAAACACATGCCAAACCTAACCTGCGGCTAAAAATTCTTCTCAGGGACAAGAATAATAAAAAAAAAGACTCACTAAAAAATATTGCAAGTTCACAAAGCTGCAGTGGGATCTATTATTATTATTTATTCTATTCCTCTCATACCGTTATACATTATATAGGGCATGAAAGCTATTTCTCCATACCGCTCTATCCTGGACAACTAGTCCAATCTTTTCTATGGAATTGAGTTCCATATTTATTGCTGCTCTCTGTAAAGTTTGTTTCACGGTTTCCTTAGGGAATTCCTTCTTTCTTGAATCCCTTGCCTCCTACTTCAATGCCTGTTTTATGATTCTTTGATCATTTCTTCTCAGAGTATGCCCAACATAACTCAATTTTCTCTTTCATATAACTGTTGTTACTAGTTGTTGACCAGACATTTCTCCTATGTCATCACCTCTCCTGTCAGACATTTATTGTCAAATGCACTCAATTTACTTTCTATATCTTTATTCATTTTCCAACTCTCACCAGCATATGTTAGGATTGATTCTGGGATCCATGCTATGACCTATAACTTGAGACAAAAGCTAACAAATCTGCTGTTATATACTAACACTCAAGAATGATTGTTTTTTACTGAACTAATGTGGTAGCATTTTGGGATGGCCCATAGGTGCTCAGTCTCCTCCAACAGATGTGGAAAGGTGTTCATACAGATGGTTACTGTGGCTCGCTGGATAAACACACTTATCATTCTGCCCATCAAGTACCCAGTTCTGCTTTTACAACCTGTAATTCTAAACACCGCCCAAGTGGTTACCGGGCTCAGATTGGGTGTAAAGAATAGAATTGCTGTTACCTGCCATGCATGTCGTAAGAGGTGACTAAGGAGGTTGGATGTGGGGTTAGCTACCCCACCCCGTAAAAACACTAGATGGCTACAGAAACTACAACCAGGAAATTCATAGCTCGTCACCTGAGGAAGAAGAAGGATGGCCTTGGATAGGCTGGCTTGGAAGGCCTTGGTTGTGGACCTATGCTTCCATAGGGGCGAAGGTGAAGAAGAAGAAGAATTCTAAACACATTAAATAGCTGAATAGATTAAATGTCTGTTTTAGTGTTTTCATACAACAGGTGGTCGGTGAGAACTGATGAATGCCCCCCTTTTCCATATTTAGCTCCAGATGATTGATGATGTTAATGCAAGCCTTGCCGCTCTCCCATTGCCACAAACACTTGCATGTACATGAAAATAGATCCAAGCAATCCTCTGGACGTTAGAAAACATTGCGTTTTAGACCTTCCAAAGTATCGATTGAGAGCTAGACACAGTAATGTTCCCAGTAAACAGAGTCCAAGAGAGCCACTGGAGGGCAGTAGTCTTCTTCTTCTAATTAGGGCTGCGAGTTTTCACTCTTGGGCAGCCAATGCCAATTTGTAGAATCTGCATGTGTTCTGTAATTGTGGAAGACTAGTGTAAAGGGTATTAAGAACAGATGGGTGTGGTGGGAGGAGTTCTTGTCTAGCTTTATGTAGTCCAGGGCATTCAAGCAAGATATGCTGTACTGTCTCACATGAATGGGTGCACTTTCTACAGTGTGGTAGGTGTGTGGGGTTTGTTCTGTGTAGGTGGTAATTCAGTCAAACATGTCCTGTTCTTAACTGGAAGATAGTGCTTTGATCTTTTTGTTGTAGTAGAATTATATTGTCCTTAGGGTTTGGTCTATTCATCTCTGCATACATGTCCCGACCAGTCATCCCCATAGCTCATCGGTTCAGCCAATCTTTTCTGAAACTGAGTTGTTTTTCAGAATCTGTTTTATGCTTTGTTTGCTAACAGCTTTGTCTTTGGGGTTTTGATGATCCCTGTTTGACCAGATGGTCTGCCTTGTCATTTCCTGGGATATTTGTGTGCCTAAGGATCCACTGTAGAATGACAATAATATCAAAAGGAGGGCAGTAGTAACAGCCTCACTCTGAATCCTCATACTGGAAGTAGTTGTCCTGTATTCTCCATTCCGTTCTGCAATGATCTCACCATGTGTCCTATCTAGGAAACCCCGGCGTGACCTCTTACCATGATGCACAGATCTATCTTGATATACAATAACATCATCATTTGTGTGATCTGCTATCAGCTGCTTAATTGTGACTTCAGCCTTCATATTATTGCAATCTCATTTACTTTGAAATTAGGGATCACTAGAACATAGCCTGATACCCCACATGTGAAGCGAACTAAGTACTTTTGGAGCAAGCTATGAGTACTGTACCTTCACACTGCACAGATCCCTCTGCATGTTTGATTCCCATGTCAACCCACCTGGAACTGGAGACCTGATTTTATGAGTTAGTGGAAAATATGAAGTTACTGCTGGCGTTACTGTAACAGCTGTGTCCTGATGTTGACACTTTCAAAAAGTTGTAAGGGACTGAGAACTTATGAGGGACATCTTGAGTGCAGAGACGTAGATTCTAATCAATTTCCAATGTTACAAATTTTGTCTCTTTTCTGAATCTCTCATCTGTTTATATCTGTTGACACAGAAATGGGAGAAAGACAGAAATCAGATTATCAATAAAAGTGCTTTACTCAACAATCACAAGGGTGCATTAAGGTAAGTATATTTCCTGACATAATTCTTCATTTATCATCTTGTATCATGTCTTGAGATGCTTACAATATCTCTCTCTCTCTCTCTCTCTCTCTCCTCGATCACCGCTCAGACTGAT
This sequence comes from Arion vulgaris, assembly GCA_020796225.1. Taxonomy (NCBI): domain Eukaryota; kingdom Metazoa; phylum Mollusca; class Gastropoda; order Stylommatophora; family Arionidae; genus Arion; species Arion vulgaris. The sequence continues at coordinate 27,114,311 of CM036765.1, read as the reverse complement.
GTACCAGATTTTCCATAAATTCTGCTTATTCCTGTGGAAATTTACTTCTGATTCATGCAGCCTTAGCATGGGTGTGGTTCATCACATCTTTAGCGCCTTTTGGAGCTCTGGTGCTTATCCTTCTGGGATGTTTCTGGTTTTAGACAACATTTACTGGATTCGCTCTCCGTCAGCCTTGGGCTGTCCCTAGCTGACCTGCAAGGCAGCAGGTTGCTATTTTCTTTAGGGTAGCTACCCTTAGACAACCTTCCTCCCGGGTTGTTGAGCGTCATCTGCCCAGGTTACCAGTCTTTTTGGACTACTTGGTTTGCCTGCTGTCCAGTGTTGTATATGGTTTGCTCCGCTAGCCTTTGATTGTCCTCAATCAAACTACAAGGCAGTAGTATGCTTACAATCAGTTCCTGCACACCATGTTTATTTTGAACATTTCAACCCTGATGTTTCTTATTATTTTCTTAACCATCTTGTCAGGACATCACATATCTATTCTCACTGTCCACATCAGCCTCCCTTGTCGTTGATCTCTCTCTCTCTCTCTCTCTCTCTCGATCCCTCACTTTGATCTTACCTGTTGTCAAAAGAATTTCTAGCCCTCTTTATGTAAACATAACTCAGAAATGATACCTGTCTATAAGCACTATCTAGAGGGCAGACAGGCTGGCTGGCTCAGCCACCATATCAGGGGGTCAGCCAATGGGTAGAGCAGACAATTTGAATGCCCTCATAGTGTTAAACTAATTCACATCAGCTGAACTACTAGATTTCAAAAGTTGGACTGAAGATTGGAGTGGTCAGAAAAGAACAACAGTACAACAGGTATATTAGTAGACTCATCAATCAACATTGAACTGGTACTGTCAGTCGCTGGACGCTGTTGGAGATATTGCGAAGGAGATCGGAGCACCTATGAACATATCCGAAGTGAAATGAAGATATTGCAAACTGAAACTGAAACATTACCTATCTTCTAAGTAAACACACTGCAGCACAAAAAAAGTGTTAGCATATTGTGACCAGTACTGTCAATTTCCTAGTCTACTCAGTTGAAGACTTGAACATTCTGAGTATGGGGAAATTCAGAATCGTTGCTATAGCTACTAAGTGTGTGCTCTACCACTGAATGTATAATCATCGATTCTATCTAGTTTCCATTTTTAAAGTAACTTCAAAAATGACATCGTTTTTTATGACAGAAAAACTGTTGTTTTAAAAACATTTGTTCAGGTTTTATTTGATTAATTAATGCACATTTCCCACATATTTTTTACACTTAGCTCTCCCAAACATTATTTGATTTTCTAACAAGATTTAGCCCTGATATAGTTAATCATGAGCGTAGTAGTTGTTAACGAATGAGCTAAATGTGCAAGGCTGGTGGTCTGGGTTCAGCTCCCGCAATGTGCGTGGAATTTTTCCCGACCACGACGGCTCTCAGGTCGACCCAGCCTCAAATGGGTACCAGACATGCTCTGGGAAGTAAAGGCGGCAGGCGTGATGCTGACCACATCACCCATTGTGTGCCGACGGTCAATGAAAAATACAGGCCTAACACTGTATTGACCTATATACCACAAGGTATGAAAGGGTTCCTTTACCTTTACTTTTACTTATAGTTAATCATAACTATATTTTAAAACACAATGGAGCGAATTCAGAAGTGATGAAATCATAGAAATGTCTGGGCAACCACTAGTAACAACTGTTATCAGAAGGAGAAGATGGAAATATGTTGGACATACCTTGAGAGGAAATGATCCATGAATATCAAAGCAGGCATTGAAGTGAGATGCAGAGGGTTCAAGAAAGAGAGGATGACCTATGGAGACCCTGAAATGAACTTTGCTGAGAGAGGCAAGAAATATCGGTCTCAGTTCCATGGAAGAGATTGAGCGAGTTGCCCGGATAGAGCAGCATGGAGAAATTGCTTGCAGGCCCTATGTAACGTATAACGGTACAAGAATTATTATTATTATTATTATAATATTTGAAAAAAAATTATTCAGCTGACTGTTCTTGTTAATAATAATTAATCCATTCACAATTGGCAGAAATATTCTTTGAGAGCTAAGATACGCAGATGACAAAGCTCTGCTTTCAAATAGTATCAAGAGGGATTAGAGCAGCTAATCTTTTCTGTTACAAAAAAACACATCACAGACAAAACTCTTTCCCGACTACAAAGAAAATTAACTCTTTCCTCACCAATCGCCGCACACAGTGTCACAGTGTACTTCCGTTGAATGTCATTCGCCATACACTGTGCCATTTGAGTTGTTTCCCTTATAAGAAGTCTTTCTAGTGTTACTTCTACTATTTTACTTTTACTACTTTTTAACTTTGTTATTCTAATATGCTGTCCAGTTTTCTTAAAATTAGTATTTAATCAGATATATACATGTTTATTTATTGGCGAGTAGTTACAATTTTGTATTTATTAAATTGATTTTTTTTGTCTTCCTTGAAACAACTGTAAAACTGAGGAAATAACTGCGTATGAAAAGAATGAAAGATAATGCCCACTGACAAAACAATCTAAAATTGCAATGAATATATTAAGTTAAAATTAAGAAACCCTTTCATACCTCAAGGTATATTGGATAATACGGTGTTAGGTCCATATTTTTCATTGGCTGTCGGCACACGATGGGTGATGTGGTCAACTTCGCAATTAATATATTGAAAATGTAAATATTATTGAATATTTTGGCTTCATAATTAACAAGAATGGAGACTGTATGGAAAAACCAGAAGACTAGCCATGATAATTCATCATTTAAATAGTCAGAAGAACCTATGATGAAACACAAGAAAGCGAATAAAAGTAAAACTTCTAAGGGCACACATTTTTTCTGTGACAGGGTATAGATGTGAATCATGGACAATTACACAATCATTAAAGAAAAATGGTATCGTTTGAAACAAAGAGCTACAAAACCATTATTAAAACACCTTCGTCAACGGAAGAAAAGTATAGACATGATACAAGATCTGAACATTGAGGAACTTTGACTAATAAACACTATCTTGTCATTTAAGCTGAGATATTTTGGTCACATTAGGCATCATAGTGGTTTAGAAATAACAATATTGGAGGACAAAATTTCTGAAGGATGTGGCAGGGGATAGTGGTGGCAACAGAACATTATGACGAAGAAATCGAAAGAGCTTGCTAGTCTTTTAGGTGGTCAGTGATGAGAGAGGCATTCTGCATTGAATTATTTTTCTCAATCCAGAAGCATTTGAGATTTTCAGCGATTCGGCTCGGTGCCATGGACATCATAACCCTTCGGTTCGGTGCCACAAATATCGTAAATCTGGAGAACCTGTGGCTTTTCTGCCAGCCCACGGAATTGAACTTCACTCACAGAGGGCTCGTCACCCATCGTCCAACGCGCTACGACCACGCTGTGCAGGTGGGCTCTGCATTGAATATGTTACATGAAGACTGTTCTTTATTTGTTTATTTTGTACCCTTGTAAGTCTTACTGTTTCCTGAAGAGTATTTGTTGTAACAGTCATATTTGATAATATCTTATGTAACCAACAGACATCGAGAGGCACTGAAGACAAGATATCCAGTAGATTTACTCAAGAATCTGAAAGGACAAATTGAGGTTCTTGGAATGTTTAGATCAACAGAATCAGCAACATCTATACCTGGTAGTATTGTGAAGCAGAATGTCTTCCAGGGCAGGTTGGAGCAGTCAGGACAGGCAAGAAGATCACAAGAGAGCATGATAACAGCTAGCAGCCATGAAGAAGTAATGGACACAGAGATGCAGGCGCAAGGAGCAGAGTCTGCTTCTTTCACTTCAGATGGAAGACAAGTTGATCCACTAGAAATTGGGTCAGCAGTTCAGCAGGATCGTCCAGAGAATACTGATGGTGATGTTCATGTTGTTGATGCTGACAATGTTGATGAGGTTGAGGAAGAAACAGAAGAAGCTGATCTCAAAGAGCTTGATCTGAGAAAGTTCCAAGGGGGTTCAGCATTGACACTGTTATCACTTTTAGCGATGGATTTGGTAAGTTATACTCTTAACAAAAGATATTATGCTAAACTAGATGCACCAGTCTAAATGATCTGTGTATGTACATTACTTGTTTTACATACTTGTTTCATGATCCAAGAGCTTGCCTGGATCAGTATTTTTCCACCCTAACAGTTCTTTGGAATTTCTCTCTCTCACAGACCAGATATTTTGCCTCTTGGTGCTGTCATGCTAAAATCATCAGTCATATCTTGAATCCATATTCTCTATGGTTTTCCTCTGCGTTGATAGGATGCCACCTTTCATAATGCTCATGCAACCCTTCATGTCTTTTGTTCCTCAATATTCTGATATTGTCTATGTTCAAAATACTTAAATTTTCTCATTCTTATTTGTAGCAAGCCAGTTTTCTCTGATTTTTAGTTCCTTTTGGTAGATCTATTTTTCTTTCTCAGTCCACCGAATACGAAGGACTCTTCGGTAACACCGATAAAAAAACTAACACATGTGTGTTTTTTCACTGCCTTGTTAAATGTCCATATGTCACATCCATACGTTGCCACTGGGAATATGCATTCACTTAGTATTCTGAACTTTGTTTTCCTATCAGTTCCATTCCATACTGATTTTAGTTGTGTAAGTTTTTGTAAGGCTATATTTTTCTTCTCTTCATTTTCTTGATTCCATTTCCATTTCTTGTTGTCAGTGAACTGAGATATTAAAAACTGTTCACATTTTGTATTTTCTCTCTTTTATAAAAATATCCTTTGTCATGCTTGTTTTATCCATTGTCATTATTTTTGTTTTTTCCACATTGAGATATAGATTTAGGTTTTTTTTGCTTTTCTCTTGCACTGTCATTCTTGATTTCTCAATCCTTTTTTTGTGAAGTTGACAGTAAAACACTTTATTTCCCCTGTATCTTATCTAGAGTATTCACTATCTGATTATAATTGGATCATCTTGTTCTTTTCTGCTATCTTCTGTAACATGTCTCCTGATGTTTTTATCATATATGTTAAACAGGAATTAGGTGACAGAATGCAACTTACTTGTTTACTTACTGTACTTTTTTTTATTCACTCTAGTATAAACACTTTATATATATTTATGTAAGAGACCAAATAAACAACCTTGCAGGTCAACAAGTACCACTCTTGACAATCGAGAACGCGTAAACTTGCGTGGTTCGGGCATGTGATGAGACAGCTCACTCTCTAAGACTATCCTACAGGGAACAGTTGAGGGTGGAAGAAAGAAAGGAGGGCAGAGTAAATCCTGGTTTGACAACATCAAGAGCTGGTTGGGACAGAGTTTCTCCACACTCGCCCGAGGAGTTGAAGACAGAGATTCATGGCGTGCTTTTGTGCTGATGTCTCCACAGTGACACCCTACGACCCTAACGGGTTATGGGCTTTATTATTATATAAGATATTGACCTAGTTGCCTAGGACATAGCGGTATGGAGAAGGTATGGAGAAATTATTTGCAGGCCCTTTGTAACATACAACGGTATGAGAGTAATATCTATAGCTGAAAATACCAAGATAGCGACGTATTTGCAACTGCAATGTGTTCTTTGATGTGCTCAACTTGAACAAAGACACATATTTTATTATCTGTCTCTAATATGGTTAGCTACTAAGATTTACCGGCTTTGAGAGAGGATTACTGGAAATAGAGAAATAGCTACACATGGAAAATGAACAAAGTACATTTGAAGTGTAATCAACACCACACCTTAATATATATAAGATATATATATATATATATAAGACATATATATATATATATATATAAGACATATATATATATATATATATATATATATATATATATATATATATATATATATATATATATATATATATATATATATATATATATATATATATATTGATATATATATATTGATATATATATATATATATATATATATATATATATATATATATATATATATATATATATATATATATATATATATATATATATATATATATATATATATTATATATATATATATATATATATTGATATATTTTATTATATTTATATATTTATATTATATTTTATATTATATTATATTTATATATATATATATATATATATATATATATATATATATATATATATATATATATATATATATATATATATATATATATATATATATAAATATCAAGTTAGCACAGTTGACACAGTTTGAAATGTTTCTTGATGTATCTTGTACAGCTGACCATGAATGTAGTTATACCAGATGAAATGGTAACACTTGATGAAGAAGGCAAAAGTAAACTGTTCTTCAAACAGCCTGGAAAGCAACAACAGCAAAGAAAGAGGAAACTGGATGCTGTTTCTGAAAGTGATGAAGATTCTATGGATTTGTGGCCTCCTTCAGGTATATATTATTTTCCATTCTGTCTTATTTAGATTATTATTATTTTTGAATCCCTTTTCCTTGCTATAATTTATGATATATTGATTATGTAAGGGAAATCATATCAGAGTAAGTTAGCCCCAATTTTGATTTTGATTTTGGTAGTACTGAAATAATAGACCCCATCCCCCATGGTTTCCATGGTAACGGAGAATAAAACCACCGTCTCCTCTCGCCGCATATCATAAAAAGGCGATTAAGAGTGAATGGGTATAGAGGCGGACATAGATCTCACAAGACAGAAAAAACATTTCACCAGTTGGGCATAGATCTCACCAGACAGGAGAAAATCATGCCAGTTGGGCATAGATCTCAACAGTGGGACATATGTCTTAACAGTGGCGCATAGATCTCCCCAATAAGACATAGATATCACCATACAAGACATAGATATCACTAGTCTGGCATATATCTCAACAGTGGGGCATAGATCTCAACAGTCAGACATAGATCTCATCAGTCGGGCATAGATCTTAACAGCCAGACATAGATCTTAAAAGCGTGGCATAGATCTAACCAGTCATGTACGGATCTCACCAGACAGGCATATAGATATCACCAGTCAGGTGACAACTTGGAGGAAAGGCATATCATAGAAAATTACTGATGTGTCAATCAAACTGATAATCAAACTAAAAAAAATATTAAATGTTTGTTTAAACAAATTCACTATCAATTGACACAAGACAAGAGGCAATGAATGACATACTCAAAAAGAGAAGATGGAAATGGCTCGGACATGTTATGAGAATGAGACAAGAAATGCCTGCAAGGATAGCCTCACTTGGACACCAGAGGAAAGAGAAAGAAAGGCAGACCACGGACAACATGGAGGCGCATGATGGAAGAGGAACTGGACACCGCATCTCTGACGTGGGGCTCTGCGCTGAAGGTTGCACGGACAGGAGAGCATGGAAAGTCCTTTCTGAAGCCCCATGTGTCACTAGGCATGACGGGATTAAGTAAGTAATGTAGGAACAAGCAGTTTTGTCTGCTTTTTTCTCTCTCCATAAACTGTGCATTTCCTTTTCTTCTTTCTTTATCTACTGCAAATGATAATAGTTCTTTATATGTTTTTTTTTTACAGAGAAGAGCACTGCCGTATATCAGCATAAAAGAACAGGAAAAAAAGTCAGCCATCGAGCGGTAAAACATCCACGGATGGATTCTAGTGCAGTGAGTGGAAATGAACACACCCCTGACACTACGCCACAAACTGGTTTAGCTGACATTGAGAAGTGCTTGAAGTTAAAAAATGTAACTTTAAAATGCAATTATGAAGAACTCAGCCAGCGGCGTTTTGGACAATTTTACAGTGTGGGTTGCCTCAGGGTCACTGCTGACACTAGCCCGAACATCTCTTATTGAAAACCTTGATCTTCTCAACTCTCAGTGTTTGTTGCAAAGGAACTTCATTGTAGAGTCTCTTAAAATGAAGTTTGCTCTTAAAAGAAAGCTTTTGCAAGCTAGAGGGTGCAAGGAATAAGAAAAGTCTGGTTTCAATAGCAAAGAAATGCGACTCAAAAGATGCAGCTACCCAGAACAATCAAAATGAAACTTCAAATTCTGTTGTAGTCACAGAGTTTAGAAACGACTTTAAAATGGAACTTATGCCAAATTACCAAATTGAGGCTGGGAACAAAGAAAACTGCAGACCTTGGTTTGCTGAAGAAGCATATATGAATCTGATTCATCACTTGGAAAAGTGCTTCAGTCCTGAGATGTATAAGGACGACTTGGGACCATTGCTTAGTCAACTGTTTCCATCCGAGTCTCTAGAGAAGGGATTGAACTTATTTCAGTTAATTGACAGCAGTGGCGAGTTGGGTATTACTGAACCAGAATTAGAGGTAAGTGACATTTATTGCTTTTTAGAACTGAAGTTAGATAATAATCTTTGTCTTTAGTAGTCATACTGTTAAGTGGTTAGGCACTTGAGTACAAATGTCGTGGGATTGAATTCAGACAACGCCATACTGTTCACAAGTGCATTTTTACCAGAGACCCTAGGATTTTGGTGAGCTATAGAGTTTTTGTTTTGTGCAATACATTCACCAGGTGGGGTGCCATTACTGCGAAGAGAAACCGAGCCATATGGGGTAAAACCCAGTGCAATGAAGTCAATCCTTTATGTCACCCCGCATGTTGCAGGGGCTCGCAAGGGGAGAAAAGAATAGTAACACTGCAACCTACAAGGCATGTCGAAAGAGGAGACTGAGGTAGGAGCCTAGGGAAGCTACCCTAGTAAATAAAAAGCGTAGCAGAAATCATATGAGCTGGCCTACTTTTAGGGGCATAATTTGCACACCGTACAATCGCTCTTAGGCTCAGATCATATACAGATCACAAAGAGTGGTTTTACAAGTGGTCAATATGTAACATTCGAAGAAGAATCTTTCTGCTTCAGATGTTTCAGTCATACTGTACATAGTTGTCTTGAATGTTTTGTGTGCATGACAACTGCCTCTCTTTCTCTCTCTCTCTGAACTTGTTGTCTCATTCCTACTTTAATCTAGGAGCACCATTGATAGTTTTTATTTAGCAATGTCATGCATTGTCTGAACATGATGTAGATTCTTGAGATACCATCCTGTGAACGCACTCATCTTATCCACCCATAAAATACCAGTCTGTTTTTATACTTGGTATACTACCTTACTTTGTGTATTGATATTTTGCATTTTTATGTATAAGATTTAACTTGGTGGAAACTATTTTCTACTAAAATTGAATACAAAAGGATATACAGAATTCTTCTTCTTCTTCTGCATTCTCACCAGATTGGGATTTCGGATTCTCTAATAAAGGCAGCAGTCTGCCTCAGATTATCAGATTGGGCGCTGGTGTAAGTGGGCCACCTCCTTCTGCTTAAGTCTGCATACTAGGTGCAGTTCTGTAGGATATAATTCCTATGATTTCTGCTTCCCGTTTGGCCTCCCTCGTGATGGTAGGTCTGACATTCTTACTGCGTGGCTAAATCTCTGAGGCAGATTGGCGACCGTAGAATCCGTTATCCTATTCCTCATTGTGAGGGTCGTTGCACCATGTTATGCGCCTTACGGCCTGGTGCATCTGTTTTCTGCAAGCATTTACTTCGGGTTAGCATTCCCTAGTGGACACGTGCATCCGATTTCAGCCCAACCTCTTTAGGTGCCTCTTACGACGTGCATAGCAAGTAACAGTCGTTCTATTCTTTACACCCCAAATTTAGGCCCAAAGCACAAACTCCGTAGCTTTAGTAAAAATACTAGGGATCTTCGGAAAAATGTGCACATGTGACTTGGTCTGGATTTGAACCTACAACCGGTGTAACACCAGGTTAACATCTTAACCGCTTTGCTATAGAGACCCCGAAAAACGTAGAAAAGGGATTAAGAGAGAATGCAATTTCATAGAAAGAACTAAAGTAGACAGCTCAAAATAGAAATTTGTTGAGAGAAAAACGTGCAACTTAGTGTTTCACTGGGTACAAGAAGGTTTATTATGACAATGAAAAGGTGTATATTATGCATAATAGGTACCTGATAAAAGAAGGCAGAAATCAATGTACACTTGCAGATACAGAGAGATGTATGATAATATGATCTGTTGTTATGGTATCCTATCTCTCATCTAAAGTCTCATAAGCAGGTTAGAACATGTTCTGCCCGAGTGGTTACCGGGCCCAAATTTGGGGTGTAAAGAATAGAACCATCGTTACCTGCCATGCATGTCGTAAGAAGCGACTAAGGAGGTTTGGCTGAAATTGGTAGCACATGTCCTAAATGTGTAGAAGTCAACCTGCTGCCTTGCAGGACAGCTGGGGACAGCCAAAGGCTAACGGAGAGCGAACCAAGTAAATGCTGGCTGAATCCGGACACATCGCCAAAGGATAAGCACCAGAGCTCTAAATGGCGCTGAAGATGTGACGAAACCCACCCATGCTAAGACTACATGGATCAGATTTCTACATGAATGAATTTATCGAGAGATCTGGTACATCGGTCTTTAGGTGATCGCAGAGAGAGAGAACATGATCTAATTCTGTTTCTCCGAACAGAACACAATTGACTCTACAACCACTGTACAATAAGTTTCAGACTAGAAATTCAGTCATGTGTACATGTGTATAGGCTCCCCAGATCGCAGTGGACATACAGCTAAGATTACCCCAAATATGATATAATGAAACTCACTAGCACAGTGAACGGAAAGAAAACTACACAGACATCCATCGGATGGGAACTACAAGTAGGCCAGCACATCCAATTTCTGCTACGCTTTTATTTACTAGGTTGCCCGAGTGGTTACCGGGCCCAAATTTGGGGTGTAAAGAATAGAACCACTGTTACCTGCCACGCATGTCGTAAGAGGCGACTAAGGAGATTTGGCTGAAATCGGATGCACATGTCCTAAACGTGTAGAAGTCTGTGTGTTTAGGGCCTACCAAACCAATGTGCAACGTATACATGTTCATGGCAAAGATCAAACATATCACAAGGAGTGATTAAAATTGGTCGAAAAGAATGAACGCGAAGAAGAAGAAGATTTACTAGGGTAGCTTCCTATTCCCCTACCTCAGTTGCCTCTTACGATATACCTTGTAGGGGTCGCAGTTCTACCATTCCCTGCTACGCTTGTGAGCCCGGGGAATACAGTGGCAATTTGAATAAATCTATCATATCCATTGTTGTCTTTGATCATTTCAGACCAAGCTTGCATGCACAATTTGCCAGATTAAACCACTTCTGAAGTGTCTCATCAGGGCAGACGCAGTGAGTCACATTTATTGTCACACTTCATTGTATATTCCATTTTCATTCAAACTCATGTTTTTTTCAATGATGTTTGTTACAAAGTATATCATTGTTGATTTCTTTCATCTCTAAATATTCTACTTCCTTTGATGTGTTATCCCTCTTTCTTGTTTTCTTTTATATCTTTCCATTCCCAATGCATTATAAGGACTATAGTTTTATCACTAACACATACCATATTATTTTGTTAAATTCAACATTTCTAGTAGAATATATTGCTGGAAATTGTTGCCAACACTATAGTTGTTTTTTTCATTTCCGGTTCTGTAATATATTTTGATAGATTTAGTTTGTTAGCTAACCCAAGATAACCAGGGGCAATGATGTCCAATAAGACAGATTTGTAAACAAAATATTGTTATAGATATCTAGAAGTTTTACTCCAGTTATTGTATGTTTAACTTACTGGCTAGCTAATGTGTGGTAATAAGTGATATATGTGTGGTAATAGATGATACATGTGTTTAACTTACTGGCTGACTAACGTGTGGTCATAGATGACTAATGGCTGACTAATGTGTGGTAATAAATGACTAATGTGTGGTCATAGATGACTAATGGCTGACTAATGTGTGGTAATAGATGACTAATGTGTGGTCATAGATGATACATGTGTTTAAATTACTGGCTGACTAACCTGTGGTAATAAATGATACATGTGTTTAACTTACTGGCTGACTAACGTGTGGTAATAGATGACTAATGTGTGATAATAGATGACTAATGTGTGATAATAGATGACTAATGTGTGGTAATATATGACTAATGTGTGGTAATAGATGACTAATGTGTGCTAATAGATGACTAATGTGTGCTACTAAATGACACGCATGTCTAACTTACTAGCTTGCTGACTAGTGTTATGTAGTATATATGTAGTATGTAGTGTTGGTAGTAGATAACATATAAACATGAATGTAATCATGGCTGCTGCAAAAATAAAGTATAGATTATTAACCCCATTTAGAATAAAATGTTGATAGATTATTAGATGAGTGTAGGAGGAAGTTTAATGAACAAAATCTGAAACTTAGTTTTGTAGATGATAATGAAAGAAAAAGAAAGAAATTATTCTTGGTGTGTGTGTATAGCCGTTGTTTGGGAACAGTAAAGGGACGTAAGTAGAAACATTTGACATATGTAGGAGTTATCTGTATGATTGTTACGGAGGAGAGTGTCAATGCTGGTTTTTGATTATTTTCTACAATATACATAGAGCGGTAACTGTGGAAAAACAGTTTTATTTTTCACATTATCCTGGGATTAGGATGACCATTTTTAGCAATCTACTTTAGTTGTAGTACCCAACCAAGTTCCACAGTTTTGAGTGCTCTGCAGAATTATATATATATATATATATATATATATATATATATATATATATATATATATATATATATATTAATACACCATCGACCTAATCACGGTTCTAGTATTTGCTTGTAGTAGTTCTATAATTAGTAATAGTTATACTAAAAGTAGTAATAGCTTCTATTGGTAATAGTTGTACTAATGATAATAATAGTTGTACTAATGTGGTAATAGGTGTACTAATGGTGGTAATAGTTGTACTAATGGTAGTAATAGTTGTGCTAATGGTAGTAATATTGTCTAATGTGGTAGTATATAATTATGGTAATGTGGTAATAGTAGTAATAGTTAATAGTAGTAATAGTTGTGCTAATGGTAGTAATAGTTGTGCTAATGGTAGTAATAGTTGTACTAATGGTAGTAATAGTTGTCCAATAGTAGTAATAGTTGTACTATTGGTAGTAATGTTGTACTAATAGTAGTAATAGTTTTACTGATAATAATAGTAATAGTTGTGCTAAATGTAGTAATAGCCATGTTAATAGTAAATAGAATGTGAGTAATAATTAATGTAGGTAATAATACAGTGGTAGTAGTCTATAGTCTGTTAAAATTCGTGAACATCTTTACTCATTAGAATAAATCATTCACTGACAAATATTTTTTTTAATATGGTAAATGGGACCTTTCTAAAGTAATGTTTGCCCACGCTATACCTAATGTATAAGATTTTATATATGTTATTACTCAAATACAGTGATGTTGATTTGATACATGTAAGTTTAGATAGTTATCAAGTTTTAATAGTTTGCTAATGTGTCCAATAATTCAGCCAATGGAAATGAATCTCAGAATTAATCAGTTACATGTATCACGACTCATTGGGCGTACAACAACATTTGCTTTCATTATAAGGAAGGTAATTTGTTCACTACAGTACATTCCTTTATATAATGTAATAGGAGTACGCCTTTGCAAACATTCGCTACCATTTTGTATAATGTAAAATCTAAACTTTGATGTACATTTTGTTGCCTTATGCAACATTTATAACAAAAACTTTTGTTTACTAAGCATACAATTATTAAAATGGATTCAAGGTCGAGTATATCGACTGCATGAAAAATATTGTCAGGTAGATTTGTAAATTAAACCTTGTGTGTTAACGAATTTTGGAACAAATGGTAATAATAGTAGTAATATTAGTAGGAAACTTACATTCAGAAAATAAGTGAAATATTCAGAATATGGTGAACTGAAAGAAAGAATAGATAGAGAGTAGATAGATAGATTAGAAAGAGAGAGAAGGAAGAGAGAGATATATGTAGAAAAGTGAAAACCAATGGTAAGTAACATAAGTTCCAATATTGAAATATTACATTTGAGCTTGTCAAACATTGGTAATTGTACTAACTATACTAAAGTTTATGCACTTGGTAATAATTCTAATTGGTAGTGATCTACCTTACAGTTTACCTAATCAAAATGTTCAATCAACTCGTCGTAGTGTGATGGCCATATATTGATGGTACACAGCTAAATCGACATTTTAGTAGACCAGTTTGACTTTAATGCGAGACTGGAATTGATTGAGATACTGGTTCATACCTTTGTATCAACACTTGAATGAATCGCGACTATTTTCGTCCAGTGAGGCGTCCTTATGTAGGAACTGCAAAGCGTTTTAATAGAGCTGGTACCAAAACGATCCTGATTTGACTGGCATTTTGTTCTGACGGATGCAATTGTAGTTAAAAAGGTAAGATACTTAGAATAATATTATGGTAGAAAATAAATATATGCTTGTAGATAATTGGTAGTAAAGTCTAATAGATGTATAGATAGTGTCATAGTTGTTATTTCCATTGTTAAGTATTTATTATTTATCTGTTGCCCTATTAGAGCTTAAGTGAGCAAAATAGGTACCACTGCATTGCAATATAGTAATGCATGAAGTAGAATATTGTGCAATAGTAGTAAAGTTGTACCAATGGTAGTAATAGTTGTGCCAATGGTAGTAATAGTTGTACTAATGGTAGTAATAGTTGTACTAATGGTAGTAATAGTTGTACTAATGGTAGTAATAGTTGTACCAATGGTAGTAATAGTTGTACTAATGGTAGTAATAGTTGTACCAATGGTAGAATAGTGTACTAATGGAGTAATAGTTGTGCTATTGGTAGTAATAGTGTACTAATAGTAGCAATGGTTTTACTGATAGTATAATAGTAATAGTTGTGCTAAATGTAGTAATAGCCATGTTAATAGTAGTAATAGTAATGTGAGTAATAATAATAGTAGTAGTAATAATACTAGTGGTAGTAGTCTTACTGTAGTCTGTTCCAAAATTCGTGAACATCTTTACCTACCGATATAAAATCATTCACTTTACAGAAATGATTGTTTTTTTTTATATAGGTAACAGTGGCGACTTTTCTAAAGTATTTTTGCCACCCTAACCTTAAGTGCTGTAAGATTTTCATTATATGTTATTACTCAAATAACAGTGATGTTGATTTGGTATACATGTGGAAGTTTAGAAGTACGATTATCAAGTTTTTCTATAATTTCGCATTTGCTTGCTCCACATGCAATTCAGCGCAAGTGAAAATCGGAATCCCATGGAATTAATCAGTTCACAATGTATCCTACCGACTGCCATTGGCATCGTACACAACATTTGCTTTCATTGATAGAAGTGGAAGGTATAATTTGTTCACTACGTCACATTCCTTTATATAATATGTAATAGGAGTACACCTTTGCAAACATTCGCCACCATTTTGTGTATTAATGTAAATTCTAAACTTTGATGATCATTTTGTTGCGCTTATGCAACATTATATAACAAAAAACGTTTTTGTTATCAACTAAGCTTTCCTACCAATTAGTTAAACATGGATTCATAAGGTCGTGAGGTATATACGACTGCATGCAACAAATTATTGTCAGGTAGATTTCGTACAAATAAAACCTTAGTGTGTTCACGAATTTTGGAACGAACTATGGTAATAATAGTAGCAGTAATATTAGTGAGTGAACACTTACATTCAGAAAAGATAAGTGGGTAGATATTCAGACATATGGATGAACTGGAAAAGAAAGAAATAGATAGAGATAGATATAGATAGATTAGAAAGAGAGAGAGAGAGATAGAGAGAGATATATTAGAAAAAGTGAAAAAACCCACCAAGGTGAAGTAACATACAGTTCCAATGACTTTGAAATATTACATTTCAGCAGCTTGTCAAACATTGGCTAATTGTACTAACTATACTAAAAGTTTATTGCACTTGTAACTAATTCTTAATTCAGGTATGGTTGACCTCCCCGTTTACAGTTTACCCACAGTCAAAAATGGTTCAATCACCCTCTCGGTAGAGGTGACTGCCTCATTTTGATGGGTACACACACCAACATCAGCATTTTCAGTAGACCAGTTTGACTTTTACCCGAGACTGGAATTGATTGAGTGACTACTGGTTCATTACCTTTTGTATCCGAACACTTGAATCGAATCGCGACTATTTTCGTCCCAGTGAGGCGTCACTTTTTTCTTAAGGAACTGCAAGAACGCGTTTTAATAGAGCTGGTACCAAAACGACATCGCCGGATTTTGGACTGGCATTTTGTTCTGACGGATGCAAGCTTGCTGTTAAAAAAGGTAAGATATCTTAGAATATATATATATGGTAGAAAATAAATATATATGCTTGTAGATAATTGTAGTAAAAGTCTAACTGAGATGTATAGACACGATTTGTTCATGTATGATTATTTTCTCATTGTTAAGTATTTATTATTTATCTGATTGCCCGTGTATTACCGGGGCTCTCAAGGGGAGCAAAGAATAGTACCACTGCGATCTACAAGGTATGTCGTAAGGGGCGACTGAGGTAGGGGCTTAGGGAAGCTACCATAGTAAATAAAAAGCGTCGCAGGAAGCGGATGTGCTTTCCTACTTGTAGGCGCACAACTGGCACAAAGTACAATCTCTCTTAGGCTCAGATGACATACAAATCACAAAGTGGTTAACAAGTGGTCTATATGGAGCGTTAGAAGAAGAAGAAGACATCTGATGAAACCAATGCGATGATATTAATGTAGATAAAAGTAAAAGAACATTTTTTCCATACTATAAGTCGGCGCTGTCCAACGCGGTGCCCGCGAGCGCCATGGCGCCCGTGGCATAATTCATGGCGCCCTAATTTACTACGCCTGTTTAACGTTTATCAGATTTCAATAAAACAAACCATTTTTTCGTTTATTTGTATCAATCCCATGAGCACGATCTATCCGCCTTTGCAGTCTCTTGTTTTATTTTGTAACCATTCTGCTGCCACATAATTCCATATTTGCTTTTTCACTGGAGGAAGCGTCGGCGTCTCAACTATTTTAATATTACGGTAAATATGACTACTTCATCTTTTTTTTCCTTTAATTCTGTCTTGTCTCACATCGTCAGGATTAGAAGATATTTCTAGAACAGTCTCTTACATGATTGTGTGTTCTTCTCGCTTATTGTCTGTCAAGTTCGTTCTCTCTCGCGATCCTTCTTTTACGGCTCTTTTTATCATTCTAATTGTGATGTATAAACAGCCTAACACCAAGAACGGGCGTACGTTCACAATCTTCAGTACCATTTAGAGCTCTGGTGCTTATCTTTCGGTAATGTATTCGGTTTCAACCAGTGTTTACTGGGTTCGCTCTCCGTCAGCCTTTGACTGTTCCAGCCAAACCTGCAAGTCAGCAGGTTAGTGTTTTTCAATGTCTCTGTTATTTCCATGGTCCACTTTTTGTGTGTGGATGACACTTCGACTTTATTCCACTGTATCTGAGAATAATTAATATTATTATTGTTATATTTAGTAGCAGAATTGCAATCATGAAATGGTACCTGCCTCAGCAGAAGCGCTCCAACATATAAAAACGTTGGACAGCACTGCCATGAGGTATATTAGATGCGGTGTTAGAAACATATTTTTCATTGGCCGTCATCGGTACGCAATGGGTGATATGGTCAACATCGCGCAGGTCACCGTTATTTCCTAATACTTTTCTGGTACCGAATTAAGGCTGGGTAGACCTGAGAACCGTAACGGTTGGGAAAAAAAAAACTTCCACTCCTATTGTGGAATTTAACGCAGACCACGAGCCTAAGAGCGAGTACACTGACTACTGCGCTCTCGCCGTTCTCACTCCCCTCCACGGCACACATGCCCGCGCGCACACGCGCACAGACGCACACACTGAATTGGTCGAACGTCTTGATTTTATTAGGTCATTATTAACATACAATGCATTTACATCTATCATATTAACATCTATCGCTCATCAGAATTTCAAACATCTGAAGAAATTGTGCAGTGGGTACAGGCAGAACTACACAAATTTTTTTAAAAAAATACTTGCAATTTTTTCTTGCAAAAATACTTGCAAAATATTTTAAATGGGACGAATTCAGAAGTGATGAAATCAGAGAAATGTCTTGTCAACGACTAGTAATAACTGTTATAAGAAGGAGAAGATGGAGATATAAAGAATGTCAAAACATGCATTAAAGTGGGAGGCAAAGAGTTCAAGAAAGAGAGTACGTCTTAGGGAAACTATAAAATGAACTTTGCTGAGAGAGGCAAGAAATACCGAACTCAATTCCATGGACGAGATTGAACAAGTTTCCAGGAAAGAGCGACATGGAGAAATTACTTGCAGGCCCTATGTAACGTATAACGGTACACGAGGAATATAAATAAATTATACATACATGTTTTTATTGATCTAACTGTGATCTAACTATAGAAATAATCTCTTTGTTATCAGTTTAACTATTGTCATCCACATATGTCCTATCCACACTTTGACTATTCATCTTGAAATGGCGACCAGGTCGTGAAACACCCAGGTAAGTCAAAATGAGAAATTAAAGAATATATGCTTGAAAGAATGCAAGACAGGAGAAAATATAGTAAAGTAATGTGATTACTGTTATAAGAAAGAGAAGATATAGATATGTTGGACACACATTGAGAAGAAATGGTCAACGAATATCAAAGCAGACATTGAAGTGGAAGGCAAAGAGTTCAAGAAAGACAGGACGACCTAGGGAGACACTGAAACGAACTTTGCTGAGAAATATCGGTCTCAGTTCCACGAAGGAGATTGAGTGAGTTGTCCAGGATTGAGTGGTATGGATAAATTGCTTGCTATGTAACCTATGTACAAGAGGAATTATTATTATTATTATTATTAAAGTAAAGGACCCTTTTATACCGGGTGGTCTATAGAGTAATACGATGTTAGGCCTGTATTTTTCATTGGCCGTCGGCACACGATGGGTGATGTGGTCAACATCACACAGACCGCTTTTACTTCCCAGTGCTTTTCCTGGTATCCAATTGAAGCTGGGTCGTCATGAGAGCCGTTATGGTCGGAAATACATTCCACGTCCACTGTGGAACTGAACCTGTACCACTAGCCTAAGAAGTGAGTTCACTAACAACTACGCTACTTCGGCTCTCTTGAGAAAATATATTAAGACGTATGAAGATTTATTGAAACTGTTATCGAAGTAGAGTAGATTAGTGTTTTTTACAATCTTGAGATCAGATTAGTTTACATTAGTCACATCCCTCCCTTCCTCTCTTTTCCCTTTGCTTTCCGTATACATGTATCAGTTTACCGGCATACGTGTGGAATGAGATATTAATCTTGTCTAACATTACTGTTTTAACTAGTGCAGGCAGTATGAACAGATCTTTAGCTGTAGGACAGTCTGACAGCTGATTACCATCGTTGTCATCATTACCATTATCATCATCATTAGAATTACCATCATCATTTGCATTACCATCAACATTAGAATTACCATCATCATTTGCATTACCATCAACATTTGCATTACCATCATCATTTGCATTACCATCATCATTAGCATTACCATCAACATTTGCATTACCATCATCATTGATTACCATCATCATTAGCATTACCATCATCATTTGCATTACCATCAACATTAGCATTACCATCATCATTTGCATTACCATCATCATTTGCATTACCATCTTCATTTGAATTACCATCAACATTAGCATTACCATCACATTTGCATTACCATCACATTGCATTACCATCTTCATTGAATTACCATCAACATTAGTCCATTACCATCAACATTAGCATTATCATCATTAGCATTACCATCATCATTAGAATTACCATCAACATTAGCATTATCATCAACATTAGAATTACCATCAACATTAGCATTACCATCATCATTAGCATTACCATCATCATTAGAATTACCATCAACATTAGCATTACCATCAACATTAGAATTACCATAAACATTAGCATTACCATCATCATTAGAATTACCATCATCATTTGCATTACCATCAACATTATAATTACCATTATCATTATCATCATTACCATTATCATCATCATTATCATCATCATTACCATTATCATCATCATAACCATTATCATCATCATTAGCATTACCATCATCATCATCATAATTACCATCATCATCATCATTAGCATTACCATTATCATCATCATTAGCATTACCATTATCATCATCATCATCATCATTACCATCATCATCATCATTAGCATTATCATTATCATCATCAATAACATTACCATCATCATTAGCATTACCATCATCATTATCATTATCATCATCATTATCATCATTATCATCACCAACGTCACCATCTTTATCGTCATCATCATCATCTTTATCACGATCAGCATCATCATCATCATCCATAATCATCATCATAATAACCATCATCATCACGATCATCTTCATTATCATCATCATTAATTCCCCTGCCAACAAGCGTAGGTTATCTTATTATTCTGCTGCTCTCTTGCTCTAACTCTTGAGTTTTGATACTGTTTTCGGGTCGTGCCATGATGACTGTTTAGTATATCTTTCATTATCCGACCTCTATCTCTCTGTATCTTGCCCGTTGTCACAGTATTTTCTTTCTCATAAATGTCCAAAGAATGTTGATTGTCTTTTCATAAGTGATCTGTTCTTCCTGCATTAATACAAGCTGGTTATGTTTACTATATAAAGTATGTAGTGAAGAGCTACACTAGCTACTTCTCGTCCACTATAACGTCGCTGCCTTAATATACTAAGTTTGCCCTTGGCTTCAGCTGCGCATTTATCGGTATTTAGTGTTTATATGACGGGAAGGAAGATTTCCTCTACGTTAAGGTAACGGGTTGCACGTCTCATCATCATTATTATCATCAGGTGCCGTGCCGGCTGGCGTAGGCGATCACGAGTTTCTAGAAATCTCTGTTTCTGGTGTTTGCTATCGTCTCAGATGTTGACGCTCTTCCGTGCCATGAAGTCAGGCTATCCAAAGTTTTCTCTCTGTCTTCCTCTGTCTCGTTTCCATTCTATCTTACTGCTTGTTACAATGTGTTCTAAACTTCCCTTTCTCATCACATGCCCGAAAAATGATGACTGCCTCTTTCTTATATTGATGATAAGCTTTCTCTGTGTCTTGGCCTCATTCAACACCTCGACATTAGTAATTTTAGCAGTCTATGGAATTCTCATCATTCTTCTGTAAAACTACACCTCTCGTCTCACGGCTAAAAAATACCGGATTTATGTCACACATAGAACGATCAAACATATATCGTGTGTTCAAATTCAGCGCGTAATAGAACCACTGACAGTATCATTTTGGAAGCTACAACATGTAAAGCCTGCTTTTCATGCAGTATTTCAAAATGTATAATAATTCCAACCAAGTCATCCCCATTGAATAATATATTCCGCCCGAGTGGTTACCGGGCCAAATTTGGGGTGTAAAGAATAGAACCACTGCTACCTGCCACGCATGTCGTAAGAGGCGACTAAGGAGGTTTGTCTGAAATCGGATGCACGTGTCCGCTAGGGAATGCTAACCCGAAACAAATGCTTGTAGAAAACGGATGCACCAGGCCGTAAGGCGCATAACATGGTGCAACGACCCTCACAATGAGAAATGGGATAACGGATTGTACGGTCGCTAATCTGCCTCGGAGATTTAGCCACGCAGTAAGAATGTCAGACCTACCATCACGAGGGTGGCCAAAACTTGCTGCGGGAAGAGGTCGGCACAAACGGGGAAGCAGAAATCGTAGGAATTATATCCTACAGAACTGCTCCCAGTACTCAGACTTGAGAAGTAAGAGGTGGCCCACTTACACTAGCGTCCAAGACAAACTGTATGGCGTGGCTAATAATCTGAGGCAGACGGCTGCCTTTATTAGAGAATCCGAAATCCCAATCTAGTGAGAACGCAGGAGAAGAAGAACAATAATATATTCGAATCGATAGGACTGTCATCATCGCACTTGATTAAATAGACATGTTTGCGTCGGTTTCTGTCTTATACATTAAGATTTTAGCGTCAGCCCAAGAACGCCTTAGCACAGGCGAGGTTCTCAGATATAATTATATGGAAGGTGAAAATATGTAGGACTTTTAAAAGTTGATTTTCATTACTTTTGCCTGGGCAGCGGCTTTACAGCCTGTGCTTTTCGATTTTCAAATGTCACGAATTCATTGAGATGCTCATCTTAAACACGCGACCTACGTTTTATCGCCCGTCTCCGATAGAACTAGGCGCTGGATAAAATAACGATACAGAGACCTCAATTTCGTGTCCATAGTACTGACATTTTTTTCAAGTAGGGCTAGCCGTTCGCTCCAAAAGTTCTCAGAGTGTGACCCGTTTGGAACGATCCAGCTTACAAAATTTAAAGCTGGATCCAGCTTTTGGAACGATTAAGTCGTTTTTGATATCAGTATGAGATCGAGTATCTAGTAATGCTGGATACGAACAATACAACGTAAGTCCCGTTCGTATAGGATATCAACAATCAAAGTACCATGTTCAAGTTGGAACACGTAAAATAACCATTCGTTGTTTAAAAATGTATAACAGTAGGCTGAAAAGCTGCTGCCTAAACAAAAAAATCATTAATACCAATTTAAGAAATACAATTCTTACAAAAATGATGACCATCCGAAAATTACACCATGGGACCTTGCCGTGTTACAGAGTTCATGCGTTGCTGGTAAGATCTTCCGGTGTAAGAGAGAAATCGCATGACATATGATTATTCATTGAAGTACAGTCGTGATGCTCCTTTCAATCAATCATGTCCCACTGAGATCTAAAATGTGCTTTTTTTCGCACTTGAACTGTCATGATAAATTTGGCAATTCCCATATGTGATGTTGGATGTTGTCATTATTGTCAGCGTGTAATTCTTTTCTTCAGTTCACATTATTCTTTTTCATCGTCTTCTCTTACATTCCTCTTGATATTTTCCGTTTATATGTTAAACAGTGGGTGTCTGTAGCTTAAACGGCAGTGAGGTCGATCACAACCTAAGTCTACCTGTTTTAAACCCCATGGCGGACAGTTTGGAAGTAAATTAATATCTGTGGATTTTTACTATGGTAAAAATAGACATCACCGTTCAGAATGCAATGGCAAACTACTACTTCTTCTTCTCTGCGTTCGTTCTTTACGACCAATTTTAATCACTGTGTGTGATATGTTTGATCTTTGCCAAGAACGTGTATACGTTGCACATTGGTTTGGTAGGCCCTAAACGCATAGACATCTACACGTTTTGAACACATGCATCTGATTTCAGCCAAACCTCCTTAGCCCCTCTTACGACATACGTGGCAGGTAACAGTGGTTCTGTTCTTTACACCCCAAATTTGGGCTCCGGTAACCACTCGGTCGAGGCAAACTACTAAGAGTATAAGTGGTGCCAAGAAAATCGACGACTGGTTTATTGTTGTTGATAGCAAAGTCCTGTAAAGGATATACCACGATTTTTATTTTCATGTTAAACAGAAAACTTGACAGAACGCAGTCTTGCATGACTCATTCTGTCTTATATCAAACCATTGTAATATATCATCATATATTCTTGTTTTTCTTCTTGCGATCGCTATTTGCTTGATTATACGGTCAGATGTGTCCTTATGATTAAGTCAACTGTTGTATGGAGCGCATCTATGATGCTGTATAGTTTTGGATGTAGTGACTTTAACTAAGCGAGGCTCGATAAGGTCCATCAACAGTAAAAGATTTATCGAACGGTACAATCATTATATATACGCGTGAGATGAGTAGTGATGCTATGGTTTCTGGTGCGCCTTCTGGCCTAGTATCGCCGACGTAAGCACCTTTTCTGAGGCAGAGCTGTTTTTCGCCATTGCTTGTCTGGTTTACTGAGGTTTCCACCCACATTCATGCATCATGTCACATGTAATTGGTATCTTCTGTTTGTCACATGTAATTGGTGTCTTCTGTTTCTTACATGTAATTGGCGTCTTCTGTTTGTTACATGTAATTGGTGTCTTCTGTTTGTTACATGCAATTGGTATCTTCTGTTTGTTACATGTAATTTGTGTCTTCTGTTTGTTACATGTAATTGGTGTCTTCTGTTTGTTACATGTAATTGGTGTCTTTTGTTTGTTACATGTAATTGGTGTCTTCTGTTTGTTACATGTAATTGGCGTCTTCTGTTTGTTACATGTAATTGGTGTCTTCTGTTTGTTACATGTAATTGGTGTCTTCTGTTTGTTACATGTAATTGGTGTCTTCTGTTTGTTACATGTAATTGGTGTCTTCTGTTTGTTACATGTAATTGGTGTCTTCTGTTTGTTACATGTAATTGGTGTCTTCTGTTTGTTACATGTAATTGGTGTCTTCTGTTTGTTACATGTAATTGGTGTCTTCTGTTTGTTACATGTAATTGATGTCTTCTGTTTGTTACATGTAATTAAGGATCTCAAGAGGAAGGATTGGCTTTTACACTTGGCCCCCCATTTGACTCAGTCCTCTCCGCAGAAGCCACATGACAAGATGATCACACAAATCACTAACTATATAGCTCCGGCAACAGTCATAGGGATTTCCGGGGAAAATGCGCTCAGGAATAGAACGGCGTGTTTCGCATTCGAAGCCACGACTTTCAAAACACCAGTCGGTGATTTAACTACTACAAACATGTCATTAATGTTATGTGTTTGTCCTACAAGGGAAGACTGTAGTAAAAATATGTATCGAAATCGAATGTAAAACTATCATACTTACGTTTGTTTGTGTTTGTCACAAGTAGTTGATGACTCTTGTTTTCTGATTTCTAGTACTTTTGCTAGAGGATTGATTGATTGATTGGACCATCATCATTGCACTTCGGTGAGTAACCATGTGTACTCCGATCTCAGCGGCAGTGCACGATCTCTTTGGAAGCGGCGTCGGTTCTAATGTAATTTAGAATATGGGAAAAATATTTTGTCGGATTTTAAATTTTGTATCCTCTTAATTAATTATGCACGGGCAGCGGTTTTTCCAGCGGGATCTTCTCGATTTTGAATTGCCGAGGGTTATTTTAGTGCTTAACTTGGACACAGGACCTACCAGTGGCGGCTCGTCATTAAGGGCCAGTGGGGCCGAGCCCCACCAAAAATAATGTGTTACGTGTATAAATTAAAATATAACCTAACCCAATACCATGATTTTCCACTCAAAAATATGTCTGGCCTCACCAACAAAACTTAGCACGTGCCGCCACTGGGGCCTACGTTTTATCTTCCATCTTCAATAAGACTAGGAGCTCGATCAATGAGATCATGCATCTCGGGACACATATCCAATTCCTAATATAATGAAATATAACATATAGTCTTGTCTTTGTTAATTCTGAAACTATAATGATTTAGGTTTGTCGTTACTACCTGTAATACCGCTTTTTAGGGCAGTGTAGAACATATGTGTTTCATTTAATGAGAATGAAATACAACCAACCACCAATAACAGCATAGAGCAAAAAAGAGATCGGGTACTAAGAGCTAAGGGAAGACCAAGAAAAAGATGGAAAGACAATATCAAGACCACACTACATAAACACGGATATAACACACCAAGGGCGACTCATCTGGCCCTAGAAAGCAAATTAAAGCTCACATCCCTACGCGTAACGGCAAGAGTGAACAGCCATTTACATCTTTCACCTGGGAATAGACAACAGTAGGACAGGGGGAGGGGGACGAGAACCTGTGGAATTTAAAAGCCGGATGGCTAGTGAAGTTACATCGAAACTGTTGAGTTTAGGGTTTTAAAAATCCCCCCACAGAAAAAGTAATTGGTCGTACCTGGATTGAATACACGTCTCCCTCATGAGATCTGTGCTCTAATCCTTTCCTCCAGACGATGTTCTCTTTGAGTTTGTTACTGTCATCATTCTGGAATGATCTTGACATTTAGTTAACTTGTACCCAATGACGTATAATTGAAACCCTGGCTAAATGTCCTTTCTGACCCAGTAAGACTTCTTAAGACAGTCACAAATCAGTTTTAATCTGAGTATTGTATGGTTATTATCATGACTTACCAGCCATAATAACGAAGCCGTGTTATTTGATACTCTTCTAAAACACGTTCTCTACCAGTCAGGGAAGTAGGAAATTTGAGTTGGTGAGAGAAAATGAATTGAGAAAAAGACGAGAGTTGATAGAGTTGGATGTGATCAGATTGTACTTTGTTTACGTGTGTTGAACTACAATCAACACTAATATTGGGCCGCATAACTGACCGGGGAAACCCTGATCTAGTTTCAGTTGGGAACGGAGGGAGAGGGTGCGGAATTTAGATGTTTGATAGAACACTGAAAGCTTTTTTGCCATTTTATTCAATTCTATGAGTCTATGATTATTTATTGATGAAAAATATTCATAAAACTGATATTCCTTATTGTTAAACTTAACTTGTTATATAATATAACATTGATTTAGTATGTTGTGTGTATTTAAACATGAATTTGTCTATATACAACAATATTGGAATGCGAAGTGACGGGCTTGGTTGTGGTCCGATTTCCCATAATTTTTACCTGAGTCCGCCGGCCGTATGAGTTTATAATTGGCTGTGGTTGAACTTATGTGTGAAAATAAACAGGTGACTTCAGGTATGGGCTGTCGTTTGGCGAATATGTTAAGATATGGAGATTTAAAAATAAATTATTCAGATATCTGGAACAGTTGAACTTATGTGTGAAAATAAACAGGTGACTTCAGGTATGGGCTGTCGTTTGGCGAATATGTTAAGATATGGAGATTTAAAAATAAATTATTCAGATATCTGGAACAGTTGAACTTATGTGTGAAAATAAACAGGTGACTTCAGGTATGGGCTGTCGTTTGGCGAATATGTTAAGATATGGAGATTTAAAAATAAATTATTCAGATATCTGGAACAGTTGAACTTAGGGTGAAAATAAACAGGTGACTTCAGGTATGGGCTGTCGTTTGGCGAATATGTTAAGATATGGAATTTAAAATAAATTATTCAGATATCTGGAACAGTTGAAGAAGACGACAATGGGGTCGTTGGCGAATATGTAAATAGAAATAAACATCAAATAGAAGTGGGGGGTGGGGGAGGAGAGGTCTAGCCACTAGGTTTCGGTTCGAGTCCAGACCGCGTCATTTGGTTTGCGGGTGTAGTGCATTTTTTTCGGAGATCTATATGATTGTTGATGGAGCTACGGAGTTTGTACGTTGTGTAGTACTCTCGGCAGATGGCATACTGTTTCTGCGGAGAGGGACCGAGTCATATGGGGACACCCGGTGCAAGGAGATCACTTCTTAACCTTTAAAAGCCTTATAAGATCAAGAGGAAGTAGATTTAAAAAAGTAAAAATGTACCAACGTTGTAAAAAGTACCCGTTTTCATACCATGGGGTTCATTTGGGGAATGCTGTTTTGGGTCCGTACTTTACTTTGACGAAGGTACCTAATGGGCGTTGAAGTCGACACGGTCGCATTTCTTCACAGTGTTTCTTTAATATGCAGTTGAGGCTGGGTAGACTTGAGAGCATTAAGAAAGAGATCAGAGTATATACACGAAGCTATTCACCGACGTGCAGTGATGATGTTTCAGTCAATCAATCAATCAATCAATCAACTAAACAACCAATCTATCAGTTAGTCACGATCGACACAATATCAACCATATTGTCCGCATATCTCTCTGTCTTTCTACCTTTCACTCTCTCACTCTCTCTCTCTCTCTCTCTCTCTCTCTCTTTCACTATCTCTCTCTGTCCCTCGTTGCCCAATTACCTATTTCCCCCAATTATTTTTATTTCCTGAATCAAATCAAGCCAAATAAAACCCAAACGCATCTGCTTCATTTGACGCTGTTGGAAACGACAATGACACAATATCTATACTCTTCAAACATATATTGAGATCTTCTATACCAACCTGTTATTTTCCCTGTCTCGACTCACACCTCCATCTGATCCCAACGTAACTCAATAATGTTTCCCTCGATCCGGCCTCATGCAGTTTCAAGTGCATTTTTCAACAACCATAACAAAAAATGTTTTGTCTGAAATTGCTTGTACCATGGTAAATCTGACATGTAAGAAACGAACATTGGAAATGTAATACGAAAGTATCTTATCTGAGACAAGAGACGGTACACGTCGTGCTTGTGTCTCCAAATTTTGTTGAAGATTTTTTTTTAGCTCATCTTATTATTTTGAAATGGTTATTCATACGATCATTTTAAACATTTCTTTAGACACTTCAACGTGCTCATTTGATAACTTGTAACTTCACATCACTCTCTCTCTCTCTCTCTCTCTCTCTCTCTCTCTCTCTCTTCATTCTTTCTTATTCTTTTCTGTTGACAATGGGGCTTAGTTTTGCAGATTGCAACTAATATATATATATATATATATATATATATATATATATATACATATGTAAAATTACAGCCTCGAGAAACGCTGTGATTCAGCACTGACCAAACTACGTGACGCAAAACCTATCGTCTCCTGAGACAAAGAGTACAATGATGATGTTATATATATATATATATATATATATATATATATATATATATATGTATATGTGTGTGTGTGTGTTTCCAATTCAACGTTAATAATGGAATACATATGTATATGTTCTTCTCGTGCCGTTATACATTACATAGGACCTGCAAGTAATTTCTCCATACCGTTCTGTCCTGGACAACTCTCTCAATCTCATCCATGGACGTGAGTCCGATATTTCTTTCCTCTCTCAGCAAAGTTATAATGGAAAATAATGGAGAAATTGTTGTCGTTTTTCATTGCAATGTCTGGGTAATGTTATTTTGTTTTAAAGATGTGGGTTATTACCTCTAACACAGTCAGTACCTCGATAATGTGGGAAAATGTTGTCGAATAAGGTATACATTTGTACAGATGGGTTACTGTTGAGATTTTAGGAACATAAAACCCAACTTTATGAAGTTACACATCTAACTCCAAAGGCACTCGGTTCGCTCACCGTCTGAAGCGATCGAAACATTTTCCCAGTGTTCCTCATCTCATCGTAGGTAAGATCGAGTTCTTAGTTCTATTGGAGGCTGGCAATAAAACGTAGTTTCCGTATTCAAGTTGAGAGCGTGAAAGAATCATTGGAAGTTGAAAATTGATAAGTATAGGCTGTAAAGCCGCTGCCCGGGCAAAATTGATAAAACAGTTGGAATTTGATAAGTATAGGCTGTAAAGCCGCTGCCCGGGCAAAATTGATAAAACAGTTGGAATTTGATAAGTATAGGCTGTAAAGCCGCTGCCCGAGCAAAATTGATAAAACAGCTGGAATTTGATAAGTATAGGCTGTAAAGCCGCTGCCTGGGCAAAATTGATAAAACAGTTGGAATTAAATTCCTACAAAATTTGTTTACCATCTTCAAAATGAAAATTACATCGGTGACTCGCCGGTGTTACGGACATCGTGCACTGCCACTGAGATACTTCTGTGTAAGAAAGAGATAGGACCACACATGATTATTCATCGAAGTGCAATGATGATGGTTCAATCGAGCAATCATTCAATCAATCGTTTCTACATCGACAGCTTCAGATGGATACCATATTAAAATGTGTTCCCACTGTGTAGTTGCGCTTCGGTCGATACACTCTAAATATTATATGGCTCTCTGAATTAAGGAGATAATTAGCGAGGAAGAGAACTGGCCATATCATCTCAGAATGATGATACTTAAGATCGATAATAAGGAAGACTGCGGTAAAACTACCTGTAAGTACTGAACGCTACAGATTATAACGCAATTTTAGTATTTTTAGGAAGACTACGGTAAAACTACCAGTAAGACCAGTAAGACCAGTAAGTCCAGTAAGACCAGTAAGACCAGTAAGACCAGTAAGACCAGTAAGACCAGTAAGACCAGTAAGACCAGTAAGACCAGTAAGACCAGTAAGTACTGAACGCTACAGATTATATAACGCAATTTTAGGTATTTTTTATCATCATCAAATAACTTGTCAGAGCGAACTTTGCCATTCAAAGTCCTTCAATTTCTCTCTCATAGGCCAGATGTCCCGCCTCTGCAGCCGGCATGTTCAAACCATCAGTTACATCATGAATCCATCTTCTCCGTAGTCATCCTCTTCTCCTCTTTGTCAGTATACCTCCTTCCATGATGGTCTTCTCCAGCAGTTCATGTCTTTTTATATGTCCAAAATATCTCAATTTTCTTTGTCTTATTTGTAGCATCAGCAGTTGCTCTGATTTTGAGTTATTTCCTTTCTCCGTCAAGATATAGGAGGCTCTTAACATTAAATTCAAACACTATATGTTTTCAACTTCCTGTTAAATGTCCATGCTTCACAATGTTTTACAAGCTGAAAAACACGAAAAAGCCAAGCGATGTTTCACCACAAAATTTTGTAGCAAGAGCAAGACAACATGGACAACATCGATGGTCATATATGGAACATAGCATAAACACAGTGTAAAGGGTAAATAGAAGAGTTTCTAACTAGCAACATAATGAAAAGTGTGACAAAAACGAATATCAAGAGAAAGAGTAGAAATGGTAATTGAACATACTACATACTGGACCGTCGCTTTATCCTTGTTGTATTATATTTCTTGTTTTATAAAGACTTGTTTTATGTTCGTAACTTGTTTTTACTAGTTTTGTGCTATGCAAACTGCCCTCTTACAATCAAGTTACAAGACGAAGACGCTGTAAACATCTGTGTTGTGTCTATTTTACGCACTCACTCACTCACCACTCACTCACTCACTCACTCAACCACATTCATACTCACTTAGCACTTTTACAACTCCTAACTCACCACATCACCAACCTACACTCTACCACATTTCACTATCTTCGAACCCGCCCACCTACCCCCCACTCACCTACATACTCCCACTCGTCGTAGTTTTACCACTCCTCAACCCCACTCACTCAACCTACCACTCACCACTCCTACTCATCATCCACTCGCTCACTAACTCTCACGCTCGCTCACTCACCAATTACTCTCTCTTCTCTTTCTCTCTCTCCCTCACTCCTTTCGTCTCATGTTGAGTTGCATTTTCATCGCATGTCATAGTAAATTGACTTTTCGTTAACCATTTTCTTAGCTTTTGATGTTGAGTAAACGCCATTAGACTTTATTCATCGTATCTCCATAACGCTATTAGACTTTTTCATCGTAGGTCATGTTGAACTGACTTTTCATTTGACTTCTTCCCATCGTCTGTCGTGTTGCGCTGACTTGTTCTTAAACTTTCTCAGAGTTTGTCATGTTCAGAGGACTTGTCATTAGACTTTCTCATCGCATCTCATGCGGAGTAGACGCATTTAGATTATCTCATCGCATGTCATGCTGAGCTTACGTTATTCGACCCTACTTTTCGCATATCATGTTGAGCAAACGCCGTTCGACTATCTCATCGCATCTCATGTTGAGCAGACGCCGTTAGACTTTCTCATTGCATTTAATGCTGCACTTACGTCATAGGACTTTCTCATCGCATGTCTCATGTTGCACTTACGTCATTATACATTCTCATCGCATGTCATGTTGAAATAACGTCGTTATACGTTCTTATCGCATCTCATGCTGTGCTGACGTCATTTAGACGTCATTATCATTTGTCGTGTTGAACTGACATGTTCTGAAACTGTTATGTTTAGAGAACGTCTTTATACTTTCTCATAACAGTTTATCCTACCTCTTGATCCTCTAGATATCCTATGTCATTATCTCATTATGCCTAAGTCTTCTTCTTGTCTTTCACCATTTACGTCTTTATAGAAGTGTTGGGGAGGAGGGGGCGTATTGATAGTGTGTGTGCTTGTTTTAGGCACTTTGTAAGCTGAAATTCATTTTCGTAAGGCTGTTCTTGATGCCGTCGCTCCATCTTTTGCGTGGTCTTCCTCTTGCTTTGTACTCATTATACTTTTTCTGTGTGGCTTTCTGTGGTAGGCGATACCAGTGCATTCTTGTCAGGTGTCCAAACCATTTAATCTGTTGTTCTTTTATGAGTTGCATGAGTGATTTCACATCCAGTCTTCTGATTTCTTCATTTCTAATTCGGTCTCTTATTGTCACACCTGCAGCTCTTCCAAGGCACCTCATCTCTGTCGTTATGATTTTCCGCTCATTATGCCTAAGTAAACTCACTTATTCTGATGCTTCTCATCGTGTTTCATGTGGTTGACTTGTCATTAGATTTGATCATAGTTTGTCATTTTGAGTTGACGCTGAATTCCTGTCATCGTTTGTAACGCTAAGCTAACTTGTCCTGGTACATTTGACTGTATATTAAGTTGAGTTGTATATTAAGCTGGGAGTAACAAGAAGAGACCGGTTTAAAAATGAAGACATCAGGAAAAAGCGTGTACAACATAAGTACTGAACTTCATCAATAAAAAACAAATTAAATGGTTCGGCCACAGATTACCAACAGGCATTGCGCCACAAAGAGCAATGTTTCTCCGATACACTGGATGCAACGTAAAAGGCCGGTCACGCAAAAGGTGGATCTTAAAGATAACAGAGGTGACGAAAAAAACTGTTCATGAAGCGCACACAAAAGCGTGTTCTAAAAATCTCTTCTTACCCTGAAGCTGTGAGGCAAATCATGACTGGAGGAGAGAAAGAAAGATAAGGTACGTACTGAAGCTGTGAGGCAAATCAGGACTGGAGGAGAGAAAGAAAGACAAGGAGCATAGAGAGGCTCGCTCCAGGTGTCTCCTTTTTCGACCTGACGCTGAAAGGCAAAACATGATTAGAGAATAGATAGAGATAGATTCAACTGAGTTGACCTGTCATTGTGCGTAATTAGCATTTGTCTTGTTGAATTTCTTTCCTAATGGGATTTCTTCACAAACATCATCTTGAATTATTTCTATCATCGATTTTTCCTAGCGTCTGATCTGTTTAAGCTGATACGTCATTGAGCATCAGTTTCATTTTCTGTGTTGTTTTCTCTGTATGCCCATATCGTCTTACAGTACTTAGTTATCAGGACAATATACAAACACTACTCTTAAGTTAATACCTGTTGCTTAGGATGGATTAGCATAGATCTTCTTGTGGAACTGAAGAGTGCTCGACTATGAGACCATAGAGAAAACAGCCAGTGACCGAGAAGAGTGGTGAACAACTGTTGAGACCCTATGCTCCACGAGGAGCAGAGAGGAATAAGTAAGTACGTAAGTATATAGCGTTGTCCACCTGCCCAGCGTGTTTGTAGCGCGTTGGACTGCGGGTGACAAGTCCTCTGTGAGTGCGGGTTCAATTCCGCGGGCTGGCAGAAAAAGCCACAGATTCCCCAGATTTACGGTGTTCGTGGGACCGAAGCGAAGGTTTACGATTTTCATGGCACCGAGCCGAAGAGCTGAAAGCTCAAGTGCTTCTCGATCGGAAAAAAAAGTATAAGCGTTCGCATGTCCTCTCGGACACAAGCGGGTTGTTTGTTCAATCCCACACTTGACGTTCCGCACGTGAGTAAAGGAATTGACCCTTCTATCTCCTTTACGTTAAGGATTAGAAATGTAAAGTGACTTCATACCGTACGGTCTGAAAAGGATACGAGATCAAATAGACCCCGTCTAACAGGAACACAACGTATCTGATCTCTCTGTCGCAAATCATACATATAGCACTGAGAATGGTTTACAAGTGGTGAATAGAACCAACGCAAACATCATCATCGTATGAATATCGAATAGAAGGAGAAAAAAACAACAACTTTGTGATACGTCATCGATTCTGATCAATTTTTCACTTTTAGTTTTAAATTGTATGAGTTTTTATAGTTTTAATGGGGGAATCCATCAGCATCGACCAGTCATTTTGTTCATTAATGTTGGAAATCTAACTCATGAAATATTCTATTTGATTTAAACATCGTTGTCTGTGTTCATGATGTTCTAGTTTACTTTTTGTATATTTTAACATTGTTATCCTGCTGTTACGTCATCTCTAATTCATCCTGTTTGTTGTTTATTCCATTCAAAGACTTGTCCAATTCTAATTCATGAATATTTGATGAAAGTATTGACATTTCAATGTTGTTTAATTATTCTATAGCTGTGCTGTTTGTTTGCTAACGTTTCTATCTTAGATTTGTTTGTGAAATGTTAGCATAGGAAACATATAACATTGTTAATATAAAAAAATATTTAACAACATAAAGTTGAGCATATTTTACTTATAGATGTGTTCTAAAGTTCATTATGTGGCATGTTCTTTGCAGAACATCGCTCATATCACACCCCGTCTGAAAATCTTTCCATTTTGAAGATATTTGTGTAGGAATTTTATTTTTAATCTTTTTCTAATTTGAACTGCCAAGGGTTCTTTTACATGCTCAAATTGAACAGGGACCTACGTTTTATCGTCCGTCTTCGATACGAATTAGGAACTCGATCTCACACTTAGATCAGGGCTAGACATTTTGTTTGTCCGTGGAGACGATCTTAGTGTAATTTTGTGTAGACATCTTGTTTTGTCAGTGAACATAATTTTATGGTAATTTCGTGAAAGAGAACCCACATAAATTTAGGAAACTTACAGATTTAGCACATTATTAGAAGACCCGACATAATTATTTTGTTACATATCCACCATGTGATCTTTTCTTCTCAGGTAGAGAAACGAGATATAGAGAAAGAGAAAGAGAGAGGGAGAGAGATAGATAGATAGATAGAGAGAGAGAGAGAGAGAGAGCTTATTAGTCCTCAAACTTGTATTGTTTTAATAGGAATATAATATTTCTTTATGTGTTCACAATATTGGATTTTCCCAATTTTTTTTTTTCTGCAAAGTATTTCAGAATTTTTTATCAAGAGAATTCAAAAACAAAATTACAGTTCTCTTCCTCCCTTTCCCCTGTACACCCATACTTGCTATTTTAATATAACTGCATACATTATATATATATATATATTTTTTTTTTAGTTTAGTCGTCGGATCACCATCACTGCAACGTCGAACAAATTAGTTCTAGAGTCTCGATCTCTCCTCAGTATGTCCATCAGCGTGTGCGACTAACGACACCGGTTCTTTGTTGGTTTACAATTCTTCTTTGTCTGCCAGCATAGCGTTCTTTTCGAGCTACACCACACTTAACTTTGAGTTCTTGCAGTCTGGTTAGTGTTGTGGATTCACCGCTATTACGTGAATCATGTACACGCCCTCTCTCCCTTAAGGAATTTATAATATCAGCCTGGTCCATTGCTCGTCCGCTTTGGACAGCAGCCATACCTGCAAGCCTATCCGCACGTTCATTCCCCTTACACCTGCATGCCCTGGCACAAAAATAAAACTGATCTTTGTCAGCTTAGACCTCCCCAGCGATTCTATCCAATGTCTCCTAGCCCATCCTGTTTCAATCTTCCTGAGCATACTCATTGAGTCACTGAGAAAACATGCATGGATAAAAGTCTGTGATTCTAGCCAAATCATCGCTTTGGTAACCGCCATGATTTCCATAGTGAGACTACTTGTAGTCACGGCAAAACCACCGCTGTCTTCCTTCACAACATCACCTCCGACCTGAGCAGTGAAAGCCCACGAGCTCCGCACATGTCGAATCACCGAACCATCCGTATAAATGATTACATCATGCTCAGATGCGTTCTCAGAAATTAATGCCTGAACCTCTGCCTCCACAAGTGGGTTGTGTTGCCTGCATTCTTTATCAAGTTCAATGCATACAGAAAAGGATGTAGCGATTCCTCTTGGCACTGGTATCCATTCTTCACCGGGATCAATGTCTTCAAGTGTACACACCTGTTCAATACAGTCCTCGGCCTGACCCATCCAAGATTTTCCTCTTTTTAACCTATTTCCTTTTTGTCTCTTTATTTACAAGTGCAGAGGATGTTGTGTGTCAGCATTGACTCGAAGGTATGCTCGTGCACGGCTCATCAGTATTCTATACTCCATAGTAGGATAGTCAAGGAGATAGCGCATCGCCCTGCACGACGTGTCTTTAGTGCAAACAAGTATAATGCGCATCGCCTCGTTCTGTATTCTTTCCAGTCGTTCTATCTGACTATGACTGAGAGTCAGGATCGCCAGCTCATACTCAAGCACAGAAAGGACCAGACCCTGGTATAAAAGACAAAGATGGCGCTGTTCACAATCCGCCGCAGCCATTACCCTCATCGCCAGCAAACCTTTCCTCGCCTTCATTATCACATGAGCTATGTGTTCCGTAAAAGCTAGACTACGATCAAACGCAACCCCAGGTATTTCATAGACTGAGATCGCTCCACCACCTCTGAACACAAAACCACAGATGGTGTTGGAGTGTTGACGATGTGGTTGTTTAAAGAGAACCATATCACCGCTGCTTTTGTGGGGTTGACCAATGCTCCTGCTTCAACGCACCATCTACCTATGCTTTTATATATATATAAAAGAATGAGGTGAACATAATTGTATGTATGTCTCTGGACATTAATGAAGATATCTGGACATCCTACAGATTTGAAATTTGGCAAGAGGATATATTTCATAGATGGGAATATGTAAAAATTATAAAACTGGACTATTGGTTTCTCTCTCTCTCTCTCTCTCTCTCTCTCTCTCTCTCTTATATATATATATATATATATATATATATATATATATTCCAACTTAACGAAATTATCAAAACTTAGAAAGCGAAAAGTTATATCCATGTTTTCAGTTGCCGGTCACATGTTAAAGCGATGATGAAGTCACACGTTACGCTAATATTTGATGCAGTTTATTGGTATTTCAACACGTCTGGCAATGGCCGAATGAGTTAGATGTTTGCCTGCCATGCGGGAGAACTGTGTTCAAACCACATGAAGGCATGATAATTTTTTAACTCTTTTTTAGTAACGCATCTGGTCACTTTCGATTGTTCAAGTAATTTCAATCACTTTATAATCTGAATAAATTCAATTTACCAATTGTTATTTGTCAACTTTCACTGAAATGCTCTGGCAATCGGAATGAGGGACATTTTAAACGTATGTGGTCAACCAACAAAGTTTTCCCACCAAGCATTCAGAGAAAACGTATTGTTATTAATGGGAAAGCAGCCGATTTTGAGCGGACCGGACATGTTTTTTGATATGCTCAGTCTCGCATTGTTTGAGACTTTAAAGTTTCAGAAATGATACAATTTCATAGATCTATCGAAATTAATTAAATTAGAGATATGCGGTTGGAGAATGATAAGAAAAGAAAAATGAAGGCCAGAAATATGGAGACAGGGGGAAAGATTAGTTATTAGGCTGGACTACAAGCGTCGGAGGAGTGTAAAGACGATTGATGAGGAAACTAAAGAGGAACGACTTGGAAGATCAGCAGAAAAGGATAACAAATGTAACTTTAAAAGTGTTCAACATTACAACTAGATTTAAACTAAATTCCTGTGCGAAGAACAGGACATCTGCTAGTATATATATTTTTTCTTCAAAGTGTTTTTACATCTGCTAGTATATATATATATAACTTGAGCGTCTGTAGCTCAAGCGGTAGTGAGCTCGATCACAAACCAAGCGTACCTGGTTCAAACCCCACGGTGGCAAGTTTGGAAGCAAATTCGTTTTCGTGGGATTTTTACAAAAGGTAAAAACAGACCTCATTGTTCAGAAAGCAATGGCAAACTACTGAATGTATAAGTGTTACCTAGAAAATCAACGACGCGTTTACTGTGGTTGATGGCTACGTCCTATAAAGGATATGCCACGATTTTCATTTTTCATATATGTAACGGCGACTGCTCCAAAGAGATCTCAAGAAGATTGGCAATAGCAGTCAGGAAGTTAACCACTGAAAAACATGTGGCAAAGCACCAGCAAAATATTAAAAATACTGAGAACATTTTTTCAGTGGCTACTTATAGTTGTGAATCATGGACCATTACACAAACAACAAAAACGAAAATCGAGTCCTTCGAAACGAAATGATACAGAAAGATCCTGCGAATATCATGGATAGAAAGAAGGAAGAACACTATGTCCTGAAAGAACTGGATGTTAAAGACAATTGGCTGATAAACAACATACTATACAGAAAGATAATTTGGTCACATCAAGCGTCATGATGGCCTGGAGAGAACAATATTAGAGGGCAGGGTCCCAGGACGCAGAGGCAGACCAAGAAGAAGATGGCTACAAGATATTAAAGAAACCATGAATATGACTGTCGACGAACTGGGTGAACTGGCTAGAGGCAGAGTTAATTTAAGATGTGCTACAAAGAGAGCAACGTCCTATAAAGGATACGCACCTAAATGATGAGTGTGTATATATATATATATATATATATATATATATATATATATATATATATATATATATATATATATATATAATATATATATATCATATATATACGTACGCATTGAAGAGGGAAAATGACATTATAGGGTTAACTCTAATAATGACAAATTAAAATCTTGACATATGTTGCATGGTTTCCCCACGGATCTGAATAAATGCGATATGTGCACACTTCCACCTTGGAGACCACCATCTTGTCTAGCTGCTTATATTAATCTCATTCATCGCTGCGCGTTGTCTGGCTCTCGGCTCTCTTCTGCCGACATATTGACAGGTTTTTACCCATTATGTGATATTAAAATGTGTTAGGGTAAAGGTCTTTATCAATGTTGAAACTTTGAACAGACGTCAAAGACCAGGATTTATATTTTGTGTTAATCTAGTCCGCGGATTTGTGTAAATAAAATCATGTGACTTAATTTAACCTGGTCCGAGTTACGGTAATAATAGCTGGCGACTGATCAAAGATTACAGTATTACATAAGCAGTGACAAATTAATTATTAGATATGAAAATAAACAGCATTCGACGTTTCGATCATAGGCCTTTAAAAGATAACAAATACATACACAGAACACTTAATCCTTCCTTCCTTCCTTTCGTTTGCTCGAAATATGTCTATATATTCAATGTTGTCTCTTGTATGAACTTCACTGTCTTTTGTAGCTCACACAGAGGTCCGTGTAGTTTTCTGTCGAGTGTTGTTTCGTTAGGCCAGTGAGTTTGCCTCAGTGTATCATATTCGGGGCAGTCTTGAAGTATATGCTCTGCAGTCTGGTGTGCCTGTCCACATGTACACATGGCTGAATTGCCAATCTTGAATTTTGTATACATGTGGCTGCGGAGCCGATTGTGTCCTGTTCTAAGACGCAGAATGACAACTTGTTCCAATCTGCTCATATTATAGTAATCGTCTTGTGTGGGTATGTGTGGCTTTCTCATTGATTTAATCATCCTTTTCTTTTGGTGGTAGGTAACTGGTACATCCGGTTGCTCTCCTGCAGCACCTTCCTTGGCCAATCGGTCTGCTATTTCATTTCCTGGTATTCCACAGTGATAGGGTATCCACTGCAAGACGACCCTGCGCTGCTTGGACAATTTAGACAGTAGGGTCTGTAGACCTGGCAATTTTCTGGACTGTAGTGCTTGGAGTGCTGATTTTGCATCAGTCAAAAATACAACAGGTTGAGGATCGGGTCTGGTATTCAACAGTTTTTCAGTTGCCACCTTGATTGCCTGAATTTCTGCATCATAGTTGTGACAGAATTTCCCAGTTGGTACTTTAATCGCATCTCTAGCGTTGTTTGGGTATTCTATGTACACTCCTGCTCCTCCATTCTTCACTGCATTTTCTGCTGACTCATCCGTGTATACCCGGACCCAGTGGTCATGTGGGTATTCTTCATCAAGTAAACTGAGAGTGACTGTCTTGCGCTGTATGCTGTTCTGCTCATCCTTGTCGAGTATTCCTATAACTTCTATCTGGCTACATACTTCTGGTTCAGTCTCCTCTCTCCAAGTTGTTTGCTCTGGCACAGACTTTAGGGGAATGCCAACTTTTGGTAGGTCTGAAGTTTGCCTATTCAGTCTTTTGGCCTGATGAATAAAGCTGCTTCTTTTCAGCCGCCCCAATGCTAGATTTTGGAATCTGTTTTCCATTGGATGGATTGGCATACTCAGAAACTTTTCTGCCTGCGTCATCATTTTTGTGTCTGCGTTCTCTCAGTGCTTGTATTCTCCCCACTCTTTCCATCTCCACTATTGGTGTTGATTTCATTGCTCCTGTGATGACACGAAGCGCCTGGTTTTGCACCTTATCCAGTTCTCCTAATGTGGTATTTGAGAGTCAAAGGAGTCTGCAAAATGATCAGCTGCCTGTTTTCCTGTGAGATTGTTTCCATCTTTGTTCAATGCAATTTTGGATTTCTCCTGTACCTTCATCATTAAGTTGTTTTACCAGCTTCCAAAGTTTCCTGGTATATCTTTCAAAGTTTAAGGACTCTTGTTTAAGCCCTTTGAAATATAGCCTTGGCATGCTGATATTTGTTGTGGTGTTCTTGGCACGGAGTGGTCTCTGCCTGCTTTCGTGAAATTTCTACATTAGTGTACAGTAGTTCCAATTCACTGCTCCAGTAAGGCGTGTAGTGCTTTCGAGCCCTTCTAGGAATTGTTTCATAGGCAGCCTGTTTTATGCATCGGCTGAACTCATCAACTACCTTGTTGATGTCCTTGTCAGTAGATAGCCCTAGTGTCAGTGTACTGGTGCGATGCTTATACATTGTCCAATCTACCTTCTTGTAATTCCACCTAGATAGAGTGCTTTGATTTTCAACAGTGAGAAAGACTGGCCGATGGTCACTGCCTCCTAGCTGTTTCCCAACAACACATGTAATGTTCCACTCCAGGTCTGAGGAGTAAAATGCCAAGTCTGGTGTAGAGGTGGTGTGCCATGATCTGGAGTAGAAGGTTGACTGATCTTTGGGCTGATTGACAAGGATTAGTTTGTTGTCATCCTGCCAGTTTTCAAGCTCCTCACCCCTACTG
The DNA here is from genome assembly GCA_020796225.1 of Arion vulgaris. NCBI lineage: Eukaryota > Metazoa > Mollusca > Gastropoda > Stylommatophora > Arionidae > Arion > Arion vulgaris. The sequence continues at coordinate 27,073,519 of CM036765.1, read as the reverse complement.
TCCATGTGATCATACCCCCAGCTCTGTGAGTGACTATTGAAGTCACAGCATACTAAGAGTCTTTCTTTTGTTGGAATTGAGACCAGTGCCAGTGGGTGGTCACTTGGACAACAGTAGTTGATTAAAGTGAAACTCTGTACTTGCCGTCCTAAGATGCAGCATCTGATATTCTTCACCCTCCATGTACTCCTCAAACTGACATGTGGTGATGTTGTTTCTCACAAGTGTCAGTACTCCACCCTTTCTTCTATTTTTCGGTCTGATCGGTAGCACTGGAAGCCTCTGACTTTGAAGGCTACATCTTCATTCAGGTGGGTCTCTTGCAAACAGCATACATGTACTTGTTCTTCATTTAGGATGTTATCAAGTTCTACTTTTTTGCTGCAGCCATCTTTTTTGCTGTCCACACCCTCAGCATTCCAGTGCATTATTTTAAGAAATTGGCCAGTTGCTCTATTCTCATGCCTCCTGGCTCCACGGGGCAAATGAGAACATCCAGTAGCTGGGGTTGGGCCCTTTCGAGGTAGAGGGCCCGGCACTGCACCTACCTGAGTATCCGTCACAGGGCGAGCACCATATCTTTTTAAATACATAGACACATTCGTATGCGTTTATGCGTGGCAACCTGATTGCTATAGTACGTCTCTTGGCTGGTTGCCTCCGACTTCAGAACTCTTATTTCTAGAGAAGACTGTGGTCTAAACCTGATTGATATAGTGCGCCTCTTGGCTGGTTGCCTCCGACTTCAGCACTCTTATTGCTAGAGAAGACTGTGTGGTCTAACTCGAGGAATAGAAAAATTGTAAAAGAAGTAGGAGATAAGACAAGAAAAAGATGCCCTCCTCAAGAGAGAGGAGGGCTGCCATTTAACCCATAGTTGGGGGATGGGTTGGTTGCAGCCAGAACATTTACCACTCGCCGGTGGGTTCTGCACTGTCACCTTATGAGGCCCCATCCTGCTCCCCGCCTTTTGGTCTGACCTTTCACCTTCAGTCTGTTCGGCTTGGTTAGACCTGCCAGGAGTTAGACTCCCGCCGACATAGCCTGAAGGATCACCAAGGCACGCAAACCCTCCAACCACGGTAAGGTAGGCTAATCTGGAGGGACAAGCCGTGGTAATAATAACATCATAATGATCGCATTGTATAACGGTTGATCTACCGATGAACTACCAAAATACACTCATGTAATCTCACATACATATATATGACACGAGGGTAGGTCAGTAATGAATCACATTTGTTTCTGTCAGTGAATTATGAAGATAGAAGCACGACGTTTTGCACACTTCACATTTGAAACTTATATCTATTGTTTGTATGTAATTAAAATAAATAAATAATTTCTCTCGTACCGTTAAAGTTACATAGGACCTGCAAGCAGTTTCTCCATACCGCTCTATCCTGGACAACTCGCTCAATCTCCTCCATGAAACTGAGACCGCGCTATTTCTTGCCTCTCTCAGCAAAGTTAGTTTCAGTGATCATTTGTCTTCAAGGTGTGTCCAGCATATCTCTATCTATTGTCTATTCCCAGGTGGAAGATGTAGTTGGCTGTCCACTCTTGCCGTTAAGCGTAGGGATGGGAGCTTTAATTTGCGTTCTAGGGCCAGATGAGTCGCCCTTGTTGTGTTATATCCGTGTTTCTGTAGTGTGGTCTTGATATTGTCTATCCATCTTTTCTTTGTCTTCCCTTAACTCTAGTTATCTCTATCTTCTCTTTCTTATAACAGTTGTCACTAGTGGACTAGACATGTCTCTGATTTCATCACTTCTCCTGAATTCGTCCCATTTTAGTTCCTTTTTTTTCCACAGACATCTATTTTAAAATACATTCAATTTGCTTTCAATATATTTATTCATTTTCCAACTCTCGCTGGCATATGTTAGGATTGATACAACATTTGAATTGAAAATTCGTAATTTAGTTTTAATACTACGAGGGGAAGTCAATAAGTAAGCCACCAAGTTATGTGAGATGGTAGGTAAATGTAGTTGGTGTTTTCTAAAAGTGTCATTAGGTGACAGCAACATCCAACTTTATATTCTCGTTCGCCAGGTGGCGCTATGTGTCTCATGCGCATGCGCAGCGCATAAACAAAATGACGACTGTACTCACGGAGAGTACAACCAAAGAGCAACGTGCTGTTGTGCGTTTTTGTGGGCAAAAGGACTGCCTGCAAAGGACGTTCATAAGGAAATGCTTCCTGTTTATGCTGACAAATGTTTGTCCCGTAAAACGGTGCATAGTTGGGTAGACAAATTTTCTCAAGGACGCTCTAAAATTGTTGACGAAATCCGATCTGGTCGTCCTGTTGAGATTGCAACAGAAGCATCAGTGCAGCGGGTGGAGGAGATGATTAGAGGTGACAGACGAGTAACGATAGACTCTGTAGCATCTGCAATAGGGTGCTCACATGGTTCAGCATACAGCATAATGCATGATCGATTGAAATTTAAGAAAGTGTGCTCAAGGTGGGTACCCAGACAATTGAAAGAGGAACACAAAATGAACCGATTTGGCATGTCCTTGCATCATCTCTGTCGATACGAAGATGAAGGAGAAGAGATGCTGAACAGGATTGTTACTGGGGATTAATCATGGGTGCATAACTATCAGCCCGAATCAAAGCGTGCTTCAATGCAGTGGAAACATCCTTCTTCGCCTTGTGTCCAAAAATTCAAGGTTACGCCATCAGCAAGGAAGGTTATGTTGACGGTGTTCTGGGATTGTCAGGGAGTGCTTTTAACCAATTTCAGGAAGAAAGGTGACAATGTGAATTCCGAATCATACTGTGAAGTTCTATCGATGCTTCATGATGCAATTCGAAAAAACGTCCAGGGTTGCTGACTAGAGGAGTGTTGCTTCTTCATGACAATGCCATACCACATACGGCTCGATTAACTCAGGAGAAAATTAACCAACTAAGGTAGAAAGTTCAGGAACATCCACCTTACAGTCCCAACTGAGCCCCTAGCGATTTCCACCTCTTTGGTCCACTGAAAACCACCTTGGCGGAGACATTTCGTGAATGACGCCGAAGTTGAATGTGAAGTGAAAACGTTGTTTAGAAAACAGAGCCCGCAGTTCTATGCAGCCGGTTTGGGTGGATTGATAAAATGATGGGATAAGTGCATCAATGTTGGTGGAAATTATGTTGAAAAATAAAGTGACAATGTATATATAAAAATAAACTGGTTTCAAGTTGTTATCATGTTTAGTTATTTTTCTACAGCCATTTGTGGCTTACTTATTGACTTCCCTCGTATATAACTTGCAGTTCCATATTTTATTTAAATTTTGTAATGACATGTATAACATTTCCCTTAAGTTTTTGAGGCCTTATGGTATGAAGTCACTCACTTCACATTTCTAGGCTCTAGTGTACATGAGGTATTATGGCCAATTCCTTACCTCACGTGTGGGTTCTAGTGTGCAGGAGGTATTAGGGACAATTCCTTTCCTCACGTGTGGGTTCTAGTGTGCAGGAGGTATTAGGGACAATTCCTTTCCTCACGTGTGTGTTCTAGTGTGCAGGATGTATTAGGGCCAATTCCTTTCCTCACGTGTGGGTTGAAGTGAGCAGGAGGTATTAGAGCCAATTCATTTCCACACGTATGAGCTCTAGTGTGCAGAAGGTATTATGGTCAATTCCTTTCCTCACGTGTGGGCTCTAGTGTGCAGGAGGTATTAGGGCCAGTTCCTTTCCGCACGTATGAGCTCTAGTGTGCAGAAGATATTATGACCAATTCCTTTCCTCACGTGTGGGCTCTAGTGTGCAGGAGGTATTAGGGCCATTTCCTTTCCGCACGTATGAGCTCTAGTGTGCAGAAGATATTATGACCAATTCCTTTCCTCACGTATGAGCTCTAGTGTGCAGAAGATATTATGACCAATCCCTTCTCACGTATGAGCTCTAGTGTGCAGAAGATATTATGACCAATTCCTTTCCTAACATGTAGAACCTCGAGTGTGGGATTGAACCCACAACTGTTGTGTCCGAGTCCCATTCCGCTAATCCGTCCCATTCCGCTAATCCGTCCCATTCCGCTAATCCGTCCCATTAATTAAAATGACGCGTGCGAACAACTTAGGTTACAAACAGCAATTAGTAATATAATTTCTGAGTGTAGGGAAAAGTAACTGTGATGAACATCGGCGATAGAGGAGACGTGAAAACTGGTTATATATCTAGTTTTTCTGATGTTATAATGATGACGATATTCTCCAACCGATATATACTCGTATAGATGGTGAGCCACCAGAACAACGCAAGACAAAAACAGAAAACCACGACACTGGGCAACAACCCGGTAGCAGTGTGACGACAAAAGAAGAAGAAGAAGATAGATGGTGAATTCTGGCCACTTGGTGAGAATGAACCGGAACACACCAGTTACAAGATCTAAGAGCGTACAACCTGAAAATGGAATCATCAAGAGAAAGGGGCAGACCAAGAAAAGATGGATTGATGGAGTTACAGACATTTTAAAACTCCACAATACCACAGCATATTAAGCGACCGAGCGTGACTATCTCGTAAACCGATCATCAGTTAAACCTGCTACGCTTAACGGCAAAAATAGCAGAGGACAAAAGAAGATAGATGGTGAATACATTGAATGCACGAAGAGAGGAAAGAGAGAGAGAGAGACTGTGTCAACCTACAGTAATGAAAAAGAAAACATGTTCGTAGTTAATAGAAGAATGTTATTTGTTTTCCCTTTTCTTCCCCAGAAAGGCAATACTGATATACACATTATTTCTTGATCTAACTCTGGGCGTTAACGTTTACCAGTGATGTTGAGTAAATTAAGGTAAGGACAATGTGCTTTATTAAATACTATTTTTTTCTGTGTTATGTGGATCACAAGATGTTCCTATGTTTAATATAGCTCATTTGATGCTTTCTAAAACTGGGGGTTTGTAGGGGTGTTTCCATGGGATTTTCGGCTATTAGCTTCATTCTGATTTGATGCAGGAAGTCGTTCGTGTGTTGTCAGGGCTGCAAGGGGAGAAAAGAATAGTAACACTGCGACCTACAATATATGTCGAAGAGACGATTCAGGTAGGGATCTAGGAAGCTACCTAGTAAATAAAAAGCGTCACAAGAATAGGATGTACTGACCTACTTGTATGCTCATAACTGGCACAACGTACATCGCTCTTAGGCTCAAATCACATACAAATTACAAAGAGTGGTTTAACGAGTGGTCGATAAGGAGCGTTCGAAAGAAGAAGATACATATGTTCGTTTCTGAGGTTTTGCCTTGGCTCTAGTAGGGACATACAGTCAGTAAGTATGGCTATGTTGATGCTTGCTGTTGATCTGATCTAATACAAATTCGTAGTGAGTGCCTGTAATACTATAACAGTTTCTGCTCTAAAATTACAGATGTGTGTTGGTGGAAAGACCTTTTGTAGAGTCCTCATAAATTTGAATTCTATAGAAATACCACTACCTGTATTTTATACTGCCTTCCTTAGCAGATCCAGCTGTATATGTGTGCACCCATTTCTTGAAATTGTATTTTCCATCAATCATATCCCGTGCCGTTGCTTTTAATGAAAGTGGAGGGGAAGAGAGTGTTCTTCTTCTTCTTCTAACGCTCCATATCGACCACTTGTTAACCACTTTTTGTGATTTGTATGTGATTTGAGCATAAGAGCTATTGTACGTTGTACCAGTTATGTGCCTACAAGTAGACCAGCACATCCGATTTCTGCAACGCTTTTTATTTACTAGGTAGCTTCTCTAGGTCCCTACCTCAGTCGACTCTTACGACATGCCTTGTAGGCCGCAGTGTTACTAATCTTTGCTCCCCTTGCGAGCCCAGACAACACACACGCGAGAAAGTGTTGATATTTCTTGTTTATTTCAGGTAGCTCTGGAATAATGAAGATGTTTTCGTAACATTATTTTAGCTTGTAGAACTTTATTTGTTGACTTTGAGTGAGGTCTTATGGTGTTAATGGTTGTAGATGGACAGAAGCTGATTCTCTTTATGGTTTAATGGTTGTAGATGGCAGAAGCTGATTCTCTTTATGGTGTTAATGGTTGTAGATGGGACAGAAGCTGATTCTCTTCAGTCTGTTCTTAGTAGATGTATGCAGCTTTGTATTCATGTTTGTTGACACACGTGTAGTACACAACTAACACAGCAACGAAGAAACGTTGAATATGTTCACATTATTGTGATAGGGCATGCACGTGTAAGATGAAATGAACATACCGATAGGCTTGAAGGTATGGCTGCTGTAACAAGCGGGCGAGCACTGGGCCAGGCTGAAATTCTAAATCTCTAAGGGAGAGAGGACGTGTACATGATTCAAGTAATAGTAATAAATCTACAACCATAAACAGACTGCAAGAATTGAAAGTCAAATGTTGTGTAGCTAGACAAGAGCACTATACTGGTAACCAAAGAAGAATAGTAGACCAACAAAGAACCGGCTTCTTTAGTTGAGACGATGAGAGATACACTGTGAAGGAGATCTGTGCACTTATGAACTGATTTGTTAGATGTGCAGTGATGATGATCCGATAACTAATCTTAAACTAAACATTATTGGGGTGATTTGTTGGTTAGATCACATCCCCCTGTAGTCATAAGACCGCTCAACACAAGTGGAACTTCCCGGTAAACAGATCACTTTCGTCACGTGAGTCTTGCATTCTAGTATTGTTTGATAACGATAAGTTCATTAAAAAACAATACAACATGAAAAAAACAAGGTTATATTACGTCGCAAATAAAAACACCAAGTAATATCTGTATTATAAACACTTTTCATTAATAAATAACAATAGACTCATAGAATTATGTAAAATTACAATAAAGCGTACACTGTTTTATCAAACATAAAATTCAGGGCACATCAACTAAGCTGAACGACTTATGTTACAGTGGGTCACAGTTAAGCTTAAACTGGTTTACTTTATTGAGGTGATATGTTGATTATACGATACAGACAGAGATATATAAATGCTTGGTATAATTTGATATCAGTATAGTACGGTAATAGACTCGCGACTTAATGTGCGTGGCGTCTTATAGCAGTAAACGTTTACTAGGTTAAGGTTGAAGATAGTGTACAGAGGAATCAAAGGTTACATTTCAGCGTGAAGGACTAAAATAGTATCGTCAACTGCTTTATTAACCCAGTACATTTTATGTCGTTTGGATTTTCAGAAGGGAAGGACTGGACCAGTAAAGAATGGATGTCGCCAATAATTAAACATTAGTTAGCTACTCTCGATTTCTCTCTCAGACCCACTCTCTGCAGTATCAGAGAGGTGGTGAACACCTTTCGAATGGAAGTTTCAGAATATCAACTTTGGTCCATTGCTCGTCCGCTTTCTACAGTAGCCATACCCATAAGTCTATCAGCGCATTCATGCCCCTTGATTCCTGCGTCATCTGGCTCACAAATAAAACTGATTTTCGTCATTCTAGATCTCTTTAGTGACTCCAACCCTCCCATCTCAAGTTTTCCTTGCGTACTAATCGAATGATTGATAAATCATACATGGATAAAAGTCTGTGATAAATCATACATGGATAAAAGTCTGTGACTTCGTTATCGCTATAATCATACTACATGTAGATACAGCAAACCCACCATTGTTTTCCCTCACAACATCCCCTCCGATTTGAGCAACGAAAGCCCGTGCTCTGCATGTGCCTAACTCCCGACCCATCTGTGAAAATAAAATATGTGCCACCACCTACTCCTAGGTGCGCAATAACAAGTTATAACCGAAATAAACAACACGCACAGCTTTATCACATAAATATTTTGAAGTAACTGTTAAAACCTGTCACAACGGAAAAAACGCTGAGAAAAGCTGTTGCAGGAAACTGGTACGCTGTACACACTGCTGATGAAATTCAATAAATAGCTTTGACTGGATTCCACCATTTTTAGCTCGATTCAGCATCGTTTTTGTGAAACCCTTGTGAAGATCGGCTGTTACTTTTCACTGTCTAGAAGCTTTTAACAGACTTGAAATGTATCGATTGACAATTCCAAATAGAGCATGCAATTAGAATTTCTCATTAACATGTTCAACACAAAAGTAAAGTTGTTTTCATTTTAAGTGGAATATTAACTTAGAGGTTCGCTTTATTTGAATTCAGTTAATGGCACTCATCTGGTTAAAAAATAAATAATCGAAAACTAACGCATGCCACATTTTTCACTTTTTGCGTGTCCTTGAACTAATCACTCACAAACTAAAATATAGATAGACGATTCTGCGTATGTTGTAGTGAAAATAATAGAGACATAGAGAGAGAGAGAGAGAGAGAGAGAGAGAAAGAGAAAGAAAGAGTAATCAAATAAGAAACAGACGAAATAACTTTAGTTCTACTTTGAACTGTTTAGTCAAACCAAATGATGTGTTTCTTAGTTTGAGATAATTATGTTTAGAGGCAGTCTGTGTGAAGTAAATTGAAATTTGACTCCAAATACAAGCTGTATACAAATCAAGCAGAAACGTTCCAGAATAAATTAATCATACATTGGTTTGGAGAACCCAGCGATTAACTGGCATGTTAAATTAGGACAGCGGATAATGTAATTGAGACCTGGTATCGGTTTTGTAGAATAGGTAATAGATTTAAAGATGTGACAATGGACGTGATGTTTCAACATGGAGAATGTACCGAAACCTACACATCTGAGGTGGTCAGAGCGGATCAGACCAGATCTCGCGAGTGGTTACAGGGCCCAAATTGGTGTAAAGAATAGAGACCACTACCTGCCACGCATGTCGTAGAGACGACTGAGGAGGTAGGCTAGGGCCTAGTATCCACACCATAAAAAAACACTAGATGGCTACAGAAGAAGCAAACCGAGTAAAGCTGGCTGAGACCGGACACATCGCCGAAGGATAAGCACCAGAGCTCCAAATGGTGCTGAAGATGTGAGTAAAACACAACACTGCTAAGGTTGATGAATCAGATTTCCACATGAAAGAATTCATGGGAAAATCATGTTACATCGTCTGGTGGTGATCCATGAAGAGAGATCGAGAGATCAGATCTAGAGAAAACGGAGGGGTGACATGCGAGGATAATTACATAAATTGGCGTTTAGGACAGAAGACACGTAGGTATGGTATGACATAAGCAAGCAGAGACACTAGGATGTATGACATAAGCAAGCAGAGACACGTAAGTTATGGTATCACATAAGCAAGCAAAATGAATAATGAAATCATAAAACTAAGGAAGTAAATTTACTTAATAGATAAACACCTGAAGTTATAGTTTTACATGTTCCCAAGACATTTACCTTATAAAAATAGATAACCAACAGGCAGTGTACCAAAAAGAGCAATGTTATTCAGATACAGTGGATAAAAAGCGAAAGGCCGGCCACGCAAAAGGTGGACTCAAGAGATAACAGAGGCGACGAAAGACAATGTTTATGAAGCGCACGTAAAAGCCCGTTCTATAAATCTCATCATATCCTGAAGCTGTGAAGCAAATCATGATTGGAGAAGAGAAAGAAAGACAAGGAGCATAGAAAGGCTCGCTCCAGGTGTCTCCTTTTTCGACCTGACGCTGAAAGGCAGAACATGATTAGAGAATAGATAGACAGATAGATAGACTTCTAATTTGAGTTTAGATTTTTACAGCATAAAACCAAGTTTGAGACTGTTGGACAAGACAAGATATAAACGGAGAAGAAGACACATAGACGGATATAATGTCAAGAGATATTTCAAAAACAAAACAACTGTAGACAGAATACAGGAGTGTAGAATAGACAGCGATATCAAGAGAGGGAAATATAAGAGAATCTAGAGATAGAATAATGTATACACATCGATATAGAAGATGGAGATTGAGCTATATAAAGATGAGATCTTCAAGAGACCAAATTAGTTGAAATATTCTAGTCAATTTAGAAACGTTGACAGCGAGAATTCATGCACCGAATACATTGAAAGACAACAAATGCAGTGGTTTAGACATTTAATGAGAATGGAATACAACCAACTACCAATAACAACAAACAATAAAAAAGAGATCATATACTAGAGACAAGGAAACCCAAGAAAAAGATGGATATACAATATCAAGACCAAACTAAAAAACACGGATATAACACAACAAGGACGACTCATCTGGTTCTGGAACGCAAATTAAAGTTCCCATCCAACGCTTAACGGCAAGAGTGGACAACCAATTCAATCATCCATCTGGGAAAAGACAATAGACAATAGATAGAGAGCGAGAAGTGCTTATGATATGACGGTATATATGGTAGGTATACAATTAGTTGCAGATTATATTAATTCTGTCACACGAGCAAAATAATGAGTGATAATGATATCATTGTCACATTCTCTCTCACCCCCCCTCCTCCCCGTCCGTCCGATCCCCTGCATACACGCGTCCATGTACGTGTGTGTGTGCTTATATGTATATGGATGGCTTTTTTTAGTTTTTACAGACGGTCAATTGACAAGTATTTCACTGTGACAACTTATGAGTTTTTGTTTTTCTCTCTTGTCGCAGCTCATCCTAAGTCTTATTTTAATTTTTTTGTCCCGTTTAGAAATGGGGCAACTAATTTTTTTCCTGTTTACCACTGCGCATGCTTAATTACCCAGTATAATGGTTGACATAATTCGTTATGAAATGTGCGCATTTTAAATAAACAAATAAAACTCATAAACTAGGTTTAAAAAATAAAGCACGTATATATATATATCTTCATGGCACGGTAGAGCGTCAACATCTGAGAGCAAACACCAACGACATAGATTTGTGGAGATCCATGATCGCCTGCGCCAGCCGGCACGGCACCTGATGATATTACTTACTTTACTTAATCCAGTCATGCCTAGTGACACATGGGGCTTCAGAAAGGACTTTCCATGCTCTCCTGTCCCGTGCAACCTTCAGCTCAGAGCCCCACGTCAGAGATGCGGTGTCCAGTTCCTCTTCCATCATGCGCCTCCATGTTGTCCGTGGTCTGCCTTTCTTTCTCTTTCCTTCTGGTGTCCAAGTGAGGGCTACCCTTGCAGGCATTTCTTGTTTCATTATCATAACATGTCCGAGCCATTTCCATCTTCTCTTTTTGAGTATGTCATTCATTGCGTCTTGTATCTTGGAGTAGTTGGTTATTGGATATTTTTACTGGCCAAAAGATTCCCAAGATTCTGCGAAGACAAGAGTGGTGGAAAACTGACAGCCTGCTAGTATCTCCTTTGGTCATCCTCCAACACTCCGATCCGTAGAGCAAAACTGGCAAAACAATGCTTTTATAGAGTTTAAGCTTTGTGGTCCTATTGTAGATTTTGGACTTTCATACTGGTTTCATTCTGGCAAAAGCGGTTCTGGCCTTACTTAGACGTGATTTTATATCTTCCTCTGTGCCACCATTTAGTGTCAGTACGCTACCAAGATTTGTAAACTGCTCAACCCTTTCCAGTGTTTCATTTTCTAACATTACTGGTTGTTGGATTTCACCGTTTGTCATAATTTTTGTTTTCCTGTGTTTGTTTTGAGGCCTACTGTCTTTGCCGTGCTGTGAAGTATTGTACTTTTCTCTTGTATATGTTCATATTTGTGTAACACCAGGGCTATATCATCTGCAAAGTCCAGACCCTCAAGCATATCGAAAGGGGTCCATCTTATTCCTCTTGGTGCTTGTTGTTTTATGGCATTTTTAGCACCCAGTCAATTGTAATACTAAACAAAAGAGAGGACATTACGCATCTCTGTCTTACACCAGATTTTACTGGGAATGTTTTGTTGGAATTCTTTAGGTTGCAGGAGAAATCTTTATAGAAGAGGGCTATGATGTTGACAAGCTTCTGCGTTACGCCGTATTGTCTTAGTATCTTCCATAGGCTGTCTCTGTGGACGCTGTCGAATGCCTTTTCAAAATCTATGAAGTTGATGTATATAGTCCTTTGCCACTCGCTACATTGTTCTAAAATGTTACGCAGGGTAAATATATGTTCATTTGTTCCTCTTCCTTTCCTAAATCCTGCTTGCTCCATTCGTAGACACTTATCTATTGCTTCTTGTATTCGCATTATGATAATTTTGCAGAATATCTTACTTGGGATTGACAGCAACGTGATTCCTCTCCAGTTATTGCAATCTGTTAGATCTCCTTTCTTGGGGATTTTCACTACAGTACCCTTAGTCCAATCCTTAGGCAATTCTTCTTTCTCCCAGATATCTGCAAACAGTGGCTCTAATATGTTTGCAGCTAAGATGGGATCGATCTTGAAAAGCTCTGCTGTCATTTCATCATTTCCCGGTGCTTTGTTGTTTCTCAGGGATCCAATAGCTTTTACTATTTCTTGCTTTTCTGGCAATTTGAGGTTGATATCAATATCCTGTGCGGCCGGTGGAATATCCGGTGGATGTTCAGGATCAGGTCTGTTTAGCACATCTTCAAAGTGGGATGTCCATCTCATATCCTGCTCCTGCTCTGTTGTCAACAGTTATCCTAGACTGTTTCTGACTGGCATGTTATGGTTGTGTCTTTTACCTCCGCATAATTGTTTGGTAATCTTGTACAGTGTGTGCAGATCATGTACTTTAGCAGCATTTTCTGCTATTTCTGCTGTCTTTTCCATAAATTGTCTCTTGTCTGTTCTAGCACTTCTTTTTACCATTTTGTTTAGTTCTGTATATTCTTTTCTTGCCTTATCTTTTTGACGTTCTGATCTAATGCTATTGATGAGATTTTTTTCTCCTTTCGCTTTTGGATGTATTCTAAGGTCTGGCCACTTATCCACTCTTTATGTTGTCCTTTACTGGTTCCCAGTACACTACTGCTAACTATTTTATATGTGCCTTTGATCGCATTCCATTTTCTTGGATACTTTCAGTTGGTGTTGTGTCTGACTGCTCTGACAGGATTTGAAATCTGTTCTTTAGTTCCACTATATATTTTGTAGCAACTCTCTATCTTTTAATAGGTTAACATTAAAGTATTCTGTTCTTGTCTTGGCTTGTATATATGTTTTCTTGAGTTTGAGCCTGATCATGGCAACGACAAGGTGGTCGTCGCTGCCCACGTCAGCTCCTCTTTTCACCTTTACATCAAGTAATGTCTTTCGCCATTTACTGTTGATCATAAAGTGGTCTATCTGGTTTTCATCTCTTCCATTTGGGGATATCCATGTGTACTTGTATATGGTCCTGTGTGGAAACAATGTGCCTCCTATGATCAGTCTGTTTTCTAGACAAAAATTGCTCAACATTTCTCCATTTTCATTTGCAGTGCCACATCCATCTTTCCCCATTATTGCTTCTCTGTGTCTGTTATTGTTGCCAACTTTTGCGTTTAGGTCTCCCATTATGCACAAAACGTCCTGAGCTGGAACCTTGTCCATTATTTCCTGTAACCTTCTATAAAATGTGTTTTTGTCCTCTTCTTCGGCTTCGTTAGTGGGTGCTTTCTTTCTTTCTTTCTCGAATCCTGTATGCCTCACAGCGTCAGGTCAGGAAGAGATTTCAAAACGGGCCCTAGTATGCGCTTCGTAGATAGTCTCTTTCGTCGCCTCTGTTATCTCTGAGGTCCATCTTTGCGTGGCCGGCCTTTGCTTTGTACCCATTTATCGGAGCAGCATTGTCTTTATGGGTGCACTGTCTGATGGTAATCTGCTTACGTGACCGAACCATTTAATTGTTGTTTCTTGATGAAGTCTAGTACTGATGTTGTACCCACTTTTTCCTGATGTCTTCATTTCTCAACCGGTTCTTCTTGTTACACCCAGCATTCTGCGTAGACACTTCATCTCTGTTGTGACTAGTTTTCTTCATCGTTTGTTGTCAGCGTCCAGGTTTGGCACTGGTAACATAATGTGGGAGAAAGATTGTGTTGAACATTGCTCTTTTGTGTTCATGGTGACGTGTTTGCATCTTAAAATTGACGCCATTTGCGCTATCATTTGATTTGCTTTGTTGCATCTGTGTTGAATTTCATTAGTTATTCTTCCATTTGCTGAAAAAATGTCCTCAGGTATGTGAAATCTTTGCTTGATTTAGTAGATGATTATCGATGGAGATGTTGTAGTGTTTTCTCTCTGGCGAATGTCATTACTTCTGTTTTGTCGATGTTAATTCTCATTTTGTATTCGTTACATCTAACTGAATCTGTTGATGTGTTGTTGTAGCTGTTTCTGTTGTTGATATGATTGCTGATCGTCTGCAAAGAAATTCATTTAAGAGTTCTCCGGGTTGTTTCTTCCTGGTGTTAGCTTATTTTACAAATGTGGTCAATGTACGTGATGAATAGCAGCGGATATACAACCTTGTCTTCTCCTGCTCGTGAAACTTTTGATAATCCTGTATTTGTTCTAATGTACATTGGCTGTCAGTATAAATGTTCTTGCAAAGTTGATTAGTGTTCATTAACTCCCATAGGTTGTTAGTATTTCCACAACTTGTGCTATCTACGCGGTCGAAGCTTTTTCCTGCGTAGTGGGTGCATAGCATTGAATGATAGTTAGCTTTCCTTGTTTCCCATTAAATCGGGCTTTCAACAATCTTTCATTAATCGGGTGCCACTCTAAGAGATGTTTATTCAATCCTTTCCTTATTATTAGTGCAACTCCTGCTGAATGATTCCCGTCGTCTCTTCCTGGGTATAAGATGGTTTCCCCTGTTCTAGTTGTCGTCTGTCCGAAGCCTGTCCATCTACTTTCGCTGACCCCTAGAATGTGTAATTTATAGTGTTGCATCTCTTTTACCACCTGTGATGTCTTTGTGGTCTCGAACATTGTTCTGACGTTCCAGAATCCTATTCTTAGTTTAGATTTGACATCCAGCAGACTTGAATTCCCAGCGTGGGCTTCCTTGCGGCTTTCACCCATACTGTTCATGCTGACAGTGGTACTCTGTCTCAAGACCGCTGGACATCGAGAGCATTTTTTCCTTTCGAAGTTTCTGTAACATTTTTTTTTAATGGGGCAGAGTTGTTAGCACTGCGCCCAACCCCCAAACTGGAGGACCAGGAGGCCACATTTAGTCTGACCTCTCACTTTGGACCTGTCCGGCATGGGTAACCCTTCCAGGAACAGAACGTTCCTGCCGGCATAGCTTTCTGGATCATTGAGGTACCAAGCCCCCACTACAAGGTAATGGCCTCATGACCTGATGATATATATATATATATATATATATATATATATATATATATATATATATAGAGAGAGAGAGAAGATAAACCAACATGAGAACAAACTGTGGATTCATGCAATTTAGACAGTTTATTCCTGTAGATATATATTTATAAAGAAATAAACTGTCCAAATTTACGATTCCACAGTTTGGCCTTCTCATATTTTTTTGTTCTGTTAACACACGAACAATCAATCAGGTTGATAATTAAGATTTGAGTTCGTGTGTCCGTAATATGTTCGTAATATGTTCTATGTCGTGTCCGTAATATGTTCGTAATATGTTCGTGTGTCCGTAATATGTTCAAGAGATTGATTATTATTTTAACTTGCCCGTCAGCTTCAACGAGTGTTTCACGAATATTAAATAAAGTGATTTTATGTTGCTGATTGTTGGACACAGGTTATGTTTGTTTAACTAAAGTTGAGGACATGAAAACATGTACAGTATTGACAGAGCTACTTGTATGATTTTAGTTAGTGTTATTTATTATTTCTTCTTCGAACGCTCCATATCGACCACATGTTAACCACTCTTTGTGATTTGTTTTGTTGATCTGAGCCTAAGAGAGATTGTACGTTGTGACAGTTATGCGCCTACGCATAGGCCAGCACATCCGTTTTCTGCGACGCTTTTTATTTACTAATGTATCTTCCCTAGGCCCCTACCTCGGTCGCATCTTACAACATGCCATATAGGTCGCAGTGTTACTATTCTTTGATCCCCTTGCGAGCCCCGGCAACACACAGGCGAGTTAGTGTTATAGAACAGACTATTGTCTCGTGAGAAGTAAATTCACTTTCCGAATGTCATTATCTCCTATTGTTTAGGAAAGTGTTTTTTAACACTTTTATTTCACATATTTCACATTCAACAAGTCATTGACATTTGTATCTAGTGAATTAGTTTCTTTTGACAGTGAAAAATGGGAATATATGAAAACAGTGTATGTTCTGAATAGCCCAGTACTGAATTACATAGTATATTACTAGCTTTTGAACCCTAAGGATTGCATAATTATTAGTTATACAGTGCCATCCCCTCTCCACCATCCACCCTTCCTCTACTGCTGACTAGAATAGTGTATTCAAATCATAGCTACTTTGCAATATCTTCGCTGAACTGGTTCCGAATAATTTTCTGGCGTTTCAAATTTGTGTAGTACCATACACTTGAAACATATTTGCGAAGAACATCTTGAACTCCACTTGAATCATACATGAAGTGTATTTAGCTAGTAAAGACATGACGTAATCATGGCGTCACGACCATGATGTTGATTTTACGTCAGTCACATGAACTTTGTGAATGAATGTCTTAAAGATTGACAAAACAGAAAGTGTGTAATAAGTAATACCCAAACAAGAAATAGATAAGTAGGGCAACTTTATATAATGCCGTTTTGGACAGATCCGTATTCTGGGCATGGTACGTTGATTACACGTCCTCTTGATCAAGAATTTTTGGTCACCATATGCTTTGTATACAATGTCTGGTCAACCACTAGTGACAACTGTTATAAGAAGAGAAGATGGAGATATGTTGGACACACCTTGAGGAGAAATGATCAACGAATATCAAAGCAGGCATTGAAGTGGGATGCAAAGGGTTCAAGAAAGAGAATACGACCTAAGGAGACCCTGAAACGAACTTTGCTGTGAGAGGCAAGAAATATCGGTCTCAGTTCCATGGAGGAGATTGAGCGAGTTTCCCAGGATAGGGCGGTATGGAGAAATTGCTTGCAGACCCTATGTAACGTATAATGGTACTAGAGGAATTATTATATGTTTGGTATGGATAAAAAAAAGAAGAAATGAAATAAGTCATTAGACGTCATGTAAATAATCAATAACTAACTGTAATACCTAAGTATACGATCTCTGTATACTTGTGTGTATAACAAATTAATAGCATTGATAATTTAAGACACCTTTAAGAGTCCACATATTTAAAAAGAGACCACAACTGTGTATGGGACCCACATAATTAAAGAGAACTCAGGGAGTTCATAGAATTAAAGAGAACCAACCGAATTGAATGAAAATTACAAATACCAGTTGTTGTGTAAGTATGTACTCTAAATTAAATATGTCAGCGTGGTAATTGTGTTGTACATAGAGTATGCAGGGAGGTGAAATACAGTTACATTTTTCACCAAATGTCAATCATTACCTACTGGGTCCCGAAGTAACACAACTTGAAGCATAGAGTTGCCTGTGATTGAAATTTCATTCCAAATAATGGCTTTCTAAGCTGGTATGTCATGAACCAATCTCGACTTGGCTTAAATTCTTAAAAGTTGGTAATTTGTAATATTGAGTAGAAGTCCAATTTGTCTGTAAATGATTCTTCCTTTTTTTCCGGACTGGCAGTGGCCAACTATAATTGTAATGATTTAAAAATAAATTTCTTTCCTCAACTTTGATAACAAATATCAATTATATACAATAGGGTTACTGTGACGTAGGTCTTTAGTGCTTGCCTCTCTTCCTAAACTCGGCCCGCTCACTCGTGCAGCCATCGGGATATTTTCCCAGAGATCCATGATATCAGTGTAGGTGAGATCGAGTTCCTAGTCCTATCGGATATAGAAGATAAAACGTACGTCCTGTGTTCAAGTTGAGCATGCAAAAGAACCATTGACAGTTCAAAATCGATAAGAGCCGGCTGTAATGCTGATGCCCGAGCGATATTCAAAATCGATAAGAGCCGGCTGTAATGCTGATGCCAACGATATTCAAAATCGATAAGAAGCCGGCTGTAATGCTGATGCCCGAGTGATATTCAAAATCGATAAGAGCCGGCTGTTATGCTGATGCCCGAGCGATATTCATTAAATTTAAAAAATAAAATTAGCACAAAATATTTTCACCACATTATAAATTACAACGGGACCCTGCCAATGCTACGGCGATCGTGCACTGTCGCTGAGATCTTTCTGTGTAATATAGAGATCAGAGAGCACATGGTTACTAACCGAAGTGCAATGATGATGGTATTATCAATCAATCAATCAATCAAGTAAAGTGTATTTATTATTATTAGCCATGATTGATAAGATGTCGAATTCATTCACGTACTTCAAATATATAAGATATATATGGTCAACATAGATGACACTTGCGCATACAATAATGACGTGTTCTGATTATCGATCTCATCTCATTAGTGTATTGATTATTCAATCACATTTCTACATTATTTGAGAGTCAACGTGGATCTCTCCATTTTATTGGTGAATAATATGAAATTATGGGGGTGTCAAGTGGATTTGATTATGTGACACAGGCTGAAGATAATGTACTTTTAATGAGTAGAATCAAGTAATAATATCAAGTAATATGATCATATATCATCTTCAAATCGATATTAGAATGTAATTGACCTTCAGGGTGTCGACATAGTTATATAAGCTAAGTTTGTGTTCTTTATCATCACAACCAGTGACGGCTCGTCATTAAAGGCCAGTGGGGCTGTTCCCCCACCAAAAATAAGGTGTAACGTGTATTTATTATTTTATACATTAAAATATAACCTAACCGAAACCATGATATTTCCGAAAATTTCTGACTGGCCCCACCAACAAAAATGATCACGAGCCGCCACTAATCATAACTAATGTCAATATCCACAAGATAATTTAAAAGATTATTTTTGTGCCAGGGCATGCAGATATAAGGGGAAATGAATGCGCCACTGATAGGCTTGCAGGTATGGCTGCTGTACAAAGCGGGCGAGTAATGGACCATGCTGATATTCTAAATTCGCTAAGGGAGAGAGGACGTGTACATGATTCACGTGATATTGGTGAATCTACAACACTAATCAGTCTGATAGAATTCCAAGTAAAGTGTGGTGTAGCTAGACAAGAACACTATGCTGGTAGCCAAAGAGGAATAGCAAACCAACACAGACGCGGCCGTTAGTCGCCACACGCTGAGAGACACACTGAAGAGGAGATCGGAATACTTATGGTCTAACTGGTTCGTCGTGCAGTGATGATGATCCGACGACTAACTAAACTAAAACTAAACATTATTAGGGTGATAGGTTAGTTGGTTAAAAAGATTAATTCAAAGATTTCAACAGATTCGAAAATAAAATTGCAAAACTGGTTAAAATCGAGGACATATCATTTACGGCACCTCTATGTGTGCGCAGCCCTGTTAGGATTACTGAAGAAGTCTGCGTCCGGTGAACATTCCGGATTTTTCCTTAACACATGGTACACATTTTCATCTGGTTAGACTAAGGGAATCGGCGATCGTATTGGGATTCGAACCATTTAATGTTTGATATTTGAATTTAGTGCAGGAACCAGTGCTAGACTGACTGCCACACATACTTGGAGAATTTGTTTGTTTTAACTGTTGCGTCTTCTTTAGCTTGTTCTTCTTGGTTTCTTATTGACAATCAACCAGAATGATGATGAAGATAATGGTATCCTTTTAGTCTTGAGAGACAATAGATGTAGCCCACATGGTGGGTTTTATTTCTACTTTCTCCTGGCACGTTTTATTTCAGCAAGTTGTCTTTGGCTTCGTCAGTTGTTCGACCCTTTTTCAGAGCTGGTCTCTAGTTGGATTCGTTCCCGAAGAGCTCCCTCCAATCTTGTTTATTTGTGTCAAACGCACTTAAGTCACACTTACATACGTCTTTGTAACGAAGGAAAGGTCGTTCCGCCGTTCTTTTGCCAGAAGCCAGCTCCCCGTATAGAAAGAATATCCTTGGGGATCCGGCCATTATCCATCCGGAGCAGGTGATCCAGCCATCTTAGATCAACGATGCAGTTAATCATCACATCGATATCATGTAGGACATCAATAAACTTTTCTCAATTGGGTGTGTCTGGTTGACATTAACAAAAAATCTCAGCCTTCACACTTCTTCACTGTATTTATCTTTGCATGCCTGTCGTCTTCTCACAGAGTTTTTTAAGATGACACGGCTAGTACTGATAATTGTGTCTTTTCTGGATGCTTCCAGAGGACAGTTCCTATTTTTTTACATTTGTTAGCCCACATTATTTTGATGATTTTTTGGGGGATTAAACTGCTAGGATGGATGTCTGCAAAGTTGTTTTTGTCCTGTTCCTGGGCGCGGAAGGACAAAGTGTTCTAGCTGTTCATATTTTAGTAGTAGTTGTGTGTTTAATATTGGTGTCATCTGATTGATTTAATCATTTTAAATCTTTTTCTTCAGGTGACACGTAACTGGTATATTCGGTTGATTGTTTGCAACATATTCCTTGAACATTCGATTTGCTGTCTCTTTTCCTGGTATTCCATTTGCATGGCGACCTTGCCACGTCACACAGTTCGAACAGTAGGGCATGTAGATATGACAATTTTATGAACTGGAATACTGATTTTGCATCTATCCAAAGTAACATAGTTTGGGAATCAGTGTTGGTGTCAAGAGTATCATGGTTGTAACCTTGATTGTCTGGCTTTCTGCACCATAGTTATGACATAATCTTCTCGTTGGTGCTCTGTACGCATCCCTAACATTTTTAGCTATTCTATTTACACTCCTGCTTATTTATTCTTTACTGTGTTTTATATCGATCAAGTTGTGTATACCCGAACAACCCAGAAACCATGTTGGGAATTTTAAAATGGGGAAATCTAGAAGTCGTGTTCTCGAAAATCTCGGTAGTTAGATATAAGAATAACAAGCCAGTAATGATTTCAGTTACTTGAATTACTTCAGAGAACAGACCACTATAGAATGTTTGTTTCTAGATCAACGTAGATTTGGATAAATTATTCGTTCTGCAATGTCTGGATGGTAAGTTACATGTTACATTTATTGTTTTTAATGTTCTCTATGGGATCGGTGTCTGTTTGCATTTATATTGATGATACAGGTATTGTAAAGCTGACATATGACGAAGAAAGAGCTGTTTTCTTAGGTAGAGATGATTTTATGTGCACTGTGAGCCAGCCTGCCCAGCGTGTTCGTAGCGCGTTGGACGACGGGTGATAAGCCCTCTGTGAGTGCTGGGTTCAATCCCGCAGGCTAGCAGAAAAGCCACAGGGTCTCCAGATTTACGATGTTTGGGGCATCGAACCGAAGAGTTACGATGGCCATGGCACCGAGCCGAAGAGCTGAAAGCTCAAGTGCTTCTGGATCGGACAAAAATGAGCACATGCGTTGTTCTCTCTCTCTCTCTCTCTCTCTCTCTCTCTTATATATATATATATATATATATATATATATATATATATATATATATATATATATATATATATATATTGTATAAAATGAATGATGAAAGAGATAAAGTATGGGTGAAATGAGAAGATAAGTTAGGTTGAAGGTACGATAGATGTGATAGGTTAGATGAATGGACTGCAAGGAATTGCGTTTCTATATCTGCAAACAAACACATGTATTTTTTGGGTATACATTTAAGAAAATGCATATATACACATAAATACACACACACACACACACGACACACGCACGCACGCACACACACGCACGCACCACGCACGCGCGCGCGTCCCTCCTGGGAAAACCGTGCAAGGTACTGTTGCGATAACAACTAACGTCCCCGGAAGAACTGAGGCTGGTGATGCCTAACGGAACTGCCATCCTTGGGGCAACCGAGCAAGGTACTGTTGCAGTCACAACTAGTATCCCAGGAAGAACTGGGGTGGTTGATAGTGGCGATCGCAAAATCTCAGTTGCGTTGCTAGCGCCGATTGAAACGATCCTCTACATTATTTGTGCTTGGCCCCATTCCGGTGTTTCCCGAGGCTAGGGAAAATGCGAAGTAGAAAATGCAAATTGCCAAGTACCGACACACGCCTCGAAAAGGCTAAGAATGTTGCTACTCCGGAGCAAACTCAAAGTGGACAGTAAAGTAAGGCCGACAATGCAAAGATCTGACAGGCTGTCCGAAGCCGAACATTGGCGAAGACCGATACATTACACGGTGTTTTATACGAGTAAGATGCGTCCCAGGACAACCTTGTAAGCCCCGTGAAATGTTCCTAATCCGGAACGACCTCACCGTCAGAAAGGGCAAAACAGTAGTAACTCACTGTTTGACGTAGATCACAAAGCCCAAATATACGGCAAAGCTAATCGAAAAGACGAAGATCCGGGCCGACATAGTCGGCAGAAAGGATCGTACCCTAGGAAAGCTCCCCCTAGTAAATCAAAAGCTGGCTGAAACACGGGTGGCCGGGCCTAGTCACCATGGACGCATAATCG
This sequence comes from Arion vulgaris, assembly GCA_020796225.1. Lineage (NCBI taxonomy): Eukaryota > Metazoa > Mollusca > Gastropoda > Stylommatophora > Arionidae > Arion > Arion vulgaris. The sequence continues at coordinate 27,051,131 of CM036765.1, read as the reverse complement.
TTCAACGTAGATCACTGCGTTCTTGTTAAAGGATCAATTATATATCACAAAAGAATGATAAAATTGGCCGTGAAGAATGATCGAGAGAGAGAGGGTGATGTTGCTTTGACAGTTCGTTGCTTAATTTAACATTCTATACATACAACTAAGTAATTTATGTCCTCATTCAACACCCACATTCTATATAACTAAGTAATTTTTATCCTCATACAACTCCCACATTCTATATAACTAAGTAATTTTGTTTTTCATACAACTCTCACATTCTATATAACTAAGTAATTTTGTTCCTCATACAACTCCCATATTCTATATAACTAAGTAATGTTGTTCCTCATACAGCTCCCATATTCTATATAACTAAGTAATTTTGTTTTTCATACAACTCTCACATTCTATATAACTAAGTAATTTTGTTCCTCATACAACTCCCATATTCTATATAACTAAGTAATGTTGTTCCTCATACAACTCCCATATTCTATATAACTAAGTAATGTTGTTCCTCATACAACTCTCATATTCTATATAACTAAGTAATTTTGTTCCTCATACAACTCCCATATTCTATATAACTAAGTAATGTTGTTCCTCATACAACTCTCATATTCTATATAACTAAGTAATTTTGTTCCTCATACAACTCCCATATTCTATATAACTAAGTAATTTTGGTCCTCATATAATGCCCACATTCTATATAACTAAGTAATTTTGTTCCTCATACAACTCTCATATTCTATATAACTAAGTAATTTTGTTCCTCATACAACTCCCATATTCTATATAACTAAGTAATGTTGTTCCTCATACAGCTCCCATATTCTATATAACTAAGTAATTTTGTTCCTCATACAACTCTCATATTCTATATAACTAAGTAATTTTGTTCCTCATACAACTCCCATATTCTATATAACTAAGTAATGTTGTTCCTCATACAACTCTCATATTCTATATAACTAAGTAATTTTGGTCCTCATACAACTCCCATATTCTATATAACTAAGTAATTTTGGTCCTCATATAACTCCCATATTCTATATAACTAAGTAATGTTGTTCCTCATACAACTCTCACATTCGATATAACTAAGTAATGTTGTTCCTCATACAACTCTCATATTCTATATAACTAAGTAATGTTGTTCCTCATACAACTCCCATATTCTATATAACTAAGTAATGTTGTTCCTCATACAGCTCCCATATTCTATATAACTAAGTAATTTTGGTCCTCAAACAACTCCCATATTCTATATAACTAAGTAATTTTGTTCCTCATACAACTCCCATATTCTATATAACTAAGTAATTTTGTTCCTCATACAACTCCCATATTCTATATAACTAAGTAATGTTGTTCCTCATATAACTCCCACATTCTATATAACTAAGTAATGTTGTTCCTCATACAACTCCCATATTCTATATAACTAAGTAATGTTGTTCCTCATACAACTCTCATATTCTATATAACTAAGTAATGTTGTTCCTCATACAACTCTCATTCTATATTACTAAGTAATGTTGTTCCTCATCAACTCTCATATTCTATATAACTAAGTAATGTTGTTCTCATATAACTCCCATATTCTATATAACTAAGTAATTTTGGTCCTCATATAATGCCCACATTCTATATAACTAAGTAATGTTGTTCCTCATACAGCTCCCATATTCTATATAACTAAGTAATGTTGCTCCTCATATAATGCCCACATTCTATATAACTAAGTAATGTTGTTCCTCATACAACTCCCATATTCTATATAACTAAGTAATGTTGTTCCTCATATAATGCCCACATTCTATATAAAAAGTAATTTGTGTTCTGGACAACTCCCACATTTACACTACTAAGTAATTTTGGTCATCGGGCAGGTCCAACATTCTATCGTGTAATTAAATATTTCGGTCAAAATCCATTCCCCTATGATCGATAAGTGCATTTTTTAAGCCCTGCAAAATGGGAGCTTTTACGATCTGCACGACCCAATCCACTTCAGATTTTCCAGAAGCTTCGATCTGTCTTTCTGGCTACGAACAAGCGGAGATTTCTTCATTTTCAAGTTACAAATGATGGCTTTCAAGAATCGAACATGCCTGTCCTGGTTTGTCTGTCTACTGTCACGATGACGTTGTTAGTGAGTGGGGAAGAAGGGTACCATCCATATGCACTTATAGTTAGTTAAGAATAGAAGCTATCTTCACATTGAAGGTTAGATGTAATGGATATTCGGCAACCATGCTCTTGTTTTAGTGATACAGTTATCAATCCTGTATCGTTAGTTTGTGAAAGTGATCGATAGACATCAGATATCGTGTCATTTTTATACTACTATCTACTGTTGCTGTGTACATACATTATGTGGGGATCACTGTGGTATGTGGGTAAAGTACTTGTCTGTTGTTTCAAAGTACTCGGTTCGTTTCCCGCGTGAAATCGCGGATATGTCCACTAAGATATCTGATCTCAGTGTAAGCGAGATCAAGTTTCTAGTCTATCGAGAAGAACGATAAAACAAAGGCCCCGTGTTCAAGTCTAATAAGTAAAATGACAACTGAATAATTGATGCATAGCTAGGACAAATTCATTAAAAATATTAAAAATAAAATTCCTACAAAATAATTTAACCATCTTCAAACTTACATCGGGGACTCTGGTCGGTCCTACGGAGTTCTTGCACGCCTGAAATCTCCGGTGTAAGAAAGAGATCGAAGCATACTTGGTTATTCGACGAAGTGCAATGATGATGGTCATATCAATTAGTCAATCAATCAATGTATATATATATATTGTTACTAACTAACGAGCAATCTTTGCACACTTGCAGAACATGTTGGTCTCCAGATTAATTCTGCCAAGACCAAAATTATGGACCTCACAAACTCGACAGACAACATCAAAATAAATGGCCAAACACTGGAGAAAGTTGAACATTTTACATATTTGGGTAGTAAAGTGTCAAACAACGGAGACACGATGAAAGAAATAAACTCTCGTATTGCTATAGCAGCTAGTGTCTTCACTAAATTAACAAATATCTGGCAATCTCAAGACCTTAGTATATGTACAAAAGTTAAATTGTTTAGGTCATGTGTGATTCCTGTACTGACCTACGGTTGTGAAAGTTGAAATCAATAAAGAAAATTAGTAAGAAACTGGACAGCTTTGAGAATAAATGTCTCCGAAAATTATTAAAAGTAAAATGGAGTGATTTCGTTTTTAACAACACAGTGAGAGATATAACACACCAACAATCCGTATCAAATATTATAAGGAAACGAAGGTGGAAATATTTAGGTCATGTTCTTAGATCAGACGGAAAGAGAATAAATCGACAAGTCCTTATGTGGTCACCAGTTGGGAAAAGAAAACGTGGAAGACCTAAGACCACTCTTCGAAGAAGAATCCATCAAGAAAGTAAACTATTGGGATGTAAAACCATACAAGATCTCCAACTGCTAGCAACGAACCGTATCACATGGAGATCTAAAACCTCTGCCCTATGTGCCGCCTTTGGCACGAAAGGAACAAACTAACACTCTACTTCTGTTCTCAACATAAGTATATGTACAGTATATATGATATTATTGGTGTTGTTAACTTCAACAACTTCACATTACCCACCCACATCTTTAACATCCCCTAAAGTTTGCTACGTTATAACACATAAAAAATAGTAACACTGATATATCCTATAATTCAACGTTGCTATTTTAGTGCGACAGAATGGCGGTAAAACGATAACAATGGATATCTTTTGTGGAATCCTTATATGTCAAAGGAGACACGAAGAGAATATAGAATATCGAGAACACAACGTATAATTACTGTTGTTTACTGTTGTTTTCTTGAACTGAGTAATTTGTCTGTAGTAAATTCTTAATTTTGTTTTGGATCCAGAAGCATCAGCTTGAGCTTGGCTCGTGATGGACATCCTTCGGTTTGGTGCCACGAACACCGTGAATCTGGAGAACCTGTGGCTTTTCTGCCATTCCGCGGAATTAAGCCCGCACTCACAGGGAGCTTGTCACAATTCTTCATTAAAAACCAATAATGGCAGTCATCAACTAGCAGTTTTGAATATAAAGTTGGATTATTTGTATGATAACCTGTTACGTCTACACAATACTTTAAACTGAATTGTTGTTTGTTGAATTTTATTGTTTTCTTCTATTCATATATATTATACGGAAAGCGGTTGCCGTGCCCGAATGGTTAAACGCGGTGGGATTTCCTAACGGAAACATCCTGTCGTATTCGACCTCTCGGTAAGGTCAGCAGTTTTTATATGTTTGGGGAACAATAAAACAGATTAGTGGCGACAGCCTCGGGCAAGCGACGTTACTTTATCTGCCCTATATAATATCTCTCTCTCTCTCCTTTCTCTCTCTCTCTTCGATACTTTATCTGCCCTATATAATCTCTCTCTTCCTTTCTCTCTCTCTCTCTCTCTCTCCCCCACCCTTACCCTCGCCGTACTCTCAGAAAATAACAAACCATGTAAGAATGTTTTCTTTTCCACTCGAAATACTAAATACGAGTTAGTGGTGTTTATGTTTTCATTACTTCATTACTGTGAAGTGCTCTGTTACTTTTGAGTCTGTTGTATTTGTTGTCTGGAATCCAATTTTCACTAAATGAACTTTTCTAACAATCTATCTATTTCTGTAATATGATTAGGGAATCTCTAGTTGTTGTTGTTGACATGAGCGCGAAAATAAAGGGAAGATAATAGAGACACGTGTTGAATGTTTTTGTAAATGTTTACAGGAATAGGTGCTAGGAATACTCACGTACTCTAGCAAATTTTACAGCTAAATGCGAACATTGCGGTGTGCAGAATTGTCTTCATCTATGTAAGCATTAGTCAGCGTCATCGTCGTCCTGGTAGTCATTATGCGTCTGTGCGACTTCCATCTTCACTATCGTGGTATTCCTGATAATATTATTTTCCACCATTTTATGTTATTTTAGCACGATCACCTTCATGTTATCTGTTAGCACGATCACCATCTTGGTATATGTCAACATCTTCACCGTTGTTGTAGTCATTTGCCTGCTAGAATCACCGCTGTGGTAGTCATTATGTGTTTGCAAGCGTCTTCACTATCGTGGTATCTGATATCTTCACCATCGTAGTCGGGCCCAATCGAATGCCTTATCGAGTTTATCTGAACGATGAGCCATCGCAGTTTGGCTAGAGTTGTTCCAAGAATGGAGAACCACTGTTAATGATCTGCCACGGCTTTGTGTATTCAGAAAAGGGAGGTAGACGACTAAGGAGAGTTTTGCATGAAATTTTGCATGATTGTGTTCCTAAAAATTGCTCAAGTGATGAAAGTTTTGTGCCTACAAACCCAATGCATTTATGCGGTACATGTTCTTTTTGGGGCAAGGGTCATTCTAATTTTTCACAAGGATTTAAGTGTTGTTTCGTGAAGGACGAACGACAAAGTGACGCAGGAAGTTGAACCATACTGACTAGAACATCTGTCGCTTCATTTTCACCTTTGGTGTAGAATAGAACCACTTCATCCACCTGTCAGCACTGTTGGCTGAAACATCATCCTAAACGTAGCCTGTTTAGGGTCTCCAATCAATGTCGCCTGTCCGCTTCAGATCAAACATCACAAAGCTGATTAAAACTTCACACAACCCTATGTGGTTCTGTCCGCTTCATCACACCTGTAAGCCTGTCCGCTTCATCACACCTGTCAGTCTGTCCGCTTCATCACACCTGTCAGCCTGTCCGCTTCATCACACCTGTCAGCCTGTCCGCTTCATCACACCTGTCAGCCTGTCCGCTTCATCACACCTGTCAGCCTGTCCGCTCGCTTATTGTCATCAACATCCATTTGCGCTTAACAAAGATGATTGTTATACCAGATTATTTGTTTCAATCCATTGACACTATTTGCAAGAATAACTGTATTATTCACAGGCCTTTCGTGTACAAGCACTCATTAACCTTTTAAGCAATCATGTCACTAATTAACCTATCGAGCAATCATGTCACTAATTAACCTATCGAGCAATCATGTCAGTGATGGTTTATAGCGTTCGTTCTGATCATTGAATTAACCTTCATGACTGGTTCCAATGTACACCGTAATATAGCACTATCAAACAGTCACTGGCACATTTGCCTACAAGGCAAGTCGATTTTCAAAGACCCATTCATTCTGATCGAAGCACACTTTCAGCTTTGGCTAGTGCCATGGACATCGAACTCGGTTCGTCAACACCTGAATTGGAACCTATGACATTTGCAGCCGCGGAATTGAACCCATCAAAGGCTAGTCCGATGCACTAGAAACGCTGGGCAGGCGGAAAATCATAATTACCGCATTCTGCGTTATACCCGTAGCAGATATAGTTGACGAAATGAACGCCCTGGAATCGAAACGAATCGAGATCAAGACATATCGGGACCAATTCCATGAGAGATTGAACTCAGGACAGAGCGGTATGACATGACTTAGGCCTTTTAATGTATAATGGTCGACATGAATTATTACTATGATATAGTTTTTCGCTTTAGAATTCGTCTATCTAACAGTGTGTCGTCACTAACATGTAGATGGCATATGAACAATAGTGTACATGCATACAGCTGAATTAGAGACTTGTCAGAGCAATACTAGTTAGAGCAAATTTGAGCAAAACAAAAGGTTTGCCATTAACCTTACCGAACAGTACCGATACTAACGTACTAATTTAACCTATCGACAAACGATGGATCTAAATATCAGACGATCGAACCAAATCGATGTCACTGAGGAACCTATGAACTATCTGCACTGAATTAAGCCATGGAAGAATCCATGTCTCAAGATGGTTTTTGAGCGTTCATTCTGTACAACAGTTAACCATTCATTGATTTTTGTGCAGGTTGCTACCAAAGCTTGATACCATTTTTCTTCTCACTTAGTCCCGATCGCCTTTGGCTGTTTTCAGGGGGAAACAACAAACATGGTAATACATCATTCTTACTGTTGTTGGCTTCGATTATTGTGTTCACTAGAATTCATTTGCTTAGCTTTGCTCTAACTGTCTGCCATTCGGATTCTATTAATAATTCTAATATTGTCATGCCTACCTCTGGATCATCTCAGTGAATTTTATGACAGAGAAGTCTCCATTTGAACACAAAATCTGTCACTTCAGGTTTTGTCTTCCCGAGAATGATAATACCTATTCTCTTGTGGGCAAACGATGCAAAGATTCTTGATTCAGTTGATATAGATCTTGGGAAGAACAGCTAAGATTTCAGCAGACAAGTTTTCGCCGGGAACTCTGGCCTATCCTGTTTGTCATTCCCAGCGGAGCAATCCGAACACAATGATTGAGCACCAGCTGTTCATAAATGACTGTCTTGTTCTGATGCTGTATAGGAGGCAGAGCTCTAAGGCGTCTGAAGGTCAGAATGCAACCTACTGCCTTACTCAGTCTGTTTTTAATGTCGATCCAGCGCCTCCTTCATTCTAATAACACTTCCAAGGTATGTGAAAGCGGTTGTATCTCGGAGGTTTTACCTTCTAGTTTGACTGGTGCTGGGGTTGCTATGTTCAAGTCATTACTTCAGTTTTCTTCTGATTTATTTTCAGCCCAACCATCTCACTATATTGGTTAAGGCGGCAGGTCTTTTCCTGGATATCTCTATGTGTATGAGATAGGAGTGCGATGTCATCTGCAAAATCTAGGTCTTCCAGAGTGGATATGAGCGTCCATCTAATACCTCTTGCCTTATCTTCCGTTGTTTTACGCATCACCCAATCTATGACAGTGTTGAATAATAGGGCTGACATAACACATCCTTGTCGCACGCCTGTTTTTACTTCAAACTTTAGTTCTGAAGTTTCAACACTGCATGCAAACCTGCTGTAGCAGCTTTTTATAATATTTATAAAACACAGTGGGATTCCATACCATCTTAAGATACGCCATAGACTTTCGCGGTGTATGCTATCAAAAGCCTTTTCAAAATCTACAAAGTTGATATAGAGTTTGCTTTGCCATTCTGTGCATTGCTCTATGTTATTTCTAAGAGCAAATATTTGGCCTATACAGCTCCGTCCTCTGCGAAATCCTGCTTGTTCCTTTCTCAGTTTCTTATCCACAGCGTCAGTAATACGTTGTACGATGATTTTGCTTAAGATTTTACTTGGGACAGAAAGCAGTGTTATTCCGCGCCAATTATTACAATCGGCAAGAGGCCCTTTTTGGTATCTTGATGATGACTCCTCTGTTCCATGCATCAGGTATTATTTGGGCATTCCATATAGTAGTAAACAAGGGTTGCAATATATTAGCTGCAAGTTCTGGGTCTATTTTGAATAGTTCTGCGTTTAAGTTATCATTCCCTGGTGCCTTGTTATTCTTAAGAGATTTAATTGCTGTAATGATCTCATCCCGACTGGGTGTTTCAATGCCAATTTCTAATTCCTCTGTTGGTTCTGGTATGTCTGCTACTACCGTTGGAGGTGGTCTGTTTAGCAATTCTTTAAAATGCTCTGTCCATCGTATTTCTTGTTCCTTTTCCGTTGTCAATAGTATTCCATTCTTATCCTTTATAAGAGTATTTGATCTCCTGTAATGTTTCCCGCTTATTAGCTTTGTAATTTTGTACACTGTTCCCTGATCACACTTTTTGCTGCTTCTTCTGCCTGTACTGCTAGGTCTTCAACATACATTCTTTTGTCAGCTCTCACAGCCGGTTTGATTTCTTTACTTGCGCTTTTGTACTGTTCTTGGTATCTTGCTTTCAGTCTTTCGGACTTTGCTTCTAACAATTTCTTTTAATATTCTTCGGCTGTCTATTATTTTCCATGTTGTTGGTGTTATCCATTCTTTTCTTTGTGCGGTACCCTAGACATGTTTCACTGCTCTTGCTATATATAGATGCTATGTTGTCCCATGTTCTATCTATGTTGTCAGTTTCATCCGTAGTTTCATTACTTTCTAGGGCTTGGAATCTGTTCTTTATCTGCATTATAAACTTATCCCTTACTTCCGTGTCTTTTAGTCTATCCACATCGAACCTCTTTTGGAAGTTTTCTGTTGTCCTGTTTTCTTAGTTTAAGTTTGACATAAGCTGTGACTAGGTGGTGGTCGCTACCAACATCTGCACCTCTCTTGACTACAACATCTAGCAGAGCGTCTCCCGGGTCCATTGATCATTATATGGTCTATTTGGTTTTTATCTCTGCCATTAGGGAATACCATGTTAATTTGTGGATATCGTGAGTACGCTACGACCGTGTAAATCCACTACGGCACGTAAAACAGTCAACTGGACACACATTTGTACACAAGGGCAAATGTACGATTTTACAAACAGAAAAAACCCACTTTTTTTATTTTTTCGATCCAGAAGCCGAGGGTTTCAGCTCTTCGGCTCAGTGCCATGGACATCGTAACCCTTCGGTTCGGTGCCACGAACACCGTGAATCTGGGAACCTATGACTTTTTGCCAGCCCGCGGAATTGAACCCGCACTCAAAGAGGGCTAGTCACCCGCAGTATAAGCACTCGAACACGCTGGGCAGGCGGGCAAAAACCACTTTAAATTACCGCATCTCGCGTTATACTGTAGCATGATATAGTTTGACGAGAGAGAAAGCCTGGGAAATCCTGAAACGAACAGAGACAAGACATATGGGACACAATTCCATGGAAGAGATTGAACTCAGGACAGAGCGGTATGTAAACATGACTTGCAGGTCCTATGTAATGTATAACGGTACGACATGAATTATTATTATGATATAGTTTCTCTGTCTTTAGAATTCTTTTTCGTATAACTTTAATGAGTTGTGTCGTCACTAAACATAGTAAGATGAGCAATAATAATGAACTTTAATATGTTTTTGAAATGTAACATAGTCCATACTATAGCTTGAAGAGACTATTAGAGACTTGGTAGGAGCAATACTAGTGTTAGAGCAAATTTGAGAAACAAAAAACAAAATGGTTTGGCCATGTAACACAATTACCGTCCAACAGTACACCACGACTACTAATCAGATACAATGGTTTCAAGACCTTAGGTCGCACACGCAAACGATGGATCTCAAAATATCAGAAACGATAGGAGACACTAAATACGAGTCGCACTCCGAGGGAACTTGCTAGAACTCTTCGCGTGCACTGAAAGCTTAAAAGCACAATAGGAAAAGAGCCACACAAAAAAGGAATAGTTTAAGATGGCTGAATTTTAGAACGCTGTTACAATTAACTGTGACAACAGTGCGCCGTCTCACTTAGTTTCTGTATGCAGGTCGACTACCATCACCCAAGTTTTGACCACCATTTTGTTCTTCATCACTAAATAGAATTACTGATGGTCTATTCTTGCTGGTGATTTTGTCGTGGTGAAATTTCCATTGCAATTACATGGTCTAAATAACGATGGCATTTTCGTCTGATATTGTTAGCTTGGTAGTTATGTCGTGGGTACACTGAAAGTTCGTTTGGGGGGTACTTGCTTTCTATAAACTGTCTGCAATTCGGATTCTATTAATAATCTCTAAATATTGGTCATGAAACAGCTTGAAATGTGGATGATTTCCAGAGAATATGTGTATGACAGAGAATGTATGGGGAAAACTCTCATTAGAACACAAAATCTGTACACTTCGAGGTCTGGCTCTAAAAAAGCGCAGAGAACATGACATAATACGCTAGCTTGTGCGGCGCGAATAGTAGTGTCAAAAGATATCTGTGGGTTATTGTAGTTGGATATTAGATCTTGAAACGAACAACTGGAAAGCGCAGCAGAGGCAAAGCCAGTGCGCGTTTCCGCTCGCAGGAACTACTGCTGCCTTGTAGATGATTGGGGATAATCAAAGCCTAGCGGAGCAAACCGCAAACAAACCTGAACGGGTGGCAAACCAAGGTGTTCATTAAAATGACCTGTTTTGCTGGGCATATGTCGTCCATAAGCCCGGGAGGGCAGGCCGTCTAGAGGTCGCTGCCCTGAAAGAAAATTGCAACCCACTGCCTTGTGGGTTACGGCTGGGGACAGTCAAAGGCTAGCGGAGAGCGAACCGCACACAATAGCTGGCTGAAATCGAACACCCCACCGAAGGATAAGCAACTGTGCTCAAATAGGTGCTGAAGGTTGGTGCACGTACATTACGTTCTGATGTATGGCAATTTATACATCACAATAAGAATGATAAAAACTAGCCTAGAACGATCGCAAGAGAGAGAGAGAGAGAGAGAGAGAGAGAGAAGAGAAGAGAGAGAGAATAAGGAAGAAAGAGTTGACTACAAGAATAATATGTACAAGAGTAATATGTACAAGAGTAATATGTACAAGAGTAATATGTACGATGCAGACAATTCCTGGGTACTCGACGACTCGTTTACTTTGGTTGATGTCGACGTCCTGTAAAAGATATGCCCAATTTTCATTTCAGTCTAAGCCTGAGTTGGACAACTTTTGTATGCCATTGACCGGACCTGAAATTTTCATTTCAGTCAAAGCCTGAGTTGGACAACTTTTTGTATGCCATTGACCGGATCCTGAAATTTTTCATTTCAGTCTAGCCTGAGTTGATAACTCTTTGGCGGACCTGAAATTTTCATTTCAGTCAAAGCCTGAGTTGGACAACTTTTGCCGGAACTGAAAATTTTCATTTCAGTCAAAGCCTCGAGTTGGACAACTTTTGGCCGGACCTGAAATTTTCATTTCAGTCTAAGCCTGAGTTGGACAACTTTTTGTATGCCATTGGCCGGACCTGAAATTTTCATTTCAGTCTAAGCCTGAGTTGGACAACTTTTTATATGCCATTGGCCGGACCTGAAATTTTCATTTCAGTCTAAGCCTGAGTTGGACAACTTTTTGTATGCCATTGGCCGGACCTGAAATTTTCATTTCAGTCTAAGCCTGAGTTGGACAACTTTTGGCCGGACCTGAAATTTTCATTTCAGTCAAAGCCTGAGTTGGACAACTTTTGGCCGGACCTGAAATTTTCATTTCAGTCAAAGCCTGAGTTGGACAACTTTTGGCCGGACCTGAAATTTTCATTTCAGTCTAAGCCTGAGTTGGACAACTTTTTGTATGCCATTGGCCGGACCTGAAATTTTCATTTCAGTCTAAGCCTGAGTTGGACAACTTTTTATATGCCATTGGCCGGACCTGAAATTTTCATTTCAGTCTAAGCCTGAGTTGGACAACTTTTTGTATGCCATTGGCCGGACCTGAAATTTTCATTTCAGTCTAAGCCTGAGTTAGACAACTTTTTGTATGCCATTGGCCGGACCTGAAATTTTCATTTCAGTCTAAGCCTGAGTTGGACAACTTTTTATATGCCATTGGCCGGACCTGAAATTTTCATTTCAGTCTAAGCCTGAGTTGGACAACTTTTTGTATGCCATTGACCGGACCTGAAATTTATGATGATTACACGTTTAAACCGTGTATAAATTACGAGTACTTAATTTGTTTGCGCTAGTTAATATAAATTAAAAATACTTAGATTATGTATTTTTTTTATTGGCTACTTATGGTTGTAAATCATGGACCATTACACAAACAACAAGAACGAAAATCCAGTCCTTCGAAAAGAAATGCTACAGAAAGATCCTACGAATACTATGGACAGAAAAAAGGAAGACCACTGATGTCCTGAAAGAACTGAATGTTAAAGAGAATTGGCTGATAAACAACATACTATACAGAAAAATCAGATATTTTGGCCACATCAAGCGTCACGATGGCCTGGAGAGAACAATATTGGAGGGCAGGGTCACAGGACGCAGAGGCAGACCAAGAAGAAGATGGCTACAAGATATTAAATAAACCATAATATGACCATCGGCGAAGTGGGTGAACTGGCTAGAGACAGAGTGTATTGCAGATGCGCTGCAAAGAGAGCAATGCCCTATAAAGGATATGCACCTTGAGGATGATGAGTTAATATAATATATACATCATAATACTGAGAGAATGTGTTATCACAACTGACATATCGTTATCGCGATACAGAGTCAAGAAATAACCCGCATAGTCCATCTTTCCTGTAAAGTACAATATTCGGTGTCCACTTTTCGTGTCTTGCTTAACATTGACACTTAATATTGCCACGTTGTAACTAGTGACTAATGATTAACAATTGTCAAAGTCTTCCTTATGTACCATACATCTAGACAAACTACAATTCATTCCTCTTACCATTTACCACTTGCACAGACAAATCAACATGACATCTTTTGATCTCTGAGACTGTAGAAAATACGGCTGTTTCCTTAGTTTCTTGTTATCAAAATCTAAGATCGACGCTGTCTTCGCTGCATCCGAGTTGGTTTCCGTGTACTTTTACAGATTTGAAGAATTCATTTTTAAAGGTCACTCTTTAATAACTTATTATTATTATTTTAAATATGAATTTGATATATATATATATTTACACTGGTTTAAAAAAGGGGATTTTTAATGCTTTTCCTAAAATCAATTTTATTTAGCTAAGAGACCTGAGTGTTTTTGTTTTGTTTTCATTTGCCGCCTATGAATTCATGCTTATATATGGCGTCTAATAAGTACATCTGACTGATTGTTGTGTGAAGGTTTGCTTTCCTTATCACCAGTGTTCTTCGACATTCAGGCAAACCTTACTCCCACTTCAGAGGTGCTTGTAATTTTGTCCCTCAAGTAAAATATCAAGGTTTCTGTAGTCCAACCGCAGCGTACCGTGTAAATAAATGGTAAAAAAGGGAGCCCTTTTTATACCAAGGGGTAAATAGTTAGGACGGTATTTTTCATTGACTGTCGTCACACGATGGGTGATGTGGTCAATATCATGCCGGCTGCCTTATACCTTTTCTTAGTACCCATTTGAGGCTGGGTCGACCTGAGAGCCGTTACGGTCGGAAACAAATATACGCCCACTGTGAAATTGAACCCGGACCCCTAGCATAAAGAGCGAGTTCACTAACTATTACGCTACTGCGGCTATCCGCATACTGTGTGCAAACCTAAAATAATTAGCCCATCTCACCTTGAATCCCCTAATTTCCACGGCACGTATTTACTAGCTCAGCCTGTTATCAACTTCGCTATTTGCGACCCCGGAAGGTATAGTAATGTTCGATACACCTCAGGATCGGTCAAAATATATTGGCAGGTCAGTTTTGACCCGTGGGCGGTAGGTATTACAACTGGTCAGAACTAGCATTCCATTGCAAGTGATGTATTACGCCAAGCTAACAAATATACATGTTTTCAAATCTCTTGGTTTGTGTCACAATCCGTCATTATATATATATATATCTCATCATCATCAGGTGTCGTCTCCACATCGAAGGTTGGCTGCAATGCATCTCCAGCATCTTCTGTCTTTTGCCTTGGTGTTGCACACTGCCAGACTGTAACCTGTCCATTTCTTAAAGTTTTCCTACCACTTATCTCTCGGTCTTCCTCTTGCTCTTCTCCCCTCAACTTTCCCTCTAGTAAATGTTTTATCATGGTGTCATGTCTTTTTATGTGCCCAAAATACTTTACTTGTCTGAATTTTATTTCTCTTAATAATTGTTTCTTCATGACTATTTTTCCTAAAACTTGTTTATTTGTCTGTTTTTCTGTCCATGGAACTCTGCCTTTTCTTCTATATATCCAATCTCAAATGCATCAATTCTGTCTTCTAACTATATATATATATATATACACCTCACATTCTCTAATAATTTTTCTGATTTCTATCTGGTAGCATGTCATTCTTCATCTTTCTTTCTTACATTTGATCCGACGATGATCATCTCTTCATTATTACGTTGTCTTATTTTTTTCTTTATAACATACTCGATGACTGTCGTTGTAGCGAAGTGCTTACGCCGTTGTCTTGCATTCCGAAGTGGGTTAGAATCCGGATGACCTCATTCTATTCATAGGTGCATTTTTTTCCCTAAACTTTTTATCTGTGATTGCTGCAGAGTTGTTGCTTTGCACAATAGTCTTGGCTTGCTGGCTTACCAGTTATGATGAGAGGGACTGAGCCATATTGGGTAAAAACCCACTTCAGTGAAGTCAACCCTTCGACTTCAGACCTTCAAATTATATTATATATTCTGTTCATATATTTTTATATCTCTCATCAAATTAGATTTTTACTCTTCGCTTACAGTATTATCTTCATTTTTCTTCTCAGCAATATTCTTTTTTTTCTTCATATCATGCATGTCTCTTTTATTTTGGCTCTTTTCCATGCTATCTATTTTCCTGCATTTTGTTTCTATCCGTTGTAAGATTACTTCTTCTGCATATCTATCCGATTTCATTGTCTGTTATTACATACTCTGGTTAATTTTTTACTCTCATTCTCTCTTGTCATCCTACGTATGATTTCATCAGTCATCTATACTTAATTTTCTCCTTTACATTTTTCTTTTGCCGGTTTCAAGTTCGATGATTGCATACTTAATCTTAAGCAATCCCATTAATTTAATTATTAACTACATTCCCATTTGGATTTTATTTTTTGTATTGTTAGTGTTTTATTTCGTTAATCTTTTAAATTTTTTTCTTACCATGATAATATATTTTCGGTTTATATCTGGCGTTTTCAATGCCTGTGTTTATAATTTAGGTTCGTTATGCTTTTTAAAAATATTGTTATCTTCGTAAGTTTTTTTTGTTTGTTTATGCACTATGACTATTACAGAATTTTGGTCTGAGTTTATATCTTCTTTTGTGTATTTTTTGTTGTTTACACATTCTTTAAATATCTGTTATTTGCTATTACACAGTAACTTAAAAGGATTCCTTCTATTATCACTAGGGTTTTCCCTCGTATATCATTTTCTTATCTGTTCGAAGATTGTGTTGTATGTCTGTAGTTGATCTTCATATAACGGTATATTTCTATCTCCCGGGTCATATTTTGTTGTTGCACAAATCATAGTATCCTATTACATTTTGGTATTTTTTCGTTTCTACTTTTGCATTCATATTTACCATAGCTCGCTGGTTGTGCTCGTAAGGACGCTCGTATTGCTAGGCTAGGCGATTGGTGTCGTAAGAAATGAGGGTAAGTGGTTCGAATCCTGTGTTTGTCTATTTGTTTTTCGGAAGCTCTTAATACATGTACACTGTTTATTTGTTGATCATATTCTTTGCTTCCGTTGCTTCCTCTGGGGTTCTTCCAAAAAAAACTTCCTTGTTCTCATATTTACCATAGCCAACAATGTATTTCTTGATTTGAATATCTTCATATATGCTCTAGCTCATCACATCATCATCAAGTTGCTTTTTCTGAGCAGAACTTTTCATGCACATCGGTCATATCCTGAATCCATATTCTCCATGGTCTTCCTCTTCTCATCTTTGCCAGAATGCCTCCTTCCGTAATGGTCTGCTCTAACCCATCGTGTCTTTTTATATGCCAAATATACCGTAATGTATTCATTCTTATTTGTAACATTAGCCAGTTTTCTTTGATTTTGAGTTCCTTCTTGACAGATGATCTATTTGTTCTGTTCTCTGTACATGTTTTACGAAGGTCTCTTCTATAACACATATATTTGATATCCCATGTATGCTTTTTCATTGTCTTATTAAATGTCCATGCTTCATACCTATACGTTGCCACTGGAAATTATATATTACTGTTAGGGTTATATTGGCATCTTCTTGGTACATAAGCTGCCATTGCTTTCCTTTCTGGCAGTGAGCAAACCTGTTCGTTACCATATCCATTGTCTCTATTATAGAGATCTTCTGCCTACTGTCGTGAGTTTGGAGGCAATCACCATTGGCACTATGTCTGCTGCTCTCTCACTCATCCACTACCTGCTACCTCACTCATCCACCACCTACTACTTTACACATCCACCTCCTACTACTTTACACATCCACCACCTGCTACTTCACACATCCACCACCTGCTACCTCACTCATCCAATACCTACTACTTCACACATCCACCACCTGCTACCTCACACATCCACCACCTGCTACCTCCCACATCCACCACCTGCTACCTCACTCATCCACCACCTGCTCCCTCACTCATCCACCACCTGCTCCCTCACTCATCCACCACCCTCTCATGTGACTTCATGATACCGTCCTGGGGGCTGAGGGCTGGTTGCTAAACGGTGCTCATTACAACATTCTTGAATTTCCATGTCATTCTACGTCCTAGTGCATATGTTAGAATTATAGATATGTCGAATGGTTTTACTTTTAGTTTCGGCAATATTATTCTGTCAATATATGCCAAATATCCACTTATAAATTTCTCTAGCTCGTTTGTTGTTATCAAAATTCATATTCCTCTTTGATGTTTTTTTTTTTCTGTTCTAATAACTAAAAATGTGTTCTCCCCATTTCAATGATCAAACATATATATAAAAAAAACTACACTAGAATACAGCAAACATTTCACAAAACAGTTTCGATGATATTAGAACTCCTCACTCCCAAGGAAACATATTGTAGTGACAAAAAATTTCCACAAAATTAAATCTAGATTTTTTCTTCATATACATCCGGATCTTCATGAGAAATTTGATTCGTTTTCTTTTTCTGTGTGTTTTTACATTTTGGGGTCGCCGGCCTCATTTCGACTCCTCTTACCGCCTTTTACGTCATGCGAAGTTATACAACGTTTTCTTCTCTACCCTGCAGACCACACAGGGAAACTTAAACTATAAACAGATTTATTCAGAGAACTGATATTTAAAGATATAATTGCAGATTATGCTCTCTTAAAATCAAATAGAAATTTAGTCAATAAATATAGGAACAATTTGTATACAGGAATAATTACATTAACAAATATTTTTGTAAAGTGTCTACTTTCAATTTTCCTATCTTTATTAAATTACCATTTTTGTTAGCCTTAATCTTACTCTTCTGAAATAAACTGTTTATAGTTGCAGCTTTGCGCTTGTTCTTCGCTTAAGAAGAACTGTGTTTGGGCTGTAGCTTTGCCACCCTCTTCTCTCTTTGAAATAAACTGTGTATAAGTTGCAAATGTGCTATTGTCCTCCAATAAAACTGTATAAGTTGCATTTCTGCTATTGCCCTTTTGGAATAAAACTGTGTATACGTTTCATTTGTGATATTGTCCTTCTGGAATAAAACTGTGTATAAGTTGCATTTGTTCTTTTGTCCTTCTCGAATAAAAATTGTGTATAAGTTGCTTTTGTGCTATTGTCATTCTCGAACAAAACTGTATAAGTTGCAAATGTGCTATTGTCCCTCGATTAACTATGTACAGGTTACAAATTTGCTATTGTCCCACACAATTAACTGGGAACAGGCTGCAACTTTGCTATTGCCCCTCTCAATTGAATTGTTTATATATTTTGCAGCTTTGTTCCTGTAACTCTTAAATGATCGGTGACGTATATGTTATATCTTTGTCAATGCGACCAACTTTGAATGGAGGTGAGAGATGAAAGCTGGTGAGTGTTGAAAGCGTGTAGCGATCCATTGCTTGGATGTGATCAGTGCCGCAGAAGTAATTAATCAGCACCTTACAAATATAGAAACTCTGATACCGGAGAGCAAAATTCAAGGACAGAGACTAATATGGCGTGCGATGACACCCTCCATTACTACGCAGTCAGGTATAAACCTTAGGGTTATTTGTTTGTTACTGTTTTTATGCAGGGATTAAAGCGCCCTTTAAGCCGAGACACGCTCTTTCAACCTTAGGTCGAGTCTTTTATTGGTTATATCAATGCGAGTAGAACAACAAACATGAAAAATAAGAATTACCTCTTTTCGGACTATCTAAGATATACTTGCCTTGATGTTAAGACTTATACTAACATTTTATATGGCTTGACTACAATATCAGAGGGTGCTGCCATGGATCGAAATGACATTCTTCACGCACTGAGAGAGTCTTTCCGAACAGAGGAGTTTCATGGATGTGAATCCCACTCGCTGACCAGATTGAAAGAAATGGGTGTCAATATTGGTGCAGCCCGAAAAGAACGACATACTAAATATGCAAAGAGATTGATTAATCAACATCGAACTGGCGTGTTGGGACGCTGGACGCCGCTGGATTTGCTGAGGCGGAGATCGGAGCACATATGGACATGTCTAGAGTGCTGTGATGATAGTCCTCAAATAACCCATAACTGATATATATATATATATACACACACACACACTGACATCCGAATACACGAGGAAAGGCATGATCATACGAATGAAACCATATTTCTCACTGTCTAATCTGATGACCACCATGTGTTCATTTTGTTTGCGTACGCACACACGCGCACGCACTACATATTATTTCAAGTACGTATCCAAGCGATTGTGGGCGTCTGTAACTTAAGCGACAGTAAGCTGGATCATAACCCAAGTGTACCTGGTTCAAACTCCGAGGCATGCAGTTTGGAAGCAAATTTATTCGCGTGAAATTTTAAATTTTATTAACGGCACAACACATACCTCACCGTTCAGAAAGCGATTACACTCTACTGAACGTTTGAGTAGTGCCTAGAAAATCGACGACTCGTTTACTGTTGTTGATAGCAACGTCCTGTGAAGGATATGCTATGATTTTCATTTATTTTCATTCAAGGCAGTGTATAAAACCGTTCTCCTCAGATGCTACTTGAATGCATCGATTCACGTCTAACTCACATCAATAGGATTCTATATTCCATTCTTGTGATCTTGAAGCCATCATTGCCTCTATGATCTTATCAAGATCTACTGCAGTAATTATTGAAATTGATGGACACATGAACAGAAATATCTACATGGTCTCAAACAGCTGGCTTTAGAGACTTATGCTATCTTATTACAAGGGAGATAATACTAATGACATGTTTTTCCTGAACAGAGTTGTCTTAAGCCATAACATTTTTCCCTGCAGTCTGTTTGTCACCAAGATGGATGATTATAATGTCTTCAGCTTTTCCGGTTGCCGTGGCTACTTGACGCTTCAAGTTCCGGTCTCCAACAGTTGTCTACACTTTACCGATTCCAATTTATGCAAGATTCTAATCTACTGCTCTACGTCCCAGCCGCCATGTTTAAATTTCCCGTCAAATATATCCTTGAATTGATGTTAATCCCGAACTCGGTAAGTTAATTTACACTGTTAGGGTGTTGACGTTATTTCTTTCGATATTTTATACATACCGGAAGTTGAGAATATATTTGGAACCAAACTTCGACATCGACAAGACACATCTTTCATTAAAAAAAAAAAGTTCTTTTGTTCGCTCTAGTATAACAACTTATAAATAACTTTTTGTTATTTTTTGGGTGTGATTTGAGAAATTTTAACACACGTATATTGTGTTCTACATTTACTGAAAAGTTAAGATATCTACGCCCATGTCATATCACATTTGATTCTTTTTTCTTTCGATCCAGAAGCACTTGAGCTTTTCAGCTCTTCGGCTCGTTGCCAAGGACATCGTGACCCTTCGGTTCGGTGCCACGAACACCGTAAATCTGGAGAACATGTGGCTTTTCTGCCAGCCCGCGGAATTGAACCGCACTCACAGAGTCTTGTCACCCGTCGTCCAACGCGATACGAGCACGCTGGGCAGGCGGGCGATCACATTTGATTATTTCATGTAATGTTTTATTCCGTTTCGCCTTCGCGATTATTTTCATTTTGGTATATTTGGTAAAAATTACATTTGAATTTTAAAAAAAGCTCGCAACTTTGCCTTGTTTTCTCCCACTTGTACTGGCACACATCCTGCTATGATTTGTGATTGGTAACTGCCTAGGGTGGGGCGGATTAGCGTAACGCATAAGCGTTCGCCTGTGGGACACAAGAGTTGGGGTTCAATCCACACTCAACGTTTCACACCTTGGGAAAGACATTGACCCTCCTACCTCCTTCACACTAAAGCCTAGAAATAGGAAGTGCAGTGAATTCATAACTTGAGGTATGAATAGGCTAATTGGAAATGTTATTATTCAAACTGTCAAGAAATCGTTTTACGGACGCAACTTGCACACATCTTCCTTGTTTTTAGTTAGAGGCTGCTGGGAATGTTTCTGAATCACCTCGAAGTGGAAACGAACTAAAAGCAATGCTGCACAGACCGTCGCTGTCTATCCAAGCCAGGAAATCCCGTACCTCTTGATTTAAAACAGGCATACTACTCGGCTTCGCATGGGAAATGTCATCTTTCCGTATAGTCATCATCAGAAACCGTCGTCTTATCAAACGTTAGCTGCAATGGACCTTCAACATTCTCTTGTCTTTTGCTTTGATGTTGCACACGGCGTCACGTTTTCATTGATTTTTCGCTGTTTTAGTTTGTGTAAAAAACAATTATTTGCCCTTTAAATGAGCCTAGCCAAATGGGCGCCATTGTGTTTCTTTGTATGAATCGAAGTAAACGCTGTTAGGAAAATTAATTCAATATAACTTAGTCTCTTGTCTAAAGAGACCGATAATTCGCCATGAAAATTAACTTATTCTAATATATCTGGATATTTTATCATCATTTAGTAAGTGCAAGTGATTTTTAATGAAATTGTTAGTATAAGTCTATACCATTATACTCTTATAATTGTTGCCCAGATACAGCTCATAAACAATATATGTTTATGTAAACTACACGATTACATTTCTTGAATCTTACATTTTCATTACTAGAAAAGAAGGATTTAAATCTTTGCCTGCAATTTGACACATCCGAAATGTCTAGAACCAACACAATCTCCTATTTCGTGTTGCTACATACACGTGTTGTGCTGATATAGACTTCTTTAGGGGGTCTTATTGGCCAAGTGGTTAAGTCGTTTACCTGTCGTACAGAAGGTTGTGGGTTCCAGTCCGGACCGAGACACATGTCTATTTTTTTCATGAGATCCCTAGATTGTTGCCGGAGTTACGGAGTTCCTGCAATTTTCTAGGCAGATGACATGCCATCACTGCTGACAGGTACGGAAAATCGATGCAACGAAGTCAACCTTCCGCCTTTAGACCCTTTTTAGACTTCTGTACAGCCTTAGCATGTCATACGTTTATGTTGTTGTCTTGATCAATAATTTCATCTATCATGTTTGTTGGAACAGTATACTGTAATCCTAAACATCATTTTCTATACACAAAATAAAACACAATATGTCTGGTGATATACATTTATGTCGATTGTCGAGTCTGTTACTAAAACTTCGTTAGTTTCTAGATCCATCTATTGCGACAGAAGCTGTTAGCATCTGCCGATTCCTATATTAGAGATTTAACCTTCTCACTCCGTAATTTAATATTTTAAAATATCTCTAAATGCATTTGTATTGCAGTGTATACTCAATTAGTTATTATACTGGCTTTGTGTTATGTTAACTTTTTCTTTGAACGATCCACATCGACCACTTGTTAAACCACTCTTTGTGATATGTATGGGATCTGAGTCTAAGAGCGATTTTACGTTATGCCAGTAATGCGCCTACAGTAGGCCAACATGTCCGGTCTGCCCAGCGTGTTTGTAGCGCGTTGGACTGCGGGTGACTAACCCTCTGTGAGTGCGGATTCAATTCAGCGGGCTGGCAGAAAAGCCACAGGTTCCCCAGATTCACGGTGTTCGTGGCACCAAACCGAAGGATTGCGATGTCCATGGCACCGAGCCGAAAGGGAAAAAAGCTCAAGTGCTTCTGGATCGGAAAAACCAAACTAGGGTAGCTTCCTCCGCCCTACCTCAATCGCCTCTTACGACATTCCTTGTAGATTGCATTGTTACTATTCTTTGATCTTCCTGCGAGCACTGGCAATACAAGGCGCGTCATGTTAACAAATCCTGCGAGCCAGTATATAAGTTCAGAAGGATAAGGGGTTAATGAAGAAGTATCATATTATTTTATTTGTGCACTCGAGATAAAAATAAATATTATTTTTTCATTATATTAATATTTTTTTTTTTATTAATTGAAGGCAGTTGATGTTTCTTAAATGTGTAGATTAAATTGTTACTAATTATCCACAGCCCTAGCTTTGTGACAAAATGTAATCTAACTAATAATTAAAAAAAAGTATAAATTACTGGTTCATCTGTATTCGGTTTTACCCATCTTCTGTGAAGTTCATAGTTCATATGTACGGTTCCAACTTCACTGCAACGGGTCATCCATAACTGTTTCCGTTCTTGTGCCAACGAAGATCACACGAAATGCTAACAACTGTCGCCTGTGTGAACTAATTCCAGAATGAAAGATCCGTACCGCCACAAAAAGCAACCTGCACCGCATAAATGCATATGGCCATCGCTAAAGTGTCAAAACAAAATTGTTCATCACTTGAATTGCAATTCACGTCGAAGGAAACATCGATCACAACAAAATCCTCCATTTTCTGTGAAGCTTACTTTTAAAAATAATTGCTATGATATAGCTATATATGATGGATACTATTGAAACACATGACACAATCTACATGAACATGACACTTACAATTGACTTCTTTGTTTGTGATGTAGGGGATTAAAGCCTCTTTAAGCCGAGGCACGCTCATTTCAACCTAAGGCCAACATTTTATTGGTTATATCACCCGAGTGGTTACCGGGGCCCAGGTTTGGGGTGTAAAGAATACATGTCATTACCTGCCACGCATGTCGTAAGAGGCGTCTAAGGAGGTTTGGCTGAAATCGGATTCATGTGTCCTAAACATGTAGAAGTCTATGCGTTTAGGGCCTACCAAACCAATGTGCAGCGTATACACGTTCTTGGCAAAGATCAAACATATCACAAAGAGTGATTAAAATTGGTCGTAAAGAACGAACGCAAAGAAGAAGATTGGTAATATCAGAGCGTGTAGACACGTGAAAAATAATAATTAACTCCTTTCGGAGAATCTAAAGTATAATTCTTTATACAACTGACATCATCTGACATCATCAAGGTGCGTGTCTATTATAGGACGTTGCTCTCTTTGCAGCGCATCTGAAATTCACTCTGTCTCTAGCCAGTTCACTCACTTCGCCGAAGGTTATATTCATGGTTTCTTTAATATCTTGTAGCCGTGTGTAATATCTTGGCCTACAGTGTAATCCAACAAACATGAAAAATACGAGAATTAACTCTTTTCTGAGAATCCAAGTTAAGCACATAATCCACTTGTATACTGGCCTTTCTGACCTCCCATTGTATTCTACTCGGTTTAGCTTTAGAATCAGAATATGTTATTACAAATTAAGCTTGATATAAGAGATAAGAAGAATTTATACATGACAAGGACAGCTTTCCACATGACAAGTTTCTTAACATCATCAATGTTGAAGATCAACAAAATTCATAATTTTCTTTTAGTAAACCATTTACGCAGTCACTATCCATCATGTAGTAGTATGTAGCAGCATGTCCTACAGAACGTCGCTTGCATCACAGCCCGCCTGAAAAACTATCTATTTCTAGTAAGTTCTCCAGCCTTCTCCATTGTCATGTTAAGGGTTTCGTTGATGTCCTGCTACCATCTTCGTCTTAGTCGGCTTCTGCTTCCAACCAATGTGACTTTTAACGTGACACTATCCATAGTTTAAGAAAAATTACTTACAAATTTTGTTAGAAGAAAACTGAACACAACGCGCATAGAAAACACAATATCACGCACAACTGGCGGTTGAACCTCTTTAGCTTCACATTTTGTTAGACAGTATCTAAAAACCTTACACAATATATGAAAAAGTAGCTGACATAACAAACAGAAATATCATATAAAATATGCAGAAATATTCAATGGTTTTCTTTTGGGGATATTCATGAGCGCATAGAGAAAAGGTGAGCATTCAATAGTGTATTATATATAGAAAAATGTGCATTCAATAGTGTATTATATATAGAAAAATGTGCATTCAATAGTGTATTATATATAGAAAAATGTGCATTCAATAGTGTATTATATAGAAAGTGTGCATTCAATAGAGTTCAATAAGTGTAGAGCTCTGGATTTTGACTGACATTGCACATAGTCTCCACATCTGCCTTGATGAGATATCAACTTGTATAGTGTTTTAATTTGTAATTGTTATGTAATGTCCGAAACATCGTTTTCCATGTCAATATTTGTATGAGAAAGAGGACATTTTATGATTTCAGAGTTGAGCTTTCGAGACAGACAAAAAGACACAATCATTTTCAGTTTTTTAATTATGATGGTCCTTGTAAGATTTGAGAAGATGATCATGTGAGAGTATATATATCAATAAATAGAACAAACGAATGCCAGGGATAAAATGGGCACAAGATATGATAAGGACGTTTGGCAAATGAATGCACCAGATGTGGGACATCTTTCATATGATAGAGATGTATTTAGAAGAGCTAAGATGGAAGCAACCTTTCCCCTTAAGGGTCATGCTGTAGAATGAATGAATAATGTATGAGATAAGGCTAGCGTAAAACATATGTACCTGTTTACTTGATCGATCTTTGACAGATATCATACGTGTGACTTAAACATGTATAAGTAACCAGCCTATTGATTTACATTTGATGTTGTAAATTAGCTGCGCTCCTCTATCGTTGATGTAGGCTTGAATAGTCTTTGATTAGCATGTGTCTGTATACTTCGTTTTGCCTATTCATTCTCAAATAACAGCTTTGGAACGTGTATTAGCTGTACTGTGCTCTCAATATTTGTACATACAGCCCGTGATTGCAACCACAATAGTTTATCAATGTGGATCCTGGTAGCAATATTAACACATTAAGTAACAGTAAATATCGTATTAATGTGGGTGCTGGTAGCAATGTAAACATAGTAAATAAAAGTAAATATTATGCTGAAGAATATGGTGTTTGGTCCGCATTTGTCTTTGACCACTGGCACGCGATGGATGATGTGATCGTTTTTACTTCCCACTGTTTCTCTGATACCCAGTTGTGGCTGGATCGATCCCAGAGCCGTTACTGTTGGAAAATAGTCATTCTTCCACCGTGAAACTGGATCTTGGAACAACACTACTACGTAGCAAAAGCACTTACTGCTACGCTTTATAGCTGCTCTCAAAATGTGACATATTAATCACCACTAGTCCTCGTCGCGGCAAAGAACACATACAACATAGACACAAAATATCCACTCATTTCGATCTTGCGCCATTCTCCTTACCTTCTTCTTCACCTTTCAACTCCCAATGGAGCACAGGTCTTCAACAAACTTCTTCCAGCTCTTCCGCTCTCTTGCCATCCCTTCCAATTCTTTCCATGTTTTACCTATCCTTTTAATATCAGCCTCATTCTCTCCACCTCAGACCTAGTAATTATGCATGTTTTTGAGCTTTGTTTGAAAAGTTAGTCTTTATGTGTCCCTCCCTATGCCTTCCTTTTTCTGCTGTCCATCCGATGTCCACAGTCATCCAGAGAACATCCAAGCCATCGGCTCTTTTGTATATATTTTCTGCTGTCCATCCGATGTCCACAGTCATCCAGAGGACATCCAAACCATCGGCTCTTTTGTATATATTTTCTGATCTTCCAGACAAGTTAGTTCTCGAAGTTTTCTTATCCTTCAGACAAGTTAGTTCTCGAAGTTTTCTTATCTTCCAGACAAGTTAGTTCTCGAAGTTTTCTTATCTTCCAGACAAGTTAGTTCTCGAAGTTTTCTTCCAGACAAGTTAGTTCTCGAAGTTTTCTTCCAGCAGTTAGTTCTCGAAGTTTTCTTATCCTTCAGACAAGTTAGTTCTCGAAGTTTTCTTATCTTCCAGACAAGTTAGTTCTCGAAGTTTTCTTATCTTCCAGACAAGTTAGTTCTCGAAGTTTTCTTATCTTCCAGACAAGTTAGTTCTCGAAGTTTTCTTCCAGACAAGTTAGTTCTCGAAGTTTTCTTCCAGACAAGTTAGTTCTCGAAGTTTTCTTATCTTTCAGACAAGTTAGTTCTCGAAGTTTTCTTCCAGACAAGTTAGTTCTCGAAGTTTTCTTCTTTTAGACAAGTTAGTTCTCAGTTTTCTTATCTTCCAGACAGTTAGTTCTCAGTTTTTATCTTCCAGACAAGTTAGTTCTCAGTTTTCTTCCAGAAGTTAGTTCTCGAAGTTTTCTTATCTTCAGACAAGTTAGTTCTCAGTTTTCTTCCAGACAAGTTAGTTCTCGAGTTTTCTTATCTTTCAGAGAAGTTAGTTCTCGAAGTCTAGTATAGCTAATCGTACCTTCTCAGGTATAATCAAGTATTCTTCTAAGAAGTCTTCCATCGATTCCTCTTAACATACTTTCTAGTTTATTATCTGTCTTCTAAGTCTCATATCCATAGAGAAGGATTGTCCTAACATATGTTTTTATATATCCGGTGTTTTTGAGTATAAGTGTTACAGAGGAGTCCTCAATGTATCATGGACAGAGAAGTCCTCTGTGTGTCATGGACAGAGAAGTCCTTCGTGTGTCATGGACAGAGAAGTCCTCGTGTTCATGGACAGAGAAGTCCTTCGTGTGTCATGGACAGAGAAGTCCTTCGTGTGTCATGGAGCAGAGAAGTCCTCTGTGTGTCATGGACAGAGAAGTTCTTCTGCGTGTCATGGACAGAGAAGTCCTTCGTGTGTCATGGACAGAGAAGTCCTCCGTGTATCATGGACAGAGAAGTCCTCTGTGGTCATGGACAGAAAAGAAAACATATTATAGCAGAAAGAACTCAAAATCAATGAAAACTGGCGATGCTACAAAAAGAAAGTTAAAATTGAGGTATTTTGGACATATAAAAAGACA
The DNA here is from genome assembly GCA_020796225.1 of Arion vulgaris. Lineage (NCBI taxonomy): Eukaryota > Metazoa > Mollusca > Gastropoda > Stylommatophora > Arionidae > Arion > Arion vulgaris. Next base: position 27,023,492 of record CM036765.1, on the reverse strand, counting down.
TGACTGGCTGGAGACCATCATGGAAGGAGGACCACGAGAAGATGATTCAGGATGTAACGATGGTTTGAAATGAGAGGCAGCGGCAGGAAATTGCTTATGATAGAGAGAGAAGAAATTGAGGACTGTTGGGGGAAAGTTCTGTCTTCAGGACAAGTATTTGATGATGATGATATCTGGAATCAAGAGAGTATTAATTGTTATGTCTTCATCTTCAATATGAAAGTAGTGTTAATTTTATAACGAGAGCCGTCATGAGTAGAAATTGATTTTACTTATTCACGTAGCTGTTCAAATATAGTTGCAGATCGAAGTTGATGAAACATAGATTTGAGATGTCAGTTCCAGATAGATATGATAACAGACTATACCGGGACAGACAGACTATATATAAGTCATCGGAACAACATCACATTAGATTGATGTATGAAATGCAAATCGCGGCATATCCTTTACAGAACTCGGTAACACCGGCGAGGGCTCCCGATGTAATTTTGGAAGATGATACAAATACATTTTTAGGAATATTTAAATTAAAAAAAAAATAATGAATTATGTCCGGGCAGCGGCTTGTGAGCCCTGCCTTCTCGATTTTTAATTGAATTATGTCCGGGCAGCGGCTTGTGAGCCCTGCCTTCTCGATTTTTAATTGAATTATGTCCGGGCAGCGGCCTGTGAGCCCTGCCTTCTCGATTTTTAATTTCCAAGGATTTTTTTTACTTGCTCAACTTAAACACGGGACCTACGCTTTATCGTCCGTCTCCGATAGGACTGGGAACTCGATCTCACATACACTGAGATCATGGATCTCTGGAAAAATATCAAGATGACCCCACGAGGGTGCGAACCGAGTACCCAGGGAACGAGAGGCGCTTACCTAACCGAGACGACCTCTTAACTTGTATTGAATCAGTTATTATCTATATCTTCTCTTTATATTAGTAACAGTTGAGTGTATGCAGTTCTGTAGAATTGCTACATTAGACTGAATAATGCGATACAAACATAAAAAGTTGTCTCTAGTACTATTTGAATTGATTAAAACATTGCATAATGCTTGCAGGATTGTGTGGAACAATATAATGAGACTCACTTTAAACCAAAAAATTCTTCTCATGTTCAGATTTTAAAAAACAAATTTATGCAAAAGACGGGTTACAGAATGACGATTTTTGGAATTGAGAGAAATGGAGAGAATTATGTTTGAGATTTCTTGCATGTTTTCCTAAATTTGCAAACGGTTTTTTATTTTGTTGTTGTTAGTTTCTTAAAAGGAAGTAGTTTTTTAAAAGAAGAATTTAGAAGTGCAAGCTGTAAATCGGGACCAAAATTAAGAAGAAATAATAAATCTGCAGATCACATAATAAAAGTCCATATCGAGTAAAGGCAACACACCGGCAAATATTAAATCGTGGCATATCCTTTACAGAACGTTTGCCAGCAACCACAGCAAACTAGGCACCACCTAGTTTTTCTAGGCACCACTTATACGTTCAGTAGTTGCCATCGTTTTCTGAACGGTGAGGTCTATTTTTACCTTTTGTTAAAATCCCACGGAAAAGAATTGGCTTCAAATTTGCCTACCGTGGGGTTTGAACTAGGTACGCTTGGGTTTGTGATCGAGCTCAATCTCGCATGAGCTAGAGACGCTCACAATATAATGTGGCTGTACAACACCCACATATTCTTAGTTATAGCATTTCAGTCGATGCCATCCTATTGTGGAGTCGGAGAAAATCAGAGTTGATGTTATGTCCATAACTAGTGACTAAATGGAACAAATAAGATATCCAATGTCCTACAGAGATACCAACAATCAGAATCCACAACTAATACACGGTAGAAAACGCATATTGATGAGGGGGGGGGGCAGATTTATTCCAATTCATCACATTCAAAGACACCAGCTTACTATCTTGTTTCGCATGAGAACCGGCCACTGCAGACTATTGAGACATTTATACAGACTCAGGACTTCCTATAGAAACGAATTTCCAGTCGGAAGCCACACACTCGAACGCATATTTCAGAATTGTCCAACCTACACTGAACCAATACGATGTATATATATATATTCTTTATGACTTCCCAGGTTAATCCGGCATTCTTCAGTTCACAAAGAAGGCCCAGTCTTCGGGTATGTTTAGGGAGTCCCAATTTTCGTTCCCTTTGCGGATTCCACTCACGTACCTGCCTATTTATTAATATTTAAATATATTTACCTTTCTTTCTTCTTCTTTTTAACTTCTCACTGAAAATGATTGAAAGAAATGACACGCCATCTGCAGAGAGTGTTGCACACAGCACGAACTCCGTAGCGTCAGTAAAAATCACAGGGATCTAATGAAAGAATTCTTGTCACTGGCGATCTAGCTACTGCATTATACAGTAAATGCTTGTGCGAACTACTATTTTTATTCGCCGGCGATCTAACAACTGCATTATACAGTAAATGCGCGAACTATATTTTATTCGCAACTGCGTTTTTGATATGAATTACAAATTCAATTGATGTACGGTTGGTTTTGTCAATCTGGAGGCTGCTGGAATCATTTAATGCGTGTGCCAGCTACTGGTTTGTGTCGGCACTGCTATGTCCCTCACAAGTTTACACGAGACAATGATGAACATTTTGTGTGATTTTTTTTTTTGCTGGCAAAGAAACGAAACATGTATCCCATTGCCTGGAAAGTTTATCAACTAATATAAAGAAAAGTGATTGTTAAATATACTCATTTGTAAATATGCATTGAAAAAGCGCTCAATATTTGAAAACAATATGATATATCTACTCTGCTATTGTCACGTGTACATATAGCACATGCCATTTGGTAAAAGTGTAATACAACTAACTACTTCAATGTGGACATATGTACACATATTAACAACATGGTTAGTAAAAGTCTGTACACAAATTAACCATAATGTTTAGTAAAAAAAAAGTTAATTGCATATCCTTTACAGGACTTTGCGAATCAACCCCAGCTTTTTAACACTGCTTGTGATTTTTCTAGACATTATTACGTTCAGTAGTTTACCATTGCTTTCTGAACGGGTGGCGCCATTGTCCTTTTGTAAAAATCCGCGTGAAACAATTTGTAACCAAATTCTCCGCAGTGTGCTTCGAACTCAGAACGTCCGGGCTAATAGGCCGAGTCACTAACCTAAGCCACAGACGCCACAATGTTTAGTAAAAGTGTGTTAAATTGACTAATAAATAAAATTTGGATGTCACTTTATATTTCTAGATTCTAGTGTGCAGGAGGTATGATGGCCAGTTCTGTTCCTCACTTGTGGAACGTCAAGTGTGGTATTGAAACCACAACGCTATTGTGTCAGAGTCGATAGTCGAACATTTATGCATTACGCCAATCCGACTCACGTTCAATTGACTACGCTCTCAATATTTGAACAAATAGCAGACATACATTGTTGACAATGTGTGGTATAAAAGTCTCATTAATATGTGGAAAACACAAATGCTAGTTGGAAGTCTAGAATAGAATGTATACACATTTAAATTGTAGTATTCAATAGATGCTGTCAGTTACTCGTTCCCGTTGGGGCCATTCACAAATACAACACTGCTACAGGTGGTTAATGTATTTCTATGTTGGTTTCCAAAGTCCCATTGTCATTCCAACTTAAAATCTCTTGTACACTGTTTGAGATGTGATAACTAGTGACATTGAGGTTCAGATTCCATCAGGATATGTTGTCATCGACTGAGCATCTCGCTATGCTAGACTCTTTGTTTTCAAAATCAATGTTATATTCTATTCAATATTCCAGGTAGTTTCAGGGATAGTCGACTCATGTTTGAATGTGTACTTGTGTCATTGAAATCAGTTTTAGAAGTTCACAGTGGCCGTGACGAAAGTAGTGGCTGTGACGAAAGAAGTTATTGTGACGAAAGTGGTGGCCATGACGAAAGTAGTGACCGTGGCGATATTAATGACCGTTTCGAAAGTAGTGGTCATGATGAAAGTAGGCCATAACGAAGAGTGGCCGTAACGAAAGTAGTGACCGTATATTAATGACCGTTCGAAAGTAGTGGTCATGATGAAGAGTGCCGTAACGAAAGTAGTGACCCTGGTGATATTAGTGACCGTTACGAAAGTAGTAGTTGTGACGAAAGTGGTGACCGTGACGAGACGACCTTATGAACGACTAGCAAGGTAATGTATGATGAATTTCTCCGCCGTCTAAGAAATGCAATGGAAAAATAACCGCTCAGAAAAGTGGAGAGTAAACAGGTTTATTCTGCTGCATGACAATGTGAAATCACATGGATCCCTACTGGTACAGCAACATTACACACTATCTATAAATATCCAACATAATTTCTCGACCTGGCGTCACCGAATTTTACATTATTCTCTCGTTAGTGAACGAGTCGCGGTTCAAGGATATGGAGAAGGTAATCATCAGTACGTCAACAGTATTTGCTTGCGAAACCAGCCATTTGACCACCGAATTACATAAGCGACATTCTATTTTGATAATAATACCAGCCATTTCAAATACTGAACTACATCAACTGCAGTCTATTTTGATGATGATATACCAACTATCTAAAACACTGGACCACATCAACTGCAGTCTATTTTGATAATGATACCACCCATCTAAAACACTGACCACATCAACGGAAGTCTATTTCGATAATGATACTAGCCATCTAAAACAGTGAGCCACATCAACTGATGTCTATTTTGATAATGATACCACCCATCTAAAACATTGGACCACATCAATGGTAGTCTATTTTGATAAGGATACTAGCCATCCAAAACACTGGGCCACATCAACGGGAGTCTATTTTGATAATGATACCACCCATCTAAAACAGTGAGCTACATCAACGGCAGTCTATTTTGATAATGATAACTGCCATATAAAATACTTAACTATGTCAGCGACGGTCTATTTTGGTTATGACACCAGACATCTTACTGCAGTAAATCAGAGGTCGAGTTCACGTTAACAATCACGGAAGTGAGACAAGACCAGATATATGATCGACATTCCACTGAAAGACACAAACCGTGTACAGAAATGATACGTCTAGAGGTATTCTCATTGTAGAAACATTATCCTAATTATTAGTGAAGTCAGCCAATGGCAAGAGGATTTAGTTTTACGTTTTGAAGACAAATGTAAAAATCTAGATGAGATAAACTGATACTATATGTAATTGCCAGACTCAGTTGATGTGTCCCTGCTTGTCTGGAAGAAACTGATAAACCGATCTGTGATGTTTTTATTGTATGTCTGTTTGATGACTATCATGGTCTGTGTTCTTCTATACTCGTATCGTTATCTTATATAGTATGGCATATTTGTTTTTGCCAAACTTTTGTCTGGACCTCGGCATAGACAAGTAGTCAAAGAGACGACAAATGTTATCTGAGAAATTAGCATTTTACTTGCAATAGCTAAGATTTAGTATCTAACATTTCACACTTCGACATTATATGTTCAGTGACATTGGTTTCTCCTACTCTCTCTTTCTCTCTCTCTCTCTCTTATATATATATATATATATATATATATGAAAATGACAATCGTGGCATATCCTTTACAGGACGTAGCCATCAACCACAGCAAACGAGTTGTTGATTTTCTAGACACCACTTATACGTTCAGTAGTTTGCCATTGCTTTCTGAACAGTGAGGTCTACTTTTACCTTTGTAAAAATTCCACGGAATCAAATTTGCTTCTAAACTTGCCCACCGTGGGTTTGAACCAGGCACACTTGGGGATTGTGATCGAGCTCACTACCACTTGAGATACAGAGGCTCATATATATATATATATATATATATATATATATATATATATATATATATATATATATATATATATATATATATATATAAAATTACAATAATAATTCCTCTCGTACCATTATACTTAACATAGGGCCTGCAAGCAATCTGAGGACCTCTCTCAGCAAATATATATATATATATATTCACACACAATTATTGATTGATTCATTGATTAGTGACATCCTGTTAGTTTCGAGTAGAAATAATGAATATGATGAATCAATGGAGGATTTTCTAGTTTATGTTATCTTCTAGCACGTTATGACAGCGAGCTATCAGAGTATGGCTTCATCAGGTTCTCAGACGAGTTTTTATAGTCTGCTTCCAGCTAGACCTATCCAAGACTAATTCTTCCCTGTCATTGATATTGATGTCAAGTACCTTCAGGTCTCTCTGCAAATGCCTTGGGCGGAGGAAAGGTTTTCTTCGCCAGCAGCTAGCTCTGGACCATTACGTTGGTCTTATTTAGGCAGATTGCGAGACTAAAATCTTCACACACCATAGCATATTTGATCATACAAGTCTGAAGTAGTGTGTAGGTAATCTGTGGATTCATACGACGACAGGATTTAGTGCGACGACAGCAAAGACAATGATAAACCATATTGAAGTGAGAACACGTCATTGCTTCATTCCACTGTTTATGTCGACTTTCTTTACCGTCAAATCACCATGTGACACTGTGTCGTTTATATCCTGATGGAAGTACTGGATCAAACTCTGTAGCTTTAGTGGACAGTATCCCAGTATCCCAAAGTGACGATCTCCATTGATGATGTGAGATGCTTTGGTGAAGTCATTGAAGAGACGACATAGAGTGATGCATGTTCCCACTCATTTATTGTATTGAACTGAAGAAGAAGATCATATCGTCTTTTATTGAACATGGAAACCATAGCATATCTTTTACATGACGTCACCATCAACCACATTAAATGAGTTGTCGATTTTCTACGCACCACTTATACGTTCAGTAGTTTGCCATTGCTTTCTGAACGGGGAGGTCTATTTTTACCACCATAACAATCTACGTGAACTAATTTGCTTTTAAACTGCCCGTCGTGGAGTTTGAACCATGTACGCATGGGTTTATTTTATTATGGAACCCAAACTTCTGTTCAGGATGACACGTGTATTATTTTTTTTTCAATTTAGAAGAAACACCCCCCTGTAGTTGTTGCAATCTTCGCTCTCATATCTTTTTTCTTATGCAGGATAACTATATACTAGGATTTAGGATTGAGCTTTGATAAAAACAGTAATCCTCCATAGCAATATATGCCCCAAAGTACATTGGAGAGGTCTCTCCAGCCTCGCCTGACGTTGGCAGTCTTAACGTCATTGCTCGTTGAAGACAAATCAATGTACTGTAAATGTTATCACAAAAATTAAAGATGCCAACGACAAGTCAATTTACACTTTTAAATTTATTATTATTTGAAATCAAATGAAAAGTTTAAACATAAAATATAATACGATAAGTGAGGATTAGTCAATATTCTTTGATAAGTACAGAAGATTGAGTCTGGTTTTCTTTTGCTTCCTCATACTTCTCGTATACCCGGCGTGAGTTTGCAAGGTTTCATCCATGATTATGATATGATATCGACACTCTACGAATTCAATATTTCACAGGAACTTTCTCATGAAATATTTAGATAATCACAGTAATATTATCTTATTCAAGGACATATAAATCTAAATTTATATTTTAAATAGTTTGCTAAACGACTCTTAATGCTTGCGATCGTAGACACTTGTCTAGTGCAGGACTGTCGAACGTGGTGCTCGCGGTCGTCAAGGCTGCTTCGGGTCCGTGTCATACATTCATGGCGCCATATTTTACTCTGCCAGCTTTAACATTAATCAGATTTTAATAAAACCAATTATTTTTCAGTTTTGTTCGTATCACTTCCAAGAACATGATCTTTCACTTTTACAATATTATTTTGTAACTATTCTCCTACCTCTAACATCACACGTTGCTTTTTCACTGGAGAAATCTCACATTTCAACTATATTAATATTAATAAATAATAATGAATAATAATAATTCCTCTCGTACCGTAAATATTGCAAGTAATTTCTCCATACCGCTCTATCCTGGGCAACTCGCTCAATCTCCTCCATGGAACTGAGACCGATATTTCCTGCCTCTCCTAATATTAATATTACTTATGTTACTATTTATAGTAATAGTATAACAGTATTACAATCATCACATGGCTCCGCGCCTCCACAACTATCAGTCAGATGCCCTACAATATATAAAAACATTGGGATAGTAATGGCTACAGTGCATCTATACGGTAAACGTTAAGATGCTAAAATGGGGTTACGTTTCTGTTGGAATATGTTTTTCTGTCTGTAAAGCGCCTTGTCTGTATTTTTTTGTTACTTCAAATGTGTTAGTGGAAGGTTCTTGAGTAATAAAATATGTTACAAAACTGCGAATGGTACTCGTAATATAATTTATACGTTTGTGTGTGTATTACTATGTCGTTTTCTAAGAAAACCCAATTGTTCTTCTTTTGTCGTTACCGGGTTGTTGCCTAGTGTCGTGGTGGTTTTCTGCTTTTGTCTTGCCCTGTTCTAGTGGCTTGGGTGATAGTTATGTTTGCTTTTTGGCAGCATATTTCTAGGCCATCTAACTATCTTTTTCGCGGTGTTCCTCTCGCTTTCTTTCTTTCTTGATGTTTTGTTACAGAAGACTGTATACTGTGGAGTTTTTAATGCATTCTTATTAAGTGGTCAAACCACTTCATTCTTTGTTCCTCACTTTAATTCTAGCAAGGTTCTGTGCCAACTGTTTGTTTCTACAAACAGACTAGTAAATATATTTTATATTTAAATGCACGCTCAACGATATCCTTGTTTATTATTTTGGGCACTGTTACATTTGTGTATGTTATTTTTGGGCTCTACGTAAATGTTTCGAATGAATCTTTGTCAGAATTTCTGGAAATAAAACCGTTGTCGTAAGTCAAACAATGTTCGTATTATATTACTTCCAGGTCAACAATGGCTGCGAGTATTTTTGTACTTCGCGCATGTGCAGGAAGTTAAACAAATTGACGCATTGACAGAACGTAATTACATGGAGAAAGAAGGGAGGCGACAGGAACGTGAAATCAAAAATAAATGTGCTACCGGGTTGTCGTTGCCTTGGTTTCTCAATTTTATAGGTCAATACAACCCTGAACAAGAATCCGACCAAGAACTTGTTTAATATTCCAGACAGTTGAGTTCAAAGATTGTTCTAGACGGAGAACAACAAACAAATTATGTACAATAATAATGTCTCTTATCACATTCGCACACTCATCGGGCAATCACGTTCGTCTGGTTCTACTGTGCCTGAGGCAAGAGTTAGACTAGTTTGACGATACTTATAGTAAGATGAATTATTCTATCTCTTGCGTGGGTTCCTACAGACCTTGGTAGTCGATGATCACTTCTGAGAAATGATCTTTGACGAGAGTGGGACGAGGGCATAGAAACTGAGTGATTGTTATTCAACGACTACCTGTTAGAATGAAAGTATGCCTGAATAATCGATTTAGTGCATGCCTTGTGACTATTTGTAATCAAACGTTGGACGAGCAGAAAAGTGTGAGTCTTCTTGGACTGATAAGTGTGTGTGCGTGTGTGTGAGAGAGACCGACAGGGCACAGGTTGGTTGGTACACACGCAAAGGGTATTTTCAGCATTGATGCATTTCATAATATAATAAAAAAAAGGCAGTACATTTAAGACTGCGCTGAGTGCAGTGTTGATGGTTCTCTATTCAGCGTGTCAATAATGATGAGGAAGTACAGATGAATACTGATATATATATATATATATGTCATCGTGATCATCATCATTGGGATCATCATTGTGATCACAATCATCTTGATCATCATCGTGATCATCATCACCAGTATCACCAGCATCATCATGTGTCCAGCTGGCGTAGGCGATCTAGATATAGTAGATATATATATATATATATATATATATATATATATATATATATATATATATATATATATATATATATATATATATGCACACACAACACACATGCACAAACACACCAAATACACGAACATTACAAAGACGTTTGACACAGTTAGCAAGTGTTGTATCAGCCTATGTTTCTACATACACAGGGCTCCATAATTATGTTCAGTTCCTGCAATCTACATTGTGACGCCCAGTATTGGTGTGTACATGGACCTTTAAACATTAATCAATCAATCAATTATAGATATCGTTTGGGGATCTCAATGACGAAGTGGTTAAGCGTTTGCCTGTCGTACTGAAGGTTGTGGGTTCGAGTCCGGACCGAGACACATGTGCAATTTTTAATGAGATCCCTTCGTGATTTGTGCAATGCTGTCTGCAGATGGCATGCCATCTCTGCCGACAGGGAAGAATCCGTATGGTAAAACTTGGGGCAATGAAATCAATCCTTCCATTTGACCTTTTTAAAAATATATATCGATATGCACAAAAGTGATCCTCAAATATACTCATTTGCAATCATTATAACGCTCAGGGTGTAGCTCAGTATCGATATATACACGGTGATTGATAAATATACTCATTTGCAATCATTATAACGCTCAGGGTGTAGCTCAGTATCAATGCATACACGGTGATTGATAAATATACTCATTTGCAATCATTATAACGCTCAGAGTGTAGCTCAGTATCGATACATACACAGTGACCCATAAATAAACTCATTACATTCAGTGTAAAGCTCAGAGTGGAGCTCAGTATCGATGCTCGTCCTCATAATGTTGAACCGCACAATTTACTTGAGAAGTTCCAATGTATGTTATTTCTTGCAATCAGAATATTTATCTAGATTTCTCTGCCACTTGAACTCTGAAAAACGGCTGAACTAATAGTGCAGATAGAAGCAGAAATCACGTAGTTGAAGTGAATTCACAAGTTCTATTTAACATACATGTTAGCGATTTCAATTTTCACGAAATTCGTGAGTTGGAATTTATGGAAAGAATTATTCCATCAATCATGTACTGTCTCCACCTCGAAGTTTGGCTGTAATTTCTCTCCAATAAGTACTATTTCTTGCCCTGACGGTACAGTTTGTCATACTATTGCGTGCCCGCTTCCTGATGTTTTCATCCCAATTTTATACGTCTTCTCTTAGCTTTCCTGTCTTCCACCTTCCCTTCCAAGATGATATTCAGCAGAAAATATGACTTTAATATCCCATATATCGAATCTCTTGTCACGATTAGCTCTTGGAGTACTTGTTGATGAGTTTTCTTGTTATTTCAGTTTTGTTGTCTAGATGTCCTGTTAACATTAGATGGAAAAGACAGTGCATATATAAAGGATACAATAGAACATGCTCTTTGGCTAAGTGGTTACGCCCTTGCTTTGCTGGTCGAAGACCGTGGGTTAGAATCCGGACCGCGCCGTTCTGTTAACGAGTGAATTTATTTTCGGAACTGTGGAGTTCGTGCAGATGGCTTGCCATTTCTGCGGAGAGGGACCTAGCCATATGGGGTGAAATCCGTTGTAATGAAGTCAATCTTTCGGCTTTAAAGAACATAGAAAAATAACATTACAACACATTAAGGACATACTGTGCAACACGTGCGTGTATATTCAGCACAGAAGAAGAGTTTTTCCAGTGGAAATGCATTTTAATAATAAACAAATGGCAAGAGAAAAATCTGGAGGTCACAGAGATGTGATTTTATTTAGAAAATTATTAAAAACGTTTTCGTCAAATAGCTTGATAGCAGAATTGTGCCACTCTAACAGTCCCTTTGGAATTTCTCTATCTCATAGGCCAGATGTTCCGCCTCTGCAGCCGTCATGCTTAAATAATCAGTTACGCCCTGAATCTATCTTGGTGATTGTGACGCAGTGTTTTTCTTTTAGTGTTTTTACTATCTGACCGATAGTCTCACTTCTAACACAGTCGTGGATGGTTGAGTAGAATGCACAGCAGGTATTGATTGATACCAGAAGTATGCTATATTTCATGTGTTATCTACTGATATTTCATGAGAGATATTCTTCTTCTTCTTGTCCTTCGTTTTCTCTACGTCAATCACTTGTTAAACTACTCTTTGTTGTCTGTATATTTGCATCTTAGAGCAGGAATTATTCGCACCAGTTTGACTACTACAGCAGAACTTTAGGTCAGCATATTCGGTTTCTGTATGATTTGTTTTCGGGTTCGTCTTTAATATGTCACGGACAATAATATAAAAACCTGATCTAGGATAGGAGTCCATCCACTTAGCCGTGCCAGGCCAATGTTAGACTTGGACTTTGTGATAAGTTTCCCGGTCTACACTACGCTACTTTGTTTTTACGTGTTTCGCCCTTGCTACATAGTTTTACTGCAGTCTTCCATTATATCGGTCTACACCGCTGGGAGGTGGGGTTGACTTGTGCATTCTACGGGTCATCAGCAGGATACTAATTTGTACTTTCATCCTCACTAAAAGAGACGAGTACGCGGAGTCAGAATTAGAAAATATATTCTAGACCTATGAGAGACATAAATTAAAGAAAATGAACATTCTGATAAACATTAGAAGCAATCAGTCAATGTATTTAAAGACAGTCAATGCCCGCCTGCCCAGCGTGTTCGTAGCGCGTTGGACTACGGGTGACTAGCCCTCTGTGAGTGCGGGCTCAATTCCGAGGGCTGGCAGAAAAGCCACAGGTTTCCCAGATTTACGGTGTTTGTGGCACCGAACCGAAGGGTTAAGATGTCCATGGCACCGAGCCGAAGAGCTGAAAACTCAAGTGCTTCTGGATCGGGAAAAAGATAGTCTATGAGTTTTGATTGACGCACCGTTTCCACATCGACGCAGCTCTATTTGACTTCATCTTTTACAATGAAGTAGCCATATTTGTTCTATTCTGACAAGTATATCGCATTTCATTACGTCTTTGTTGGGAAGTCAATCTCATTTCATCATAGACAGCCGCCAGAGACCACGACATGACGTGAATGCGTTTACTTCATTGTGGTTGTATGAACAATTTTCTTGGTTTACATTAGTAATGATATTCATATTGTTCTTATATTTGTGTAGTAACACTATACTCTGTGCTTTTATTTGTTTTATTCCTTCTTATTGTACCGGTAACTTCTTGTGCTTATTTCTTTAAATGGTAAACTAAATCACAACAATTAACTATCACTTTCCAATATTTTTTATGTAAGTTAGTGTATGACATTCTTACATTTGCTTTCAATTTAATCAGAAAAAATGAGTACAAAATTAGGTTTGTGTAAGGAATAATATCTTCAACCAAATATATTTTGGTTATGCATGGTTGGAATATGAACAAGTTTTGGGGTACCACATATATGGTATTTGTCAAGTCGTTTGTCGTAGATAACCTAATTCACAAAATAATTCAAGAAATGTAACTATATTCCAACCAAACTGCATACAGTGTGATTGTAGAAATTATTTTCTATATTTTAGATGATTTCTTTAGTTTCACTCCATATGTTTTATTTTACCACTAGACGCATTTATATTGCAATATGTACTATATTAGCTAGTATACTAGCTTTGTATCATTCTACAAAATTATACAAACCATCGTTTCAAAAGGGCAATGTAGTTAAGAAAGTTTACATTCAAAAAATCATATTTGAAATTTGGTTTATTTGAACACACAATACGAAGATAAGAGTTTGAACAAATTAATGACAACAGAAAAGTGGTTGGGACGAGACAGAGAACGGCAGAGAGAAAAAAGTATGGATTGTCTAAAATGATGTTATGGAAGAGTATCAGGCAGCAACGGAGTTGATCGCCATCGTTAGGACAGAGAGTTGTGAAGATTGAAGATCACCATCGCAAGTAGGCAATGATGTTAATGATGATATACTGCACTGAGATTTACACAATATTTTGAAAGGTCAGCGCGACAAATTCCATCTCCAGTCATTGCTCAAACACCGGACTATCATAATAGAAACTAAATACCAACTGATGGAAAGTATATTCTTGTACCAATCTTCTGCTATCAAAGCCAAACATGGATCTGTTGAAGACTCGTATAAGAATAGTGAATCTTACGAAATGAAATTCGTGACAAAAGTGGTTAATCTTATAAGCATCATCAAATAGCTTGCGCTGAGGAGAACGTTTCAGTCCTTCGAAATGTCTCTCTCTCTCTCTCTCTTTTTCTCGTAGGCCATATGTTCCGCCCCTCAGCCGTCATGCTCAAACCATCAATTACTTCCTGAATCTATCTTCTCCGTGGCTTTCCTCTCTCTCTTTGCCGAGATGCCTCATTCCATGTTGGCTATCCCAGCCCTTCGTGTCTCTTCACATGTCTAAAATACTTGTAATTTTCTCATTCTTATTTGTAGCATCAGACAGTTTTTTTGGATTTTGAGTGCGTTCTGAATAGATCTATTTGTTCGCTTCTCTGTCCAAGATATACGCAGGACTCTTCTGTAACATTTATATAATCTTATACATGGAGACGAAATAAAAAAAACCCATAAAGTACGTCATCTCTTTGTTTGCATTACGAAATCATAAAATAGTTGGACAATTCAGGATAATGTTAGTTATCACCTTGTGCATCCAATAGTAGTAGAAGGATCAGGATTATATGGTAGGAGAGTAAGACTGAGACACAGACTGATATTTCAAAGAAGTAACCAATACCATCAGAAACAAAATGTCGACGGCTCACGACGTTTCAATATAATGCACAATCAATTTACGTTGACGTGGGTGAACACAAAAATAACTAAGCTATAAACACAAACCTTCCTCATTTGTTCATCATATCTATTTTCTTCAGTCTTTCTATCTTCTGTCAGTTCTCTTTTCTCGTGCATTTATCTATTCATAATTACTTCTTATGTCCTCATTTATCTATGTTTTGTCTGTTCACTTCTCTCTTGCACTTATCTATTCATAATTACTTCTTATTTCCTCATTTATCTATATTCTGTCACTTCACTTTTCTCAGCATTTATCTATTCATAATTACTTATGTCCCATTATCATTCTGTCACTTTCTCCAGTATTTCTTATTTTCTCATAGTTTCTCTGTTCTCCATTTTTCTTTCTTGTTTCTTTTCTTTTTCTTTATTTTCTGTCACTTTTCTATTTTATCATTTTCTTTGTGACTTTTCTTTTCCCGTCTCACTCTTTTGTCCGTGATTCCTCTTCTCTCTATCATTTATCTGTATTCGACATTCATTTTTTCCGTCACTTCTCTTTCTTCTTTGCATTTCTTCAGTTCTTTTTTCTATATCTTATTTTTACTTTGTCCAAAATTTTCGTGTTTTTTTGGTGGTAATCTTCTTATTCTCAGTCATTCCTATATTATCTATCCGTCATATTTTCTCCGTAAATTCTCTGTTTTCCAGAATTCTTATTTTATATGTCTTTCATCCTTTCTCCGTCATCTTATTTTCAATATCATTCAGCTGTTTTCGTTATTTATTAAAACGTACCCAGCCGACGTATCGCTGTCGTTGTGTGTCATCTTATTTACACACTCTGTTACGATGTTCAGTTCCTAGTATAGTAGATATCCTTAGCAAATTCGCTTCTTGTGCAGTTTTGGTACCAAGTACAGATGTTAACAGAAATATCAGTTGCACTTGAGGGCACTTGCCAGAAGTGCTCACATACCCTGGCGCTGCAAGGCATAACAGAAGTAGATGAAAGAAAGAAATATTTGTTAGTTTATTTTAGTCGTCAGATCATTGTCATCACTGCACGCCGAACCAAGTAGTCCATAAGTTCTCCGATCTCATCCTCAGTATGTTTCTAGTGTGGCGACTAGCGACACCGGTTCTGTGTTGGTTTACTATTTTTCTTTGGCTACCAGTATAGTGTTCTTGTCTAGTTACACCACATTTTATTTGGAATTGTTGCAGTCTAGTTAGTGTTGCAGATTTAGCACTATTACGTGAATAATGATTATAAAATGTAGAAGATATATTATAATAGAGAAATTAACATGTTGGTTTTTTCAGTAGCATACATATATGTTTACATAAAGAATGAGCGTACCCCATGGTAAATGTTGCGTGCTTATGTATACACGCATACAGGGGTGGCTCGTCATTAAGGGCCAGTGGGGCCAGGCCCCACCAAAAGTATTGAGTAACGTGTACTTATTATTTCAGACATTATTTGTTTATAATTATTACTTTCAACAGGATACTGATTAGCTTTGAAAGTTGATAAATAGCGCTAAAATATCACACACATTCTGAATTCTAAAATTCAACATATTTTTCCTCCAATTAGTATACACCCATGGTCATTAGGGGCCAGTAAGAACATGCCTACCAAACCAAAAATAATTAACGTGTACTTATTATTTAAACAAATTTGTTCGTAATTATTATTGTTAACTTGACACTGATTAGCTTTGAAAGTTGAATATTTAACACTAAAATATAAATATTATATCATATTAATATAACAATCATAATAATATATAAACATTATTATTAAAAAACTATTATATATACGGTTTCAAATGTAGCTTCTCTATATAACGTATCAGCGCACCATGTTTTATGGGGTCGTTTTAAAATTCTCTACTGACGATGTAACATTGCGAACTCTGACCTTTGACCGCTACCTTTAATAATAATTGCCAGAACCATTTTATTCACCGAAAGCTGAGTTCCTACGCTATCAACCAATTAACAGTTAAACGACGACTCTTGATTAAATAGTACTTTGTATAATTATCGATTGAATCAAAAATTATATATAAAATAGTAGAAAAGGATATGCATTAATAGAAATATGTAACTAACTATTATTATAATCGTTAAAGGTAATCGTCCGTTTCGTATTCAATATTCAAATGTCTTCTACAACGTACACTAGTTTGCGTTTGACAAAAAGCTGTGACCTACTTTCAAGTGGATTATTTATTACGAAATCCGTTTCCTTTGTTAAAGATAGAAGAAAAGCTTGAAATTAAACGGCTAGGTGCACATCAGCCAAATAGCTTTGTATATGTGCAACAAGATGGCAAGAAAAGAGGACTTTCAATAATAAGTGGTTTAGTAAAAATCGTGGTTAACTGTCAGTGAAGAAAAGCAAAGTTTTTTTGTTTTTATTGTTTGCTATTTCATGGTGAAGGACTGTGGTCAACGGTAGGTTGTAGGGATCTCTTTGTACCTTAGTTATATGGTATATATTTTAGTTGTTGTTGAACCCCAGGAATTATGAGTTTTCACCATTTTGCCTATAGTGGGTGGGGGAGAGTGCCCGGCTTTCTTGCAATGCGAGCTGGCAATTATGGTTGACAATTGATTCAGGAGGAGAGTATACGCTTACACGCGACTCGTACGTTGTTACTTCTTACATTTGCTTTGCATTTATGCAACTTTTTTCATTAGACATCAGCAGAAGATACGTGCATTCTCTGTATTTAGGATCCAAGAGGCGTGTCTGCGTTTGCTTTATTACCTATACCAGAGTAGCTCTCTCGATCCTTACCCATTTAGCCAGACATTATCTTTTGTCTATTTCCAGGGTCACCACGAGGAGGTGGAGTAGGGTCTTGATCAGTGCCAGCTCACTTACCCTGACGTACCGTTTGTTATTTGCGCATGCGGCGCCAAATCATTATAGTAAAGGGGAATAACTTCGCGGAATGGACAAATAGTAGTAAATACTAAAATATAAACCTAGCCTAAAACCATGATTTTTCCGAAATTTGTGTCTGGTCCCAATACCAAAAATGACCACGAGCCGCCACTGCACGCATACAAACAACAAATATCCACACAAACACGAGCACAAAAACACGCTCTACCATTTATACCCCCACGAATGATCAGATAGACAAGAATAGCTTTCAAGAATTTCAGACTTTAATTTGATGTCACAAACTGAATTTCCAACATAAAGTGAATTACTTTTCCTTTATGTTTGCATTGCTAAAACGTCCTGATCTCACCGAAACAAGACTCGTTCTTATGTGGAAAAGTGCGTACTTTACTTAAAGAAGTTTAATGTTCTTTAAAAAAACCAACATATTTCACACTTGGGGTTTACCATTGACGTGACAGCATTTGTTGGTAGTCGCTAGAGAGTGATATGTTAAACAATTCAGTTTGGTGTTGTCTGTTAGTTGTAGCCTAATATGTGATGTCATTGGATACAATTGTGTTCGATCTTGTCTGACTGCTGTAGCACGCTGGAGGTGCTGTGTGAGTAATTCTGTTCAACGTCGGCAGACTAATGTAGATTGCTGGAGGTGGGTGGCAACAATTTTGTTCCATGTCACCAGACTGCTGGAGGTGGATGGCAACAATTTTGTTCCATGTCGTCAGACTGCTGGAGGTGGGTGGCAACAATTGTGTTCCATGTCGTCAGACTGCTAGAGGTGGATGGCAACAATTGTGTTCCATGTCGTCAGACTGCTGGAGGTGGATGGCAACAATTGTGTTCCATGTCGTCAGACTGCTGGAGGTGGATGGCAACAATTGTGTTCCATGTCGTCAGACTGCTGGAGGTGGATGGCAACAATTGTGTTCCATGTCGTCAGACTGCTGGAGGTGGATGGCAACAATTTTGTTCCATGTCGTCAGACTGCTGGAGGTGGATGGCAACAATTGTGTTCCATGTCGTCAGACTGCTGGAGGTGGTGGTAACAATTTGTTCCATGTCGTGAACTGCTGGAGGTGGATGGCTACAATTGTGTTCCATGTTGTCAGACTGCTGGAGGTGGATGGCAACAATTGTGTTCCATGTCGTCAGACTGCTGGAGGTGGATAAGAATAACGATGTTCCATGTTGCCAGACTGTAGCCTAGTCTGTGGTTTCGTGTGAAGCAATTCTGTTTGATGCCATGTGACAAGTTGTAACTCACTGGCGGTGAGGTATGAGCAATTGTTTTCGATCATTGTCGACAACCAATTGTAGCATGTCACGATGCTGTGTGAAGCAATTTCATATTGTGTTGTCTCTCTCTAATATAGCTGTCCAGCAATTACCTTATAAGTCAAGACTAATCAGCGAGTTGCTCTCCCGCAAACCGTAAATAACAGCACCGAATGCACATTTATAATTATGTATTTCACCTTTCGACTTCTATTTCACATTTACAATTATCTGTTTTTACGTGGGCACGATAAAAAAAAAATTAGAACATTTTCATCCTGATCCAGTATACCAGGATTGATTTATATATTTGGCATCTGCTTTGACTTGTTAATTGTTGTAGTTAGTTTTTGCTGTTTTGTAATACTATTCCATATTAGATATTTCTTTTCTTTTTTGACGTGTTTATCTAGTTCTTGCAATTCTTGTTTACTTTTAGCTAACAACACTGTATCATCTACAACTCTCAATTTTTATTTCAATACATATTTCTACAATGATAATTATTTCTGACATTTCTTCGATTGGTTTGAAAATGTTTCCAGTGGGTTTGTTGGAACCTGTTTACACAATAGCCAGACACCAGGCAAACAACAAAATCAACGTATCGTCTAATAGGAGATATATTTATGGTGACAGACCGCGACCGAGAGTCTCTGCTGTCGAGTACAGCTCTGTTGTGATTTTAAACATATAACCTTTCATCCGATTAGTTCACAGAACATTAGGATTGAAATCAAACTGAAACTTTATCTTTTTTGGATTATTCTTTCTTTTCGAATTGTTACTTCAATCTTTCATGTGATACAGAAACAGACAATCAGTTTTATAATTAAGATACACGCAAGATGGACCTTAGAGGCGACGAAAGACACTGAAGCACACACAAAAGCCCGTGCTAGAAAACTCTTCTTACACTGAAGCTGTGAGACAAATCAGGATTGGAGAAGAGAAAAAAAAACAAGGAACATAGAGAGACTCGTTCCAGGTGTTCCTTTTCGACCTGACGCTGAAAGGCAAACAGGATTAGAGAATAGAATAGATAGATAGACGCAGATAAAGAGAGAGAGAGGGGATAGAGTGTGTGCGACAAGAGAGAGAGAAGACAGAGAGATGAGTGATAGAGAGAGAAAAAGGGAGGACATGTCCAACCAAGCTAGAGATCAATATAAAAAGAATAAAGAGACATATAGAAATGCGTAGAGAATGATGGGAATCACATGGACTGCTAAAATGACTAATGTTGAGGTGCTGAATGAGATCAAGACACAGAGAAAGCTTATCATCAATATAAGAAAGAGGCAGTCATCATTTTTCGGGCATGTGACGAGGAGGGGAGGTTTAGAACACATTGTGACAACCGGTAAAATCGAGGGTAGACGAGACGAGGAAGACAGAGAGAGAAAATTTGGGATAGCCTGACTTCATGGCACGGTAGAGCGTCAACATCTGAGTTGATAGCAAACACCAACGACAGAGATTTGTGGAGATCCATGATCGCCTACGCCAGCCGGCACGGCACCTGATGATGATGAGAAATGCATTTAATATTATTCTTTACCGTAAACGCATCGTTTTCACGTTATTGCAAGTTTTCTCCAGTCTGCTTCTGGAGGTCAGTTGATGCAAACTACACTGATGGATGTGCACACATTAATCTCCTGAATTCTCTAGATGTGCCTACTCAAACTTTGCAATTAATGTTCTGTCAGGAAGATTTCGATTTGTCGTTGCACTTTTTGTGCTCCTCACTTTATCTCTCCATATCCCTGGTGAGGTTATCGTCCTGTGCATTCAGCCTATAATCGCTCTTAAACATTTTCTAATCAAACACTTTGAAAATTTATTGCATCCCAGGAGTCTAGAATATTTTATCAGTTTTGGTGTTTGTCATTTCATTTCTTTTATTTCTTTTAGATCAGTTTCATCGACAATTGTTGATTGTAATTCACTTCCGTAATCATTAACATATTTCCTTGGTCACGGCATTTCTCTGTTTAAATTGATGTACATTTTCACGGCCTTTCACTTGTATAATTTGATATATTTCTATACGTCATTCACTTGTAAATTGTATATTTATTCGATTCACTTGTATAATTTGATATATTTATATTCGACATTCACTTGTATAATTTGGTTTTATCATTTAAAATGTTCGACATTCACTTGTATAATTTGATATATTTGTATACGACATTCACTTGTATAATTTGATATATTTGTATACGTCATTCACTTGTATAATTTGATATATTTGTATACGACATTCACTTGTATTTTTTTTCCGATCCAGAAGCACTTGAGCTTTCGGCTCGGTGCCATGGGCATCGTAACCTTCGGTTCGGTGCCACGAACACCGTAAATCTGGGGAATCTGTGACTTTTTCTGCCATCCCGCGGAATTGAACCCGCACACACAGAGGGATAGTCACCCGTAGTCCAACGCGCTACGAACACGCTGGGCAGACGGGCGACATTCACTTGTATAAGTGGACATCTCTTCTGTCCGAATGGATTAGAGCACGGCTCTCATGCGGGAGACCCGTGTTCAATTCACGGTAACGCCACGAATCATTTCTGGTGTGGGCATAAATGAAAAATCCTAACATGAACAGCTTCGCGACGACTGTACTAGCCATGCTGCCATTACATTCCTCAGATTCCCGTCTCACCTGTCCTACACCGCCCTAAGAAGCGCTACTACAGGCAGTAACGACAGTAACGATCCACTCGTCCCGACAACCATAAATCGTTTTTCAAGATGGGAGGCTGTTTCTCTGTTATGGGGATGTTGTTTCCAAATTTAGCGTTTTAACACAGAACCAACATCTCTATAAGTGTTAAAAACAAATTAAGTAGTCTATTGCTTCCTGCTAGGCCCAATTAGGCGTGATAGAGTTAATTACTTTGCTGGTCTGTGGTTAAGGACGAATGAATGAGTGACATTTCCACAATTTCCATCCTTAGCGCCGTCTTTCCTCTTGCCCACCTACCATATGGTGATTAACATATAGAAGTGTAGTATTAGTTTATTTGACTGCTTATTACCATGTTCGCTGGTCTCGGTGCTCGCTATTGGGTTCTTCATCATCAAGGTGCGTATCCTTTATAGGACGTTGCTGCCTTGCAGGTTGGCTGGGGACAGCTAAAGGCTGACGGAGAGCGAACCCAGTAAACGCTGGTTGAAATTGGACACATCGCCGAAGGACAAGCACCAAAGCTCCAAATGGTACTGAAGAATGTGACGTAAAAAACGTTCTTAGCAAAGGTTGTTTATATACCACACTAAGAATTATCAAAATGGCCGAAAAGAACGATAGCTAGAGAGAGAGAGAGAGAGAGAGAGAGAGAGAGAGAGGAGAGAAGAGAGAGAGAGAGAGAGAGAGAGAGAGAGAGAGAGGGAGAGATAAATAATCCAGAATAGTGTATTAACTTTATTTTAAATTATTTTAATTTTATATAAAGAGCTCATTTTAACGAACGAAATCTTTCAGTTTAAAATGTTTTATGATAATACGAACAGATATGTGCAATAAACAGAACATGCACACAAAACCTTATCATTTGCCAAATTATATTCCAATCTGTGGTTAAAAAGGATACTTTAATCGCATACAAAACAAACAAAAATGGAGAAATAAATAAAGAAAACTCGTCACTCCCAGGTTACACTTTTGAGATGAACAGTTAATGAATGATCTCTGTTGTAGATATCATTGATGATTATAGATAGCAGCTTGCGTCATAGAACTGCCAGTATTATACATCTGTTTGTTTGTGTTCGCTCTTTACGATCATTTTGATTACTCTTTGTGATATGTTTGGCTTTAGCCAAGAACGATTATACGTTGTGCCCCCATTTGTAGATACCTACACGTGTAGAGCAAGGCGCATGTTTGGTGTATAGGACGATAGTCTCCATTACGCTTGTTCTGTATCCTTTGCTTGATAAAGCCTTGTCGTCGAAACAACGTCGATGTATCTTGTTTTTACACTTGGTAAAAGTACATCACTTTGTTTTTTTTACGTGTTTCCTCGTTGGTTATCGGTTACTGAACTGTCGGCATAGCACCTCACGCAGAAACATAGGTCCACTGTCTACATCAGCAGACGTCCAAGTTGTGCATGCTGATGGGTCATGCTGCTCGCTGATTTTTTTTTTTTTCCGATCCAGAAGCACTTGAGCTTTTCAGCTCTTCGGCCCGGTGCCATGGACATCGTAACCTTCGGTTCGGTGCCACGAACACCGTAAATCTGGGAAATCTGTCGCTTTTTCTGCCATCCGGCGGAAATGAACCCGCACACACAGAGGGATAGTCACCCGTAGTCCAACGCGCTACGAACACGCTGGGCAGACGGGCCTGCTCGCTGATTAAACCCGCGTCTTATCCTGCTACTCATACATCCAGTCCTGGTCGTACTACGTGTGGTTGATGACTGACTGATGCTCGTCCATCACGGGTGATGATGAGTACACAATTTTCATCCAAAGAAATGTAGTTGCGTTATGTTTGTCTGTGTGTGCGTAGATGACTAGTGAGCCCGATATGTGTGGTTACACACTCATTAACACCGGATAGATTCAATATCAATTGTCGGGTCATCATCTAACAGGCTGTCATGGAGCAAACTGTAGGACGTCATCCCTTATCCATCTTTAACTCCCCAAATCTATACGTGTTGTTATACAAATATGTCTGCTTTCTCACTACTGAGAACACTCACATATACAGAACAGTATGTATATCTACGTAAGACAATGGAGATTGAATTGCGATGGACATTTCTCACATACCACATTCTGCCTTTACGCTTTAATAAATTAGACCATTTCTGGTCTTGTATAGTTTATCATGTGTTAGTCAAGTGTTGTTTTGGTACACTTGTTGAAAACTTACATATATTACTTAACTTTTACAATACGGCACGCCACATGACAAACCTTTCAGGCAGTACCAATTTCCCCACAGACTATATCACGAACCAAAACAATAAACACTTACCTACTTTACTTCCTAGTGTTTTTTTTTTTGTGGTATCAACTTGAGGCATGGTTGACGTGAAAAACTTGGTCCAATTGAGTAATTGAACCCAAGACTCCTAGCCCACGGAGCAAATGTACTATTCAATATGTTGTTGAGGCTCTGTAGTGTGCTTAGAGTTAAGTGGTGTTTTGTTACACTTGTTGAAAATCTAACTACATATGAGTACAATTTAATCGGTCACGTGTGACTGAATACTTGTTACCATTCAAGAGCTGTAAAATTTCTTAGGAAAATACCCACACTTCCTACGCGAGTTTGAACCAGACTGCATTCATAGTTCATTCATTGTTCATTTGAGGATCATCGGACACATCGGAAATGTCCATAATTGCTTTGATCTCCTCCCAAGTATGTATTTCAGTGTGTTTAGACCAGCGTTTCCCAAAGTGGGCACTACCGCTCCCTGTGTGTGCTGAAGCCTTCCAGGGGGGAAGGCGATGGTGGGTTCATAAGCATTTGGGGAGTTTTATTTTCTGATTTTGTATTAAATATCATTAAATTTGAATTTATTAATATTTATCCCATTAGATCCATTTACATCTATTATTCATAATAATATTGATAGACCATGTGACAGAAATATATCATTTGTCAAAGTAAATAGAGCATAGGCACGTGGAGGAGGGGGCAAGTTTATGCGAAAGTGCGTGTAGGGTTCTTTATGTCGAAAAGTCGTGTGAGGCGTTCAATTTATGTCGAAGTGGCGTGTGGGCGTTCTAGATTCATGTCGTAAAAGTGGGCGGAGGGCTTAGAAAGTTTATGTCGAATGGGCGTTGAGGGCGAAAAGTTTATATCGAATTGGGCGGTTGGGCGTTACAAAGTTATCGAAAATAGGCGGTGGAGGGGGCGTTACAAACTAGTTAAATGGGCGGGAGAGGGGCGTTACAAAGTTTATGTCGTGAAAAGTGGGCGGTGGACCGAAAAAGTTTGGGAATCTATGGCTTAGACTAACAACTCCCGTTCTGTGTTGGTTGATGTATCACTGGGGTTTCTTTCGTGGTTTTTCCTGTCTTGTCGCACCGATCGGTATGCATAACTTACGCAACCAAGATAGAGACCAGACTGCAAAGTGTGAGCAGTCATGCGGTGCTTAAAACAAATCTGCCAGTCGATTGATGACTTATAGTTAGTTACTCATGCGACTGCAGTAGCGAGGACTGTAACAGACATTGACATATATATCTACTTTGAAGTCTGTTGTAGTTTCTGGTCGTGTTCACAAATGATTGGTCATGAGAAACTACAGAAACTGGAATTTGTTTTGGGTGCAGTTGAGTGTGGTTTGGCATTACTGAAATCGCAGTGTAGTGTGACAGAAGGAAAGTGACACAGAGGGAGGCCTAGAAATACACGGAAAAGAGATGTGGAGGCAGTGATTAACAATTTATAGACGATATACAATATAGAGTTAGACGGAGCTGAAAGAGATATCCAAAGATAGGAAGACTTGGCACGAATTTCTTCTTCTTCTTTATCACTCTTCACCCCTAGGGAGATCTAGGTACGCAACCAAGGCGTTCCAAGCACTCCTATCCAAGAGCATATTTTCCAGATCTCTACTCTCCCCATCTTGCCCGTCTCCAATTCCTTCCTCGAGGTGTTCCTTGGTCTTCTCTTACCTCTACCACCCTAGCGGTTCCATTGAAAAGCCTATCTTGTGATGCTTGCAAGGGGTCTCATAAGTGTGTGTCCTATCCATCACCGCCTTTTGCCCCTTATCTCTTGTTCTACCTGCCAAGGCGTCCCGCTCTCGCGGACTACGCTATCACGACTCTCAAAATATGTCAATGGTCTAAAAATTAAGAAGGTTTCCGAGTTTAAATACATGTGAAGTATTTTATTTTGTTGACAGAAAACTGCAGCTATGACAACAGAGAAATCAAAACTAGATAAAGTCAAAACTCCAACGCTGTAGCATATCGACTGATACGAATATCGAAATACTTCAACGTTATCAAGCATGTTTAATGTAATTTATAAATAGCATATTCATACTAAACCTGTGCTGCCAGTGGCAAAGAAGACCATATATTAAACGCATGATATGCGCGAATTAATTACCGATGTCACTGCTGAAACGAGTACTTCAGTGCTGTATTGAACCAATACTTATGTATAGCAGCGAATCATGGACAATGAACAAGCAATCGATAAGATCGTTGAAAGCCACAGAGATGTGGTTTTTACAGAAGAATGCTGAAAATTCCATGCGCGACGAAGAAAACAAACGATGAAGTTTTAAAACGAGACCTTCACACAAAGAAACCTTATCACAAGAATAAGAATCAGACAATCAAGGTTCTTCGGGCGTTTAATGCGAAACGAAGGTTTCGGACATTTGGTAGCAATAGGTAAAATTCAGGGAAAGAATGATCGTGGAAGACAGAAAGAGAAAATGTTGGTTAGTCTGACATGGTTCAACGTCAGAACTGATTAATGCCGACAGACATGGTCATTAATTGTTTGATTGATGATAGAAAGATGACAGTCTGTGAGATTAGTCGCTGGAGAAAAGTAATTAACGCTTGGTATAGACAGAGTAAGAAGCACATATACAATAATATCTTTAGATACTACAATTCCCATAATATGTACAGAGAAGAAATAACATGAATTATTTTGTTGTTATTGTAAGAATAATGCAGATTTGATTACTTTCCGTCAATAGTAATAGAGGATCTGCTATAAGAGAACACAGAAGGACAAGAGGACGATGGATAGAAATAACAAGGAAAAGGAACCCGTGTTATACCACGTGGTATATATGATAATATGATGTTAGGTCCGTATTTTTCTCTCTCTCTTGCGTTCCTGACCCAGACTGATGAACCAACTTTTATCATGAATTTTACCGTGGTTTTAAGGGACTCTGTTCTTCCGTACAGCTTCTCGCGAAGCTCTGTGTTTTGGGGCCATGTTTTTTTCTTATACCTGCTAACTGTTGACAGTCTTGCAGAACGTGTTCTGCCGTCATGTCCGCCTTTTTGCAGGGGCACAGGCTAGTTGTGTCAATCTTAAATTTGTGGAACATGTGGGCTCGGAGCTTGTTGTGACCGGTACGGAGACGAAGTATGGCAACTCGTTCACTACGAGAGAGACCATAGTATCCGTCGCTGTTGGTATACTGAGGATGGTCTTTTGTCCATTTGTTTTCATAGTGCGAGCCGATGGTTGTTCTGGCTTTCGCATAACTGATCTCGAGATCAGTCTGAGGTAGTCGCCCTCCTTCTTTGGCTAGTTTGTCGGCTGCTTCGTATTTTTCATTGACCACCGATACACGATGGCTGATGTTGTCAACATCACACCTGCCATCTTTACTACCTAGTGTTTTTCTTGGTACCTAATTGAGGCTGGGTCGATCTGAGAGCCGTTACACTTGGACAAAAATCCATACCCACCGTGGAATTGATGAACTCGGACCACTAGCATAAGAAGCAAGTTCACTAACAACCTAAGCTACTGCGTCTCTCAGATGGATAGACAAAATGAAATAATACATAATGGATAGATATCTTATGTTCACATTTGAAATGAAAATCTTGGCTTATCCTTTTACAGGACGTAGCCATCAACAACAGTAAACGAGTCGTTGATTTTCTAGGCATCACAGATATGTTCAGTAGTTTGTCATTGCTTTCACAACGGTGAGGTCTATCTTTACCTTTCGTAAAAATCTCACGGAAACGAATTTGCTTCCAAACTTCCCGCCGTGGAGTTTGAACCATGTACGGTTGGGTTGTGAATCGAGCTCATTACCGCCTACGCGACAGATGTTCACATTTATCTCCACATAACAATGAAAACTGAAACGATTCAAACATCTATGTTCTGTGTAAGATGCTAGCGTGCCAATCCCGAAATCTCATTGATAGCTATTAAATTACATAGTCTCATTACGTATTGGGTACGGTTGCCTAATTGCTGACTTCAGCTCTCAAGATTTTTTCTATCTGTCGCAATCATACTGCTCACAAGAAGATGTATCACGTTGGAGTGGCCTAATTACTTCCACCCACAAAAAAAAACAGCAAAAATATCACATAATTAGTTTATGTAAACTTTAACCAGAGGGAACCGGCTTAACATGTCACAAGCGAATTGTATGATCAAATTACTGTTTAAAGAACTCAGAATTGTTGTTTGAGTAGTCAAGAGAACCATGAACGAAGTCAATACGTATCGATCTTGTGTGTGTATTCGTATTTGTTCCTTGGAAATTATGTCAGTTTTCAACCAACTTCCAATACCAGAATTATTTGGATTAGTTGTGAAATTAACAGACAGAGAACGATATTAAGAAGATGAGGTAATCTGAAACTGTGTAACTGTCATCAAAATGCGTATGAGTGCCCCACCTGGTGGTATCATATGATATAAACGCAGTGTATTTATGCTATGAAATGTTACTTTAAATCAGTAACGTTTCTTTTGGAATATTTTGTAACATAAACAAGTTGATTTATAAAGTCGATTCCAGATGATATGTTTTGCACACGTTTTCATCCACACAAAAGTGTGCTTGTTGTATCTTCAAATGTGGGATCTGGAGAAATATTATTCCAGAGAATTGTTTGATTAGCTTTATGAAGATTGTGTAAGTAGATTTGCTGTTACAAGAATTGTTTGATTAGCTTTATGAAGATTGTGTAAGTAGATTTGCTGTTACAATAATTGTTTGATTAGCTTTATGAAGATTGTGTAAGTAGATTTGCTGTTACAAGAATTGTTTGATTAGCTCTATGAAGATTGTGTAAGTAGATTTACTGTTACAAGAATTGTTTGATTAGCTTTATGAAGATTGTGTGTAGTTGTGTTACACGAATTGTTTGATTAGCTTTATGAAGATTTGTAAGTAGATTGCTGTTACAAAAATTGTTTGATTAGCTTTATGAAGATTGTGTAAGTAGATTTGCTGTTACAAGAATTGTTTGATTAGCTCTATGAAGATTGTGTAAGTAGATTTGCTGTTACAAGAATTGTTTGATTAGCTTTATGAAGATTGTGTAAGTAGATTTGCTGTTACAGAGAATTGTATTTGATTAGCTTTATGAAGATTGTGTAAGTAGATTTACTGTTACAAGAATTGTTTGATTAGCTTTATGAAGATTGTGTAAGTAGATTTGCTGTTACAAGAATTGTTTGATTAGCTCTATGAAGATTGTGTAAGTAGATTTACTGTTACAAGAATTGTTTGATTAGCTTTATGAAGATTGTGTAAGTAGATTTGCTGTTACAAGAATTGTTTGATTAGCTTTATGAAGATTGTAAGTAGTATGTTCAGAATTTTTGATTACTTAAGAATAGTATTTGATTAGCTTTATGAAGATTGTGTAAGTAGATTTGCTGTTACAAGAATTGTTTGATTAGCTCTATGAAGATTGTGTAAGTAGATTTCTGTTACAGAATTGTTTATTAGCTTATGAAGATTGTGTAAGTAGATTTACTGTTACAAGAATTGTTTGATTAGCTTTATGAAGATTGTGTAAGTAGATTTACTGTTACAAGAATCGTTTGATTAGCTTTATGAAGATTGTGTAAGTAGTATTTGATTAGCTTTATGAAGATTGTGTAAGTAGATTTACTACTACAAGAATTGTTTGATTAACGTTATGAAGATTGTGTAAGTAGATTTGCAGTTACGAGACTTGTTCTGTGGATTTATTGCTATATGAATTGTTTGTGAATGTGTACCATTAACGGTAGATCATGTGGTGGTAATTGTACTATTA
Source organism: Arion vulgaris (assembly GCA_020796225.1). Lineage (NCBI taxonomy): Eukaryota > Metazoa > Mollusca > Gastropoda > Stylommatophora > Arionidae > Arion > Arion vulgaris. The sequence continues at coordinate 26,993,994 of CM036765.1, read as the reverse complement.
ACGGTAGATCATGGCATTATTAATTGTACCATTAATGGTAGATCATGGCATTATTAATTGTACTATTAACGGTAGATCATGATATTATTAATTGTACCATTAACGGTAGATCATGGCATATTAATTGTACTATTAAGGGTAGATCATGTGGTGGTAATTGTACTATTAATGGTAGATCATGGCATTATTAATTGTACCATTAACGGTAGATCATGGCATATTAATTGTACTATTAAGGGTAGATCATGTGGTGGTAATTGTACTATTAACATTATCCCATGTGATGGTAATTATACAATGAACAGTAGTTCATGTGAGAGTAATTATACCATTAACATTAGTTCATCTGGTAATTACTCATATATAGCTGCAGCTGCTTATTCACAAATAGTATTATAAACGATTGTGAAGTAATAGGAAAATATAACTAGAAATTATACCACTAATTACTAAATGAAATGAAAATCGTGGCATATCATTTACACGACTTAGCCATCAACCTCAGATTTTTTCTATGCACCACTTATACGTTCAGTAGTTCCATTGCTTTCTGAACGGAATTACTAGATAGTGGTAGTAAAATACATTGTACGTAAACTTTATTTATGGCTACTACATCTAAACCATATTGTTACATGTAGAAATTGTGACTGCAACTGTCGCTCTCGCTCTCTCTTAGCTGATTTCTACTCTTCGTCATATCTTTCAATTATGCACATGGTTCTCCGATCTTTCAAACTTCAATTTTTTCTACTGTTCATCGTCAGGTATTTTGTGTGACCTTCCCACACTTCTCTTTCTATGTTCATTCAATTCAAGCATGTGTTTATTATTATTTTGGTTGTTGTTTTATGTGGTAGTGGGTGTATTCAATCCATTACCACTTATCTCTCTAATCATCGTTCCTTTCTGTTCTGTTCTCTTCCACAGTTCTGTATTGTATGTATTATCACTTCTGGTTATCTGATACGGAGTATGTTTGAGCATTACATCTGGTGATAAATGCATGCAGATTGGATGTAGTGTTATTGGACATATGTCACCGTTTAAAGGAATTTATAACAAGGCAAGTTTAACATTTATATTTAACAGTTGAATAACATCATGAGGAATGTTACAGACGATAGCAGAAAAGAATAATACAATCATTTTATAATCGGAGACGAGAAATACATGAACTCTTAGATATGCGGATGATACAGTGTTAATGCCAACATGGCAAAAATGGGCTGAGAATTTAATAATGGATTTGCAGGAGAACAGCGGAAAACAAAATCTATATCTCAATGTGGTAAAAGCAACAATAATTACAACGGATAAAACAAGCATGACAAAATATATTTTTATCAACGGAGAGAAAATAGAAAATATGAATAATTTTGAATATCTTGTTCCACTGCTAACAAGAGATGAAAATAGGATGACGGAAGTTAAAAGAAGAACAAACATGGCGTTACCCAAAAAATTTAAAAATAAAAAAACGGTATGAAATGGAACTGATAGGAAAATACAGATCAGAATAGTAAGAGCATGCATATTTCCAGTGGCAACGAATGGGTGTAAAGCATGAACATTTAATAAAGTTGTGGAAAATATATGTGTTTTTGAACGTAAGTGTCACATAAAAGTCATCCGTTTATCATGGACAGAGAAAAGAACAAATAGATATATCAAGAAAAATTCAAAATAAAGAAAACTGGCTGCTGCTACAAATAAGACTGAGAAAATTGAAGTATTTTGGACATATAAAGAGACATACAGATTTGGAGAATATCATCATGGAAGACGACATACCAGCAAAGAAGAGAAGAAGGAAGACCACATAGAAGATGGATTCAGGATGTAACTGATGATTTGAACACGACGGCTAGTGAGGCCGGACATCTGGCATATGAGAGAGAGAGAGAGAGAGTGGGAGAGAGAGAGTGGGAGAGAGAGAGAGTGGGAGAGAGAGATAGAGAATTTACAAAGGATTGTTAGGGTGGCAAAGCTCTGCTCAGAACAAACTATTTGATGATGACGGTATACAGTCTTAACTAGTCAATGAGAAATCTCTCTTTCTTTTTTCTCTTCTTTTGTTTTCTTGTGGCTTTTGAACTCCGGTTGTGGCATAATTCTTCAACCAACTCAAGCCAAGTCTTTCTATTTTTAGAGTTTTTTTCTTTTTCAGCTCCTTACATTGCCTTTCATAAATCGGTACTCCTCACCTACACATCTCCTCTCTATATATTCTAGGCTCTCTTTATCTATAAACTCAAACTACATCAAAACCTTCACTATTGTCTTTGTCGATAAAACATGCTTGTTTGTTTATGAAGAAGTACATCACGTGTTGAATGTGTTGTCATTAGTTCTAGAACAATCTACTGTATAATTTCAACCTCCGCTCGTCAGCAGTTTTTCTCAGTAGTAGATCCTGTTGTTTTCCATATGACTCAAATGTTATATATTATGTATTAATTATTGTTTATGAGCTGTGATCTTGTGATGTGCCAAATACGACTTTCTCTCTCAACGAATTATATATATATTATATATATATATATATATAGTTCTGCTTGGCTGCTGGATAATGTCAGACTGTGGTTGTAGATGTCCGTCTACTCCCACTTTCTTAGTCTCCACTGTATGTGCGGCCTACTTCTTCTCTTTCTCTCTCCCTCTCGTATGTGCTCACTCTTGATCTCTTTCTCACTATGTGTCTCTCTATGTGTGTCTTCACTCGCTTTCACTTGTCGCTCTCTCTGCGTATTTATCTCATTCGCTCTATCGTTCTCTATCTCGCGCCCCCACCACCCTCTATCTCCATATCACGTGCACATTTTTGGTCATTCGTTTTCTCTTATCTTTTTTGACTGTTTCTTCCGTGTTTTTTCTGTCTAGATGTGTCTCAATTTTGTTGTCTTTCTCGCTCGCCCCTTGTCTCTCTCACACCCCTACTTGCATTCTTCGTCTCTCTCTCTCTCTCTCTCTCTCTCTCTCTCTCTGGGTGTGTCTACACTGTATACTATTATGTTTGTCAATGCATTTTTATATTACTGTTAACTGTTACGCGTCACGTGCATTACATATTTCATCTCATATCCACTACACCGAAACACGCACACACCCACACATATACAAACACGTACACACTCTCTCACACATATTCTTTTTCTCTCTGCCTGCGCAATCAGTCCCTCATCTTCCATCATCATCTTCTAGAACAGTGACAACAGGCATTTCTCTATATGTGCATAGTCAGACACTTCCTTGTCAAATAGGTCTTCACTAATATCAGTTATACGTGGTATCACATTTCTAATACACTACAGACATAGGTTTAATTTTGTTTCTAATAATAATGACATATTTACCAAACCTACGTCATATTTTGAAATAACACTGAAGGTTATATTACTGTTGTTGTGCTTTAATTCGTTATAAATAAATCACATTTCCCGTAGCCTTTTCAGAAGCGGTGGAGAAGATCATTAATGTCTTTGGATGCATTAATGCTACAGAAGAGTAGTTAGAATATCACGGACAGAGAAAAGAACAAATGCTTCTGTTCTGCAGCAGCTTGATACTAAATAGAGTTGGCTATTAAAGAGAATAAAATCAAGGAAAATTAAATATTTCAGACACATCAAACGACATGAGTGAATAGAGAAGTTAATTTTGGAGGGAATGATGCCTGGAAGAATACTGAGAGGTAGACCTAGAAGACGATGGGTACAAGATGTCATTGATGATCTGAGAATGGCTGCCGCTGACGCCGGTCAACTTGCACAGAACAGTTTTATCAGGAATGATGTCATGGGAGCCAAGTTATGAAAGGGACAGGCTACTTGATTATGAGGTGTGCAGGAGGTAGGAAGGCCAATTCCTTTTCTTACGTGTGAAACGTCAAGGGTGGGAACTGAACCCACACCCCTCTGAGTCTGAGTCGATATGCGAACGCTTAGCATTACGCAAATCCATCCCTGCTTTTTTTATTACAAAGTATATATATATAATCTCGCATCTATGCTTATAATAACGTTAATGAAACAACGTTATCAATAATAACGAAAGCTAGATAATATAGTCTAAATTACATATAAATTATACATCCATCAACGTAGAATGTCTTATAAATATTCTGAGAACACTTTGCCAGAAAATATCACAAATGCGTTTTTAATTGCACGTCAGTGGCAAACAAGATCAGAGGCAGAAGATGGAGATGACTTAGACGTGTGCAGAATATCACAGGGCACTTTAAAGAAGAAAAAACCACAGCTCTTTGATCTACACCAAACGGAAGGAGATGGGATAGATCAAAGAAAACATGAATACTGACGTTTGATACGGAAATGATAGAGTCTGGTCTGACAGGAGATACCTTGGGTAGAAAGGAATTGAACCGGCATAAATGGGGATCACTTTTGAATGTCTTATATGTCAACTACAACATGAAGAGGATATAGTTAAAGACGAAACTTATTGCAAATGAAAGACTCCCATTTGGGAAAGGATTGTGCGTGTGCGGACGTGCGCGCGCGCCTGTGTTGTATCGAATACCATTAATGTATAGTGTAAACATCAAGAGGCTACAATACAAACGATTGAGAACCGCTGATGTGTACAAGTTGGTCGACCAAACATGTCTGAGGTTCAAATATTTTTCTATTTAGAATGTAGTTCTGTAATGTGGTAGACGACTGTCGTTTTCATTAAGAAATATAGGCATGACTATTAGAAAGAAAAATGATGGAGTAACTTTGAGGCTAGTCCAAATCATATTATAGTGAAACATTTGTTGTACAGGTGTAAGTCTCTGCAAACATATACACTAAACAATTGTTGGATAGACATATGAAGATATCTGCAAACATATACACTAAACAATTGTTGGACAGACATATGAAGATATCTGGAAACATATAGACTAAACAATTGTTGGACAGACATTTGAAGGTCTCTAGAAACATATACACTAAACAATTGATGGATAGACATATGAAGGTCTCTACAAACATATATACTAAACAATTGATGGACAAACATATGAAGATATCTGGAAACATATACACTAAACAATGTCAAGAAAAATTAGAGACAACCGGTAATGGAACGTTATCTATGCCATAGTTTGCAAACATTGTGATATTGTTTACATATGCGAAACTGGCAAGAAGCGTAGTAGCCGTTTTTGCCATCATCTGCGGGATATATTCCACATCTCTTTGACCTCTGTAGTCACCTACAACAATAGCACGGACTTTCCAGTGGCTAATGGTATCCCGTTCACAGTCATGCGATCGTATTTTACTGAAAATCGGAATTGATTTACTGGAAATTATGTTATTTCTATGTATGATATTTTCCTGACGTTTGCCTTTTCTATGATTCTTGATTCACCTAGTACTACTTTCACATCCTCTTATACGTATATTTGATTTCGTTTTCTTTTTACTTATAGTTCTAACGTTTCCATTATATTTCGTTTCGCTTCAAGTCTCACCATATCAACAGGTATACGCCTTAATTGTTACAAGAGTACTCAATATGTAATTGTACTATCGTTTTTGACCATATTGTGTCTTGTATCATTTGCTTGCTAAAGCCGATTTGGTTGACGATATTTTTTATTCCAACGGAAACTACCCTACTCGATTTGATATTGCTCCTTTGGTATAAATGTCTTCTGGAGTATTCCATATAATAGAATTATATTAAAATATGTGACATTTAAAAAAAAAAAAGCATTATTATTTGGGTTTCATTAGGATTGTGTACTTTTTGGGCTGCTATAAACACGTTGAGCAAGCATTTTTCTAGCTATCTAGTCTTTGCGTAGTGCTATGTTTAGCGTTTTTGATAATTAACAATTAGTTTTCAATATACATTTTTTCCCATTAATGAAAGTAACACATAAATAGTACGTTTTTGCTGTTTTGTGGCGTATTCTTGTCTCATTTGGAAATTACTTTTTGTTATCTTAACTTTAAGGGTAATATCACAAAACTGGTCACATTTGGTTAATAATTGGTTTGTCTCCCTTAACGAAAGAAATTGCCTCTTAAGATGATTTTATACACATTTATATACAACTTCTCAATTTTCTGAAAGCATTACATTATTTTCTTAATGAGTTAATTTACCCCTCTCTATCAACCACTACCCTAACACGTCTTAGTGAATTAGTTCTCAATATCTCTTTTTATAAAAGTTCTTTTGTTCTTTTTTTTTTGGGTTGGGACTAGATTGATGGCGTTGCCAAGTATACTAAAATGCGAACTAGGCGAATTTGGATAAAGAAATGTATATATATGGTATTATATAAGCGTGGACAAATGAATAATTAAATAAGAAATGATAGTATATATGGTATTATATAAGTTTGGACTAAAAAGAATAATTAAATAAGAAATGTATATATATGGTATTATATAAGCGTGGACAAATGAATAATTAAATAGAATGAATATAGTTAGTGACAAATGAATAATTAAATAAGAAATGTATATATATGGTATATAGGACAAATGAATAATTAAATTAAAAAATGACAACAGTCGACGTTTCGGCCGTAGACCTTTATCAAGTTGTCATTTTTCTCATTTTCATTTTCTTTTTCTTATTTAGTTATTCATTTTTTCTCGCTTATGTAATGCTGTACATACCTGCCTTATACAAATCGCCAAGTTACTCAGTATTGCCGCAGCCTCACCACTGTTTTCTCCAGATCTGATCTGATCTGATCTGGTCACCTCCGATTTGTAGGTTTGCCGTACGTCGCCTTAAAATGTGGAATTAGTCATTCTTGCCTGTACACGTATCATCTGTAACATTATGCATGGGATAGATGTGATGTCCCTCCTATCATTTATACATTGATGACTGTATTGACATCATTGATATTCCGGAAACTGATTTGTTATGATTGATTAATATTATCATAGATTTCAATCATCCTAATTGTTTAATCTCTTACAGTTCAACTTCTGAAATGTTGTCACTACTCTTGGAAGGGAATGTAGAGATTGGGGTATTATGAAAGCTGAACTCGCAATTAACTAGCTGATAGCATATAATGCCAGTGATGCCCATGCTATGTCACATTGGGCATTCCCATGCGTGCTGTGTCCTCCGCTGCAGCAGCCATCCCAAAGTCCATTTGCTCACCATACCCATGAAAAGTTGATTAGTATACATTCTTTCTCTACAACGAAGACGATACTGTCTGGCATGTCCAAACTTAACGCCTAATTCTCGAACTCGGTCCAGTGTCTGAGATTCGCCCATATCACACAAATGAGAGCGTACACCATTTATGACATTGGCTCTGTCCAGCTATTTAATATAAAAAATTATAGTACCACATTTTTAAAAACAAAATCCCATAGCCTTTCAGTCCTAGGTTGAAGTGCCCGTCACTTCAATTTCTGATCCTAGTGTTTAGAGAAATGATGGCAACCTCATTTCTCACGAGGAACGTCAGTGGCCTTGAATAGGAGGAATTGAATTCACAACCCTCTTGAGTCCGAGTCGACAGGTGATCGCTTACGCATTACGCTAATCCGTCCCCTCTAGCAATGTAAAACTTTATATTATCGTGCTAACTCCATGATATAAGGAACACACCCTGCCACGAGATAATAATTAAAGATATTTTTAAATACGATATTAGTACATTGATTTGTATTTGTAATCAAGACGTTTATTTGTCTGATCGATGTTGTAGATATTAATACATTTTCTTACACTTCATATTCAGTGAGTTTCAAATAGCAGATGCAGATTTGTCTATTACCTTCTGTCCAGAGCGCCAACAATGACGTTTGGTTTTAATTTTAAAAAATGACTGTTTCTATGTTTCTTCTTCTTCTTTTTCTACGAACGCTCCATATCGACCACTTATTAAACCAATCTTTGTGGTTTGTATATGATCTGAGCCTAAGAGCGATTGTGCCAAGTTATGCGCCTATGTGTGCCTAGGACAGCACATCCGATTTCGGGCCACGTTTTTTATTTGCTAGGGTAGCTTTCCTTAGAGTTTCTATCTTTTATAAGTCATAATGCCCGTCTGCCCAGCGTGTTCGTAGCGCGTTGGACTACGGGTGACTATTCCTCTGTGTGTGCGAGTTCAATTCGGCGGGATGGCAGAAAAAGCCACAGATTCCCCAGATTTACGGTGTTCGTGGCACCAAACCGAAGAGTTACGATGTCCATGGCACCGAGCCGAAGAGTTACGATGTCCATGGCACCGAACCGAAGAGTTACGATGTCCATGGCACGAGCCGAAGAGCTGAAAGCCAAGTGCTTAAAAGCTCAAGTGCTTCTGGATCGGACAAAAAAAAATAAAATAAGTCATAATAATTTATTTGATTGCTTCCCTGTCTTTGTTGACATTATTTAAGGCTGTAACCCTACCCGTGATATCTGATATATATTCTTTAGATACTTTCTTCCTTCTCCTCGGCAATAAAACTCATTAACAATAGCTAGTATATATGTCTTTAGGTCATACGTGATTGTGGCTTATCTGTACTTCACTCACTTGTTTCGCTATTGCTACATAGTTTTACTACAGTCTTTCTCTATATTGATAGTACTTCACTCACCAAGTTGTGTGTGGCGTGGGCGAAATGGCGAAATGACTAAATACTATTTTTATGTGATAATAAATGTGTCCTTAAAGTTCAAATAGCTTCTTACTAGCTAGATTTACAATCTGTGCAGAAATATATTTATGTGTATCCCGAGATTGTTTCTGATTCTTTACTTTTTCGTCATGTTTCTAGTACATTCTTCTTCTTTAAAAAAAAAAAAAAAATTTATTTAACCAACCCGATCCAGAAGCACTTGATCTTTTCAGCTCTCCGGCTCGGTGCCATGGACATCGTAACCCTTCGGTTCGGTGCCACGAACACCGTAAATCTGGGGAATCTGTGGCTTTTTCTGCCATCCCGCGGAATTGAACCCGCACACACAGAGGAATAGTCACCCGTAGTCCAACGTAGTACATTCTTCATAAGCTGTTACTAATAGGGATATGTTTGTAGCTTAAGCGGTAGAGAGCTCGATCACAAACTCAAGCGTACCTGGTTCAAACCCCACGGTGGGCAAGTTTGGAAGCAAATTCGTTTTCGTGGGATTTTTGCAGAAAGGTAAAAATAGTCCTCACCGTCCAGAAAGCAATGGCAAACTACTGAACGTGTAAATGGTGCCTATAAAATCAACGACTCGTTGATAGAAACGTCCTCTAAAGGATATGCCACTATTTTCATTTTCATATGTGGAAACCAACTGCTTTTGTTGTTGTTTTGGAGGTTTTATGTGCATGTCAAGTTTCATTATCTGGGTTGTATACAGCTAAGTAGATAAATTGAAACGTTTTTGATTGTTTTTGTTACTGTCAATGTGATTTCTGGTCTCACGTTTCTACCTTGATATTATGTGTCCTGACTTTTCTTGTTACTATCGATGAGATTTCTGGTCTCACATGTATCTACCTTGATATTATGTGTCTTGACTTTTCTTGTTACTATCGATGAGATTTCTGGTCTCACATGTATCTACCTTGATATTATGTGTCTTGACTTTTCTTGTTACTATCGATGAGATTTCTGGTCTCACATGTATCTACCTTGATATTATGTGTCCTGACTTTTCTTGTTACTGTCGATGAGATTTCTGGTCTCATATGTATCTACCTTGATATTATGTGTCTTGACTTTTCTTGTTACTATCGATGAGATTTCTGGTCTCACATGTATCTACCTTGATATTATGTGTCCTGACTTTTCTTGTTACTGTCGATGAGATTTCTGGTCTCACATGTATCTACCTTGATATTATGTGTCTTGACTTTTCTTGTTACTATCGATGAGATTTCTGGTCTCACATGTATCTATCTACCTTGATATTATGTGTCCTGACTTTTCTTGTTACTGTCGATGAGATTTCTGGTCTCACATGTATCTACCTTGATATTATGTGTCCTGACTTTTCTTGTTACTGTCGATGAGATTTCTGGTCTCACATGTATCTACCTTGATATTATGTGTCCTGACTTTTCTTGTTACTGTCGATGAGATTTCTGGTCTCACATGTATCTACCTTGATATTATGTGTCCTGACTTTTCTTGTTACTGTCGATGAGATTTCTGGTCTCACATGTATCTACCTTGATATTATGTGTCTTGACTTTTCTTGTTACTATCGATGAGATTTCTGGTCTCACATGTATCTATCTACCTTGATATTATGTGTCCTGACTTTTCTTGAGTACATACACATTGCAGAAAGCCACTTTTATTTTTGTGTGTAAAGTGACTTCCTGCAATGTGTGTAGGGGTTGCAGGATAGGATAGAGCGTTGCCTCCGATAACCATACGGCCAGCGGGCTCAGGTAAAATTTCTATGAAATAAGACCACAACCGTCGCGTGACCTCACATTCCAGTATTGTTGTATAAAGACGAATTCATTTTAAAATCAGCACAACATGTTAAGTCAAGGTTATATTATGCAATAAGTTCAGTTTAACAATAAGGAATATCGGTATTATTACTATTTTTCATCAATAAATAACCATAGACTCATAGAATTGAGTAAAATTGCAAAAAAGCTTGCAGTGTTATATCAAACATATACAAAAATCAGCCCCAACTCAAAACTAGGTCAGGGTTTCCCTAGTCATTTATGTGGCCCAGTATTAGAGTTGACCGTGGATAGAGTTACACTGTACTTAAGATAATGGACACAACAAAATGTGAGCTCGTGTCCGGCATTGCTTCAAAGTTTCTGAACATGCGAGCTGTTACTGTCGAAAAAAATACAACTCCCTCCCACTGTGGAATTTTATCTTGGGACCACGCGAATTCAAAGCACGTGCACAAATCACTATATTATCACAACTCATATATAAAATGTGGTTTAAATTAAATATCTGCTTTTCGTAAACCTCTTGATTTGTCATAATAAGAATCTTCTTACAATTTCTTTGTCAGCTTGTCATCCACTTTATTTTCACTGAAGTTGCAATGAGATGATCTTCACATTATCATAAATCTTTAATGCTGATGTCATAACTTGTGAAGTGATGTTGTGAGATATAATCAGTTTTATGATTTTATGTAACTTCAGAACGACAAATAAGGACAGCATCCGTCAAATCATAACTTGATTCTCCGTGTTGACTTCTTGATTTTCTTTATCTATTATGCACATGTCAGGTCTGAAGCTGTTTGAAACGTTTCATGTTTCAACTCTCATCCCTTGTTGAACATTTAGATATAGAGGGGCATGTTTAATCCCTGCTTCGGATTTGATATTGGGATTTACTCACCAAACCTTCCCGTCAACGGTGAAACGCAAGGCAGTAATTGTTTGATATCAGTGCTTACCTTCTCTTAGATGAGTTGCTTACCTTCTCTTAGTTGAGTTGCTTACCTTCTCTTAGATGAGTTGCTTACCTTCTCTTAGATGAGTTGCTTACCTTCTCTTAGATGAGTTGATTACCTTCTCTTAGATGAGTTGTTACTTCTCTTAGATGAGTTGTTACCTTCTTAGATGAGTTGCTTACCTCTCTTAGATGAGTTGTTACCTCGTTGAGTTGCTTCCTTCTTTAGATGAGTTGCTTACCTCTCTTAGATGAGTTGTTACCTTCTTAGTGAGTTGCTTACCTTCTTAGATGAGTTGCTTACCTCTCTCAGATGAGTTGCTTACCTCTTAGATGAGTTGTACCTCTCTTAGATGAGTTGTTACCTACTCTTAGATGAGTTGTACTACCTTAGATGAGTTGCTTACCATTTCTTCTTAGATGAGTTGCTTACCTTCTTAGATGAGTTACCTTATACTTCCTCTTAGATGAGTTGTTACCTTCTCTAGATGAGTTGCTTACTGTTGATTGCTTTCTCTTAGATGAGTTGCTTACCTTCTTAGATGAGTTGTTACCTCTAGTTGAGTTGTTACCTTCTCTTAGATGAGTTGTTACCTTCTCTAGATGAGTGTTACCTCTCTTAGATGAGTTGCTTACCTCTCTTAGATGAGTTGTTACCTTCTAGATGAGTTGCTTACCTCTCTTAGATGAGTTGCTTACCTTCTCTTAGATGAGTGCTTACCTTCTCTTAGATGAGTTGTTTACCTTCTCTTAGATGAGTTGTTACCTTCGTTGAGTTGCTTCCTCTCTTAGATGAGTTGCTTACCTTCTCTTAGATGAGTTGCTTACCTTCTTAGTGAGTTGCTTACCTTCCTTAGATGAGTTGCTTACCTTCTAGATGAGTTGCTTACCTTCTCTTAGATGAGTTGCTTACCTTCTCTTAGATGAGTTGCTTACCTTCTCTTAGATGAGTTGCTTACCTTCTCTTAGATGAGTTGCTTACCTTCTCTTAGATGAGTTGCTTACCTTCTCTTAGATGAGTTGCTTACCTACTCTTAGATGAGTTGCTTACCTTCTCTTAGATGAGTGTTTACCTCTGTGAGTTGCTTCCTTCTCTTAGATGAGTTGCTTACCTTCTCTTAGATGAGTTGCTTACCTTCTCTTAGATGAGTTGCTTACCTTCTCTTAGATGAGTTGCTTACCTTCTCTTAGATGAGTTGCTTACCTTCTCTTAGATGAGTTGCTTACCTTCTCTTAGATGAGTTGCTTACCTTCTCTTAGATGAGTTGCTTACCTTCTCTTAGATGAGTTGCTTACCTTCTCTTAGATGAGTTGCTTACCTTCTCTTAGATGAGTTGCTTACCTACTCTTAGATGAGTTGCTTACCTTCTCTTAGATGAGTTGCTTACCTTCTCTTAGATGAGTTGCTTACCTTCTCTTAGATGAGTTGCTCTATTCTTCTTCGAACCCAGAAACTTATGAATTTTCACTTTTTCCGCCATATGCAATTTGCAATTGGGTTTTGGAGCCGAGCTTTGAAAACCCAGAAACCTAACAGCTCCAGGCGTGTAGTGCTATGCTTCGTGTTATGGAGACTCTACAGGAGGTTCCACCAAGTTTACATGCCCCATTTGTCAAAACCACCATTCTATGGGCCAGATACCCTTCATTCCCACTCTTTCTGTTAAAACAATTTCCAGAGAAAGCCAAGAGCTGGCTTGACTGTCAGAGTCATTAAGAAACGCATACTTTGAGCTTTACATGCAGTGAGGGCTTATCTTCGCTGCACCTCTGCATGACCAGCCCATTCCGAAATATAGTTGGGTTGTAATACGTTTATTATAATAACCTAGATCAGTTTCATGATCAAATTGTTATGTATGGACACGTTTATTTGTTTCAGTAATCTACAACAATTTCTTTCTCTCTCTCTCTCTCTCTCGCGATTACCGCCCAGACCGATGTACCAGATCTTCCCATAATTTCTTTTCATGTGGAAATCTGATTCATGCAGCCTTAGCATTGGTGTGTTTTACGTCACATCTTCAGCACCATTTGAAGCTCTGGTGCTTATCCAACGGCGATGTGTCCGGTTTCAGCCAGCGTTTACTCGGTTCGCTCTCCGTTCTATAGCCATCTAGTGTTTTTTACGGTGTGGGTTAGTTAGGCCCACGACCGACCTCCTTAGTCGCCTCTTACGATGTGCGTGGCAGGTAACAGTGGTTCTATTCCTTACACCCCAATTTGGGCCCCGGTGGTAACCACTCGAATTTCGTTTTGATGAACACAAAGTTCATAGCGTAGTTTCTCATATATCATTATGAAACATATTTCTTCCACCAATTACATCAATCGCGTCTTAAGATCACATTCAAAGCTGAGTACATTTTATTTTACAGCGACAAGGAATAAGTAACAGCTGCAACATGTCACACAAATCATTCAGGCTGTCATTATGCTAGCATTCCTTTTTAAAACATATTTCAATTGCATCTATTAATCCCCGTCTTACGAGTTGCCGTGTTTATAAATATTTGTGATTTGGAAACTGAACCGTATGTGATAATGAGTTTTCATTATCTATCTTAGTGAAAACTGACCGTATGTGATAATGAGTTTTCATTATCTATCTTAGTGAAAACTGACCGTATGTGATAATGAGTTTTCATAATCTATCTTAGTGAAAACTGAACCGTATGTGATAATGAGTTTTCATAATCTATCTTAGTGAAAACTGACCGTATGTGATAATGAGTTTTCATAATCTATCTTAGTGAAAACTGAACCGTATGTGATAATGAGTTTTCATAATTTATCTTAGTGAAAACTGACCGTATGTGATATTGAGTTTTCATAATCTATCTTAGTGAAAACTGGTCGTATGTGATATTGAGTTTTCATTATCTTAGTGAAACTGGCGTATGTAATATTGAGTTTTCATAATCTATCTTAGTGAAAACTGACCGTATGTGATATTGAGTTTTCATAATCTATCTTAGTGAAAACTGGTCGTATGTGATAATGTGTTTTCATTATCTTAGTGAAAACTGACCGTATGTAATATTGAGTTTTCATTATCTATCTTAGTGAAAACTGACCGTATGTGATAATTAGTTTTCATTATCTTAGTGGAAACTGGCCGTATGTAATATTGAGTTTTCATAATCTATCTTAGTGAAAACTGACCGTATGTGATAATTAGTTTTCATTATCTTAGTGGAAACTGACCGTATGTAATATTGAGTTTTCATAATCTATCTTAGTGAAAACTGACCGTATGTGATATTGAGTTTTCATAATCTATCTTAGTGAAAACTGGTCGTATGTGATAATGTGTTTTCATTATCTTAGTGAAAACTGACCGTATGTGATATTGAGTTTTCATTATCTATCTTAGTGAAAACTGGTCGTATGTGATAATGTGTTTTCATAATCTATCTTAGTGAAAACTGGTCGTATGTGATAATGTGTTTTCATTATCTTAGTGAAAACTGACCGTATGTAATATTGAGTTTTCATTATCTATCTTAGTGAAAACTGACCGTATGTGATAATTAGTTTTCATTATCTTAGTGGAAACTGACCGTATGTAATATTGAGTTTTCATAATCTATCTTAGTGAAAACTGACCGTATGTGATATTGAGTTTTCATAATCTATCTTAGTGAAAACTGACCGTATGTGATATTCAGTTTTCTAAGCTTGGAAACGTCATCTGACCTGCCAGTTACCAAACATATATCTGGTAAGTTGTCTTTTTTTTAAATGGGAAAAAAGCAATCATTATTGTTTCAAGTTGTTTGTTCTAAATATTTTGATTTGAATGTTTTTGGAGCATAGAATCATAATGCTGATCTGATTTAGTCTAGATTTCAATGACGTGCCAGTTGAAAGTTGAAATATTTTATTTGCCATAAAGTTGAAAAGTATCTTGAATGTCACTAACGGCAGACATATCATAATAAAAGCAATTAACAATATGATCCTGCAAATAAGACGTTGAATCGTATCATAAATATGTGCTTATATTTTACATGTGTTCAAATTACAAAAAGTTATTTGGAAATTATTTTTCTGATGAAATCTGCTTGAAATCAAATACTAAGTTTGATACGGACCATTTTACATTGTCATTTTTTAGAAAGCGGAACCCGAATAAAAAAGCACGTAGAAATCGGATGTGTTGGCCTACGGGTTTGTAGACGCCTAACTGGAGTAGCACAAACTTCACTGTATACAGAGTCTTGTACAACAGAACATCAGGGATAAAAGGCTAGAGGAAGACATCGAAAAAGTTGGTTAGATAACATAGCAAAATCATGTAAAAAAAAATCAAAAATCACGACACTGGACACCAAAGAAGAAGAAGAAACTTGGTAACAGTGTGACAACAACAGAAGAAGAAGTCCTGATCCAGCTCCAGATGACGTGTAAAAAATATTGTCTATCGAACACACTTTATGTATAGATTTACTATGATTTTAGGAAAGTAAAACCTCTCATTATAGAACCACATATACTGGTTTATGCTGTAGAATTGTGTCCGATCAGATTGGTCATAGAGAAGGCCGACAGAGCTGATTCAGGCTCGAACTTAATGTCGACTTCACCAAATGAGTGACAGAGAGTTCTAGGTTCACCATCTGAAGTGAAAGAGAGAGAGAGAGAGAAAGAGAGAGAGCAGAGGAAAGAGAGAGACAGAGAGAGACAGAGAGAAAGAGAGAGAAAGAGAGAGACAGAGAGAGACAGAAAGAGAGACGAGAGAGAGAGAAAGAAAGAGAGAGACAAGAGAGAGAGAGAAGAGAGAGCAGAGAGAAAGAGAGAGACAGAGAGAGAGAGAGAGAGAGAGAGAGACAGAGAGAGAGAGAGAGAGAGAGAAGAGAGAGAAAGAAAGAAGTGTAACAGACTATTTCATTGATGATTGTAAGAACAGATAGAAGAAAAAGAAACTGTCTTGTCCACTAATTGATTCGATTTTATTAAGCGATCGCCGTCATGGCATATTAAACATTTCCATTTGTTCCACGCCCTCCGCTGCAGCAGCCATCCCAAAGGTCACTTTTCCCATTAGACGTCGACTATTGTATCTTCTCTCTATCACGAAGACGACATTGTCTGACATGTTCAGACTTAATTCCTAATTCTGGCAATTATTCTCAATATCTGAGACTCACCCTTATCACTTAACCGAGTATGTACAGCATTAATGACATCGCCTGTGTCCATACTTCTTCCAGTTTGAGTAAAAGTAAAGGAACTCTTTTTATACCACGACTGGGTAACACGGTGTTAGACCCGTATTTTTCATTGACAGTCAGCACACGATGGATGATGTGGTCTAATATCTATATTGTTTTATGCTACGTATATATCACATATCGTGTTTATGCTGGATATATTTCAGTCTCCATCTTGTCATCATCAACACAAATACAGGGTGTTCAAGATAAAAGTAGCCGGGTCAAGTGAACCAATCTGGCATATGTTTATGAAAATGAGATGGTGCAATTATGACGTAGTATAGGTCAAGAGAGCAAGTCATTTTGAGGTGTGTAATTATGATGCGGGAATTGACGATCAACAATGGTGACGAAGGACGACCAAGTCAGAACCGGTTTAAATAGTAAATAGATAGAACGCAATGCGTACCTGACCACTTTTAATTTGTCAATGAAGCTGCTTTTATCTTTAGCACCCTTTAGTACTTATATACACATCATATTTATCTGTGTGAATCCATGAAAGCTCTGACGGTGGTCGTAATGCATTTTGGTCTAGAGCATAGATTCCCAAACTTTTCGGCCCACCGCCCACTTTGCACGACATAAACTTTGTAACGCCCTCCCTAATATAACAGTTTGCCAACGCTCCCCTCCCCTGCCACATTTATATATATATATATATATATATATATATATATATATATATATATATATATATATATATATATATATATATATATATATATATATATATATATACATGCGCTATTTCCACTTTGACATAGAAAATTTATGTATATTTCTGTCATACATGTTCAATTTTCAAATGATTATATACATGAAATAGAAAATTGATGAAAAATGGATCGTGTAAGATGGGCTTAAGATGAATTAAAATGCAGAATTAAAATTTTAAATGATTATTTAATCGCTAAATCACGAAAAAAAGCTCACCCCAAATGTTTCTGAATCAACTATCTCGGCCCCCTTCCTCTTGGAAGGCTTCAGCGCCCACTGGGGATGGTAACGCCCACTTTGAGAACCCATGGTCTAGTGCGTCAGACTACATTAGTGCCATGAACTAAACATGAAATAGTGAGACCTCTAGAAGCCTCTGGCAGAGAATCCGACTTTCATTGGGAATACTTTTGATCGGATTGTTTCAGAGAGAGAGAGAGAGAGAGGGGGGAGAAAGAGTGAGAGAGAGATAGAATGGGAAAGAGATAGAGTCTCCCTTTCGTCTGAGAATTTTGTATAATTTAAAAAAAAAAAAAGTTTATGCCGGTATTATTTCATTTCTAAATTAAATGACATTTCATCTCTCGTATACTGTCCTGCTGCCACCCTCAATACCTCCCATTTTTTAGCTACATGTGAAGTGCATAAGCAATTCCGGTTTCAAGTTACAGAATAGAAACTCGGGAAAGATATAGAAATATTTCCACTATTTTATACAGTCTGTATACATTACAAATACATTGGTAGCAAGGTATTGCAAGGTGGTCTCTGTGGCTAAGTGGTAATACCTTTGCATTGCGAGTCGAAGGTAGTGGGTTCTGAACTGGACGCGCCGTTCTGTTCACGAATGCATTTTTTTCCAGAGACCCCTAGATTGTTACCGGA
Organism: Arion vulgaris; assembly: GCA_020796225.1. Classification (NCBI taxonomy): domain Eukaryota; kingdom Metazoa; phylum Mollusca; class Gastropoda; order Stylommatophora; family Arionidae; genus Arion; species Arion vulgaris. The sequence goes on along the minus strand of CM036765.1, from coordinate 26,975,798 downwards.
GCTACTGAGTTCGTGCTTTGTGCAATAGTGGCGTGCCATTTCTGCGGAGATGGACCGAACTATATGGGGTAAAACTCGGTGCAATGAAGTCAATTCTTCGAGTTAACAACTATTAAATAGGTATTGTTATTTACTTAGTGTTCTATCTATAATTACTATTATTGGTTGATTGATTGTTAGGACCATCATCATTGCACTTCGGTGAGTAACCATGTGTGCCCTGATATATTTCATATACAGGAAGATCTCATCGATAGTACACTAACTCCGTAGCACCGCGAGGGTCCCTGTTGTAATTTATAATATAGTGAAAATATTTTAAATGAAACTTATTTTTAAATTTTTGTAAGGAATTTTACACAGACAACGATCTTCTTAGTTTTGAACTGCTAAGGGTTCTTTTATGTGCTCAACCTGAACACATGACCTACGTTGTATCGTCCGTCTCCGATAGGACTAAAAACTCGATCTCACATACACTGTGATCAGGATCTCTGGAAAATATCCCGATGACTTCACGAGGGAATGAATCGAATACATTTAGAACGAGAAGCGAACACATAAACTTCTACACCACAGAGTCCCATTATACTTACAAGTTATCACTACTATTGTTAGAAACGGCAATACGGATACTTCAGATGTATCAGTATAATTATTGCAAACGAAAATCTGATAAAACAAATTGTAAACCAACACAAGTTTTTAAGAGTTTTGCCGTGTGTTCTGAATGTTGGGAGTTCGAATCAGGATCGTGTCGTTCAGTCCGCATGTGCATTTTTGCCGGAGATCCCAAGAATTATTACTGGAGCTATGGAGTTTGGTATTTTTAACAACACACTCGACAGGTAGCTTGAAACCAGGTGCAATATAGTCAATCCTTCGCCTTTAGAACCTGAGACACTGACATGTGACTAAAAGTTATATCAAACTTCAACCAATGCAATACTACTTTGGTTTCTCACTCACAGCAAAATGTTCTGTGTCGAAACATATAGTCTGTCTATACTAAGTTTATTTGTTTGTTCGTACGTAATTATAAGTCAAGCAGCATTTAATAGCTACCAGGCCCGCCTGCCCAGCGTGTTAGTAGCGCGTTGAAAAAAGTCACAGTTTCTCCAGATTTACGATCTTCGTGACACCGAACCGAAGGGTTACGATGTTCATGGCACGAGCCGAAGAGCTGAAAGCTCAAGTGCTTCTGGATCGGAACAAAAAGAAAAGAAAAGGCTACAGTCAGGACATCGTAACCCTTCGGTTACGTACACCGAGCACCGTAAATCTGTGGCTTTTTCTGCCATGCCGCGGAATTGAACCCGAACACACAGAGGGATAGTCACCCGTAGTCCAACGCGCTACGAACACGCTGGGCAGACGGGCGACTGTAGCCTCATGGAAATATGCTAGTTTGAACTAACCACGTCTCTTAACATCCACACTAAAAATAGATTCTTTCTCGGATATACCATACATACTCATTCGTTTCGTAATGTGTTTTCTGTACACGTGCGCGTGTATTTATTCTTTCTGAAAAGTTCATTGTATGTCAATCTTATCTTGAATTCTGATACAAGAAATATATTAACCCCGCACATAATGAATGTCACAGCAGGGTATCCACTGGTTTAGCTTATATAATGTCAGTTAATACTTGCTTGCTTCTGGTATGCTTGCACCGACCATGTTTCATTCAGTATCTACAACGTGAATTCAGTATCGGCTGTTTGGAAATCAACAATGATTGAGATCAATATCGAGTAAGTAGGCAACTTGAATAATAATAGGTTGATATCCATTTACTAGGTGTGCATTTTTTAAAAGAAACTTTTAAGTGCTTGCATATTTTTATGTGGAGAGACGATACGAATTAACATCGAACTGGCGTGTTGGGCCGCTGAACGCTGCTGGATTTGTTGAGACGGAGATCGAAGCACATATGGACGTGTCCGGAGCGCTATGATGATAGTCCTCATATAACTGATGACTGATAGCCACGTCTCATTCAACCATAGATCAGAGACAAAAATTATTATGTTAGTACATTTTAGCTATGAACAAATAGACGATAGATATATCTCAGTCACACGTATATTATTTATTCAGTGAATAACAAACGCTACAACACAGATTCCTTATTTTACGTTATATTTATGGTACTCAAAACATTTGCCAAGTTATTATGAAAGCAGTATTTTTGTGAATGTGTCCTCTATATGTTTGTGTGTGTTTTTAATCCTAGGATTTAGTGACGAGCAAGAAAGTGTGCTTATGTTACGTGGATGATGAGGTAAGGTTTAATATATGATAAGTTTAAGTCTAAGAGTTTTTAAGCCGAAGGATTGACTTCATTGCACCGGGTCTCTCCCCGGAGAAATGGCACGCCACCGCCGAGAGTGTTGCACAACCTTCGACCCACGACCGTCGACTCACAAGGCAAGGGGCTTAACCAGTTAGACACAGACACCCCTTGATAAGTTTAATTTATACAGTATATTGTTGAATGAAGGAGTTGTGGATATTTTAATTGAAAGCTGTCGAGAGCTTTGATGATCATGAGTGGTATGATGTCACTATTGTTTGTAAGGAGATTTCAGCGATTTGATCATGAGTGGTATGATGTCACTATTGTTTGTAAGGAGATTTCAGCGATTTGATCATGAGTGGTATGATGTCACTATTGTTTGTAGGGAGATTTCAGCGATTTGATCATGAGTGGTATGATGTCACTATTGTTTGTAAGGAGATTTCAGCGATTTGATCATGAGTGGTATGATGTCACGGTTTTATATATTATCGATATGAGGGAAGTAAATAAAAAAAAAAAGTAAAGGAACCCTTTCATACCTCGTGGACGCCCGAGTGGTTACCGGGGCCCAAATTAGGGTGCAAAGAATAGAACCACTGTTACCTGCCACACATGTCGTAAGAGACGACTAAGGAGGTTTGGCTGAAATCGGATGCACGTGTCCTAAACCTGTAGAAATATATGCGTTTAGGGGCCTACCAAACCAATGTGCAACGTATACACGTTCTTGGCAAAGATCAAACATGTCACAAGGAGTGATTAAAATTGGTCGTAAAGAACGAACGCAAAGAAGAAGAAGAAGAAGAAGAAGATACCTCGTGGTTTATAGGGCAATACAGTGTTAGGTCTGTATTTTTCATTGACCGTCGGCACACGATGGGTGATGTGGTCAACATCACGCCGCCCGCCTTTACTTTCCAAGAGCATGTCTGGTACCCAGTTGAGGCTGGGTCGACCTGAGAGCCGTCGCGGTCGGAAAAATTCCACGGTACTGCGGGAGTTGAACGATATGAGGGAAGACTGCAGTAAAACTATACAGCAATTGCGATTTTATGTAGGGAGATACCAGCAATATGATCATGGGAGGTATGATGTCACGGTTTTATGTAGGGAAGCTCGAGGGATTTGATCATGGAAGGTATGATGTCACTATTGTTTGTAGGGATGCCCGTCTGCCCAGCGTGTTCGTAGCGCGTTGGACTACGGGTGACTATCCCTCTGTTTGTGCGGGTTCAATTCCGCGGGATGGCAGAAAAAGCCACATATTCCCAGATTTACGGTGTTCGTGGCAGCGAACCGAAGGGTTACGATGTCCATGGCACTGAGCCGAAGAGCTGAAAAGCTCAAGTGCTTCTGGATCGGAAAAAATTGTTTGTAGGAGATTTCAGCGATTTGATCATGGAAGATATGATGTCTCGGTTTTATGTAGGGGGATTCGAGAGATTTGATCATGGTAGGTATGTCACGGATTTAATCATAATTTATCATTCTACCTTCTTTCCAACCAGAGAGGAGAAATATATAATTTATAATTTTAAACATAACATATACGTGAAGTAGGGTCTAAACATGGCAATGCATTTAAGTAAATAAGACATGCACATTTTTTGCCCTTTTTTAACATTAAATCCTTACCCCCACTTGACCAGCTACAGCAAACCTCTTCTGCAGTTCATGAGATGGGCATTTGATATATTTGTATAAGAAAGTTGATGTATGTTGTCTATATAGCTTGCTGCTTAAGTGCTTCGTGAATATATATCTATGAAAATAAGCACATATTCTATGAGCTGTGCTAAGTCTGTGATAATCTGTCAATATTGAAGTGCTGGAGATCATCAGTAAATGGAATTGTAGGCGTGTCAGGATGTGAGTGATGAATGATGATCTGTGTTTGTCGAGTGTAGGCAAAGATAGAAATTTCTGGATGTTTGGGTGTTGTAAATTATTCGATGTCACCGTCTTTTGCGACTTCTTGACACTCGCATTCTTGGATGTAGTGTTGATATAACCAAAGGTGAGAGTTCACAATGTTGTTGTTAATGGACAGGTAGATCTTCTTCTTCTTTGCGTTCATTCTTATAAACCAAGTTAACCAGTTTTTGTGATCTGTGTGGTTTGCGTCGAGAACATGAATACGTTGTGCTCCGGTTCACAGACATCTGCGGCATATAGGACAGATGCATGCGAAGCACAGGCAGATGAAAACGGGTCTAAAGACGAAGCATTGACTTCAGTTCGTCAGATTTCATCATAGGGCGTGATCACTCTCCACATAAAGTGCACATCTCCTGCCGAGAGTGTCATAGGGCTTGATCACTCTCCATATAAAGTGCACCTCTCCTGCCGAGAGTGTCATAGGGTTTGATCACTCTCCATATAAAGTGCACCTCTCCTGCCGAGAGTGTCATAGGGTTTGATCACTCTCCATATAAAGTGCACCTCTCCTGCCGAGAGTGTCATAGGGTTTGATCACTCTCCATATAAAGTGCACCTCTCCTGCCGAGAGTGTTGCACGAACTTCGTAGCTCCTGCAGTAATCATAAAGAAATTTTCTACACAAGAAAATCCGCACTTGTGCAAAAAAGCGTGTAGTGTTCTATCAAACTTCTGTAATTTCCAGCCCCCTTTTCTGATGTAGGTCAGGGAATTCCAGGTCAGTTGGCTGGCCTAGTTATCTAGAGTTGGCTGTGACTGAATCAAGCTTTCCGGATTCGAACTAACGACGTTCAGAACGTCAAGTCAAACTGCAAAGAGACCTTCCATGGGCAGACAGACCTATATATGTACTAATTAGCAACAATACATGATCAGCTGTACGCATTAGACTTGAATATGGCCAAATACTATAAAAACTGTCTTGGGTAACATATTTAGCATTTCCCAAACACGCGACCAACAACTCCCAGTTTTCCATACTGTCAGATCTACACATTCTTTACTCAAATATATTAGTTATTCTTTGTTTTATTGTCCTATAATTTCCTTCAGTTATTTTCAATATATAAGCTCAGCGGTTCTCAATCTGCCTCTTTTAAAATTTTTTATTTTTTATTTGTCTTTCTCTGCTGCTTTATTTTGCCGTTAGGCGTAGCAGGTTTAACTGATGATCAGTTTCCGAGATAATGCACGCTCGGTTGCTTGATATACTGTGGTATTGTGGAGTTTTAAGATGTCTGTAACTCCATCAATCCATCTTTTTCTTGGTCTGCCCTTCCTCTTGATGATTCCATTTTCAGGTTGTACGCTTTTGCAACTGGTGTATTCGGGTATTCTGACCAAGTGGCCAAACCATTTGAGTCTGTTTTTCAATAAATCTAATAGCAGGTGTTGTTCCGACTGTTCTTCTAATTTCCTCATTTCTTATATGGTCTCTTCTTGTTTTATTTACTGCTTTCCTCAAGCATCTCATTTCACATGTGGTAATTTTCCTTTCTTGTTCTTTTGTCAGTGCCCATGTTTGGCTCTGGTAGCACATTGTTGGTATGAAGATTGCATTTATAATCTATCTTTTAGTCTCTGCTGGAATTGCTGGGTGTTTCAAGATTGGGGTAAGTTGGTATGTAATGTTGTTGGCTTGCTGGATTCTAGTTTCGATCTCTCTGTCCAGTCTACTATCAGATGTGAATATACTTCCAAGGTATTTGAATTCTCTCACCTGCTTTAGCGTTTAGTCATTTATTTGTATGATCTGCCTATCGTGACCTCTTTAAAATTGATGCTGCACATGCGATGATACATTTGCAATAATAATCAAACTATTTTGTTGGCTAACAGAACCAACGTCACGACACTCCTGACACACCCATAGGTTCTCATTTTCTGTCGGTGGATGACGTCACAGACTGTGCATATTTCTGGTCTCCATAGCTCGCTGGTTATTTTATTCCTATTTTTTCCCTTCTTATTTCTGTACATTCCCAATGCAAAATAGAGCTGCAACTTATAACACACGTTTTTATACATGTTAAATTCAATGCTTCTAATGAAACCTAGTGCTGAATTTTTGTTCTAACACTATGTCACTTTTTCACTCCAGTTTCTTTAGCAGTACATTAGTATAGAATTGGCTTGTGTGCCGTAACCCAACCTCTGATAACCTGCTGGATTATTGTCCATTAAGACGAATTTATGAATATAAAACAGCACTTAACAGCACCATATGCCAAGATATACTGTAACCTAGTGTCATCTTAATGGTCATTAGAGAAGGCCGTTAGAGATGATTAGACATTATGAAATCCGGTCACAGATCATTGGACATTATGAAATCCGGTCAGAGATGATTAGACTTTATAAAATCCGGTCAGAGATGATTGAACATTATGAAATCCGCTCAGAGATGATTGGACGTAGAGGGTAATCTGGTCAGAGATGATTGAGCAAATGTGGAATCCGTCAGCGATGATTGAACATATGGGAAATCCGGTCAGAGCTATAATAAGTTTCATTTGATGCTTTTTGTTAAAAATTCTTGATAAAATGCAAGTGAATGTTTAAAATGCCGCTCTAAATTCTATAAATTATATTATATAGAATAGTGCTCTGGCATTTAAAAATAATAAATAGCCCTCCTGCCCAGCGTGTTCGTAGCGCTTTGAACGACCGGTGACAAGCTCCCTGTCAGTGCGGTTGAATTCCACGGGCTGGCAGGAAAGCAACAGGTTCTCCAGATTTACTTTGTTCGTGGCACCGAACCGAAGAGCTGAAAGCTCAAGTGCTTCTGGATCGGTGGAAAAAAAACCAAAACATAATAAAGTTATAATATATTTTTACACCAATGATATTATATTCCCCTTCTTTCGCTATACGTTACATAATGCCTGCAATCAATTTCTCATCAATGCTATATCTATTCTGAGAATTAATGCTGCGTTGTGATTAGTTTGTCTGTACTAACAGTTAAGATATCCTTGTCCAGCTGACATGACATAACGATAATAACATGAGTATTTAGAATACATCAAGTGTCGTATTATGTTACTGAGTTTTTTTCTTATTTTGAAATGTATTTCGAAACTTTGTATTATTTAGAAATATACTTATGTCCATTATATTTTCTAGCTGGATATAACTTGTTTTTATGACGTCAACTCCCTGTTCATGTTTTTGTTTTTCTGTGTTTACTTTTCTCTCATATATTATATGGGATATGATCAAATGTGAAGTCTGTCTTGTTGCATGACGCGGAATTAACATGGAGAGTCATCAAGTTAAATACAAATAAGATTCAGACATTTGTCAACAAATGTCTATGTCGTGTTCTCAGAATGAGATGGTATGATAAAGTGACATATACAGATCTGTGGATAAGATAAGGGTATGGAACAAATGATGGTCCATGCCAGGAGAAGTATATAGCAATGGGTCGGACATACCCTGTTAAAGACACAGCAATTTTCCAGAGACCCCTAGGATTGTTGCCGAAACTAAGGTATAAGCCGAAGGATTGACTTCATTGCACCGGGTTTTACCCCATATGGTCGGTCCTCTCTGCAGAAATGGCACGCCACCTGCCGAGAGTATTGCACAAAGCACGAACTCCGTAGCTCCGGCAACAATCTTAGGGTCTCTGGAAAAAACTGCACTCGTGAACAGAAGGCCGCGGTCCGAATTCGAACCTACGACCTTCGACTCGCAAGGCAAAGGGCTTAACCACTCAGCCACAGAGACCTCCAAACTAAGGAGTTCATGCTTTGTACCAGTGGCGGCTCGTGATCCTTTTTGTTTGTGGGGCCAGGCACAAATGTTCAGAAAAATCATGGTTTTGGGTTCGGTTATATTTTAATTTATCAAATAATAATTACACGTTACACATTATTCTTGGGGGAAATGGGGCGGCCCCACTGACCCTTAATGACGAGCCGCCACTGCTTTGCACAATACTCTCGGCAGGTGGCGTATCATTTCTGTGGAGATGGACCGAACCATATGGTGTCAAACTCGTAGGATGAAGTCAATACTGCTGCTTTAGACACAGAAAAAGTATAATGACTACAATGCAAGAGGACGACCACGTAAAATATGGAGCGACGGCATCAAGAACAGTCTTACGAAAATGAATCTCAGCTTACAGAGTAGCTTAAAACAAGCACACACAAGATCACTACGTGTCTCTTCTCTCCTCCCCTCAACACTTCTATAAAGAAGTAAATGGTGGAAGAGAAGAAGAAGAAGAAGACACAGTCAGGTTTCATAAATAGTTCTTACAATTTTGGTTCATTGTCTACTAACATTACTGTCTCGTTCGTATATTCTCATTCTTCTGTATTTGTTTCTTTCACTCATACAATTTGTAATCTCCTGCTTGCTAACTCGTGTGTTTCAGTGTTAATAGATGTGGCATTGTTTGTTCTTCACTTGAAGTTTTATCTATAATTGAATCATGTTTGTTTTGTGTTCTGTATTATTTGAGCACTTTTGCAGTGAGTATGTAGTACTTCTCCCTCCACTTTCTCTGGAGACTTCTTACATTCATCAACTGTAGTATTGCATACATTCTTGCATTCATCAACTGTAGTATTGTGTGCATTCTTGCATTCATCAACTGTAGTATTGTATGCATTCTTGCATTCATCAACTGTAGTATTGCATGCATTCTTGCATTCATCAACTGTAGTATTGTATGCATTCTTACATTCATCAACTGTAGTATTGTATGCATTCTTACATTCATCAATTAGTATGCATGCATTCTTACATTCATCAACTGTAGTATTGTGCATTCTTACATTCATCAACTGTAGTATTGTGCATTCCTCAACTGTAGTATTTTATGCATTCTTACATTCATCAACTGTAGTATTGTATGCATTCATCAACTGTAGTATTGTATGCATTCATCAACTGTAGTATTGTATGCATTCATCAACTGTAGTATTGTATGCGTTCTTGCATTCATCAACTGTAGTATTGCATGCATTCTTGCATTCATCAACTGTAGTATTGTATGCATTCTTACATTCATCAACTGTAGTATTGTATGCATTCTTACATTCATCAACTGTAGTATTGCATGCATTCTTACATTCATTAACTGTAGTATTGTATGCATTCCTCAACTGTAGTATTGTATGCATTCTTACATTCATCAACTGTAGTATTGTATGCATTCATCAACTGTAGTATTGTATGCATTCATCAACTGTAGTATTGTATGCATTCATCAACTGTAGTATTGTATGCATTCATCAACTGTAGTATTGTATGCATTCTTGCATTCATCAACTGTAGTATTGTATGCATTCTTGCATTCATCAACTGTAGTATTGTATGCATTCTTGCATTCATCAACTGTATATGATACATTCATCAACTGTAGTATTATGCATTCTTGCATTCATCAACTGTAGTATTGGCATTCTGCATTCCTCAACTGTATATTGCATACATTCATCAACTTAGTATGCATGCATTCTTATTCTTAACTTAGTATGTATCATTCTTGCATTCCAACTGTATATTATGCATTCTCAACTGTAGTATTGTAGGCATTCTTGCATTCATTAACTGTAGTATTGTATGCATTCTTACATTCATCATTCTGATATACATGTATATACTAATTCCCATAGCATTTTCTCACTGTTATCATATGTTCTTCGTCTATTGTGCGAGTTAGATTGTTGTATCTATAGCGTATCGTAATTCGTGTGTAGATAATATATGTTAGAATAGTCCTGCATGGATCTGAGATTTAGAAAATATCTACATGTTTATTTTTGATTATTATTGTTTTATGTTTTAAATTTCAATTCTAATTAGTCATATTTATTTTGTTTTTGTTTAGTCACATATTTTAATTTGAGTGCCGTTATAGATTGATTGTCCAACTGTATATATGCTATCTCTGGCGTATAAGAAGTCTGAATTTCTTCGTTTATTTTGTATCCTTTGCTTGATAACGGCCTTTTGGTCGAAACGTCGCTATAGCTTGATTTTTATGCTTTGTAAAACTATATTACTTTTGTTGACGTGTTTCGCCTAGAACAATATCAGCAATATCAAACTTGAAAAACTAACTGGTCTTGAAGATATAAATAAAGGGACAGAAAAGAGGCCACGTAGGTGAACTGAACATGTCCTTCAGGATGAAAAAAAAGAAAGGAGGTCAGGTCAAGACATGCAAAACAATGGACATCACAGGAAAATCGAGAAAAAAAAATGAAACATAAGGGTATACTGTGAACTTTTAAAGTATAATTCAAAGGTATGCTTACCACTAGGGTTGAGATAGAGAGTTAGAAGAACGAATTGAACAGAGATGTTTTCTCTCTTCTTTATGTGCCCTTGTACGCGACGAGAACTAATGATCATGATGAAATCTAACTTGATACTTTTTGAAGAATTAAAATAAAACCCAAACAACTTTTACAGATAAGTTTTCTAATTATCGTAACGATCCCTATATCCATTTATAGTTTGTAATTTTAATGTTAATTGTGGACAAACTATACCTTCTGGTTACCAATATGTAATCACTTGAAGATTATAATTATCTTTGACATTCTCTCTAGAATAATTACCTATAGATTACTCTTTATTTTAGGGGTTGAGTTACTCCAGCGTATATATTCTATGTTGCTGGTATACAGCGCTGTGGTATTTGCGATTTTCATTTCAACACTTCCTTTTTGTTAATATGCCGTTTTTTTTCAGCCGCATCTTACCTATTATCATTATATTATATTCCTCTAGTACTATATTATACGCTAGGTAGGGCCTGCAAGTAATGTCTACATACCTCTGTATCGTGGGTAACTCGCTATAAAGAATTGATTCTGATATTTTTCGCCTTTCTCAGTAAAGTTCGTTTCAGGTGTTTTCCCTAGTCAGTCCTTTCTTTCTGAACCATGCGCCTCCCCACAATGCCTGCTTTGTTATTCTTTGACAGTTTTACTCAGAGTATGCCCAACATATCTCCATCATATCTTCCACATAACAGTTGTTACTAGTGGTTGACCAGAAAATATATCTGATTTCATCCCTTCTGAATTTCCTCCTGAGTGACACAATACTGGAGAGAAAACAATTCTCCGATACTTCGTGTGAGATATATAAGATATTGAAGTTTGTACAAGAGACATCAGCATCCAATATCGTGTCCTGAACAGAACATTGCCACCCTAACAGTATTTCGGAATTTCTCTCTCTCTCATAGGCCAGATGTCCCATCTCTACAGTCGTCACTCACAAATCATCAAACACAATATGAATCTATCTTCTCCATAGTCTTCCTCATGTCCTATTTGCCGGGATGCCCCCTTCCATAATGGTACAATTTGTACTAGTATAAATAATTAGTACAATTATCAAGCAGTGTCTAAGTTACGATTTCTAAGTAACAAGTAATATGTACCGAACATTTGTTGCAAAAAGAATAACAAAATAATAATCAATCAATCAATCAATCAAAAAAGATGGATAGACAATATCAAAACCACACTACATAAACACGGATACAACGCAACAAGGGCGACTCATCTAGCCCTATAACGCAAATTAAAGCTCCCATCCCTACGCTTAACGGCAAGAGTGGACAACCAACTACATCTTCCATCTGGAATTAGACAATCAAGTGCCGTGCCGGTTGGCGTAGGCGATCATGTCTCTCCACATCTATCTGTTTCTGGTACAATCCATCAACTCCGTAACCGAACCATTGCCGAACCAAGATTTCAAGCCGTCTGGAATGTTGTCCCTTTGTCTCCCTCTATCTCTCTTCTCCTGTATTTTGCCTGTTGTAACTAACGGCCCCTTCTAATTATATGTCTGAAAAACCTTGACTGTCAGCTTCTTATCCGATTGATTAGATTTCGATACGAACTGTCTCCGACAATTATATCAGACAACGAATATATATATATCAACGAATAACCAATATATATATATATATATATATATAATAATAATATATATATATATATATATATATGAGTAGCTGAAACGCTCTTACTAGTTTACAAGTAGACAAACGCTGTATTTAAATTTCTTTCTTGAATACACAAACATTTAGAAAATTCATCGTCATGTGAGATTGCTTATTTATGATTTCGTGACCGATGTGATGTTTTGTTTTAAACACAGACTGAGCTAAATATCGATTTCATTAACATTTTTTTTCTTCATTTTATGATCATTTTGGTCTTCTCAAACACAGCAGCTTATTGCTTAAGGATTCTGCTAGAGCATAGATTCTCAAACTTTTTCGGCCCACCGCCCACTTTGCACAACATAAACTTTGTAACGCCCTCCACAATATAACAGTTTGCCAACGCCCCCTCCTCACATATATAAATGCTTTATTTTTTCTTTGACATAGAAAATTGATATATATTTCTGTCATATGTGGTCTATTATCAAATGATTATATGAATGAAATAGAAAATTGATGAAAAATGGATCGTGTAAGACGGACATAAGATAAATTAAAATGCAGTATTCCAAATTTTTAATGATTTTCAATCGCACAATCCCGAAATTAATTTATTTTGAAATATTTATAAATTTCTTCTTTAAGGAGCCACCGACCCCTAATCGACTGAACATTCTCCAAATTCTTCTGAACCCCTATCGCCCCTCCCCAGAACGCTTCGGCGCCCACTGAGGGGGAAGCGGTCCCGCCCACTTTGGGAAACGCTGTGTTAGATGCTATTTCATATCTGCCGCACATCAATAATATATACTTATGGGTTTGGTGTACGTATCGTGGTCCATTACTCAGATCGATATAATACAGCTCGATATAAATGCCCAATAATCATTACTTAATATTCGTTATCACTTGTTGTCGATCTAATTCTCAAGACATACTCAGAACGGAATAGAACATAAATGTTGATATCAGTTATCATGTACAGATGTGACGTGTTATTTATCTTATCATAATCAAAGTATTGTAGGACTGACTCTAGTCAAGACATAACTCGCACGAAGTCATAGCACTTCGAACATTTCCATAGTTGTTCAGATGCCGGCTTCAACAAATCCAACAGCGTCCAGGGGCCCAACACGCCAGTTCGATGTTGATTAATTAATCTTTTTGTATATTTGGCATGTCGTTCTTTCGACCTGTACTAATAGCGGCACCCATCTCTGTCAATCTGTTCAGCGACTGAGATACACAACCCTGAAACTCATCTATTATAAAAGACTAAATCAGTGCGTTAAGAGTGGTAATTCGGTCCATTGCTGTTCCCTGTGATATCGTAGTCATGCTAGCTAATAAATAAGCTCGTTTATTCTGCGTGCCCAGGGAGGAAAATAAAGGTGATTTATCTGATCCCTGTCTGCACCATTACGCCCACCCAGTTTCGTCTCATCATTCTAGTTTCGACTTTACAAATCATACTCATTTGGCTTTATTTCAGTGTATTCTAATATCATCTTTAAAAACGTTTCAACAGAATGAGATTCGACAAATAATTTAACAGCAGAGATAAACAAAGTTAAGAAATATCATCATCATGCAGCTTGTCTCTTCCCGAACTTGACTCCATGACTGCAGTCCTGAAAAACTCTGTTCTGTGCAAGTTCGCCGGCGTCAGCAGCAGTCATTCTCAGATCGTCAATGACATCTTGCACCCATCGTCTTCTAGGTCTTCCTCTCATTCTTCTTTCAGGCACCTTTCCTTCCAAAATTATTTTTCCAGGCACTCTTGTCGTTTGATGTGTTCGAAATATTTAATTTTCCTTGTTTTTATACTCTTTAATAGCCAACTCTCTTTAATATCAAGCTGTTGCAGAACAGAAGCGTGTGTTCTTTTCTCTGTCCTTGATATTCTGTAGCATTTGCATTCAAAACTAATAATGATCTTCTCTGCCGCATTGTCAATATTCCATCGACAAATCTACCATTCTTAGAAATATAAGGATTTCAAAAGTACTGGTTCAAATGTACCAAATTAATAACGTAACAGCCGCGTAGTAATAGTGAATGCTAGAAAATAACCGCAGGCGTTACACGCACATGAGATACCTTTCAAAATTAATGTCTTAATATAATCATGTGAATAATTTGAGCAGAAAATATCACAAATGAGGATCTACGGAATAAAAAGATTAATTGCACATTACTAACAGCTTCTATCAGAGTGCAAGAAAATGGTGATGATGTGCTGGAACACATACACACGCGCACACGCGCACACACACACGTCTTTGTATTGTACAATGTTGGTCATATGTCCACCTTTTATTAATATTATTATTATTATTCTTGTAGGCCTCTTCGAATAGTTCCAGTGTGTCTCTGGTTAATCACGTCGTGATCAGTTCACTGTATGGAATAAAGAGATATGATAAAAGGGAATAGTTTCTGTCTTCCTTCCCGTTTGACGTTTATGGACTTCATTGCTTTCGTTCTGCAAATGATTCCATCTGATTTCATTAGCATTCTCTCAATGAAGCCGTGTTTTCCCAGCTGACGGGTTGTTATTGATTGTATTATATGTAAACAACATTTTGAAAAATCCTTTATAGACTCACAGGACACGTATATCCTTAGGATCTAGGACTGAAGAATTGACTTCATTGCACCGGGTTTTACCACATATGTCTCGGCCTCTCTCTGCAGAAATGGAACGTCACCTGCCGAAAGTATTGCACAGAGCAGAACTCCGTAGCTCCTACTATAATTCTAGGGTTCTCTTGAAAATAAAAAATGCTCTCGTGAACAGGGGTGCTGGGTCCGGATTGGAACCCCGACATTTGAAACGTACTTATCTCAGCCAATGAAATTTCGACACTCTAGCCTCGTCCGATAGTCTTCTTAGTCATGTATTCATTTGCATTCCCACTCTTCGTGCTTCTATGTTGGTTCCATTCAAGTTCATGTTTGATGATGTTTTGAGGATATCTCCAGAGGATATGTCCAGTCCATTACAAGCACACTTCTCACAACACTATTCATGTTGTATAACCAATACACACAAGCATATAAGAGCAGATACGAATGTCGCAAACATGTAACTTTATTAGGCATTTACCTTTAGCGAACTTTTAAACGGTGTGCCAATACTAACGTGTATTCTGCCCGTGTGTTGCCAGGTTCCGCAAGGGAGGCAAAGAATAGTAACACTGCAGCCTACACGGCATGTCGTAAGAGGCGACTGAGGTAGGAGTCTAGGAAGCTACCATAGTAAATAAAAAGCGTCGCAGAAATCGGATATGCTGGCCTACTTGTAAGCGCATAACTGACAGAACGTAAAATCGCTCTCAGACTCGGATCACATACAAATCACAAAGAGTAGTTTAACAAGTGATGGATATGGAGCGTTCAAAGAAGAAGAAGAAGAAGAAGAACCTGTGTGCAGTCTTGTTTAACAGTTTAGATTTCAATAGTATCTCCTAACGCCAACAAGAAAGAGAAATCTTTGTGTGCGTTATTGTTATGTAGGGAAGTTAACAACAGAACTTACTATTCACCTTGACTACTCTACTTCCATCTCTGTGTCTGAATGTAGTTATATTTCTTCTGGAAAAGCTGAAAAGAAGATAAGTCAGTAAGAATTATATAAGATAGTAAAAATATGGTTAGTTATTTATACAAATTATTCAGCGGCTATTAAGCTATGAAAATGAAAATCGTGGCATATCCATTACAGGACGTAGCCATCAACAAGAGTCGTTGATTTTCTAGGCACCACTAGTACATTCAGTAGTTTGTCATTGCTTTCTGAACGATGAGGTCTATTTTTATCTTTCGTAAAAATCCCACGGAAACGAATAAGCTTCCAAACAGCCTACCGCTGAGTTTGAACCAGGTACTATTCGGCTGTGATCGAGCTCACTACCTCTTAAGCTAAAGACGCCACTATTATTAAGCTATATATTACTAAATAAACACTGATATGATGCTCGTCCATCACGGGTGATGATGACCACACAAATTTTCATCCAAGGGAATGTAGTTGCGCTATGTTTGTCTGTGTGTGCGTAGATGACTAGTGAGCCCGATACGGGCTTGAAATGTTCGTGTACAGTGTCGGCAAGGTATACTTGCACTTGTGGGAAGTTTTACTGCCTTTCTGTTTTGACTTTTTTGCTCCATCCGTGCTGTTCTATCTGCCTCGCAGACCGAGGAACCGTGTCGAAGAAGTGTGTGCCAGGCTGATCTGTCTTGAGCAGCATTCTCCCAGCTGTTGACATCTATGTCAAAAGATTTCATCGAGTTCTTGAGTGTATCTTTGAATCGCTTTTTCTGGCCGCCCTGTGAGCGTTTACCGCTATGCAGCTCACCATAAATCAGCTCAAACACTGATATAGCACAACAAGGGCGACTCATCTGGCCCTAGAACGCAAATTAAAGCTCCCACCCCTACGCTTAACGGCAAGAGTGCACAACCAATTCCATCATCGACCTGAGGAAAGACAATAGACAATTAAGTGGCATAATCATTGAGCTTGACGTTGATGTGTAGTAAACAATAGTTACGGTATGTGTATGTTAATACTGCATAACAGAAGAACATCGTAATGCTGTGAAGTTATTTGATGGTGAGTTAACAGAATATATCTCTCAATTCAAAGACAACATTCTTCTTCATTTGCAGCCAAAAAATTTAAGGTTACATCATAAAAAGTTTTGTTTAGAGTGTTTTGCGATTTCAAAGAAGTTCGATTAACCCTGGAGACAATTGGATCAACTAGTGTTCAAACTTCTTAAACATACGAATTACAGCCCCGAGCAATTTCGCCTCTCTGGTCTGGAAAAAAAAACTCACATTGACAGCAAACATTTTGCTGATGATGACGAAGTTGAACATGAGGTGCGAGAATGTGACTAAGACAGCTTCTCATTGCGGGGCTGATAAAGCGATGATATATGCGCACCTATGTATGCGGAGATTATATATACATATATAAGGTGCAATGGAACTACAATAGCTTTGAAAATAAATGTCTCAGAAAATTACTAAAACTAAAATGGAGCGATTTCGTTTCGAACAACACAGTGAGAGATAGAACACAGCAACAATTCGTATCAAATATTATAAGGAAACGAAGGTGGAAATATTTAGGTCATGTTCTTAGATCAGACGAAAAGAGACTAAATCGACAAGTCCTTATGTGGTCACCAATTGGGAAAAGAAAACGTGGAAGACCTAAGACAGACCTCCCTACGAAGAACAATCCTACAAGAAAGTAAACTATTGGGATGTAAAACCATACAAGATCTCCAACTGCAATCATCGAACCGCATCAAATTGAGCTCTAAAACCTCTTCCCTACGTGCCACCTCTGGCATGAAATGAACAAACTAGCAAACTAATTACAATAATACGTTTCTACAACTGTTAAATATTTCTATCCCGTCCACCGAAATGCTCAAAGTTCAACATCATCAGACATAGTAAATACATTATCGTTACCTTCTATATATTTGAAAAGAATAAGAAAGATGATCTCATTGGCATAATATTTTTCTGAAACGAAAGTTCTGGAATAACTCGGTTTAAAAAAATAAAATGATGCTTCTTGGTATAGAAACTCAAACGCCAAATATTAAAACCAAATATACAAGTGAAAATAAAAATTGTGGCGTATCCTTTACAGAACTTCAGGTTTTCTGCACAATTCGAATCTATTGTCATTTATTTGATGAAACATATTAATAATATTGATATTCATGAGTGTTAAACTTAATTTGTAATATAATATAACCGTGATTTAGCGTTTATGTTGTTTTTAAACTAAATTGTCTTTTATCTAACAATACTGGAATGCGAGGTCACGCAACGGTTGTGGTCCGATTTCCCATAATTTTGTACCTGAGCCGCCGGCCATTATGTTATTGAAGGCCACAATTATTGTTACCATTTATTAGTTTGTTTACTTAGAACGAACATTTGCAATGTCACAATTCCGTCCTTGTCAGACACTATCACAATGACACGTAGATTGATACTGTCATAATGATACCTACATTGTCTTTCATATGATACTAGCAGTAAGTCGAAGCGAATATTATCAACACGTTTTATGAAACCGTTCAGTGTCATTGGAGCAAATAGGATTAGAATAGTCATTTGAGACATTGTTGAGGTGATGGATAGAAATATCATTTTTTTTTAAATACATAAACGTATCTCATTTCTGTACTTCTTTTTGTTGTCACACCGTGCCAGTTGTAGCTCAGTCTAAGGGTCCAAAGACGTGAATTAATTGCTGCAGGTTGTCTCAGTTAAAGTGGTCCAGCTGAAGTCACTAACTGCTGCCAGGTTGTAGCTCAGTCTAAAGTGGTCCAAAGACGTAGAAGTCACTTAATTCCGCTGCCAGGTTGTAGCTCAGTCTAAAGTGGTCCAAGACGTGAAGTCACTTAATTCTGCTGCCAGGTTGTAGCTCAGTCTAAAGTGGTCCAAAGACGTAGAAGTCACTTAATTCCGCTGCCAGGTTGTAGCTCAGTCTAAAGTGGTCCAAAAGGCGTAGAAGTCACTTAATTGCATCAGGTTTCCCCCATATTGCTCCGTCTCTGTCGGCAGAGATGGTATGCCATCTACCGAAGACAGTGCACAAATCACTAACTCCGTAGCTCAGTCAACAATTCTAGAAATATGAACAAATTGCACGTGTGTCTCAGTATGGATTCGAACCACACCTTCAGTACGACAGGCATACGACTTAACCAATTTGCCATTGAGATCCCCTTTGTAGCTCAGTATTGTACTCTCTCTCTCCTTCATTTTGTTGTTATCACGCTGTTATTCGTAACAACATTTCTTTTATCTCGCCCGTGTGGGAGGAGGTGTGGGGTTGGTGTTGATGTAATGTTCTTGAATATGCTTGTTCTAAGTCACATTCTAAGTTATTATTCTATTTCTGAACTTTGTACACGTGTATCTTCTTCTCCTTCGTCTTCGAAAGCTTCATATCGACTACTTGTTAACTTACCACTCTGTGTGATTTGTATGTGATCTGAGACTAAGAGCGATTGTGCATTGTTCCTACAAGTAGGTCAACACATCCAATTTCTGCGATGTTTTTTTATTTACTAGGGTAGCTTTCCTAGGTCTCAGTTGCTTCTTACGACATGTCATGTAGGTCGCAGTGGTACTATTCTTTGCTTCCATTGCAGACCCTGGCAACACACGGGCGGTATAAGGGTATAATATCGACACAAATTAAAGTAGTTAAATAACTTTTATCATGAGCAATTGATCTGTTCTTTAAAACTAACATATTCGCTTCCCGAGAAACTTTGTCGGAACACTGGGACAAATCATCCAAAAACCGGTACTCTTCCGGTAAAACCGGAATGTCTGGTCACACTGCCCCGTAGGGAAATGGAAAGAAAATAATGACGTTATGGAATTCGATCTGTGAACAGTATACATGGGTAGTATATGATGTGTCTAGATTCTCTATAAATAATTCGAATAATATTATTAGAATGTTCTTTCGTATATTTTGTGTCACCATATGAGTAATACAGGATCGTGCACCATAAGTAATACACGGGGATCTCCTGTACCATAGGAATCGGGATTCCCGTCCCATGTCTTACGTTCCGGAGAGATTAGGTTCGAATCCCAACCGCGCCGTTCTGTTCACGGGTGCATTTTTCCAGAGATCCCTAAGATTGTTGTAGGAGTTACGGATTTCGTGCTTTAACCAATACTCTTGGCAGCTGGAGTGCCATCTCTGCAGATAGGGAACCGAGTCGTATGGGATAAGCATGGTGCATTGAGGTTAATCCTTCGACGTACAACTATTTATAAAGTAAAACCAAGCTATTGACATATTTTAAAGTCCCACAGTCGCCCGTCTGCCCAGCGTGTTCGTAGCGTGTTGGACTACGGGCGACTAGTACTCTGTAAGTGCGTGTTCAACTCCGCGGACTGGCAGAAAAGCTACAGGTTCCCAGATTTGCGGTGTTCGTGGCACCGAGCCGAAGGGTTACGATGTCCATGACACCGAGCAGAAAGAAATTTCCAGCTCAAGTGCTTCTGGATCGAAAAAAAAAGTCCCACAGACAAAAGCAATCGCATTGTAAATGATTTTGACAATCTGTTGAATGGGTTATATGGAAATGTTTTGCAATTTATTTGTGGATCTCTTGTTGTACACGGGTTAATAACCCCTGGATGACAGTATACAATTTGCACAGTGAGTGATTTAACCATCTAGCACACTCACTAACTAACTAATTCATTTTCTCGGACATACATACGTAGAGACAGTGGCGGCTCATCATTAGGTGCTTGTGGGCCGGGCCCCACAAAAAATACTGTGTAACGTGTGTTTATTATTTTTTGAATTAAAATATAACCCAACCTAAAATCATGATTGTTCCATAATATTTTGTCTGACCCCACCAGCAAAAGAGATCACGAGCCACTACTGCGTAGTGTGTGTGTGAGAGAGAGAGAGAGAGAGAGAGAGAAGAGAGAAGAGAGAGAGAGAGAGAGAGAGAGAGAAAGAAAAGATATATATATATTTAAAGAAAGGGGAACTATATTGACTAACTAATTCATTTTATATTTCATTTTAAATATTAATATAATACAACTCTCTATAAAGTTTTACAGCTTCCTCCCTCCGTTCAATTCTCCCACTTAATCCGCAGCCTGCCACTTTTTCTCGATCCATACAGTTTTTATTCTATCCCCATCTTTGTACCATCCAGACGAATACCTTCTACTCAAATTCCCACACAAAAACTCTCTTCTTCATGAGCAAGCCGCGAACACGTCGACAAATTCTTTAGTAGATTTATTCTTTAGATGTTTAATTACATTGAGTTATTGCCTATTTTTTTCCTATTTCTGGTTGGAAATGTTGAATGCTGAAATAGAATTACAGTCGTTATTACGCATTTCATGCATTATATCATCTCTGATACATTCAAAGGAACCACGTCAGTCTAGCTAACTAGTTCAGATTTAACTGGTCAGCTCGTATATCGATATCAATTTTTAAGTTTTGTATAGATCAGTGCTTATTAACAACAAGTGCCGGTACCGAATGTAGGCTCTATACCCGATAGCTATTAGTGCCAGACATTACGCTTGTGTTATATTAGTCTGAATGAAATAAAACAACAACACTATAGCGTATTGTTTAAAAATGCACAATTATATTATTCCCGAATGGAATATTTGCACAATTATTTGAGTACAGTCGTTAGTTTACAATAAACAACAACAAAAGGGGCTTATTTGACATTGAAGTAGCGGGCTTGCCTCAGGCTAGAATAGTATTCTGTTCCCATTTATAGAGGTCAATATTTTTCCAGTGATCCCTTTTTTCAGTGTAGACAGGAGTGCCTAGCGCTATCGGAAATGGTTAATAACTTCAGTGTTCAAATTGAGCACGTGAAAGTACAATTGGATGTTAACAATAATAAAGCACGATGTGAACATGCACAGTGGTACAATGTCAAACTAAAATAATTCCTACCAAATCCTCACAGAGTATTAACATTCGATTAGACTAATAATTAGATCACGTAGACATTGTACAGATTGAATCAGACACAATCGAGTAAGTCATATAGACTGGACAGATTGATATAGACACATGGAGACATTGGACAGGGAAAACCATACAATCAACTACGTCAGGGAGACAGTGGGCAGAGAATACTATCATCAACTGGCAGGGAACTTTCAAAACTAAATTTTACTAATAGTTATAATAGAAACAATGGTGATTTTTTCAGGATTTGCCTTTGGTATTCTAGCCATTCGGTCACATTTATGCATCACTCTCGGTTAATCGAATGTCACATGATATGTCACGAAGTGTGGCTTGTCAGCGGTCCTGGCTTCATGTATTTGGGATAAAAGAAACCGCCAAGACCTTCTATCTATTCTATATCATCTTCGTCTTTGGTTTAACACATACGGATTACAGAAGATAATTCCATTGTTGACATTCTGCCACCTTTCCACTAATTATTTCCGTTTCAGGCCATAATTTTCAACTCTCCTCCTTCAGTTATTCTCCATGTTTCATTTCCTGACTGTCTGTCCGTTCAAGGTATCTATCTGTATTTATGTTGTCCTTCTTATTTCCGATCGGTCTTTTGTGAGTTTATATTGTCAGGTGAATTCCCGTTGCGCATATATGTATGTATCTTTGAATGTATCATTCTCTCTCTCACTTACCATTTTAATTATTCACTATGTATGTTGTTTATCCTATCGAATATACTTCAGTAAACATTTACACAATTGTTATTCATGACTTGTCGCAAACGTGTTCAATAAATGGACCAGATTATACAGTCCACCACTGAAACTGGACAGCGGTCTGCTTACTTACAGGGGTCATGCCGTGAGATCTGATCAGCTACATACAAGCAAGTCGCTTGTCATGTTGACGCTATCCTAACATTTGTTTACTCTGATTTTAAATTTCTATGACATTCAAACTTCAACACACGGCGTCTTTAACTTAGTTTTGACCTTATTATTTGTATAATTTTTGTGTGAGTCTATGGGGAAACAGCTATTTCAATGTGGCTGGAAGTCGAAATTATGTATAGACAAAGAAGTTGTCACATGGAAATAGACGATAAAGGGTTAGAAAAGCAAACATCTGAGTCAACAGAGAAGCGATGCATATTAACAACTCAACAGAAAAGAACACTTCGTAATCCTTAGGTTCTGCACAGGCACACAACACTGAGATATCATCTAACGACAGGGTGGGCATATTGCCTCAGCGAGCGGGAGCTCGATCACAAGCCAAGAGTACCTGGTCACAGCCAGGCTCTAGCACAGGCACACAACACTGAGATACCATCTAACGACAGGGTGGGCATATGCAGCTTAGCGACGACGGCGAGCTCGATCACAAGCCAAGAGTACCTGGTCACAGCCAGGCTCTAGCACAGGCACACAACACTGAGATACCATCTAACGACAGGGTGGGCATATGTAGCTTAGCGACGGCAAGCTCGATCACAAGCCAAGAGTACCTGGTCACAGCCAGGCTCTAGCACAGGCACACAACACTGAGATACCATCTAACGACAGGGTGGGCATATGTAGCTTAGCGACGGCAAGCTCGATCACAAGCCAAGAGTACCTGGTCACAGCCAGGCTCTAGCACAGGCACACAACACTGAGATACCATCTAACGACAGGGTGGGCATATGTAGCTTAGCGACGGCGAGCTCGATCACAAGCCAAGAGTACCTGGTCACAGCCAGGCTCTAGCACAGGCACACAACACTGAGATACCATCTAACGACAGGGTGGGCATATGTAGCTTAGCGACGGCAAGCTCGATCACAAGCCAAGAGTACCTGGTCACAGCCAGGCTCTAGCACAGGCACACAACACTGAGATACCATCTAACGACAGGGTGGGCATATGTAGCTTAGCGACGGCAAGCTCGATCACAAGCCAAGAGTACCTGGTCACAGCCAGGCTCTAGCACAGGCACACAACACTGAGATACCATCTAACGACAGGGTGGGCATATGTAGCTTAGCGACGGCGAGCTCGATCACAAGCCAAGAGTACCTGGTCACAGCCAGGCTCTAGCACAGGCACACAACACTGAGATACCATCTAACGACAGGGTGGGCATATGTAGCTTAGCGACGGCAAGCTCGATCACAAGCCAAGAGTACCTGGTTCAAACTCCACGACGGACAGTTAGAAACTTTGTTTTAGTGGATTTTGACGAAAGGTAAAAATAGACGTCATCGTTCAGAAAGCAATGGCAAACTACTGAACTTAAATTGGTGCCTAGAAAACGTACGACTCGCTTACTGTGCTTGATGGTGACGTCCTGTATAGGATATGCCACGATTTTCATTTTCACTATCAGAAACACAAATCAGGGACATTGAATGTTATGTTATGTTATGTTATGCGATCGACGTCACGGCACATTGGGCATTCCCATGCATGCTCTGTCCCGTTGCAGCAGCCATCCTAAAGTTCATTTGCTCACCGTACCCATGAGAAGTTGATTACTATATCTTCTCTCTCTACCACGAAGACGACACTGTCTGGGTAGGGACATTGAATGTGTATGCATACTGATGGACAGACTCGGATTGGTTATTGGTTACTAAACTGACATCACATAACTCCAGGCAGACCCGTAGGTGCTCAGTCTCCCTAACAGATGTGAAGTGTATACTGATGGTTCCTGTGGCTCGCTGGTTGAACACAGTTTTCTCTCTACCCCCAAGCATCCAGCTCTACTTGAACAACGTGTATCTCGGAGTTTCATGAGACATGATTCAACGATCATGAAATATTCTATGTAATATAATACCCGTGGCCATGTTCTGTAATCTAGAAATTATAATATCATCAGCTGAGAAATCAAAAGTTGAGAAAACGTAAATAGATGTAGCAAAGGCAATCAGCTTATTGAACGGATTGCACCAAAACTCGACAACAATTACATATCAGAAGACATAATAAAAATAGCACTATATAACACAATCTTTCTTTTAACCTTGTGTTACCAATGCCAGACCTGGACAATGACAGTAAAAGATATAAGAAAATCACGACAGAAATGAAATCCTTGTGTAGAATACTGAACGTATCCAGGAGAGAGAGAGAGAGAGAGAGAGAGAGAGAGAGAGAGCATTAGAGATATACAACAGTCAGTGATACAAGCAGCAACAGTCACAGAGCAAAATGCCAACAGCATCCGAGACAGGTACAGGGTAGTAGAGGTAAGGAAGACACAACCTGAACGAGACCAAAGAAAATGGGATATGGATCTAAATGCCCATGGATAGCGGCTAAGCATTGTTGGACCTATCCTCTAGGGCAAAGTGTGAAGAAAGAAGACAAACATGGCAGCATGTTATAAACATAGGATCACTTGTTACAAACAATGCATTGTTAAAATGGGACTGTTATCAAACATGACTTGTAGTATGAAACTGGTCACCTTGTTATCAACTAGGTCACTTGTTATCAAACAGGTCACTTGTTATCAAACATGGTCACTTTGTTATCAAACATGGTCACTTCACACGAGTGCATTCAAAATATATAACAACAACAAGCAATGATACACAGCGTAAATTCTTCTTAGCGACTCTGGTCATGCGCTTAATTTACTGTGGACAACAAACTGGGCAGTCAGCTTCAGGTCTGTCTGGTTTCCCAAAGCTTAGTTTTCAGGTCGACTGGGTGTGGCCACATGTTGCTTCTCAGCTCACACAGGAGAGGACAGTCTTGCAGGATATGCTCTGGTGTCTGTTTCGCCTGCTGACACTGGCAGAGAGCTGTTTGACTTATTCCTAGTCTATATAAGTGTTTGTTGAGTCTGCAGTGTCCTGTGCATAGTCGAAATATAATGACCTGGTCTGTTCTGCTTAGGTCTTTGAGGGAGTCTTTTCCATAATCATATCCAGTGTTTGTCTTCCAGTCTACTGCAGATTTTCTCTGTATGAGGGTTTTAACCTCTTGAAAAGACAAGGGTTGGTAAATTTGCTCTTTGGCAAATCCAACAGCGTAAATGAAAACAGGATGAAAGAACTGTCTTGCAAACGCTGTACAGATATAATAACAGTTTCTGAAAACTTCTTTATACGAAGCGCACAAGAGGACTATCTCCCGCGTCCTATACTTCAACCCGACACCGCACGGCAACAAGAAGGACACAATCAGATGATGTTCTATGACAGTTATAATCTGTAGTTATATTTATTTTGTATGGCTGTTTTTCTGCTACAAAAGTCATTCGATGTTTCCCTGAAGTCAGTAATCACATAGCATGAGAGGTTTCCTGGAAATGACAAGGAAAAACCAAATGGAAATATTTGTATGATAGTGCAAACTACGACATTGTCTGCAGAATGTTAATGGCTCTAAGAACGGTTCCGGTTTTTGGAAGTCCTGAGAGAAGATTAGTTTGGAGGTTAGAGGTTTCTTGTATTCTTTGGTTTTGCTTCCGGTGAAACCTTTTAGGGTTTGAGAGCTTTAGAAGTTTTAACAAATATTATTGTGTGGATTGTATGGTTTCATTCGCTGTTTGGTATTTAATGTGTGGTTGAGGTGAGAGAGAGTAGGAAGAGTCATACATTTGTATTCCTTTAGATGTAAAAAAAAGGTTGAAGTGTCCGCTTCATACACTTTTATGTAGCTGCCGCATTTTAGAAATGTGAAGTGACAAGCACTTCATACATGCACCTGTATGTAGCTGCAGCATTCTATCAATGTGAAATGACAATTTATGTAGCTGCAGCATTCTATAAATGTGAGGTGTCCGCGTCATACACTTTTATGTAGCTGCAGCATTCTATAAATGTGAAGTGACAGTTTATGTAACTGTGACATCTATAAATGTGAAGTGACAAACATGTCATACCGTAAAATCTGAAAAGGAAACGGGGCATCATTTTACCTGTGTGGATTATACATAGGGTTAGAATTCCTGTATAATTTTCTTGTTTATATACATATAATATTTAATGTATCAGTATTTTATATTCCACTCTACAGCGTTACAAAATCTACAACATTCATAAATAATGATATTTATACCAGATTTCTGTTGGTTAATTTGATGTTCCTGCTCCAAATTTCGTTTGGATTTACCATGAGTTTTTCTGACTACATTTTCTGTTATGTAGTCTAGCTCTATTCTGGTCTGGTCCTTTGTGTTTACATCTCAGAGTTATGTTCATTTCTTTGGCATTTGAATAACTTACCACTTCTTTCATGTTTAGGAACTATCGTATTTCAATATTTTCTGTACAAATTTGAGTAGTTTCTATTTGATGAATGTCTGCTTCTGTGGATTTGAACGTTATAGGGAAGAATATAAAGAATGTGCGTGCGTGGGTGTGCATGTGCGTGAGTGAGTGAGAGAAAAAAACCTTAAAATCCCACATTTTAGTATACGTGTCACTGTGATCTCTCGTTTCATAGATGGGTTTGTATTTACTGTCAACATTATCAGTGTCAGTTATACATTTTGTCTGGCGTGTAGGTTGATTCGTGTCTATTACATCGTTAATATATTCCACCTTTCCTTGATGTAGTTTCTCGTCACCGCTGATGGTCTGTTGTTTGCTAGTGTGTATGTTTAAAATATTTCACCTTTCTGCATCATTCTTGTAGTATCTTGTCACTACTGACGGGCCTGTTGTTTACTAGTGTATATCTTTAAAATATTTTACCATTTTTGTCTTGTGTTCACTTCACCACTGATGGACTGTTGTTGTTAGTGATGTGATCTTACATTCACCTTTGAAATATTTCTAGTATCTTGTCAACATTATAGTATTTATCTTCATGTATCCCAGCTTTGCTTTCATTCCTCATCCTCCACCTTTTATTACATTTTCCAGTTCGTTATTTGATATTCTCTTTCTCTTGTTGATCATCCAGTCTAGAATGTCGAGCTGTATTTGCTACACTTGACAAGACTTGTTTACTCCTGTTATCATGAACCTCTTAGTGCGTACTTCTGACAGTTTCCTCATACTTTGACAGTGATTTTTATGATTTTTTTTTATTACTTTTCTATGCTTTTTTCAATTTGTTTTGTAGATATAGACACATTTTGCCTTGTCATTATTAGAATTTTTGTTATGTATTTGTGACTTGCCCTTCTTGTGTCCACAGAGATAGCTTTCGGTTGTATTTAGTTCATAGTTCATAAATTGACATTAATGAGTTTGATCAGTTTCTCTCTTTACTCTTATGTTTTTATTTGTTGACAAGTATCTTATTTATTGCTAGTTTCAGCATATATGCAACTCGCTCTGTGTATGCACTCTCTAATGTCCGTATTTCTAGTTTCAGCATATATGCAACTCTCTCTGTGTATGCACTCTCTAATGTATTTCTAGTTTCAGCATATATGCAACTCGCTCTGTGTATGCACTCTTTAACGTATTTCTAGTTTCAGCATGTATGAAACTCGCTCTGTGTATGCACTCTCTAATGTATTGCTAGTTTCAGCGTATATGAAACTCGCTCTGTGTTTGCACTCTCTAATGTCCGTATTTCTAGTTTCAGCATATATACAACTCGCTCTGTGTATGCACTCTCTAATGTATTTCTAGTTTCAGCATATATGCAACTCGCTCTGTGTATACACTCTCTAATGTATTTCTAGTTTCAGCGTATATGAAACTCGCTCTGTGTATGCACTCTCTAATGTATTTCTAGTTTCAGCTATATGAAACTCCTCTGTGTATGCACTCTCTAATGTCATTATTCCCAGAACAGATAGTTTCTTTTATCATGTATTATTTATATTCAACACTCTTTATTCCAATTATATTTGCATATAATAAAGTTTATATATTTTGAATTCATTTCCTGACCTCTGAGTAACGTCCAAGTAATAAAAATATCATCTCAATGTTTTTGTTGGCGATTCTTGCTTCTGCATAAATTGCTAGAAGAGTTGTAGGTGATCTGATTATCATCTGTGTTCTTCTTTCTTCTTGTCTTTTTCATGTGCCTCAGCTCTGATGACTTTCTGAGTTTTGTTGTTAATATTCACCTCTGTTGTACTGTTCTATTGTAATAATGTGTTTGTTACTAAAAATGTGTAAGTTGTTAAATTGCACTATTCTTTGGGAAAGTCTATTCTGAGGCAGGATATCTGACAGTCAAGACATGAAGACCAGTATAGATAGGGCATAATGTCACAGGCAGTTGAGTATGACTTCGGCAGACGCCAACACGATACAGGACAGATCATTTATAGATGCTGTATGACCAAGTTCCGGCGGACAAGCTAAATGATGATGATGATGATAAGGATAGTTTGTTATCACTATTTAACATGGTAAAATGTTATCACTATTCTAAATGGAAAATTTATCACTATTTTAACATGGTAAAAATGTTATCACTATTCTAACATGGTAAAAATGTTATCACTATTCTAACATGGTAAAAATGTTATCACTATTCTAACATGGTAAATTTATCACTATTTTAACATGGTAAAAATGAAAATAGAGCATGTATATGTGGGAGGCGTTGACAAACTGTTATAATGTGAGGCGTTACAAGTTTATGTTGTGCAAAGTGGGCGGTGGGCGAAAAATGTTGGAATCTATAGTCAGGAAACTACCTAGTAAATAAAAGCGTGCAAAATCAATGAGCGTATGGCTATAACGTAAATCACTTGTGCTCGGATCATATACACACAACAGTGGTTAACAAGTGGTCGGTATGGAGCGTTTGAAAACAGAGGAAGTTGTTATAGTTTGGTGAAAATAAAACTATATGTGTGTGCAGAAGTAACAAAATATGTGAAATATATAACTGTGTGTATGCAGAAGTAACAAAATATGTGAAAATATAACGTATGTGTATGCAGAAGTAACAAAATATGTGAAAATATAACATATGTGTATGCAGAAGTAACAAAATATGTGAAAATATAACATATGTGTATGCAGAAGTAACAAAATATGTGAAAATATAACGTGTGTGTATGCAGAAGTAACAAAATATGTGAAAATATAACGTGTGTGTATGCAGAAGTAACAAAATATGTGAAAATATAACGTATGTGTATGCAGAAGTAACAAAATATGTGAAAATATAACATATGTGTATGCAGAAGTAAATCAGAGAACACCGCTTACCACTTTTAAATATATTTTTGTTTACATTCTGTATCCTTACTTTTACAAATCTAGGGATTAAGAGATCAGTACTTACAAATCTAGTGGGGATGCAGTACTTTTCCAAATCTATGTGATTAAGGAGATGCAGTACTTTTACAAATCTAGTGGGATTAAGGAGATGCAGTACTTTTCCAAATCTAGTGGGATTAAGGAGATGAAGTACTTTTACAAATCTAGGGAGACATGATATGTGAAACTATCATATATTTGTGTATGCAGTAGTAACAGAATATGTAAAATATAATGTGTATGCAGTAGTAAATCAGGATATGTGAATATATAATATGTGTGTATGTAGAAGTAACAGTATATGTGAAAATATCATATATAGTGTGTATAGTAGTAACAGTATATATGAAAATATCATATATAGTGTATACAGTAGTAACAGAATATGTGAAAATATCATATATGTGTGTATAGTAAGTAACAGTATATATGAAAATATCATATATGTGTATACAGTAGTAACAGTATATGTGAAAATATCATATATGTGTGTATTAGAGTAACAGTATATATGAAAATATCATATATAGTGTATACAGTAGTAACAGAATATGTGAAAATATCATATATGTGTGTATAAAGTAACAGTATATATGAAAATATCATATATGTGTATACAGTAGTAACAGAATTTGCACAAGTGACTCGATCCAGATTCAAACCCACAACCTTCAGAACAACAGGAAAGAGTTGTAATACTCCGCCATAATACATTGCCTATATCTAGCATTAGCTTGTTTGATAACTTGTTATCATCTTCGCCTGTCTCGGTGCTTCCCCTTGGGTTCTCACAACTCTTTATTAACTTCTAATCTTCTTCTTCGAACGCTCCATATCGACCACTTGTTAAACCACTCTTTGTGATATATATGTGATCTGAGCCTAAAAGCGATTATACTTTGTGCCAGTAATGCCTACAAGTAGACCAGCACATCCGATTTCAGCGACGTATTTTATTTACTAGGTAGCTTCCTAATCCCTACCTCAATCGCCTCTTACGACATGTCTTGTAGGTAGTAGTGCTACTATTCTTTACTCCGTTTGAGGGCCTGCAGTAACACACGAACTATAATCTAAAAGTGAAGATCCTGATTAGGGTCATTGTCATTTGGCAATGCACTAGTAAATGATGATTCTGCGAACTTCGACAGCGCTTTCGCACTCAAACCACAGAGGAGGAATTTGGAATATTAATGAATACATTGTGGCACAGCGTCTGTTTGCCTAAATAAATGTGCATTCTACATCAATATATATTGCATCTCGTTCACATATTCTAAGAAAAGTTGGAGATGTCGACACATTACGTCATTGGTATTCAATCACATAATCTAGAATATGTTGTAGTGTTGCTACTATTCTTACTTTGAGCGCAGTAACACGAGCTCGACACTTAATCTAAATAGATCTGATTAGGTCATTTGTCATTTGGCGTGAAGTAATATGATGTCTCTGTATTGTTACATACGGTTTCGCATATAGACAGTAGAATAGATATGTTAATCTAATCACATTGTGCTATTCATCTGTTTTAAATGATGCTGTTCTGATCTAATAGGATACTCAAGATTCACATGTTAAGAAATAGTTGGGGAAGATGTCGACAGTTACGTCAATTGTTCAATACAAATCTAGAATATAGTTGTGTTCTGAGCTTGCAATTATGATAAGTATCCACAGTCTTCGTCTTAACTGAATAACTTGTATTATAATTATTATTTAGATGGGTAGTCAGTGTTTGTATTGAACATTAACTGGGATCCGTATGAGAAGTATAATGCATTATGTTTAGTATACAGTGTCATTCAAATTTATATGACTGTTAAGGATATCAATAGTCACAGGTTTGATACGTTAGTATTTGCTTGTTTTGTTTATATAGGCGCCTCGCAGTATTGCGTTTGGGAAGGCTTAGTTGTGTTTAATGGTAACTGAAGGTTATCATTCACGTTTATACTTATATGTTGCTTAGTCCCTTTCCAGAAATGAAACGCCATCTGCCGAGAGTATTGCACAGAGCAGGAACTCCGTATCTTCGGCAACAATTCTAGGGTCTCTGGAAAAAGTGATCTCGTGATCAGAACGGAGCGGTCCGGATTCTAACCCACGACCTTCGGAACACACAGCAAGGACTTAACAACTCAGTCACAGAGACCCATCACAGAGACCCGTCACAGAGACCCATCACAGAAGAGACCCTCACATACTAGAGTCTAGTGTATTCCTGAATTTGTGATGTGTGTGTGGAAGGTGTGCAATATTATGGGTCTGCTTCCTTTGTGTGTGTGTTTCATATGTGTATGATTGCTGATTGTGTGTTATGTGCATGTGGTGTGCAGCGTGTGTTTGTACCTTTATGTGGGCTGTAAGTTTGTGGTATTTGATGTTATTTTCGTTCTCTGTGTATGTTATCTGCAACGTGTGTTCTATAGTGTGTTCGTATTGTGCAATTAGAAGTGTGTCGTGTGTGTTTCATCTGTATTATTCATGTATGTGCTAGATTGCTATATGTCTGCGTGTTTGATGTGTATGCGGTTATCTCTGTTATATGCTGTAATATACCTGCCGTATGTGCTTGCTTCTGTGCTATTTTTGTTCTTGAGATTTGTCATTCTTGTTCATAAACGAAAAGTCATTAAGTTCTGATAATCATTCTCTGCTTTCATTAATTCACAGTTCGTCATTCTTTCTATCTCTACTCATTTTTATATTATATCCTTTCCTTCTCTTTGTCTCTTATGCATTGTTTAATTGCTTTTTTATACTCGTGAGCTAACAATTGATAAACGTTCAGCCAGTATCTTGAAGCAACCAGTTCTGAACAATAGATTTCAAATTAGGAAACCGGTTGCTGATCGATGTTGATTGAAGTGTGATGGGTTTGATAGATTCAATGATTCAGTAATAATTTACTGTATCCTTTCTGCATTTATTCTAAAATATGTTTATTGACTTGATCCCGTCAGATGTTCTTATATTGTCTTGTGATCTCATCAGCAAACTTCATGTCTTGTATTGTTGTCAGATCATAAAGGGGGATTGTGGATTCAATGACCTGTCAGATGTATCAATAAATTTAACAATGATGATCGAATTACAATTTTCTTAGATTATTACATCCTTGTTTGCGTCTTTTTCTGTTTAAATTAGTGGTAAAAATGTGGTGCCTTTTTATGTTTAGTGGTAAAAATGATAACTATCACTTCCTTGTTTGCGTCTTTTTTCTGTCTAATCTAGTGGTAAAAATGATAACTATCACTTCTTTTGTTTGTCTATCTATGATTTGTTTTGCAATTAGTTAAATCTCTAGGAATTGGTTTACACTGATTGCTAATCTTTGTCCGTGTCTTTGTTTTAAAAACTCAGTGATGCAATCTTGTCCTTCTTTGTTCCAGTCTACCAAGTGCAGGAATGAGTTCTGATTGTTACACCATTATATGTGTTCCTTGTATGTCTCTACTACTACAACATGTATCACTGGTTATTGACAAGGTAGATATAAATATAATAGTTAGTCGATACGATTATATGGAAAGATAGTTGACTGTAAAATCTTATAAAAGATACGTGCATATCTTATCTTATCTTAAGCACATTTGCCGTGAAACGCCGTGGGGAGAGTTAGTTTTCTATCTTGTGCCAGGTGCGTTGCACTTGACGTTGTCAGTCCATGCTTTCTCAGGGACTCTGAGATATCTATCCATCGTGTTCTTGACCTGCTTCGTGCTCTGCGCCCTGAGTGTTGATTTTTGTAGGCACGTGATGATTGCAAATGTGGTTCCATTCTCATTAGATGGCCGAACCACTTGATTCTTTGCTTGTATAAATCTTGTAAAAAGTAATGATTGCTGACTTCGTAATTTATAACTCTACCAAAATGCAACTAATGTTCTATCACATGTTGCTGAATATTGCATAAAATTTCTTAAACTTAGTATCAATTTTTCCTAGTAAATAATTAGACAAATGTTTGAGGATTCCTGAAAATATAACTGCCAAACACTGAAATTGAACCACAACTTTGATTTCTCTTGTCGCCATCGCATAGTTACAAGTACAGCGTTTTTAGACCACGAGCAATATTTGTAATTTTTTATTTTGTTTCAATTAAACATTTTATTTTATTGGACCCTTACCCGATAGTGCCGCAACGGGACGACCCAGGTACGTTTGTAACGTGTAAAAAAAACTCGTATCATCGTCTTTCTTTGAATGAAAGCTGCTCAGAATGTGTTTAATTTTGTTGCCTATTAAATGTAGGAAAGTTCCCACCCTTTGCTGCGATTAAGTGCGCACTACGCTTTGATCTAAGCCAGCTTATTATATCTTGGTGGCTCTGACCCTTTAGTGCCGCAGAGGGTGGTACCCGGTCTCGTTTTGAACATGCAAAATTCCGAGCGTCATCACCCTTTCGAACGAGAGCTGGTCGGAATGTTTAAATTTGGTTTAGTTGCCTATTGGCTCTATGAAGGATCCCACCCTTTAGACGCGATCAAGTGGGTACTACACTTTGATCTTTGCAAACTAGCTCTGAAAAAAGAGACTCGGTTTGTCGTTTGTCGCCTTTTGGTGCCGGGGCCTACACACGAAGCAAAGAATAGTACCACTGCAACCTACAATGCATGTCGTTAGAGGCGACTGATGTAGGTCCTAGAGATGCTACCCTAGTAAATAAAAAGCAGCGCAGAAATCGGATGTGCTGGCCTACTTGTAGGCGCATAACTGGCACAACGTACAATCGCTCTTAAGCTCAGATCACATACAAATCACACAGAGTGGTTGACAAGTGGTCGATATGGAGCGTTCGAAGAAGAAGAAGAAGAAGAATATATAACATGAGAGCATGTCAGATTCTAACAGTGCTAGCTTAAGCACAGCTAACAGTGCTAGCTTAAGCACAGCCTAACAGTGCTAGCTTAAGCACAACCTAACAGTGCTAGCTTAAGCACAACCTAACAGTGCTAGCTTAAGCACAGCCTAACAGTGCTAGCTTAAGCACAGTCTAACAGTGCTAGCTTAAGCACAGCCTAACAGTGCTAGCTTAAGCACAGCCTAACAGTGCTAGCTTAAGCACAGTCTAACAGTGCTAGCTTAAGCACAGCCTAACAGTGCTAGCTTAAGCACAGCCTAACAGTGCTAGCTTAAGCTAAGTCACAGATCTAACAGTGCTAGCTTAAGCACAGACATGTGTGCTTGTCTTAACAAATAATGTACTGGTCTTGGCGGCTTGCTGATGGGCTCCTAGAGAAATAAAGACCGTAGTATAATTTCAGTATTTTACAATTTTCTTTTCCAGGACCCAAAATACTTGTCCAATGTCTACCCTGTCCTACACCGCCCAAAAAGTGATATTACATGCAGTAGCGAGAGTTATTAGTCTTGGTGCTTCCCGTTTTGACTTTTAGAACTTTTTAAAAAAAAATTTGTTTTAAAGTTACTGAGATCAGAAGTCAATAAAACAAGTTGTTTACCAAGTCAACATTTTATTGCATTCGTTAAGGACAGACGGCACCCCTAAACAGAAATATTGATCATTGAGGTTGCGTTTATGATTCTAAATGATCAACTTGATGTTAAAACTCGGAAAAAAAATCCAAGCATGTATATTCTATGAAAAATTTAATATAGAGGGGTTTTAAGGGAAAAATGCCCAAAAAGTAACCTTGCAAAATACAGGATAATTTATGTTCTATTCAGATTAGCACTATAGAACTTTCAGATGTTATTGTAAATCGGCATATCTTGAACTGGTAGCAAAATATTTATAAAGTATAATAAAATGAGTTTTTCTGAATTTTTTAATGCAAATCCAGATTTTGACTAAAAAAAATATGGGGTAGGAGATATTCTTTTGCATGAGACACAAAAACTGTTTAATGAATTCTTTTTAAAGTGGTAGGGGATGATCAAATATGCATAAGAAAGAAGTATGCACATTTATACAACAATCCTTTGAGTAGTTTTTGAAAAACGTGTATTTAGTGACATACATTTATGGAAAATAACAATTTTGAGAAAAAGCCAAAAACTAACATATTTTCAATTATTGACCAAATTAATTTACTTTAAGATCCCCAGGAGCATACAAACTTGCCTCATCACATGCTTTAGATGCTATGCTAGTTGTTTTACATCTTTCTATCTTTTTGTGCCTAAATTCTGTATTAGTAAGGAAGATATGTGGTTTTTATAGATGACAGCAAAATACTGAAAATAATGTTTTCCAAAGGAAAAGTTAAACTAAAACAAAAGTTTCATATCGGCACAATTTCATATTATTAACTACAATATTGGCATCATTGACAGTTATTTTTAAGCTCCTCCTCAAAGTAAATGAGATCTTAGGACACCAAGTCCATATAAGATTATGGAAAGATTCATTAGCATTGTGAGAACCACCATGAATATATTTTGTCAACAAAGTCGCAAGATAGCTTGACAAATACTTGCATTATGTTGCCAAAAATAAAATTAGGCAGTTTGTTCTCAATCAACTAAAACTTTATCTTTAGGGCACAAACTACTCAGCCTATTGCAGTTCTCATGGTTATCTTTGTGATGTTTAAATATGGCTCAAATACTATTTATCCAACCAATGTTCTCTAATTTTCCAGAATTTTTCATACAAGTTACATCATAATCACGCTGCATAAGTTTAATGATGCTATTAGTTAATCTATCTGCACTACCATATTACTATAAACACTTTGCTACCATCTGTTGAAGCAAAGTTATGATATTTCCTATATAATTAGCTAAAAAAAACATATACATGCCTAGTTAAAAAATTAATTAAAATACAAAACTACATTTTTTTATCAAACTAAAGATAGATTCTTGTTCGAAATTGGATGTATTACCTAAAATTAAAAAAAACCTCAAATTTCATTTTTTAAAGAAAAATCGTTAAATGTAGGTGTGCCTTCTGTCCTTAATTCGATATTGTTGATGTAGGCTCTATTGATCTGATCGTCAGTTATATTTACAAGTGCAGAATAGATACATGGAATAACAATCGCTGTCAACAGTCGAGGAAGCGATAATATATTTCTCACTAATATACCATATTATAGTCATAAATTCATGTTCAAAACCTGTTCTTGAAAGGAGGAGGACGGGAGGGGGTGTCTAGCTATACGAAATTGCTGAAATATTATTATTATTATTAAGGAATAATTGAAAAGAGGACCGTTCGCCCTTGTGTTGCAGGGACCCACGCGGGAAGCAAAGAATAGTACCAATGCGACCTGCAAGGCATGCCATAAGAGACGACTGATGTAGGGACCTAGGGAAGCTACGCGAGTAAATAAAAA
Organism: Arion vulgaris; assembly: GCA_020796225.1. Taxonomy (NCBI): domain Eukaryota; kingdom Metazoa; phylum Mollusca; class Gastropoda; order Stylommatophora; family Arionidae; genus Arion; species Arion vulgaris. The sequence goes on along the minus strand of CM036765.1, from coordinate 26,938,582 downwards.
GCATCGTAGAAATCTGATGTGCCGGCCTACATGTAAGCGTATAACTGGCACACCGTATTATCGTTTTAGGCTCAGATCACATACAAATCACACAGAGTGGTTAACAAGTGGTCGATATGGAGCGTTTGAAGAAGAAGACAAGAGTACCATTTTATTAGTATAAAGTAAATAATATAGAATATTTGAACTTCAAGATTGAAATGCAAATCTCTTGATTGATTCATTGTAACAGTCACACACACACACACACACAACCTCCCCACAAGTTAATTTCACCAAGTGTCGCCAATGTACATGCACCAACATATTGTAAACAGTCATCATCGGCCTTCATCGCGCCCAAGTGCACGTTAGACATTCTACAAAAGAATGTCTAATCAATTTGACCTTGTGCTTTTCTATGGCACCTGTATCTTCATGCGCTGTTTGAATTTTTCTATCCCAGTTTTTGTAACTGTTTTTGCTTTTGTTTAGAGCATAGATTCCCAGACTTTTTCGGTCCACCGCCCACTTTGCATAACATAAACTTTGTAACGCCCCTCCCACATTATAACAGTTTGCCAACGCCCCTCCCACATATATACATGCTCTATTTTCTCTTTGACATAGAAAATTGATATAGCATGCATGGTCAATTTTCAAATGATTATATGCATGAAATAGAAAATAGATGGAAAAATGGATCGTGAAAGATTGGGCATACGATGAATTAAAATGCAGAATTCAAATTTTAAATGATTATTCAATTGAAAAATCAGGAAAATAATTTATTCTAAAATATTTATTATTAATTTCACCTTTAAGGAGCCACCGACCGCTAATCACCAAATTCTTCTTAACCCACTGTCCGTCCCCCAGAACACCTCAGCGCCCACTGGGGACGTTACCGCCCACTTTGGGAAACGCTAGTTTAGAGCTTGGAATTGTCAACCCTAAGCCCATCCCCACCCCACCCCCTGTTAGTCGTTTTTGCGATATGCGAGAGGAGACAGTGGTTCTATTTTTCGCTATTCCGGACACAACAATAACAACACAAATAGTGAACACAAATTTCTCCTCATTGTGATATAATTGCTAAGAAAAAAATTGTCCACTAACGACACATCGTTCTCAATTTGTTGAATTAATCACGGTCGAATCACGTCAGTAATCACGTTAACAGGTTTTCACTTGAACTGTTGATGGGCTTTCAGCTTAATTATTCCAGACAATATAGAAGGAATGTTTTTTAAATATTTGTTCGTGTGATTTAACCATTGCTTTGCGTCCTGTAGGTCATGGTTTCAAATACGAGCCGCGCTGTTCTGTTGACAAGTGAATTAGTTTTTAAGATTCCTTGGATTGTTGCCAGAGCTACGGAGTTCGTGCTTTGTGCAATATTCTCGGCAGATGGCGTGCCATTTCTGCGGAGAGGTACAAGTCATATGGGTAAAACCCGGTGCAATGAAGTCAATCTTTACATCAATTTTTGTTAATGCATTTGATTAATGAACATAAGTTGATGAAATAACCACGATCGACTCGTATCTGTAATCGTCTCATCAAGTTTGCACCGTCATTATTCACTGTCTTCAGTTAACACAGCGTTTCCCAAAGTGGACGGTGCCGCCCCTAGTGGACGCTGAAGCGTTTTGGGGAGATGCGATAGTGGGTTCAGAAGAATTTGGGGGATGTTCAGACGATGAGGGATCGGTGGCTCCTTAAAGAAGAAATTAATAATACAAATTTTTAAATAAATTGTTTTCGTGATTTTGCGATTGAATAATCACGTAAAATTTGAATTCTGCATTTAAATTCATCTAATGCCCTTCTTACACGATCCATTTTTCATAAATTTTCTATTTCATGTATATAATCATTTAAAAATTGACCATGTATGACAGAAATATATATAAATTTTCTGTCAAAGAGTAAATAGAGCATGTATATATGGGGGAGAGGGCGTTGACAAACATTTATAATGTGGCAGGGGCGTTACAAAGTTTATATTGTGCAAAGTGGGCGGTGGGCCGAAAACGTTTGAGAATCTATGAGCTAACACATATAGATCCATATTCCGGTAACAGTACTGGGACGACTCTTCCTTCTCTGCAGTGTGACATATGCAGAAACTCCAGGGAAAGCAACGGAAGCAACGAATATGATCACAGTGTACAAATATAAGAAGTATCCGAAAAAAAAAAAATTTACCAAGCACAGGATTGGAACCATTTTTAAAATATGGCTTGTTGGTTGTGTTCGTAAGAACGCTCATATTGCTAGTCTATGCAATGTGTGCCGTAAGAAATAATGGTAAGTGGTTCAAATCCTATGTTTGGTAATTTATTTTTTCTGAAGCTCCTTATACTTGTACACTGTCTATTTATTGATATATGCAAACGAGATTTGAGAACCCTTAAGATGAATATATCAAAGTGGGAAGTAGAGCTTGACAAGAACATGTCCAGCTGACGAGCTGAAAGAATGCTGTCAAGTTTGAGAACTGGTGAAACCCGATTCAGACAGTTTGATTGTATAAAGCGTGGCAGGAGCAAGATGAAAATCTTACAAATTTCCTCCCCATGAGCGCCACGTCTATTTTGTCTTGAAACTAACAAGACACCACCTCCTTCTTCATAATCATTACAATCATAATCATTTCCCCACCACCACCATCATATCTTCACAATCATCATCGTTTCACCCCTAGCAACATCATCGTCATATCGTTACAATCATCATCGTTTCACCCCTAACACCATCATATCGCCACAATCATCATCGTTTCACCCCTATCAACATCATCGTCATATCGTTACAATCATCATCGTTTCACCCCTAACACCATCATATCGCCACAATCATCGTTTCCCCCCTTATCACCACCATATCACCACAATCATCGTTTCACCCCTATCACCATCATCGTCGTATCGTCACAATCATCACCTGCTCGCCTCATACCTTTTCATTAGTATATTCATTAGTGTAAGTATATTTAGTATGTATAATCCATTATTATCATGTGTAAGTATATTTAGTATGTATAATCCATTATTATCATGTGTAAGTATATTTAGTATGTATAATCCATTATTATCATGTGTAAGTATATTTAGTATGTATAATCCATTAGTGTTCGAAGTTTACTCCAAGTAATAACGTTTGTAAAATATTGTTTAATGTCGCTGTATCTGAGTATAGAGTTCATTATTTCTTCATATCAAATGTTATTCTGCATTTAGACGTCGGCGTAGCTCAGCGATGACGTGTTGGGTTTACGCAATTTCATGTTTAATTGACCCCTTATTGACCCAACTGACTATGCGTGCCAGAACTTTTTTGAATTCGTAAAGTTTAGAAATCTTCGCCGGAGTTGATGTATAAGGACTTTACTGTCTTACACTTTGAACTTGGAACTGATAACACGTATAAGGGCGCGTTGAGTGCTCAGACATCTACTTCTAACCTGTAAGACTCCGTCAACTTTCCTTAAATTAAAAATTAGGTTCGCTTGATTTATGTTCAATAAATATGATCTCCTTGATTTATGATAGCAACCTGTCATGATATTTCCATATTATGTTGTATGTTTCAGCAAATATATGAACAAATTAATCCAGGTCTATTTATTTTGTTTCATTCTGTCAAGATTTTTGAAGACACATATTGACAATAACGAGTGGTAGCCTAGTTTTATTGGTATGTTCGTTTTTGTTTGAAGCCTTATGTTATTGCAACATCGTCTCCTGTGCATTTGGAGCACTTTTCTGGAAAATGTAATGCGCGTTTTAGACGTGTTCTAAAGGAGAATTGAAAACTGGCGATGGCATGCTCTGTTGTCTTTTTTCTTCTACTTTGACCTTCATCGGTAGAAACATTTTGTCAGTGACTAAGAAGCAAAAGTAGTAAAAATGTGGATAGAGAAAGGGAGAAATTATATAAGAAATATTATTATTACAGATTAGTGCCATGCAAAGAAAATCGAAGTAACATATACTACCTGTCTCCCAGAGTTTTAATTTGTTTTTTTTATTCGCCTGCTATGACTTATGACGTAGTCAGGGCGCCTAATATTCACCTCTGGTTGATTTTTGCGTGAAAGCTTGCTTACCGTATCACAAATGTGCCTCGCCATCCAAGCGCGCCATACTCCGACTTCTGAGATACTTGTAATTTAGATCCTCAAGTAAAGGATCAGGAAACGTGTACCGTGTACTACAGCGACAAGGTTTTTTTTCCAAAGTTGACCTCTAACGCCGGAATTAGCTGGGGCAGTGATTGAGAGGGAACCGTGTTATTGACTTCGCTATCATCGCCCATTTTTTAAAATCTTCTTTCTTTTTTTTCTTTTTCATCTAGTGTCTACTTATGATGGTCATTCTAGTAGGTATCTTATCATCCATTATTACAGCATGTCCCACTTTGCTAAAGAATGTGTTGCATGTTTTCTGAACTGACATCTGATAGAAAGAAATGACATTTGTTGGTATTTAACGACGACTTTAGAGGTGGAGATTATAAACATAGACGTATTTGTCTTTCTCCAGCAGTCTGATCTGTATATCAGAAGCGACAAGATATCATTTTAATATAATCTATAATAATAATGATTCCTCTCGTACCATTATACGTTATATAGGGCATGTAAGTAATTTCTCCATACCGGTCTGTCCTGGACAGATCGCTCAATTTCTTCCATGAATTTTAGACCGATATTTCTTGCCTCTCTCATCAGCAAAGTTCGTTTCAAGGTCTCCTTATGGCGACCTCTCTTTCTTGAACCATTTGCCTCCCACTTCACTGCTTGCTTTGGCTTTAATTATTTCATCTCAAGGTATGTCCAACATATCTCCATCTTCTCCATGTTATAACAGTTGTTACTAGTGGTTAACCAGACGTTTCTCGGATTTCATCACTTCTCCTGAATTTAATTTGGAGTTCCATATTTTATTTAGACTTTTAAAAGCTGATGTTGCTATGACTATTTCGTAGCATCATTTCTTTTTTAACATTTCACATGCAATCAAAATTGCTACCTAAATAGGTGCACTACTATTACAAGTATGATCTATGGTTTGTTGTTTAGTTAGTTGTATGTGCAATGTTTCTAGATTGACATCATGCTTGTAATGTTTTGTCTTTACCTACGCGTTCTTTAAAATATATCCCTTTGTTCTACTCTTGGGTATTACTACAATTTATAAACTGTTACACATCATTTACTGTCTGATCTTTTAAATACACGTAGTGACTATTTGAACTTTTTATCATAGATGTCGTTGTACTTGTATTTCAATTCAATTTCTCCTGCAGAATTCTTTAGTCCGGCACTTTTATTTATTTTATTTTTTTTTAAACAGGCTCAACGTCTCTTTAAATCGAGTCCCGTCTCATTTAATGTAAGAAAAAAATCTTTTATTTCATTTCTTAGAGTGTATTGACCAACAAACATAGAAAATAAGAATTAGCTACTTGCGGCGAATATAATTTGTATTTTTTAATTATAAAATGGGTTCATTTCTTTGTGAAGGGCAATTTCAACAGCAGAGTTCATGTCTTTAATTTCGGTGAAGTGTGTCGATATAATGGCCCCGTTATTTCCGTCTGAAGGCGTATTTCAATATCGACTCAATTGTCAGATTAAACAGGACAGACGCCATCAACTACATTTGCTTTAAACCCGATTTTTTTTAACGAAATAAAAATGTCTGGCTCAAGATCTTTAGATTATATAAGTCCCAATTAGAAGAGGACATTTATATTGATCCTTGTTTGCTGTTTGACATGGTGTCAAGCTGTTTGACATAAGGTCATGCTGTTTGACATGGTGTCAAGCTGTTTGACATAGTGTCATGCTGTTTGACATAGTGTCATGCTGTTTGTTTGACATAGTGTCATGCTGTTTGACATAGTGCCATGCTGTTTGTTTGACATAGTGTCATGCTGTTCGACATAGTGTCATGCTGTTTGACATAGTGCCATGCTGTTTGACATAGTGTCATGCTGTTTGACATAGAGTCATGCTGTTTGACATAGTGTCATGCTTTGTCTTGTTTGTTGACATAGTGTCATGCTGTTTGACATAGTGTCATGCTGTTTGTTGACATAGTGTCTGCTGTTTGTTTGACATAGTGTCATGCTGTTTGACATAGTGTCTGCTTTTTGGGACATAGTGTCATGCTGTTTGACATAGTGTCATGCTGTTTGACATAGTGCCATGCTGTTTGTTTGACATAGTGTCATGCTGTTTGACATAGTGTCATGCTGTTTGACATAGTGTCATGCTGTTTGTTTGACATAGTGTCATGCTGTTTGACATAGTGTCATGCTGTTTGTTTGACATAGTGTCATGCTGTTCGACATAGTGTCATGCTGTTTGACATAGTGCATGCTTGTTTGACATAGTGTCATGCTGTTTGACATAGAGTCATGCTGTTTGACATAGTGTCATGCTGTTTGACATAGTGTCATGCTGTTTGTTTGACATAGTGTCATGCTGTTTGACATAGTGTCATGCTGTTTGTTTGACATAGTGTCGTGCTGTTTGTTTGACATAGTGTCATGCTGTTTGACATAGTGTCGTGCTGTTTGTTTGACATAGTGTCATGCTGTTTGACATAGTGTCATGCTGTTTGACATAGTGCCATGCTGTTTGTTTGACATAGTGTCATGCTGTTTGACATAGTGTCATGCTGTTTGACATAGTGTCATGCTGTTTGTTTGACATAGTGTCATGCTGTTCGACATAGTGGCATGCTGTTTGACATAGTGCCATGCTGTTTGACATAGTGTCATGCTGTTTGACATAGAGTCATGCTGTTTGACGACATAGCGTCATGCTGTTTGACGACATAGCGTCATGCTGTTTGACATAGAGTCGTGCTGTTCTCTAGAGGATTTTTACTCTGTTTATTCCTGTTTGATACGACTATCATCATTGCACTTCTGTGAGTAACCATACGTGCTCCGATCTCTTTCTTACATAGGTTTCTACTATATCCTGTGTGAACACTATCAAACGCCTTGTAGAAGTTCACAAAGTTTATTGTTCATGTTCTTCTGATACTCATTACATTATTCCAAAATATGTTTAATTGTAAAACATTTATGAATTCAAATATTTAGGCAGCATTTTCATAGAGGACGGAGAACTCAATAGAGAAATAGAGACAAGGTGTCAAAAAGCAAATGCAGTGACCTACCAGCTGACACCATTACTACAACACCCAAAGATCAAGATGGAAGTGAAAGGACAGATGATAAAAGTATTTTCCTACCAACACTTTGTTACCAGTGCCAAATTTGGTATCTTACAGCAACACACCACAGAAAGCTCACCACGTGTGAAATGAAATGATTGAGGGAGACAGTGGGGGGGGGGCACCAGGAAAGATATACTACGAAATGAGGACATCAGAAGCAGAGCGGGCATAACTTCATGCACCGAATACATCGAAAGACAACAAATGCAGGGGTTTGGACATTTAATGAGAATGAAATACAACCAACCACCAATAACAGCATACAATAAAAACAGATCGGGTACTAGAGCTAAGGGACGACCAAGAAAAAGATGAATAGACAGTATCAAGACCACACTACATAAACACGGATATAACACAACAAGGGCGACTCATCTAGCCCTAGAACACAAATTAAAGCTACCATCCCTACGCTTAACGGCAAGAGTGGACAACCAACTACATCTTCCACCTGGGAATAGACAATAGACAAAAAATAAAATATATTATTATTTGTTTCTCTTATTTTTCTGAAATATATCCTCTCGTTTATATTGTTCTTTCATATACTGGAGTGTTGTAAGCATTAAAAATAAAAACTCATTTTGGGAAACAATATGCTGCAGGAAAATTCACAGATAGCCATGGACAGATAAGAGGGGAAATATAAATATCCTAATATAATTGAAGATTGTGAGAAATTGGTTTATAACCAACATCATCACGTCTGGTAAACTGAATATTTTGACATTATTAAACGTCACAGTTGTTTATAAACGTCACATTTGTTTATAAACGTCACATTTGTTAGAATCGTGGCGTCTTATCAACTTTGCTACCTGCCACCCCGCGAGTTGTTAATTGATCTGCAATGATGATGTTCTAATCAATTAATCAGTCAGCCATTCAATCAATCAGTCAGACGATGAAGGAGCTATTTACTGCTACTCCATTTTGTTGACATCCATTGTTGTAAATTAGAATTTCATTTCCAACTGAAATCTTTTAGCACAAGTTGATCGTTCCTAAACAAATTGTGTAAGGTATTTGAAAACAACAGTAGCGATCTGAATTTCAAATCTCATACTAGACAAAAATAATGTCCTGAATGTTTCCTTCCATATGAGATGACCATTCAGTCTTATTCTCTTTTTAGCAAAGTGGTCTTGTAATGAGATGACCATTCAGACATATTTTCTTTTTAGAAAAGTAATCTTGTAATGAGATGACCATTCAGTCTTATTCTCTTTTTAGCAAAGTTGTGTCGTGGTATGAGATGACCATTCAGTCATATTTTCTTTTTAGCAAAGTGGTCTTGGTATGAGATGACCATTCAGTCTTATTTTCTTTTTAGCAAAGTGGTCTTGGTATGAGATGACCATTCAGTCTTATTCTCTTTTTAGCAAAGTGGTCTTGTAATGAGATGACCATTCAGTCATATTCTCTTTTTAGCAAAGTGGTCTTGTAATGAGATGACCATTCAGACATATTTTCTTTTTAGCAAAGTGATCTTGGTATGAGATGACCATTCAGTCTTATTCTCTTTTTAGCAAAGTTGTGTCGTGGTATGAGATGACCATTCAGTCATATTTTCTTTTTAGCAAAGTGATCTTGGTATGAGATGACCATTCAGTCTTATTCTCTTTTTAGCAAAGTTGTGTCGTGGTATGAGATGACCATTCAGTCTTATTCTCTTTTTAGCAAAGTTGTGTCTTGGTATGAGATGACCATTCAGTCTTATTTTCTTTTTAGCAAAGTGGTCTTGGTATGAGATGACCATTCAGTCATATTTTCTTTTTAGCAAAGTGGTCTTGTAAAGAGATGACCATTCAGTCTTATTCTCTTTTTAGCAAAGTGGTCTTGTAATGAGATGACCATTCAGTCATATTCTCTTTTTAGCAAAGTGGTCTTGTAATGAGATGACCATTCAGACATATTTTCTTTTTAGCAAAGTGATCTTGGTATGAGATGACCATTCAGTCTTATTCTCTTTTTAGCAAAGTTGTGTCGTGGTATGAGATGACCATTCAGTCATATTTTCTTTTTAGCAAAGTGATCTTGGTATGAGATGACCATTCAGTCATATTTTCGTTTTAGCAAAGTGATCTTGGTATGATACGGCTCTGTTTAGAATATATTCAATGTGTGTACGGTATCATGCTGTGTTGTAATGGTCTGTGACAACATCCATTCTCTCTGTATTGTATATAGTTTGTGACAACAGACATTCTCTCTGTATTGTATATAGTTTGTGACAACATCCATTCTCTCTGTATTGTATAGAGTTTGTGACAACAACCTTTCTCTCTCTATTGTAAGATAAAAAGTTGTGATACTGATAATTATAACACGGAAGTTGATTTTAAAACAAGGATGACATTCTTCCCTGCTTATTGGAAACGAAACAATGCAGCATATATCTTGTTTAATCATTGAATTATATGATATCCAGCTTCTAATGGTTCACAAATGCAATTGTTAATCCCTTTCTTTTCAATGAAAATTCGTTATAATTTCTGCTAATGGATGTTGTATTTGGCGAAGACAATGTCGAAGTGATTATCAGTTGTAAATGATAGAAACAGGAAGGACAAAATTAGTGGGATTTAGTTTGACAAATCAACAACATTGAGAGACTTATATCTGTTGATGTTTGTTGTTTTGAACTGTCACGCAGTTATGCGCCTACAAGTAGACCAGCATGTTCGGTTACTGCGACACTTTTTATTTATTAGGATAGCTGCTCTAGACCCCTACCTCAGTCGCCTTTTACGACATGCTTTGTAGGTAGCAGTGTTACTATTCCCTGCTCCCCTTGCGAGCCCCGGCAACACACGGGCGGATGATTCGTTATGATCGCATTTGTTAATTTATATATATATGTATCGCACGCGAGGGGAGAGAGAGAGAGAGAGAGAGAGAGAGTACAGGCCGTGTGCTGAAGCAACAATGATCAAGAAGACACTATTCAATTGTAGGAAATTGTGCACTTCTTCTGTTGTGTAACAGAACTGCGGTGTTTCTTAAATTTTAGCTTTTTCACAGATACTTCATAGTTGGACGCATTAACGGATATTTGAAGTGTTGCAGGGAGTAACGGATATTTGAGTTATTGCACGGATTAAGGAATATTTGAGTTGTTGCACGGATTAAGGGATATTTGAGTTTTTGCACGGATTAAGGGATATTTGAGTTGTTGCACGGATTAAGGGATATTTGAGTTTTTGCATGGATTAAGGGATATTTGAGTTGTTGCACGGATTAAGGGATATTTGAGTTTTTGCACGGATTAAGGGATATTTGATTTGTTTCAGGGATTAACGGATATTTATGTTATTGCAGAAATTAACGGATATTTGAGTTGTTGCACGGATTAAGGGATATTTGAGTTTTTGCACGGATTAAGGGATATTTGATTTGTTTCAGGGATTAACGGATATTTAAGTTATTGCAGAAATTAACGGATATTTGAGTTGTTGCACGGATTAAGGGATATTTGAGTTTTTGCACGGATTAAGGGATATTTGATTTGTTTCAGGGATTAACGGATATTTATTGCAGAAATTAACGGATATTTGAGTTGTTGCACGGATTAAGGGATATTTGAGTTTTTGCACGGATTAAGGGATATTTGATTTGTTTCAGGGATTAACGGATATTTAAGTTATTGCAGAAATTAACGGATATTTGAGTTGTTGCACGGATTAAGGGATATTTAATGTATTAACGGATTCACATATCTGTTTTCTCCTAGATATTTATTCTTTGAGTAATTGATTAAAAACAATTGGAACTGTCCTTGCTGTTTTAAACAAGCCAGGTTTCTATCATTATTCTGTAGTATTTCAACAGATACGTGCTTGCGCATGCCAGAATATACTCGGAAGTCATGCGAGATTTCTATTTATCTGTTTGCAATGACATGATGTACGCTAAGCCAAACAAACCTGATATTCTTCATTTTTGTGCTGACATATTATCAAGCATGAACAAACAATGGAAATGTTCTTCATCAGATAGATCAATGTATTTATAAAAGTGCAAAGTTAAATGAAGAACGGAACTAACATTGTTGACTAAAGGAAAAACCGATTTGTCAGCCATATCTTTGAGAATATAAGTGTTATAGAAGAGTTCTCCGTATATAATGGACAGAGAAGAGAACAAATAGATCTATACAGAACGAATTTAAAATCAAAGAAAATTGGCTTATGCTACAAATAAGAATTGGAAAATTGAAGTATTTTGAACATATACAGAGACACGAAGGGTTGGAGAAGACCATCATGGAAGGAGGCATCCTGGCAAAAAGGAGAAGAGGAAGACCAAGGAGAAGATGGATTCAGGTCTATCTGGTCTATGAGAAAGAGAAATTTCGAAGGACTGTTAGGGTAACAGCATTCTGCTCAGGACAAGCTATAGAATAATGATAATGATGATGATGATGATCTAAAAGATTGCAATTTTTAGGCTGTAAGCAACGACAGACAATATCCACATGTATTGCGAACCGCCGTTTTGAACCTCCTGATGCATAGCGTATGTACCACCAGAAAAGAAATATACATGCGTAAGAAGAAACTGAAAATATAAGATAATGGGAAGTAACAGTCGAACTGGACAGAGAAATATGATAACAAATGTATACATGCTTACTGTTATTGGTTATTGGTTACTAAACTGACGTCATTGCACTCCGGGCATACCCATAGGTGCTCACTCTCCTCCAACAGATATCGAAGAGTATACATACTGATGGTTCCCGTGGCTCTCTGGTTAAACACACTCCTCACTCTGCCTCTCAAGCACCCAGTTCTACCCGCATAACGGGTAAAACCAAACTGATTAAATCGCTGGATCGATTCAACATCTATTTTAGGTTCTTCATCCAACAGGCAATCGTGAAGAGAATGAAGAACATCCCTCTTATCTATCTTCAGCTCCTCAACAATCGATGCTGTTGGTGCAAGCCTGTCCGCTTACTATTAAAAATAAACACATTGACTAATTTAACGGAACAAATACACACAACAAAAACGAACAACTATCCTAGGCCTACAGAAAAGTGTTCACAATTTCGACATCTTGATGATTCATGAAACCTTTCTATTGTTTTTTATTTTATTAATTTAATGGGGTACAGCCTTTTTATCAATATGGAACTTCAAGTTACAAAGTTTTAAAACTAAATTTAAAATTTTCTATTTCAATGTTGATTCAATCCTAAAATGCCAGCATGAGTTGGTAATTACTATAGATATAGAAAGTAGACATATAGATATAGAATATAGATATTTCCACAAAGTCACCAACAACACAAGAATCGACAAAGTTACGAATACCAGCATCAGAGAAAAGGTTGTAACAAGACCGTGCTTGAATTATATAGCGATACAGAGAATGAAGTGGTTTGGCCACTTAGTAAGAATGCGAACAGACCAAACTGCCTATGAAGCTTTCCACAACAGAATATCAGGAAGGAAGGCGAGAGGAAGACCGAGGAAAAGGTGGATAAATAACGTAGTTGAATTCTGTCAGGGGACTAAGAAAATCATCACACAAGTCACCAGATAAGCGCATAATACAGACAAATACATAAAACCATCACACTGGGTTAACAACCTAGTAACAGTGTGCTGACAAAAGAAGAAGAAGAAGATAGAAAGTAGATTAAATGTATTTTTAAAATATATATATATACACACACACACACACGCGCGCGCACACGCACACACACAATAATAATGATTATAAAATGGAACGAGTTAAGAAGAGTTGATGAAATGAGAGAAATGTCTGGTCAACCACTAGTTATAACTGTTATAAAGAAGAGAAAAATGAGGATTCATTGATTGATTGATGTACTCTGAGAAGAAAGGATCAAATAATCACAAAGCAGGCATTCAAGTGGGAGACAAAGTGTTCAAGAAAGAAAAAGAACACCTAGGGGAACGTTAAAACAAACTTTACTGAGACAGGCGAGAAATATCAGACATAATTACATAGAAGAGAGTGAACTAGTTGCTTTGGACAGAGGGGAATGTAAAAGTTGCAACTTGCAGGCAATGTAACATATAAAAATACAAGTGAACTATATATCTATAGAGTTTTAATTGCTATGTGTTTTTCAACCACTTTGTTTTGATTGATTGATTGATTGATTGATTGATTGATTGATTGATTGGACCATCATCATTGCACTTCGGTGAGTAACCATGTATCTCTTTCTTACACATGAAGATCTCAGCTGCAGTGCACGAACTCCGTAGCAATGGCGAGTCTCCCCGATGTAATTTTGAAGATAGTTAAGATATTTTTGTAAGAATTTTATTTTTAATCTTTTCTAATAAATTTTGCCCGAGCGACGGCTTTCCAGTCTGCTTTTCTCGATTTTGAACTGCCACGGGTTTTTTTACGTGCTCAAATTGAACAAGGGACCTACGTTTTATCGTCCGTCTCCGATAGGACTAGGAACTCGATCTCACCTACACTGAGATCAGGGATCTCTGTAGAAAAATCCAGATTGCTCCATGAGAGAACGAACCTGGTACGTTTGGTACGAGAGACGTGCACCTAACCTCTACGTCACAGAGGCACCCAAGGAGAACCACATTGTGTTGGCGGCGTCCCTTCAACTTGTGATGTAATTAGGTTCGAAGATGCAGAAACCTATTAAATTATACTTAAACATGAAATCTTATTGTTGTGATTTCTAGACTCACCATGAATTTGGTATGTTCGTGTTATGTGTACTGGACTCACAGGGTAAAATTATATCTCATTTTCCGTTCTGTTGATTGATGGCAAGGATTATTTCCCCTACATGCATAAATAAAACATGAAATCTCTTCCTAGTGGGCGTTATCTCATGTCTGTAGGAAAGAAATATGTAGCGTTTGTTTACGAATAATTTGTCTCAGTAACAGATAGTTCTGGACAGAATTCAAATCCGCTATTGATTAACTTCATAAATCTTAAGATAATTAAGGGATCAGGTTTTACAATAATACAGGGAACATACAGGGAATAATACAGCTACAATAATACAGGGAACATGATTTAACAATTTTCAAATAAGAATATCGTTGCAGAAATATTTTATGTTACGTAAAGCCAATCAGGCCTGCACACAAAGAAACCTTATCAAAAGAATAAGAATCAGACAATCAAGGTTCATAATGCGAAGAGAAGGTTTAGAACATTTGGTAACACGTAAAATTCAGGGAAGGAGAGATCGTGGAAGACAGAGGAGAAGATGTTGGATGATCTGACATCGTGGTTCGACAAAAGATCGACGTCAGAACTGATTACCTGCACCAAGAGGAGAGAGAGAGAGAGAGAGTTGTGGAGAGACATTATCACCTACGCCGGCAGACAGGGCACTTGATTGATTGAAAGCCAATGTTGGATATACCTTGAGAAGAAATGATCCAAGAATAGCAAAGCAGACATTGAAGTTAGAGGCAAAGGGTTCAAGAAAGAGGGATAACTCTGAAACAAACTTTACTGATACAGGCTAAAAATATCGGACTCAATTCTATGTAAGAATTTGAACAAGTTACCCAGGACAGAGCGGTATTGAGAAATCACTTCAGGTCATACGGTACGAGAGGATTATATATAAATAAAATGGGTCATGTGGAAGTGAGTCATGAACTTAATCCATACCACCAACCAGTATAGGGGCGAACAAATTTACAACAATTCCGCCATTAGCCGCTACAGTGAATTTTCTCATAGAGCACTTTCATTCCTTTATTTTAACTAGCCCTTCTAAGTTTTTATCGTAGCTATTATATAAATATATATTATTCGGTGTTTCTCGCATCTCTCAGTAAAGTCTATTTCAGAGTTTCTCTATGTCGTCGTTTCTTACTTGATTGATTGATTTGATAGAACCATTATCACTGCACTTCGATGAGTAACCATGTGTGCTCTGATCTCCTTCTTACATAGGAAGATTTCATCGGCAGTGCACGAACTACGTAGCACAGGCGAGGGTCTGAGAAGTTGAATGACGCCTCCCCATATACGTGATCCACCCACTGAACTATATGTGCTGTTGGTTCAATCATGTCTGCTATCTTATTATAGCGATAACTCCCAAGTCTAGGATGTTAGATGCACTTAAGCATTCGAATTTTTGGAAGTCTCTCTATAAACAGCATCTACGAATATCTCAACTTACCGTTTTTGGAACTTGCTGATCATGGGTCAACTGTTGGACACAATAATGTCCTCAGTGAAAGGACTCTCAGAAAGTCATTGGAGTCTGGCATCAATCTACTTCCTAATACTGTAAGTTGTTGTGTATGAGTCATTTCCCTCGGCAGTTGCCATACCATCCTCGTTAGTTGAAAAACAACAGCCATATTTCTTACCACGATACACATACCCATCCGTATGCACAACAGCATCATCTCTACTGCGTTGTCAGCTGTCAGCCTTAATTGCAAGGTCCACTTTCATACTACACCAATCTCTAAATTCCCTTCTCTAGAATAATATCATCATTATGGAAGTCAGCCATGCGTCCATGTATCGGGATCCATTCTTTCTTCCCCCAATAACATAATACTGTAATAACAGACAGGAAATGAGAGAGATTCATAGAAATCAAATTTCAGCGTTCAATATGAATCTGTTTTGTTTCGTCATTTTTTTTTTGGTGGTACTTGCAGCGGTGAAAACAATAACAATAACTTTGATGCCACCTTCAGATTTTTCTATTGCATAAAGCATATCTGTAAGTGCATTCATGACTGTTCCAGATATTTTATTTCCTTCCCCTCGACAATAGTCTTTTGTAATCTCGACGAGTTTGCACTTGAAGCTTTTAAATAAACGATTGTTTAATATATAATGTCTCAGGGGTATGAAGTGCTAGATACTTCGTAGTACTAGAGTTTGGCAAGTGGGTTGATTTTATATATATATATATCATCAGGTGCCGTGCCAGCTGGCGTAGGCGATCATGGATCTCCACAAATCTCTGTCGTTGGAGTTTGCTATCAACTCAGATGTTGACGCTCTACCGTGCCATGAAGTTAAGCTATCCAAAATGTTCTCTCTCTGTCTTCCTCTGTCTCGTCTACCCTCGATTTTACTGGTTGTCACAATGTGTTCTAAACCTCCCTCCTCATCACATGCCCGAAAAATGATGACTGCCTCTTTCTTATATTGATGATAAGCCTTCTCTGTGTCTTGATCTCATTCAAACCTCAACATTAGTCATTTTAGCAGTCCATGGGATTCTCATCATTCTTCTGTAAAACCACATTTCTGTGACCCTCAGAGATTTTTCAATCTGTGTGTTCATTATCCATGACTCGCATCCGTATGTCAGTATTGGTTCTATGTAGCACTGAATAACTCGCATCCGTATGTCAGTATTGGTTCTATGTAGCACTGAATAACTTGCATTTTGATTGGGATTGACAATGACTTGTTGCATGTTGCAGATAATGCTTCTCATTTTCAGGAAAGATGTTTTCGCTTGTCCTATTCTGTTCTTTATTTCTGATCGACATCTGCCATCTGATGTTACCAGGACCCCGAGATATTTAAATTGCTGCACTTGTCTTAACTCAGTCCCATTTACTGTGATATAAATATATATATATATATTTCCTTCTCTAGCTTACTGAGCCAGACTGTTGAATTTGTAAAGTGAGTTGATTATATCTGTTTCTTACCGCCTGTGTGTTGCCAGGGCTCGCCAGGGGAGCAAAGAATAGTAACACTGCTATCTACAAGGCATGTCATAAGAGGCGACTGAAGTAGGGGCAGAGGGAAGCTACTCTAGTAAATAAAAAACTTCGCAGAAATCGGATGTGCTTGTAGGCGCATAACTGGCACAACGTAAAATCGCTCTTAGACTCGGATCACATACACATCACAAAGAGTGGTTAGCAAGTTGTCGATATGGATAGTTCGAAGAAGTTGTCTTACTAAGTATATCCTTCTCTAACGTACCGAACCAGACTGTTGAATTTGGAAAGTGAGTTGATCATATCCGCTTCTTAGTAAACGACTTACCGAACCACCTACATGTTTTCAGATGGTTGATCTGGATAGCATCAGTGAATCCTTACATGCATATAGTCTATAATTAGCTATATTTTGTAAACAAATGCTGCTTTATACTTCACTGAGAATCGACCTGTCTAATTGATTTGTTTTGTTTATTAGAAATATAGAGAAAGATGTATGCGATTTGCATGTTCTTCTTCTTCATCTAATAACTGGATTTAATTTCAATATGTACACTGAATCATCGTTTCTAGTGTTTCAGTAACGTTTGTTTCAAACCAGAAAACGAGATCACCGATAGCGTTGTTGATAACAGACTGCGCTAGTGACCACGTATCGTAGAAATTCTGGGGTTCGAGGGGAGGGGGCGGCAAAAATTCTCGGTGTGCACAAATTCTCGGTGTGCACAAATTCTCGGTGTGCACAAATTCTCGGTGTGCACAAATTCTCGGTGTGCACAAATTCTCGGTGTGCACTCGGTACTTGGTTGGGCTACAGGAAACTGTTTATTTACTTCCAGATCTAAATTACAAATACCTCTGATGTCAGGTACCAGTATTGCACAAGATATGACTTCTTGTAGAGAGTTTTTTTCTTAGCTTATGCACTGAAGAAGTATGTGCTGTTTTTGGGCGACATTATTATTTGTATCCACGCTGTAACAGTTTCATTCAATATTCTTTTCCATTGTTTTTTTTTTAAGAGCAATGCTATTTCGATGCAGTGAGACCTCAGAAATAACGGAGACGGTTGAAAAAACACTATTCATGAAGCGCACACAAAATCCCGTTTTAGAAATCTCTTCTTATGCTGACGCTGTAAATGGAAGAATTAAATTAGACTAGAACTAGACTAGATTAGAGAAAATAATATTGTTCTGTTTTTAAAAAAAGAGTAAAATTCCGGTTTGAAGTCTTGTTTATCTGTGTGTCCTGCCCAGCTATATTGAACTGCCCATGTCAAGCCGTAACAGTATACTATTAGACAATTTTATGGTCATTGATTTTAATCTGATATTGTCTCGTTCAGAAAGGTTACACATTTGCTTGCTATTGTCAGCTAGTTCTTATTTTCTTGATTACACTTTTTTCCTATTTCGCCGCTACATTAAATATATTTTCTCCACTACATTGAATACACCAATTAAAGAATGGCGGAAGTTTGTAAATAAGAGAAAATATAAATGCACTGTTTATGAAACGCACACAAATGCCCGTTCTAGAATTCTCTTCTTGTTCTGAAGCTGTGAGGCAAATAAGGACTCTCTCTTTAGCCTGTTACGCCCTTGGCGTTTAGGGCAGCAACAAACGTATACAATTCTTCTCTATTCATGGCCTTCCCCTGTATTGTGTCCCAGCTATGATTCATTTCTTTCAGTTCTTGCTCAATTGTTCTCCTCCAGGTTGTCTTGGGTCTTCCACGTTTTCGTTTACCCTCTGGGGTCCATCTCAGTGCAGTTTTCGTGTCAGAGCCAGTTTTCATGCACATCACATGCCCGATCCATCTCCAGCGTCGTCTTCGGATGATGGTGCTCATATTAAATCAGGACTGGAGAAAAGCAAAAAATACAAGACGCATAGTGAGGCTCGATCCATTTGTCTCCTTTTTCGGCCTGACGCCGAAAGGAAAAACATGATTATAGAATAGATAGATAGAAAGATGCACATAGTCAAATATAATATGTGAAAAGTGAACATTTCTGTCCGCATTTTATCTCGCTTTATAATTAAAAAAAAAAATTAATGTTTACTGTAGTTTCAAATTATAAGAAGGTAATAGACGGATACACACAGTCGCATAGAATATGTGGAAATCAAACATTATAAATGTAACTCTCTCTCTCATACATACACACATATACATACACTCACGCCACTCTATCTTTCTCACTCCATCTCTCATACACACACACACCACCCTCTCTTTCTCTTTCGCTATCGTACATACACACATACATACACATCACTCTCTCTCTCTCTTTCTCTCATACATACAAGCATATACACACTACTCTCTCTCTCTTTATCTCTCTGTGTCCCTCTCTTATATATATACACACACCTCTCTCTCTCTCTCACACACACACCTCTCCCTCTCGGATACACACACCACCACTCTCTCTCATACACACAAATACACATCTCTCTCTCTCTTTCACTCTCTCTCTCATATACACACACACACCACTCTCTATCTCTCATACACACACACACAAACACATCTCTCTCTCTCTCTCTCTCTCTCTTTCTCGCTATTAAAAACATTGATCACGGTTATGTGTTCAGAATGAACAACAGACTTACTATACAATCACTTAAGCAAGAACCAGCTGATTATAAAATAGATTACATAGATAGAATGAGACCTGACTAATTTCCCAATAGGACTTATCTTTATATTAATTTTTTTAGTTCTAAATTTTATAACTGAATTGATTTTCCAATTGTCCTCTAATTGTGTTGTTTGATTTGATTTCTGCAGTCAGTGCTTATCACAATATTGCAATGTTTGTTGACGTTTAGAGTAATCATTGCTTAATTCCCAATGTTAATCCCCGCAACCGTAGTCTTGCTATTTTATGCAGTGGACGTGCGGGTGTGTTTATTTTTCCGATTAGTAGTTTCCGCTGTGTATATCAATATAAGCTGATTGCCATCTCTGGTATCTTTACCGTGTCGTGATTGACTGATTGCATGCTCGACCACACGGAGATATATGCAGCCGAAGTTTTAGTCACGCTAGCCTCTACGAAGCTGGACGTGGTCTGCGTGGGCAGTAGTTAATATCAAGCAGACGTCCTGGCCCTCCAGATCACGGATGCAGTACAGTACCAAAAACAATATATCTATACACTGAGACGGTTTGAAACACTGACAGAATTGTTGCTTGAGATAAATAATACAATTAAAATAATTCCTATCGTACCGTTATACGTTATATAGGACCTGGAAACAATTTCTCCATACCGCTTTGTCCTTGCCCACTCGCTCAATCTCCTTCATGGAACTGAGACCGATATTTTTTGCCTCTCTCAGCAAAGTTCGTTTGAGGGTCTCCTTAGGTTGTCCTCTTTTTCTTTTAGATAGAATACATAAATATTATTTATTTAATCCCCCACACAAAAACAACACACAAACAAATGATATTTGTAATAAGAAAAATGGGCTTGTTACGGAAACAATATAAACAATTTTAATTCTGTCAACGGGTGGAAATCCGGAACTTGGGAGCTCGCATGACTGAAAGATGATAGCTGGCAGGAAACAATTGA
The DNA here is from genome assembly GCA_020796225.1 of Arion vulgaris. Classification (NCBI taxonomy): domain Eukaryota; kingdom Metazoa; phylum Mollusca; class Gastropoda; order Stylommatophora; family Arionidae; genus Arion; species Arion vulgaris. The sequence goes on along the minus strand of CM036765.1, from coordinate 26,918,056 downwards.
TACGAATATGAATATTCCAACTGCAGCAATATGAGATCAAAATGTTTCTGACATGTCACAACACAACTACGAATGAGGTAGGATGATTTGCATATAAAACCGGTCTCAAGGTGAAGGATTGATTTTATTGCCCCGGATTTCCGCATATGGTTCGGTTACTCTTCTCATAAATGGCAAGCCACTGTAAAAGTTGCATCTGGGACATTCGCCGGTGCTACGGAGTGTGTGCAATGCCGCTGAGATCATTAGTTCAAGTAAACGATCAGAGCACACATGGCTATTCACCGAAGTACAATGATGATGATTCAATCAATCAATCAATTTCACATGTTAAAATGACCATGACATAAATAATGACCATGACATAAATAATGACCATGACATAAATAATGACCATGACATAAATTATGACCATGACATAAATTATGACCATGACATAAATAATGACCATAATATAAATAATGACCATAATAATTGTTGAAAGACATAAAACAATAGCAAATATTTTTTTTAAATCCAGAAGCACTTGTGCTTTCAGCTCTTCGGCTCGGTGCCATGGACATCGTAACCCTTCGGTTCGGTGCCACGAACACCGTAAATCTGGAGAACCTGTGGCTTTTCTGCCAACCCGCGGAATTGAACCGCACTCACAGAGAGCTTGTCACCCGTCGTCCATCGCGCTACGAACACGTTGGGCAGACTGGCGAAAGAATAGCAATTAAAAGTTAAAAGAGATTCAACATATTAGGAATAAGTGGAAGCGCATAGAACCAGGATAATTAAAACAGCTACTTGATAAACAATACTTGACTCTGTAAGAGGCAATGAACAAGTTGCAATTCATTTATTGAGAGGAAATAGAGCGAATTATACTATAATGGAAACCAATTAGTCACAGACTGATATCAACAAGACAAGAAGATTCACCAACATCATTATAATATAGTGCTCATCATTATCATCAAGTAGCTTGTCTCTTCTAAAACTTGGCTCCCATGAACAGCAGCCCTGAAAAACTATCTATTCTGTGCAAGATGATGCCAGGCATCAGCAGGAGTTACTCTCAGCTCACCAATGACATCCTGCACCCATCGTCGTCTCGCTCTTCGCCTCGCTCTTCTTCCAGGCTCCGTTCCTTCTAGAATTATCTTCTATACAATGTTAGACTATGGACCAACAAATGGTAAAAATCACATGATGTATTCTACCAACACATCTTTAAAGGGAAATCAATGCCATCAGAAGACAGGAACTAGTCATAGCTAAGGGATATTATTAAAGCTAAAGTTGGATCAGATAACGCGTACAATGAGAAATCAATGCCATCAGAAGACAGGAACTAGTCATAGCTAAGGGACATTATTAAAGCTAAAGTTGGATCAGATAACGCGTACAATGAGAAATCAATGCCATCAGAAGACAGGAACTAGTCATAGCTAAGGGACATTATTAAAGCTAAAGTTGGATCAGATAACGCGTACAATGAGAAATCAATGCCATCAGAAGACAGGAACTAGTCATAGCTAAGGGATATTATTAAAGCTAAAGTTGGATCAGATAACGCGTACAATGAGAAATCAATGCCATCAGAAGACAGGAACTAGTCATAGCTAAGGGACATTATTAAAGCTAAAGTTGGATCAGATAACGCGTACAATGAGAAATCAATGCCATCAGAAGACAGGAACTAGTCATAGCTAAGGGACATTATTAAAGCTAAAGTTGGATCAGATAACGCGTACAATGAGAAATCAATGCCATCAGAAGACAGGAACTAGTCATAGCTAAGGGACATTATTAAAGCTAAAGTTGGATCAGATAACGCGTACAATGAGAAATCAATGCCATCAGAAGACAGGAACTAGTCATAGCTAAGGGACATTATTAAAGCTAAAGTTGGATCAGATAACGCGTACAATGAGAAATCAATGCTATCAGAAGACAGGAACTAGTCATAGCTAAGGGACATTATTAAAGCTAAAGTTGGATCAGATAACGCGTACATTGAGAAATCAATGCCATCAGAAGACAGGAACTAGTCATAGCTAAGGGACATTATTAAAGCTAAAGTTGGATCAGATAACGCGTACATTGAGAAATCAATGCCATCAGAAGACAGGAACTAGTCATAGCTAAGGGATATTATTAAAGCTAAAGTTGGATCAGATAACGCGTACAATGAGAAATCAATGCCATCAGAAGACAGGAACTAGTCATAGCTAAGGGATATTATTAAAGCTAAAGTTGGATCAGATAACGCGTACATTGAGAAATCAATGGAGAACTGTTATAGTAAACGAGAATTTTGGTAAATTTATCCCATTTTGTTGTATAAATATCCCATTTTGTTGTATAAAATATACCCATTTGTTGTATAAATATCCCATTTTGTTGTATAAATATCCCATTTTGTTGTATAAATATCCCATTTTGTTGTATAAATATCCCATTTTGTTGTATAAATATCCCATTTTGTTGTATAAATATCCCATTTTGTTGTATAAATATCCCATTTTGTTGTATAAATATCCCATTTTGTTGTATAAATATCCCATTTTGTTGTATAAATATCTAGGTTATTCACATTTTTCTCACAGGCAAAGAAATGCGCAAGCTAACATAGCAATTACCAAAATAGACAGGGCGGAAATAGAATCGGTCATTTAATGATTAATGGAGGATATAGTCTCTGTTTTTTGTTGTTGTTTTTTTTCCGATCCAGAAGCACTTGAGCAGTCAGCTCTTCGGCTCGGTGCCATGGATATCGTAACCCTTTGGTTCGGTGCCACGAACACCGTGAATCTGGGGAACCTGTGGCTTTTCTGCCAGCCCGCGGAATTGAACCCGCACACACAGAGAGCTAGTCATCCGCAGTCCAACGCGCTAAGAACACGCTGGGCACGCGGGCATAGTCTCTGTTAAATGTACAAATCGAAAGTAGTGTGTAGGAAGTAATCGTCATTTATTCATAGCTAAGATTAAGATGAAGTTCAGGACAATCCCTGGTTTAAAGATGTCAAAGTAGGAACGATATAGTATAGACAAACTGAGGATCGCATCTACTAGAACTACATTCTTTTTTTTTCCCGTAGTCTTGTTTTGCCTCATACGTCATGATAGGAAGAGATTTCTAGAACGGGGTTTTGTGTGTGATTCATAAAGTGTTTTTCGTCGCTTTTGGTCTCTCTGAGTCCATCTTATGCGTGGACTGCTTCATTAATTGAAATAAGGAGGCGTTACCGTGAAGTCAGAAGTAGTTTGCATAACAGAATGTCAATAAGAAATGTGAACAAAATGTCAACATTAGAGAGAGTTGAGGAGAAAGAGAGGAGGAAATAAAGAGAAAGACAGAGAGAGAGCGAGAGGTAGAGAGAACGAGCAGTAAAACATGCTTAAGATTTCTATAAAGTAAAACACACAAGTTTGATTGATCAACTGCAAAGATAATAAACTCCATAGAGATGAAAAGAAAACAGAGTAAAAGAAGAAAAATGAAAGCAAAGTGCCCTTAACTAGAAGAGCTTTACAGTGAACTTAATCAATAAACACATGTATAATTAGAGACAAAACAAATTCACTGATTTACCTCTCAAGACAAGCAAAAAACGAAACATATAGAAATTAAAAAAAAAAAAAAAATACAGTGTATACGATAAAAGCCATCAGAGGAAACTGAAGTGAAAACGTGACACATGTAAGCGACATAAGAGCACTCATGATCAACAGAATTGGGTCAAGAAAAAAATGGACGGAAAACTTCAAAGACACTCATTAAGAAATCAACGCAGATGTTGACACATTTTTCTGAAGTCGAAATGGATTTTCACATAAATACATACATTTCACAAAATGAAGAAATCATTAAGACTATAAACGGACGGAAGAATCGTTCATGGCCATGAGAGAATATTCCAAATAAAATCTTGTATTTACAGCTGACATTTTGGAACCACTTTTCGTACAAATTTGTCAAACTGGGACAACGCAATTTCATTGAAATAACGAAGTAATTGTAATGCTGCCGAAAGAGACTTACATAATTCAGTAACTGAATAGGAAGTACGTTATACTCTGAGTCCAATGAAAAATACAAGAACAGGAACAGTATGCAAAGACGTACGTCCAAATCATCAGCTAATATAAGCAATCATGGCTGTCCTCCATGCACGTCAGTAATGCGTACACTGTCCAGAATCTTCAGCTATTATAAGCAATCATGGCTGTCCTCCACGCACGTCAGTAACGCCTGCACTGTCCAGAATCTTCCAGCAATCGGTCTCAGCCGTCATAAGCATAATCTCATGGCTCGGTGTCCACGCACGTCAGTAACGCCTGCACTGTGCAGAATCTTCAGCTAGTATAAGCAATCATGGCTGTTTTCCACGCACGTCAGTAACGCCTCACTGTCCAGAATCTTCAGCTAGTATAAGCAATCATGGCTGTCCTCCACGCACGTCAGTAACGCCTGCACTGTCCAGAATCTTCAGCTAGTATAAGCAATTATAAATGTCCTCCACGCACGTCAGTAACGCCTGCACTGTCCAGAATATTCATCTAGTATAAGCAATCATGGCTGTCCTCCACGCACGTCAGTAACGCCTGCACTGTGCAGAATCTTCAGCTAGTATAAGCAATCATGGCTGTCCTCCACGCACGTCAGTAACGCCTGCACTGTCCAGAATCTTCGCAGCTCAGGTATTAACGTCAATTATAAATGTCCTCCACGCACGTCAGTAACGCCTGCACTGTGCAGAATCTTCAGCTAGTATAAGCAATCATGGCGAAACAAAGTATTGTAGTTTTACAAAGTACAAAAACAATATACAGCGACGTTTCGACCAAAAGGCTTTCATCAAGCAAAGAAAACACAGGAAGTGAAGAAATTCAATCTTCTTATATGGCAGGCATGAATAACATACTAATTATGATTCTATTCACTCAAATGTTTACTGTTTAACTGATATCGTTTAACATTGTTTTTGAAATTATATATTTTCAGGGTAATCTCACTTGTGGATTGAGACATCGTTAACTCCAACACTATCATCATCAATAGTGGTCGAGTCCAGCGGCACATAAGACAGAGACAACAAATCTCCACTCAATTCAAACTTGTGTTTTTACTATGGCATCCGAATCTTCGTGATTTTTCTGTCTCTGCATCTGTAGATGTTTACTATTTTGACAGTGTGAGGGCGGTGGTTCCACGCCCAACCAGCAATATGAATAATAACATTTATGAAGGCATGCATTTCTCTTGACTGATACACTAGTTGGGTATGCATAACATTGATATGGGGCGCTGATGTATGGCATGATCAGGACAACCTGTACACTCGCTATCATGGCAACACAGCCGGATTACTATCCAAAATGGATGGATCTCTATAATACAAGCAACGATACTAATCATTTGGAGGATTTCGCTAAGATTATACGAAGCATGGGAGACTCGGATTCTGAGACTTTGGAATATATAGGAATACTTTCATACTATATCATGGGTATTGGTGGTAGTACTGTGTGTTGCCTTGGCACCATCGCTAATGCTTTGTCCCTAGCTGTACTCACCAGGAAGTCTATGCGATCGAGTACCTACACGTATCTAACTGCTCTTGCCTTCTGTGACTCTCTTGTACTTTTTCTGACGCTGTTGATCACCATCAATGACACACGGCACCCAGATAGCCCAAAAAGGGTGAATCAGTTCCACTTCATCTTGTTTCCAATTGTTCACCCATTAGCTGTTGTGTTTCAAGTCACTTCCATCTGGCTGACCCTCGCATTTACTGTTGATCGGTATATCATGATTTGTCATCCATTCAGAGCTGGAACAATGTGCAGAAGAAGTAGGGCAAGGAAAGTTACATTTTGTCTATATGTGGCCGGATTTTTATTTAACATTCCACGTTTCCTGGAATACCGCACCATCCTTGAGACTGTACTAATTGCAAACTCCAGCGAAACCATGACCATTTATGGAATCAGCACTACCACACTGGGCAACAGCATAATATTTCGTGAGCTTATACATTCATGGTCGTATCTGTTATTTATATGTGGTACTCCCTTTCTTATTCTGGTCATTCTCAACGCTTTCCTCATACGTGCTGTACATCTTTCCCGTCTGAAGGGAAAAGAGATAAACCCTAGAGAAAAACACCGTAATGACACCACTATCATGCTTATCGGTGTTATCATTATCTTTCTTATCTGTCAAGGTCCAGCTCTTGTATCACGTATGATGTATGCCTTCCAACCAACAACATCCTCTCATAAAGATGTTATCACGCTTAATGAAGTTGCCAACTTTTTTGTCTACCTGAATTCGGCCATCAACATTGTACCATATTACTTATTTGGTCGTAAGTTCCGCAGTGAGTTTTGGAGTATATTTTGTTCTTGTTGTTTTGACAAGGATGAACTAAGAAGAATAAACAGAAGCTACAGTGTGTCAGTGGATCAGCGTCGCATGAGTCAGTACAATGTCATAGAAATGAACGGAGTCGCACCAGTGAACTCCAACTCTACTCTCTGTGGGGATCACGTGGGCAGCCCTCACGTTGACAGTTCTCGTAGTCACATTTACACGAACCAGAGAAACATTCTGGCCAGCACGGGTACCACAACTTGTCTTCTCCACAGCGAAACGAATGGTAGTACAGTAGTACCACTGCGACATGGTAATTATCATTCGCTACGTTCACAGAGACTGGACATCAGAGACACCATCAGTAAAGAATCTTTAATCAACACTGACTCTCAACTCATCTCAGTGAATGAACCTCTGTCATCTCCGAACCCCTGTACTAACCCAAGAAGACAACACATCCAGTATATGGCTGCGACATCGGGACTCTGTTTAGTGGGAACAGAGGGGTCTGCTGTTTAAATTTTGTGTTCTAAATTAGATGTAAATTCAGTAGATTTTTTAAAGTTAACTTTGAAACCAATCTCGTCGTTTATTTTTCGTTTTCTCTTTCCATTCTGAGTATGCTCGTTGTTATCTTCATCTTGGGTGTTCAAATACTCCACACACTCCATGCTCTTGTCGTAGCACTTAATCGTTTCCTCTACAACATTCAGCAAGTGCAAACATCCCATGCCCATACTATCCAAAAGTCTTCAGACCCACATCCTTCCTATAAGTTATCTACATATCAACAGACTGACTTCGACACAAGTAAACTAAACTGGCTCTCTGTGGCGTAGAGGTTGGGTTCTCTCCTCTTGTTCCAAAGGTACTCAGTTCGCTCCTCGTGAAGTCATAGTGATATGTTTCAAGAAATTCCTGATCTCAGTAATAGATGAGATCGAGTTCATAGTTCATAGTGTATCGGTTCAGTTCATGGTAGTTCATGTCATGGTAGTTCATAGTGTATCGGAGTTCATAGTTCATAGTGTATCGGAGTTCATAGTTCATAGTGTATCGGAGTTCATAGTTCATAGTGTATCGGAGTTCATAGTAGTTCATAGTTAGTTCCTAGTCCTATCGGAGACGTATGATAAAACATAGGTCCCATGTTCAAGTTGAGCACCTAAAAGAACAACCATTGACAGTTCAAAATCGAAAACAGACTGGAAAGCCGCTGCCCGTGGAAAAATTATTTAAAATATTAAATTATAAAATTTCTATAAAATATTGTCACCATCTTCTAAATGACACCGGAAGTTCGTGAACGGAGCTCGTGCACTGCCGCTGAGATCTTACTGTGTAAGAAAGAGATCGGAGCACAGACGGGTTACAAACCCAAGTGTAGTGATGATGGTTCTATCAATGAGTTAATCAATCAAGTAAACTAAACACCCACAGACAGACTCTCGACACAAGTAATCTGTTATATCTATTTGATGTTCAGAGTGGTCTTCATTACTCTTGATGAACAAGCTACATATACTCGGGATGTAAAGAATAGAACCACTGTTACCTGCCATGCATGTCGTAAGAGGCCAGTAAGGAGAATTGGCTGAAATCGGATGCACATGTCCTAAACATGTAGAAGTCTATGCGTTTAGGGGCCTACCAAACCAATGTGCAACTATACACGTTCTTGGCAAAGATCAAACATATCACTAACAGTGATTAAAATTGGTTGTAAAGAACGAACACAAAGAAGAGGAAGAAGACACGTCAAACTGTGTATTTATTATCCAATCTCCTTCGTTGGAACAATAGACTTGAAATACGGCTACTTGTTTCTGTCTGTAACTTAATAGTCTCTTTATTATATTCCAAATATGTTATATTTATTGCGTGCATTGTCGGATATAACATGTTATTAATTATGTATGTTTTGACGTCTACTGAGAGCGTCATTGAGGGAATTGTTTTCTTCCTTGTTCTGTAAGGAGTGTTATTTTGGTAGCTTGATAATAAATTTCGGTAGAAAGGACACTTTTCTTTGTTTTTATGACTTTCATTAACCATCTGAAACGTTTTTCTTTTCTACCAACTAGAAACATACTTTTATATTTCTGTCTAATTGATTGTGGTTATATTTTTGAATGTTGTGTCTCACAAGTTTATTGGTGATGCTTATTTCAGAATCACAGTAGAATCAATCTGGGACAATTTCTTTCAGATTTTATTCCAGCTTATGTCGTTTCTAAAACAAGGTTGTATTTTATATCCGTTATTGTTTGGAGTGAACATTGACTGGGTGATGAAAAAATGTTGCATGGGCGAAACTGGTATCGATTAGGTAGAAAATATTCAACTAGAAGATTTAGATTTCGCAGATGATATTGCCTTGTTAAGTAAAAACAACTAAGTCATGCAAATAAATACAGACAGTTTGTTATCTATAGCATCAAAAGTTGTATTGCAGATAAGCTATGAAAAGACAAATATAATTGAAGACACATATGACAAGTAATGCAGTAATGCCAGACAGTGTCGTCTTCGTGCTAGAGAGAGAAGATATAGTAATCAACTTCTCATGGGTACTGTGAGCAAATGGACTTTGGGATGGCTGCTGCAACGGAGGACAGAGCACGAATGGGAATGCCCAATGTGCCATGACGTCGATTGCATAACATAACATAACAATGCAGATATCACGATGGAATCCAAAATGATAAAAATAACAGAGCAAGTTACCTATTTGGGTAGCAATTTTGATTAAACTGAAAATACTAAAAATAAAATTTTGCTTCGAATTGTCAAAGTAACATCGGCTTTTAAAAATCTAAATAAAATATGGAACGCCAAGTCATATAGTTTACGAGTAACCTATATTAAATTACGAGTTATTAAATTAATTTACCCATAACTAAATTATGAGTTTTCATTCCAATGTTGTATCAGTCCTAACGTATGTCAGCGAGAGTTGAAAAAGGACTAAAGAAATAGAAAGTTACATGCATTTGTAAATATATGTTTGCAACAACAAAAAATAAACATAAAATGGAACGAATTCAGGAGAAGTAATGAAATCAGAGAAATGTTTTTATTAACCACTAGTAACAACTATTATAAGAAAGAGACGATGAAGATATGTTGGACATACTCTCAGAAGAAGGGATGAAAGATTCACAAGAAGGCATTGAAGTAGAAGGTAAAGGGTTCAAGAAAGAAAGGACGCATTAGGGAAGCCCTGAAACGAGCTTTGCTGAGAGAGTCGAGATTATGTCGGACTTAATTTCATAGAGAAAATTAAACGAGTTGCCCAGGATAGAATGGTATGGAGAAATTACGTTTTGTCTCTATCATGCAGAATATGATATATGTGCTATTTTGTTCAGCTATATCATTTCATAATGTCTTGGGTTAATGTTACATTCTCTCCAAACAAAATTGGCTAAATTGTATCATACCCATCTCCAAACCACATAACTTGTGTATTAGATGCATATTGTATCGCTTGCTATAATGGTATATTCGGATTGTTTATTTGTTCATTTCTTGACATTTATATTCCACATTTCAATTGATGTTTATTATTCTCAGTTATTTGTGTGTCCAACATTTGTATTTAGTCTCAATGGGGTCTAATTGCAAAAGATTGCCACCATTGTAGCAGGTTTCCTCTATATGACTGGGTTTCTCATCAAGAATTACACGCCACTTGATAAGCACATTGCAGGAACTCCATAACTCCAGCAACAACCATAAGGGATCTCAAAAACTAAAGGCACTCGTGATCCGAACGATACAGTTCGGATTTGATCTCATGACTTTCATGACGCAATGCTAAACTGCTGATCATCAATAGAAATATTTGACTTGTAACTTTCATTTACCACTGATCATGTTTTACCTTTGTATAAATTGTTTGTGGATTCTCTTCTGAGATTGTCGTTCAAATATCTCTTCCAAATGTTGCCTCTATGATCAGATTGTCTGTTCAAATATCTCCTCAAAATGTTGACTCTATGAGATTGTCTGTTCAAATATATCCACAAAATGTTGCCTCTATGATCAGATTGTCTGTTCAAATATCTCCTCAAAATGTTGCCTCTATGATCAGATTGTCTGTTCAAATATATCCACAAAATGTTGCCTCTATGATCAGATTGTCTGTTCAAATATCTCCTCAAAATGTTGCCTCTATGATCAGATTGTCTGTTCAAATATATCCACAAAATGTTGCCTCTATGATCAGATTGTCTGTTCAAATATCTCCTCAAAATGTTGCCTCTATGAGATTGTCTGTTCAAATATCTCCTCCAAATGTTGCCTCTAATTTTTATTGAAACTTCTGTCATGCCATTTTGTTGGTTATGACTTTTCAATAATATCTTTATTTTATGTTTCTCTTTTAATATGTATGATGTTTTTTTAATTTATATAAACATCGGAGGTGATAGAAATCACTATCTATGCGAGGCGCACTGGAAGTACTTGACAGAACTGTTCGCATACCCTGAACGCTGAAAGATACAACAGGAATAGATAATAGATACATCATCATCATCAAGTGGCATGTCCCTTGAAGAAAGTTTCTTTCATAACAGCTTGCCTGAAAGACTCTTTACCTCTAGCAAGTTATCCTGCCTTTTCTAGCGTCATGTTCATGGTTTCTGTGATGCCCTGTTGCCACCTTCGTCTTGGTCTTCCCCTGCCTCTACCTCCAGGAACCATGCCTTCTATTACTGTTCTCTCCAAATCATTGTGTTTTGTTTAACATGACCGAAATACTTCATTTTTCAGGACATGATGTTGTTTATAAGCCAATGCTCTATGATATGTAAATCTTGTAGTATATCCTTGTTTTTTTTCCTCTTCTCTTATAGATAGATCTAATAGATAGATAGATCTAATAGATAAATAGATTTGACAAATAGATTTAATAGATATATATTAACATATGTGTTATTACAGTGTTTGTTTTTTAACCTTCTCTGATATGATATTACCATTTTATGTATATATATATATGGGATTGTTATATAAGTGTGTGTGTTTTATATATACACAATGTATATATATATATATATTTGTGATGTTTGTGATTTAAGATTATGTTCTACAAATCTAATGTTGATAATGTTGAATGATGTATGGATCTATTAAATTTGAATTCACACACAAGCAGATTTGTGTTCTTCGTCTTGATTATCTAATTATTATGTGCTTTGCTATTTCAGATAATGTCCTGTATGACACACACATATATCTCAATTATGCATCTTAGAATATTGTTTGTATTTTAAGCAGATTTATTAGTAAACGGTGTTTGTGTTTTAGAGAGGGTGAGAGAGAGAAAGAGTGAGAGAGAAACAGACAAAAAGAAAGACAGCGAGCTAGTTTTTTTTTAGAATAATGTTGGTGTTTTATACATAGCAGCTTGAGAATGATGGTTGTATGTGAAATAGAATAACTTGAGAATAGTGTTTGTATGTGAAATAGATCTATTTGAGAAAAGGGTTTGTATGTGAAATAGATCTATTTGAGAATAGTGTTTGTATGTCAAATAGACCTATTTGAGAATAGTGTTTGCATGTGAAATAGACCTATTTGAGAATAGTGTTTGCATGTGAAATAGACCTATTTTAGAATAGTGTTTGCATGTGAAATAGACCTACTTGAGAATAGTGTTTGCATGTGAAATAGACCTACTTGAGAATAGTGTTTGCATGTGAAATAGACCTATTTGAGAAAAGGGTTTGTATGTGAAATAGACCTATTTGAGAATAGTGTTTGCATGTGAAATAGACCTATTTGAGAATAAAGGGCAAAGAGAAAATAGAGCCTATTTTAGAATGAGTTGTTTTAGTAAATAGACTCTTGAGAATGATGTTTGCATGTGAAATAGACTAGCTTGAGAATAGTGTTTGCATATGAAATAGACCTATTTGAGAAAAGGGTTTGATATGAAATAGACTACTTTTAGAATAGTGTTTGCATTGAAATAGACCTATTTGAGAATAGGTTGTATTGAATAGACCTATTTGAGAATAGTGTTTGCATGACCTATTTGAGAATAGTGTTTGCATGTGAAATAGACCTATTTGAGAATAGTGTTTGCATATGAAATAGACCTATTTGAGAATAGTGTTTGCATATGAAATAGACCTATTTGAGAATAGTGTTTGCATGTGAAATAGACCTATTTGAGAATAGTGTTTGCATATGAAATAGACCTATTTGAGAATAGTGTTTGCATATGAAATAGACCTATTTGAGAATAGTGTTTGCATATGAAATAGACCTATTTGAGAATAGTGTTTGCATGTGAAATAGACCTATTTGAGAATAGTGTTTGCATGTGAAATAGACCTATTTGAGAATAGTGTTTGCATATGAAATAGACCTATTTGAGAATAGTGTTTGCATATGAAATAGACCTATTTGAGAATAGTGTTTGCATGTGAAATACACCTATTTGAGAAGTGCTGAAAGTGTTTAGTGTGATGTGAAATAGACCTATTTGAGAATAGTGTTTGTATGTGAAATAGACCTATTTGAGAATAGTGTTTGTATGTGAAATAAACCTATTTGAGAATAGTGTTTGTATGTCAAATAGACATATTTGAGAAGCATGATTTAATATTAAAGATAACTTTTATGAAACAGAGAAATATAATTATTGTAAAATATATTCGTGTTAAATTGTTAAATATATTCGTGTTAAATTGTTAAATATATTCGTGTTAAATACTAGATATACCTGAATATAAAGCAATATCTATAGATCCCACCTCTCCTTCTCTTATTTATCTTATTGTTACTCCAGTTTTGTCTGTCCTCAGTTTTCAGAAATTTGTTTCCCTTTCATTTCATTTTTTCACTCACTTCTCTCAGATTTATAATCGTTCTGTTACGCATTTAAATTTATGATTTTTATATATTATTTGAACGTTTATACACATCAATACAATATTGATGTGATTAAAGAATTCTTTTTGTTTAACATAAATTTTGTGTGTGGAAAACTTTAGTTGTAGAAAGAAAGCGCTGTATCATGATTTCTAATATTTGATGACTATCTTCTACCTATGTTCGATCATCAGCATGGACTGCTTTTTTCAGGTTTGTTAAAAGGTAGCCAATATTGATCTGATTATGTATTAGTCAGTCAGGTATCGCAGTTTCAGTCAGTTATCGCAGTGAAATCAATTAAATTATCAGTCAGTAAATCAGTCAGTTAGTCAATCATCAGAAGTGAATCAGCAGTCAGCTAGTCAGTCAGTCAACACAGTTGGTATGTCAGTCAGTAAAGTCAATCAGCCAGTCAGTCGTTAATATTTTGTCTTTGAGTACTTAAGTGGTATTTGTTTAGTGTCAGCCATAAGTTAGCCATTATTTTGTCTTGAGTCAGTTATTAAGTCGATTTGTTTATTGAGTTTGTACTTGAGTCAGTTATTAAGTCATGTGTTTATTGGTTTGTACTTGAGTCAGCCAGTAAGTTAGCCATTTATTGATTTGTACTTGAGTCAGTTATTAAGTCATGTGTTTATTGGTTTCTACTTGAGTCAGCCAGTAAGTTAGCCATTTATTGATGTGTACTTGAGTCAGTTATTAAGTCATGTGTTTATTGGTTTGTACTTGAGTCAGCCAGTAAGTTAGCCATTTATTGATGTGTACTTGAGTCAGTTATTAAGTCATGTGTTTATTGGTTTGTACTTGAGTCAGCCAGTAAGTTAGCCATTTATTGATGTGTACTTGAGTCAGTTATTAAGTCATGTGTTTATTGGTTTGTACTTGAGTCAACCAGTAAGTTAGCCATTTATTGATGTGTAATTGAGTCAGTTATTAAGTCATGTGTTTATTAGTTGTCATCAAGTAAGTTCCTATTTAATTTTTGATTTGTACTTGTCATTATTAAGTTATGATGTTTATTGGTTTGTACTTGAGTCAGCCAGTAAGTTAGCCATTTATTGATGTGTACTTGAGTCAGTTATTAAGTCATGTGTTTATTGGTTTGTACTTGAGTCAGCCAGTAAGTTAGCCATTTATTGATGTGTAATTGAATCAGCCAGTAAGTCATGTGTTTATTAACATGTCATAAAGTAAGTCCTTATTTAATCCTTTCTTTGATTTGTCTTTGTCATTGTTACAGTTATGCAATCAGTTATTTGCACTTGAGTCTGGCATTAAGTCATCTATTCGTTGAGTTACCATTGATTATTATTTGTTTGTTTGTTTGTTTGTGTTCGTTCTTATCAACCAAGTTAACCACTCTTTGCGATCTGTGTGGTTTGCACCGAGAATGTGAGTACATTTCACCCACATTAAGCCCCAATGGCATGTAGGACAGACACATTTGAATTTCAGTGAAAAGGTATACAACATTATACAAATTTGTACAGACGGATAACTATTATTTTTTTCCCGATCCAGAAGCACTTGAGCTTTTCAGCTCTTCGGCTCGGTGCCATGGACATCGTAACCCTTCGGTTCGGTGCCACGAACACCGTAAATCTGGGGAATCTGTGGCTTTTCTACCATCCCGCGGAATTGAACCCGCACACACAGAGGAATAGTCACCCGTAGTCAAACGCGCTACGAACACGCTGGGCAGACGGGCGACGGATAACTATAAGATTTGACAAACAGAACCCCCCAACCTGGTAGCAGTGTGACATATGACATTACTACAATCAAGCACGTAGAAGCATTCAAATACTTCATATTTACAGAAGATGAAAGACTCGATAGCCGATTCGAAGCTAGAGTTTAGATGACAAATGCTGTCACCTAACAACTAGCCCCACATTCATCTTCCAGTCAGCTAAATAACAGATGATAAAAACATCGTTATTCCTACTTTATGCTACTAGTTTCAAACATGCACATTGAATAAAAACACAAACACAGAAAATAGCCACATATGAACCGGGATGTCTCCGATAGGTCACCAACAACAGAAGAGGGAACAGCCACAAATACCAGCATCAAAGAGAAGGTTGAAATAAGATCTTTCTTGAATAACATAGAAAAAACAGAAAATAAACTAATGTGACTCCTTAGTGAAAATACAGCCAGTCAACACTATTTTTTTTCAGATCCAGAAGCACTTGAGCTTTGATTTGAGCTCTTCGGCTCGAAGCCACGAACACAGTAAATCTGGAGAACCTGAGGCTTTTCTGCCAGCCCGCTGAATTGAACCCGCACTCACAGGGAGCTTGTCGCCCGTCGTCAACCGCTACGAACACGCTGGGCAAGCGGGCCAACACTGACTATAATGCATTCTACAGCAAAACGTGACTAAAGGCGAGAAATCGTGTTCAACAATATATCTCGTGGTTTGAAAATGGGGGTTGCGCTACTTTTTTTAAAACTTTATAAATTGTACATTCCTTTATAATTTACCGAAACAAATCTAAAAACAATTTACGTTTGATTTGCATGATAGAAAATAGCTCAACACTAAATTTGTTTCATGTGTTTTGATAAGCAAAGATGTATTGATCGTGTGTTTTAAATGATATTATCTTTGCCCGCCTGCCCAGCGTGTTCGTAGCGCGTTGGAGGACGGGTGCCAAGCTCCCTGTGAGCGCGGGTTTAATTCCGCGGGTTGGCAGAAAAGCCACAGGTTCTCCAAATTTACGGTGTTCGTGGCACCGAACCGATGGGCTGAAAGCTCAAGTGCTTCTGGATCAGAAAAAAAAGAAAAATGATATTCTCCATTTATAAATGGTGCAACTACTATTTTCTCAGTTTACCGCTGCAAATGCTAAATTACCTAACTTAATCGCTGACCGAACACGCTAAGAAATATATACATTTGTAACCAACCTAACTAACTCATAACCCGTTAAAGAAGGCACGTAACGAGTTTAAAAGGATTACGTTGACCTACAAATATCTACGGGAAAAGCTGTCAAAATGTCGTGATTTCGACGTTCACAAGTTTTTTTTTTCTGTGACACACAGACAAACAATCAATTTTATAATTAAGAATACTCAACAATTCCATTTGCTGCAGACTTTCATTTCATAACTTGCACAAAGTGTCTATTATTATATGCCCTGTCTCTAAGTCAGTAAAACGTGCGATACCAGTAGTAGTCACAATTAGAATAGAAAACGGTCAAATATAGATTTTGTGGAAGTATATATAAAAATTTAAAATACTTTTGAGAAAATGGTCACAGATATCACGATGGTCTAACGCAACTTGTATAGAAGAAGGGAACTGCTTGTCTTTCCTGTATGCATGAATTCTGGGATCAGTGGTAGGGACGTATTACTCTTGCTTATTTACCAAAAACGGAAGCAGGCAATTTGTGACAAATTGTGTCTCGTGACTTGAATACACTGTCATATTAAAATCTTATACCAGCAAATAATAATTAACAATTTTAAAAGATAAATGAGTGGAAAAAATCCGGAGACGCCGGCTTAAGGCATATCCTTTTTCATGTATTTTATTCAACACCGAGTAATCTTCGAAAACACATGATACTATTCATCCTGTTTCCCGCCGTTCTGGCATTTCATTCGATATTATCCTCACAGGAACGTCGATGCTGTCTTAATTTTCTTGTAATATCCAGCATGATCTCTATATATATATTTGAAAACCGCTGAAATGAGTAGGCGACAGACTTCCAGAAATTAGAGAGAAAATTAACAGATTATGGCCCTGTTAAAGTCGAAACAGTGATCTATTTATTTATAAAGACTGATGTCAGAAACTTTCTTGCAGAAGAAAACGAAGTGTTGAAAAGGAAAATATTTTTTTTTCAAAGTCCACACAAAATGTCACATTGCAAGTAAAACTGCAACATGTTAATGTAACCACTTGATTCATTCTCTCTCTCTCTCTCTTTCTCTCGCTCTCTCTCTTGCACACCTTTTAAATCCCGGTTTTGGCATAGACATCAACTCATGCCAAGTCTTCCTATCACTAGCTATCCCATGCAGCTCCCTGCAGCTGTTCCGTATATTGTTGATCTCTTGTCTCCAAATCTCGTCTCCGTGTATTTCTAGGTCTCCCTCCTTTTCTCTGCCCCTGTGGGTTCCAGGAAAGACCCCTTCTTGTTATATTCCCTTCAGATTTTCTCAAGTGTGTCCTATCAGAGCCAACTATAAACTTATGGACCTGTGGACTCAGGTAAGAATTATGGGAAATCAGACCACAACTACACCACGTGACCTTGCATTCCAGTATTATTGTATATAGGTGAATTCATTTTTAAATCAACACAAAATGCTAAATCGAAGTTATATTATGCAACAAGTTAAGTTTAACAATAAGTAATATTAATATTATGAATATTTTTCACCAATAAATAACCGTAGACTCACAGAATTGAGTAAAATTTAAAAAAAGCTTGCAGTTTTCTATCAAACATATTTTCCAGCCCCCAACTTAAACTAGGTCTGGGAATTTCCCATCAGTTGTCAGGCCCAGCTAGAGTTGGCTGTGTTATCCAGCGCCAGCGTCTTTTTTAAACCTCTTGATTCATTGGAATCGTTTTGTTCTCTCCATAAGCTCCTCATTTGTGACCCTATCATACCATCTGAGTCCCTCTATTCTGCGCAGACACCAGTTGATGAATGTTTGCAATTTATGCGTTATTATTTGAGTCGTTCTCCATGTTTCTAGCCCATACAGCAGAACTGCTTTAACATTGGAGTTAAATATTCTAATTTTTGTTCTAGATTTGATTTCTTTAGACTTCCATAGATTTCGTAATACATGGTTTAGCATAATAAATTTAGTAAAACAGAACAAGACGATCACGACGTAGATAAATGCATGGTTTAGCTACATAATAAATTTAGTAAAACAGAACAAGACGATCACGACGTAGATAAATGCATGGTTTAGCTAATAAATTAGTAACAGAACAAGACGATCGACGTAGATAATGCTTTTAGCGACATAAAACTGTAAACAGAACGACGATCACGACGTAGATAAATGCATGGTTTAGCTACATAATAAATTTACTAAAACAGAACAAGACGATCACGACGTAGATAAATGCATGGTTTAGCGACATAATAAACTTGCTAAAACAGAACAAGACGATCACGACGTAGATAAATGCATGGTTTAGCGACATAATAAACTTGCTAAAAACCGAACAAAAAGATCACGACCCAGTTTCTGAACAGTAGAGACGGCTAGAAATGGAATAGAAATTGTTAGCAAACATTCAACAAACACTTGCAGAAGTTTAATCATAGTTATAAGCAAGTCATGTGTTAACTATCTGCTCTAGTTTCAAGTCGTAACTAGTTTCTGTATGACATTAATTAGAGACTTGGTTTAATGTAGACTTTTATCAAATGTCAAGAAGATCTGTTACAGATCTGTATTCGATTATGTTGCAGATCTGTCTGCCATGATGTCTATAAAATTGTCTTCGACATTTAATTGAGGTAACTGAATACACGAAATAAGATAGCTTTACATGATACATCAGCAGATGAAATCGACGTTTCGGCCATCATGTCTTTATCAAGCAAAGGATGCAGAATATAAATATGGTTGGGTGGGGAAGTCCACCGTTAGCGAAGTTGCTAACACTTTGCACTAGTAACCACGGGGCGTTGATATTTTGGGGCGCGAGGCTATTTTAGAAATTTTGAAATGTATTTTGAAATGTACCGAGGACATTCGCATGTGCTACGGAGTTCGTGCACTGCCAATGAAACCTTCTTGTTTAATAAAGGGATCGGTGCACGCATTATTATTCACAGAAGTGCAGTGATGATGATCTTACCTATCAATCAATCAATTAATCAATCAAATGACAGCCTGTGCAATGTGTGCGTAAAAAACCTACTAATTGAAAAATATAATAAAATGCCGTATTTGTTATACTGTTGTTCATCTTGTAGTCGCCATAGATCAGTGACAGGGGACTGGGTTTGCGCAGCCCTAAACTTTGTTCAATTCCCGATACTGTCGATTCTCTAGCCACCCAACTAAGATATGTACCAAGACTTAATTGAAAGACAGCTCAAAATCGTCGTCTATGCAACTACGTAAGTGTTCTGTTTGCTGATATTACACATATCTTAAATCTACCAAACACCTATGATGATGTTGTGAATACGTGGGCGTCACATCTATTCACATGGAGTCAGTATCTTCTGAAGTGACACACATAATATTTAATCATTGCCCTTGATCTATTTTCGTCCATTCAATCAATCATTGATATCGAACGCCAAGTAAATATAACACGGTACGCCATTAGTTCTCATAACTACTAGTCGTATTGTCAACAAATCTACCGGAAACATATTGATGTACAGGGCACAGCTGTTAGGTCACAGATAATATATCACTATGAAATTTAACATCTTCTTGATATATTGTGCACTCAGTGCTCCGTGTGTGTACGTCTTAGATCAGACGTTATTTGTGATTGTATGCCCGCCTTCCCATTGTGTTCGTAGCGCGTTGGACGACGGATGACAAGCCCCCTGTGAGAACGGTTCAATTCCGCGGGCTGAAAGAAAAGTCACAGGTTCTCCAGATTTACGGTGTTCGTGGCACCGAACCGAAGGTTACAATGTCCATGGCACCGAGCCGAAGAGCTGAAAGCTCAAGTCTATGCGTTTAGGGGCCTACCAAACCAATGTGCAATGTATACAGGTTCTTGACAAAGATCAAACATATCACAAAGAGTGATTCAAATTGGTCGTAAAGAACGAACGCAAAGAAGAAAGCTCAATTGCTTCGGGATAGAAAAAAACAAAAATTTGTGATTGTATCATCTAGTCTGCCTGGATTCTCTTTCACTCTCTTTCACTCTCTCGCAATCTATTTCTCTCTCTCTTTTTCTCTCTCTCTTTTTCTCTCTCTCTCTCTCTCTCTCTTACTCTTTCTTTCTTTCTCTCTCTTTCTCTCTCTCTCTTACTCTCTCTCTCTCTTTCTCTCTCTCTTTCTCTCTCTCTCTCTTTATATATATATTTAAGTTTATATTTTTCGAGCCCCGGTATGACTTCAGGTGTAGTCATGGCACCTAATATGGCGTCTCTGACTGATTTTTGCGTCAACGCTTGCTTTCCTTATCACAAGTGTCCGTGACCATTCAGGCGAGCCTTACTTCGACTTGAGAGGTACTTGTAATTTAGTCCCTAGTGAAGGATCCGAAAGTTGGTATTGATTTCTCTAACATTGTTATTGATGCTATCAAGTCCATATTTTGCTCGTACTTCCTCTTGATCTACATTCATTATATTTTTCTTCTCAATATTGCTGTCTATGGTATACCATACCAAACAAATTAGCAAAATACAAGTTCATGTAGTTTGACAAAGTACAACAACAGAATAAATTATCATATCAAACGAATTAGCAAAATACGAGTTCATGTAGTTTGACAAAGTACAACAACAGAATAAATTATCATATCAAACGAATTAGCAAAATACAAGTTCATGTAGTTTGACAAAGTACAACAACAGAATAAATTATCATATCAAACAAATTAGCAAAATACAAGTTCATGTAGTTTGACAAAGTACAACAACAGAATAAATTATCATATCAAACAAATTAGCAAAATACAAGTTCATGTAGTTTGACAAAGTACAACAACAGAATAAATTATCATATCAAACAAATTAGCAAAATACAAGTTCATGTAGTTTGACAAAGTACAACAACAGAATAAATTATCATATCAAACGAATTAGCAAAATACAAGTTCATGTAGTTTGACAAAGTACAACAACAGAATAAATTATCATACCAAACAAATTAGCAAAATACAAGTTCATGTAGTTTGACAAAGTACAACAACAGAATAAATTATCATATCAAACGAATTAGCAAAATACAAGTTCATGTAGTTTGACAAAGTACAACAACAGAATAAATTATCATACCAAACGAATTAGCAAAATACAAGTTCATGTAGTTTGACAAAGTACAACAACAGAATAAATTATCATATCAAACAAATTAGCAAAATACAAGTTCATGTAGTTTGACAAAGTACAACAACAGAATAAATTATCATATCAAACGAATTAGCAAAATACGAGTTCATGTAGTTTGACAAAGTACAACAACAGAATAAATTATCATATCAAACAAATTAGCAAAATACAAGTTCATGTAGTTTGACAAAGTACAACAACAGAATAAATTATCATATCAAACAAATTAGCAAAATACAAGTTCATGTAGTTTGACAAAGTACAACAACAGAATAAATTATCATATCAAACGAATTAGCAAAATACGAGTTCATGTAGTTTGACAAAGTACAACAACAGAATAAATTATCATATCAAACAAATTAGCAAAATACAAGTTCATGTAGTTTGACAAAGTACAACAACAGAATAAATTATCATATCAAACAAATTAGCAAAATACAAGTTCATGTAGTTTGACAAAGTACAACAACAGAATAAATTATCATATCAAACAAATTAGCAAAATACAAGTTCATGTAGTTTGACAAAGTACAACAACAGAATAAATTATCATACCAAACAAATTAGCAAAATACAAGTTCATGTAGTTTGACAAAGTACAACAACAGAATAAATTATCATACCAAACAAATTAGCAAAATACAAGTTCATGTAGTTTGACAAAGTACAACAACAGAATAAATTATCATATCAAACAAATTAGCAAAATACAAGTTCATGTAGTTTGACAAAGTACAACAACAGAATAAATTATCATACCAAACAAATTAGCAAAATACAAGTTCATGTAGTTTGACAAAGTACAACAACAGAATAAATTATCATATCAAACAAATTAGCAAAATACAAGTTCATGTAGTTTGACAAAGTACAACAACAGAATAAATTATCATACCAAACAAATTAGCAAAATACAAGTTCATGTAGTTTGACAAAGTACAACAACAGAATAAATTATCATATCAAACAAATTAGCAAAATACAAGTTCATGTAGTTTGACAAAGTACAACAACAGAATAAATTACCATATCAAACAAATTAGCAAAATACGAGTTCATGTAGTTTGACAAAGTACAACAACAGAATAAATTATCATATCAAACGAATTAGCAAAATACGAGTTCATGTAGTTTGACAAAGTACAACAACAGAATAAATTATCATATCAAACAAATTAGCAAAATACAAGTTCATGTAGTTTGACAAAGTACAACAACAGAATAAATTATCATATCAAACGAATTAGCAAAATACGAGTTCATGTAGTTTGACAAAGTACAACAACAGAATAAATTATCATATCAAACGAATTAGCAAAATACAAGTTCATGTAGTTTGACAAAGTACAACAACAGAATAAATTATCATACCAAACAAATTAGCAAAATACGAGTTCATGTAGTTTGACAAAGTACAACAACAGAATAAATTATCATATCAAACGAATTGCAAATACAAGTTCATGGATGGGTTTGACAGACAACAACGATAAATTATCATATCAAACATTGAAATAAGTTCATGTAGTTTGACAAGTACAACACAAATAAGATCATGTAACAAATTTAGAATTTGAAAGACAACTCAAAAAATTATCATATCAAACATTAGAAATGTTCTGTGTTTGAAAAGTACACAACAGTAAATTTATCTATCAAACAACTAGAAAATACAGTTCATGTAGTTTGACAAGTCAACAACAGTAATTACATATCCGATAGAATCAAGTTCATGGTTTGAAGTACACACATAATAATTTATCATATCACTTGATCTAGTTTTTTCAGTCATCAACAAAATAAATTATCATATCAAACAAATTAGCAAAAAAACAAGTTCATTAGTTTGCATAACAACAGATAATTATCATGTCAACAAATTACGAAACATAGTTGATGTAGTTTGCACAAGTCAGCACAAAATAAATTATCATATCAAAATTCAAATCTTCATTGATATTTGACTAAGTACACACAGAATAATTATCATTCCTTAGAATCAGACGTTATTTGTGATAAGTATCCCGCCTTTTCCCAATTGTAAGTTCGTAGCTTGACAAAGATGACAACACGTGAAACGTTCAATCCCAAAGGCAATAGAAAAGTCACAGGTTCCAGATTAGGTGTTCGTGGTACAACAACAGAATAAATTATGCATGACGAAACTGAAAGCTCAAGTTCATGCGTTTGAAAGCCCTACCAAACAATTGCAAATACAGTTCATTGACAAAGATCAACATATTCACAAAAGTGATTCAAATTGGTCATATTTGACAAGTAACAACAAAGAAATACAATTGCTTCGATAACGAAAAAAATAAAGTTTGTGATTGACATAGTCTGCCAGAATACTTATCACTACCATCATTGCAAATCAGTTCTGTGTTTTGACTCTCTCTTTTCTACTCCTCTTTTTAGCTCAATTCTTTCTTTCAAAGTCTTCCCGAATAAATTATCTACCAACTTAGCTCGTTCTTGTTTATAATATAACAAAGATAATTTCATCCAAGACAAGCAAAATACAGTTCATGTAGTTTGACAAGTACAATAGCATGAATAGATTTCATATCAAACAAATTGCTTTCATTATCTGACAAGTGTCACAGAATGACATTCAGCATAGCCATACGATTAGAAAATGAGTTCATGTATTTAGTCCATAAGGATAAAGTTGGTCTTTGAATTTCTAAATAGGTTATTGATTGACAAGTAAAACAACAGAATAATTATCATACCCAAACATTCATATAATTTGTTCAATTTGCAAGTCAATTACGATATTATCATACCAAACAAATTAGCAAAATACAGTTCATGTAGTTTGACAAAGTACAACAACAGAATAAATTATCATATCAAACAAATTAGCAAAATACGAGTTCATGTAGTTTGACAAAGTACAACAACAGAATAAATTATCATATCAAACAAATTAGCAAAATACAAGTTCATGTAGTTTGACAAAGTACAACAACAGAATAAATTATCATATCAAACAAATTAGCAAAATACAAGTTCATGTAGTTTGACAAAGTACAACAACAGAATAAATTATCATATCAATCAAACAATCTGTAAAAAGTATTTTAAAAACACATAAAGACCAAAAATGGTGATCACCTACAACAGTCTTCCAAATCATCGATATGACTAGTTTTCTAAGAAAATACAGTCACAGAACTTTCCCAAACATTTTCAGCCGCTCGTGTTTATTAGTAATTTATCATACACACTTTAATAGATACTATAATTAAATCTATCAGAAAGATTGTCCTCTCGTGGGTGAGCTGAGAAGCAACATGTGGCCACACCCAGTCGCCCTGAAAACTAAGCTTTGTAGAAGCATGACTGACCTGAAGCTGACCGCCTAGTTTGTGATCCATAGTAAGTTAAGCGCATGACCAGAGATCGCTGAATAAATAAAGAAATCTATCAGTGATCTATGATATATAGTTAAAGAGATTAATCCAATTAATCATTGATATATGATATCTAGTTAAAAGAGATACTATAATCACATTTTCAACCAGGTATATTACATCAGTTTGTAGAATAATATAAATGATAATCGTATAACTGAAATATACCGTCTGTTGACTAAGTATGCTGATCGATCGACTCCAGTGTATTATGTAGTTCATGGATTAGATCAGCGCTTTAACGTGACGCTCACGGGTACCATGACGTTCGTACTATACATTTCCAACGTTCCATTTTACTCCGTCGGTTTTACTACTAATTTCATGGAGGAAAAAGTGTATCTGGAATAGCAGTATGTTTCATTTTTCGCAGCACTCTCATGAACACGATCTTCCCTTATTTGCAGTCTTGTTTGAACCCTCTTTAAACAAATAACACACCTACTCCGCTTTGATAAAACGGCTACCACGTGATTTTACTTCCAAGAAGTGGAGAAGGCAGTTTCTGTTCAGTGTAGAAACTGTTTGACCTTCAGCTATCAGCGATATTATTTATTCTTCTCAAGTATAACTATGACGTAATCTGTACTAACTACAAAACATGTGAACAATTATTAATTAGTATCACCTGTCATTTAAAAACGTGACTAATAGGCAACGAAACTACGCTTTCAGTTCCGGATTAAGAGGATCAGTATTGTTGTATTTGCATACATCATCAAGTAGCTTGTCCCTTCTGGAACTTGGCTCCCGTGACAGCAATCCTGAAAAACTCTCTGTTCTGTGCAAGTTGGCCAGCAGTCATTCTCAGATCGTCAATGACATTTTGCACCCATCGTCTTCTAGGTCTTCCCCTCAGTTCTTCTTCCAGGCACCATTCTCTCCAAAATTATACATACTCTAACAAAATACGAATATATCCGAAATATCAATATACGAAATATATCCATGTTTAATATGTAGTGGAAGCGTATCAGTTAGTAAGAAAATAATGTAGAACGACATTCCTTCAATAATTATTTACAAAATTGAAAATTAATACCTGTGTAATTTGTAATTTCTACGGAAAACCAGCATTTCCTCAACTTAATCGAATATATTATTTCAAATTTCACAATACACTGTCATTATGTAATTTTAATCATTTTTCCCCCTCAATTAAATGTCTAGTCAGGATTACGTTTCAACTGTTATTATTACTGAATAATATTACTATTAATATGACTTTATTAGTATATTATTATTATAGTTTTTGCAATCGACACATGGTGCCCGCACCTTCACAGCCATCAGTCAGGTGCGCCCCAATATGTAAAGAAAAACGTTGGATAGCACTGGATTAGATCAAAGAAATGTCACAACGAACTTATTGATCATATAGAGCTTTTGGATTTTTTCAAATTGGTTGAAACCAGACACTGCGACAGATTTCACAGTTATCTACCGCGTGGTTTAGAAGATTACAATATAGATGAGACTGCAGTCAAACTATTTGATTGGATTTAGAAGATTAACGATGGTACGACTGTCTACCACATGATATATTAAAGATGGTACGACTATCTAGCTCATGATGGATAAGATTAAAGATCGTACCACTGTCTACTGCGTGATAAAGTCGAAAGGTATCTTCTTCTCTTCCTAATTTACTTCTTTATAGGAGTGTTGTGGGGAAAACGTAGTGATCGTGTGTTTGCTTGTTTTAAGGCAGTTTGTAAGCTGATATTCATTTTCGTAAGGCTGTTCTTGATGCCATCGCTCCATCTTTTGCGTGGTCTTCCTCTTGCTTTGTACCGAATAATTGACTTCATTATGTCGGGTTTCTCCCAAATGGTTCCATAACTCTCCGCATAAATGGCACGCTGCCTGCTATGATTTTTGCCCGTCACCTGCCTGGATTATTGTACGCCACCTGCCTGGATTATTGTCAGCCATATTGCACGGTACTGCTTAGCCCTGATAACAATCCTAGATATCTTCGGGAAAAAATGCACTCGTGAACAGAAAGGCCGCAGTCGTTATTATAATCATATCAATGAACATCATTTAGTGTGACATAGAAGCAGATTGTAATTACAACACAGACTATGTTAGTATTATCCTATTATCCGTGATGCTTAGCGATAGGGGAATTTGTATGAAATACTAGTAACATGTGTTTAGTACACCCCGACTGTAATAATTGTTATTTTCCGTCAGCTGTTTCACTCTGAGTTAAACGGTACATTACACATCCAAGTTTCCTTTCATTTATTACAAGAAAGTTTATAAGATAAAGTAACATGTGTTTAGTACACTCGGACTGTATCAATTGTTATTCTCCGTCAACTCGCTTAACTCTGACGTCAATGGTACATACAAAGAGATGCTTTCATAAAAACGGTTATTAGAATCCCGTGTTTGGTAACTTGTGTGGATTTTTTTTCAGGAAGCCCCAAACACATGTACACTGTCTATTTATTTATTGATCAT
Source organism: Arion vulgaris (assembly GCA_020796225.1). Classification (NCBI taxonomy): domain Eukaryota; kingdom Metazoa; phylum Mollusca; class Gastropoda; order Stylommatophora; family Arionidae; genus Arion; species Arion vulgaris. The sequence continues at coordinate 26,890,864 of CM036765.1, read as the reverse complement.
ATTCATTACTTCTGTTGCTTACCCTAGGATTCTTACAAAAAACCTCATTGTTCTCTTCTCTTTATTAGAATAAAGTTTATACTATAGCGTTTGTTTATTTTTTTGTTTTGGTCTTTTTTTCTCGAACGGTGTATTTCTAAAGTATAATCACTTGGACTTAATAGTAGAGTAATAGTTATATTTGACTGTACGTACCAAGATACACAAGCATTAACAGAGTCTGTCAGTAACCAGATTTACAAAGATCAATGGCCAAAAACAGCTGTCAATGAGTGGCAAATCATAACGACGGAGAGGATGTGTCTATGAAGAGCTGCAGGCGTGATAATAAGAGACAAAATTAGAAATGAAGAAATCAGAAGAAGACTTGATGTGAAATCAGTCATGCAAGAACAACAGATTAAATGGTTTGGAAATCTGACACGAATGTCCTGTTATCATCTACCACAGAGAGCCACACTGAAAATGCATAACGAGTACAGAACAAGAGGAAGACCACCCAAAATATGGAGCGATGACATCAAGAACAGATGAATCAAGAAAATGAATAACAGATTACACAGTGCATTAGAACAAGAACACACAAGATCACTACATTCTCTCTCTCTCTCTCTCTCTCTCTCTCCCCCTTTTCCGCCATCACTTCTACTAAAGAAGTTAATGGCAGAAGAAGAGAAGAGGCATATAGATCTAGGAAGACGTGGGGAGTAGATGGTACGAGCGCTTTAAAGCTGAGACAAGAGGCGGAAATATGTAAATGACACTTTTACAAAAGCAAAGAGTAATGAATCATTAACATTGAAATCAATATTATAACAAAAACTCCCACACGAGATCACTACCCTGTAGCGGTGGGGAGCTTGTATAACTCTTTAATCCAAACAGTAATGCTGACAAGAGGTTTGTTCCTGGTAGGGACATCAGTGTCAGACATGGTTGAAAAATAGAGGAAATTCTTACTGTTACATCTTGGTCCTCCAGGTTGAAGGTTAAGCAAGAATCTGACAACGCATTCCCGTATCAAATGAATAGTGTGTTGCGAAAACGGAAGCAAGAGATACTTTCTTTGATTGAGCGAAGAGTGCGATGTCAATCAAGCAATTGGTTTCATGAAGGAGGAAGATTAAACCCGAACAGAAGTCTCCATGCACATGTTGCAATCTATGACCCAAATCCATATATGTTATTGGATGTTGGTATGTAAGAACTTTATACATCAGAGCGGACGTCGTATGCCAGTAGGGACATTCGCTAGGCCAGCTCTCTGATGTCAAAGCCAATGAGAAAAGAAGGCATGAATATCCAAAGGATACATGAAGAAAAACAAGAGAGAAAATTGCAAGAGTGTTACCTGACATAGGCAGCAGAACGACAAGGATGAAAATCTTTTGTGGAAGCTGTATGTATCAAACGGAACACGACAATCATATGTATGTATGTAGAGGTTAGATGCTCGCTCCAAGGTATTCGGTTCGCTCCCTCGTGGAGCCATCTAGATATTTTTCCAGAGATCCCTGATCTCAGTGTAGGGGAGATCGTGTTCCTAGTCTTATCGGAGACGACGATAAAACGTAGGTCCTAACTTTAAGCTTAGCACGTCAAAGAACCAGTGACAGTACAAAATCGAGACGATCAACCTGGACAGCCGATGCCCGGGCAAAATTCATTAGAAAAAGATTTAAAATAGAATCCCTACAAAATATATATATATATAAATTACACCAGGAACCCTCGCCGGTGCTATGAAGCTCTTGCACTGCCGCTGGGATCTTCCTGTGTTAGAAAGAGATCGAAGCACAGATGATTACTCACCCAATTGCAATGATGAGGGCCCAAGTGCAATGATGATGAATCAATCAATATATATATATATATATATACACCAAAACTTTTTTATCAGGAAACATCGAATAAACGCATAAAAACACCGATTAATTATTACATCATTCAACATCTTGAGCCATGACGACTGGCGGAGGCGATATGAATCTCCACAAAAATATGTCATTAGTACTGACCATCAGTTCGGATGTTCGTACTCTCTTCCTTGCCACGAAGTTAGACTGTCCAGAATTTCTCCGTTGTCTTCTACCAAAGTTCCCTCATTGATTTCACGGATTGTCACTATGTGTTTTAAACCTCCCTTTCTAATTACATTCTCCCAAAAATTGATGATTGCGCCGCTTTCTTATATTGATAATGAGTTTTCTCTCTGTCGTGACCTCTTTCAGAAACAGATAGAAAAATGCGAAAGGAACGTAATCGTCTGAAATTCGAGAGCGAGAGAAAAAATCTTCCCTCGTCAACACAACATTCTATGTTAGAGATTGATTTTGTCCTTGCGTTTTTAAAAACTGACATTTACTTGTTTCCGTACATTCAACTTCAAAGAGTTTGATCAGCCCCGGGGGTCAGTAAAACTTTCATTTGAACAGCAACAATCAATAATGATATGTGACAGCTTTGAGAGAGTTCAATGAACGTGTCGTTGCGTAATACTATTAAAAATTAAACAAAAATAACATCAAACTACAAAAGGCGGTCCAGTGACAAGTTTATGATACCTTCATTCAGATGTTTCGCTCACATCTCTATATTTTTACAAGTCAACATCAAGCTGGCAAGGACACCATTAAAGTTACCAACGAGGAATGTTGTCAACCTACTTTGCTCAGAATAGGGAATCGTCCAAGCCTTCACTACACTGTTCTTATTTTAAGTTATATCCATTAGGGGTGTTTGTCACACTATTTCTATTGTTGACACTTCTAGAAGTTTCACAAATATCATATAACATCAAGTAGTAGCATATCCCTTGCTGAACATCGCATTCATCACAGCCCGCCTGAAAAACTCTCTGCCTCTTGTGGCTAAGTGTCTTTAGTCCCCTGTCTCTTGTGGCTAAGTGTCTTGAGTCCCCTGTCTCTTGTGGCTAAGTATCTTGAGTCCCGAAGGTCGGGTGTTCGAATCCGGACTGCGCTGTTCTGTTCATGTGAGCATTTTTTTAGAGACCCCATATGATTGTTGCCGGAGCTACAGTGTTCGTACTTTGTGCAATATTCTCGACAAGTGACGTACCATTTCTGCGAAAAGGGATCAAGCCATATTGGGTAAAACTCGTCGCAATAAAGTCAATCCTTCACCTTTAAACCCTATTGAATATAATGTCGACTTTGGATAAGTGAACCAATCATAAAAGATCATAAAATGGGAAACATAAAAAAACCACATCAAATACTCAAGGATAATAAGAAACTCTAGGTAATTCTAATTCACTGAAACTAATGAATTAAAGATTACAGACAGCTGGAAGCAGTAGCTATCACAAGACACTTAAAAAGCTATCTAATGTACTATAGAATTTCTCTTCTTTGAAGTGGAATATTCGAACGAAACTTCCGGTGTAATTGATGAAAACGGTAGGTGGGCGGTATAACACGGCGATAGTGAGATGGATTAGTGAACTAAGTTACTGCCTATATAGCATTGTGATATATATTCTAGGTTTGGTATCGCTACGTCTTATTCTGCAACAGATTACCTTTCTGCAACTTAAATGTTTCAGTTATAGTATCCTCACTAGTTCGTATAGGAGGGTGTGTGTGTGTGTCAGAAGGCTTGTGTGTAGGGAGACTTGTTGATGTAGGGAGGCTTGTATGTAGGGAGACTAGTTGGTGTAAGGAGACTAATTCGTGTAGGTAGACTTGTAAGTGTAGGTAGACTAGCTCGTATAGGGAGACTAGTGTGTGTAGAGAAACTAGATCGTGTAAGGAGACTAGTGTGTGTAGGGAGACTAGTTCGTGTAGGGAGATTTGTTCGTGTATGGAAACTAGTTGATGTAGGGAAACTAGTTGGTGTAGGGGGACATGTTCGTGTAGGGAAACTTGTTTGTGTATGACAACTTGTGCTTGTTTGGAGACTGGTGTGTGTAGGGAGACTTGTGTGCGTAGAAAACTAATCCATGTAGACGGTGTTGAGGTACGGTGCTCCACTCTCGCTTAAAACGTATTCTGTTTATTTTCCAAGCGAGGCGATCAGACTATTTTTCAAGTTATTCCTGTCCGCACTGTAGGTACTGTCGAGTTCCTAATCATATCGGAGTCGAACGATGTAACGTTTGTGACCTGTTAAAGTTGAACACGTCAAAGAACCCTTGGTATAATCTAAGAGAAGACGTACACATATAATTTGTATTGGTTATTGATAATGATTGTACTGTATTGTTACGTGTCTAGTTCTCTGCCATATAGACAAGTGTTTAGACTACCACGGGATAGGGAGAGCGTAATAATAATAAGTCTTCTCCTACCGTTATACGTTACATAGCGCATGCAAGCAATTTCTCCATATCACTCTATCCTGGGCAACTCGTTCAGTCTCTTCCATGGAACTGAGACCGATATTTCTTGCCTCTCTCAGCAAAGTTTGTTTCAGGGTCCTCCTTGGTCGTCCTCTCTTTCTTGAACCCGTTGCAACCCACTTCAGTGCCTGCTTTGATATTCTTTGATCATTTCTTCTCAATGTGTGTCCAACATATCTCAATATTCTTCTCCTTTTGATAACAGCTGTTACTAGTGGTTGACCAGACATGTCTCTGATTTCATCACTTCTCCTGAATTCGTTCCATTTTATGTTCCATTATTTTTATAAAAGAAGAGCATGCCCAAACAAAAAACAGGCCGAAATATGATATGCTAGGCCGAAAGGCTCATAAATCACATCTTTATTGTCAACATGTCACAGCGTAACTACACTTAATAGCTCACATGACAAAATAGCAAAGAATGGTGGTTTATGAGTGGTTATTTTAGATGGAACGTTGAAGAACAAGTTGTCTGGATCTGTAAATCCAATATCTGTTCTAGCGTTGGTTTCCTTCATTTTATTTAAATTGTCTTCATAATTGTCATGCAAGATTTTGGACAAAGACACGTATAGATATAGTATTAAATAACTTACTTACTTATTCCTCTAAGCCCCACGTGGAGCATAGGGCCTTAACAGTTGTTCGCCACTTTTCTCTCTCTCTGGCCGTTTTCTTTATCGCCTTTCTCCTGAATGTCGCGCATTTTCAGTTCCTCAAGAAGACTTCGCCTCTCGGTCAGTTTAGGGCGTCCCCTTTTTCGTTTACCTTGCGGGTTCCACCCAAGTGCTTGTCTACTGACACTCGACTGTGTCTTCCATAGGGTATGCCCGACCCATCGCCATTTTTTCCTCTTAACCTGGGTCATCATGGGTTCCTGTCCGGTTCTTATCCACAGGTCTGTGTTTGCAACTCTATCATACCATCTCGGTCTGAGAATCTGCCGAAGACATCCGTTGACAAATGTATGAATCTTATTTGTATTTTAACTTGTTGACTCGCTACGTTTCTACAGCAGCGCATAAGCAAGCAACACATATTTCAGATAGTATCGCATAAGCAAGCAACTCATATTTCAGATAGTATCACATAAGCAAGCAACACATATTTCAGATAGTATCGCATAAGCAAGCAACACATATTTCAGATAGTATCGCATAAGCAAGCAACTCATATTTCAGATAGTATCTCATAAGCAAGCAACTCATATTTCAGATAGTATCACATAAGCAAGCAACTCATATTTCAGATAGTATCGCATGAGCAAGCAACTCATATTTCAGATAGTATCGCATAAGCAAGCAACACATATTTCAGATAGTATCACATAAGCAAGCAACTCATATTTCAGATAGTATCGCATAAGCAAGCAACACATATTTCAGATAGTATCACATAAGCAAGCAACACATATTTCAGATAGTATCACATAAGCAAGCAACTCATATTTCAGATAGTATCGCATGAGCAAGCAACTCATATTTCAGATAGTATCGCATAAGCAAGCAACTCATATTTCAGATAGTATCGCATAACAACAACTCATATTTCTAGATAGTATCACATAAGTCAAGCAACTCATATTTCAGATAGTATCCATGAGTAGCACATCATTTCAGAAGATATCCTCAGCAGTTAGCTCATATTTCGTATGGTTCACCAAGGGTTGTACAACTCGATTTTCTTCCATAGTATCGACTATCGCATTCTTAACCGGTCAATCATTTCTGTAGTTCTTATGAGCTTTTAACACAACCAAACTCAGTTGAGAATCTGCGAAGCAATCCGTTGACAGATATGATCTAAGTAATAACTTTTGACTAGCTAGTTTCTAAGCATAAGCAAGAACTCATATTTCAGATAGTATCGCATGAGCAAGCAACTCATATTTCAGATAGTATCTCATAAGCAAGCAACACATATTTCAGATAGTATCGCATAAGCAAGCAACTCATATTTCAGATAGTATCACATAAGCAAGCAACACATATTTCAGATAGTATCGCATAAGCAAGCAACTCATATTTCAGATAGTATCACATAAGCAAGCAACACATATTTCAGATAGTATCACATAAGCAAGCAACTCATATTTCAGATAGTATCACATAAGCAAGCAACTCATATTTCAGATAGTATCTCATAAGCAAGCAACTCATATTTCAGATAGTATCACATAAGCAAGCAACTCATATTTCAGATAGTATCGCATAAGCAAGCAACTCATATTTCAGATAGTATCGCATAAGCAAGCAACTCATATTTCAGATAGTATCGCATAAGCAAGCAACTAATATTTCAGATAGTATCGCATAAGCAAGCAACTCATATTTCAGATAGTATCGCATAAGCAAGCAACTCATATTTCAGATAGTATCGCATAAGCAAGCAACTCATATTTCAGATAGTATCACATAAGCAAGCAACTCATATTTCAGATAGTATCACATAAGCAAGCAACTCATATTTCAGATAGTATCACATGAGCAAGCAACACATATTTCAGATAGTATCACATAAGCAAGCAACACATATTTCAGATAGTATCGCATAAGCAAGCAACTCATATTTCAGATAGTATCGCATAAGCAAGCAACTCATATTTCAGATAGTATCACATAAGCAAGCAACTCATATTTCAGATAGTATCTCATAAGCAAGCAACACATATTTCAGATAGTATCTCATGAGCAAGCAACACATATTTCAGATAGTATCACATAAGCAAGCAACACATATTTCAGATAGTATCTCATGAGCAAGCAACTCATATTTCAGATAGTATCGCATAAGCAAGCAACTCATATTTCAGATAGTATCACATGAGCAAGCAACACATATTTCAGATAGTATCTCATGAGCAAGCAACTCATATTTCAGATAGTATCTCATGAGCAAGCAACACATATTTCAGATAGTATCACATAAGCAAGCAACTCATATTTCAGATAGTATCACATGAGCAAGCAACACATATTTCAGATAGTATCACATAAGCAAGCAACACATATTTCAGATAGTATCGCATGAGCAAGCAACTCATATTTCAGATAGTATCACATAAGCAAGCAACTCATATTTCAGATAGTATCGCATAAGCAAGCAACACATATTTCAGATAGTATCGCATAGCAAGCATACTCATATTTCAGATAGTATCCATAAGCAAGCAACACATATTTCAGATAGTATCGATGAGCAAGCAACTCATTTTCAGATAGTATCGCATAAGCAAGCAACACATATTTCAGATAGTATCGCATGAGCAAGCAACAAATGAATAATTAAATAATAAAAATAACAACAAACCGACGTTTAACTCTTAAAGAACCTTTAGCTCTTACAATACAACGAGCCACCTCACACAAAAAAAAACATGAAATAAAAACAAACTTATTCACAAGATCCATCTTATGATATTAGTTTTATAACTCTTGTAGGTACGTACATCAGATTAATACATATATATAATTCTTTGTTATTTCTGTCATGTTCAAGTCATATATCACATGCTGTATCCATTTTCACCTTCGTCTACCTTTTCTCCGCTCTCATGAAATGTCTCTCTTCATAATTGTCGTTTCCAAATCAGCATGATTCATTGTGTGTCCAAATCAGCATGATTCATTGTGTCAAATCAGCTGATTCATTGTTGTCCAAATCAGCGTGATTCATGTGTCCAAATCAGCATGATTCATTGTGTGTCCAAATCAGCATGACTCTGTGTGTCCAATCAGCATGACTCCTGTGTGTCCAAATCAGCATGACTTGTGCCCAAATGATGACTCGTGTGTCCAAATCAGCATGACTCATTGTGTGTCCAAATCAGCATGCCTGTGTGGTCCAATCACATATTGTGTGTCCAAATCAGCATGACTCCTTGTGTGTCCAAATCAGCATGACTCCTTGTGTGTCCAAATCAGCATGACTCCTTGTGTGTCCAAATCAGCATGACTCCTTGTGTGTCCAAATCAGCATGACTCCTTGTGTGTCCAAATCAGCATGACTCCTTGTGTGTCCAAATCAGCATGACTCCTTGTGTGTCCAAATCAGCATGCCTCCTTGTGTGTCCAAATCAGCATGACTCCTTGTGTGTCCAAATCAGCATGACTCCTTGTGTGTCCAAATCAGCATGCCTCCTTGTGTGTCCAAATCAGCATGACTCCTTGTGTGTCCAAATCAGCATGACTCCTTGTGTGTCCAAATCAGCATGACTTCTTGTGTGTTTAAAATATTTCACTTGTTATCAATCTTAATCTTATTTTTATCATCAACCAATTTTCTTTAATTCTGAATTCTTGTTTGGTAGATTTGTTTCTTCTTGTATCCGTCCGTGGAATTTTGAAAACGCTTCTGCAATATTTATATTCGAAATTGCTTATATTTTTCAATTGATGTGTTAAACGTCGCAACTTTATTTTGTCACTGGAAATATGCATGGTTAATGTTTACTGTCTCGTATACTATGTAGAACTTGTAGTATGAAGTGCCTGTCACTTCACATTTCTAGCTCCAAATGTGCAGGAGGTAGGAAGGTCAATCCCTTTCCTCGCCTGTAAAATGTCGGGTGTAAAACTGAACTCACGAGCCTCTTGTTCATTTCGGTAAGCGAACGCTCGTGCATTACGTTAAACTGTCTCACGCATATTTATATAAAGATAAAGAACCATTTTTCATACCTCGAGGAATATTGGGTAATACAGTGTTAGGCTATTATTTTTCATTGACCTTCGGCACACGATGAGTGATGTAGTCAACATACCACCGGTCACCTTTGCTTCCCAGTGCTTATATGTTTATATATTTTGAAGAAATGAGTAAAACAAAGAGAAATATTGCTGTATTCACCTTCTTGCCAGTCTTCATTTGAAATGTGAGCAGAAACTATGAAGCAGCTCACACAGCTTTAAACTAGAAAATGAGATATTTCAAGAAGTTTGAAGTAACCAGTAGAGATCAGATTTGCAATAACAACAACAAAACACGTCAAGGTTTCGAAGCTCAACTTCTACCAAAATTGAAATGGGTCAATTACGGTGATTCAGTCACCCCTGAGAGAACTGATTGCCATGCAAGCATAGTCCGTCAATATTTCATGATCTAGACCTGCTTCCTTCCAGGAAGATGCAGAGAGCGATTATAGGACAGTATTGAACAGTCGGTAAAGCGTTGAGACTGAAACCCTTTCAGAAGAGATAATACTGATATGGTCGTGTGAATTTTTTTGTCTGGATGATCTCTACTACTCGCCAGAATAAAAAAATAATAAAAACAACTAGATAAGTTAGTAATGACAATTAAATGGAATATTTACAAATAAAATGTTAAAATAGTTATTATATAATTTAGTTTTTTTTTTTAAATCATGATTTTCATGGTTTTCATGAAAGATCATCGTTTTCATGGTTTCCGGAGGTTGTCACATTTCTGGTTTATTTCTACAGGTTTTTCAAGTGGGTGGCACACAGACACGATTTGTCAGCAGAAAACATGTTAGTATTTGGTTTGTAGAGGTCCCCCTTTCAAGTGAAAGCCAATGCCAATCGTTAGGAAATGACGTGCCTCTAACTTCATCAGACATGAATGCTTCTGGAAAAAGGTTGGTACATCATTTTACATTCATCAAGATCAAAGCAGTTGGCGTATTCAGTTGCTACACCATTTTACGTTCATCAAGATTAAAGCAGTTGGCGTATTCAGGCTTGGCATTCATTTTGCATTCATCAAGATTAAAGCAGTTGGCGTATTCAGTAGGTACATCATTTTACATTCATCAAGATTAACGCAGTTGGCGTATTCAGGTTTTACTTTAGCTGTGGCAAAGATGCAATTTTTTCCGAGTGTTAACCTGATATTTGAATGAAATTGACACTAACTTTAACCTCTCTTGAACCTGAAATTTGAATGAAATTGACAAATATCGAAATAGGGGAAGACTGCAGTAAAACTTGGTAAAAAGTGAAACACGTACAAACAAAGTACTATAGTTTTACAAAATACATAAACAGTGACGATAAACAGCAACGTTTCGACCAACAAGGCCTTTATCAAGCAAACGAACAAACAGGAGTGACAAATTAAATGAAACACAAATGGACGACCAAATACCAACGTAGCTAAGGAAAATCTGGAATAAAAACGAATAACGAAATAAATGTAACACAAAAACACACATAAAAACTAGAAATAGAAAAGAAACAATGAAACATCTAGTAAATATAACTTGAATACATGCAACATATACCCATATAGATTATAAAGCATGGGAAGAGAAAGTACTAAGAAGCATAAGAATGTAATACATGCAACATATACCCATAGAGATTACAAAGCATGGGAAGAGAAGTACTAAGAAGCATAAGAATGTAATACGTTGAGCCGCGTGGTCGCAAGGTACCATACAAAGAAATCAACCGATTCTCCAGAGCAAATCGACTACGATCATCAGAGGAACATGATCGGATGGCTGTGACCTGGACATCGCAAGCTCCTGAATGGCCAGTATCATTGAAATGGGTAGCTACAGGGTCACAGAGCATTGGCGTATATCGCGCAAGTGTTGGGCGAATCGGTCACTGAGTCTCCTGCCAGTTTCCCTAATATAGGCCTTGTTGCACCGCTTGCAGATAATGGCATAGATAATATTACGGGACTCGCACGTGAAACCTATATTGGGGAAACTGGCAGGAGACTCAGTGACCGATTCGCCCAACACTTGCGCGATATACGCCAATGCTCTGTGACCCTGTAGCTACCCATTTCAATGATACTGGCCATTCAGGAGCTTGCGATGTCCAGGTCACAGCCATCCGATCATGTTCCTCTGATGATCGTAGTCGATTTGCTCTGGAGAATCGGTTGATTTCTTTGTATGGTACTTTCGACCACGTGGGCTCAACGTATTACATTCTTATGCTTCTTAGTACTTTCTCTTCCCATGCTTTGTAACCTCTATGGGTATATGTTGCATGTATTACATTCTTATGCTTCTTAGTACTTTCTCTTCCCATGCTTTATAATCTATATGGTATATGTTGCATGTATTCAAGTTATATATTTACTAGATGTTTCATTGTTTCTTTTCATTTCTAGTTTTTATGTGTGTTTTTGTGTTACATTTATTTCGTTATTCGTTTTTATTCCAGATTTTCCTTAGCTACGTTGGTATTTGGTCGTCCATTTGTGTTTCATTTTAATTTGTCACTCCTGTTTGTTCGTTTGCTTGATAAAGGCCTTGTTGGTCGAAACGTTGCTGTTTATCGTCACTGTTTATGTATTTTGTAAAACTATAGTACTTTGTTTGTACGTGTTTCACTAATGAAATTGACACCAACTTTAACCTCTCTTGAACCTGAAATTTGAATGGAAGTGTCATCAACTTTAACTCCTCATAATCAAGTTCAGGGAAACATCAACATAATTCATTTCCCACTGCCGATGTTAAACGGTGCATAATTTCCCCCATTTTTGGTGAGTGCTAATTCTGGATCCACTTTGTTATCAGCAACGGCAACTAATGAGAGCTCTTTTTTCCAAAGATTATTGTATTTTTTTTATCTGAACCTTTCTCTTCCAATTTCCCAACTTATTCATGAAACCTTGAAAGGAATCAATGTATTATTTTGTTTGTATTTCTTATTTACATTTGTAGATTGAGTTTATTCAACTGGTGTCAATAATATCAACCAAATAGAATATATATCTGAGATTGAGTTTATTCAACTGGTGTCAATAATATCAACCAAATAGAATATATATCTGAGATACATTTCTTATCGTTTAAATATGCCCAGTTCCTACTACACATCCCACCCCACCCACAAAAACAATAATGTGACTGTGAACATAACAAAAACTAATTGAAACTAATCTCTAAGTTCGGTTCAGCTCGATTTGGAGTTATGGAACCTTTGTGTGGAAGAAAAAGGAAAATAATATTTAAAAAACAGTTTGAAATATTGTGAGATGACAGCTCCTACTTAGACACAATTCACTATTAGAATATTTCAAAACTTTCGCTAGTGTGTCTGAAAGTAACTTTAGGCTATCTTCTGATGATACATAATTCAATGACTTCTTTTCATGTTTTTAGCATCTGTTTTATACTCACTAACTTCAAATCTAAATTGTGGCCCTAACATAGCTTGTGTTACATTTGTAAATCTTTCACTCTCAGCATTCAAACATAAACTTTCACAAAGTTTATTGTGTTAACTTTCACAAAGTTGATTGTGTTAACTTTCACAAAGTTGATTGTGTTAGAAAATAACTTACGATGTGTTACCATTTAAGCATTACTCGATGTATCCCAAAATTGTCAAATAAAACCCCCAATCACAAATTCCTTATTAACTGTAGTGGTTATTTGCTCAAACTGAACTACAACACTTTCTCATTCTATTCAACTTGTTGTTTATTGAAGTATATGTATATTGTTCTCTTACCGTTATACGTTACATAGGAACTGAAAGTAATTTCTCCGTACCTCTTTGTCCTGGGCAACTCGCTCAGTCTCTTCTATGGAATTTATCGTCCGATATTTATCGCCTCTCTCAGTAAAGTTCGCTTTAGGCTTTCCCTAAAGCGTCCGTTCTTTCTTGAACCATTTGCTTCCCACTTCAATACCTACTTTGTTATTCTTTGGTGATTTCTTCTCAGAGTATGCCCAACATATCTCCATCTTTGTTGAAGTATATCTTATTTTATTTAGTTAAAAGTTAAGTACTATTTATGAATGTAAAGTGATTTACTTTTATTCAAGTATGTAAAATCTATCAATATTTCTATTGATATTAAATCTGTAAAAACTTCACTAAAATTATCCAAGTAAATGTAAATGTACCAATATAGATAAAAATAAAAGATGGATAATCAAGAAGTGGAAAATGGCATTCTTACATTTGGTGAAAAAGCCGGGGACATGGGGCAAAAAGAGTTGAGAATCACTGGTCTAGTGAATGCTAAGGTAGATAAGCTGCATTCTTATGTCAAGAATACGAATTTGCCGATTCTCGCCCTTATTCTGCGTGGTGATTGTTAATTGCATGTCATTGACAGTCCACACCTTGTAGTAATAGTAGGTACGACGAACATATTGCAGTCACATACCTCAGTCTCTTTGACCTTATTCGTGAGTATTTGACGTTACACAATAATCGAACCTTAAATGTGAGCCATTTTTGGTCTTCAATCTTGCCTAATTTGAATCCGTCTAAAAAATAAGTAATAGAATAGTACTTTCGACTAGTTGGCAATGTTCGAGAAATTAAATCACTATTAACATCTAATACCTGGGTCCTATTCAAGATAAACTGTACATTGATGTTGGTAACCATGGCAGTAACTGTTTCCTTAGTCATGTCGTGGAAGATATCATTTTACTATACACGTATTACAACCTGCATCGACAGTGATGAGATTATGGGTATATGTGGCAGCGATTATGACAGTCATATACACTAGATATCTATAGAGTTATTGTTATATTTCTCTTTACTGTTATAAATTACATAGGGCCTGCAAGCTATTTCTCCATACCACTCTATCCCGGACAGCTGGTTAAATCTCTTCTATGGAATTACGTCCAATATTTCTCACTTCTCTCAGTAATGTTCGTTTCAGAGTTTCCCTATATCATCCTTTCCTTCTTGTACCTTTGTCGTATCCCCCATCTCCCATCTCCCATCCCCCATCTCCCATCTCCCATCCCCCATCTCCCATCTCACTGCTTTGTGTTTCTTTGATCATTTCTTTTCAGAGCATGCCCAACATATCTCCATTTTCTCCTTGCTGTAACAATTGTTACTAGTGGTTGGTCAGACATATCTCCATTTTCTCCTTGCTGTAACAATTGTTACTAGTGGTTGGTCAGACATATCTCCATTTTCTCCTTGCTGTAACAATTGTTACTAGTGGTTGGTCAGACATGTCTCCATTTTCTCCTTGTTGTAACAGTTGTTACTAGTGGTTGGTCAGACATATCTCCATTTTCTCCTTGCTGTAACAATTGTTACTAGTGGTTGGTCAGACATGTCTCTGCTTTTATCATTTCTATCTACAAAAGGTAATGAGCATACCATCTATAAACATTGGACAGTACTATTTTGTTTAATCTTCAATCGACAATAGCTTCAATTAACTGTATGATTCCTCTTAGATCATCCATAGAAGCCATGAAGTTTAAACGTAACGATGTATCGAGGGCGAGAATTCGGAGTTAAGTTTGGACATGCCAGACAGTGTCGTCTTCGTGGTAGAGAGAGGATGTATACTAATCAACTTCTCATGGGTACGATGAGCAAATGGACTTTAAGATGGCTGCTGCAGCGGGGGACAGAGCACGCATGGTAATGCCCAATGTGCCATGACGTCGATCGCATAACATAACATAACTGGACCTACTTACCTCATATAAATGATAACTGATTAGCGACATAACTCTGATATACACATTATCTCCAGCGACGATTTCGGGAGATTATTCCCGAACTCATGAAAACACTTTACCTGTTTTATTATTACCTACTATTTACTATTAATATAGTTACCATTTGACTATCATTTACACCAGCGATTCACAAAGTGGGCGGTACGCCCCTGTGGTCGCTGAAGCCTTCCATGGGGGCGATGGTGGGTTCAGAAGCATTTGGAGGAGTTGTTTTTTGATTTTGCTATTGAATAATCATTAAAAATTTGAATTCTACATTTTAATTCATTTTATGCCCATCTTACACGATCCATTTTTATATCAATTTTCTAGTTCATGTATGTGAAAATTTGAAAATTGACCATGTATTACATAAATATATATCAATTTTCTATGTCGAAGAGAAAATAGAGCATGTATATATGAGGGAGGGGGCGTTGACAAACTGTTATAATGTGGAGGGGGCGTTACAAAGTTTATGTTGTGCAAAGTGGGCGGTGGGCATAAAAAGTTTGGGAATCTATGATTTACACTCTTATATGACATGCTAACTGATAGATTTCTTATTATTCTATGACAGTCGTGCTACTATTGTGTATCACTGCCACCTGTGGCGACACTTTAATGGAAGTTTGAACTGGCATGGTCTACAGACTATCCTATTGCGTGTCATGACCTACTTAATGGCACATCCAGGATGTTCATTGTGCCTGCTGTGTCATGTGTTAAACCCTGATGTACTGCCAGCTACTACCACATATGCTGTTGATGTAAGTGAACTTGTGTTTTAATATCAGTTGTCACAGAATAAGTATCTGTGTAGTAATTATTTAATGTATAATTGAAGAATAATTGTCTGTGTAGTAAGTAAGTATGTTACATATGATGGAAGAATAGTTATCTCTGTAGTAATTATGTAATGTATAATGGATGAATAATTATCTCCGTAGTAATTATGTAATATGTAATGCTACGGAATTCATGCACTGCCGCTGTGATCTTTCTGTGTAAGAAAAATATCATAGAACACAAGGTTATTTACTGAAGTGCAATCCTTCCTTCCTTTCTTTCGTTCGCTTGAAATATTGTCTATATATTCAATGTTGTCTCTTGTATGAACTTCACTGTTTTTTGTAGCTCACACAGAGGTCCGTGTAGTTTTCTGTCGAGTGTTGTTTCGTTAGGTCAGTGAGTTTGCCTCAGTGTATCATATTCGGGCAGTCTTGAAGTATGTGCTCTGCAGTCTGGTGTGCCTGTCCACATGTACACATGGCTGAATTGCCAATTTTGAATTTTGTAAACATGTGGCTGCGGAGCCGATTGTGTCCTGTTCTAAGGCGCAGAATGACAACTTGTTCCAATCTGCTCATATTATAGTAATCGTCTTGTGCTAGTATTTGTGGCTTTCTCATTGATTTAATCATCCTTTTCTTTTGGTGGTAGGTAACTGGCACATCCGGCTGCTCTCCTGCAGCACCTTCCTTAGACAATCGGCCTACTGTTTCATTTCCTGGTATTCCACAGTGAGAGGGTATCCACTGCAAGACGACCTTGCGCTGCTTGGACAATTTAGACAGTAGGGTCTGTAGACCTGGCAATTTTCTGGACTGGGGTGCTTGGAGTGCTTATTTTGCATCAGTCAAAAATACAACAGGTTGAGGATCGGGTCTGGTATTCAACAGTTTTTCAGTTGCTACCTTGATTGCCTGAATTTCTGCATCATAGTTGTGACAGAATTTCCCGTTGGTACTTTAATCGCATCTCTAGCGTTGTTTGGGTATTCTATGTACACTCCTGCTCCTCCATTCTTCACTGCATTTTCTCCTGACCCATCCGTGTATACCCGGACCCAGAGATCATGTGGGGATTCTTCATCAAGTAAACTGAGAATGACTGTCTTGCCTTGTATGCTGTTCTGCTCATCCTTGTCGAGTATTCCTTTAACTTCTGTCTGGATACATACTTCTGTTTCAGTCTCCTCTCTCCAAGGGGTTTGATCTGGCACAGACTTTAGGGAATGCCAACTTTTGGTAGGTCTGAAGTTTGCCTATTCAGTCTTTTGGCGTGATGAATAAAGCTGCTTCTTTTCAACCGCCCCAATGCTAGATTTTGGAATCTGCTTTCCATTGGATGGCTTGGCATACTCAGAAACTTTTCTAACTGCGTCATCACTTTTGTGTCTCTGCGTTCTCTCAGTTCTTGTATTCCCCCTCTTTCCATCTCCACTATTGGCAGAAGTGCAATGAGGATGATCCTATCAATCAATCACTCAGTTTGATCAAATAAATGGAGAGATTTATGTTGGCAACAAATAAATGGAGAGATTTATGTTGGCAACAAATAAATGGAGAGATTTATGTTGGCAACAAATAAATGGAGAGATTTATGTTGGCAACAAATAAATGGAGAGATTTATGTTGGCAACAAATAAATGGAGAGATTTATGTTGGCAACAAATAAATGGAGATATTTATGTTGGCATCAAATAAATGGAGAGATTTATGTTGGCAACAAATAAATGGAGAGATTTATGTTGGCAACAAATAAATGGAGAGATTTATGTTGGCAACAAATAAATGGAGATATTTATGTTGGCAACAAATAAATGGAGAGATTTATGTTGGCAACAAATAAATGGAGAGATTTATGTTGGCAACAAATAAATGGAGAGATTTATGTTGGCAACAAATAAATGGAGAGATTTATGTTGGCAACAAATAAATGGAGAGATTTATGTTGGCAACAAATAAATGGAGAGATTTATGGAATAAATGGAGATTATGTCAAATAAAATGGAGAGATTTATGTTGGCAACAAATAAATGGAGAGATTTATGTTGGCAACAAATAAATGGAGAGATTTATGTTGGCAACAAATAAATGGAGAGATTTATGTTGGCAACAAATAAATGGAGAGATTTATGTTGGCAACAAATAAATGGAGAGATTTATGTTGGCAACAAATAAATGGAGAGATTTATGTTGGCAACAAATAAATGGAGAGATTTATGTTGGCAACAAATAAATGGAGAGATTTATGTTGGCAACAAATAAATGGAGAGATTTATGTTGGCAACAAATAAATGGAGAGATTTATGTTGGCAACAAATAAATGGAGAGATTTATGTTGGCAACAAATAAATGGAGAGATTTATGTTGGCAACAAATAAATGGAGAGATTTATGTTGGCAACAAATAAATGGAGAGATTTATGTTGGCAACAAATAAATGGAGAGATTTATGTTGGCAACAAATAAATGGAGAGATTTATGTTGGCAACAAATAAATGGAGAGATTTATGTTGGCAACAAATAAATGGAGAGATTTATGTTGGCAACAAATAAATGGAGAGATTTATGTTGGCAACAAATAAATGGAGAGATTTATGTTGGCAACAAATAAATGGAGAGATTTATGTTGGCAACAAATAAATGGAGAGATTTATGTTGGCAACAAATAAATGGAGAGATTTATGTTGGCAACAAATAAATGGAGAGATTTATGTTGGCAACAAATAAATGGAGAGATTTATGTTGGCAACAAATAAATGGAGAGATTTATGTTGGCAACAAATAAATGAGAGATTATGTTGGCAAAAATAAATTAAGATTATGATACAATAAATAAATGTAAGATTATGTTAGGCAATAAAGTTAATGATGAATTTATTATTGAAAAAAAATGAGAAGTTTGCTTGAAATACTAGGAAATTGTTGTTGGAACTGATCAGGATAAGAAACTAAGTCGACTTTGTTATTCTAAGAGTAATAGGTCTCAGTATTACAGGTAAGTGGTCTCAGTATTACAGGTAAATGTAGGGCAATGTTAGTTGCTTTATTCCAGAAAAATAGGTCTCAGTATTATAGGTAAGTGGTCTCAGTATTACAGGTAAGGGGTATCAGTATTACAGGTAAGTGGTCTCAGTATTACAGGTAAGTGATCTCAGTATTATAGGTAAGTGGTCTCAGTATTACAGGTAAATGTAGGTTAATGTTAGTTGCTTTATTCCAGAAAAATAGGTCTCAGTATTACAGGTAAGTGCAGATAATATAAGCCTCATTATATTCTTTATGTCTGTAATCATCAGATCTCTGCACTGAGATATTATCACTACATTATCCAAAATTTATGTTTCAGCATTCACTTCTCTACATTCACTTCTCTACATTCATTTCTCTACATTCACTTCTCTTCATTCACTTCTCCACATTCACTTCTCTACATCCACTTCTCCACATTCACTTCTCTACATCCACTTCCCCACATTCACTTCTCTACATTCATTTCTTTATCATTTCATTGATATTTTATAGTTTTGTGTAAATGTGAATTCTTCATTAATATTTTAATTTTGTTAAAATGTCAATTTCATTAATATTTAAATTTTGTGTAAATGTAAATTTCATTACTCTTCCATCCATCTCACATCACTTGCCACAGCATATTCATAATTGACCACTCATTCTACACTGAGTCATTTGAGTTTTTTCCCTTATAAGAAGTCTTTCTAATTTTAGCTCTACAATTTTACTTCTACTATTTTTTAACTTTGTTATTCTAATAGGTTCTCCAGTTTTCTTTTAATCAAATATATATCTATATATCTATGTTTATTTATTGACGAGTAGTTATGATTATTTTTTGTTAATTGCTTTTTATTATTTTAAATCTCTCTTGAATTAACTGTGTAAAACTGAGAAATAACTGTGTATGGAAAATGTTTGTTTTAGTTTTGTATGTTTGTAAAATGTAGAATTTCATGAATATTTTCACATTTGTGTAAGATTATTATTTGTCATATTTTAGTTTGTAACAAGAGAGTTCCTTAATTTTAAATTGTTTTAAATTATTGATTTCAATCATTACAAATAATATTTGTTATTTTCTCCATCTTATTACAGATAACATCAGCCTGGATGATAGTCTTGTGGTCATCAATGTTTTAATGTCTGCTCCTGTCAAATTAGCATATTTCTTAGACCTGGCTGTCAGTTACTGTCAGGGGAAAGAACTCAAAGACAAATGTGGAACATCAACTGAAAAATAAGAAAACGATGTTAACCCAGAGGATGATAGATAATTGGAAAAGGAAATATACAATTCCAGTTTCAATTGCAACGTATCATTTTAATCTTATTGAGAAGTTTCATTGTTGGTGGATGTATTACTTCAGCGTAAATGTCTTTTAACTCTTACAATACAAATGCCACCTGATAGACCATAAAGTTAGTTCCCATTTTACGAAAAGCCACTTCACAGACCATATAATTCTAACCACTTGTTTTAACTTCCTAAATACATTTAATGCTTTAAGTGTATTTTTAAAATTCAAATACAGCAAGTGGGCATTTGTAATAGATCTTTCAATTGCGCACACTTTGGTGTATGCAGTTTATATCTGCTGTTTAATATAAGAAAGTTATAACAAATTTTGTAAGGACACTTCGCTTAAAATTTGTTCCTCAAAACAGTGCTAAAAAGCGGTTTTAGTATGTGTATTGTAAGAATTAATGTTATGTTAAATGTAGAAGTTTATGTTGTATTTCTCATATTACTGTCAGTTCCCTATGGAACATAAGACTACAACCTATCACTAACATATCTTACTTTATCTTCTTCATGTCCTGTTTGATACATAAGGTTTTCACAAGAGATTTCCATTTCTGCTGCCTTTCTACCAATTGTTTCACATGTCAGGCCCCAATCTTTCAAATCTTTTTCCACTGTTCTTCTCCATGTTTCCTTTGAACTCCCAGGCTTTCTTTACTCATCCGCTGTCCATCGGAGAGTTGGCTTATCCAATGCTCCTACTGGGATACAACATACACAATTCACTTCCATCTTCATCTTGCAATGATGGTTCCTGCAATGATGGTCTTTACAATGATGGTCCCTGCAATGATGGTCCCTACAATGATGGCCCATGCAATGATGGTCCCTACAATGATGGTCCTGCAATGATGGTCCCTGCAATGATGGTCCCTACAATGATGGTCCATGCAATGATGGTCCATGCAATGATGGTCCCTGCAATGATGGTCCCTACAATGATGGTCCCTGCAATGATGGTCCCTGCAATGATGGTCCCTGCAATGATGGTCCCTCAATGATGGTCCCTACAATGATGGTCCCTGCAATGATGGTCCCTACAATGATGGTCCCTGCAATGATGGTCCCTGCAATGATGGTCCCTGCAATGATGGTCCATGCAATGATGGTCCCTACAATGATGGTCCCTGCAATGATGGTCCATGCAATGATGGTCCCTGCAATGATGGTCCCTGCAATGATGGTCCCTGCAATGATGGTCCATGCAATGATGGTCCCTGCAATGATGGCCCGTGCAATGATGGTCCCTGCAATGATGGTCCCTGCAATGATGGTCCCTGCAATGATGGTCCCTGCAATGATGGTCCCTACAATGATGGTCCCTGCAATGATGGCCCATGCAATGATGGTCCCTGCAATGATGGTCTTTACAATGATGGCCCCTGCAATGATGGTCCCTACAATGATGGTCCTTACAATGATGGTCCCTGCAATGATGGTCCCTGCAATGATGGTCCCTGCAACCAATGATGGTCCTTTGCTACAATGATGGTCCCTGCAATGATGGTCTTTACAATGATGGTCCCTGCAATGATGGTCTTTACAATGATGGTCCCTGCAATGATGGTCTTTACAATGATGGTCCCTGCAATGATGGTCCCTGCAATGATGGTCCCTGCAATGATGGTCCCTGCAATGATGGTCCCTGCAATGATGGTTCCTGCAATGATGGTCCCTGCAATGATGGTCCCTCAAATGTCCAATGATGGTCCCTGCAATGATGTCTTTACAATGATGGTCCCTAGTCAAGTGGTCGATGGTCCTACAATGATGGTCCTGCAATGATGGCCTGTGCAATGATGGTCCCTGCAATGATGGTCCCTGCAATGATGGTCCCTGCAATGATGGTCCCTACAATGATGGCCCATGCAATGATGGCCCCTGCAATGATGGTCCCTACTAATGAATGGTCCCTGCAATGATGGCCCGTGCAATGATGGTCCCTGCAATGATGGTCCCTGCAATGATGGTCCCTGCAATGATGGTCCCTACAATGATGGCCCATGCAATGATGGCCCCTGCAATGATGGTCCCTACAATGATGGTCCCTACAATGATGGTCCCTACAATGATGGTCCCTGCAATGATGGTCCCTACAATGATGGCCCGTGCAATGATGGTCCCTACAATGATGGCCCCTTTTCATTACTCCTAATGGAACATAATGTTGAACTTTTTCATAACATTGTCAGTTTTTTCATTACAGTTTCTGTAACAAGATAATTTTTATAGATTTTGGTTGTTAGCTGTAAGAAAACCCCTGATAATTTGGGGACTACCATTATGACCATAAACTCATTCATATTGATAGATTGATTGATTTATTGATTGATTTTGCAACGTATTGATATGATTTTGCAACGTATTGATAAGATTTTGCAAACATAAAGTCAAACTTTATAGTACCACTTCTTCATGTTAAATATTCTTTTTTTATACATAAAATCATTATTTTTGTGTTCATGTTGTCTGCCATAGATGCTGAGTTCCTTGCAGTTTGCTGAAAGTGTCAGTGCCAGAGCTCATACACAGGAGCTCAGGCAACATTTCAGAATTTTTCATAAAATTATTAATTCACGATTCCCATTTCAATCTGCTGTTTTTTTTTGTCATTGAATACCATCTGTTTGTGTGAAATCCAGCTCATTACTGTTGAACTAATCCAACTACCAAATTAGTGAAATGGTAAATTCAGTCGAAAAAGATGAAAGTCTAGTGACCATTTCCTTGTTCGGTCATGCATGTACATCAAGAATCAGACTTAAATTAAGTAGATGGAGATAGTAAAGATATAAAATCATGCAACTCATCACTAGACTTCAAACTGTTGGGTCTGATGGTGATGATGAGGCAGGATATGCTGGCATTTAGTATTTAATATATATATGTTGGCCAGAAAAAAGATCCTGAGATGTACTTGCTACAGAAGAAAATAAACTGCATATCACTGACAACTATGATCATAGGGAGAAAGTGGTGATATCTTGGATATGTGTGCAGAATACTACCAGACACTTTGACAAAGACATCAAATAAAAGAAAGAGATGGTGCAGACTAAAGGAAACCTTAAGAAGGACAGTGGAAAAGAAAAAGAAAGAGTAAGGACGGACTTATAATAACATTGTTAGAGCAGCACCGGACTGACAGCAATGGAGGTCACTTATGAATATCTAATGAGAAAATTAGAGATTGTGTTGTTGTCTTTCTTTTCTTCAATCCTGTTTTGTCTCACAGCATCAGGATAAGAAGAGATTTCTAGAACGAGCCCTTGTGTGCGCTTCATAAATAGTGTCTTTGTCACCTCTGTTATCTCTGTGTCACCTTGCGTCGGCCTTTTGCTTTGTAACCATTGTATCTGAGCAACATCACTCTTTGAGGTGCACTATCGGTTGGTAATCTGCTTATGTGGTCGAACCATTTAATTTATTGTTTCTTGATGAAGTTAGTACTGATGTTGGACCCATTTGTTTCCTGATGTCTTCATTTCTCAACCGATCTCTTCTTGTTACCCCAGGATTCTGCGTAGACACTTCATCTCTGTTGGACTAGTTTTCTCCTATCATTTGATGTCAGCGTCCAGGTTAGGCACTGGTAACATAATGTGAGGAGAAAGATTGTGTTGAACATTGCTCTTTTGTGTTCCTGGTGACAGGTTTGCATTTGTGTTGTTATACAACTATTGAAGTGTTAGAATAATGAATTGTTTGATCATCTTAGAGAAGTTGGTTAGTGTGTTGTCATTGTTTACACTTCTTCACTTCTGTTATATCCTTTGCTTAATAAAGGCATTTTGTGAAACTTGCTGTGATTGTCATTGTTTACACTTCTTCACTCTGTTATATCCTTGTAATAAAGACATTTTGGTAAACTTTGCTGTGTATTGTTATTGTTTTATTTGGTAAAACTACAGTACTTTGTTTTTACATGTTTCAACCGCCGTTGTCATTGTTTACATTATTACATCATCCATTATATTAATTTGTGAGATTGTCTCTTAGTTCTGAACTTTTCTAGAATGTACACACATGTAGAAGTTGAATGACATCATTTGTTAGCTTTAACAATCTCTGTAGGGTGTACACACATGTAGAAGTTAACTAACATCATTTGTTAACTGTAACAATCTCTGTAGGCTGTATACACGTTATTATATTTCTCTTGTACCTTTATACGTTACATAGGGTCAGCAAGTAATTTCTCCATACCGCTCTGTCCTGGGCAATTCGCTCAATCTTCTCTGTGGAATTGAGTCTGATATTTCTTGCATCTGTCAGTTACAGATGTACACATATGTCCAAGTTAAATATCAATTGTTTACTGTGAAAATAGTTGTAGAGTTACACTTATCTTCATTCCATGGCACATGGAAGTCAGCAATGAGAGAGCAGGCAGACTGGCCGGCTCTGCCACCATATCAGAGGGCCAGCCAATGGATAGAGCTGACATTTTGAATGCTCTCATAGAGTGTAGCCGCAAAGAGGATTTTTATTTAAACCAATCCACATCAGCTGTTAGATTTCAAGAGCTGGGTTTGATGATTAGATTGGTCAGAAAAGAACAGCATAACAGGTATATGAGCAGGTTCATCAATCAAAATCGAATTGGTACGATCAGTCGCTGGATGCTGTTGGAGATATTGCAAAGGAGATTGGAGCTCCTATGGACATGACCAGAGTGCAATGAAGATATTCCAAACTCAAACTGTTAGTTGTAGGATGTACACACATGTAAAAGTTAAATCCTCATCTCTAGACCAGTACTTCTTAACAAGTGTTTGTCAAACAATTTATTTGTATTAAACTCTTATTTGATGAAATTGAAATTGTTTTTTTACTGTTAACTCTTTGTTTAGATGTGTACAGTGAGGGTGTGTTTACACGGATGGTACGCTCGTTTGGGTACAGTGAGGGTACGCTCGTTTGGGTACAGTGAGGTTATGCTCTTGTGTCTACAGGGATGGTATGCTAGTGTGTACAACTTCTCTAAGATTACAACTTCAACAAGATTACTTGGCTGGCAACGAAGATCATTGTTCAGTTGTCAACAGTATTGTTACTTTGCTGTCAATTAGGCTTATTAATTGACTGTCAATGAGGATTATTGATTGACTGTCAACGAGCATTGTTGATTGACTGTCAATGAGGATTGTTGATTGACTGTCAACAAGGATTGTTGATTGACTGTCAACGAGGATTTGTTACTCAGCTGTCGCAAGATGACATCTTGAGATTTAAGAAGTTGTGACATTAAGAATCAAACGAGTAGTCAGCAATTTCCCATCATTGTATAGATGGGAAGTATTTGATTGATTAATTAATATGACCATCATCATTGCATGTCGGTGAATAACCATGTGTCCTCCGATCTCTTTCTTACACAGGAAGATCTCTGCCACAGTATACGAACTCCGTAGCGGCGGAATCAATGAAAACCAATGCGGTCAAAGCTCAGTAACATTCATGGTACACCGTAGCAGCGGAAGCATATATAATCAATAGAAAACCAATGCAGTCATAACTCAGTAACATTCTCATGGTATTAAAAAAACTATCATTACTGCCTGTAGTATTGATTTTTAGGAGGGACGTGAGCCTGAGAAATTTAATGGCTGCATGGCTAGTGCAGTCGCCGCAAGGCTGATCAGGTTTTGATTTTTCCACAACAGAAAACATCATTGACCTTACCGTGGATTGAACACTGGTCTTCCGCATGGGAGCAGCGCTCCTCAAAGAGTTAACCCACATGACCTACATTTGACTGCTTTCATTTTAGTTAGTTAGCATCATAAGAATTATTTGATACTTATCTGCCTTTCTCTTTCATTATTGTATAAACATTTCATCATCATCATCAGGTGACGTCTCCACATCGAAGGTTGGCTGCAATAAATCTCCAGCATCCCCTGCCTTTCTCTTGTCATTATTGTATAAACATATCATCATCAGGCGCCATCTCCACATCGAAGGTTGGCTGCAATGAATCTCCAGCATCCCTGTCTTTCTCTTGTCATTATTGTATAAACATTATATTATACAGATATATTAACCACTTGTAATCAAGTGATTATTCCTTGAATGTTTTTTTATGCACAGAAATAATAGAGACAGTAAAAGACACCATGTACGGAGAAGTGTACAGTAAAAAACACCATGTACGGAAGAAGCGTACACAAGAGTCTGTTATAGAAATCTTTTCCTTGTCCTGATGATCTGAGACAAAACAGGATGAGAGAAAAAAAGAGAAAGGAGATAAAACAGTATTAGCGTGCATCAATATTTGTAATTGCAACACAAAAACACATTTCTTTGTTTATTCTTCTTTCTTCGATATACATGCTTCACTTTCTTCATGTTAAACTTAACTTGTTATAATAATTGTCAACAATAATCAAACTTGAGGAAAACTCCAGGAGAATATAACAAGAAATGCTCTTTTCTGTAGCCCGCAGAGAAAGTGAAAACAGGAAGCCTAGGAATACACATTAGTAACATGCTTCACTTTCTTCATGTTAAACTTAACTTCGAAAAGTTACCAACAACACAAGAAAAGACAGAATCACTAACATCAGCATAAGAAAGAAAGTTGGCACAAAACCGTGCTTGAATTACATAGAGAAACAAAGTATGAAGTGGTTTGGCCACTTAATAAGAATGCATCCAAACTCCACAGTATACAGAGTCTTCTACAACAGAACATCGGGAAAGACGGCAAGAGGAAGACCACGGAAAAGATGGTTAGATGGCGTAGCAGAATCCTGTGAAAGAGCAAAGATAACAATCACACAAGCCACCAGAACAGCGCAAGACAAAAACAGAAAACCACGACACTGGGCAACAACCCGGTATAAGTGTGACGTTTTAAAGGGTTTTAAAGCCGAAGGATTGACTTCATTGCACCGGGTTTTACCCATATGGCTCAGTCCCTCTCCGCAGAAA
Organism: Arion vulgaris; assembly: GCA_020796225.1. NCBI lineage: Eukaryota > Metazoa > Mollusca > Gastropoda > Stylommatophora > Arionidae > Arion > Arion vulgaris. The sequence goes on along the minus strand of CM036765.1, from coordinate 26,864,031 downwards.
TGGTACGCCACCTGCCGAGAGTATTGCACAAAGCACGAACTCCGTAGCTCCAGCAACAATCCTAGGGTCTCTGGAAAAACTGCACTCGTGAACAGAAGGCCGCGGTCTGGATTCGAACCACGACCTTCGAGACAAAAGAAGAAGAAGAAGAAAATATCTCAATTGTAGCATCAATCTTATTTGTAGCATCAGCCAATTTTCTTTGATTTTGAGTTCTTTCTGAATGGATCTATTTGTTCTCTTCTCTGTCCATGATATACGAAGGACTCTTCTGTAACATTTATATTCAAAAGCACATATATGTTTTCCCACTGCCCTATTCCAATTCTTCACACTGGGAATATACATGCTCTTAGTATTCTGATCTTTGTTTTCCTATCAGTTCCGTTCCATAGTGTTTTAGTTGTTTAATTTTTGTGTAAAACCATGTTTGTTCTTCTCTTAGTTTCCTTCATCCCATCCATTCAATCAAGACTACAAAGATGCAAAATAGTGTTACTAGATTTGCTGTCATCCAGTGCGGTAACTCAGTGCGTCACGCACTTGAATCTCCTCCCATACGAGACCACACATGAACGTATGTAATCATCAACGATCGCTTTGGCTGAAATCGGATGCACATGTCCTAAACGTGTAGAAGTCTATGTGATTAGGGGCCTACCAAACCAATGTGCAACGTATACACGTTCTTGGCATAGATCAAACATATCACAAAGAGTGATTAAAATTGGTCGTAAAGAACGAACACACCACACAAAAAAAAAATCAACGATCGCATACGTATTTCTGCTTTTATTGAAAACCAAAATTTTCTCTTCTTGACATCCTCTAAAGCAGCTAACGTGTCAACCACTTGTGAATCACTTCATTCAAATTAATGTTTTTATACAACTCATTTTAAATGATAATATCGTTGGTCCAAAAACCCTACACTTCAAATATATGTTCTGTAGTTTTGGGCCATCAGTCTACAGATGAACACATCTTACTTGACTGCTGGGTCTATCATGTCTGTCTACAGGTGAACAAGTCTGTTTTATGTGACTGCTTGATCTATCATGTCTTTTTACAGAAGAACAAGTCTGTCTAAGGGTGAACAAATCTGTTTTATGTGACTTCTTAGTCTGTCATGTTTTGTTCTAAAAATAATAATTGCTATGTCTTCCTGTTTCATGATGTTCTCCTGTGCTGTCCCACACCCAATAGGGACATCACTGCAGCGATTTAAAAAAAAGAAAACATTCATATTCACTGTTTACTTCAACCAGATTTCTCTCAAATAAATAATGATCAACGAGAAGTACTTCAGCCTAAAACCATAAATACAATAACTAGAGAAGGCATGGCTACTGAAAATAGATATAATTAAACTATGTACACAGGGCCGTGCCTGCTATGATATAGAGAGGCGGCCACATCAGGCGGTACTGTAAGGGCGGTATTATCAGCAAAATCACAATGGAAGGTTATTTCAAAGAAAAAATATTTAAGAGGCGGAATTTCGAAGACTTGCATCATACTGAGAAAATACACCGCACGGTCCTGTATGTATATATAACTTATTTTTTTAAATTGTTTCCTTCTTGCTGAGGTCATTGCTGCTCAAATATGATCGGTCCTCTGATGATAGTTATGCCATTAGTTTTAGTAAAGTTTGCGGACTTACAAGATTTCGTTATTCTTTAAAAAAATATCCAATGATTACTTGAGATTATCCAGTGGATAAACTCTCATGCTCAACATTTTACATTCTAATCTTTTTATCTGAATTTTCAACACAGATTTGAACTCTTTGTCTTGTAGAGCATACACGAAGAAGTTGGCACAGGCATGAAGAGATGACACTATTTGCAAAGCTTCAAAATTGTTGTGTACATAGATCCTGGATGTACCAAACACAATAAAATTATAAATATCGACTGTTAGAGTGGGTGTTACCAGCAATGTGTATGTTCCTAACACAACGAAAGGCATTCTAACGACGTTCCAGTTGGCTCTAAAACTTCTCTTCGGCAGAGTGTCTGTCACGCCACCAATCCTAGATTTGTTGATAGCTCGAATTTGACGACGAATTATGACACCAATGTGTACATACATGGAGAAAACTATAACGCTGAAAATAATGTGAGCCATGCAGTTTACGAATTTGTGACTAAACATAAACGCTAGTGCAGTATGCTTGCAGTCAGTGAGCAGGTAGATACCAACTGATAGTGATAAAATCCATGATACAATCATACAGCGTGTTGTTGATACAGTTGTTATCAGTCGTAGGTGTGTGTAAGGCCACGCAATGTAAATCCATCGCTCAGTCGATATAAAGAGATGAGAACATCGACTTGAGAACGTGCTAAAAGCTACTAAATAAGAACATGCACATTCTAAAGCCACCGAAAACGGATACTGTTTTTCTGCGCTGATAGTATATATTGCAACAGTAAAATGCACGAAGAACGTCAAAGCAAATATGATGTCACTGACAGCCAAAGCTGCGATGAAGCTATGTTGAAACGTATGGAGGCGTTTGTGACAGCAAATTGTCACGAACATTGTGGTATTTAAAAACAAAGCTATAACCATGACAATTGTTTCAATAATTGGATAATACAGAGGTGTGGATGATATCCAATTATACAAGAAGTTATCTGTTTCATTCAACTTCGCCATTACATCAATTCTCTGTGATTTTTTTCTTATAAGCTTCATGAAACGTGTGATTTGATTAAGAATAGTTACTACAGATGTGGCTACTAGCTTCTAAATCTAATATTATCAATAATTCATATTGTCATATAACACAGACATGTTTATGTTATTATAGATAACATTCTCAAGTTATATATTGTTTTCACACTCGTCTGCAACCAACTTTAATTCCGACATCACAGAGCTGGAGAATTTGTAACAATGGTTTATGATAAGGTTCAGGACTAAGTAAAACAGTCCGCAGATTTTGTGCAAATATTAAACATTGACATTACAGCCACGTTAGGTTTATTTGTTTTCTAAATGGTGAAGTAATGGCGTCGTGACCTGACGAATTAACAATCAAGTTTAAATACATTATTAGCTGCGTCAGCAGAGTGTTTGATATTTTCTTTCTAATGGACATTGGAAGTCAAACTTCAGTTAAAATGTCTGTAATAAATATTGGAAATCAAACTTCAGTTGAAATGTCTGTAATAAATATTGGAAGTCAAACTTCAGTTAAAATGTCTGTAATAAATATTGGAAGTCAAACTTCAGTTGAAATGTCTGTAATAAATATTGGAAGTCAAACTTCAGTTAAAATGTCTGTAATAAATATTTGAAGTCAAACTTCAGTTAAACTGTCTGTAATAAATATTTGAAGTCAAACTTCAGTTGAAATGTCTGTAATAAATATTGGAAGTCAAACTTCAGTTAAAATGTCTGTAATAAATATTTGAAGTCAAACTTCAGTTAAAATGTCTGTAATAAATATTGGAAGTCAAACTTCAGTTAAAATGTCTGTAATAAATATTTGAAGTCAAACTTCAGTTAAAATGTCTGTAATAAATATTTGAAGTCAAACTTCAGTTAAAATGTCTGTAATAAATATTGGAAGTCAAACTTCAGTTAAAATGTCTATAATAAATATTTGAAGTCAAACTTCAGTTAAAATGTCTGTAATAAATATTTGAAGTCAAACTTCAGTTAAAATGGAATTAATAATGGGAAGTTTCAAGCTCACTTTTGAGAGATCAATACGGAAATGCTTCTCTTTACCAAAACATTAAATAATCAACGAAACTAGTGATTCACCAAAACGTCTAGTGATTCACCAAAACGTTTTAACTTTTCTAAACAAATCAAAGTTATTTATCAAAGAAGGTATTTCTTCATTTTCTGTGTTCGTGTCATTGGTTTCTGTGTACATGTCATTGGTTTCTGTATTCATGTCATTGGTTTCTGTGTTCATGTCATTGGTTTCTGTGTACATGTCATTGGTTTCTGTGTACATGTCATTGGTTTCTGTGTTCGTGTCATTGGTTTCTGTGTTCGTGTCATTGGTTTCTGTGTTCATGTCATTGGTTTCTGTGTACATGTCATTGGTTTCTGTGTTCATGTCATTGGTTATGCTATATCATCAGGTCAAAGTAAAGTTTATAACCTACTGAGCTCCAAGTACCAGCTAAGAATGGAATGCAAGAAAATTGGGAGAGAGTGGAGAGATCTGGAAAAGATGACTCAAGGCCGGCTTGGAAGACCTTGACTGGAAACCTGTGCCTATCAAGAGGCGAAGGGTGAAGAAGAAGAAGAATCAAGTGATTATTCCTTGAATGTTTTTATGCACAGAAATAATAGAGACAGTAAAACACAATGTAACTGCTTGAAATGACATAGTAATCATTGCATATGACTTGAGCACATGTTATGTCGTGGATGAAATGGTACTCTTTACTTAACATCAGAACATATGTGCGTTAGAATCGTATATCTTGAGGAATTTTATTCTCTCACTTAACATAAAATAATATACCATACTGTTGTATCTATCCATATCTTCATACTGTCCTGTTAGACACTTAAGGTTTTCATGAGAAACTTTCATTGTTGTAACTCTGTCGCATTTTTACTAATTGTAATGTATATGATGATTAATTGTGTGCTGGCTGGCTTGCATATTTAATTACAGCTGTGATTGTTTGATTCATTCATTCAATAAAATGTCCCTTTCTGAAAATGTCCCTTCAATGACTGATTACCACGTCCCTTATTTTGCTTACTTTCAATCGGGCTAGATTAACAAATCTCCCGTCTGATCGTGCGTAAAGATAACCACATTATATAGATGATCTGAAGGCGGGATTTAGCACTGTATACAAGAGAATTCCTAAAAGTATTGCAACATGGACACATCATTGTTTAACTTTGCTGTTAATACTGAATCTAACCGTCATATTGTACTGTGCTTTTCATATCCTGATGGAAAGACTGAATCAAACTCATTTGCTTTGGTGGACCCCCAAACCCCTCTCCAGCACCCTCAATAGTCTGTCTCTGTTGATGCTGTCAAATGCTTCGGAAACGTCATTAAAGATAAAGAGTGCCGTGTGTTGTTGGTTATTTTTGCATTTCTTTTGTATCTACCTCAGGAAGAAGATCACTTCTAAAATGACCCTTTTTCACGGAACCCGTACTGCGACTCAGGGTACACCCAGTTAGCTTTTTCAATCTGTTGAGGATGACATGTGCATATATTTTCCCAACAGTACATCGAATATATATTCTGCTGTACTTATTACAATCTCCTCTACCACCGTTGTTCGTGCACAGAGTAATGATATTTGCGTCTCTCTTATCTTAAGTTACTATCTTTCATTCCCTTGGAAAAGGAGATTGTACATGAGCTGTAACAAGATATTCCTTCCACACTTGATTACATTTGTGGGGATGTCGTCATTTCCTGAAGCTTTTGTACTGTCATTCCTTTTATAGCATTCCTCAGCTTTTATACAGATGATTTTACATAGAGCTCTTCTATCACTATTAGAAACCGTTTGAAAAGGTTTAATCACGTCTGGTGGAAGTTATGTTTTGTAGATCATAAATATTGAATTATTATACTAAAATATATTTTAATTAATCAATATCCATAACTATAGTCTGTCCATTAATTCGTGAGCACGTTTGAAATTGATTTTCTCGAAAATTACCTGTTGGATCTCAGTGATTTTTTGCAAGCAGCCTTAGAATATCCATGACGCTAGAGAAATATTTTTTCCAAGAAAATTTGATGTAGTTTGAAATATTTCTTCTTCAGGTTATATTAAAATCAACCTCACCGGATTGTACACAATAGTAACAGATCTACGGTACACAGACGCGTTGTTCTAAAAATACATTATGGTAACATAGAAATATCGTGAGTATACAACAATTTCACGAAATCCCGTGCACCTAACCCAGTCGACTTTGAACGCGGAAAGCATATGACGTTATAATTGGGATACCGTTGTATAGTTATAGGCGTATCTCGCTATTTGTATGAAGCTATTGTATCATATTTGTTGGCTTATCAAAACTGACATTGATATCACATTCATAATGAGTCTGAAGTGCACATTTATAACAATGCAGAAGGTTACAGTTTTACTATACCAACACTTCCGTAGGGAATCTAAGAGAGGTCATCTATATTGCGATATTCATAACCCTGAGAAACGAGCGCAACTGGCGCTTGGTCTGAATAGAGAATCCTTTTCCCGATGGATTAAACAGGACAGAAAGTGCACTAATGTCAAGCAAGGACGGAAAAGAACAATTGACGACTTTGACATAGATGTCATAAGACGGAGCTCTTGAAAATGTTTGCGACAAATCAACTTGTTACTCCAGGAAACTGAAATTAAAACTGCAATCAGATTGCAGCATAGACATTTCTAAAAGTACTCTATGGAAAATTGTAAGAGCCGCAGGCTTCACCTTCAGAAAAACTATAGGCGGCAGGAATATTATTTGTGAAAAGCCACATTTAATTGCTGCCCGAAGTAAATACCTGAGGCAGATCCTTGAGCGGCGGAGGCAAGGCTATGATATTGTATATTTGGACGAATCCTGGGTCAATGCTGCACACCATTGCTAAAGAATGGCAATCAGTAGACGGTGAACAGAAAGAAAAATACCAAGCAGCAAAGGCCAGCGTATTATACTAACACATGCAGAAAGTAGTGAAGAAGGTCTTGTCCATGACGCTGGACTTATTTTCCAATCAAAAGTACCGACGGTAGGGACTACCACACAGAAATGAATGGACATATTTTCAGGCACTGGATGGAGAAAGATCTACTTCCAATTCTAAACAGACCATCATGCTTGGTAATGGATAATGCATCCTATCACAACGCAGTATCAGCGGAAGACAAAGTACCAACTGCATCAAATACAAAAGATCAAATTAGGACTTGGCTTGCTAAGGAAAATGTCAGCTTCGATGATACATATTTGAAACCGAGTTGTTGCACCTGGTGAGGATGACAAATAAGACAAAGGTGTTTCATATTGACAAAATCATTGCGGAATACGGCCACACGTCTTTGCGACTACCTCATATCATGCTCAATCCGATAGAGCTTGTCTGGGCTAAAGTAAAAGGGCAAGTTGCCGAATAGAACAGGACGTTTAAAATGTGTGATGTTGAAGTTCTGACACGTGACTCCTTCTCAATGATAGACATGCAGTTCTGGAAGAAGTGTGTTGAACATGTGCCCCGAGAGGAAGACGAGTACTGGCACCGAGATGGATTACAATTTGTCCAGCCAGTAACAATTATCAACCTCATGGAATCGTCGGATTCGGGATGATACAAATCATATTTGATTACAGACTGAGAAATAGCAACGTATACATTTCCATATCCAAATGCGTCTACCATCATACAATTTGTGGTGAAGTTAAGACACCCTGGGGTCTAATGGTGACCGAAGGAGAGGACTAACTGTTGCATATTGTATCCAAGTTCACGATTGCACATAAAGGGCAACACACTTAATTACTTGACCTATCAAGTTAATATGGAGATACACCTATGAATAGAATTGACATGGACAAATTCTAGGATACTGTAAAATCTAAAATTTGAGCCCTGTATTTGCAATTGTCATAAAAGATCAAAGGAATTCGCTGATGTGCAAAATCCGTAGCATCTATGGACTACTGGTTAGCTTTATTTTAGCGTCATGGATATTCTAAGGCTGCATGCAAAAAATCACTGAGATCCAAAAGGTAGTTTTCGAGAAAATCAATTTCAAACGTGCTCACGAATTAATGGACAGACTATAATAAGGGTGTAAATCTTAGAGATCAAAGGCAATTCTACTGTATTTGTTCAAAGTTAAAGCATGTTTATTGAAAAAAGTTATTTTTTATCTGCACCATCACACATATTTCTTTACGTCGCTATCATTATTAGTGTCATTGGTATTATCAAGAAATAACACCACGTGGTATGCATGGAGAACAACAAAAGAAACCACCAGAAAACTACAGACCTTTGTAAATGGATGTTTATGTAGAAAGAGAGACTAAGATGGTATGATAAGATTAGAACGATCGATTCAGAGAAAGAACTAAGCAGCTACCAGTGGGAAAAGACCTCAGAAAGAGACGCTGTCGATGGATAGGACATACATTGAGAGGGCTGATCGAAGCATTGCAAGACAAGTGTCGTGCAAGACAAGTGTCGTTTTGGAACCTGCAGAGAAAAAGGAGTAGGGAAGTCCTAAAATACCTGGAGAAGAGAGCTGAGACCGAATAAAAAGATAGCAAGACGTGGAAAGAATTGAAGGTGGCAAGAGAAAGGAAGTGCTGGAAGAAGTTTGTTGAAGACATGTGCTCCATTTGAAGTTAAAAAGGGAAGAAGAAGAAAAAGATATGCAAATTATAAAGGTTAGAGCATAATATTGGAGCTCTTCACTGGATGAATTTTCATTTTGCAGTACTCACATTTAATCTTCTTCAACTGACTCTTCAATATTGACCTGAATTCTCTATCCTGCAAGACGTACAAGAAGAAATTTGTCCATGATGAAAAACGATATGACCTTCACCACTTGCTACAAACACATTTCTTCCCCGATACTTCTAAGTTTGTCATGTTCAAACAAACAACAGGAGTTACAAATACGAAATATGTTCCAAACACAACGACAGGCATTCGGACAATGTTCCATTTAGTTTTAAAACCTGGTTGTGGTAGAGTGTTGGTCGTACCATCAGTTCTTGGTCTATAAATTTTCCGAACCTGTTTGTGTATTATAATAGCAATATGAACGTATACAACGAACATAAAAGCACTTAAAGTGAAGTGGACACTCGAGTCGATGACACGGTACCCAAGTTGGAACTCGTACAAATTATTTCGACAATTTGCAAGGATGTGGACACCTGTAACTAAAGATATGGCCCATATTAAAACCATACAACAAATAGTTGTTATTTTGGTTACAACTCGCTGGTGAGTATATGGCCAAGCTATATAGAGCCATCGTTCAGCAGAAATTGCAAAATGTATACATCGGCTAGAAATCATACAAACGGATATAACATATAAACATAAACATTCTGTAATAAAAGTAAAAGGGTACTGTTTATTTGTATTTGTCACGTAGAGTGTTCCTGAGATGTGTACCGAGCAAGCGAGAGCAAATATTATGTCACTTATGGTCAGAGAACCTATGAAAATATTTGGAAATGTCTGCAGTTGCCTGTTGCAGCAAATAATAATGATAATTGTTGTGTTTAAAAATAACGATGTCATCATCACGGTCATTTCTATAATTTGCTGACCCAAAGTGATCACAGCATACGTTAAAAAGATACTGTCGGTTTCGTTTAACAGCGCCATCTATGAATTCAATATGGATTCGTTCTATCAGATCATGCAACAGGGCGGATAAGAATATATCGAATATATCAGCATGAGTTAATGGTCGCATATCGTATGCTGTGTTAGTGGATGATAGCGACACCAAGCTATGTGTGAGTGAATTATCGTTCAACACACTCCTTGAGAGTAAACTGTCGTCTAACACGCTCTATGTGAGTGAACTGTTGTCTAACACGCTCTGTGTGAGTGAAGTGTCGTCCAACACGATCTATGTCAGTGAACTGACGTCTAACACGCTCTGTGTGAGTGAACTGTTGTCTAACACGCTCTGTGTGAGTGAATTGTTGTCTAACACGCTCTGTGTGGGTGAAGTGTCGTCCAACACGATCTATGTCAGTGAACTGACATCTAACACGCTCTGTGTGAGTGAACTGTTGTCTAATACGCTCTGTGTGAGTTAACTGTCATCTAACACGCTCTGTGTGAGTAAACTGTTGTCTAACACGCTCTGTGTGAGTGAACTGTTGTCTAACACGCTCTGTGTGAGTGAACTGTCATCTAACACGCTCTGTGTGAGTAAACTGTTGTCTAACACGCTCTGTGTGAGTGAACTGTCATCTAACACGCTCTGTGTGAGTAAACTGTTGTCTAACACGCTCTGTGTGAGTGAACTGTTGTCTAACACGCTCTGTGTGGGTGAAGTGTTGTCCAACACGATCTATGTCTGTGAACTGACGTCTAACACGCTGTGTGTGAGTGAACTGTCATCTAACACGCTCTGTGTGAGTAGATAAACAAAAATATATTTGATAATGAGAAATGATATTATTAAGTATATCAAACACTTGTTAATCAAAATATATTTGATAATGAGAAATGATATTATTAAGTACATCAAGCACTTGTTAATATGCAACAAAATATTGTACCATATAGACAAATCATATAACTATCAAGTACAAATCATATAACTATCTCTGTACAAATCATTCAACAATCTCTGTACAAATCATATAACTATCAAGTACAAATCATATAATTATCTCTGTACAAATCATATAACTATCTCTGTACAAATCATATAACTATCTCTGTACAAATCATATAACTATCTCTGTACAAATCATATAACTATCTCTGTACAAATCATATAACTATCTCTGTACAAATCATATAACTATCTCTGTACAAATCATATAACTATCTCTGTACAAATCATATAACTATCCCTGTACAAATCGACAACATTCATCCGTTGAATAAGATCGGATATCAGTGACTTGGAGATCTCAAGAACCAAGAACAGTTATGTGCAATCTGTGTCAGAGTTCTGGAATCGACGCACCAAATAATTTTAATCGACGTCTGTGCCTTATTGAAAATTACTACACACTATGCCCTCTGAGCTAAATAAATAAAATACTTCCATACAAAAAAAGCCACACACACCCGTGCGTGCGCATACATGGTCTTCTCCTGCGTTTCTTGTCTTGTTTTGCAAATGTCCAAAATATTCAAATTTTCTCAGTCTTATTTGTAGCATTCAGTCAGCTTTGAAATAAAACTTTATTCTGGATGCATCTATTTGCTCTTTTCTCTGTCCATGATATACGGATGACTCTTCTGTAGCACTTACATTGAATAGCACATATACGTTTTTGTACAGTCTTGTTAAATGTCCATGCTTCACGCCCATATGCTGCCACTGGGAATAAGCATGCTCCTATTATTTTGATCTATGTTTTTCTTTTAATTTTATTCGTCCATTTTCCATCTCTTGCTTCCATCAGTTAACCGAGATATTCAAAACTGATCATATTTTCTATTTTTATTTCCATTGATAACATATTCTTTGCCATGCTTGTTTTATCCATTGTCATTATTTTTGCCACATTGAGATTAGATTGAGTTTCTCATCTCTTTCTCTTGTACATCCCTTATTAATTTCTCAATTCCTTTTTATTGCGATGTTGACAGTAACACTGTATCGTCTGTATATCTTAGTTCATGTATTTCTCTATTATAAACGCTTCCATTACTTTTAATGAATTACAATTGTTCGTTACTTTTCTAATAAATACTTGTTACTTAATCGTTACTTAGTCATTTGTAATAATACTTAACAGGATATTTATTAAATAATAATAATTTTTTTTTCCGATCCAGAAGCACTTGAGCTTTTCAGCTCTTCGGCTCGGTGCCATGGACATCGTAACCCTTCGGTTCGGTGCCACGAACATCGTAAATCTGGGAAATCTGTGGCTTTTTCTGCCATCCCGCGGAATTGAACCCGCACACACAGAGGATAGTCACCCTAATTCAACGCGCTACGAACACGCTGCGTAGACGGGCATTAAATAATTTAAAAGTATATACTTGTTACTTAATCGTTACTTAGTCATTTGTAATAATACTTAACAGGATATTTATTACATAATTTAAAAGTAATATAGTAATAATAAAATTATAATATAATAATATATAGGTCAACCATCAGTGACAACTGTTACGATTTCGGGCATGTGATGAGACATGGCTCACTCTCCAAGATTATCCTACAGTGAACAGTTGAGGGTGGAAGAAAGCATGTAATGAGATATGGCTCACTCTCCAAGATTATCCTACAGTGAACAGTTGAGGGTGGAAGAAAGCATGTAATGAGATATGGCTCACTCTCCAAGATTATCCTACAGTGAACAGTTGAGGGTGGAAGAAAGCATGTAATGAGATATAGCTCACTCTCCAAGATTATCCTACAGTGAACAGTTGAGGGTGGAAGAAAGCATGTAATGAGATATGGCTCACTCTCCAAGATTATCCTACAGTGAACAGTTGAGGGTGGAAGAAAGCATGTAATGAGATATGGCTCACTCTCCAAGATTATCCTACAGTGAACAGTTGAGGGTGGAAGAAAGCATGTAATGAGATATGGCTCACTCTCCAAGATTATCCTACAGTGAACAGTTGAGGGTGGAAGAAAGCATGTAATGAGATATGGCTCACTCTCCAAGATTATCCTACAGGGAACAGTTGAGGGTGGAAGAAAGCATGTAATGTGATATGGCTCACTCTCCAAGATTATCCTACAGTGAACAGTTGAGGGTGGAAGAAGCATGTAATGAGTATGGCTCACTCTCCAAGATTATCCTACAGTGAACAGTTGAGGGTGGAAGAAAGCATGTAATGAGATATGGCTCACTCTCCAAGATTATCCTACAGTGAACAGTTGAGGGTGGAAGAAAGCATGTAATGAGATATGGCTCACTCTCCAAGATTATCCTACAGTGAACAGTTGAGGGTGGAAGAAAGCATGTAATGAGATATGGCTCACTCTCCAAGATTATCCTACAGTGAACAGTTGAGGGTGGAAGAAAGCATGTAATGAGATATAGCTCACTCTCCAAGATTATCCTACAGTGAACAGTTGAGGGTGGAAGAAAGCATGTAATGAGATATAGCTCACTCTCCAAGATTATCCTACAGTGAACAGTTGAGGGTGGAAGAAAGCATGTAATGAGATATGGCTCACTCTCCAAGATTATCCTACAGTGAACAGTTGAGGGTGGAAGAAAGCATGTAATGAGATATGGCTCACTCTCCAAGATTATCCTACAGTGAACAGTTGAGGGTGGAAGAAAGCATGTAATGAGATATGGCTCACTCTCCAAGATTATCCTACAGTGAACAGTTGAGGGTGGAAGAAAGCATGTAATGAGATATGGCTCACTCTCCAAGATTATCCTACAGGGAACAGTTGAGGATGGAAGAAAGCATGTAATGAGATATGGCTCACTCTCCAAGATTATCCTACAGTGAACAGTTGAGGGTGGAAGAAAGCATGTAATGAGATATGGCTCACTCTCCAAGATTATCCTACAGTGAACAGCTGAGGGTGGAAGAAAGTATGTGATGAGACATAGCTCACTCTCCAAGATTATCCTACAGTGAACAGTTGAGGGTGGAAGAAAGCATGTAATGAGATATGGCTCACTCTCTAAGACTATCCTACAGTGAACAGTTGAGGATGGAAGAAAGCATGTGATGAGACAGCTCACTCTCTAAGACTATCCTACAGGGAACAGTTGAGGGTGGAAGAAGGAAAGGAGGGCAGAGAAAATCCTGGTTTGACAGCATCAAGAGCTGGTCAGAACAGTTTCTCACTCGCCTAGGAGTTGAGACAGAGACTCATGGCGTGCTTTTTGTGCTGATGTCTCCACAGTGACACCCTACGACCCTAACGAGTTATTGGGTTTATTATTATTATTATATATTCCAGTAACGAATAGATACTATTCACTCGCCACTATTGAACTCTTATTCTCAAATAACTCGGACATGCGTCTGCGAAGGATTCATCTTTATAACGAAAATTAGTTGACGATATGTTTTCTATGTCGGTTATATTCCCTGAGATTAAGAGGGAGAAGGTGGTCGCTGATAGCAAAGCTGTTTAACACATTGTGCTAGTGACGACATGCCGTTGAAATTCCAGGGTTATTCTCGGAAATTTCTAGTAAAGCCGCCATCATTGTTCCCATGGTTACACAAATAGTCTGATCGGAAAAGTGATCTTCTTCTTCTTTTGTCGTCACACTTATACCGGGTTGTTGCACAGTGTCGTAGTTTTCTGTTTTTGTCTTGCGCTGTTCTGGTGGATTGTGTGATTGTTATCTTTGCTCTTTCACAGGATTCTTCTACGCCATCTAGCCATCTTTTCCGTGGTCTTCCTCTTGCCTTCTTTCCCGATGTTCTGTTGTAGAAGACTCTGTATACTGTGGAGTTTGGATTCATTCTTATTAAGTGGCCAAACCACTTCATTCTTTGTTTCTCTATGTAATTCAAGCACGGTTTTGTGCCAACTTTCTTTCTTATGCTGATGTTGGTGATTTTGTTTTTTCTTGTATTGTTGGTAACTTTTCGCAGGCAACGCATTTCACATGTAGTTATTTTTGTGATTGTGCTTTGCTCAATGTCCATGTTTGGCTCTGGTAACACAAAGTAGGTATAAAAAGCTGTTGATCATCTGTTGCTTAGCTGCCTGTGAAATTTTGGGTGCCTTAACAATGGGGCTATCTGGTAGGTTACAGCATTTGCTTTTTGTACTCTAGCCTCTATCTCTCTATCCAGTTTTCCGTCTTCTGTGAATATGCTTCCTAAATATTTGAATTCTTTCACTTGGTTTATTTTAGTGCCATTGACATGGATGTCTAGATTATTATGTTTTCTTCTCATATTCATTATTTCTGTTTTAGTGTTGTTGATTTTCATGTCATGTTTTACACAATTTTTGTTCAAGGTGTCAATATGATGTTGTAGATCTTGTTCATTTTGATGTATCAGGCACTGATCATCTGCAAAAGCAGTTCATTTATTTCATCATTATCTGAATTTGACTCTTGAGTTATTTTATCCATATATGCAATAAAGAGTAGTGGTGAGAGGACACAACCTTGTCTAACACCTGATGTAATGGAGAACCAGTCGGTCATTCCTTCTGTTGTTCTTACTGTACTCTGGCTATCTTGATCATTGAACTCAAAAGAGCTAAACTTGGTTCATGATTATCAAGTACAATGCCAGCAGGTGTCGTTTATCATGTTCTTCCACGATTCACTGTTTCTTTTTCTAGCTATGAGCTTTGATATTTCTTTCCCATCCGTGCTATAATATAATGTTACGCTGGCAACCCTTTTTCTTCTGTTGACCTCTATCTCTCTTTCAGTATCTTACCGGTTGGCACAAGTTATTTAAACTTCTCTCTTCTAACATGTCCAAAAAAATGTTTATGGTTTCTTTCTGGTGCGTTTTGTAAATGATCCGTTCTCGGCTGTTTATTTGAGAACTTTATCATTTGTCATCTTCACTCCATAATACTCTCATCATTCTTCTGTAAAACCACATCATAGTTCAGCAAGACAACCGATAGTCGAAGGGGAGACATATTTATTCATTCTTTTATCATGACAGAACTATAAAACTTCAAGCAATCCAAACAAGGTTTAGAGTGTATACGAAAAAAAACATATAATAGCAAGAGATAAATAAAATATTCAACGCAAGAAAGAATGAAGGAAATCGTTCAACTTTGAAGAGAAAAACACAGTCGATGAAGTCATAGATTTTTTATAGTAAACATTATGAGTATTATTATAAGAAATATTACACAGTAAAAATAAACAAAAACAACATATTTTCCCCCCAGATTATTTGACTTACAGTTAAAAGTGTGAGTGTTTGCAGCGATAGTCAGCTCAATCACAACACAAGAGTGCCTAGTTCAAACTCCGTGGCGGTCTATTTTGAAGCAAATGTGTTCCCTTGGACTTTTACGAACGGTAAAATAACCTCATCGTTCAGAAGGCAATGACAAACTACTGAACGTATAAGTGGTACCTAGGAGTAGACGACTTGTTTACTGTAGAAGATGGCGATGTATTGTAAAGGATATGCCACGACTTTTCATTTCACAGTTAAAAGACCGTTACTTATCACACCGGGAGTAAGTCACTAGTGTCGTTGTTATCACACCAGGAGGTTATCACGGGGTAGTTATCACACCGGGAGTAAGTTATCACACCGGGTTAGTTCAGTGTGTGTTATCACACCGGGTAGTTCCAGTGTCGTTGTTATCACACCGGGAGTAAGTTATCCACCTGTGTACGTTGTTGTTATCACACCGGTAAGTTAGTCCACCGGGTAAGTTATCACACCGGGAGTAAGTTATCACACCGGGAGTAAGTTATCACACGGAATAAGTTATCACACCTGGAGTAAGTTACCAGTGTCGTCGTTGTTATTACAATCCTGTTTGCATTCATTGGTTTAGCAATCGGTAACAATCATATAAAATGTCAGTATTGATTTTTAGATGGACATTTATGACCCTAGAATGTGTGACACATCGGGCAGTTTGCTGATCCATGAGATGAAAGCAACATAAACATGGAAACACGCGCTGCTAATCGTCAAAGTCAGACACAAGAGTTTAGAATTTGTTAAAATCATTAATTTTAAGTGCATAATGGCATGCAGTTTATTTTGTTATCTTCCCTATCATTATAGTGAGATAGTGAGATTCTAAGCTGACTTCCATCTAATGCTATTATATTTTTGTAAAGTTTCTGTAATAGAAAATAGTAAACAAACGATGAGGTTTTAAATGAGGCCTGCACACAAGAAGCCTTTTCAAAGAATAAGAATCAGACAATCAAGGTTATTCAGGAATATAATGCAGAGAAGGTTTGAGCATTTGGTGCAACAGGTAAATTCAGGAAGGAGAGTTCATGGAAGACAGAGGAGAAGATGTTGATGGTCTGGCATCTTGGTTCGACAAAACATCGACGTCAGAACTGATTACCTGCACGAATGACAGAGTTGTGAGACAGATCGCTATGCCGGCAGGCGTAGCACTTCATTGATTGGTTCTTCTGTGACTAGCGAATGCGATCATGAAGCTTCAGAACTGCTGTCCTTCGGATGTGCATATTACCGTCACATATTACCTTACTGCTTCTCGGTATTTGCTAAGATCAAATGTAGATACCACTTGATCGCGACCAAAGGGTGAAGTCTTCATGGTCAATATTGCAATAGGCAACTAAATATATTTAATTATATAGGTTACTAAACTGACGTCATTGCACTCCAGGCAGACCCATAGGTGCTCAGTCTCCCTCAACAGATATCGAAGAGTATGCATCTGATGGCTCCCGTGGCTCACTGATTAAATACACCTCTCACTCTGCCCCTCAGGCATCCAGTTCTACTTGTGCAACGCAATTTCATATTATTAATTCATATTATGTTTGACAGAAATGTTTTGAGTTCAGACAAGTTTTCTCTTTATTGTATTTATACATTTGACAAGAAGTTTACTCTTTATTGTATTTATACATTTGACAAGTTTTCTCTTTATTGTATTTATACATTTGATGAGAAGTAAGTTTTCTCTTTATTGTATTTATACATTTGACCAGAAGTTTTCTCTTTATTGCATTTATACATTTGACAAGAAGTTTTCTCTTTATTGTATTTATACATTTGACAAGAAGTTTACTCTTTATTGTATTTATACATTTCACAAGAAGTTTACTCCATATTGTATTTATACATTTGACAAGAAGTTTTCTCTTATTGTATTTATACATTTCACAAGAAGTTTACTCCATATTGTATTTATACATTTGACAAGAAGTTTTCTCTTATTGTATTTATACATTTGACAAGAAGTTTTCTCTTTATTGTATTTATACATTTGACAAGAAGTTTTCTCTTATTGTATTTATACATTTGACAAGAAGTTTTCTCTTTATTGTATTTATACATTTGACAGAAGTTTCTCTTTATTGTATTTATACATTTGACAAGAAGTTTTCTCTTTATTGTATTTATACATTTGACAAGAAGTTTTCTCTTATTGTATTTATACATTTGACAAGAAGTTTTCTCTTTATTGTATTTATACATTTGACAAGAAGTTTACTCTTTATTGTATTTATACATTTGACAAGAAGTTTTCTCTTTATTGTATTTATACATTTGACAAGTTTTCTCTTTATTGTATTTATACATTTGACAAGAAGTTTTCTCTTTATTGTATTTATACATTTCACAAGAAGTTTTCTCTTATTGTATTTATACATTTGACAAGAAGTTTTCTCTTTATTGTATTTATACATTTGACAAGAAGTTTTCTCTTTATTGTATTTATACATTTGACAAGAAGTTTTCTCTTATTGTATTTATACATTTGACAAGAAGTTTACTCTTTATTGTATTTATACATTTGACAAGAAGTTTTCTCTTTATTGTATTTATACATTTGACAAGTTTTCTCTTTATTGTATTTATACATTTGACAAGAAGTTTTCTCTTTATTGTATTTATACATTTCACAAGAAGTTTTCTCTTATTGTATTTATACATTTGACAAGAAGTTTTCTCTTTATTGTATTTATACATTTGACAAGAAGTTTTCTCTTTATTGTATTTATACATTTGATGAGAAGTAAGTTTTCTCTTTATTGTATTTATACATTTGACAAGAAGTTTTCTCTTTATTGTATTTATACATTTGACAAGAAGTTTACTCCATATTGTATTTATTTGTACATTTGACAAGTAAGTTTTCTCTTTATTGCATTTATACATTTGATGAGAAGTAAGTTTTCTCTTTATTGTATTTATACATTTGATGAAAAGTAAGTTTTCTCTTTATTGCATTTATACATTTGATGAGAAGTAAGTTTTCTTTATTGCATTTATACATTTGATGAGAAGTTTTCTCTTTATTGTATTTATACATTTGACAAGAAGTTTATTCCATATTATATTTATACATTTGACAAGAAGTTTATTCCATATTATATTTATACATTTAACAAGAATTAAGTTTTCTCTTTATTGTTTTATACATTTGACAAGAAGTAAGTTTTCTCTTTATTGTATTTATACATTTGACAAGAAGTTTTCTCTTATTGTATTTATACATTTGACAAGAAGGAGTGTTCTCTTTATTGTATTTATACGTTTGGAGAAATAAGTTTTCTCATATTTCTTTAGATTAGTTCATATCAAACCAATCAGCCCATAAGTACTTCCAATCTCCTCCTATGTATGTCTCTCAGCCAGTGGCGGCTCGTGATCCTTTTTGTTTATGAGGCCACTCTCAAATTTTTGGGAAAAATCATGGTTTTGAGTTAGGTTATATTTTAATTTGATATAACCGGTAGGAGTTGATAATATCCCAGCGGAAGCTCTGAGGGAAGGAGGAGAAGAGATGGTAAACCAACTCCACATATTGTTCAACTTGGTGTGGGACAGGAAGGAGATACCAGCAGATTGGAAGAAAGGCCTCCTCGTGAAACTGCCTAAGAATGGCAATTTGTCAAATTGTGACAAGTGGAGAGGGATCATGCTGCTCTCCATTCCCAGCAAAGTCTAGGGTTATTCTGGACAGGATGAAAGACGCTATAGACCAGAGGCTTAGAGACGAACAGGCTGGATTCCGGAAAGATAGATCTTGCAATGACCAGATAGCCACCTTAAGAATCATAGTGGAACAAACAATGGAGTGGCAGGCTCCGCTCTACGTGTGCTTTGTTGATTTTGAGAGGGCATTTGACAGCATAGATAGGAAATCAATGTGGGGATCCTAAGAAACTATGGGGTGCGGAGAAGACTGTCGACATCATCAGGCAGCTGTATGAGGGTTTGCCTGCCAGGTTATTCATGATGGAAGACTGTCAGAGGAGTTCCAGGTCACTACTGGTGTTAGACAGAGATGCCTGCTGTCCCCCTCCTCTTCTTGGTGCTACTTGATTGGGTCACACGCACAGCCTACGCCAGGTCTGGAAAAGGCATACAGTGGACACTTATGTCAAAGCTAGAAGACCTGGACTTTGTGGACGATCTCGCCTTGCTCTCGCATAGACTACAAGACATGCAGGAAAAAGTGGATGCTCTGACACAAACGGCAACGTAGTCGGTCTTAAAATCAGTCAAGAGAAGACTAAAGTAATGTGTAGCAACAACATACAGCAAGATCCAATACTGATTGAGGTAAGGGACATAGAAGATGTGGATGAATTTGTCTACCTTGGAAGTAACATCAGCAGATCAGGAGGTACAGATGAGGACATTAATGCTAGGATTAGGAAGGCCCGACAGGCCTTGCGATCCTGCACATGGTGTGGAAGTCCGCTGCCATCTCCACAAAAACAAAGCTCAGGATTTTCAGCTCAAATGTGCAGTCGGTGTTGCTGTATGGCTCGGAACTTGGCGAGTCACTAGGGCAAATACAAATAAGATCCAGACCTTTGTCAACGGATGTTTGCTGCGGATTCTCAGATTGAGATGGTATGATAGAGTTACAAACACGGATCTGTGGATAAGAACAGGGCAGGAACCTATGATGACACAGGTCAAGAGGAGAAGATGGCGATGGATAGGCCATACCTTGCGAAGTCACAGTCAAGTGTCACTAGACAGGTGCTCGAGTGGAACCCGCAGGAAACAAAAAGAGGACGCCCTAAGCAGACTTGGAGACGAGGTCTTAGTGAGGAGCTGAAGAGTGCTCAATTGACCTGGGAGACCATAAAAAGAATAGCCAGAGACCGAGAAGAGTGGCGAACAACTGTTGAGGCCCTATGCTCCACGAGGAGCGGAGAGGATTAATGATGATATTTTAATTTATTAACTAACAAATACACGTTTCACATTATTTTTGGTGGGGCCTGGCCCCACTGGCCCTTAATGACAAGTCGCCACTGCTCTCAGCGATATACATGCAGATAGCTTAGGTTAATTAGTCATCAGATCATCATCACTGCACACCAAACCAATCAGCCCATGAGTGGTTCCACTCTCCTCTCTCGTTCAAGGATATACATGAAGATGAGAGACATAAACATATGTTTAGTGTTGACCTCTGAACTAAGAAGACACAATAGTACAAAGATTTGATAAGAAATAAGATAAGACGATATCAACACAGACATACAGATTTTATTTGATAAATGAGTAATTGCCATGTTCTATCCATCACTGGCACAATAGAAGAAAAAAAATCACATTTTTGTTTATTCAGAACAAATATAAACAAGTATTTCATCAAAGAAATGACTGGTAGAGGACATCAAACTCTCTTTAGTAGATTTCATTGTTATTGTTGTTGTGACAGATCAGAGACAAAATCCTTCTTCTGTAAACAAAACTAAAAATACAATAAAAACAGTCAGCAGACATAAGCTCTCTGGACAAAATGAAATTCAATGATGCATGACTTAACAGATCGAGATCTCTCTCCATGACCATCTTGAAAGCAACTCACAAAGAAATGTGTAACCATGTAGTCCTATATCTGAATCACTCTAATGTTGAATAACAAAAGAAACAAGGTTGTAATAAAGAAAATTCAAGCAACAGAAATACAAATCAATATAACAGCAGCAATAAGTGTATAAGACAGGAATTATGACAAATCATGATACACTTACAGACAGAGTTTTACAGTAATTGATTGATATCTATAATAGATTAAAATACTCAGATACATATGATGATCAGACACAGGAACGAGTTCGAGAATTAGGCATTCAGTTTAGACATGCCAGACAGTGTCATCTTCATGGTAGAGAGAGAAAATACATTAATCAACTTCTCATGGGTACGGTGAGCAAATGGACTTTGGGATGGCTGCTGCAGCACAGGACAGAGCACAAATGGGAATGCCCAATGTGCCATGACGTTAATCGCATAACATAACATACAATGATAGAATTAATCATGGTTGAAATAATGAACAACTGAAATTCATACTCAGATCTTTAGTGCAGATGTATATAATATGGTTAAAGGATATAGCATTGCTAAGTATTTTTTGTCTCTTTCTTCTTCTTCGATTGCCCACTGTCAATTCAGGTAGAAGTCATGACTCCTGGTATAATAGCCGTCCATCGCAGCGATGATGACAACAATCTCAGACGTGTACTGTTGCACCTCTCTGGTGTGTGCGGAGGTGACTGTAGAGTCCAATCCTAGAACAGAATCCCGACCACAGGTGGGGCATACATGATCAAGGTTAGACATGTGCGTGTTGTGTGCTCTGTCTTTTCAAGCTGCTCGTTTTCTCTGTGACTCAACAATACGATGATTCTCAGCTATTCGGGTTCCTCTTTGTTGTTACAGCGCCACATTTGGCGATCTTGCGCAAGGATTCCCAGCACGTATTGTCTATATCGAGCATTTCAGAGACACTTTAAGAGTGTCTTTAAAGCGTTTTCTGTCCACCAGCTAAACGTCTGCCCCTTCAAGCTCGCCATACATCAACTGTTTTGGGATGCGTTTATCAGGCATTCGAGCAACGTGACCGACCCATCTCAGTTGGGCCTTCTGCAACAGGGTGTTGACGCTTGGGATCTTTGCTCTTGTGAGGACTTCGCTGTCTGGAATTTTGTCCTGCCAGTTTATTTTTAGTATTCTGCGTAGACAGCTTGTGTGGAAATGGTTTAATTTTCTTGCGTGTCTGCTATACACTGTCCATGTCTCGCTCGCGTACAGCAGCGTGGTTAGCACTATGGCCTGGTAAACTTTCAGCTTTGTGACTATGCTTATCCCTTCCGTTCCCACACAGTGACACGTAACCTTCCGAACGCAGCACTGGCTTTGGATATCCTATTGTGGACCTCAGAATCTATGTTTGCCGATCTGGATAGGAGGCTGCCAAGATAAGCAAAGTTGTCCGTTGACTGGAGACGCTGGTGTTTAATGTTGATGACTGGATCGTAATACTGTTCTCTAGGGCGGGCTGGAACATGACCTCTGTTTTTGGTGTTAATGGTGAGGCCAAACCTATCACAGGCCATTGAGAACTTGTCCATGTAAGTCTGCATTTCTTCCTCAGAGTTGGTAGCGAGGCCACAGTCATCAGCAAACAACAGGTTTGAGATAGTTGATTCTTTTACCTTGGTGGAGGATTTTAACCTCCGAAGATTGAATAGGTTACGCCTGTCCTGTATCTAATCTTTACCCCATGTTCGTCGCCTTCCCAAAAGACATCCGTGAGCATGGCAGCAAACATCATGCTGAAGAGTGTTGGGGCCAGTACACAGCCCTGTTTGACGCCGTTGGTCCTGCGCTCCTGGTATTGCGCTTCTGACTGATTTTTGCGCTTCTAACCGATTTTCCGTGAGGCCTGCTTACCATTTGACTGGTGTCCCTCGCCATGCGGTGGGCCTTCGCTGACTTCAGCGTAGCTTGTTTCTTTCTAAGAACCAGGATCAACATTGCAGCTGGTTATCATATAGGAAGTATGTCATACAATATCATATCATTTATATACTGATAGAATTGGCGTGTTGGGCCACTGGATGCTGCTGGATTTGCTGAGGCAGGGATCAGAGCACATATGGACATGTCCGGAGTGCTATGATGATAGTCCTCATATAACTGATAATATCATTTGTTATCAGTTCTCTTTATAGAAATGACTTTGATGTAATGGAAGTACAACCATTCTTAGCCATTCATCATCATCAAATAGCTTGCCCGGAGCAGAACTTTGCCACCCCAACAGTCCTCCGAATTTCTCTCTCTCATAGGCCAGATGTCCTGCCTCTGCAGCCGCATGTTCAAACCATCAGTTACATCATGAATCCATCTTCTCCGTTGTCTTCCTCTTCTTCTCTGTGCCAGTATGCCTCCTTCCATGATGGTCTTCTCCAGCCCTTCATTTACCTTTATTTACCCTCTTAGCCATTACTTATAATAAAATTAGTCTGAATTTATCAACAGAGATGGAGGGTATGTACATTACTTTCAATGGTGGTGGCCCTACTAAAATACATGATTGGTATTCTTGAAATGTGAAAACAAATGTTACATTGATTTATAGGACCATTACCATTGCACTTTTTAGTAATAAATATGCGTTCTTCAATCTCTTTTTTCCTACACAAGAAGGTCTGTGCTACAGTACACAAACTCTGTAGCATCTGCAAGGTATACATCTGTGCTACAGTACACAAACTCTGTAGCATCTGCAAGGTATACATCTGTGCCACAGTGCACAAACTCTGTAGCATCTACGAGGGACCCATCTGTGCTACAGTACACAAACTCTGTAGCATCTACGAGGGACCCATCTGTGCCACAGTGCACAAACTCTGTAGCATCTATGAGGGACCCATCTGTGCTACAGTACACAAACTCTGTAGCCTCTGCAAGGTAGACATCTGTGCCACAGTGCACAAACTATGTAGCCTCTGCAAGGTACACATCTGTGCTACAGTACACAAACTCTGTAGCCTCTGCAAGGTACACATCTGTGCTACAGTACACAAACTCTGTAGCATCTGCGAGGGACCCATCAGTGCCACGGTGCACAAACTGTAGCAAATGCGAGGGACACAAGATGTAATTTTCAAGATGGTAACAATCTGTAGGAATTAAAAAAAAAAAAATTATTAAGAGCTTTTCGACTGAGCAGCGATTGTTATGCCTTCCTTTAGCAATTTTTAACTGCAAAGGGTTCTTTTATGTGCTCAACTTGAAGATGGGACTTGGGTTTTATCAACTGTCTTTGATCTAACCTACACTGAGATCAGAGATAATTAGAGAATGGCTCGATTATTTCACAGGGGATGTGAACTAAGTAATTTTGGAGAGCAAAGTTTGCAATGTCACAGAAACATCCTTTCGTAATGAAGGAGAAATCAAACTATTGTATATACAATCAATACTGTTATCTACAAGAACTCCTAGCATTCATCATCAGTTGGTGTATAATCTTCATGATAAAATAATAGTATGAAGAGTTTAAACTGTATAAAATTGTAATGTATCAGAATAAGAGATCAAGAGTTTTATAAAGTTGAAGATGGGAGCGAGTATGTTTGTAAAGTTAGTATTAACAAGAAGATTAGAGTTTTGTCAATATGAAGATGAGAGTATGTTTGTAAAGTTAGTATTAACAAGCAGATTAGAGTTTTGTCAATATGAAGATGAGAGTATGTTTGTAAAGTTAGTATTAACAAGCAGATTAGAGTTTTGTCAATATGAAGATGAGAGTATGTTTGTAAAGTTAGTATTAACAAGCAGATTAGAGTTTTGTCAATATAAAGATGGGAGTGAGTATGTTTGTAAAGTAAGTATTAACAAGCAGATTACAGTGACATAAAAATCCTATAGTACAATAATGCTGAACAGAGCCAAATAAACAGACATGATTGATTCCCTGCTAGTACTCAATTAAAACTATTCCCAGATCAGAATGACATTCGACAACATGGAAGAAATTTATTTATGACAAGCGGTATTTAGAGGTAACATCGCATGATTCAATAATAAAATTTGAAGTGTAAATTAAGACACTGGCACTTAATAAAATATATATAATTTAAAATAAATGTTTAAAAATTCATGAGCTAAATTGGTAGAGAATGTACCGGATTGTCATCTATTAGTATGCATATTAGTTTGTTTATGTGTCAAGGGGGGATGATGGATTATGTGGTAGTAGAATATAAACAGTGGTGTCTGTGGCTTAGTGACTCTGTCTATTAACCACGACGTTCTGAGTTCGAATCACGGTGCGGACGGTTTGGTTGCAAATTGTTTCGCGTGGATTTTAACAAAGGACGATGGCACCACCCGTCAGAAAGCAATGGCAAACTACTGAACGTAATAATGCCTAGAAAATCACAAACAGCGTTAAAAGCTGGGGTTGATTCGCAAAGTCCTGTAAAGGATATGCAATTAATTTTAGAATATAAACTATAAAAAGTAAAGGAACCCTTGTTATACCATGTGGTATATAGGGTAATACAGTGTTAGGCCTGTATTTTTCATTGACTGTCGACACATGATTGGTGATGGGGCCAACATCATGCTGGTTGCCTTTACTTCCCAGTGCTTTTTCTAGTACCCAATTGAGGTTGGGTCAACCTGAGAGCTGTTATATTAGGAAAAAATTCCACACCCAGTGCAGTAAAAGAAATGTAGATTTTAATATTTTGGTAATACTGCAGTAACATTAGGCAGATGTGCAGATAGTATTACTAACTTGTGCACATAATGTGATGTATTTCCTCCAAAATGGCAACCCATTTTAAAAATCAAAATTTTAAAGACATTTCATTACTTGAGACACTTCAAACAAAAAAGGACACTTATACTGACCAAGACTTCTAAAAGTCATTCTGACTATGGGTATATAATTAAGCAGTTTAAAATATTTTGGTATTGTTAAAATAAAATGCAGAACAATAAAGTGTTTATCCTGAGAGTATGTCACAACAGCAGATCATTTGAAGGTTTCTTTTTATGCAATGCCCTGAATGATGAAGTTGGCTATGACAGACATGAACATCAATAATTATTGTATATGACATCTAATGACATATATAATTCGTTGCTGTTTAGCTTTTATCTCAACTACTGGTATAGCAGAATTATTTTGGGAAGAGCAATCACTCATTGTGATGTACTAAATATGCCAATTTGTCATGTTCTCAATTTTTTATGAATTAACAAAACATTATGCAAATACCCTTGATGATGGGAGACAATATTGTTCAGAAATGTGTGATCAGCAAAGAGTTCTTGTTACAAACTTCTTACTGGCTACAGTAATCCCACATAAACTACATTGTTTAACATTTCTGAAACAAACTTCAGTTGGTAAAATCATGGCGAATGATAAAACACTTCTACTTTTACGATCAGTATCCTCTGCTCAGTTGCCTCCATGAATCTAGTTGGCAGCAGAAGGTCCTAGTGGGTGTCCCACAATTTCTCCTTCACATTAGTCTCACAGTAGGGTTTGAGACTTTGAGTCGTTGAAGTGGAAGCATATCTATAGAATGTGTTCAGGAGTCTGGAGACCATTTTGGCATGTGCATTGATCAGCTTTCATTTTCTAGACATGGACTTGTGTAGAGTCTAAATATGATGATTTGTTGGGTTTCATCTAACTTTACGATGGGGGTCTTGTGTTTTCAAATCAATATCACTGCACTCTGGCACATCCCACTTATGCTCAGCCCCTTATACTTAAACGACAGCTCTAGAAGTGATAAAAAATGTCCCCAAACTCAGAAAATCGTGTACCAGTTTTCAAATGGATAAACTAGGGAGTCGACAATACGAGGATGTGTGATGACTTACTGTACTCACACACAAAAAACCCATACAATTTTGAGCATAATCATGGCAATTGTAGCATTTATCTCCAACAAAAATACAATTCAACCATATTGGGGGAAAATGCATTTTGTTTTAAATCAGTTTAAAAATTAAAAAAACAAACATAAAAGAAAACATTTACCAGCAAACTTGTCAACACAAGTTTGAATGTAATCAGAGAAGAAAAAATTTGCTGAGTACAGCTTGACAGCTTATGATACTTTTATATAAAGAAAACCAAATGACAATGTGTATGTACCAGACATAGAGAAACAAAACTGCATGCAAAATACAAACTGCAATAAATTAAAACAAAGATCACCCTCTACGAACAGGGTCAAGCAGTGTCCACATACTGCACTCAACAATATACAACATATAAAATGTACATAATATTTACAGCAAGCTTAGTTTAAGATCTCACTGGCTGTACAATCTGTAGAATAGCAGCCATATGTTTTTCCATAGAAGATGTTTAGAAATATGATATTTCTGTGTTTCTAACATAAGATGTTTAGAAATATGATATTTCTGTGTTTCTAACATAAGATGTTTAGAAATATGACATTTCTGTTTCTAACATAAGATGTTTAGAAATATGATATGTCTGTGTTTCTAACATAAGATGTTTAGAAATATGACATTTCTGTTTCTAATATAAAATGTTTAGAAATATGACATTTCTGTGTTTCTAATATAAGATGTTTAGAAATATGATATTTCTGTGTTTCTAACATAAGATGTTTAAAAATATGACATTTCAGTGTTTCTGACATAGGATAATTCGAAATATGGCATTTTGGTGTCCGTTTCTGACATATTTACAATTATGATATTTCTGTGTTTCTGTCATATGTTTTATCATCATCAAGGTGCGTATCCTTTATAGGACGTTGCTCTCTTTGCAGCGCATCTGAAATTCACTGTCTCTTGCCAGTTCACCCACTTCATCGATGGTCATATTCATGGTTTCTTTAATATCATGTAGCTATCTTCTTCTTGGTCTGCCTCTGCGTCCTGGGACCCTGCCTTCTAATATTGTTCTTTCCAGGCCATCGTGACGCTTGATTTGACCAAAGTATGTAATTTTTCTGTATAGTATGTTGTTTATCAGCCAATTCTCTTTAACATTTAGTTCTTTCAGGACATGTGTGTTCTTTCTTTTTTCTGTCCATGGTATTCGTAGGATCTTTCTGTAGCATTTAGTTTCGAAGGACTGAATTTTCGTTCTTAATTTTGGTGTAATAGTCCATGATTCGCAACCATAGGTAGCCACTGGGAAAATGCATGCTCTCAATATTTTTAATTTTAGTATTTTGCTGGTGCTTTGCCACATGTTCTTCATTGTGTTTAACTCTGATTGCTTTGCCAATCTTCTTGAGATCTCTTTGGAGCAGTCACCGTTATTGTTAATTATTGAGCTCAGATATTCGTAGCTCTCTACACATTGGAGTTCTTCATTGTTTACTTGGATGTTAGGTGAGCCTTTTGCTTTGTCAGTTGACATGATTTTTGTGTATTCAAATATAGATGTTGGTCTTCACTATGTTTCTTGGTCGTCATGATTAGGTTTTCCAAACCTTCTTTGCTGGTGGATAATAATACTGTATCGTCTGCGTATCTAAGCTCTGGTATGCATTTGCCGCTATAGTGAAAGGGTCGTAATTCACATAGTTGGCATCGTCTTTTACATTCCTCATGATGTTCTCCACACATCATATATGTTGAATAAGTATGGTGACAAAATACATCCCTGTCGTACCCCCTTTTGAATCGCGAACCATTCAGCTATTTCACCTCCCATTTTAATGGTTGCCTGTTGTTCGTGGTATAGAGATTCTATGAGTTGTATTATGTGTGTTGGAAAGTGCATGTCTTTCATGATGTTCCACATTTTCTGGTGTTGTATATGGTCGAAAGCCTTGCTATAGTCTATGAAACATGCATGCAGGTCTATGTTGTATTCTCTGCATTTCTCGATAATGAGTCTCATGCTACAAATATGATCTCTAGTGCCTCTACCTCTTCTGAAACCTGCTTGTATTTCGTGTATTTCATCTTCTAATTTTTGTTCCATCCTCATCATTATGATTCTTAGTAGGATTTTGCTGGCGTGACTTATAAGGGCAATAGTTCTGTAGTTGGTGCATAGTTTCATGTTTCCTTCTTTGGAATAGATATAAATACTGATCTTTTCCATTCCTTTGGCCAGGAGGAGCTATTCCATATCTTTGTGCACAATTTATGATATACCCGAACACTGGCCTCCCAACCTGCTTGAATCAATTCTGCTGGTATATCATTGCACCCTGGTGACTTCCCTCTCTTCAGGCTTTTGATGGCCACGTCATCCAACATGGGCTCTGGTTCTGTCTCTTCGCTTTCTGTTATTATCTTATGTGGATTTTTAGATGTGTCTTCATACATGTTTCTGCAGTACTCACGCCATCTTTCTAGTACATCTTTCTTTTCTGTTAATGTTTTGCCATTGTTATCGTTTATGACTTGTATTGATGGGCTGAAGTCACGTGTCATTATATTAATTTCGTTGTACATTTCTCTCTCTTTCCCTTGTTTTCTTAATTCATCACTTTTATTGCATGAGGTGACTATGTGTTGTTTCTTGTCTTTTGGGATTTCTTTCTTGACTTCTCTTGAGCAGTTTTTATATTCAGTGCTGTTTCGTTTTAACCCGGTTTGTTTTAGCTTTCTTCTTTCTTCAATTAGCTTCAGTGTTTTTCAGTTATGTAGACCTGTTTCTTGTGTACTTTCTTGGGTATGATGTTTTGTGTGGTGGAGAGTAATATATCACTTGCCTGTGTTGCCAGTTCATCAGGTGTCATGTCCTCTTGAGCCGCCATAAGTATGTCAAATTTATTTTGTATTTCTATGTTGTATTCTAGTAGAATGACATTTGTATCAAAACGTATAGGGCCAGCTGCTTTCTTTGTTGTCTTCAGTCTTAATTTAAACTTTGCCACCAACAGTTCATGGTCGGAGTCACAGTCTGCTCCGGGTAGTCTTTACTGATAGAATTGTAAATCATATGTTTACAATTGTGATATTTCTGTGTGCAGTTCAGAGAGATTTACAATTATGATATTTCTGTTTCTGACATGTGATGTTTACAATTATGAAATTTCTGTTTTTGGCGTAATATGTTAACAAGCATATGATTTCTCTGTGCTCCTCATACATGTGTACACATATGTGGTAAATATCTGTGTCTAAATGAAAGCACAGCAAAATAAATGTGACAATCTATGAATAAAAGTAACTTTTGACATCAAATGTATCTTTACAAAATTTGAATTTGTCTTTCTTATTATCTAGTTGTTTTCACTTTTACTTAGTTAACTTATTTGATTATTTAATATCTTCTCTTATTGCTAATCCACTTTTTCCTTATTACTTTGCTAATTATTTTATAACTTAGTTTTCTTAACTAGTTGTTCCTTATTACTTAGTCCCTTCTCATAGTGCTTAATCTGTTCTTCCTTAGCATGAGGCGCAGAGAGCGATCTGAGGTAACACTACACAATTACATCATCTGTTATCATTCTGACCTGGTGCCACAATTACATCATATGTTATCATACAGGCCTGACCACACAATTACATCATTTGTCATCATACAGGCCTGGTCACACAATTACATCTGTTAGTTCTCTTACAGGTCTGGCCTGGTCAAAATCTAGTCCTCCTTCAAAGTGTCTAATATTTTTCTCCAAGGGAACTTGAACTTGAATTCTTGCTTCCTATTGTGTGACTTCCCATACTGGTCACAGTAGTTGATCTACTTCCCATACTGGTCACAGTAGTTGATCTACTTCCCATACTGGTCACAGTAGTTGATCTACTTCCCATACTGGTCACAGTAGTTGATCTACTTTCATTTGACTAAACATGACTAACTAAACATGACTAACTAAACCATCACAATTGAATGTTTAACTAAACATGACTAACTAAACCATCACAATTGAATGTTAAAATCATCTTTTTAATCAGGTACTATATATTTCTCAATGCTAAAAAATGATTGTTGTCCTATTGTGAATGACTTCTTCTACTTGGTGATAGCTATTTTGATGATTATATCATCAGATGGTTCCTATGATGAAGTCGACTGTTGTCTGGAGCTCATCTCTGGTACCATGTAGTTTTGAATGCAGTGTTGTGTTGTAGGGTCAGCATCCCTTTCTAGGGAGGACATGCAGGGGATAGTCTTACTGGACATTTGTCAATGACAATCTATGCATGTCTTTATATACTGAACAATAAGAGCAGCATTTCAAAATACAAAGACTGTGAAGCAAACAAATATATATAAAAAAACATGATACAGTGAACATATATTTACTGAGATAATGAAATCATATAAAAGTATGATAATAATATACCATAACGAAGGAATGATACAAACATAACCACAAAATGACCCAAAAAAATATTTACATATATTGTCAAATGCATTTACAGCCAAAATTGACTCTTGTGCACACAAACACACAGTACTTCTGAAATTTGTAAATGTGGAAGCAAAAAAAGTTTTTAAAATATGCTAGCGTACAGATGAGATAGAATATAGTTCTTCTTATACAGACCTACTATTTCTTCTTCAGCGTTCGCCCGCTATGAATTCAGGCACAGCCGTAGTGCCTTGTATGACGCTTCTGACTGATTTTTGCGTGAAAACCTACTTTCCGTTTTATTGATGTCCTTCGCCATGCAGGCGGGCCATTCTCCAACTTCAGAGGTATGGTCCTCAACTGTGATTTGACTATTTCTTCTTTTATGCAGTCATAATCATAATTATGTGATGATTAAGCAACATACTTTGAGATGCTGAATTTATACTTAGAGATGATGATGATCATATACTTAGAGATCAGTTATCAGTTCAGTTATCAGTTTATACTTAGAGATGTTGATGATCACATACTTAGAGATCAGTTATCAGTCAGTTTAGACTTAGAGATGTTGATGATCAATTCTTTGCTCAACCATCTGTCATTTAAATATTTCGTTTAAAAATATCAGTGTATTTCTTTCGTCTTGTCCTGCTATTACAGATCTTGCAACTTCTTTGTTTATTTAACCCTGACTGTTTTCTATTGTCATAACATTTTTCTGTGTTAATTTTCCTTTTCTTCTATTTTCCTTCTATGAAGTACAAGTTTATGAACATATATTTTTGTATTCTATGCTAATAAACTAACAAAATCAGCTGATAGTTTGTAAATATTAATAAATAAGTATAACTGGAAGAACAGGTTAGAAATAAAAACAAAATAAAGTATATCAACATAAAACATTGAAAATACTTCGGAAAATTGTTTTTTTTTAAAAAAGTTACCAAGCACAAACACATTATCAAAGAACCATGATGGCAAGATTTCAAACTGGATTGGATAGTGTAGCCAAGAACTAGACAGAATATTTCAGTGTGTGAGATTATAATACAGCTTATCCATGTTTTTGACTTGCTTACAACTTATGAAAACATAGATAAAAAGGCAGCTTAACTTTTAACTCATTTTCTGACTTGTATGTTGTAATTAATTCTGTCTAATTGATGACTTTATTGATGGTCCATATGTCTGTAAGATACCATTGTGAAATAAACAAAAACATTTTAAAATGTATAACATTTCTTCTCATTGTATTGAAAAATTAATAACTGAGAAAAGAAGTAAAACTATTAAAAAAAAATTTGTTCAAAGACTCTTAAAGTGACATTGACTATCTATAATCTGCTTTAAAAAAATGTAGTTTCCGATAGTGAGTTATGCAATTATTGCGGTACAGTTTCCTCTGCAAATGTAGACACTTCTTGTGACAAGATATTTCTTTCTAATTTTGTTTTTCTTAACTTAGATTAATGCATCTTCTTCACCCTTCGCCCCTAGAGAGGCATAGGCCCGCAAGCAAGGCCTTCCAAGTTTGCATATCCAAGGCCATTTTTCCAGATCTCTCCACTCTCTCCCCATTTTCTTGCATTCTGTCTCAAATTCCCGTCTCCATGTGTTCCTGGTCTTTCCTTACCCCTATAGCCCTGGGGGTTCTATCGGAGAACATGTCTTGTGCTGCTGTCAGGGGGTTTCCTCAGTGTGTGTCCTATCCATTGCCACTTCTGCACCTTATCTCTTGTTCCACCTGCCATTGTCCCGCTCTATCCCACAGTTCCCTGTTTGTGGTCCTGTCATACCATCGCAGAAGGAGTGACCTGCGCAGGGATCTATTGACATATATTGAAGATTAACGCATCATTTTAAATGAATAATTTAATTGAAATTGATTTATCGTCCCAATGTTTGACATATCACATTAGTCAATTGTTAAATAAATTATCAACAGCACAGGCAAGAATGGTAATGCTTGACAGATTCAAAATCTACAAAAACCTTGTCATATATTTTATATTAAATTTGACTATCTCACAGACAAAAATATCACAATAGGATGATAAATGAGCTTCATCTTATCCTTCAATGATCTAGCAGCAATCGAACTCTTGCCAGTCAACAAAATTCCATGTTTTACTATCTGTATATATTTATAATGTGTGTTTTTCTTTTCATAACTGCCTGTAATACCGCTTTTTAGGGCGGTGTACAACAGGGGGGGACATGTGCATATGGAATTTAATGGTTGCATGGCTAGTACAGTCGCTGCAAGACTATTAACTATGGTTAGGATTTTTCTTTATGCCCCCAACAGCAGAAAACTTCATGGCTTTACCGGGGACTGAACATGGGTCTCCCCTATGGGAGTCAGTGCTCTAATCTATTCAGCCAGACGCTCTATTGAGTGTTGTTTTGCTCCATATAATATGTTTCAGATCAAACTTTATGAAACTGTAGTTATGTATAGATTGATAACTTCTCGTTTTCAAGAGATTCTCATTAATCAATATATGTCATGTAGACAGCAACAATGATATCAATATAAATGTCAATAAAGTTATTCGAAACTGTTCAGAATATATAAGCTAAACTGTGACATTTAAATAAAAAAAATGATTTGACACAATTAATAGAAAATGCATGCTGAGGAAAAAAACATTTTGAAATAATAAAAACAACATAAAATTGAGGTATACATTAGCAGATGTTTACATGAAAAAGAAATGATTTCTGACATAAAACAGCTTTCTTAAATACAATATAAATAATTATAAATCTCGGAAGTAATTTAATTCAAAGGGAATACAGTACACAAGCTTGGGTAGTATCAATCAGGCTGTTTTGAGAAACTTATTACAGGAAAACAATGTAAAAACTTGGAAGGAAGAAAATGTGTAAAATTCACAGCAGCAGCAATTGTAAACATACAAATAGGTTTGTGACACCTGGCTCTAAATTAAAAACGAAGCCGTAACCAGTGAGGTCATTTTACGGATACTTACTTTGCAACTATTGTGGAATAAATGGACAGCAGGACAATCATTTTAAAACATGTATTTGGGAATTAACTCTTTCCATATCAATGATGGATTGATCGGCATCCAGAAAGTCTGTCATTGTACCAGTGACCAAATATTAGATCATACTACATTTTCTTTTGTTTTGTATAACTCTCTCCCAATTTTTTTATAAAACTATATAGATATACATGTAGCAACAAAACAAAAAGTTGGATTAATTTCAACTTCTGTAATAATCAAATAGCATCATTGATATGAGATATAACTTTTTATGATTATCTATTATATATAAGTTTTATAAGAACATGTCAATATTTGATGATATTATTTATTTCCTTGTGCTAAAACTGAGATATTTCTCCATTGAAAACAATTCCATGAAACACACACAATTCAATTTGTATTCAACCATAGGAAATTAACAGAGGTAAGTTACAAATTTTTAAAAATTAACCTGCAATTTTTGCACTCTGATTTATCCATTACTCATTTTTGTCCCTTTTCAAGTTTTATAAATGTATTATTAGTATTGTTATCTTCGTCATCCAATAATCTGTCAAATAGTATATTATACAACAAACATGCAGATACAAAACCTTTGTGCTATAAAATTGTGGTGTTCTAAAACAAACTATAGTCAGATCTCAGTAACAAACATGGTATGGAGAGAGGTAATGAGAGGAGGAAGGGTGTTTGTGTTACACATGGTTATACTGTAGAAGGAAACATTGGGCGGATCAAAAAAATGCAATGGGTTGACGATAAAGCAAAAGTTCATAAAAGATAGTCTTGGAAAGAGCTGGCATGGAGATATCTTCATGAGTGTCTTTTCTATCTTCTTCTTCTTCTCTTCCACCATGCTATGCCCTTACTAAGGGATGAAGAAAACATTCTTGGACTAGTAGCCACATCATCATGTTATGCTAGTTGCCATAGAAACCACTACTATAAAAGCACATCAATGCTGTAGTTCAGGTTTTTACTTCAAGGCAACTACATGATGGTTCCTACTGGAGTAACAAAATAATAAGAATGATGATGATGACAATGATGCACAAAATACAAATATATGTTCTAAAAAAAAAGTACCATAACATGCACCAGAGTTTAAGAAAGCAAAATAAGGAACAAATAGACAATAAAAGGGTCTATTATTTAGTACTCTACCATTCTTCACAGCATATTGAATCACCAACAGCATTTTCATTACACTATTCTTTACTAAAACATTTCTGTTAAAAATACATCAACTGTCAACCAGCTTGCTATTAGCTCCTGTTCATTAACTTTATGTGGACCAAACACCAAACTATGTAGCTTTGGGTTAGGCACCGTTTACCGGAGCCATAATAAAGGGTGTTTTTATTCTAAAATAAATGGTTTGTAGAAACATGGCTTTTGTTCTGGTTCACTAAGAGCGCAGACTTTGAAAACTAGAGCACTAACAAAGCTTTGTTTTTCTTCTAGAAAATATGAGCCAGGCGTGTCCCGATTTCCTCTGTCTAGAAATTGAGGTTAATTTTAAATCCTACACAAGCACATTCAGAGCACAATATGCAGAGTAACAAATGATGTGTCTGTGCTGTGCATTCAGTTATATATGATGTGTCTGTCCATGCATTCAGTTACATATGATGTGTGTGTCTTATGCATTCAGTTATATATGATGTGTGTGTGCCTCAGGCATTCAGTTATAAATGATACAGCCATCTCGTAACTCATGCATTCAGTTATGTATGATGTGTCTGTGTCTCATGCATTCAGTTATAAATGATGTATCTGTGTGTCTCATCCATTCAGATATATATGATGTGTGTGTGTCTTGTGCATTCAGTTATAAATGATAGAGAAATCACTTAACTCATGCATTCAGTTATAAATGATAGAAAAATCGCATGCATTCAATTATAAATAATGATGACTATCATATGTAGCTACAGAATGTCCTCACCAGTAAGCAGCACTGCTTTGAATAATACATAATACATTTGTTTCCCCACCACAAAACTAACCCATAAATATGTGAATGTTTACAAATGTATTTGCTAACATATTAACACTCATTTCTGGTGAACATCTCTGTATGAAATACACCAAATGTTCTGGTCATGTAGTTTGATGGTGTCATGTAGCTTGTGTCTCCCTACAAATGTAATCAATCAGAAAGTAAAGGTGTCTCCGTGGTGGATTTCTTGTTTGTGCTTAGTCACTTCTGTGATCCTGCTTGTATAGAAAAGAAGACAATCATCTGGTTTGTGTATAATGTTTAGTAACTAATAGAAAATATTCTACATAAATATGCTATATAAGTCCCATTTTTTAAAACTGATCTAGAAGCACTTAAGCTTTCAACTCTTCGGCTCGGTGCCATGGACATCGTAACCCTTCAGTCGGTGCCATGAACACCATAAATCTGAGAACCTGTGGCTTTTATGCCAGCCTCGCGGAATTGAACCCGCACTCACAGGGAGCTTGTCACCCGTTGTCCAACGTGCCACGAACATGCTGGGCAGACGGGCATATAAGTCAAATAAAGAATACATTGTTATCATCATCATTCCTATTTTCCCATTGCAGATGTATGGCAGTTTCCTTAATTATTAACCCATTTTTATGAGTAATATACCATTTAGTAGGTAAAAGAATTTTATTTAAAATAGATTTAAAAGAAATACATAGTGACGCTCCCAGCAGTTCATGGAAGTCAATCAGTTAAGGAAAGAGAAATTGTTTGAAAACACCCCTAGCAGAAATATGTTAGTTTGAGAACTGTACAGAATTGGATAATACCATATTTTGGACAAGGTAGGTTGATTATACACGTCCTTGGTGAAGACATTCGCAACTGTGATCGATATATAAGTGTAAGATAAAAGATGTGAATAAATTGGTACCTGTTATGTCTAGAAAAGGCCACAGTCCTTAAGGTTGTTCTTAATAATGACATCAGTGACAGCATCAAACACAAATTGTACATTATTGGTGTCAGTGGCACATGTGAAGTGTGAGTAAATCTCTTTAGTGTCTTTCTTCTTGTTGAGGTTCTCAAACTGGAGCTGGATGTAGGCAGCTGCTTCTTCAAATGTGTTTGCACCTGTTTCATAAATTAATGCAGAGCTGCTGTTAGCATGTGCTGTTACATTGATGCAAAAAACAAGTGCACAAAGTTAATAACATTAAACATATGGCACAGTTAAGTGAGTTGACAAAAAAACCTTTCACTGACTGGGGATATTATAAATATAGATGGATTCTAAATCAAGATGGGACATTACTTTCAATCAAACATGTGCTGTCTTCGCATCACAGGTTGACCTGTAATGGCCCTCCAACAAGTTCTGTCTCTTGCCTTGACAGTACGCTGTCAAACTTGTGCTTGTCCATATCATAATTTTCACTCCCAATTGAATGTCTTCCCTTTGCTCTCCAGCCTTCTACCTTTCCTGTGCTATTTTACTTGCTACTATTTATTCAGTAACTCTGATTCTGCCTTGCATTCTTAGTAATACAACCACCTGAGCTGAGTATTACAACCCCCTGTGCTGATTAATACAACCACCTGAGCTGAGAAATGCAACTATTTGAGTTGAGCAATGCAACCACTGACGCCCAAGTGGTTACTGGGGCCCAAATTGGGGTGTAAAGAATAGAGCCATTGTTACCTGCCACGAATGTCGTAAAGGCGTAATAAGGAGGTTGGGCATGGGGCTAGTTACCCCACCCTGTAAAAAACACTAGATAGCTACAGAAACCACAACCAGGAAAATTCATAGTTCACCACCCTAGAAAGAAGAAGAACCCTGCAAGGAGAAGATCTGGAAAAGATAACTTTGGATAGGCGGGCCTGGAAGGCCGTGGTTGCGAACCTATGCCTTCCTGGGGGTGAAGAAGAAGAATGCAACCACCTGAGTTGAGAAATATAACCACTCTAGTTCTGTTTTACGCCCACTTGAGCCAAGTAATACAACCACCTGAACTCAACAATGCAACCCTTTGAGTTAAGTAATATGATCACTTAAGTTGATTAACACAGCCAATCATGCTAAGTAACATGATACCTTTAATAACATTGTAGAGTCAAAAAACAATCAATATTTACTGCTATCAAATCTCACCCATATACTCAGGAAAACAAATTGTTAGTGGAGACTTTTTAATCTTCTCTTCAAACAGATCTTTTTTGTTCAGGAAGAGAATTATAGAGGTCTCAGTAAACCACTTGTTGTTGCAGATTGAGTCAAACAGCTTCATACTCTCCATCATGCGGTTCTGAAAATATATTTACAAGAATGAAATAAAGTTGCAGTTTGGAAATGAGTTGTTATATTTATCAAATGATATTGATAACATCAACATTTTTTAAAAGCACATATTTTCATTCCATGTGATAAATTGGGGGAAAAGGTGTTAAGACTGAACATTTGTATGTCAACAGCATATGATGGGTGGTGTCTTCAACATCTTGTCCACCACCTCCTTGGTGGATGATGGAGTTGGTTGTTCACTCTTGCTGGTAAACATAGGAG
Source organism: Arion vulgaris (assembly GCA_020796225.1). Lineage (NCBI taxonomy): Eukaryota > Metazoa > Mollusca > Gastropoda > Stylommatophora > Arionidae > Arion > Arion vulgaris. The sequence continues at coordinate 26,825,045 of CM036765.1, read as the reverse complement.
TGGAAGCTTTAATTTGCGTTCCAAGGCCAAATGAGTCACTCTTGTTGTGTTATATTTGTGTTTATTTAGTATGGTCTTGATATTGTCATTCCATCTTTTTCTTGATATTTCCTTGGCTCTAGTAGCTGATTTTTAAAAATTGTATGCTGCTATTGGTTGTTGGCTGTATTCCGCTTTCATTAAATAGTCTTAACCACTGTATCTGTTGTCTTTCAATGTATTTGATGCATGAAGTTATGCCCACTCTGCTTCTGATGTCCTCATTTCATAGTCTATCTTTCCTGGAAACTCCCACTGCATTCCTTAAGTATTTCATTTCACATGTGGTGAGCTTTCTGTGGTATGTTGTTGTCAAGTACTAAGTTTGGCACTGGTAACAGAGTGCTGGTAGAAAAATACTTTTCATCATCGGTCTTTTTACTTCCATCTTGATCTTTGGGTGTATCTTTACTTCCTTCACTTCCCAGTGTTTATCTGGCACCCAAATGAGGCTGGGTTGACCTGAGATCTGTTTGCAGTCTGCAAAAATTCAACTTCAACTATAAATTTTGAACTAAGAATTTCTTATTATCTAGGAATCTGGTGCACTAATCACTAAGTTATTTCTACATAAAGTGTTTATGATTATAAAAACGTGCAATTCAATAAGGAAATGTTTAAATTTCATTCTACACAATAAGACTTTCAGATTTTTTATATTTATTATTTAAGTCAAACAATTTTTTCATTCTGAAAAAAAAAGTGACTGTGCACTTGTGTTAGTGTATATTATAATGAAATCTTAAAAATTGAAAGTGACTGTGCACTTGTGTTAGTGTATATTATAATGAAATCTTAAAAATTGAAAGTGGCTGTGCACTTGTGTTAGTGTAGATTGTAATGAAATCTTAAATATTGAAAGTGACTGTGCACTTGTGTTAGTGTATATTATAATGAAATCTTAAAAAATTTAAAGTGACTGTGCACTTGTGTTAGTGTATATTATAATGAAATCTTAAAAATTGAAAGTGGCTGTGCACTTGTGTTAGTGTAGATTGTAATGAAATCTTAAATATTGAAAGTGACTGTGCACTTGTGTTAGTGTATATTATAATGAAATCTTAAAAATTGAAAGTGACTGTGCACTTGTGTTAGTGTAGATTGTAATGAAATCTTAAAAATTGAAAGTGACTGTGCACTTGTGTTAGTGTAGAAGTGTAGTGAAATGTTAAAAAACTGAAAGTTACTGTGCACACATGTTCAAATCAAAGTGATTGTACACCTATGTTTTAGTGTATAGTGTAGTACACTACTGGGTTAGGGTGGAGTGCAGTGAAATCAGTTGTGTTAACCAATTATCAATAATTTTGTCTTTTCTTTACTATTTTTTGATGGACAATTTAATCATTATCCTTGAATATACAACCCTGGTCATGTGCTGTGTTCATAGACATAGCATTTTGTGTCTATGTGTCACAGCTTTACAAATGTACCCACCCGTTTATGACTTTCAAACTGTAGCCACCCCTACATGCCTTTCCATCTGTAGCCACCTGTGATTTTTCAATGGTGACGACCCCTCTATGACTCCATAACTGTAGCTATCGCTCTATAATCTCCAAAATATGACTACCACTCTATGACTTCCCAACTGTAGCTATTGCTCTATAATTTCCAAAATATGACTTACCACTCTATGACTTCCCAACTGTAGCTATTGCTCTATAATTTCCAAAATATGACTTACCACTCTATGACTTCCCAATGGTAGCTATCCCTCTATAATTTCTAAAATATGACTACCACTATGACTTTGCAGCTGTAGCTATCCCTCTATAATTTTCAAAATATGACTTACCACTCTATGACTTTGCAGCTGTAGCTATCCCTCTATAATTTTCAAAATATGACTTACCACTCTATGACTTCCCAATGGTAGCTATCCCTCTATAACTTCTCAAATTTAGCTACTCCTCTACAATTTCCCAGCTGTGACCACTTATCTATAACTTTACAACTATAACAATTCCTCTACTATGATTCTCCAACTGTAACAGAGACACTTACATACATCCTACATGATTTACAACTGCAACCTGCCATAACAAGTTTGCAGTTGATTGCTGTGTCTGAAAAAGGTGTTACTTTTTTTTCTCTTCATGTTTTCTCCATGTCATGCTGTTAACTTCTAAGACAGGGGTTTATATACACATACATACACATCTTGGACAGGTAAAACATTTAGTAAGAAAACATTATAACTACAAGGCTGTTACCGCTAACAGAAACAGAACAAAAGTGATAACTTATATAAATTCTTAGAATGAGTAATATCTGTACAGAAAAGTGATCACTTAAATTCTTAGAATGAGCAATATCTGTACAGAAAAGTGGATCACTTAAATTCTTAGAATGAGTAATATCTGTACAGAAAAGTGATGACATATTCTTAGAATGAGTAATATCTGTACAGAAAAGTGATCACATATTCTTAGAATGAGTAATATTGTACACAAAAGTGATGACATATTCTTAGAATGAGTAATATCTGTACAGAAAAGTGATCACTTAAATTCTTAGAATGAGTAATATCTGTACAGAAAACTGATCACTTAAATTCTTAGAATGAGTAATATCTGTACACACCATCTCCTGATCCTCTGCCAGTGTCAGATCATATTCACTCATAGCCACAATGAAGATAATAGCAGTCACACCCTCAAAACAATGGATCCACTTTTTTCTTTCTGATCTTTGACCTCCAACATCAAACATTCTGCAATAAACATTAATGCATGTGATACATGTCATCATCATCATGATGCTTCATTAACAGTGGTACCTTTTGCAAAAGTGGTCATAAAATGAGAAGAGTGGAGAGATTATTTCTCTCCTACAAGGTGTTATGGTTTCTGAATGCAGTGTAGGATAATGACCAAAGACAAAACAAGAATATGGAGTAAGAGAAGGAGATGTCTGAAATACATGACAACAGTCTCTCATTCTGTGGGTTAGAGAATGCAGGTTCAATTCTTGACAAGGTTATTTTTTTTCCATTGGGGAGGGGAGGGAATTTGTTTGATCTCATTTTGTGACAAGATTTACAAGTAGACTTTAATACGTAGGGGAAAGTAACAGCATCCAGGAGAAGTAAAGCACCCAATGGATAAAGTAACAGCTTCCAGGGGGAGAAATATAGCATCCAGAGGGAGAAATAAAATACCCAGAGGAAAAATAATAGCATCCAGAGGGAGAAATAAAACACCCAGAGGAAAAAATAATAGCATCCAGAGGGAGAAATAAAATACCCAGAGGAAAAATAATAGCATCCAGAGGGAGAAATAAAACACCCAGAGGAAAAAAGGTGTAAGGGGGAATGAGCGTGCCGATAAGCTTGCATGTATGGCTGCTGTACAAAGCAGGAGAGCAATGGACCAGGCTGATATTATAAATTCCCTATGGGAGAAAGGTTATGTACAGGATTCAAGTAATAGTGGTGAATCTACAACACTAACCAGTCTGCAAGAATTCAAAGTCAAGTGTGGTATAGCTAGACAAGAACACTATGCTGGTAGACAAAGAAGAATAGTAAACAAACAAAGAACTGGGGTCATTAGTCGCCACACGCTGAGAGACATACTGAGGTGGAGATCGGAGCACTTATGGACTAATTGGTTCGGTGCAGTGATCATGATCTGACGACTAAACAAACAAACATTTATAGACTATATGGTTATTGTCTGTGGAAGTGAACTTCAGATAATTGTGAGTGTATCAGTGAACCAACCTGGCATGTTTAATGCTGACAACACTGCTTACAAATTTGTACACTTTTTTTAATGTGTGTAAATTTTCTTTGTAAGTGTGTATACTTTTTGTTTACAAATGCGTGTATATTTTTATATGAAGTTTTTTTTACCTTTGTTAGTTCTGATTTTAGTTTGTGTGTGTGTGTGTGTGTGTGTGTGTATATACAGGTTTTGAAAGTATTGTCTACCTTCTGTCATGTGGGCTGAGAGAGAAGTGGGTGGTATTTGGTTGTAAGTATATAATATAATACATGACAATGTGTCTCACTTGAAGTGCAAGTCCTTAAACGTGAAGTGTGTCTCAACAATGCCAGTTGTCTTCACTCTAGTTCTCAACACATCCTGCTCTGTGGGGATGTAGCCAGGCGATGATATCCTGTCCAAGGCATTCAAGTAGCTGGAGAGAAAGAGAGAGAAACATATTCCACAATCAATGACCTAGCCAGCTTAGCTTCACAGGACTGAGCTAGAAATTTCATTATTAGTGTTCATTTATCAGTTGTTTAACTCTTAGTAGACCAGGGCAAAATCCATGATTTTACAAACCACTTGTTTTTAGAATAAAAAAAAACACCCTTAAGTGTGGCTCCTGATAAAAAAGGCATCCAAACCAAAACCTTGTAGTGTCCACAAGGAGTTAATCCTTGTTTTTGGAGTATTCTTCTTTGTTTGTCATGAAAATGGTATTGTGTCAGTTTACACAACTGAGTTTATGCAGCTGGGTTTGCTTTCTCTACTTGCTTAACCAAACTGAAATGGTGCAGCCTGTTAGCGAGGGTCACTACTTGAGGGTGATGAATAATCTTTGCCAGCTCTGGTTCACTGACTCTCACTTCTGTTGTCTCATTCCTTCACTGTGTTAAGGACATGTGTGAGGTCTCTGCTGCATTGAGGCAAAGTGCATGCCTCATGATTCAAAAGGTACTGAGTTCACGTGAAGTGATCAGGTTTCTTTCAGTGATCCCCGATCTTATGGTAGGTTAGATAGAGTTTCTAGTACTATCATACACAGATGATAAAAGTAGACCATGTGTGCAAGTTAAGCAAGTTAAGACAAATCATATCTATTACAAATCTTCCCTAATTAATAATGTATTCACCATTCACTAAATAATGTTACTAATGTAACGGAAACACCTAGGTGTTGCCGGGGCCATAAGGAAGCAAAGAATAGTAACACTGCAACCTACAAGGCATGTCGTAAGAGGTCACTGAGCTGGGGCCTAGGAAAGCTACCCTAGTAAATAAAAAGAGTTTGCTGAAAGTGTGCTGGCCTACTTGTAGTCGCATAGCTGGCACACCGCTCTTAGGCTAAGATCACATATAAATCTTAAAGAGTGGTTAACAAGTGATTGATATGGAGTGTTAGAAGAAGATACAACTGAAAGAAAAATAAGTATGCAGTCACTAATGTAATGAAAATACTGTAAGTATGTGCTAGCTAACGTTATTGAAACTAACAATGTTCACATATTTTCTCATCCCATGTGAGGTTTGATAATTTGTTAGTATTTCTTCTGTCCACAAGCAACATGAATCAGAATCTGTATGTAGAAATCATGAACATAATAGAAAACTCACTATTCTGCTGAATCATTAAGCTGGTACTCTCGAGACCGGCTGAAACATTCTTGAACTCCTACATCCTTCCAGAGTCGTTTCATGATTCCAGATATTTCTGATGACAGCTCTCCTTCATCTGCATGGCCTGCCAGAGCAAAGAACTGGCGTGCATCTTCCTGAAAACATCAAATATGTTACAGTTACTGTAGAGTTTTATCAAAGAAGTCCTGATATTAAATAACATATTTACTTTCTTTGGCAATTGGTTAACAGAATTGACTTAAAATTAATATAATAATTAATACTTCCTATAAAATAAATGAGCATGGAAACCATATAGTGCAGGTTTGGACTGTTCCATATTAAGGGCATATTGGGTTGATTATGCATACTTGATAAATGGACCATGTCGATGTGTTTTTTTACGCGACCTTTGTTGTTAGATGCTTATAATGTATCCAGGATGCTTATAAAGTTTACCAGGCCATAGTGCTAACCACGCTGCTGTACGCAAGCGAGACATGGACAGTGTATAGCAGACACGCAAGAAAATTAAACCATTTCCACACAAGCTGTCTACGCAGAATACTAAAATAAACTGGCAGGACAAATTTCCAGACAGCGAAGTCCTCACAAGAGCAAAGATCCCAAGCGCAACACCCTGTTGCAGAAGGCCCAACTGAGATGGGTCGGTCACGTTGCTCGAATGCCTGATAAACGAATCCCAAAACAGTTGATGTATGGCGAGCTTGAAGGGGCAGACGTTTAGCTGGTGGACAGAAAACGCTTTAAAGACACTCTTAAAGTGTCTCTGAAATGCTTCGATATAGACAATACGTGCTGGGAATTCCTTAGCAAGATCGCCAAATGTGGCGCTGTAACAACAAAAGAGGAACCCGAATAGCTGAGAATCATCATATTGTTGAGTCACAGAGAAAACGAGCAGCGCGAAAAGACAGAGCACACAACACGCAAATGTCTAACCTTGATCATGTATGCCCCACCTGTGGTCGGTGATTCTGTTCTAGGATTGGACTCTACAGTCACCTCCGCACACACCAGAGAGGTGCAACAGTATACGTCTGAGATTGTTGTCATCATCGCTTGCGATGGACGGCTATTATAATGTATCAGATATTTATCTTCCAGTTAAAGAGCCAGACAGATAATCACTGCATTTATTTCTGGCTCATAAAAGGCGACAACAAAATCAATACATGTGCTTGCATGTATAGAACTAGCATTTCCTATGCATATAATCGTTGTTATGACAACTGAACTCTACAACCTTATTTATATATGATGACATTGATACACTACTATTATAATTAATTTTTTTCATTCGATTGCTAAGAATTCAGACGTAGTTATGGCGCCTCAGGCTGATTTTTGCATGAAGGCCTGCTTTCCATATCACTGGTGTCCCTCGCCGAGCAGTAGAATGTGAAGTAGACTTCTATCTGTGAGAATAACTTACTGTCAAGTAAGACTTCTATTTATGAGAATAACTTACTGTCAAGTAGACTTCCATTTATATGAGAATAACTTACTGTCAAGTAGACTTACATCTATGAGAACTACTTACTGTCAAGTAGACATGTCTATGTCTTCTTCTTTGCGTTCGTTCATTACGACCAATTTTAATCACTCTTTGTGATATGTTTGATCTTTGCCAAGAACGTGTATACGTTGCTTATTGGTTTGGTAGACCCCTAAACACATAGACTTCTACACGTTTAGGACACATGCATCCGATTTCAGCCAAACCTCCTTAGTCGCCTCTACGACATGCATGGCAGGTAACCGTGGTTCTATTCTTTACACCCCAAACTTGGGCCCCGGTAACCACTCGGCGGGACATGTCTATGTAAATTGCTTACTGTGAAGAAGATCTTGATGACCCTCACCATTTACTTTTTTTCTTAACAAAGAAGTAATCTACGCAACATTATCCTAGCAATGTGGGTATTCCAAGTTAGGAGAAATGTATAGGAAGTTCTTGTCAGTTTGTGACAAGTGATTTAGTTGCTGATGACCCAAAAAAAAATTAAGAAATCGAGCAACTTGAGAATTTTGGATTCAGCAATTCTAAATAACTTATTTAATAAAATAAATAAGCAGATAGGAAAACTATGTAGATGCCACTGAGATGTGGTTTTACAGAAGAATGTTTAAGATCCCATGAACTGCTAATATTAATGTTGATGTGCTGAAAGAAGTTAAGACACACAGAGAAAAAGCAGACTGAAATGTACATGTATGTGTTAATCATATATGAAATGCCTGTTTGATCTTCAGCAATTCCTTTCGCATTCCTTTTTTTGAAGACTTCTTCCGCTTAGTAGTCTTTATAGCACACTTTTGTAAGGTGAAGTCAGTCTTTTATTAAATCTCATATAAGGGGTTATTGGATCCCTCAGGAGTCCAGAGCTAAGCATTTGTGAATATAACATTTTAAAGATAACTGGAAACATTTCAAAGATGACTTACAGCCATCAGAGGCAATCTTCAACTTTGTGTAATATAGTGAATGTGGTGCCAAAGATAGTAATTAATAACAATGATATTTTACCCTACTAGCAATTAAAGTTAGAATTGTTAAAGGGATCTCTGTGCGAAGAGGTTAGGTATTCGTCTATTGTTTCAAAGGTATTTGGTTTGCTCCCTTCGCAACTATTGAGATATTTATCCAGATATACCTGGTCTCAGTATGGATGAGATCAAGTTTCTAGTCCTATAAGAGACAGACGATAAAGCATTGGCCCCATGTTTAAGTTGAACATGAAAAAGAACCCTCTGCAATTCAAAATCGAGAAGCGCATGATGGAAAGCCGCTGACCTATGCAAAATTCATTTAAAAGTTTCTTTTTAATGAAATTCCTACAAAATATTTTCACTATCTTCTAAATTAAATTCGGGACACTCACCGGTGCTACAGAGTTTGTGCATTACCGCTGAGATCTTCCTGTGTAAGAAAGAGATCGGAGTACACATGGTTACTCACCAAAGTGCAATGATGATGGTCCTGTCAATCAATCAATTAAGAATTGTAGAGATGCTACCAGCAAGGTTGCCCATTTTTATTTTGCGTAATAAAAAGTTCATGCAATATTTAGAACACTTGAAGAATTCAACAACAAAAATATACGAGGTCAGATAGTAATGCAAACCTTTTTGTTTTTTTAGTGAATAAGGAAGATAGAAGCGTGAATTAAATTTTGAAATATTCCTATTGTTTTTATCTTCTTTCTTCTTCTTATGTCGCCACACTGCTAGCGGGTTGTTGCCCAGTGTCAGGGTTTTATGTTTTTGACTTGTGCTGTTCTGGTGACTTGGGTGATTGTTATTTTTGCTCTTTGACAAGATTCTACTATGCCATCTAAGCATCTTTTTCATGGTCTTCCTCTCGCCTTCCTTCCTGTTGTTTAAGGCTGTATACTGTGGAGTTTGGATGCATTATTAAGTGGCCAAATCACTTCATTCTTTATTTCTCAATGTAATTCAAGCAAGGTTCTGTGCCAACTTTCTTTCTTATTCTGATGTTGGTGGCTCTTTTCTGGTATTGGTAACTTTTCACAGGCACCGCATTTCACACATAGTTATTTTTTGCGACTGTATTTTGCTAATTTTCCATGTTTGGCTCTTTGTTTGTATGAAAATGCAAAACATTTAATCAATTTGAGCATCAATGGCAATCCGCTAAAAATGACATTTGTGAACAAATTGAGTAATAAAACAGTAAACTCTAATAGAATCTCTGATTAGAGGTGCAAAAAAACTGGTACACGTTCACAAACGTTTGTGTGCTGGAGGTTGAACAGTGGATAGAAGCACCGTCAGTCTATGATCAAATAAAATAAGGCAGTAAAAGAGTCGAATAATCAGAAAGTGAAAAGCTGAACTGCATGATCTCCCGCTTTCTAGACGTTCTGTCCCGGTTACCAGTTTAGACATGTTGAGACAAGCTGCTGATACATTACTCGGGATAGACGCATTACAAGCTGTTTCCCCGCTGGCTTAATCCTCGTATACGTTAATCAGGATTAAGTAGAGCTTCATGTGTATTGTGTGTAAAATTCATTATTTTGAATGTGGTTTGTGAATAAAAATGGTTATGTTACACTACATTCCGGACAGCTTTAGTTGTTGGGATATGGCAATGTGCCCCAAATTATACAGTCCTGCAAATGGAAATTTGGTGATTTTTGTTGTTGTTGTTGTGACATTTCAGTAAGTTATCCTTACTATTTTTGTCCTTGAAGGGTATATATTCTTCTTCTTCTTCGAACGTTTAATATCAATCACTTGTTAAACCACTCTTTTTGATTTGTATGTGATCTGTGCCTATGAGCGATTGCACGTTGTGCCAGTTATGCGCCTACAAGTAAGCCGGCGATTTTTGCGACACTTTTTATTTACTAGAGTAGCTTCCCTAGGCTCCTACATCAGTCGCCTCTTACCCTAGGTCTTGTAGGTCGCAGTGCTACTATTATTTGCTCCCCTTGCGAGCCCCTGTAACACACAGGCATCCGTATATATTCTATTATTATTGCATGTTACAAGTTTCTAGCTGTTGCTTGTTCTGGCTTCTTCATAAGAAAAGAATACATGAAATGTCCAATCAATTAACAAACTAAATGTAAACTCTACCATAAATAACAAAGGGAAAGTGCGACTGTATCTCTGGAGTTGCACACAAAAAAGTGATAATTTATCACAGATGAATGAGACAACACTGTCTTAAACAATAAAGAAATATATATATTTGATTGTTCTAAGATATTGAAAGACTGGGATGGTGGAGTTCAAACAAATAAAAGCACACACACTGTATCTGAGTGCACATATTTATGTGCGTGTGTTTCCTGTTACATACAGTGAACAAATTACGTTTTCTTCTCCACCCTCCTTAACCACTGCGTAGCAATAATGACAACCACAGTTGCCGGCAGCAATAAAAAAAATGCCAATAACATGGCCAGCCAAAAAAATGCCAATAACATGGCCAGCCAAAAAAAAGGGGTGATGGGTGAAGAGAAGGAGAAGGATAGAAAGAAATAGTAATAAAGAAGAGAAAGAATATTAAGTTTTCCGTCTAGTAGACGCTTGCTTATTTTGTCTACCACGTCATTTCTTGGCGGCTACACATTCAAAGCTAGAAGATAATCTACAACTTCAAGACTTCACTGATATTGATCTTTGTGGTTGTTTTTGTTTTTTTTTTACTCTTACGTTACATAACTCAATTATGTGCATTGTGTGTGTGTGAGTGTGTTTGGTTTGTTTTTATTCTTACGTTACATAACTCAATTATGTGTGTGTGTGTTTGTGTATATATATGTGTGTCTGTATATGTGTATTTGCTTTGTTTTTAATCTTACGTTACATAACTCAATGTGTGTGGGGTATGTGCAAGCAAGCAGATACTTTAAACTTTAATCAGACATTACTTGCTTTGTTTCATTTCGTGACATATTCGTTTCATTTCGTGATTTACCTACAAGAATAATATTTTCCAAACTCTTGAATATTACACTATTAATTTATATATGCAACTTTAAAACCTATTGCCTCGTGGAGGAGAGGGAAGAGAGAGAGAGAGAGAGAGAGAGAGAGAGAGAGAGAGAGAGATGCAGGCTAAAGATGTAAACTTGATAGAAAATCTGCACTGCTTTGTGGGTCAGCACGGTTATGCAGAAGGTAAGAGAAGTAAATCTTGACCACAAATCCGGAGAGAGACCATAATGCAGTTAATGGTTATGTGTGTATTCCATTCCATCTCTAGTGTTCCCAACAAACCCTACTTGATTTCAAACGTATGGACGTTCTCCTGTGGATGAAGCAGTAGTGTAGCGAAGGAGTTTGTGCAAAATGGGCAATGCACATTCCCCATAACATCTGGGACAGGCTAGGCATAAATGGATAGTATACTTCATCCTTGCTTTTGGTTCGGACACAACACGGAAAGCAACGGTCATGAGAGAATTAGGGATAAGCTGAAAGGCTAGAGAGACAGGCGCAAACACAGAAGTTGTGACAATAAAACACTTGCCAATTGACCGTCTGTAAAAAATGAAAATTAATAATATTTCCTCTCGTACCGTTATACGTTACACAGAGCATGTAAGCAATTTCTGCATACCGCTCTATTCTAGTCAACTCGCTCAATCTCCTCCATGGAACTGAGACCAATATTTCTTGCCTCTCAGCAAAGTTCGTTTCAGGGTCTCCCTATGGTGTCCTCTCTTTCTTGAACCCTTTGCATCCCAGTCCAATGCCTGCTTTGGTATTACCTGTATTTGATCATTTCTTCTCAATGTGTGACCAACAAAGTCGAAAAAGGCTATTTAAATTTTATAGTCTTCTTCGAATGCTCCACATTGATCACTTGTTAACCTCTCGTTGTGATTTGTATGTGATCAAAGCCTAAGAGCGATTGTACGTTGTGCCTGTTATGCACTTACAAGTAGGCCAGCACATCCGATTTCTGCGATGCTTTTTATTTACTAGGGTAGCTTCCTAGGCCCCTACCTCAGTCGCCTCTTGGACATGCCTTGTAGATTGCAATATTACTAATCTTTGCTCCCCTTGCGAACCCCGGCAACACACGGGCGATATATAATGTATATAAATTAAGTGTATTCTTTTGATATGCTTTCGTTTGCCCCTTGAGAAAGATATTTTCGTAGAAACATCAAACACTCATGTCAAAATTGTTATGACTAATCTCTTGTTCTCCGCTGCTATCTTATATTTATTGTATTTTTCATATTCTAATAAATATAAAATGGTTGCATACTGGATGAACTCGTTCTACTCCAAACGTATAGCCCACCACTTATCTTCTAGATTATTCAGCAAGTTTTGATTCTGGTCTGGTTTCAGACTAGTCGGAGACTTGAGTTGTTGTCTAGAGAATCTAGTCGTGAATCAATCTTCACAATTCAAATACCACTTCCACATGTGTGTCACAGTATACGATCTATCCCCAGTCTACAGATAATATCAACGGCACGAGTAAGCTCTTGACAGATTCCTACATAATAAATCAGATCAGACACCAATGCTACAGTATAACTCAGTACATGCGGTACTACAAAGTGAGATTATATGCTAAAGAATCATATCAGGAACTATCATGTACATACTTTGGCTGAAATCGGATGCATGTGTCCTAAGCGTGTAGAAGTCTATGCGTTTAGGGGCCTACCAAACCAAGGTGCACCGTATACACGTTCTTGGCAAAGATCAAACATTTCACAAAAAGTGATTAAAATTGGTCGTAAAGAACGAACGCGAAGAAGAAAGATGTACATACTTATTTCCAAAAGGGTCTAAAGGAGAAGGATTGACATCATTGCGCCAGGTTTCCCCAAATGGTTCCATCCATGTTCGGCAGAGATGGCATGCCATATTCCGAGAGCATTGAACAAAGCACGAACCCCGTAGCTCCGGCAACAATCCTAGGGATCTCATGGTAAAATTGCACATGTGTCTCGGCCCGGATTCAAACCTACAACCTTCAGTACGACAGATAAACGACTTAACCACTTCGATATTGAGATCCCCAAATGTATGTCTCCTTTGAACAATACCCCCATGGTTATCGTAGATTGAGTTAGGACTAACAAACACATCTATAAAAATGATTCTGTTACAGTAACTACAATAGATGACGGATATAGTGGTGGGTACATATACTGGACTACGTTCGATTATCAATGCTGAATAGAAAGAAATAATACAAATATTATTGATAAACTTCAGCTTTATATTCCATTGGGAACGTAAAAGGACAGAAAGAAAGAACAGAAACAATTAATGATGAAAAGAATGATGAAACTGTTTTATTCAGGTACGGAGCGGTAAGAGTTCCATTAGCATGTAGCATGTCCTTTGTAGAACACTACTCTCATGACATCACGCATGAAGAACTCGACATCTCTAGTCAATTCTCCCATCTTCTACATCGACATGTTCGAAATCTCTGTAATGTTCTGTTCCCATCGCAGTCTTGGCCTTCTTCTGCATCGTCTTCCGGGAACCCTACCTTTCATTATTATATATTGTTATTATTCTCCTATCTCTTGACTGTTTAATTCCAATTTTCTATATCCAGCTTGAATTTGTATATCTTATCTTGGCTAGTTCAATGTATTATCTCTCACTATTGTCGGCATTGGCAACAGTATTGCTCAAACGTAACGCACCCAATAAATGTCTTCAGAGAACGACCACTGGTGTGTGAGCTAAACCAGGCATAAGATGACTAGACTTTACCAGCAGCGTACCTGTACAGGTAAGCTAAACACTGTAATTGAGGTAATACATCTTATAAACACACCTCGGTTTTTTTTAAAAATCGTGTTACACGTGAGTGTAGACGCTCTCTCTATTTACGTACGTTACATGTGATTGTACTTTCTATCCTATATTCTGTTAAATTCATTTAACGTGGGTGGAGGAAAACCTACATAAGAAAGGGGGAAAGAGATGAGAGACAAACACACAGAAATGAGGAGTGAGATGAAAATAACAAAGGACGAGTGAGATGAAAATGACAACGGACGAGTGAGATGAAAATGACAACGGAGATGAAAATGGCAACAAAGGAGTGAGATGAAAATGACAACGGAGAAGTGAGATGAAAATGACACCGGAGAAGTGAGATGAAAATGACAACGGAGAAGTGAGATGAAAATGACAACGGAGAAGTGAGATGAAAATGACAACGGAGAAGTGAGATGAAAATGACAACGGAGAAGTGAGATGAAAATGACAACGGAGGAGTGAGATGAAAATGACAACGGAGGAGTGAGATGAAAATGGCAACGGAGAAGTGAGATGAAAATGACAACGGAGGAGTGAGATGAAAATGACAACGGAGAAGTGAGATGAAAATGACAACGGAGAAGTGAGATGAAAATGAGAACTGAGAAGTGAGATGAAAATGACAACGGAGAAGTGAGATGAAAATGACAACGGAGATACAAACACTGAGAGGAGGAGGATGAAAGGTTAACACATGAGAAGATGGCTGAAAGACATATTAATCAAGAGAGTGTGAGAATGGGATAGACTAACACAACGATGGAGGATGTCTGAGAAACAAATATAATGACGGAAGAGATGAGACACAATTAGGTATAAGCGAGGTATGAGAAATAAATCCCCAAGGTTGGAAGTGTAGGTATAAAACAGTGAAGGGTGGAGTGAAGGGTGGAGTGAAGGGTCCAGACGCCCGAGAGTGTATACCAACCGTTAAAAGTAACAAGAAACAGTTGTTTACATTTGGTAACAATGTGGCGCAGTATATTGATCACCAATATGGCTGACTAGTCAAATCTAAAATGGAAATTTCTTGGACGCAAACAGGACAAACAATGAAAACTAGAAGAGTCGTGTGGTGAAAATTATCAGGAAAAACTAAACATAATCCATCTAGCCGGTGCTCACAGTGGGGAGCAAAGAATAGTAACACTGCGACCTACAAGGTATGTCGTAACAGACGACTGAGGTAGGAGCTTAGGGAAGCTACCCTAGTAAATAAAAAGCGTCGCAGAAATCGGATGTGCTGGCCTACTTGTAGGCGCATAACTGGCACAATCGCTCTTATGCTCAGATTACATACAAATCACAAAGAGTGGTTAAACGGTGGTCGATATGGAGCGCTCGAAGAAGAAATAGAAGAATCCATCTATACTAAACGTTCTGAAGGAAAAGTCCAACAGAGTCTGGAAAAAAAATAACCTTAGAATCAATGACCACAATGGAAAAGTGTGCACATTACAGTTCATTTTTGGGGTCTTTTATTCACAATAAGGACTCGTATAACGGGATACAACAAACATCTTGGCAGCGGGTCAGGGGGAAAAACCTGTGTCTATGGTTGACGATCGTTCGAGACAATAAGTAAACCATGTACATTAGGTAAACTTGAAAGGTAGCCCATAGTCAATTGGTGGACTATGTGTGTATATGATAAACTTTAGAGACAACCCTCCGAGTTGGTAAACCTTACATATCAGTGTTGTCCAGCGCTTTTATACATTTGGGCGCATGACGCATCTTACTGATTGCTATGGTGATATGAGCGGGCGTTGTGTGATCATTGCCATATTAATAATAATAATAACGTAACATTAACTGCGCCGCTTTGCGGAAATCGACAAGACTCGTACATTACTTGATTCCAAAAGATACACTAAAATTGTATTCTGGAATTTCATAACAATGACAACAGCTACTACCAAATCAGCCAGCACATGTTGATGATGAAATGATACGATACGAACTGGACATATTAGAATTATGCGAATACAGACGGAATAGGAATAGATAAAAAAAAAATGTGGTTATCAGACGGACTAACGTTTATTTACTCAGTGAGAGAAGATGGAAATTATAAGGGGAGAGAACGCATAATGATGGCAGCTAGATAGAGAGTAGCAACGAGCATGTCAGAATGGGAGCGTATCTGGAGTTGATTAATTAAAGTTCGCTTTATTACCAGTCATGCTCAGATGACAAGATGGCAGTGCTATGCACAAACTAATGAGGCCGAAGATGATAAGGACATATTTTTTGTACAGCTGCTGAATCAAATTAACAAAACTCCAAAACATGACATATTAATAGTAATGGGAGCTTCCTTCCTCCCTCCTTCCTTTCGTTTGCTTGAAATATTGTCTATATATTCAACGTTGTCTCTTGTATAAGCTTCACTGTCTTGTGTAGCTCACACAGAGGTCCGTGTAGTTTTATGTCTAGGTAATGAGAGCTTAAAAGCGAAGGTTTGTAGAGACAATGTAGGAGTGATGAGAATAGGAAAAGAAGGAGTGGACTCAATGAATAAGAACGGAGGACAAAAACGTATATTCCACTTCTTGTAAGTTAAAATCACGTGGTGGTAAGCCCCCTCAATGCAGAGTTGGTTCAAATATGTTTGTTTAATTGAAGGGATAAGTTGAGATGCCGGCGCTTTCTCCAGTTAATAAAAGCAAAACTGGTGTTAGAGGACAGTAGAATGGTTAGAAGAGAAAACCAGATTGCAAATGTGATAAGACCGTTTTGATGTGAGAGCTACCAAAAATATTGAAACATACTTGTTATTCAGAAATATTGTTCATTTTCTCGACATTCTGATCAACGGTCAAGATGATGGCGTAAAATAAGGCGCCAGAAATGCATAAGACATGCGCCACGTTGAACGGAGCTGGTGTATGTCTATGGTTAAACTTCATCATCATCAAGGTGCGTATCCTTTATAGGACGTTGCTATCTTTGCAGCACATTCTGAAATTCACTGTCTCTTGCCAGTTCACCACCTTCGTCGATGGTCATGTTCATGGTTTCTTTAATATCTTGTAGCCATCTTCTTCTTGGTCTGCCTCTGCGTCCTGGGACCCTGCCCTCTAGTATAAGCCCTCTAGTATTATTAACCTTAGACAGACAAAATACCTGGTCAAATGGTAAATCATGCCAGAAAAGAACAGGACAACAGGTATATGAGTAGGCTCATCAATCAAAATCGAACTGGTACGGTCAGTCGCCGGACGCTGTTGGAGATATTGCGAAGGAGATCGGAGCACATATGGATATCTCTGGAGTGCAATGAAAATATTCCAAACTGAAACTGATTGTAAATCATATGTAATATGTCAAAAATTGGAACACGACTCACAGAGTCAGTGGTGAACCATTCATGTGTATGATAAACTAGATGACAGTACGTTGGAACCATTCATGTGTATGATAAACCTAGATGATCATATGTTGACCATGGCAAACATAAGTTAATTTTAATGGGTCTACTGATCCCATCCATTCACATTTGTTACTTCTTTCATTCCATTATTTGACATACTGGCCATTTTCCAAACTATCCAAACGATTCTAGTTGTGCCAATTATGTAGATCTTTGCTTTTTCAATCGTAAATCTTTTCCCTTGGCGTTAACTATGTCATACTATCAGCATAAACAATGAATATTGTCATCAATGAACAAATAATAAACATAAACTATTAGAGATATACGAATGGTACAACCACAACGGGGTGGCCACTTATATACGCAGATTACAGACAGTGCACCTCAAAGAGCAATGCCAACCCGATACAATGGATACAAAGCGGAAGGTCATCCACGCAAAAGGTGGACCTCAGAAATAACAGAGGCAGTGAAAACCAATATTTAGTAAACGCACACAAAAGACCATTTAGAAATCTCTCCTGATCCTGGGACTGTGGAGCAAAACAGAATTCGAGAAAAGAAGAAGAATGGTCAGTATTTGGTGGCAAAACGTGACAAAGGAATTGTAAGAATGAATACAAGTAAACAACATAAGTGATAAATATGGACTAGACATTAATAAAGACAAAACACAAAGATGTAAGTAAGACAAGTCAGATTACACTAATGAAAGTACATATGAAAATATACATATAATAAGACAAAAAAAGCATAAGTGACAATGAATATGATTGAACTAATAAGACATTAATAAAGACAAAACAAAAAAAGTAAGTTAGACAAGTGAGAAGTCATGATTCAACTAAAAATAGATGTAGAGAAACTGAAACACAAAAATATTTCAAACATTTTGACATACAATAACAGAATATGGAAGATATTAAATACAGACAACACAAGAATCGACAGAGTTACGAATACCAGCATCAGAGAAAAGGTTGGAACAAGACCGTGCTTGAATTATATAGCGACACAGAGAATGAAGTAGTTTGGCCACTTAGTAAGAATGCGAACAGACCAAACTGCCTATGAACTTTCCACAACAGAATATCAGGAAGGAAGGCGAGAGGAAGACCGAGGAAAAAGTGGATAGATAACGTAGTTGAATTCTGCCAGGGACTAAGAAAACCATCACACAAGTCACCAGAGAAGCACAAGACAAATACATAAAACCACGACACTGGGTTAACAACCCGGTAACAGTGTGTTGACAAAAGAAGATTAAATACAAAAATTGTGATAATCAAAACTACATTTAACAAAGAAAACATTTTAACATTCACAGAAACATAATAACACGAGTGAGTCACCCAAATATTCATTATTTCTATACGGATAATAAAAAAACAACATGGATACTGAACAAGCAGCTATAACGCAAAGTATATCCTTTGATGTGTCGTTCTATAGAATTCTGAGTATTTTGTGGACATAAAACAACAAAATAAAGAAGTCCTGAAAAATGTTCAGAATGAAGAATGAATTGTTGAAGAAGATCATAAACAGAGACAAACCAAATATTTTAGATACATAAATATAGACATGAGACTGGTGAAAACTATGCTTGAGGAAAAGTTGGATTGTGTAAACGAGTACTTGAAGACAGCGATATAATTGAGAGAGAAGCATGACGATATAAACAAAGAAACAGTTTGGCAGAATGCTCTACCTTGTTGGAAATGGTCAGTAAATGTTAATAGATTAATTTCAGCGTATCTTCGATGTGGAGATGGCAACTAATTAATGAATCACATATTGTTACCTTTAGTAACGTTCGTAACAACATTTATTTCATAAATGTTATACTCTATATATTCTAATGTTATACTCTAGTATATTTATAAATGTTATACTTAGTATTATCATACTGCAGATGTTCCCAAACTTTGCATTACCGCTGATCCCCTTTTAAACACATTTTGCTGACGCAGACCCCCAGAGGTTTATATGAAAATGGACATAAATGAATTATCTTTGTGTTACAATAGTAAACAATGTTCTCAGACTGCCAGAAACTTCAAACGATTTCATTTTGTCCTATCAGACATTTAGACTCCGGTCTGATACGAGTCCTTTAATTTCGCAGAGGAACTAGTTTACTACTGTTTTTATACATATTTTTTTTTTTAAATGCTGTTTGAAATGTCAATAATATGTCTTCAAGCGCCTGAGGACCTTTTGTGAGTACCTCGTGGACCATAGATTGGAAAACGCTGTCATACTGTATTCTTGATCTGAATCTAGTATAAGAGTGATCATTTCACAATGTGCTACTCTATCGCTACAAAACATGTTCTTTATGGTTGTTGTTTATTGTACTGAGTGCTAGATATAAACCAACTGTTTGAACTGAACCTGGACAAACTGACGTGGGGAACATAAATAACTCAATGAAAGCTCGTTCAATAAATTAAACAATGACGTGTCTAAATCTACTCAGTCGGTTCAGTACACTTAACAAATCAACACAGCAAACAATAGACGTTTAATAACTTTACAGGTACGTCTGCAATGTATGTTGTCAGGAACGGATACATTCTTAAATGCAGTTGTATTAGTGAACTTAATGCAGTTAGTTTCCCCACAGCCCAGTAATAAATCATGAACACAGGTCCTTTAGTGCATGCTTGTCGCGAGCTAGACAAGTCTTTATACAACGTTTTGTCTCGTCTCTTATTGTTTGGGATGATATGGCAGTTGTGGAATGTCTTTTCCAATGTGTTTATGTATATTTATATATTCAACAGTTCGACACCATCACTACGGATCAAAACAAGTCAGTTTCAGTTTATAATATTCCCATTGCACTCCAGACATGTCCATAGGTGCTCCATAAGTGGTTTAAAAAAAACCGATATGAGCCGCCTGCCCAGCGTGTTCGTAGCGCGTTGGGCTGCGGGTTACTAGCCCTCTGTGAGTGCGGGTTCAATTCCACGGGCTGGCAGAAAAGCCACAGGTTCCCCAGATTCAGGGTGTTCGTGGCACCGAACCGAAGGGTTACGATGTCCATGGCACCGAGCCGAAGAGCTGAAAGCTCAAGTGCTTCTGGATCGTTTTTAAAAAAAAAAAAAAAAAAAGTACGACTATGATAATCCAGGCGGCAGAGCAACTACGCATAATAAACATTTGTGACTACAAATTGGAGGTCATAAATCTGTTCATTTATCTCGACTCTGTCATAACCGACAACCTCTCACAGCTGAACCCGATCGTCCTGGCCTCAACAACTGTTGCCAGATTATCACACAGAGTGTGGACAAAATTGCATGCTGACTACAAACACCAAGATTAATGTGTGCAGAGCAGAGCCTGTGTGCTGAATATACTATATTAAGCCAGAGCGAATCATGTTCCCTGTACAAGTTGAAGAAAATGATGAATGAATTCCCTAGATTTTGCATGAGGTTATACTCTGAATATCCTGGAGTGACAAAGTAACAGATAACTAAAGTGTTGGAATATGTTGAGATTCATAGCATAGTTACCCGTATCTGCCAAAGCCACCTAAGATGGACGTGTCCCCTAACCTGGACAGATAGCGGCTGAATCCCACAAAATACTATGTATGTGGAGCTGACCAAAAGAGCTGAAGTACTGCCCTTCCTTCGTTGCAAAGATGTGATTTGAATAGATCAATCACATGACTGGAGAAGTCAGGACAGATCAGCTGAGACAGACTCTGAAAACAAGTCTGAGAACTGGCAATGCTAGACCTGATAGGACAGATCAGCTGAGACAGACTCTGAAAACAAGTCTGAGAACTGGCAATGCTAGACCTGATAGACAGATCAGCTGGAGACAGACTCTGAAAACAAGTCTGAGAACTGGCAATGCTAGCCTGATAGGACAGATCCAGCTGGAGACAGACTCTGAAAACAAGTCTGAGAACTGGCAATGCTAGACCCTGATAACTTGCCGACATAAAGAGTTGCCAGGAGAAACTAGAAATATAATCCAACATGGCGCTGCACTCATTGCTTCTCTATACTACCACGATATCATCATTATCGATTACCTCGATCTGTCTTACCCATCATAGCAATCTGCTATTGTTTCTAGGCGTGTGTTTCATGTATGCATACCAGCACGCCAATTATACAGCGGCTGTATCACACATTGCCTTTTAGCAATTTTTTTTTAATAAAGTGTCTACCTTTGTTTTTCCCGCCTATATTATCGTGTGTTGATATGCAAGTGTCTAGCGACATTTGGATGGGAAAATTGCGATTAAAATAACATTACACGCGCAAGTTATATTAGGATGAAACAACACTAACTAGATTGCAAATCCAGTATGAGTAATATAACATAATGCAATGTCTCTCAAATTGTTTAGACTTAGTACCCCATTGCTGTACCAATATTAATTTATAATGTCATATAACGTGTGTGGAATACTCTACTTATCTTGGGAAGGGGTGGGGTGGAGAAGAGAAAGGTACACGTGTGTTTGTTAGATTATCTTTTTGTCCGCGGTGCTCCCCCGACATACCTGTCGGACTTCATAAAGCATAAACTGAGAACCGCTTGACCACGTCATATTAGCACGAATCTTGATAAAGTAATGAGTGAAATGAAAATCGTGGCATATCCTTTACAGAACTTAGCCATCAACAATAGTAAACCAGTCGTCGATTTTCTAGCCACCACTTATACGACCAGTAGTTTATCATTGCTTTCTTCTTCGCGTTCGTTCTTTACGACCAATTTTAATCACTCTTTGTGATATGTTTGATCTTTGCCAAGAACGTGTATAAGTTGCACATTGGTTTGGTAGTCCCCTAAACGTGTAGACTTCTACACGTTTAGGACATGTGCATCCGATTTCAGCCAAACCCCTTAGTCGCCTCTTACGACATGCGTGGCAGGCAACGGTGGTTTTATTCTTTACACCCCAAATTTGGGCCCCGGGAACCACTCAGGCGATTGCTTTCTGAACGATGAGGTATATTTTAACCGTTAGTAAGAATCCACGGGAACGAATTTGCTTGCAAACTGCACCGCTGTGGAGTTTGAATCAGGTAGACGTGGGTTGTGATCGAGCTCACTACTACTCAAGCTACAGATACTCATCGTTCAAGAATAGTGAATCATAAAAGCATATTTGAACAAAAATAATCAAAAGATGAACAGGTTCTCCCACTGCTTGGGCGTATTTGCAAAATGAGATCTGACTAATATGGATGGTGTGGTTGGAGTAAAAACGTAAAACGAACGTAAAACTGCGTCACTACATGGGGGTATTCATAATTAATAGCGTCCTGAACACGCTACCACACGGACAACAGGTCTGATTGTTCTCGCCTGACAGCCTATATACTAGACCGAGAGAGGGACACAATCAAGAGTTGTAACTGCAAACGGAGAGTTTATCTGCAATGTCAAATGGGCGTGGGTTATGTTCTCTGAAGTTATTGCTTCACTACACGACATAACAAATGGGTTGTCTGTTCGGTTGATTACTATTATTATTATTATTATTATTATTATTACGGAAATGTTAATTCTCTTTAAATGTGTGAGACATAGAGAGAAAGAGTACGTGTCTCTCTTTCCGTTACAAACAGATCACTTTCTCACACATGCCTTCCTTTTCAACATACTCTGTCACTTGAAGTCGAAGAAGGCACGCCTGTATGGAGGGGGACATTGATAACAAAAGGAGAGCATATCTTCACACAAAAATCGTTTAGAGGCGCCTTTTATCCCTGACTACGCCTGAAGACTCAAGAAGAAGAAGAACATACTCTGGTCCTCCCTATACCAGTTTTATCTCTAGCAACAGTACACAAACTCGCGCAAACGGTCCCTTTATAAAATTGTTAAAACTATGCGTATAAATAAATTGGGGAAGTAGGGTAAAGGACAAACAATTCATTCTGTGTTGCTTCAACCTATAAGAACCACAACGTTATATTTACTCAGCGGTTTTGTTACGTTACAACAATCCTGGTTTCAGTGAGACCTAAAGTTGCATCCGCCCCTTGTATACAATTGTAATGCAATACTGTAGAAATCGAACAGTGGTGTGCTGTGTATGGTGTGTTTAATTGTCGCGTTTTTCATATGTGTACCTTACCTTAGATTGTACGTGCATTTTGTTGTACACTTATGTCGTTCAGTCTGCACCGAAAGTAGGCATAATGCTATTATTATTATTATTTACTTGTTTCTATCGTCACACTGTTACCGGGTTGTTGCTTAGTGTCGTGGTTTTCTGTATTTCTCTTTCACTCCTCTTGTGATAATTGATCTTTTTGACGGACTCTGCTTTGGCATTTATTCTCTTTTCGTTGGTCTTCCTCTCGCTTTCTTTCCTGATGTCCTGTTGTAGAAGACTATGTACAGTGGAGTTTGGTTGCATTCTTATTAAGTGGTCGAACCACTTCATTCTTTGTTTCTCAATGTCATTCAAGCAAGGTTCTGTCCCAACTCTTATGCTGATGTTGGTGACTCTTGTCTTTTCTATTGTTGTTGGTAGCTTTTCGTAGGCGATGAATTTCACGTGTTGGTTATGTTTTGCGACTGCTCTTTGCTCGTTGTCCATGTTTGGCGCTGATCTTCTTCGAACGCTCCATGTCGACCACTTGTTAAATCTGTTATTTGTATGTCATATGAGCCTAAGAGCGATTGTGCGTTGTGCCAGTTATGAGCCTACAAGTAGGTCAATCCGTTTTCTGCGACGCAAGCTATAGTTCGTTCTACCCAGTAGAGAGCAATTATGTGCCGTCAAATTTGCTGAGGAGCAAGTCATCTCAGAAGAAATATAAACAGCAATTCAAAAACAACTCATAAAGATAAAAGATACAGCAACAGTTGTGATACAGAGATATATATTAATATACATAGTAAAGAAATAAATAGTAAGACAAGCGATGGTAATTGCCAAACAAACTGAAAGCATTAATAACATTGAATAAGAGATGATTAAACAAGTTCAGAGATGTCAATATCTGAGCCAAATCATTATAAAGATGCCGGCTGTGAAAGGGACATCACATTTTGGACAGGGAATAAACAGCATTTCTGTGAGAAACAAATATTACAATCTTAAACAAATATGATGGATATTGACCAGCGGACAAGAATAATTACTACAAGTATGTGACCAGCTGCAAATGTTATAGCTGAGAAACATGAAATCTGTGAATCAACGTACACAAAACAAAAGATGATTTTATAAGAGGGTTTTGAACTGCAGCTATATCACAGAATTGAACGAGTGAGTTATAATTATTCTCTTATTTTCATTTGAGAATTGACTAACCTGGGCATGCGGGTGTTTGTGGAAATGAGAGAGCGCGCAGGCTTGCATCAACAGCATCGATTGTTGGGGAGTTGACCATGGATAAGGGGATGTTCTTCGGTCTCTTCGCGACTGTCTGTTGGATGAAGACACTAAAATAGATGTTGAATCTATCCAATGATTTGAGCAGTTTGGAGTTACCCGTTCTACATGTAGAACTTGATGCCTGAGGGGAAGAGCGAGGAGTGTGTTTAACCAGCGAGCCACAGGAACTATCAGTATGCATACTCTTCGATATCTGTTTGCGGAGACTGAGCACCTATGGGTCTGCCCGGAGTACAATGACGTCAGTTTAGTAACCAATAACTACATCACAGAATGGATGGAACAAGTGAAATGTATTTATATTGTACTAAGACATCGTGTTCAGTCTTATGCGGGTCTAAAGAGTGTCGCAACATGGAAAATGACATTTGAGAGACAAGCAGACAATTCTACTTAAAATTGATAATGATGAGTTGCTTAAACCGTAATAGTACAAACTTGTAATTTTTTACAATTGAATTCATTCAGTCATTTTAAAAGTGACTAAATGCGAAGAATTGATTCCGTTGCATCTGGTTTCCCCCATATGGCTCCATCCCTGTCGGCAGAAATGGCACGTCAACTGCAGAAACTGTTGCACAAAGCATGAACTTTGTAGTTTAGCAACAATCCTAGGGTTCTCGTGAAAAAATTGCACATGTGACTAGGTCCAGATTTGAACCCACAATCTTCAGAACAATAGGCAAACTACTTAACCACTTCTCCACAGAGACCCCTTCACAGTCATAAACGAACAGTTGAAATTATTTATCTTTATTTATTTTTATTCCAGAATTTACTCCAGGAGTAAATCAAAAGGCCATCCACGCATAAGATGGACCTCAGAGATAACAGAAGCGAAGAAAACCACTGTTTATGAAGCGCACAAGAAATCCGGCTCAAGAAATCTCTTCTTATCCTGATGCTGTGAGAGACACATCAGGAATTATAGAAATTAAATATGACTCCAGGAGTTTTGTGGAAGAAAATCTACAAGAGACAAAATATTCAGCATGTTTCGTTGATCCAACATTGTTATATGATTGCTATCGATCATGACAGTAACATGAGACTTACCAAAATTGAAGATCATGTAAATTTGTAAGCAATTTTCCTCATTCTTATTATTATCATTTATTGTTTGACGTCCCAAGTACGTGCTTATTTTCACGAATGGTTAATACAGGCTTGCCATTAGGGATCAAACTAATACGCATCCCATACTATTAGCTCACATATTTCGTGATAAATTGTCAGTTTTTCTATGTTTATATTTCTCTTTCCCAACTTACATTCTGCTACTTATTCTTTTTATTCTACTTCAATGTAGTTTATCTTTACTCTCAGTAATTCTGATTGATGGGACTGTTTTATATTACATCGAGGGGTCTCTTGATAAATGGTTAGTCCGTTGTGCCCTGTGTTCCGAAGATCGCGGGTTGTAATCATGGGCGTTCATACGTTACGGCAGGGGAGGGGTGTTCGGCTTAATAATAGCCTATTTACCATTGACTGTTGCTAACCAACTTTTGGTTTAAACATTTATAAAAAGTTGATATTTTATACATGAAGAACGCAATCGAATTCTGGTCTGAATCGGGTCCACTTCATTTCCTCGTAGTAAACTTCCAACTAACTTTTTTTCTTTTATTCACCCCTACCCTTGTTGAAATCCATGGGAACACACATTTGCTTCCAAACTGCTCGCCGCGGAATTTGAACCAGGTATAAGAGTTGGATTGCGATCGAGATTCACTTCCGCTTAAGCACCAGACGCCCACCCATATAACACTATAGGTAGGCTGGTAAAATAAACTGCACAAAAGATTGCATCAACAGTATAGCACATAAGATTGCATCAACAGTATAGCACATAAGATTGCATCAACAGTATACAAACAAATAGCAAGAAACTTCAAGATAAGTCACACTGTCAAAATTAACACAGCGTGCCAATAAATTATGTATGTTTGCACGAGAGCGCTCGTTTGTGTGTGTCTGAAGCACGTTAAAAACATCAAGTCAAGAATTCTACTCTGGGCATAATCACGCCATCATTTTTAATCCTGTCATGTCCGCTACAACAAAAACGTGGGCGCCACCACTGAGTGTCTTCCTTGCAGGATGACTGTACCAAAATGTATATATGCTATAACAATGAGTCTCTGTAGCAGCGTTTCCCAAAGTGGGCGGTAGCGCCCACCAGTGGGCGCTGAAGCGTGTAGGGGGGCGAGTGGGTTCAGAAGAACCTGGAGGGTGTTCTGGCGATTAGGGGTCGGTGGCTCCTTAAAGAAGAAATTAATCATAAAATATTTTATAATAAATTATTTTCGTGATTGTGCGATTGAATAATCATTTAAAATTTGAATTATGCATTTTAATTCATCTTATGTTCGTCTTACACGATCCCTTTTTTCAATCAATTTTCTATTTCGTGCATATAAACATTTGAAAATTGACTATGTATTACAGAAATATATATCAATATTCTATGTAAAAGAGATGTGTATATGTATGGATAGAGCATGTGTATAAATGGAGGGGGCGTTGACAAACTGGTATAATGTGGAGGGGGCGTTACAGAGTTTATGTTGTGCAAAGTGGGCGGTGGACGGAAAAAGTTTGGGAATCTATGCTCTATAGAAATATGTTTGACATCATAAAGTTACAACCCCATGAACAGCGCAGCGCTATTTAGTTGTACGTACAACAATATTTGAATAATCGCGTATTTCTATCTAATCTTTCCTGATTTTTCAAACGAACAAGCTGTGCATCACTGGAGACCATCATTAAAAGACGAAGATACGGGTGGATTGGGCATGTATGCCGTATTTCAAAAGGAGCATTGGCTAGGACAGCTCCACGATGGACAGCAGAGGGGAAAATAAGTACTTGGCGTCCAAATGAAACATGCAGAAGAAATGTGCAAAGAGAGTTGAAAGACTGTGGCCTGACATGGGAAACAATTGGTAGAAATGCGGCAGAACGGGAACAATGGAAATCTCTTGTGGAAGCCTTATGTGTCAAAATGGACACGAAGATTATAATAGATATAATCATTCCTACCCAACAAGGTTAAAATAATGAATGGTTCCATTTGTCGCATAAGGTCCTCATTAAAACATTAACATGAAACACACGAATGCTCTCACTGAACTGATGTAGTTAAAGAAAATATAGTAGAGAGAGATGATGATAATCCGTAACAGTTGGGCATGAGAAGATTTCAGCAGAGACTGTAAAACATTCCATAGCCATGTTGAAATCTGTATTTGGAATATCGTTGCAATGTCAACAAGGAAACAGAGTAGAGTAGAATGCAAACATATCGGTTTGAAAACATGTTGGAATATTTCCAGGAAATCTATGAAAGTACAACAAAAGTAATACTTTGGTATTGTATGAAAGTGTTTCAACACTCATAACATCAACCAGGACTCGCTTATTATGCTAGTGGTCCGAGTTCAAATCCACAGAAGGCAAGGAATTTTTTTCCGATCGTAACGGCGCTCAGGTCGATCCAGCCTCAATTGGGTACCAGAAAAAATGTAGTGGGAAGTAAAGGCGACATGCGTGATGTTGACCACATCACCCATCGTGTGCCGACAGTCATAACACCGCATTATCCTATATATCTCGTAGTATAAATATGGTTCCTTAACTTTGTCTATTTATACATCGTCCAAGTTCTACTAACCTACTTGTAGAATCAAACATTTCCAGGACATCTATGAAAATATTTCATCACTCATACATTGTCTGTGAGGACTCTCTGTGGCGTAGAGGTAAGGAACTCGCCTCTCGTTCCAAATGTACTCGATTCATTTTCTGCGTGGAACGATTTCCATATTTTTCCAGACATCGCTGATCTCAATGTAGGTGAGATCCAGTTCCTAGTTCCATCGAAGACGGACGATAAAACGGAGGTTCCGTGTTCACGTTGAGTACGTAAAAGAACCATTGGCAATTGTAAATCGATATGGAACACTGATGCTCTGAAAAAAAAAAATGTAATTGCATATCCTTTACAGGACTTTGCGAATCAACCCCAGCTTTTTAACGCTGTTTGTGATTTTCTAGGCATTATTACATTCAGTAGTTTGCCATTGCTTTCTGAACTGGTAGTGCCATCGTCCTTTTGTAAAAATTCACGAGAAACAATTTGCAACCAAACTGTCCGCAGCGTGATTCATACTCAAAACATCGGGGTTAATAGACCGAGTCACTATCCCCTAAGCCACAGACGCTCTGATAACATTCTTAAAAATAAAAATAAAATACCTACAAAATGTTACCCTCTCAAAAATTACACCTGGGACTCTCGTCGGTACTACATAGTTCACGCACTACACTTAAGATCGTCCTTGGTAAGAAAGAGATCGGATTAAACATGGTTGTTAACTGAAAGTAAAATAATGATGGTTCTATCAATCAATAACGTCAAACCCTGCCAATGTACGTGTAGTTTTGGAACATGTCTATGAAATCTATGAAAGCTTCTCAGACCTAACAACATTTGTTAACATTGAAGTCTGCATTATTAACGATATAACAATAATTTATATATTAACAAAACGAACTAAGATGCTTGCAATGGTGTAACTACAAAAGTGTCCTACTTATTTACCTGAATCACACAACAAATAAAATAAGAAGATACCATATAAGAAATGAGGAAATTAGAAGAACAGTTGGAACAACGCCTGCTATTAGATTCATTGAAAAACAGAAACTCAAATGGTTTGGCCACTTGGTCAGAATGAACCGATAAACCAGTTGTAGAGCGTACAACCTGAAAATGGAATCATCAAGAAGAAGAGGCAGACCAAGAAAAAGATGGATTGATGGAGTTACAGGCATCTTAAAACTCCACAATACCACAGTATATCAAGCGACCGAGCGTGCATTATCTCGGAAACTGATCATCAGTTAAACCTGCTACGTCTAACGACAAAAAGCAGAAGAAAGAAAGAAGACACAACGATATGGGCATACTGACTAATTGCAATCATCATTCTTCCATCAAGTGACATAACGTTCACAAGGTTGTCCCTCTATGTACCAGCTAAAAATATATCCGTTTAATCTGATTTTTAACAGCGTTATATCGCTTTAATTTGAAAAATGACTAAATATATAGAAAGTAAGTTTGAAAATAGATGTCTGAGAAAAACATTGATCATAAGGTGGGACCAATTCAGGAGAAGTGATGAAATCCGAGATATGTCTGGTCAACCACTAGTAACATCTGTTATAAGAAGGAGAAAGTGAAGATATGTTAGGCATAACTTGAGAAGAAATGATCAAAGAATACCAAACCAAAGGGGTTCAAGAAAGATAGGACGCCATAGAGAACCTTGAAAAAAATTCGCTGAGAGAGGCAAAAATATCGTCAACTATATGGAAGAGTTTAAGCGAGTTGCCCAGCACAGAGTGATATGGAGAAATTACATGTAGTCCCTATGTAACGTATTAAGGGTACGAGAGAAATATATATATATGAAACAGCGCTTTATGACTCCACAACAAAACATTTCATAGATCTCTCATGTATATTTTATCTCATTCTTTATTTGTTTTTGTTCCACAAAATGTGTGACCTTACAATGTACGGTATATATACCTCAATGAGTTACATCTGCCCCCTGACTCACTGTTAGCGTGTCTGTTCTGTACCAAATAGTATTAAAACACACACCACTTAAGACCTGAGAGATATCGCAGCAACTGAATGAGACCGGGATACTTCCTAGTTCAGGCATGTTCAAATTGACGTGCTTTGTATTTGGCACACAGTTTCCTTAAAAAAAAGGAAGTTAGCGAGACTGAAAACTGACTATGTCAGTGCATAATGATGCGACTTAGCAAAACTATGTATAACCATGTCACATATATAAATGAAAATTGTGGCAACCGCAGTAAACGAGCCGATTTTCTAGGCACCACTTATACGTTCAGTAGTTTGTCATTGCTTTCTGAACTGTGGGGTCTATTTTTACCTTTCGTAAAAATCTACAGAAACGAATTGCTTCAAACTGCCACCGCGGTGTTTAAACCAGGTACGCTTGGGTTGTGATCGAGCTCACTATCGCTTAAGCTACAGACACGCACTATATATATATATATATATATATATATATACTTGATAATTTTCAGTTTCTACTAATAATGATCTACGTAGGTATTATGTCCTGTTAAGAAGATAAACCACACATGAGCAAAATACCAAACAAGAGGGGTAGATGTTATTTCTCTTAATTTCCCTAAAGGATAAGTTTAACCAAGAGCAACAGATAACTCTCACACTGTCTTTCATTGTTCATGATAGTAATTAACACCGCAAACGTAACATGATATTAAAAGATGGATAATATTACTTGAGATGAGGAAGTTCACACAAGCTCGACGTCCAACTAATCATCTTTCCCAGGTTAAATGTGTCAGTACAAATGAAAGCTTGCGTTGCTACAGCTACTGCTGGGAATACAAAACAAGTTGTTTACAATCAATCGCTTTAAATAATAATTTATCCAACGATATACTACGCATAATGCTTATAACGTTGAAATAAAGGATGACGTGTTATACAGCGATTAAAATCATTTAGTGGGCTGAAAATTATCTTTCTGTGTTTAAAAACAAAAACGCAAGGACACAATATTACAGCATATCTACAGATTTCGTCGTTTGCGTAATACTATCGGCATGGGGCGTGCTATTCCTGCAGAGAATAACCGAGCTATATGAGGAAACCCCGTGGAATAAGTCCAGTCCTTCGTCTTCAGATCCCCTTTATTCATCAAACACATGATGGCTACTCATTTACTACACCAGTAAGTAGACTTAGGTCTATGAGACTGAAACGTCAGCATCTACCATTTGGTAAAATCCGTCTAAAGACGGCCAACAACGCTAGCAATTAATGTATGAATGCTTGGTTGTTTATCTTTCTGGTTTGTTAGGTGAAATTTTGACCACTTTTATTATGACTGCAAATCTGACCACCTTTCAAAACAGTAACAAAAGTAATCAGAAAAGTTGATGTTATAGTATAATATATAAAGCTTGACTAAAGAGCTCGACAAGGCACACATTGAGAAGATCGACCGGAAGCATTGCAAGACAGGCATTGTTTTGGAAACAGCAAAGAAATAGGGGAACGCCTAGAAATACATGAAGAAAAGAGCTGGGATCAGTTATTAAAAGGATAGGCAAGACGTGGAAAGAATTGGAAGGGATGGCAAGAGAGGAAGGGCTGGAAGAAGTTTGTTGAAGACCTGTGCTCCGTTAGGAGTTGAAAGAAGAAGAAGAACGAACTCGACGGGATGCGAACTACTCATGTATATGTTAGCGAGCTCGCATGTGTGATGTTAAGAGTATAATACATAAAGCTTGACTAAAGAGCTCGACGGAAAGCCAAGTACTCGTATACACGTGAGAGCGCTCGCATTTGTGGTGGTAAGTGCTAAGTATGCAACCATTTACACCGGTCTCATTACTTTTCTAAGATTAAAGCGTTATGCTAGGTTACTGTCGAGACGTTATTATAATAATGGTAAACATCAGTACTTGACCCTACTGTTGCTACTCCGGTACCACTTGAGTAACCTTGCTCTGAGTAACCAAAGCCAATGCTTAACAATATGCGGAGGGAACATGATACATTCTGACTGATCTCAGTGCAGTTAGAGAATACGATAAGGTTGAAGTGAACTAAATGCAAATACTAGCTATTATCCCCTAAGGCCAACAGCCGTATTCAGTTATAAATGTCTTGTCTCTGTTGCGGTCATGCTCAATTCCTCTATCAGATCGTGTTTCAAAACTTCAGTTTGATCTTCCTCTATTCCGTTACTTACCAGTCAGAAAAGATATTCGAAACTATTCGCTCCCTCCGCCCGCGTGGAGCTGGGACCCGCAAGGGAAGTAAAGAATAGTACAACTGCGACCTACAAGGCATGTCGTAGAGAGACGACTGGTGTAGGACCTAGGAAAGCTACCCTAGCAAATAAAAAGCATCACATAAATCGGATGTGCAGGCCTACTTGTAGGCGCATAACTGGCCCAACGTACAATCACTCTTAGGCTCAGATCACGTACAAATCACACAGAGTGGCTAACAAGTGGTCAATATGGAGCGTTAGAAGAAGAAGAATTCGCTCCCTCCAATTACTTTTATCGGACAAAGTTACATCAGTTTTAGTTTGGAGATCTCTATGGTGAAGTGGTTAAGACGTTTGCCTGTCGGTCTGAAGGTTTGGGGTTCGAATTAGATCGAGTTACATGTGCATTTTTGTCCATGAGATTCCTAGGACTGCTGTTGGAACTATAGAAGTCGAGCTTTGCGCAACACTTTCGACAATTGGAGTGTCATTTCTGTCGACAGGGACGGGATCATATTGGGAAACCTGGTGCAATTAAGTAAATCTTTCACCTTTAAACGTCATTTTGTTAGCATGTGTCAGACGGTCAACGCTGTTATTGCACATCTTATCTGAACTGGTTTGGAACATATGTTCAACAAAATAATAAAATAATTTTAATTATATGCCCACATGGTTTACTATAAACATGAGAAGTAATCCCCAACCACATACACACAATCCTCGGTGCACATATTAAAGACTGATGCTACACATCCACTGCGTGTATGCCCATCAGTGTACAAAAAACCACGCTTGGTAACTTCTACTTCAATAGAAGTAACGGATATCTGCGCTAACAGAGCGTTATTTAAACAAGTCCGCTAGACATTGCCTACGTTATCTCTCTATGTTTATAGATCACAGAAGCATGCATGTACACACAACGTCAATCTTCAATACTGTATGATATGAACCACATTGTATGTGTCCGTATTATTCTCTACAACTATAATACCTTCTGTAATTATACCAGTTATTTTAAATAAAGGATTAACAACACCAAAAAAGAATCCGCCTTTGTATTTACAAGAGATACGTTGGTGGTAAATACTGCAACGGGGTTTCTGTGGCTAAGTCCGTGTCTTGCGGTCCGAAGGTAGTGGCTTCGAATCCGGACCGCGACGTTCTGTTCACGGGTGCATTTTTATTTAGAGACCCCAAGTATTGTTACCGGAGCTACCGAGCTCTGAGTAATACTCTCAGCAGGTAACGTTCTATTTCTGTGGGGAGGAACCGAGACATGTGGGGTAAAATGCGGTGCAATGAAGTCAATCCTGCCTCTTTAAAACACAGACAAGGAATAAATGAATACAGAGACAATCACCAAGGGATTAAACATTCCCATCTAATATCCAACAACTATTGATATTCACATTTACTACAGTTATTCTTCTTCTACGC
The DNA here is from genome assembly GCA_020796225.1 of Arion vulgaris. NCBI lineage: Eukaryota > Metazoa > Mollusca > Gastropoda > Stylommatophora > Arionidae > Arion > Arion vulgaris. Next base: position 26,791,283 of record CM036765.1, on the reverse strand, counting down.
CGCCCGCCCCCTCTCCTTTTAACATTCTTCTGATAATCTTCTGCGTTAATAACACATCAATTAATACATTCCTAGCCTGCTTAGCAGCAACATAAATAATACAATATTCGATATTGCACGACAGTCGTTGTAAAAAAGGCCTACACTTATGAATACCGTACATACTTGAGAAAATATTAGCTGCTGAAATATATCGACAGCACGAAGTTATATCTTAAAGATATAAAGAGTGGGTGTTTTCACACCCCACTCTAAATATTCCGTTAATTTGTGCGTGTGTGCGCGCCAATTATGGAGACTTAGATTTAAACCGCGGTTATAATGCGCAGATGGCGATCTGCATACAAAGACTACTTCTTGGCTACTTGTCATATTTATTGTAGTCCTCGTTCACTGTTTTCCGTAGCAACGAAAAACGTTACGATACAAAACATTACTATACACACAGAAATGTATACACTCTGGATGAAGGCATATATGTAAGTTTCAAATAACCGAGCAATGATGTTTTAGCACATTGGTCGTCAACTCTAGACGCGGTCCCAAGGTGGCTCGCAAACAAGTTGTAAGTGGCACTTGTGCAAACAAGTTTTTAATGTTAACTATTGAAAATGTTAGTCCCCACAAACACGTCCGAATAAAGTAGAGAAGCACATGATAGTGGTGACCCATCAGAATTGCTTTGAAATGTTGGAAATATGTTCCAATGAGAAACCAATTGTCGATCAGTGAGTGAGTTGACCAAGTTAGTAAGAGCTGATATGAGGATGTAGATATGAGATTACATCTGGCCAGCAATGGCGGAATGCGCATTGAGAATCAGGACTGTTTGATTCTGGACACGACTTTGCTACCGCATTTCCACCACGTTTGGTCGAGTATTTTCTGGTTTCCCCGTTTGCCAAGCTACTGAGTTAGTGCTTGAGCAGCGCTGTGAGCTATGAATGTTACATGGAATGCTTTTTGCTGTTTCGACCGTGCGTTTGTTGTGTGTATTCAGAAAATGGCGGACAGCGGTTATGACGAACCGACTCAATCTGCCGTACGAAGTGATATTGCGTGTGCAGAAAGCTGGATTTTGTCGTGATTGATGTTTCCTTCGACCTGAATTGCAATTCAAGTGATGAACAGTTTTGTGTTGACACTTTAGCGACGGTCAAATGCATTTATGCGGTGCATGTTGCTTTTTGTGGCGGTACGACTGTTTAATTCTGGAATTAGTTCACACAGTACACTGAGTACATGAGACACTTTCGTTGGCACAGGAACGGAGCAATTATGAGGTGATCCGTTGCAGTGAAATTGGAGCCGTACATATGAACTTTAGGTCGATACACCTTGGTGAGTGCTACTTCTATAGGAGTAACACAAGCGTTGAAATTGACAGAACAAATAAGTATGGCTGTAGAAATAATTGCACCACATCAAACATTGTAATAGTTTTCACAAAACAGTCATTGTTGGTAAACAGTAGAAACTGATAGTAGAATGAGATTACAATAATTGGTAAACATAAGAGAATGACCAGGGAAAAAGATGGATAGATGGTATAGCAGAAATGTATTAAAAAGCAAAAATAACTATGACCCAAGCCACTAGAACAATACAGTTCGCCCGAGTGGTTACCGGGGCCCAAATTGGGGTGTAAAGAATAGAACCACTGTTACCTGCCACGAATGTCGTAAGAGGCGACGAAGGAGGTTGGGTGTGGGGATAGTTACTCCACACCGTAAAAACACAGATGGCTACAGATTGGAGAGCGAACCGAGTAAACTCTGGCTGAAACCGGACACATCGCCGAAAGATAAACACCAGAGCTCCAAATGGTGCTGAAGATGTGACGTAAAACACACCAATGCTAAGGCTGCATGAATCAGATTTGCACATGAATAGAGTTTATGGGGAGATCTGGTACATCCGTCTGGATGGTGATCGAGAGAGAGAGAGAGAGAGGGAACAGTACAAAACAAAAACATAAAACCACGACACTGGGCAACAGTCCGGTAACAGTGTGACGACAAAAGAAGAAGATAAAAGAATGAAAGTTGGTAGACATAAGAGACTGGAAATCTGGTCTATATAGAGAGAAATTGTAAAGTAATGTTAGAGAAGCAAAGTTTTACAGAGGGCAAGCTATTGGATGAAACAAGAGATTGATGACTTGTAAACAAAAAAGAAGTGATGATTGGTTGACGGAGCAGATCGATAACTGTTAGCAAAAGCAATTTATGATTGGTACATGAAGAGAGTCATGATTGGTAGACGGAGCAGATCGATAACTGTTAGCAAAAACAATTTATGATTGGTACATGGTAGATGGAGCAGATCGATAACTGTTAGCAAAAGCAATTTATGATTGGTTCATGGTAGACGGAGCGGATCGATAACTGTTAGCAAAAGCAATTCATGATTGGTACATGAACAGAGTCATGATTGGTAGACATGACAAAAAGATGAAAGAGAGGATCGAAAGATCAATCGTACAGTACGATTTCATCCCTCTCTACCCTAATAGAATGTGTGCATAAGTGGTACTGTCTCCGTCACATTGATATATATTCTGAACTTTGTGGTTATCTCTCTTTTTATATTTGTCTGTATACGTATTCTTACGGATGGCGGTGGGAGAGGAAGGGGTAATATTTAAAACAAATTTTGCAAAAGTGTTAAAGCACAAGAATAAATACATTCAGCAGTTTTATAATAAGCATCATTAGCCCAAACTATAAAGAGAAAAAAAATCTCAATAAACAGATATTAAACACACATAAAGGTATGAGATGACTAACAAACGTGCAAATAAAACCGTCATTGAAATTCTGTTATTCAGTGTACAACAAATGCGTTTACCTGTACAAAATAAAGTTAACAATAGAATATTGTGCTGGTAGGTGTAATCTGATGATGAAATGTAATGTTATCTGCTTGTGCTTATATACTTGGAAGACTGGAGATGAGATAAAAGAGGTAATAATGTGTGCACCTATGCATACATATATTGTTGTATGGCTCTGAAACATGGCGAGAGACTAACACACCAAATACTAAATTGTAAACATTCATCAACTGATGTATACGTAAGAGAATTAGAGATGGTATAATAGTGTCCCTAATATTTGAAGAATTATGAATAAAGCCAGACCCCCGAGTCAACAAGGACCCCTGCAAGTGTGAATGAGATTTGTGTATAACCAGAGAACAACCGGAGGAGCTATAAGCATAACACACTATTTGTTAAACACTGCGAGAAAATAAGTGCATGTTGGACTGGCCCGGGTGTAGTTATGTCGGTTCTACTAATATGAAAAGGTCTACGTGGTCCATATTGAAATGTGTTGCTATTCGAGTCGTATTATCGAGAGACGGGAAGACTTCAGTAAAAATATGTAGTAATGGTGAAACAAGTAAAAAATAAATAGTAATGGTGAAACAAGTAAAAATATGTAGTAATGGTGAAACAAGTAAAAATAAAGTACTATAGTTTTACAAAGTACAAAAACAATATATAGCGACGTTTCGATTAGTTTAGATTTAATAGTTACATTTGTTGTGTATTTGTATCTATTAATTTATTAAAGTGAAATAATATAATAACATATCACTCACTTTACATTACATCTAAGGCACTGATCAGTATTGTATTGTCTGCGGTGACCTAGACCTGAACCGACGAACGTATACATCAAATAGGAACTACCGCTTCAGACCACCCCGTTTTTTTACATTGTGTCATGCAACGTGTATTTGAGTCTCAACAACTAGATTATTAATAACGTGTATCGCGTGTTCTTTCTATCTTCTTCTGTGCCTTTTTATATCAAGTCTTTATCTGATGTCAAGTCTTCATATCTTTAGCTATCTCTTGCAGCTCATGCGCAGATGATATTTCAATAAATATTTATGCACAAATATAATATTAGTGCCATCACTTTCTTATTTTCAAGTTTTAGCTTCAAGATCTTGGTTCAATGCCAGGACAAAGAAGTGAATATTATTATTTATCAAAGATCTGCACATTTTAGTATTTCATTAACTGTGTCGCGTGTGTGTGGTGTGTATATGTGTTATTTAACCGTGCACATTGACATTACATCCGACACTCCTTAAATTGGGATGGAACTCTGGAACAAAAAAAGAATTCTTTAATAAGATAACACGCGATACATATATCGTGTGTGTGTACGCGCGTGTGGAACCATTAAATTCGTGCTTTAAAAAAATGTGATGTCAGCGAATCCTCGTTTGGTGCAATCTGATATTTCCCAATGTTCATGTTAATATATGTCACTGCGATACAATCTATGTACATGTATTTCGTCTCCATTTTCAGATTTCCTTACAGATAAACAATCATCCACGATTTTACAATACTACTTACTCGATTGTCAAGTCTTGACAAACTGTTAACTCATTTTCAAGTCTTCAAATATTATGTATCTGCTGTCGATTCTTGACTGATTGCTCTCAAACCACTGTCAAGCCTTGACTTAATGCTCTGTATCCACTGTTCTGTATCCATTGTTCAGGCACCCAAAAAATCTCACTGACCGCTAAACAACAGATGATCAACAGAATTTTCATACCTACTTTGTATTACCAGAGCCAAACATGGACAATGAGCAAAGTACATCCGCAAAAAATAACTAAATGTGAAATGCGATGCCTAGGAAAAGTGACCAACAACACCAGAAAAGACAATCACCAACATCAGCATAAGCGATGGTACAGAACCCTGCTTGACTCACTGAAAAACAAATAATGAAGTGGTTTGGTCACTAATAAGAATGCATCCAAACTCCACAGTATACAGGATCTTCTACACAAGAACATCAGGAAAGAAGGCGAGAGGAAGACCATGAAAAGATGGTTAGATGACATAGCAGAATCCTGTCAAAGAGCAAAAATAACTATCATCAAAGTCACCAGAACAGCGCAAGACAAAAACAGAAAACCACGACACTGGGCAACAACACGGTAACAGTCTACAGCAAAGAAGAAGATCCACTATCAATTCTTGATTGATCTCTGACCGCTGTCAGCTCATGATTTCTTTGTTCTCCATCCACTGTCAAGCCGTAGCTTGATCTGTCTTAATCTATTGTCAAGCATCGACTGCTGTTCTCCACCCACTATCAAATATGTGTTTAAATGCACGTTTGATCTTCTCTCTCACACACACATCTACTTTCAACCAGTTCAACATTAGCTATAACACATCGTTCTGTACGTCCGTAAGCCAATGTTCCTATCTTACTAATCATAAAGACAATATCAGTCCTGTTCGTGACAATGATTTTTTTCTCTGCTTCATGAGGCAGGTTTTATCTATTTTCCCCCGCATGATTGATGTTACCAAAATGATGTCATTTTCTCTCAATTACTTATTGTTCTTATTTGAAACTGTACATTCATTTCCTGGGAGGAAAATAAACACAGTTTACCAGAACAAGTCGTGCATGGGCAGTCGGTCGTGTTTATAATAATTAACGTTTGTTATTTATATATACATCTTTTTCGAACACTCCATATCGACAACTTGTTAATTATGTATGATTTCTGTGATCTGAGCCTAAGAGCGATTGCACGTTGTGTCAGTTATGCGCCTACAAGTAGACATCCTATTTCTGTGATGCTTTTTATTTACTAGGGTAGCTTCCTAGGTCCTACATCATTCGCCTCTTACGACATGCCTTGTAGGTTGCAGTGGCACTAGTCTTTGCTTCCCTTGCGGGCCCCGGCGCCACACGGGCGAATATTTATAACTTATATTTCGCCATTGTAAATCAGCGGTGTGTGTGTGGGTGGATGGAAGAGATGTACGGAGTTTCTGTGAGCCGTCTCTAATGTGCGCTGTAAGTTGATAATAATTTCTCTGAAGTTGTTCTTGATGCCATCACTTCATCTTGTGCGTGGTCTTTATCTTGCTATGTATTCATATTTTGTTTGTGTTCAATTTGATTCTAGGCGGTAGACAATACAATGACATTCTTACCAAGATTGCCAAATGAGTTCATCTGTTGTTGTCTTATGAAATGAATTACTACTTTATTTGAAATCTTCTAATTTCTTCATTTCTAATTATATCTCTCAGTGCGAGTGCTGCAGCGCTTCTAAGACAACTATGTTATGATTTCCCGCTCATTTGCTGATGTCAGCGACCATGTTTGACAATGATAGCATCATGTTGGACAACAAAGTTATCACGATTTGCTGTAGTATTCAAAGGTAGGTCGCCGATAACGAAGTTGATAACATGCTGCTCTAGTGGCCACATGCCGTGGAAATTCCGGGGTTCGAGGCTAGCTTCGGTCACCAATTTTCGGTGTGTACACAAGTACGCGTCATGGTGGTTTGGAGAGAACGGTAATGGAAGGCATGGTTCATGGAGTACGAGGCAGGGGATGACCAAGACGAAGATGGCAGCACGACAAAGAAACCTTGAATATAAAGCTGGAAAAAGCGGAGCTGGAAGAAGCGGCAGAGCTTACAAGAGACAATGGTTTTTCAGGAGGGCTGTGATCTTCTTCTTTGCGCTCGTTCTTTACGACCAATTTTAATCACTCTTTGTGATATGTTTGATCTTTGCCAAGAACGTGTATGCGTTGCCCATTGGTTTGGTAGGCCCCTAAACGCATAGACTTCTACACGTTTAGGACATGTGCATCCGATTTCAGCCAAACCTCCTTAGTCGCCTCTTACGACATGCGTGGCAGGTAACAGTGGCTCTATTCTTTACACCCCAAATTTGGGCCCCGGTAACGACTCGGACGAGGGCTGTGATAAAAGCGACGTTCTGCGAGGGACATGCTACTACTTGACACAGTGCCAGTTTGGACTACAGGTAACCCTGAACCTTTCCATGGGGATCTCAATTACAAGCACCTCTGAAGTCGGAGTAAAGCTCTCCTGAATACTGAACTACACTGGTGAAGAGAAAAGCAAGCCTGAGTGCAAAAATCAGTCAATGGGGCATATCAAGCGATATGACTACGTCTGAATTTATTCACATTGCTCTTTTTATATAGCAGGAGAGGTGTTAGCTGTCCCAGTACCTGGTTTGTTAGCTATCACAGTACCTGGTTTGCCTTTGTGCACCGTATTCATCAGAGACAATAAATCCCCGTCCTCGTTATCGTCTCGCAATATGATAAACTTTACTGCGCTATGTTACACATTACAGAAAAACATGCTGTGTGTAGCCTGATATATCGTTTACAATTAATGTCACATTAGAAGTTAACAAGGCAACAGCACTCACGGCTACGGTACATTTAATGCATAGGAAAGCAGTAATCAATTTACGCTGCTAGGATTCACGGTAAAAACATGGAAATTATATAAATAAAATTAAGAAGAAACATATTTGTGTGGAATTTTCAATTATTTTCGGGCATTTCGAAATAAACGCATGAAAAAACCCCCCCAACAAATTAACATTCTAATTTGAGAAACAATTATGCAATTGCAAATATCAACAGGTTAGCTAGAGAACGAGGTGAACAACATGTACTGTTAAACATAGAACATGTAAATATATGTATAGATTGTGTAAATAAAAACACCAAACTGGGAATAGCTTGACAATGACTGGCCTGCCATGGATATAGAATCGATGATCTCTTGCATTTCTTATTTCAGTTGAACCTATAAAGTTGCTGTGAAGACAAAACGCCAGACAAAATAAAAATGTGGCTGTTCTAAATGGTCAAACTTATATCTTCTTCTTGCGTTCGTTCTTTACGACCAATTTTAATCACTCTTTGTGATATGTTTGATCTTTGCCAAGAACGTGTATACTTTGCACATTGGTTTGGTAGGCCCTAAACGCATAGACGTCTACACGTTTATGCTACCGATTTCATGCATCCGATTTCATCCAAACCTCCTTAATCGCCTCTTACGACATGCGGGCAGGTAACAGTGGTTCTATTCTTTACACCCCAAATTTGGGCCCCGTAACCACTCGGGCGAGTAAAACATATATGACAAATGTTTTTATTTAAAACTCAAAAATAAAATAGTCGGTATCAGGCATGGAATAATGACCTCAACAGAACAGACCCGGTCATTATACTTCGCGTAAGTACCGGACACTGCAAACTCAACAGACACTTGTATAGACAAGGTATACTTCAAACAGCTCTCAGCCAGTGTCAACAGGCGGAATAAACACTGGAACATATCCTGCAAGACTGTCCTCTCGTGGATGAGTTGAGAAGCAGCATGTGGTCACACCAAGTCTACTTAAAACTACGACTTGGGGAAACCTGACAGACTTCAAGCTGTTGACTGCCAGTTTGTGGTCCACAGTAGATTAAGCGCACGACCTGAAACCGTCGTAGAAGCAAGGAACAGTTTTTGTTTTTTTAATAGGGTGGTCAAGTGGGGTCTACTAGAGGAACCATATATACAATAGCATATATAATCGTGAGTCATCAAGTTCAATACAAAAAAAAAGAGTGAGACATTTATTTTAAAATGTCTTCAGCGTATTCTCAGACTACTGAGATGGTATGACAGAGTGTGCCAAACACAGACATGTGGATAAAAACAGGACAGGAACTCACGATGATCCAGCTCAGGGGGAGAAAATGGCGATGGGTCAGACATCGTCTTCCTTGCGGAAGACACCGTCGAGTATCACTAGACAAGCACTTGAAACCGCAAGGAAAACGGAAAAGAGAATGCCATAAGCCGACCTACAGACTGAATCTTCTCGAGGAACTGACAGATCTTCTCCTTCGCGTTCGTTCTTTTCGACCAATTTTAATCACTCTTTGTGATATGTTTGATCTTTGCCAAGAACGTGTATACGTTGCACATTGGTTTGGTAGGCCCCTAAACGCTTAGACTTCTACATGTTTAGGACATGTGCATCCGATTTCAGCCAAACCTCCTTATTCGCCTCTTACGACATGCGTGGTAGGTAACAGTGGTTCTATTCTTTACATCCCAAATTTGGGCCCGGTAACCACTCGGGCGATGAACTGACAGATAATGGGCGATCCTGTGAAGCTAAAATTAAAACGGCCAGAGACCGGAAACAAGTGAAAGAACTACCATTGAATAACTATGATCCACGATATACATATATATACATAGTAATCACGGTGTCCTTATTTTGTTGGTGCTGCGAATTTAGTGTATCTCATTTGTACTTCCATATGTCAGCTACATGTCACAAAACAATTTAAAGTAGTCAGTTACTCAGAACTTTTTATTTTATTGAAGCACCGCAATTGACAAAAATGGCTAGTTTCGATGGTTCTGCGCCTCCACGACACTGTTTACAATCGAACATGGCCACCGTTGCCATAGCAAACCCAATAAGTAATACATTTTATTTACACACTTATACATATATAATCTTTAATTGTGGATCACTCTGACAGATGCTGAAAGCAAAATTCTTCTCATTTTATTGAGAAACAAGAAAGTTGAAAGTAGTAGCGGGCAAAATATCTTATGCTATGGTGGAAGTAGGCGTGACAGTTGTTCGGTCGTGTGAATGTGACATACTTGTGTAGCAAGGCGATGACATACTTAATGTTATGACGTCGGAGCAATATAGAAGAGATTAATTAATTACATTTCTATCTTTGGTATGAGTGACGTGTCACATTTCCTGGTGCTCAGGGGTCATTAACCAGAGAGAGTTGGTTCGTTGATGTAAGCTATTAGACCAAAGGTTCCCAAACTTTTCGGCCCACCGTCCACTTTGCACAACATAAACTTTGTAACGCCCCTCCACATTATAACAGAGTCAGAACTGTTTGATTCTGAACACGACTTTGCTAGCGCATTTTCGCCATGTTTGGTCGGGTATTTTCCGGTTTCGTTTGCCGAGCTACTGAGTTAGTGCTTGAGCAACGCTGTGAGCTATGACTGTTACATGGAATGCTTTTGCTGTGTCAACCGTGCGTTTGTTGTGTGTATTCAGAAAATGGCGGACAGCGGTTATGACGAACCGACTCAATCTGCCGTATGCAGTTATATTGCGAGTGCAAAAAGCTGGATTTTGTCATGATTGATGTTCCTTCGACAAGAATTGCAATTCAAGTGATGAACAGTTTTGTGTTGCTACATTAGCGACGGCCATATGCATTTTATGCGGTGCAGGTTGCTTTTGTGGCGGTACGCGGCTGTTTCATTCTGGAATTAGTTTACACAGGAAACATTTCACAGTTGTTAGCATTTCGTGTGATTTTCAGTGGCACAAGAACGGAGCAATTATGGGGTGACCCGTTGCAGTGAAGTTGGAACCGTACTTATGAACTGTGAATATGAACTATGATAAGTTTTCCAACGCCTCCCTCACACATATATACATGCTCTATTTTCTCTTTAACATAGAAAATTGATATATATTTCTGTAATACATTGTCAATTTTCAAATGACTATATGCATGAAATAGAAAATTGATGAAAAAATGGATCGTATAAGACGGACATAAGATGAATTAAAATGCAGAATTAAAATTTGAAATGATTATTTAATCACAAAAATAATTTATTTTAAAATATGTATTATTAATTTCTTCTTTAAGGGCCACCAAACCCTAATCGCTTGAACACCCCCGGTTCTTCTGAACCCACTATCCCCCAGAACGCTTCAGCGACCATTGTAGGCGGTGCCGCCACTTTGGGAAACGCTGTATTAGACAGATGAACTACAAAACTACCTACCTATGATGTATACTTATGCCTTTAACAAAGTGAACACTATAGACTTCCATTATCATCATCAAATAATTGTCAAGAGCAGAACTTTGACACTCTAACGAAGTGGTTCTCAACCTTCCTTATGCCGCGATTCATCATGTTGTGGTGACCCCCAACCATACAATTATTTTTGTTGCTACTTCATAACTGTTATTTTGCTACTGTTATGAATCGTAATGTAAATATCTGATATGCAGGATGTATTTTCATTGTTACAAATTGAACATAATTAAAGCATGGTGATTAATCACAAAAACAATATATAACTAAATATTGTGAAATATTTATTTCTAATTATGATAAATATGTATTTTTCAATGGTCTTAGGCGACCCCTGTGAAATAGTCGTTCGACTCCAAAGAGGTCGCGTCCCACAGGTTGAGAGCCACTGCTCTAACAGTACTTCGGAATGTATCTGTCGCTCTCTCTCGTAGGCCAGATGTCCCGCTTTTGCAGCCGTCATGCGCTTCTTCTTCTTCGAACGCTCCATTGCGACCACTTGTTAAACCACTCTTACGATTTGTATGTGATCTGAGCCTAAGACAGATTGTACGTTGTGCCTGTTATGCGCGTCTACAAGTAGGCCAGCACATCCTATTTCTGCGACGCTTTTTATTTACTAGGGTAGCTTCCTAGGCCCCTAGCTTAGTCGTCACTTACATGCCTTGCGGGTCGCAGTGTTACTATTCTTTGCTCCCCTTGCGAGCCCCGATAACACACAGACGCGTCATGAGTTACTTCCTGAACCCATCTTCCCCGTGGTCTTCCTCTTCTCATCTTTGTCGAGATGCTTCCTTTCATAATAGACTTCTAAGAACTTGAAATACATGTGGCTACAAATTCGTTTGCTAGATAGTCATGTCTTTATCAAAGTTATGAGCTTGGAACAGTTATAGAATTATCAATTGTACAGTTACTATCACATTAACGATGATTGATTACGGAGAACTTAGAGGTACAAAAATTAAACTAAAAACAGTATGGAATGGAACTAGTAAGAAAACAACGCATGGGTGTAAAGCATGGACAAGGCAGTGGAAAAACATATATGTGCTTTTGAATATAACTGTTACAGAAGATTACTTCGTTTATCTTGGACAGAAAAGAGAACATATAGTTTTATCCAGATAGAACTCACAATCAAAGAAAACTGACTGTTTCTACAAATACGAATGAGAAAATTGGAAGTCATAGGGTTGGAGAAGACAATCATGGAAGGAGACATCCTGACAATGGGGAGAAGCGGCAGACCACGGAGAAGATGAATTCAGGATGGGTTTGAGCATGACGGCTACAGAGGCGGGGCTAGCCAATAAACGAGAGAAATTCCGAAGGACTATTAGGGTGGCAAAGTTCTGCTCGGGACAAGCTATTTGATGATGATGGTTACTGAGAATAATATGAAAAGGGAAAGTATACAAATTAATGAAGTTGACGACGAGACAATAAATAAAGGGTATTTACTAGAAGAAGTAAAAGAGGAATATCAGTTCGAATTTAAGAATAGGTTCGAGTTACTCAATGGAGAAAATGAACATAACATTGAAGGTAAATGGACTAAGATAAAGGACACACTATTGGGGCAGCAAATAGTAGAGCAGGATTAAAGACGAAAGACAGAAAACCTTGGATAAGCGATGACACCTGGAAATGTATTCAAGAAAGAAGAAAGATGAAACTAGCGATATTTAATACTAAGAATGCAACAAATGAAATTCAAGCTAAAGAGGAATATAGACTAAAAGACAAGGACGTGAAAAGAGCGGCTAGAAGAGATAAAAGAGCATATGTCAATCGACTGGCTGTAGAAGGGGAAAAGGCAGCTGACTGGAAACGGTAAAATGCTATACAATACACTAAAACAACTTACTGGAACTTTTGTTTCAAAGGTGGCCCAATCAAGAGTAAAGATGGTAAAGTTCTAACATCAGATACCGAGCAGAAGAAAAGATGGGCAGAACATTATGAAGAAATATTAAATAGACCTGATCCACCAGTACTACTCAAGTTTGACGAAGAGGCAAGAAACAGCTCTCTACCAATTAACGAAGAAATGATAAGTGTAGCTGAGGTCAAGGAGGCAATCCATTCCTTGATAAACGATAAGGCAGCGGGTGATGACAACATTACTGCAGAAATGCTCAAAGCGGCTGATGATACAACTATTAGCCAGGTGCAAAACTATTTAATGAAGTATGGGAAGAAGAAACTGTCCCAGATCAATGGAAGAAGGAATAATTGTTAAGATCCCCAAAAAGGTGATCTCAAAGATTGCAACAACTAGAAAGGGATCACCCTATTATCAGTAATGACCAAGATTTTTTGCAAAATCATTCTTAATAGAATCAAAGGAGCAGTGGACACAACCCTGAGAGAAGAACAAGCTGGTTTTAGACCTGGAAGAAGCTGCTTAGATCAAATAATTACCCTACGACTAATTTTGGAGGAACATTGAGAAGCAACAACCACTCATACTAAATTTTATCGATTTTACAAAAGCCTTTGATAGTCTACACAGAATCTCCATGTGAAGTATTCTGAGATGCTATGGAATACCAGACAAAATAATAAACATTATTAAGAGTCTCTATGATGGTTCACAGTGTGCAGTTCGCACTGATGGTGGACACAGCGACTGGTTTATGGTTGAAACCGGAGTAAAGCAAGGCTGTATTCTATCTCCACTATTGTTTGGAGTGGCCATTGACTGGGTGATCGAAAATGTTGCAGGGGCGAAACTGGCATTGATTGGGTAAAAAATAGTCAACTAGAAGATTCGGATTTTGCAGATGATATTGCCTTGTTAAGTAGAAACAACCAAGATATGCAAAGTAAAACAGACTTGTCATCTATAGCATCAAAGGTTGGACTGCAGATAAGCTATGAAAAAACAAATATAATGAAGACACCTATGGCAAGTAACGCAGATATCACACTGGAATCTAAAATGATAAAAATAACAGAGCAGTTCACCTATTTAGGTAGCAATTTTGATTGCACAGGAAATGTTAAAAAGAAATTATATGAATTGGCAAAGCAACATCAGCTTTTAAAAGTCTAAATAAAATATGGAACTGTAAGTTATATAGTATTAAAACTAAATTACGAATTTTCAATTCAAATGTTGTATCAATCCTAACATATGCCAGCGAGAGTTGGAAAATGACTAAAGATATAGAAAGCAAGTTGAATGCATTTGAAAATAGATGTCTGCAAAAAATAATGAATATAAACTGGAACGAATTCAGGAGAAGTGATGAAATCAGAAACAATGTCTGGTCAACCACTAGTGACAACTGTTATAAGAGAGAGAAGATGGAGATATGTTGGACACACCTTGAGGAGAAATGATCAACGAATATCAAAGCAGGCATTGAAGTGGGATGCAAAGGGTACAAGAAAGAGAGGTCGACCTAAGGAACCCCTGAAACGAACTTTGCTGAGAGAGGCAAGAGGTATCGGTTTCAGTTCCATGAAGGAGATTGAGCGAGTTGCCCAGGATAGAGCGGTATGGAGAAGTTACTTGCAGGTCCTATGTAACGTATAACGTTACGAGCGGAACTATTATTATTGATTATTATTATTTACTAGAAAGATTGGCAATAGCAATGAAGAAGTTAAACACAATGAAGAACATGTGGCAAAGCACCAGCAAAATATTAAAATTAAAAATATTGAGAGCATGTATTTTCCCAGTGGCTACTTATGGTTGTGAATCATGGACTATTACACAAAAATTAAGAACGAAAATCAAGTCCTTCGAAACTAAATGCTACAGAAAGATCCTACGAATACCATGGACAGAAAAAGAAAGAACACTGATGTCCTGAAAGAACTAAATGTTAAAGAGAATTGACTGATAAACAACACACTATACAGAAAAATTAGATACTTTGGTCACATCAAGCGTCACGATGGCCTGGAAAGAACAATATAGAAGGCAGGGTCCCAGGACGCAGAGGTAGACCAAGAAGAAGATGCTACAAGATATTAAAGAAACCATGAACATGACCATCGACGAAGTGGGTGAACTGGCTAGAGACAGAGTGAATTTCAGATGTGCTGCAAAGAGAGCAACGTCCTATAAAGGATACGCACCTTGATGATTTACTAGAAACGATAAGTAGACCCAGGGGAGAGGGTGTGTGCAAGATGTGATAGATGATTTACAAATGGATGCATCTGATGCGGTGAATCTTGCATATAATCGAAGGGTTTGTACGAGAGCTGTTGTGTGGGATTGTTCAATGTCGTGGAACATATTAAAGTAACTTAAAAGCCGATCGTTTATTGCACGACACAGTAATAAATTAAACAGAAATGAGACCGAAAATGTTTAGTCTGTGTTCCATTCATGCACACACCACTCGATGCATGACCTCTCCAAGAGGTCAGCTGACAGATCGATTTCTATTCTGTTAGGACAAATAAATAAATAATGCCGTTTTACTCGTCACCACTTTAAAAATTGAAATGTATTTACCATCAGCTTGTTTAGCGGATATGAACAAGCTTGAAATTGCAACGGGTACAAATATCATCGACAACTGTTTGCGAAAGATGCCAATAAACCAAATCCGACTAGGGACACAGGCGAAAATTAGCACCAGTTTCTCTATTGAGACGAGATTTGAAGGCAGAGATCAACAATATAAAGAAGAGCTGGAGGCAGCTGCAGGAGATAGGATGGCATGAGTTGGTTGAGGGCATATGCCCCAATCCGGGTAAAAATTTAGAGAGAGAGATGAGACAGACATATATATATATATATATATATTTCTTCCATCTCAGTTTGACAATGAATTAGACCAAGGGAATGTAATACCCTATTTGTCGAACTAGACCAGTTATCACATGTCAGTATGGTTTCTTCATTACTTCAAAAATTATTTTCTTTATGCTAGGGATTTAAAAAAAAAAAAGATTTAGGAAAGAAAAATATCCGATGGCGTCAAATTCGGAGAATATAGTGGAATTCAAATTGCTGGCTGCTAACTGCACAGACCGTGTTTTGTGAGATGGCGTGCTGTCTTGAAGCAACGAAGATTTTGAGTGCATTTTATCACTAAATTTCTGCTCAGTCTTTCCTAATTTGGTAAGGAGATATGTATAGTACTATCCATCAACCGTGTTGTCCTTAGGTAGGTAATCGCCATTGGCAAAATATTACACAATAACGTTTCCTAAAGAAACGGTGCTCAAGGGTTGACAAGTGGTGGGAAATAAGAGGTTTTTCATTGCATGCTGGAAATGTTGGATTGTGGATACTATACTAGTTGTGGGCTAGAGTAGTTTGGCATAATCCACTAGAATGACAAGAAAGAGAAAGTATTGGAGATTCACTACAGCCGACCTTCGATTGGGAAATGGCACATAATCAATCAGTGCTCGGTGCATACAAAAACAATTGTGTAAAAAAACATATATTTCGTTTAGCCGTCGGACCATCATCACAGCGCATCGAATAAATTAGTCAATACGTGATCCGATCTCCTCCTCTGTATGTATCTCAGCGTGTAGCAACTCCTCCTCTGTATGTATCTCAGCGTCTAGCAACTAATGGCACTAGTTCTATATTCGTTTACTATTCTTCTTTGCCTTCCAGTATATTGTTCATGTCTAGCTACACTACACTGACTTCGATTTCTTGAAGTCTGGTTAGGGTTGTAGACAGTGGCGACGTGATAATTTTTGTTGGTGGGGCCAGACATACATTTTTCGGAAAAATCATGATTTTGGGCTATGTTTTAATTTCTAAAATAATAAATACACGTTAGACATTATTTTTGGTGGGACCCCATTGACCCTTAATGATGAGCCGCCACTGGTTGCAGATACACCCTCATTACTTTATTTTTTATCATGTACACGGCCTCTCTCCCTTAGAGAATTCAAAATATCAGCCTGGACCATTACTTGTACGCTTTTTTACAGCAGTCATACCTGCAAAGCATATCGGCGCGTTCATTTCCCTCCACCTGCACGCCATAATACAAAATAAAACTGATTTTTGTCAGCCTAGACATCTTCTACGATTCCAACCATTGTCTTCGAGTCTAGTCGGTTTTGTAAGAGCATGTATACAAATTAACAACAGTTCGTACTTGGATATAATGTAACAACACGATATACATGTCACAATTCGAAGTTGTACAAATAATAACAATAACAATAATAATAATAACACGTGTAACACATTAAGGTCATATGGTGCTGCGAATGAATCATCAACACATATATCAATTCAAATATCTTTCCTCTGAGAGGCGAACGAGTGTGGAAAAGCTCTACCCTCATTAATCCTTGACGTTATCAACGCACGCTTTTCCTTGCCTTCCTCTTCTCCTACCACCCTCGACTTTGCCTATAGAATTTGATTTTTTAAAGGAGCCATGTCCGTTCACATGCCTGAGCCATGCCAGTTTATAGCGTGTCATTACTGCCAGAAGTGCTAAGTCCTGTTGACCTGCCAGTGTAGTTATTTGATTTACACAAACTCATTTGTTTAGTGTTCTTTATAAGAGATTCCACACATCATTCTATAACATTTGTATTCTTCTTCTTCTTCTTCTTTGCGTTTGGTTTCGTATACTTGTCTAAATCATGAGATGGGTTGCCTCTATGAAGATGCTTGTCAGTTGAAGTTCCTCGTGAGTTCCCCATAACTTGCTCTGTATAGACAAAAAGGGTGAAGAAACTGATCCCATCCTGGGAGCAAAGACACCAGAACATACATTTGTATTCAAAAGTCTGAACTCTTCTCTCCAAATAGTTTTTTTTTTCATTCTCCCACTATGAATTCAGGAGCAGTGGTGGCAGATTCTTCTTCTTCTTCTGCGATCGCCCGCTGTGTAATCAGACGTTAGCCATGACGTCTGGTGTGACGCTTCTGAATGAGTTTTGCGTGAGGCCTGCTTATACCATTTGACTGGTGTCCCCCACCATACAGACGAGCCTCCGCCGACTTCAGTGGTAAGTCTGGCACATAAAATGGCGCCTGTGAATGATTTTGTTGTTGTTATCTTGTTTTCCTTATCGTCAGTGTTCCTCGCCATTCAGGTGAGTCTTACTCTGACTTCTCAGGTACTTGTAATTTAGATTCTGAAATTAAAGGATCAGTGTCTCCTGTAGTCCAACAGTGTTCCGTGTGCACACTAAAAAATGTTGGTCAAGCTGACCTCAACCGCCTAGAATGTCCAGGCTAGCGAGCGCAGAGTGTTATCAACTAGGCTATCAGTGACGCCCTATATCTTTATATTTATCTGTTATCCAGCTCGCAAATCCATACAAGAGAATCGATAGCACTAGCCATTTATTTAGATAGATCTTCACCGAATCTTCTTCTTCTTCTTCGAACGCTCCATATCGACTACTTGTTAACCACTCAGTGTCATTTGTATGTGATCTGAGCCTAAGAGCGATTGTACACTGTGCCAGTTATACATCCGATTTATGCGATGCGTTTTATTTACTAGGGTAGCTTCCCTAGATCCTACATCAGTCGTCTTGTAGGTTGCAGTGGTACTATTCTTTGCTCCCCTTGCAAGTCCCGGCACCACACGGGTGGCCCACCACAAGAGAAATGACGTTACTTAATTTTGCAAATACAATCATACAATTTGTTATTTATATTTTAAATCCCTTCTGATCTATACAATTTACAGAAATATAAAATGTAGTATTAATATTTGATATGTTGAAACGACTCTGCTGTGTACATTTTACTTACATGTACATACTCCGGCATCTTTCCCAATGCGTTTTGTTAAACATGTCAAATTGTTTGCTTTGTAATTAATACTTGTCATGGCCTCAGATTTTACGACATCAGAACATCCGGAACTCTATTTTATAATTAATTTATAACACTTTTACGACAAAAGCAAACGATAAAGTTACAGATACTAGGTATATCTTGCGCATGCGTGTACTACGAATAAAACTCGTATCATACGGTGGGGATTGGGGAAGGAGGGGAGGGTAAACAAGTATATAAAAAAATAGACAGGGCAGGTAAATGTTTATTGCTTTGTTGACGAGAGTCTTGACCTGACAGTTCAAACAGATGATGTATATCTTCATTACTATGTTATTATATATTATATGCTAGACATCGACTAATGAAAGTCATGACGACATTGACGAGATGAAGAATCAATTTTACATTCAACTAGATGCACTTGTAAAAAAACGTTCCATAGCATGACTTGCCCATTATAATCGTTGGGTTGATGTAAATGCAAAGGCAAACACTGGATTAGAATCAGTCATTAGGGAAACAAGGATTGAAAGAATACAAATAATAATAGCGAACGTTCATGAACTTTGCCTACACCACAATATGGTCATTGGATGGACAATATTCATGCATATATATGAATGTCACCTAATGGTATTAGGAGGAATCAGATTGACCACAGAAAGTTGAGAACCTCTATACAAGATGTGTTTGCAAAACAAAAATAGGACATTGGCAGTGATCACGATGTGGTAAAATACAAAGTAAAACTTGGAATCATGGAAAAACCAAGAAGAAAATTACCAATACTTGGCTCAGCTGAGAACAAGGAAGATTAGAGATGAATTGTCCACTGAACTTCAGAACTAATTTGAGCTTTTCAATAAAATCTCAGAAACGGAAGGTGATGTTGTCACGTCCTTGGGCGCGACGAGGGCTGGTGTTGGTGTATTATATGTTTACATGTCATTATTATATACTGTCAGAATTGCTGGAAAACTGAATAAAATCTAAGCCCAAGAACTCAGTGGGTCTCAATATGTCTTCGGTCACTCTAAGCTAACTAAAAGTGTAAACGGTAGAGCACTCACACAGTCGCTCTGGACATTCATTTCCAGATGAGACACTAGAGGATCCACTGAACCGGAAAACGAATACCATGCAACATTCAATTGGCGCTGACTGTAACACCGACCGTTACCATCACTGGTCTCATCCAGGCTCACACGTGCTAACGGGAGAAATATTCAGTTGAATTCGTCGTTATATTTAGTGTTTGTCTAACAGTCAGTCTGCTGCAGATGTTCTCTTTATAAGGATTTTCTTCTGTTCTCTAATTCTGTTTTACCTCAGAGCGTCAAAATATGAAGATACTTATAGAACAGACTTTCGAGTGTCCTTCATAAAAGTGTTTTCGCCGTTATTTCGTGGTCACCTTCACGTGGATCGTCTTTACTTTGTATTCAATGTATCGAAGTAGCATTACTCTTTAGTGCACTTCTGTTGGTAATCTACTTAGTAGAACATTTAATTTGTTGTTTCTAGATGCTTTTCCTGATGCTTTCATTTCTACTCGGTCTCTATGCCGATTAGATACTTCCACCCTAGTGGTTACCGGCCAAATTGGTCAAAGATAGAACCACTGTTACCTGCCACGCATGTCGTAAGAGGCGACTAAGGAGGTTTGGCTGAAATCGATGCATGTGTCCTAAACGTGTAGAAATATTGCGTTTGGCCTACAAACCAATGTGCAACGTATACACGTTCTGGCAAAGATCAAACATATCACAAAGAGTGATTAAATTGGTCTAAAGAACGAACGCCAAGAAGAAGAAGAAGAAGATACTTCCAGCATTCTGGTAGACACTTCATCTCTGTCGTAAATAGTTTTCTTCTATCGTTTCATGTCAGAGTCCAGGTTTGCCACTGATAGCATAATGTTGGAAGAAAGATTATGTTGTACAATGCTTATTTAGTTTTCATGGTGACATGTTTGTATTTAAAAACTGGTGCCATTATGAAGGTTTTGACTTCTTGAAAATACAGTGCTTGTTAGATTTGTTCTGTAGCAATGCCTTCCTTAGTCAAGACATCGACACTCTCATTGTCGTCAATCACACAGTGAGATGGAATCCAATGGAGGTAAATTTCTGCCTTTCTTGACTGTCGTCCAAGTTCTCTTTCTAGTTTCTGTACCGTGTTGTCATCGGATATTTACGTGGATATAAAAACAGAAAGTTAAGTTAATTCCAGATCGAATATATGCGCATATTTTGTGTCGTGAGGTTAGAAAAAATAAACAAACGGATGTTACCTTTATGTATATGCTTGTATGTAATTAATTTATATTGTGTTGTATATGCAAATTTATGAATCAACTAGCAAAGAGATAAAAGAGCCTTATTATGAAAAGAAAAATTGCGTCTCTCTGCGGTTATTGCTATTGTTATTACAAACCCCAAACAACAATAAGTTTTTCACTCTTTCCCTTCGTAATGCTGGAGAAATCTTTCTATTTTTTCTCTCTCTCCATATACAGATAGAATAAGTGAAAAACAAAGAACAAGATAAGATTTCACAGAACTTAAATCCTGTCTCAGTAAGATCACAGTACTAATCTTAAGTACTGGGTAGTTATCTTTGTGATAGTGTTTTATGATCACTGCCGCAGTCGTTTGGAACAAATATCACTTTCAGTAAGTGTTGATGAAGTATGACTCTGTGGCTAAGCCTTTGCGATCCGAACGTCAGTGTGTTCGAGTCCTGACCGCCCCGTTCTGCTCATGAGTGCACTTTTTCCAGAGATACGTAGGATTATTGCCGAAGCTACAGAGTTCTTGCTGTGTGTAATACTCTCGGCGGGTGGCGTGCCATTTCTGCGGAGAGAGACCGAGCCATGTTGGGTAAAACCTGAAGCAATGCAGGCAATCCTTCGGCATTAAACGCCCTTATAATGGACTGGACAAACATGCATATATTGTTGGGCTCAACATACAACAATATTATGTATGATTCTGGAGAAATTTATTGTCATAGTATGTATATATGTGATCGACTGTGTAAGCTAGACATATATCTAGTATTAAGTTAAGATATAAAGACAATCGGCTTGGACAATTAACCAGTTATTGACCACTGTTTTTTTCCCAGACTGACTGCAACTGTCTGCTGCTAGCGATGTCGTGACATCATATATCACGTGATTTAGCTGTATCGATCTGTAAGCACTGCACAGGCGCGATGATTTACACGGAGAGATGCCGGTGTATGAAAGCTTAGAAAAGGTTAGGAGTTTCTGGACTCCAGACAGTTGACATTCCACATACGGTTGTGTATAGTGTGTCGCTCATTTTCTGCTCTCAAATATCTACGATATCATACTGTCATTGCTGGAAGTATGTTTTTCCCCCAGCCAACTCTAATATTGGGTCACATAACTGATCGGGGAAACCCTGACAGAATTTTGAGTTTGGGGTTGATTTTTGTATATGTTTGATTTAACACTGCAAGCTTTTTTTGCAATTTTACTCAATTCTATGAGTCTATGGTTGTTTATTGATGAAAATATTAATAATATTGATATTCCTTATTGTTAAACTTAACTTATTGCATAATATAACCTTGATTTAGCATTATGTGTTGATTTTAAAATGCATTCGTCTTTATATAACAATACTGGAATGCGAGGTCACGCGACGGTTGTGGTCTTATTTCCTCGAATTTTTACCTGAGTCCGCTGGCCGTATGATTATCGGAGGCTGCGGTTTGTCCTTTCTTATCGTGGCTTTACTTTTCCTTCTTCCTCCAAGAACAAAATACGTCGCCCTAACCCAAGAATACCACATGCATGCATGTCTCTCGTGGATACTTCAGTACCAAATCACGTTTCAGGTACGAATACACCTCATGAATCCTAAAGTCACGAAAATATATCTATTTTTTAAATGTTATGTCCCGTAGTATTTTCAGACATTATGGTATGAAATGCCTGTCACTTTCTATTTCTAAGACTCAAGTGTGCAGGAGGTAGGAGTTCCCTTTCCTAACGCATGGAAAGTCTAGTGTGGGGTTGAACCCACAACCCTCGTGTGTCCGAGTCGATAGAACGAACGCTTATGCATTACGCTAATCCGTCCCACAGTCTCGGAACACTTACAATTTACTCAATATATACAATATTTAAAGTTCAAATACTACAATATGTTGAGTTCAAATATACAATATGTTACGTTCAAATATACAATATGTTACGTTCAAATATACAATATGTTACGTTCAAATATACAAAATGTTACGTTCAAATATACAATATGTTACGTTCAAATATACAACATGTTACGTTCAAATATACAATATGTTACGTTCAAATATACAACATGTTACGTTCAAATATACAATATGTTACGTTCAAATATACAATATGTTACGTTCAAATATACAATATGTTACGTTCAAATATACAAAATGTTACGTTCAAATATACAATATGTTACGTTCAAATATACAACATGTTACGTTCAAATATACAATATGTTACGTTCAAATATACAAAATGTTACGTTCAAATATACAATATGTTACGTTCAAATATACAAAATGTTACGTTCAAATATACAATATGTTACGTTCAAATATACAATGTTACGTTCAAATATACAAATGTTACGTTCAAATATACAATGTTACGTTCAAATATACAATATGTTACGTTCAAATATACAATATGTTACGTTCAAATATACAATATGTTACGTTCAAATATACAATATGTTACGTTCAAATATACAATGTTACGTTCAAATATACAAATGTTACGTTCAAATATACAATGTTACGTTCAAATATACAAAATGTTACGTTCAAATATACAATATGTTACGTTCAAATATACAATATGTTACGTTCAAATATACAATATGTTACGTTCAAATATACAATATGTTACGTTCAAATATACAATATGTTACGTTCAAATATACAATATGTTACGTTCAAATATACAATATGTTACGTTCAAATATACAATATGTTACGTTCAAATATACAATATGTTACGTTCAAATATACAATATGTTACGTTCAAATATACAATATGTTACGTTCAAATATACAATATGTTACGTTCAAATATACAATATGTTACGTTCAAATATACAAAATGTTACGTTCAAATATACAATATGTTACGTTCAAATATACAAAATGTTACGTTCAAATATACAATATGTTACGTTCAAATATACAACATGTTACGTTCAAATATACAATATAGTAAATATACAATGTTCGTTAAATATACAAATGTTACGTTCAAATATACAACATGTTACGTTCAAATATACAATATGTTACGTTCAAATATACAACATGTTACGTTCAAATATACAATATGTTACGTTCAAATATACAATGTTACGTTCAAATATACAAAATGTTACGTTCAAATATACAATATGTTACGTTCAAATATACAAAATGTTACGTTCAAATATACAACATGTTACGTTCAAATATACAATATGTTACGTTCAAATATACAACATGTTACGTTCAAATATACAACATGTTATTTCAAATATACACATGTTACGTTCAAATATACAATAGTACGTTTATAAATAGTACATACAAACATTTACGTTCATAATACAACATGTTACGTTAAATATACAACATGTTACGTTCGAAATAAAAACATATTTAATTTAAAACGATACGTTGTACTAGTAACCCTTGAAATTAGTCCACAAACTATCGGATTTACGGAAACATTTAATTTTACATAACGTGACTTGACAACTCAAATGGACAGCATGATTGATTATCAAACACGCTTTCCCCCACCCGATAAAATACTAAAATGACTAATGGCATGATACAGATAAGTATTATAAAGAAAGAGGCAGTCGTCATTCTTCAGGCATGTGATGAGAAAGAAGGGTTTAAAACACGAATTGCAACAACCGGTAAAATCAATGGGAGACGAGACAGAGATAGACAGAGAGAGAGAAAATTCTGGAGAGTCTGGCACACCGGCACTGAAAAGTACCAACATCCGAACTGTTTGTCAGCATAAAGGACAGGCGCATGCGGAGATACATCATATATCTTACGCCAGCCAGCATGGCACATGATGTTATAATGAGAGAGAGAGAGAGAGAGAGAGAGAGAGAGAGAGAGAAGGCTGCACTTTTTAATATCTCCATTTCAGTGTGACCATGATAATAAATGACTAACATATATCTTTGACGGACCAGATATAATAAATCTGACAGCTTTCAGACATGTCTTCAAATGCTATGAGTAAAATCCTTCAACTTGATTATCTATGTACTCCGTACAAGGAAACGACTGTAATTGAAACAATAAAACAAAGCAATGATAGAGAGAAATGGGATAGACGGTACAGAAGCGCATCCTAGATACGTTTTCAACAGCTCACTCATGCCTGTCTCGAGCGATACTTGATTTCAATCTCCGGATATCTGGGAGCACTGTCTAAACAAAATGATGAGGAAGGGAAAGAGAGAAGCGGATTGAGGAAAAGAGAAGCGGATTGAGGAAGCGCAAAGCATTCGTGATTAGTTCGGTCATCGTTTGCGAGGAGAGTTGGAGGTGTCTGTTCTGTGTCCTTGCCAGTAAACAAGAAACCCGGACAACGAACTGGGGAAATTAAAACAAGAGCGCTTTCAAGGAAATTTAACAACAGTCTCTGAAACATAAATAATGTAAACACCACTGTCATCGTAAACAAAAATGAAACGAGAGAGTAGACAGGATTGCATCAAAAACACACATAGTCTGGATTTTGAAGATGGATACGGGTAGCATACTTCTGTTACTCAGTGATCGTCTGTTGAATAAGAACACATCAAGTGATGACCAATATATGTCTGTAACATAGTTGAGATAAAGGATAACACGACTGATCCCCATTTCTGCTAGTTTTCTGCCTTTGTACCCGTGGTATCCCATGTCAGTCCAAACTCTTTCATCTCCCTTTCTACCGTCCTTCTCTGTTTTCATATATCTACCCCTTCTTCCTTCGTCTTCTATCGATTGGATACCCATTTGTCAAACAGCTGGGTGGATTTCTACATACATGTCCACGCAATATCCTTCCTCTGATCGTTGATGCCAGTGATACACTTATAGCTTTCTTTCACAGATTCATATTTGT
Organism: Arion vulgaris; assembly: GCA_020796225.1. Classification (NCBI taxonomy): domain Eukaryota; kingdom Metazoa; phylum Mollusca; class Gastropoda; order Stylommatophora; family Arionidae; genus Arion; species Arion vulgaris. The sequence continues at coordinate 26,765,643 of CM036765.1, read as the reverse complement.
GATCTTTTCTTATCAAAACACTAACACGATTCCCCTACGACATTTATTTGGACATGTCTTTAATGAGTAATGCCTTTACTGTGGGTTGTCAGAAAGCTGTACATATTGCATCTCTATACTCAGGTCTAGTCTGTATCGTGATGGCTTATTTTCAATCAGATTGAATGAGTGGACCATCCTCATTACACTTCGGGGATTAACCATGTGTACTTTGATTTATTTCTTACACCAGAAGTTCTCAGCGACATTCACGAACCCGTAACACAGGCGAGAGTACCCCATGTAATTTAGATGGTGAAAATATTTTAAAGGAATTTTATTTTAATATTTCTATTGAATTGTGCCTGGGCAGCGGCTTTCCAGCCTGGTCTTATAGATTTTGAATTGTCAATGGTTCTTTTATGTGCTAAACTTGAACATGGAACCTACGTTTTATCGTCCGTCTTCGCTAGAACTAGAAACTGGATTTCATCTAGAATGAAATCAGGGATCTCATGAAAAATATCCCTATGGCTCAGATCACGAGAGAGCTAACCGGATATCTTTGGGACAAGAGGCGAGCACCTAACCGCTACGCCAGAGACCCATCAGACTGTAGGCGCATATTGTATATGACATCACATTTGTACAGATGGGGGCTACAGTTACGGTTTTACACACAACAAACTCCATTTTATTATACAACGTGTGCTAAATTAGACTGTAGCGCCCGAGTGGTTACCGGGCCCAAATTTGGGGTGTAAAGAATAGAACCACTGTTACCTGCCACCCATGTCGTAAGAGGAGACTAAGGAGGTTTGGCTGAAATCGGATGCACATGTCCTAAACGTGTAGAAGTCTATGCGTTTAGGGCCTACCAAACCAATGTGCAACGTATACACGTTCTTGGCAAAGATCAAATATCACAAAGAGTGATTAAAATTCGTCGTAAAGAACGAACGCAAAGAAGAAGATACTGTAGCATGGCGTCATATCAGAAGATTGGTCAGAGAAGAGGATACCAAAGCTGATTGGTCAGAGAAGAGGATACCAAAGCTGATTGGTCAGAGAAGAGGATACCAAAGCTGATTGGTCAGAGAAGAGGATACCAAAGCTGATTGGTCAGAGAAGAGGATACCAAAGCTGATTGGTCAGAGAAGAGGATACCAAAGCTGATTGGTCAGAGAAGAGGATACCAACGTTGACTCATGCCATCAACCTGAACATACCATTGAAACATATGACTGAACATAACATTGAAACATATGACAGAACATAACATTGAAACATATGATAGAACATAACATTGAAACATATGACAGAACATAACATTGATATATATGACTGAACATAACATTGAAACATATGACTGAACATAACATTGAAACATATGACTGAACATAACATTGAAACATATGACTGAACATAACATTGAAACATATGACTGAACATAACATTGAAACATATCACTGAACGTAACATTGAAACATATGACTGAACGCTTCAGACAGGTAGAAGATAATACATTGTCCACGTCTCATCAATTATAAAAGATCAAACTGGTTTCAATCACACACATTGCTGTGACCACGAATAAATAACACACATGTATACAAAAGTAAGGAACTATGTGAGGGTTGTGAGAAAGGCAACTTCAAGAGTGTTATTGTTGTCGGTGAACAAGAAACTGAACAGGTGAGTTAGCAGGTAGTTTTATGATGTATGACTAATCGATCAGGATTGTTTGTTAAATGTGTTTCTTGCATGGTTGTGATGTGGATGATCCATAATTAGACCGAAATCTAATTGTTTGAAAAGACGGATATAGTGGGTGGTGTGTCTGCAAGACGGCTGTAGATATATTGATATATATATAAAGAGAGAGAGAAGGGAGACGTATTTAGAATCGCCGTCTATGCACTCAACCAGGACGTTCCCATTGGTGTTTAGTGCCATTCGGCTACATGAAAATGTGAACGACAGAGCTTCTTCTTCTTTGAACGATCCACATCGATCGCTTGTTAAACCACTCTTTGTGATTTGTATGTGATCTGAGCCTAAGAACGATTTACGTTGTGCCAGTTATGCGACTACAAGTAGGCTAGCACATCCGATTTCTGTGACCCTTTTTATTTACTAGGGTAGCTTCCATAGGACCCTACCGTAGTGACGTCTTACAACATGCCTTGTAGATCGCAGTGTTACTATCTTTTGCTCCCCTAGCGGATCCCGGCAACACACGGGTAGGACAACAAAGCAATTACACATCAACTCCGACGATAAATTTCAAATTACCCTTTTCCCTCCCGCCCACCCTACGTTCAGACAACACGAGAGAGCATTTTCAACACGGTAGACGGGAAATTGTTTATAGAATTGAACACCATGTGTGATTTCGCATATCCAGTTGACAGACGTTATACTACGCAATCACCTATACCTATAATTATGTTACAGCTTAAACTACTGTGACTGCAACCAGGTGACGCAGAATAAACAAACTGCCAATGTTTATTGACAACATGTGCTAAAGATGGGGCTAAAAACAATTTTCTCTCTCTCATGTCTTTTTAATCTGGATGGGGGGCATTGGTCCTCAACCAGCTCATCCTATCTCTAGCTATCTCATACAGCTCCCACCCATCTCTTTTTCATGTTTCATCTCTGCCTCCAAATCTCGTCCACAAGTATTTCTATGCATCCCTTTCTTTCGCTGTCCCTGTGGGTTTCAGGAAAGGACCCTTCTTATGTCTCCCCCAATCGGGTTTTCTCAAAGTGTGTCCTATCCAGCCAGCACCAGCGTCTTTTTTTTAACTTCTTGGTTAACTTATTAAAAAAGAGTATTTTTGTCTGTCATGCTTGGAGACCGTGAAGACAGAATGTGCAGCATTTACTTCAACTTGTTCAACCAGTAAATGTATTAATGTCATGTAGGAATGTAATCTGCAGCTACGCCTCCATACCCAACATAAATATATATACATACACAAAGTCAAGCGTTATTAATTCCTACATTATTCTACCCTGGTTCGATTTGATCCTGAACGACGCAAGTTGAATACTTTAACGTTATTTGAAAACCTCTAGAAAATGCACATTTCATTTGGAATTAATTGCAACCCACTATCTATAGATGTGGGCGTCTGTAGCTTAAGCGGTAGTGAGCTTGATTCACAACCCAAGCGCACCTGGTTCAAACTCCGAGAAATGCAGTTTGGAAGAAAATTCGTTTCCGTGGGATCTTTATGAAAGGCAAAAATAGACCTCACCGTTCAGAAGGCAATGGCAACCAACTAAACGTATAAGTGGTGTCTAGAAAATCAACGGCTCGTTTACTGTGGTTGATGGCTACGTTCTGTAAAGGATCTGTAAATATCCTACGATACGATATCTATGAAAAGTAATGCAGAAATACCGCTGGAATCCAAAATGATGGAAATAACAGAGCACCTCACCTATGTGGGTAGCAACTTTGACTGCGCGGAAGATACCCAAAAAATAAATTATGCTACGAATTGTCAAAGCAACAGCGGCTTTTAAAAGTCGAAATAAAAAAAATAGAACTCCAAGTTTTATAGCTTTTAGAATTAAATTACGAATTTTCAGCAAACTGTTGTCTCAATGTAAACATATACCAGCGAGAGTTGGGAAATGATTACAGTTATAGAATGTTGCGTGTATTTTAAAATATATGTGAGAGAGAGAGAGAGAGAGAGAGAGAGAGAGAGAGAGAGAGAGAATAATATAAATGAGAACAATGATGCAAAAATGAGTAACTTAAAGACTATTAGTAGTGAGAGCATTGTACGTCTAACTGGCGCAGATGCTGGGACCGGTGTTTATATCTTCCACAACGTCCACATTTTCTCCACGGCACTCTGAAAATTAGGCTAACAATGGTCACGCGAGGGATAAACACGGAATCTATGAATGTTGAGCAGATTGCTAATATGTTCTCCGTGCTCGTGTCAGACACTGTGAAATCACTCTTCTTACTATCTTTAATTTCCCAGACATTGACAGTTTCAACTGTTTGAAATTTGTCTAAGCTGAAACAGATTTTCTAACATTTGTGAAATTGCTTTATTTGTAAGCTCTACTTTTGTGTACTATAAACAATGGCGAAACAAGTAAAAACAAAATACTGTAGTTTTACAAAACACAATAACGATACAGAGCAACGTTTCGAACAAAAGACCTTTATCAAGCAAAGGATACAACAGACGCGAATTTCTTCACTTCTTACACAGCAGCACAGTACATATAGAATCTGACAATAAATTCCCAACGTCCATAAAATGAAAAGCTGTGACTAAAAACGAAATAAATGCAAAAAAGAAGTGTTAAAAAGAATATAAACAATAAAAATCAAATATATAATTTTAAAGGTAGTTATGGGAAATTTAAATACACAACAAATGTAACTAATTTTACAAAATACAAAAACAATAACGATAAACAGCAACGTTTCGACCAAATGCCTTTGTTTTTGTATATTACAAAAGCAGTACTTTATTCTTACGTGTTTCGACATTACTACATAGTTTTACTGCATTCTTCCCTTATAACGACAGTACTTTATTCTTACGTGTTTCGACATTACTACATGGCTTTACTGCAGTCTTCCCTTATATCAATGTATTACAAGCAGCGATATGCTAATCAACAGTCTATGTACAGTTTTCAAAGTAAAATCGCTGGCTAACATACAATCAAATGGAAATAATGGTAAATGTTGTGCAGTGCTGGCAAACCCCGTCATATTTCACAATGTGAAGACTTGGAACATAGCCAGAGTTTAGGAATGAGATCAGTTTTACAGTGCACTATAGATGGTTCGATGTTACAACGAACTGTGAAAATGAGATTACATCAATGAGCTGGCTAAAACCGTACATATACCAGAAAATTGTGGATTTTATCAAACATATAATATACAAGAACACACAAATAATATCACTGATGCAAGAATCGTGTGAGAAATGTGATATATGTTGCACTGAGATAGGGAGATTGGACAAGTGACCCCATTTGCCGGTATAATAAAAACAGAGAAAGGTTCACAATGGACGTAAAAATGGCAAACGATGAAAAAAGACTATTATTGCTGTGATCGAAGAAGATTAAATTCGATCATGGTGTGTATATGAATGGGTATGTGTTGCTTGGTAAGAAAACATCATGGTCATCACGAAGGACACAATGCAAAAATGGGAAGCAGTATCCATCAAGGCTTCCAACGATTCAAAGCAAAAGCTACATCATGATTGGGTGGAATAATAGCAATGAAACCATACAGAGTATCAGTGTATCTACTGTCCTTGAGATGTAGCTAAAATGGTGACGAATGTGATATTTCAACTTCCATGGCGTCTGTATTGACCAAGTTTAATGTAGATATGGTTTAAGTCACTCGCCGATAGCACCATGAATACAGCATTTTACCAAATAAAGATCGTGTGAATGCAAAGAGTTTGAATTACAAGCTGCAAGCGACATATGACAACAATATCATCATATCAAAACATAAAGCAATGTAGTTTAACAAAGCACAAAAATAGTTCACTTCCATAGGTTTTGTAGTTCTTTTACTTTCTGCAGAGAAATGTTGATTCTTCTCTTCCTATGTCATCTTTGTGTTCTGTTTGACACATACGGGCTTTCACAAGAGATTTCCATTGTTGACATTCTACCACATTTCTACTAATTTTCCCCTATGATTCAGATATCTCCAGAGTTCTTTTTCATGTTTCCTTCGGACGTCCAGGTCTCATGTTAACATTCGCTGTTCATCGGAGAGCTGTCCTAGTGAATGTTTCTACTGACATACAACATACATGTCCAATCCACCTTCGTCTGTTAACGATGGTCTCCATTGATGATACAGTTTGTTTATTTTAAAAGCTCTTTATTTCTTATCTTATTTGGCCTGAAAATGTGCACCATTCTTCTTAAATATTTATTTTGAAATGTCTCCAACTTGTCTATGATGTTATGGGTCATATTCCAGCACTTACTACTGTATAATAACACTTCCAGAATACGGTTTCTATTTAAAGTTTAGTTATTGATTCAATCCTTTGGCTTTCCAGGTTTTGTTGAGCATGGCGAAAGTTTGACTTGCTTTCTTGATTTTTCCGATGATGCCGTTTTCCGAATCCCCGTCTAGGTTTAGAAAATCTTGAGCTCCCTCTGATTTCATTTTGTAACATAATTGAGTGGTTTTTTTTTATTTCTCAGTATTTTCTATTCTGTGATATCAATTTTAAATCTTATTGCTTAATTTGTTCTGGAAAATGTATGTATTTTCCTTCTGTTTACCTCCGTTATAGCATCTCCGTTGCTTGCTAGCAATGAACCTATTCAATCCTCTTCTGCTTCTTCGAACGCTCCATAGCGACCACTTGTTAACCACTCTGTGTGATTTGTATGTGATCTGAGCCTAAGAGCAATTGTACATTTTGTCAGTTATACGCCTACAAGTAGGCCAGCACATCCGGTTTCTGCGATGCTTTTATTTACTATGGTAGCTTCCTAGGTCCAATATCAGTCGCCTCTTACGTCATGCCTTGTAGGTCGCAGTGGTGCTATTTTTGGCTTCCTTTGCGGGCCCCGGTACCACACGTCCGAACCTATATAATAAATACTATCAAACACTTCACAATATATGTACACTAATGATATCAAACACTTCACAATATATGTACACTAATGATATCAAACACTTCACAATATATGTACACTAATGTAATTGAACACTTTCATATGTACACTAATGTAATTGAACACTTTGCAATATATGTACACTAATGATATCAAACACTTCACAATATATGTACACTAATGATATCAAACACTTCACAATATATGTACACTAATGTAATTGAACACTTTGCAATATATGTACACTAATGATATCGAACACTTTACAATATATGTACACTAATGATATCGAACACTTTACAATATATGTACACTAATGCTATCGAACACTTTACAATATATGTACACTAATGCTATCGAACACTTTACAATATATGTACACTAATGCTATGGAACACTTTACAATATATGTACACTAATGCTATCGAACACTTTACAATATATGTACACTAATGATATCGAACACTTTACAATATATGTACACTAATGATATCAAACACTTTACAATATATGTACACTAATGCTATCGAACACTTTACAATATATGTACACTAATGTAATGATCAACTGTTATATTTTTTCTCAGTTGTACACAGATTATGAATTGTGTTCCACTGACATAGAACATATCTTGCAAATACATTGAAGATATGGAAAGCAAATAAAACACATAGACGTCACAAATGACAGTCCAGATCAATCTCTTTCAATATGACAACAATCTCGGTTTGACTGCTTTTCAATTGAATATATTCACATTGTTGTCGATTGAAAGAGTAGGCAGAATAGAAGAATAACACACAACTGACACAGATCTGTCACAGCTCAACACCTTCAATGGAAAAACGAACCTTTTCCTTTCAACTTTAGCGAAACATGTAAAAACAAAGTACTGTAGCTTTACAAAATACATTAACGATACACAGCAACGTTTCAACCAAAAGGCCTTTATCAAGCCTGTCAACATTATACACTTATTGATGTACTGAACGTTCACAGCTTGTAGTGATCTGATTTCATTTGAATCACAGACAGAAAATAACAGCGTGACTGTGAGTAGGGATTAGCGAATTATGTATGGAACAGACTTGAGAGCAATGGTCAGTCAAAGATGGCCAAAAGTAAAAATACATTAATCAATAACTGGTAATATCGATTAACTTCACCAAAGGACATTATCTCTCAACGATGGCGATAGCCAGACACGTATCTTCTCACATTCGGAGCAGAATATAATCTGATAATGAGTTGTCAATTCTTATCACACTTCAATATTTATCATTCTCTCACTCACACATACACACACGAATGTAGACACAAATATTACTATAGAACCATCAGATACCAAACTACAAAGAAATGTTAAAAACCATACAGCCAGAGAAAACTAATAAGGGTACATGTAATAATGTAGCGCTGTCCTACACGGCGCCCGAGTTGTACATTCCTGGCGCCATATTTTACTTCACCGGCTGTAACGTTAATCAGATTTCAAGAAAACCCACCAAAATCTATTTTTCAATAACAGTATATTTTCCGTTATTTCGTAGCACTTCTCTGAACACGGTCTTCCCACTTTTGTAATCTTGTTTTCTCCCTTTGTAACCATTCTACTGTCCCCTAACACCACCCTTGATGTCCCTCGTCATTCAGGCGAGGCTTACTCCGAGTTCAGAGATACTTGTAATTTAGATCTCCAAGTAAAGAATCAGTGTTTCCTGTAGTCCTACCGCGTACGCCGATAATATGGGGCGGGAGGAAGGAGGGGGGTGGAGGAGAAGAACCAAGCTGGTTTCGAACCAGGAATCTTCACGGTGGCCACTAGAGCAGTGTTATAAACTTTGCTATAGGTGACATATATGCGATCAATACAATAATAACATAGTTAGACTCCTAAGATACAGCATCCCGTGTCTGCAAAAAACGGACAATATTTGTTTTAGAACACGATAACGACCAGGAAGTAGATAGAGATAGCAGCAAAACGCATACAGTAGTAGTATATACCAATAACAACCAATGCGAGCGATATATTTAACAGATACAAAAAACGTCGACTTCCCATGACGTCTGACGCAGGCACAGCAAGAAAAAGTTGACAGTGAATTAGGTTATGTTTGCATTGTGTATGCGTTAATTCACAATAATTTGCATTGACTACTTTTTTTCCAATGAATTAAGAACATAGAAAGCTCTCAATGGACAATCTGTGATAGTGGCGTGTCAAGTGTTGCACTAGAGATATTCCCATTGTGAACATGAGATATATATGCTTGGCATTATGTCACTATGCTCTGGTCATGCTATCACCTAAATTAAAGCATATATTATTGACGATCAGAGACATCCAAGAATACTGATGCTGTTAAGGGCATGTTGTGGATGGTCCAGACTGAGAGAACAATTGACCAGGTGACCACAGTTGCGACTCTAGCGAAAGAAAAGACAGGTGGTAGCATGGTCAATTTCCTGAATGTTGTCATTCCCATTGAAAGATAATGTAGAGAATTGGTAAATATATAGGCTGAACTCGCAATTAAACAGCTGATAGCAGATAACGCAAATAATAATGGTGTATAATACAGATGGGTCTGTGCATAGTAATGAGAATTTGGCTTATGGTTTCTAGCTAGCGCGCATGGTAGGTCGTTGCAGAGCAAAGCTTTAATCGGAGTATACATGACAACTACTTTCGGTATGAGGGTGGAAATTGAGGTAGTAACTGCGGTTTAGTAACTCATTGCGGCTTAGTTTACTATGGCCGTCGTTGTGTCCGAATATCACTTGATGATTCGGAAGTTCCAAAAAGGTAGGTTGCAGTATGAGCTGATGTCGTGTATTTAGGTGTCATATCTTCAGATGATTACGTGGATCTACTGTACTGGACATGCGAGAATTCGAGGCAATGAGAGAACGGGTATGTTTGCCTCACAGCATTGATCGTTGGATAGTTGAAGCTGGATAGGGGAAAGTGATTCGGTTTCTCAGAGATCGTCTGTTGGATGAAGAAGCTACAAATGATATTCAATATATCCAGCTATTTAAGAAGTGTGTGCATTTTGTACACATTGTGCAAGCAGAAGTGGATGCCCGAGGGGCAGAGTGAGGATTGTGTTTCCAGCGAACCACGAGAACCATCAGTATGCATACACTTCATTATCTGTTACGAGAGACTGAGCACCTATGGGTCTGTCTAGATGGCTATAACATCGGTTTAGTAAACAATAATGTCTTAGATTTCAAAGTTAAGATTGCTAGTCTGATCCTCTAAAAGGTTTGATTTATTTGTCTAAATTGCGAAGTGAATACCCTCCCATGACAAAACTATCCGTAAGAATTACTTTTTCACGTCTGATGAATTTATGTTTACATTTTTTAACTGCTGTTTAGTGTCACGGTTCATCATGCCCATTCTCTTGAGCTACAATCTGAATGTGTACATAATTTGATTTCTACAGGCACTACATAGACATCTATTATAAAGTCTCGCTAATTGTATGTATGCAGTATGTGAGTGTACATATGTATATATTTATATATGCATATACATATACTTGTGCACTTGTGTATATATATATAATATGTGTATTGTCTCCGTATTTATAGTATACTGATATTAAGACTGACAATTGTCTTGTTTTTGTATACAATATTTTGAAACAAAGAAGTAATAAATGAATTTCCTTCGTCTCTACTCACACAACATAAATCCTCAAGAACGGCATTGATAAACAATAAAAATGAATCATCATTATTACTAACATTGAATGTGGTTCTCTTCCTACAACTCCATCTCGGTTAAACGACAGTAAAAAATAAAAGGACTCAGTCTACAGATTTTAAAAAGGCTACAAGCAACTGTCATGTGTAAGTAACAGAATGACAACAACGAACACGACTGCAAATTAAACAAAAAGTTAATTTACAAACAAGCCTCCAAGATTTCAGCCCCAGGTATAAAAGCAAACATCGTGGATAATAAAAAGAAAATATCAGTCGAGGTCAAATGAATGTCCAATCGTAGGAAACAGTAGAGTACGTGAGTCCGCGCCCAAAACAGTGGTCACTGCAATGCAGAAGACTGGAAGTCCCTGAAAATACACACATTTCCTGACCAAAGACCGCAAAAAGTCTTACGAAAGCGTCCCATGAAACATAGCTCTGTTCTCTCGCAGGGAACTGCGCTGCCTTATGGTGTCATGGTTGGGTACAATCAAAGGCTAGCGGAGCAAACCGTAAACAAACCTGAACGAGTGACGAACAAATGTGTTCAGAAAAACGACCGGTTCGGTGGGAAGATGGCGCTCATAAGCTCGGGAGGGCAGGTCATCTAAGGGTAGCAGCCCTGAAAGAAAATGGCAACTCATTGCCTTGTGAGATTTGGCTGGGGACAGTCGAAGGCTAACGGAGAGCGAACCGTATACAAACGCTGGTTGAAAACGGATACACGTCCGAAAGATAAGCACCTGAGCTCAAAACGGCACTGAAAGTGTAACGTAGCTACCCATGCTGACGCTGCATGGACTAAATTTTATCATGAATATGTTTATTAATAATGAAATTCGATATGGTGCTACGCCTGAGAAGTCCCGCCGGGCAGGACGAGTGCCGGGCCCCATGCCTCGAAGGGGCCCGCTTTATGCGCTACGACGGTCCCCGCCTCCAACTCGGCACAGCAGCGAACGAGGTAACCGGGTTAAAGCTACTGGTGCGATACGGTCGAGTATTGACCATAAGAAATTAAATATCACCCAATGGAATGCGGAAGGTATCCACCACAAGAAGCAAGCACTCGCAATAAGACTTGCAGAAGACGATATAGACGTTGCGTGCATACAAGAAACGCACCTCAATCCCAGACACAAGTTCGAGATCAAAGGTTACCAGACCTTCAGAACAGACAGAGAAGGACACAAAGGTGGAGTCCTCACCCTAGTCAGAAATGGCATTCCAACCAAGCAGATGGAAGGAACAAAGGAAAACCCCGGAGCAGTTGAGATCATAGGTGTGCAAATTACGTGCAAAGACATACAGATCATTCTGTACAATCTTTACTGTCCAAGTTACACGCCGCTGTCACTAGAAACAATGAATATCAGTGAGAACTCATGTATTGTGGTCGGTGATTTCAACAGGCGCTCGGAGAGATGGGGGTACTCCGAAACAAACAGTAGAGGAGTTGAGGTGGAAGACTGGGAGATCGAGAACAATCTGTTCCTCATCAACGCTCCAGACGATCCACCAACTTTCTACTCGAGAACGTGGCACACAACGAGTACCCCTGATTTGGCCTTTGCAACAAGCGATATATCCACCAAAGTAGTCCGTACGGTTACCCACCAACTAGGGGATAGTGACCATAGACCTGTCAAATTGCAAGTAGACCTCAATTTCGTACCTGAGCCCAAAATGTGGTTGCCACGGTGGAACTATAAGAGAGCCAATTGGAAACAGTATGGAGCACTGACTGATGCAAATGTTGAACGAATCAACATGCATGACAAGAAAAACGTGCGAATCGTGGCAAGGGAACTGTCAGAAGAAATCCTGAAAGCGGCAAGGGAAACCATCCCAGAGGCGCAGAAAGGATTACAAGCCATACTGGACAGCAGAGGTTCAGAAGCTTGAAAAAGACCTTGAGAAGACAAGGGGTGAGGCAGAGCAAGCACAGTCAGTGGAGACAAACACTGTCTACAAGGCGGCAGCAGCAAAATACAGAAGAGAGGTAAAACGAGCGGCGAGACAGAGTTGGCTCAAAACAACCGAATCCCTGAACCTCGATAGGGACGGCCATAAACTGTGGAAGCTGGCCAAAGCGCTGAGCGACGAAAACACCAGCAGACCACCTATAGTCCTCGAACAAGACAAGAAGATGGCTTCGGGTAGGGAAGCAGCAAACATCCTGATGCAACAATATGCCGAAGTCAGAAGAGTAAGCATAGCAAAGGAAAAGTTGATGCCACAAGAGAAAGCTCGGGCCCTCCAAGGCAGCGAGAAAAGCAGATAGTCACATAACGGACACATTCACCAGTAACGAGCTGGAAGAGGCTTTAAGGGACCTGAAACCAGAAAGTCGCCCGAAAAGATGGGATCACCAATGAAATGCTTAAAAACTTGGGAATCAGAGCAAAGGTCGCTCTACTGTCCGTTCTCAACATGTCGTGGAGAACAGGCATAGTACCGAAAGAATGGAAAGAAGCAATCATGGTGCCCATCCTAAAACCAGGCAAAATAAACTGACCCAGCGAGTTACAGACCAATAAGCCTCCTAAGCTGCACGGGCAAACTTATGGAGCGCATGGTGAACAAACGCTTATCCTGGCACTTGGAGAGCAAAGGGCTGCTTATTGCACAACAAGGCGGTTTTCGGAGATACAGATCCACAGAGGATCAAGTAACCTACATTGTCCAGGGAATCGAGGACGGTTTCCAAGAAAAGAAACAGACACTGGCGGTCTTGGTAGATATGGAGAAGGCTTTTGACACAGTCTGGAAAGAAGGATTAAGGCTAAAACTGCTCACCCTCGGCGTAAAGGGAAGAATGTACAATTGGCTCGATAGATACCTAGAGAACAGAACAGCAAGGGTTCAGGTTCAGGGGTACAAAAGTATGAAGGCCACACTGGAGCAAGGAGTCCCACAAGGAGGAGTGCTCTCACCGACTCTCTTTCTAGTCTTCGTCAATGACATTGCAACATGCCTCCCAGAACGAGTTCACTCTGCCATGTATGCCGACGACTTGGCAATATGGGCGAGAAAAGAGTCAATGCCCACAGCAGAAAATCGACTGCAAGCTACATTAAATAACCTTGAAGTGTGGTCAGCAAAGTGGAATATGAAAATAAATCCTTCAAAGACCACTTACACTGTGTTCTCCCAGAATAACAAGGATTACAAGATAACGCTTAAAGTCAATGGGCAGAACCTTCCAGAAAATAAACCCCAACGTACCTAGGAGTCACACTCGACAGAAAGCTGACTTGGTGCACCCAGATCGAAAATGCTACGGCAAAAGCGAGACACAGGCTAACAATGATGCGTAAACTCGCAGGTTCCACATGGGAAGCAAACAGCAGAATTCTCAAGACACTTTACTCTGGTAGAGTGCGACCGGTCCTAGAGTACGGTATGGCAGCGTGGAGCAATGCATCGAACAAGCAATTCGCAAAAGTGAGCAGCAGTCAAAACCGGGCCCTACGCATTATCACTGGAGCCATAAAGTCCACGCCCATCAAGGCGATGGAGACCATCACAGGCATCCAACCAATGACTGACCGAAGGGACAAGAAAGTAGTAGTACTTGCGGAAAAACTCAAACGGCTCAAATCGCATCCAATGCATGAAAGAATGTTTCAATCAGGAAAGTGGAGAATACAGAGATCTAACTTCGTTAGAATCTCTAACGCACTGACCACAGACCACCCAGTACTGTCCAAATGCACAGCTAAACCAATTCCGGCAATCGACAAGTGCCCGCCATGGAAAACAAAAAATGCCAGAACTAAGGGAATCAATCCCAGGCATAATGAGTAAAAGGGACCAAACGAACCTCGACAGAAAGACTGCGGCAGAGGTGCACATAGAGTCAGAGTACCCTGAAAATGAGTGGACGCACGTCTACACGGACGGATCGGCAAATAACGCAATAAGCGACGGCGGAGGAGGAATAGTGCTTAAAATCTCCAAGAAAGTCACGGTCAAGAAAGCGATTGCAACTGGCAAATACTCGAATAACTACCGAGCTGAGGCAGAGGCAATCAAAAAGGCGGCCGAAATGATCTTGGAGAGAAGAAACACTACACGCAACAAGGTCGTGATATTCACCGATGCTCTATCGGTCATCACGGCACTCAAATGCGTCGGCAAAACTGAGATGAATGAGCTCAAAACGTCCCTCGCTGAACTAACGAGTTCACTCAAACGCACTGTCATCCAGTGGATACCGTCACACTGCAACATTAGGAGAAACGAAGCGGCCGACAAGCTAGCCAAAGGGCGGGCGATCCCCAGACTGATCCCCGAGATCAGCTTGAGGAAGTCAAAACAACCATCGGTTGCACTTTTCCGAAGCAAGTGGGAAAAGACCACCCGCAGTACACAGACAGTGACGGTTACTATGGTCTCTCGCGCTGTGAACAAGTTACCATTTTCGCCTCCTGGCCACAACAAGCTCCAGACCCACATGTTCCATAAATTTAAAATTGGCACAACTAGCCTGTGCCATGCAATATGCAGACATGACGGCAAAACCCGTCTTGCAAGACTGCCCACGTTTAGCAGGTATCGGAAGAGTAATTCACAACACACGAGCTTCGCAAAAGCTGTACGGAGGACGGAGTCCCAAAAACAACATTTAAAATTTCCCGGATAGAAGTTGGTCCCCCAGGCTGGGCCGGGAACGCAAGAGAGAGAATGTCCAATCCCCCGAGTGGTTACGGACCCAAATTGGGGGTGTAAAAAATAGAACCACTGTTACCTGCCACGCATGTCATAAGAGGCGACTAAGGAAGTTTGGATGAAATCGGTGACGTGTCCTAAGCATGTAGAATCTATGAGTTTAGGGGCCTACAAACTAATGTACAACGTATACACGTTCTTGGCAAAATCAAACATATCAAAAAGAGTGATTAAAATTGGTCGTAAAGAACGAACGCAAAAAAAGAAGAATGTCCAATTACAAAGAACGATCAGCACCATTGATGTCTTTCCCAAAAAATGAAGGATATTAAACAGAATCCCAGATGGGGTGGTGTTACCGTAAGACAGAAAATAGAACGCAGATGAAATATTCCGATTACTGGAGGCTCGCCATCAAAAATTGATTACAATGTATTTTCCATACATCTGTTCCTCGTTCTTTTAGCGCATTCTGACGTGTAAATGTTTGAGCATCTCTTGTTATTAATTTCTCATTGGTAGCTCAATCGTCCATCGTACCAGTTCCCTATTTAATCCTTCATGTTTGAATCTTCAGCTGAACTCCATCAATGTCTTGTTACGTGGTCAAGATACTCTACTTCTATTTACTTCAGATATTGAGCAGAAATCTACATTTATTGTCAAATTTTTTCCCAGAGAATTTTGACACGTAAAACTGACGGAAATGTTGCAAGAGGTGGGGCACTAGCCAACGTAACACAAAGCTTATATCAGTATAGTCAACGTTTGGGAACGTTTATATCAGTATAGTCAACGTGGCATAAAGTGTATATCAGTATAGTCAACTGGGACTTTATATCAATATATCCCCGTACAAAAGTTTATATCAGTATAGTAACTGACATAAAGTTTATCAGATATAAACGTGACATAAAGTGTAACGTTATTCCGTGACATAAGTTTATATCAGTATAACCAACGTGGCACGACGTTAATCAGACAAATAAGTGACCAAGTTAAATCAGTACATCCATTAAGACACAATGCTAACATCAGTACATCCATCAAGAACTGCTAACATCAGTACATCCATCAAGACACAATGCTAACATCAGTACATCCATCAAGACACAAAGTTGACATCAGTACATCCATCAAGATACAATGCTAACATCAGTACATCCATCAAGACACAATGCTAACATAAAGTATACCCAAACGTGACACAAAGTTAACATCAGTACATCCATCAAGACACTATGCTAACATCAGTACATCCATCAAGACACAATGCTAACATCAGTATAGCCAACGTGACAAAAATTTAACATAAATACATCCATCAAAACACAAAGTTAACATCAGTACATCCATCAAAACACAATGCTAACATCAGTACATCCATCAAAACACAATGCTAACATCAGTACATCCATCAAAACACATACTAACATCAGTACATCCATCAAAACACAATGCTAACATCAGTACATCCATCAAGACACAATGTTAACATCAGTACATCCATCAAAACACAATGCTAACATCAGTACATCCATCAAAAACTGATACTAACATCAGTACATCCATCAAAACACAATGCTAACATCAGTACATGCATCAAGACACAAAGTTAACATCAGTACATCCATCAAGACACAATGCTAACATCAGTACATCCATCAAACACAATGTTAACATCAGTACATCCATCAAACACAATGTAAACATCAGTACATCCATCAAGACACAATGCTAACATCAGTACATCCATCAAACGCAATGCTACATCATTCATCCATCAAGACACAATGCTAACATCAGTATCATCCATCAAGACACAATGCTAACATCAGTACATCCATCAGGACACATGCTAATATCAGTACATCCATCAAGCCCAAATGCTAACATCAGTACATCCATCAAGACACAATGCTAACATCAGTACATCCATCAAACATAAAGTTAACATCAGTACATCCATCAAGACACAATGCTAACATCAGTATGGCAACGTGACACAAGCTAACATCAGTCATCCATCAAGACACAATGCTAACATCAGTACATCCATCAAAACACAATGCTAACATCAGTATGGCCAACGTGACACAAAGCTAACATCAGTATAGCCAACGTGACACAAAGCTAACATCAGTACATCCATCAAGACACAATGCTAACATCAGTACATCCATCAAAACACAATGCTAACATCAGTATGGCCAACGTGACACAAAGCTAACATCAGTATAGCCAACGTGACACAAAGTTAACATCAGTACATCCATCAAAACACAATGCTAACATCAGTATAGCCAACGTGACACAAAGTTAACATTGATATGGAAGTAGCGAAAAATATGATCATTTATGCTGGGTGAGTCGACAAGACACTTACTTGAACGATATACAAAATTATCCAAAATAAAAACATAATGAACGAGTACACGGGTTAAACTAATCAGGTGTACACACACGCAACAAGGGACTCCTAAATATCTCGGATACGTAGTCTTCTTGAGGGGTTCTGGACTATCCAGGGAGTCTATAAAGAACACAGCCGAGAAAAGATCAGGAAAAGTGAAGAACTGTTGAGACCCTGTGTCACGAGGAGCGAAGAGGAATAAGTCGTACGTATGTAATATATGAATTTGGAACTAGGTTGTTCATGCACAGAGTACATTTGTATAGATTGGATATTTTTTTTCCGAATGGAAAATTTGTCTGTTTAGTATCTGGAAACATTTCCTGTAAAGTTGGAGAATGCAAATATGAATACTATGTTTATTATAAACGTTCGTTGTGTCTCACACAGGATAAGACCATTAGTTCGTTAATGGGCCGTTTTTATGATCTCATACCCACCAGCAAATAGTGTTTAGTTGCCTAAAACAACTCATGTCTGCTCAATCTTGCAGATCTGGGCAATAGCTACACGTGATCATAACAAAACTAAAGATATCGAAAGTACATCGCTGACACAGGATATAACTACCCCACCTACCCCCATCGGGTAATTCCAAAAAAGACGACTTACGCCTCGAGCCAGACGATGAAAAATCGATGCGCTTGCGGCGCTAGTTCAGATCTGACAACCAGAATTCTGAAGTCACGGCACGGACTAGTTTTTTTGTGTCCTCCTTTAATAAACATAAAAATAACTTGTCATGATCTACACGTTTTATCTTACTTAGAGTAATTGGTTGGGAGGTAGTGCTGACTCACACACATACATTCTGTACGAACCATCTATGTTTCTGGACATCGATCAGCTAACGTAGCTTCGTCGGCTCTAGGAAGAAGAAGGACATCTAATGATATTCTTCTTATAGCTTGCAATGCATTTTGCTAACGATTATTTTGCCATTATCGACAAAGAAGAAAAGTTAACCCAACATAAAGAGTGCCATAGTAAGCTAAATGATAGAAAAATGTCAACTTAAATGATGAAATAAGAGAGGCCATGATTATCAATCTAAAGCAGAGAAAATTGAATTAACTGAAAGAGAAAATTGAGTTAACTGAAGAAAAATTGAAGCTAACTGAAAGAGAAAAATGTACCTTCCTCGGAGTAAATATTTAACATAAATGAGAGAAAAATCAACCTAAAATACAAAATTAGAAAGAAAAGCAAATATAAATGACTAAATGAAAGTGAGAAACCAAACTAAGAGAGCAAATCCGACTAAATTATACAGCAAAGTCGATCTAAATAAGAGAGAAAAGCAAATGTAATTGACTAACTAAAAAAAAATAAAAGTAAATCTAATTGACTAAATGAGAGAAAATCATCCAACATGGGAGAGAAAAGTACACGCAAATATAAGACTATAACTAGCAGAGTGGAGAAATGACATAGGACAGTTATGGGCTTTGCACATCAATGTGCATTATTTAACTCAGGTAGATGATTCCTATAAATCCATTAAAAGTCCTAGACATTATTTTCAGAATGAAAACATAAGAATGGATGCAGTAGCATTTTCATAAGATGTAAAAAAAAACAAATGGGATGACCCTAGCAAAACCTTTCCAACTAGAAAGAACTCCAATTTCAGAGCAGAGGAAGTGTTCCTATTACATACACTGCTAATCTTCATATGATCAGATCAACAACCTTCAGTCAAGATAACTTTGTTACTAACTACAGATCCCTACTTAGTGTTCCCTATTAATTCAGATACAAGATATTTGTAGGTTCAATCCCATAGTTGACATTCCATGCATGAGTAAATAATTGACCCTCTTACCTCCTGCATACTAGGATCTAGACATGATCGCAGAAGAAAATTATGAATCGTTACTGGAGCTAATACCTTCAGCTGAACACACCACCATGCTTGCATTAAAGTTGTCAGATTCCGTTATGAAACACAATGGGGCATGTGTATACATAGAATAGGTCTGAAAATGTGTATTATCACTGGATTCATGAACACACATCATCTCTCTGCTTGTGAGCATAGAAAATGATCATGGGGAAGGGGGAGCATTTTCCTTCTATTTAGGATTGATGCTTATAAACAAATAGGCAATCTGACCACTATTTAACTATTATTAGAATGTGTACACTTTCACATCTTCTGTGGGCAACCTATGTGCTTGTTTGCACCAAGTATTATCCAATCGATTCTATAACCAATAATTATTGATCTTTATTTCTATTTTATCTTAGCGCGTTGTTCACATTGCTACATGATTCGGTCATTGCTTCTTCTTCCCCTGTCTGCATTTCTAGCATGTCTTGTGGATGCCACAGGACAATTATTTATCTGTAAAATTAAGACAGTACTATTGTCTTTGAAGGGTTTCACAAAATTATACTGTGCTCAAATATCTGAAACCTAACGCTTTGCTTCCTATTCTGTGCCCCATTTAAAAGATTGGCAGGTGTTGCAAACCCTCACCCTTCAGTACGACAGGCAAACCACTACCTGAGACCACCTCACCTATTTAAAGAAAATATAGTTACTTACAGCTCTGTCAGAATGTCCAAAGTCAATTTTGAGTTGACCCATGGCCTTGATAATAGCTATCATGGACTGGATTGCATTACTGTAAACTACCGGTTTGTACTGCAAACATTCCTCTTGTGAGTATCCTTTTTCATGAATAATTCTGTCAGAAGAAACAATATGATACAGTTGAATACATAAATTTGTTTAGTCAATAACAGAACTTATCACAACAACAAATAAATTTCTTCTTTGCGTTGTTCTTTCGACCAATTTTAATCTCTTTGTGATATGTTTGATTTTTGCCAGAACGTGTATCGTTGCACATTGGTTTGTAGGCCCCTAAACGCATAGACTTCTACATGTATAGGACATGGGCATCCGATTTCAGCCAAACCTTCTTAGTGCCTCTTCTGACGTGTGGCAGGTAACAGTGGTTCTATTCTTTACACCCCAAATTTGGGCCCGTAACCACTCAGGAGAAATAAATGTCTAAAATATCAGAACTGAAAGCATCAATAAAGGAAAATGAACTATACTGCATAGCACTTAAGATAGGGTGGCAAATCATGCTGTATTCTTGTGGCTTAAATCATAACCTATGGTTGAAGTGACTTAGAATGTGACAATATATTTATCTTAACCTTTTGATTGCATGCATAGAGCCGCAGAAGTGTGGTATTATCGGTGGATAATTAGTGGTGGGCAATGAACGCAGTGAGCACTATCTTAACTATAGTACTTTGAAGCAATGCATAGTGGCTCTACATTAAATTTTGACTTATTCTCTCCAAACCTGGGTAGGCAGACAATCTCCAGACATTCCAGCAACAAATTGCCAGCACCAACAGAATTTAAACACAAACAAAAGTTTAGAACAAGCTCATGCATTGTCTGCGGCAGGCAGTGGGTGTCCAGACTACCCTGTGTGAAAAATTGGTTACATGAAGGCATCAACATCACCAACACACTAGAACAGAAAAACATTAAAGGAGGAACCAACAAAACCATCATTCTCCAAATAGCAAACTCTCACTTAAGATTGTGCGTTTTAACATCAGTGGCATAAACCAAATAAAAGAAGATTGAACTTGCTAAACTATTAGGCAATGGGTACCGTAACAAATAAGGGTTTGTGGTTCAAATTTGGTAATTTGTTTTTTTCTGGGAGCTCTTAATACTTGTACATTGTCTATTTATTGATCATATTCATTGCTTCCCTGGGGTTCTTTTACAAAAACTCCTTGTTCTCATCTAAACTATTTGACAAAATGCATGTGTCCTTCTTACTTCTTCTTTGAATGCTCCATATCGGCCACTTGTTAACCACTCTGTGTGATTTGTATGTAATACAAGTCTAAGAGCGATTGTACGTTGTGCCAATTATGCACCTACAAGTAGGTGAGAGCATCCGATTACTGCTATGCTTTTTATTTACTAAGGTAGCTTCCCTAGGCCCCTACCTCAGTCAATTCTTACGACATGGTTTGTAGGTCGCAGTGTTACTATTCTTTGCTCCCTTATGGGCCCGGCAACACAGGCAAGAGACCATCTAACGCCATTAAACTGTCCTTTTAGAATACACCATAAATGTCTATAAGTGCACTGATTTCCATGGTTATCTACATCCAGGGATATGTCACACAACAACAACACACAGATGTACAAACATGGCCTATATGACATACTGAAGGCAAATATATAATTTACAATATATAGTCTCCCTCAGACAATGTGCAACCAACCAGAACTACAGCACACCAAATTATACTTGCTGGTTATCATAACAGACAATAGCATAATGAAATGTTAACACACAAGGGTACTTCTTTCTTTTGTCGTCACAGTGTTACCGGAATGTTGCCCAGTGTCATGGTTTTCGTCTTGTGCTGCTCTAGTGGCTTGGGTATTAGTTATTTTTGCTTTTTGGCAGGAATCTGCTTTGTCATCTAACCATCTTTTAGAGCACATCTTTTCTCTTTTTTTACAAAAATAAGTACGTCATCAAGCTAAACCACATAATTTGGAGAAATGGACCATTCTGCATTGATTGATAGGACAATCATTGCACTTGCACTTTGGCAAATAACCATGTGTGCTCTATCCTCTTTCTTACACAGGAAGATCTCCGTAAAAGTACATAGCCTCTGAAGCACAAGTGAGAGTCCACAATGTATTTTTAGGCGTGACAATTTTTAGTAATTTTATTGTTATTATTATTAATGTTACCACTAGTAACAACTGTTATAACAAAGAAATGATGGTAGAATGTTGTGCAATCTGAAGAAATTTTCAAAGAATCATAAAGCAGAGTGATCTAAGTTACGGCAAATGGTACCAGAAATAAGGTAAACCTGGGAAAATAAATTACTAGAGATGAAAAATATCGGACTAACTGCTAGTAGAGAATGGGTTGCTGAGATAGAACTATATGGAGAAATTGGTTGCAGGTTTATAATAGGAGAGAATATAATAATACATTTTGTTTTAAATATCATACCTCAATAATAAAATGGGAATGAACAAGTCCACACAGTTTGCAGGAATTCACATATTGTTCCCATATGAAAAAAGCAAACTGTGTACACATTCACATATTGGCATTTCAAAGTTGAAGAGTGAGTACCTATCAGAACATTAACAAGTTCAAGGACTGTGATTTTGAATGCTATTACAGTCTCCTAAATCTTATTGTTATCCAAAATAGATGTCGGAGATGGATCTGACATTTATACTCATGGAGATAACTCTGTCATGAAAACCACTGAGATGGACACAGTAGAAGACCCAAATGACATAGAACAAGACTGAAAAATGAATCACTGCTGGAACAAAATACATAGGATGATCAGAATAGAAGAATGTGTTATGTTGCTGGCCTTAGCGCATACATAACAGGCTAGAGAGAGAGGAGGAAAATCTAAGTCATACACATACATGTCCTAACATCATCAATAAATTGTTCTTATCTTAACCACATTTGCGATAGCGTGGAGAGTTAGTTTTCTATCCTGTCCAGGTTGTATCGCTTGACTCTGTTCATGCTTGCAGGAGCAATGTTATCTATCCATTGTTCTTAGCCTGCTCATGTTCTGCACCCTGAGTGTCGATTATTGTAGGCATCCTGATGGTAGTAAATTGTTATGTCTCAAAAATATGGAATGTTTACAATATGTAGTCACCATATATTCATCTTTACAAAACAAATCACTGATAAACGGGTATCAAATAATAAGAGTTGTTGCAACACTCAAAATGATTCTTCATTAATTAATTATGAGAAATTAATGTTGACAACGCAATATCAATAAGATTTATAATGGCAATAAAATAAATATTTGATGATGTGGCGTCAATGATTCTAGAGTTAAAGATAAATTGGTTATTGTTACAGAACGACTTTAAAGCACACCAGGCGACTCATAGGTATTATGTCTTCCCCAGCAGATATTGAAGGGTAATAATGCTGATGGTTCCATGCTAGCTATTTAAACAAGTTTCTCATTCTGCTACTCAGGCATCCAGTTCTGCATGTAAAATGTGTGACTCTAAACTTCCTAAACCGCTGGATATATTCAACATTAATTTCTGAGTCTTATTCAATAGGTGCTGATCAATCAAAGGGCGTCCCCCTATCCATCTTCCTGACTATAGGTTCTGTTGATGCAAGCCTGTCTGCTCTCTCACTGCATGTCCAGGATGGTAGATACATGTAAGCCAGATACATGTAAGCCACACAAGGTTGCAAGTCTCAATAAATGGCAACCAATCGCACCGCAACCTGTTGTTCTGATGTATCAAACGTGAGTTGCGCACAGTAAAAGAAGTCTTAGAGAGCCATTGGAGGGCAGCAGTAACTGTCTCAACCTTCATCCTCACACTGGAAGTAGTTGTCTTGTATGCTGGAAATGGATTTCTTCTCCACGTGCACAAGGTAGAAAATACCAATCTGATTTCTTACCACAATGCACAGACCCATCCACATAATCTCCTGCGTTATCAGCTATGAGATGCTTAATTGAGTCACACGTTTCCATACTGTCCCAAGAGTAATGATACCTTTGTAGAAGTTTGATATGCTCCTACCTATCAGAATTAATTTTTCCACTTTAGGTCATTAGATAGTACCTGTGGCTGAGGAGCGTCTGGCCAAATAGATTAATGCGCCTGCTCCCATTTGGAAGACCTGGGTTTGATCCCAAGTAAGGTCATGTTTTTCTGTCAGGGCATAAAGAAAAATTATAACCTGAACAGTTTCGCAGTGACTGCACTAGCAATGCGGCCATTAAATTCATCAGACTCATGTCCCACCTACCCAACAACGTCTTAAAAAGCGGTATTACATGCAGGAAAGACAGTTTTGGTGGGTTATGTTTAGTAACTGTGGTTAACTAGCCACTTATACTTTCAGCCTGTGTCATCCATGACATGCCACACATGATTCTCATGCCCTAATGAGTATTCTTGTGTAGTGGGTGTCTTTGATCTGCGGTGACCCAAATAAATATTATTTAGTTTGGCCAAAGCATGATAGGAACATTCTTCATTGTGAAAGAAAAGAACTAGAAGTACGGTAATTTGACAAAGTAGAGCAACAGATAGCAAGGTTCTAAAAGCAATGGTAAACTACTGATTGTGTAAGTTATGCCTAGAAAAACAACAACTCGTTTACTGTGGTTAATGGCTACGTCCTGTAAAGGATATGCCACATTTTCATTTTCAGAGCAACAGACTGTTGTACTTTGTAAAACTACTGTACATTCTGTTTTCCTCTTCAGACTTTTATACACAGTTGTCTGGCAGTTTACAGCATTTAAAAAATGATTTAATAAAACTAATGATGACATTCCAAGTAAAAATAGTGGAGGTACATTACTTACTTCATCTGTTTGACAATTGTACTCTTTCCTGATTCACCAGCCCCTGTAATAATCCAGGAAATATACTTGTTACAATATTATTATAAACCTACTGCAATCATAAATTACAATTTTTTTTACTGAAAGGATTTTTTTTTTATCAAGAGGAAACTAGAATTGGAAGAGAAGATAGAAACATTTACAGATGGATATATATACATACATATATATATAAAAAATTTGCCAATAATAATATTCTGATAGTGTGTAGCAACAACTCTTATTAATAGTAGTATATCAATAATTCAGTCTCACGGCATTTACTAGCACTCATAGCCACAGGATATCACACAATCATAGCAAACAATATTGGCAATGAATTATGTAGCAGTAACATTTATATATTTGATATATTCCGAACAGCTTTTAACTAACATTATTACTACAATGTATTCTAACTTCGAGTTTTCTGCAGATTTTGCTAAAATTAACAGCAAAATTACCAAAATTTTCTATTTGTTAATGGACATAATTGTTCACTGATACACACAGACATCATGTATAATCAGAAAGGGTCTTTTTTTTCCCCAATCCCGAAGCACTTGAGCTTTCAGCTCTTCGGCTCGGTGTCATGGACATCGTAACCCTTCGGTGACACGAACACCGTGAACCTGGGATCAGAAAGGGTCTAAAGACAAAGGAATCACTTTATTGCATCTCAAGTTTTACCCCATATGGATTGGTCCCTCTCCACAGAAACGGCACGACGCCTGCCGAAAGTATTGCATAAACTCTGTAGCTCCGGTAACTTTCCTAGGAATCACCTTAAAATATACACTCATGAACAGAACAATGCTGCCCGGAATCGAACACATGACCTTCAGAACTTAAGGCAACAGCAATAACACAGAGACCCAAAAACTGTAAAATCTTATAATGTAATGTTTTATTTTACTCTATTTATGAAGCTCCTTCAGAAAACACAAAATTATATTACAAGTTTATTAAGATGATGAAACAAATTAGTTACTTGATACACTAAGATAACGTAACTAATCCCACTTCTCTCACGTAAGGTTATAATTGCTAGAACATGGTGCCTAGTCAATTCTCAGATTCAGGAATATATTTGAAAAATCATCAATTTCAATGCTGACAACTACAACATAATCAGTTAAGTATCAATAATCTTATCTACTAATAAGTTTTAGTTGTCTGTGTGGTGCCAGGCGCAAGGAAAGCAAAGAATAGCACCACTGCGATATACAAGGCATGTCATAAGAGGCGACTGATGTAGTACCTAGGAAGCTACCTAGTAAATAAAAGCATCACAGAAATCGGATATGCTGGCCTACTTGTAGGCGCATAACTGGCACAATGTACAATCACGCTTAGGCTCAGACAACATTCAAATCACATAGAGTGGTTAACAAGTGATTAGGGAGTATTCAAGGAGTATTCGAAGAAGATCTGCTAATAGGTTTTAATCAACTGTTGATTACAATCACTGGCATCACTATTGGTCAGAATATAATCAGTGTAAGTAAGGAACACTTTTTCATACTTCAAGGTACATTGGGTAATATGGTGTTGGCCCATATATTGACCGTCAGCATACGACGGGTGATGTAGTCAATATCAGGCCGGCCGCCTTTATTCCCAGTGCTTTTCCTAGTACCTAATTCAGGCTGAATTGACCTGATAGCTGTCAAGGTCCGAAAAATATTCTCAACTCTATATCTGTGATCTTTCTGGCAAAAATGTTTGCAGGATTCTCCTAAGACATTTATTTTGACAGATATAAACGTATGCATACTGCCTTCTGTTATTTTCCAGCAATTGCTATTTTTTAAGCAATATTCTGAGAATGTTAATTCGATATATTCTAAGCTTGGTTTTCAAACAAAATCCTTTTGATTCCATGTTTTTTAAGCATGGCAAAAACATGGTTTGCTTATTCTTGCTGCTACATCCTTTTCTGATTCCATTATTTTTTTTTGATTGCTGCTTCACTGTTCAAACAGTTAAACAAAAATTGGAACTGCATGAAATGAAAATAGAAATATATGCCATTTAGTGAACATATTTATAGATTAAATAAACTATTCAGATTACTTTGTAAATAAATCTAAATTTTTTAATGACATTACATGGGAACTTCCATTAAATAAGGAACTCAAAATAGATTAACAAAATAATTAAGTAATAGGACCATTTTTGAAATAAAGGAAACACACAAGAACAAATTGTAATACAATCTTCAATCAAAAATTTATCTTAGTCAACATAATTCATACCTTTTTTTTTAATGTTGAAAACAAAATTTTGACAGAAAGTGAATGACAGACAAAGAAAGTCAACACAAAATGAACTTCAAGAGCAGAGATTTGTCTGCTGTAAACCAAAAAACTGATGGTTACATTTTCAAAGTGTACACAGAAATATGGATTATAGTGATAATGTAATGATGTATTATTTATTATCTGCATGATGTCTATGTCTCTTTGAATATGAGAGAGAGTAGTCAAGGTTTTGAAGGCAGTCCTTTCTTATATGACTAATGAATGTTGCTTGCTGTTCTGTTACTTTTCTTCATTGTCATTCTTTTATCAGTCATCCAACCACAAAATCTGTAACTTTTGATGTTTTTCTGTAAAGTCTCTGCAGTTGATTTCATGATTGACCTTGATATAGATAGTATTCATCCCCATCCCAGAAACACAACTTTATTGCTGTGAGTAGCTTTTTTTTTTTTAAATTGTTCATTCACTGTCTATGACTGTTATCTATAAATCAGTACTGGTTCTACAGGGTCATATGGGAAAACCTGGTGCAATGATGTCAATCCTTCACCTTTAGTTGATAAGAAGCAATGCCATGATAATAGATCTGATTTTCACATGTTCATATTTCTATATTTGCATATGTCCTGATCTCTCCTGTATTCTGTGTCATAGCTGACACTATTTCTTCAGCAGATGGGTTCTGTTTTCTGTCTGGGTAGTCTCTAATAGACTTTCCATCTTCCAATAGTCATGGTGAGGTAGCAGGTAAGATTTACAGAGGATTCCTTCTCTATTGATAGTGCTTATAACACCAGATGTTCCCATTATTGAAGATATGGAATATTTCATTTTGAGCACTAATGCTACCTATCGATCCGCTTCATTCTGCTAGGAAGACAACCCTGCTTAGTCTACAACTGCTTATTCGACCAATAATAAACTAGCTAGGATCACAGTTGGCACTAATGTCTGACGTTTGTTAGACTACCCATCAAAAGTGGATATGTCACTCTGCCAGGGTACATTGTAGTATAATTAATGCCACTTCACTGACATGTCTCTAGTCAGATATTTTGTTTATAATAGAAACAATATAATTTAATTATACTTTTGTTGTCCAATGTTGTTGCCCAAATCTAAACACTTTTTTGTAATGCAAGAAACCACTGATGCTGTTTAACATTATATTTATTATATGACTCTAATTCAGATAAACACATTTTGGTTTTCTTGAATGACACAAAAGTGTTGATTGATACACAAATCTTCCCATCAAAAACAAAACATAAAATTGATGAATAAAATTCTTAAATAATGACCCAATACATACCCAAACTCAGCTTCAAAATCGTATTAGCAGTTCAGATTTGCACATTGCTACAGATATTCCTGTATGTTAAAGTTATAGACCAGGATTTTACGTTGTATATATACAGTCAGGAGATTTGTGAGAGAATATTATGTCACAAAAATCAAATACTGTTAAGTAAGTCTCAGCCATGACTCTGAAAATATGTAACTTCATAGACAGCTTTGTGACTAACATCATTTGGCATTATACTATACCCTGACATTCTTCATACACTTGCATGTAAATTAGTGGTCACAGTTTCAAACAGACCCTGGTCGAACCAACCTCAATTGAGTACCAAAGAAACATTGGAAATTGACTTCTAATTAAAGTTTCTGCATGTTTCTCTTGCTAGGAGAGAATGCATCTCAGTTTCTTCTTAAGAGTATGTGATATAGAACCCACTACCTTTCTTTCTGATGGAATTTGTGCCCAAACACCCATAGTTCTTTTGGATCTTTTAGAGTATAGAGAATGGCAGACTTTTCTGTTTCACTTTGCATGTCTTTAGAGATCAAACTTGGGACTTTCATATGTATTCTTAAATGATCTGAGCAGCATATCTAGTGTTCCAGTGTCTAGTGTGTCTTTATGTTGTCTGAAGGTTTCATGTACAAAGTGATTTGAGGTTTTACCTTACGATTGTATTTTTGAGAATTTATCATGTAGTATATAGTTCTGCAGCCTTTTGAGTTTTTACCCTGAGTAAGGATTTTGTACTTTCTTGAGGGACTCCCTGTCTCTTGCCTGCATATCTTTGTCGTTCAGTTAGTTACACAATTCTTGTCAATTTGGCAAAAACGGGCTATCCTAACATTAATGTGTGATTTTTACACATTGTAATTGTTGCTGTAACATAATTATCATAATAACAGTTTGATATATTCACTTCTTGTTCTATTGGAGATGGACGATAAAACGTAGGTCCTGTGTATAATTTAAGCAAGTAAAAGAAACCTCGGCAGTTCAGAATCGAGAAGAGCAGGCTGGAAAGCTGTTGCCCGAGTTAAATTCGTTAGTGAGGATTAATAATAAAATTCCTACAAGATACTTCAGTCTTCACTTAACTTCACCATCTTCAAAAATTACATCGGAGACGCTAGTGGGTGCTATGGGGTTTGTGCACTGCAGCCGACATCTTTCTGTGTAAGAGAGAGAGAGATCGGAGCACACATGGTTACTCACCAAAGTACAATTGATCATATCAATCAATCAATTATTTCGTGTTCAATTAATCAGACTAATTAATAATTTAATTAATTTTTTCCTAATTCTTCATGCTTTTATTCTACTACAACTATTATACTAAGCTTTGTCATTGTTATTGTTCTTGAAACTTTTGTCCCAATATGTAGAAAAATCTAGCTCAAAATTAATTACGCTAAAAACCTAAACAAAATTTGGTTCAAAGCGACTTACCAAGCAGCAGCAATTTCACTTCTCGTGCAGCTTTTTCTCCATCCATCCGCAATGATTTGTCGATCTGTTTTGATCGCTCTACAGCACCTTATCCTCATGGCTGGTAACACACCCCATTTTGGGAGCTTTGGTACACAGTTTGCCTTCGAAAAATCTATAACAATTACGATAAATCCTAATTAAATTCTAAGTCAAATGAACGTGTAAACCTGTAAGCACATTCATCAGGTATATCCAACAGTTGCTCCTGACACTGAAAACACTGAATGTCTAAGAAATTGTGCTTCCTCTTAGCATTAGTGCGAATAGTGTGTATTCGTTACTCAAATACTTGTTTTCAATGGGTCGGAAAGTACCGAATAAAACAAGGGAAAAGTATTCGCTACTTTTTCACTATTATTTCGCCAGCTGTTATCAACAGACATTCAGTTATCAGTTATATGAGACTTATCATCACAGCACTCCGGACATGTCCATATGTGCTCCGATCTCCGCCTCGGCAAATCCAGTAGCGTCCAGCGGTCCAACACGCCAGTTCAATGTTGATTAATCAATCTCTTTGCATATTTAATATGTCGTTCTTTTCGGGCTACACCAATATTGACACCCATCTTTCTCAGTCTTGTCAGTGAGTGAGATTCACAGCCCTGAAACTTCTCTTCTCGGAAGACTCTCAATGCGAGAAGAATGTAATTTCGATCCATGGCAGCTCCATTGTATTGCTACTCAGATTTAATGGATACACGGTAAAGGTCATCCCGCATAAGGGGATACAGAAGTAACAGAGGCAGGAAGATATCATGTACGAAGCGCACACAAAACCCGTTCTATAAATATCTTTTTATTCTGGAGCTGTGAGTCAAAACAGTATTAGAGAAAGAATGTCACCAACGTGTGTTGTTCCCACATGAAAAATGGACTGCAATGGGTTTCCCAAAATTTTGTTTCTTGATCTAATGGTACCCACTTCGGGTGCACTGCCCAATTATATTTTTAACATATCAGGTAGAAATGTTAGTTCGAAAAATAATCATTCTATTCTTCTTCTCTTCCACCATTTACATCTATGTAGAAGTATTGGGAGTGAGGGGCGTAATTATCTTGTGTGTGTTTGTTTTAAGGCACTTTGTAACTGATAGTCATTTTCGTAAGGCTGTTCTTGATGCCGTCGCTCCATCTTTTGCATGGTCTTTCTCTTGCTTTGTACTTATTATACTTTTTCTGTGTAGTTCTCTGTGGTAGGCGATACCAGGAATTCTTGTCAGGTGTCCAAACCATTTAATCTGTTGTTCCACAAATAATCGTTGCTCCTCAAATACCTGCACAAGTAGACAATAATGGTTGCATTTTAAAATGTTCGTTATGTACCAACACATCAACAGACTCCAGTTAGCATGTAACGAATACAACATGAGAATAAACATTGACAAAACAGAAGTAATGACATTCGCCAGAGAGGAAAGCACTACCAACATCTCCATCGATAATCACCTACTAAATCAAGTAAAGATTTCACATACCTGGGGAGCATTTTTTCAGCAAATGGAAGAATAACTAATGAAATTCAACACAGATGCAACAAAGCAAATCAAATGATAGGGCAAATGGCGCCAATTTTAAGATGCAAACACGTCACCATGAACACAAAAGAGCAATGTTCAACACAATCTTTCTCCCCATATTATGTTACCAGTGCCAAACCTGGACGCTGACAACAAACGATAGAAGAAAACTAGTCACAACAGAGATGAAGTGTCTACGCAGAATGCTGGGTGTAACAAGAAGAGACCGGTTGAGAAATGAAGACATCAGGAAAAAGTGGGTACAACATCAGTACTAGACTTCATCAAGAAACAACAAATTAAATGGTTCGGCCACGTAAGAAGATTACCATCAGACAGTGCACCCCAAAGATCAATGCTGCTCCGATACAATGAGTACAAAGCAAAAGGCCGGCCACGCAAAGATGGACCTCAGAGATAACAGAGGCGACGAAAGAGACCATCTACGAAGCGCATACTAGGGCCCGTTTTAGAAATCTCTTCCTGACCTGACGCTGTGAGGCATACAGGATTCGAGAAGAAGAAGAAGAAGTTATGTAACAACTTATCGGTACATTTCGAGTACCTGCGTACGTAGTTATTACAAGTCATATATGAGGGAACTTGGCATGCAGTCTTCTTCTTCTTTACGTTCGTTCTTTACGACCAACTTTAATTGGTATGCAGTAAATATCAATACTCGTTCTGTTTTTGTTACAAGATAATGTCATGAAACATATTTCAATTATTGCTTAGCTATAGTTCTAGATGCTTGGATGTTTGAGTGTTGCCATATTTGATCCGTAAATCTTCATCTATTGTTTGATTAAACAACTGACAAAATAAAGTGATCGCGAAAGTTGTGCATTCGGATAGAAATTGTGTTCGCTACTTTCCTCTTGAGTTATCATTATTAATTTCGAAATTCACATTTGTGATGTCGACACTGCTTTCTTCGTCTTCTCTTGTTTTGATTCACTTCGTTAGGATAAAAAAAAGATTTATAGGACGGGCTCTTGTGCCCTTTTCGTACATGGTGTCTTTCCTTGCCTCTGTTATTGCTGTGGTATATCTTTTGTGTATGAGATATTTTGCATTCTAACCACTGTATCTGAGTAGAATTGTTCTTTGAAGAGCACGTCTCCTATAAGTAATCTGCTTCTGTGACCGACTCATTTAACTTGTTGTTTCTTGATGACGTTCAGTATTCATGGTGCACCACTTTTCCCCTGATGCCTTTATTCCGAAATTGGTCTTTGCCTGATATGTCCAGCACTCTACGCAGATTTTTTTTTGGGGGCGGGGGCGGCCAAGAACACGATGGATAGATAACATCTCAGAGTCCCTACGAAAGCATGGACTGACAACGTCAAGCGCAACACATCTGGCACACGATAGAAAACTAAATCTCCCCACGGCGCTTCTCGGCAAATGTGATTAAGATAAGATAAGA
This sequence comes from Arion vulgaris, assembly GCA_020796225.1. Taxonomy (NCBI): domain Eukaryota; kingdom Metazoa; phylum Mollusca; class Gastropoda; order Stylommatophora; family Arionidae; genus Arion; species Arion vulgaris. The sequence continues at coordinate 26,732,753 of CM036765.1, read as the reverse complement.
ATCATTCTTGCTGTGCTGCTTCTTTAATTGTTTCAGATACATTTCGTTGAGTATTAATTTTAAACTGGACTACTTGAAGCTAGCAGTCGCTAAGACTACTTATCAAGCTTCTTTTATAGTGCATGTACTACATAATACATGAAAATAAATATAATAAAGACAGAGACAATGGCAATAAGTAGACAACCAGAAAGCCTTACAATAAAACTCCAGAACGTAGACATAAAACAAACAATTGAGGCCAAATACTTAGGAGCAATTTTCACAGCAGATGGAAGTATCGATAGCGAAATCAGCAATCGTTGCACAAAAGCTAACCAAGTACTGGGACAGTTAACACCACTGTTGTCACACAAAGAGATACCGCTAACAACTAAAGCAAATCTCATAAGAACGATTTTCTGGCCAACACTATGTTACCAGTGTCAAACATGGCCAATAACAGCAGCTAATGAGCGGAAAATCATAACTACAGAGATGAGGTGTCTTAGAAGAGCTGTAGGTGTGACAATAAGAGACAAAAATAATTAGAAATGAAGAAATCAGATGGAGACTGGATGTGAAACCAGTTATGCAATTCATAAAAGAACAACAGATTAAATGGTTTGGACACCTGACCAGAATGCCCTGGTATCGCCTACCACAGAGAGCCACACAGAAAAGTATAATGAGTACAAGGCAAGAGGAAGACCACGCAAAAGATAGAGCGACGGCATCAAGAACAGCCGTACGAACATGAATATCAGCTTACAAAGTGCCTTAAAAAGCACACACAAGATCACTACGTTTCACCCCCAACACTTCTATAAAGAAGTCAATGGTGGAAGAGAAGAACAAGCACACACAAGATCACTACGTTTCACCCGGCAACACTTCTATAAAGAAGTCAATGGTGGAAGAGAAGAAGACAAGCACACACAAGATCACTACGTTTCACCCCGGCAACACTTCTATAAAGAAGTCAATGGTGGAAGAGAAGAACAAGCACACACAAGATCACTAGGTTTCACCCCAACACTTCTATAAAGAAGTAAATGGTGGAAGAGAAGAACAAGCACACACAAGATCACTACGTTTCACCCCGGCAACACTTCTATAAAGAAGTCAATGGTGGAAGAGAAGAACAAGCACACACAAGATCACTACGTTTCACCCCGGCAACACTTCTATAAAGAAGTCAATGGTGGAAGAAGAAGAAGACTACATAATACTCGTTCGTTATTTACAAGTCGATCATATGTATTTCCGGGTAGATGATATGTTATGTTATGCGATCGACGTCATGGCACACTGGGCATTTCCATTCGTGCTCTGTCCTCCGCTGCAGCAGCCACCCCAAAGTCCATTTGCTCACCGTACCCATGAGCAGTTTATTACTATATCTTCTCTCTCTACCACGAAGACGACACTGTCTGGCATGTTCAAACTTAACGCCTAATTCTCGAACTCGTTCCAGTGTCTGAGACATGCTCATTTGACAACCAAGGACAGACTATCATCTTCCGACTCCAGGATAGGTCATAACAGACTGACGAAACACCTACACAGGCTACGATTGTCCCCATCCCCTATGTGGTACCGCTGAGCAAACCACAGAACATGTCCTGCAAGACTATCCCCTGTATGTCCTTCCTAGAAAGAAATGCTAGCCCTACAACACAACACTACACTCAAAACTACATGTCACCAGAGATGAGCTCCAGACAACAGTTGACTTCATCATAAGAACGCGTCTAACGTTATAATCATCAAAACTACATGGCACCAGAGATGAGCTCCAGACAACAGTTGACTTCATCATAAGAACGCGTCTAACGTTATAATCATCAAAACTACATGACACCAGAGATGAGCTCCAGACAACAGTTGACTTCATCATAAGAACGCGTCTAACGTTATAATCATCAAAACTACATGACACCAGAGATGAGCTCCAGACAACAGTTGACTTCATCAAAAGAACGCGTCTAACGTTATAATTATCAAAATAGCGATCGCAAAGAAGACTTACTCATGTCACATAATTGAGAGCGTACCGCATTGATGATATCGGATCTGTCCATACTTCTGCGCTCTTGAGTCGGGGCATTATTTGCAAGAAAGTCAGCACGCTCGTTACCCTGAACTCCAGCATGTCCAGCTGTGTACAGCCAAGTCATTTTATTGAGATGTGATCTCCGAATGATGTCCACCCATTCCACACGCATACTTCCAGATTCAATCATTTGAAGCATATTTATCGAGTCTGATATGATACTGATACGATACTTATATCAGACTCCGGGTAGATGAGTTGCTATTAAGGTATACTTCAGGTAGAAGAACTACTACTTTGTATATTCAGGTAGAAGAACTACCACAAAGGTATGCTTTCTAACAATCTCAAGGTAAAGATTAAGTAACGAGTACTAAGTAACGAGTATATTTTTACAGTAACGGATGTCTATAATATTCAAAAGTATTGAATACGAGCAATTGAAATAAATGCCCGGATGACGTGATCTGCGCAATTTTACCAACTCCAAGATGTATTTGTCGCTAGATTTACACTTGAATCAAAATAAAACAAAACACTGCAGCAATAGTTTGATATTGTATAGCAACTACGCAAATGAACGTAATAAACGTTACAGACAGAAAATGTTATCAGAATCGGTCTCAAAGTAACCAAGCACATGCCAAGTGAGCAAATCAGTGCGTGTCGTGTGTGTGTCATGTGTTTCGTTTGTGTGTCGTGTATATCGTGTTTGTCGTGTGTTTGGTGTGTAACAAGTGTGCTGTATGTGTGTCGTGTGTGTGCCGTGTGTGTCATTTAAGCTGTGTGTGCCGTGTGTTGTGTTTGTCTTGTGTATCGAGTGTGTCGTGTGTGTGCCGTTTGACGTGTGTGTCGTTTAAGCAGTGTGTGCCGTGTTTTGTGTTGGTCGGGTGTGCCGTGTGTGTCTTGTGTATCGAGTGTGTCGTGTGATCTCCTCTGCGTCGTGTGTGCGTCGTGTGTGCTGCGGGTGACGCATGTCTCGTTTCTGTCGTTTGTGTCATGTATTTCGTGTTTGTCAGGTTTTTCGGGTGTGTCGTTTGTCGTGTGTGTCTGGTGTGTAGTGTGTGTCTGGTGTATCGGGTCTATCATGTTTGTCCGGTCTTTCTGGTGTGTCGGGTGTGTCGTGTGTATCGTGTGTCTCAGGTGTCGGATAGGTCGTTTGTGTTTCAGGTATGTCGTGTATGTTGGGTGTGCCTTGTGTCTCGTTTGTCTCGTTTCTGTCGTGTGTGTCATGTATTTCATGTTTGTCGTATGTGTCGGGTGTTTCGGGTATGCCGTGTGTGTGTTGTTTGTCGGGTGTATAGTGTGTGATTCTTGTGTGTCTCAGGTGTCGTGTGTGTCATGTATGTCGTGTGTTTGGTGTGTGCCGTGTGCGTCCTGTGTGTCCTCTGTGTCATATATGCCGTGTGTGTCGTGTTTGCCTTGTGGACCGTGTGTGATGTGTGTGCGGCATGTGACGTGTGTGCCTGATGTGATTCGTGTGTTTATTGAGTGTGTCGTGCTTGTCTGGTGTGTCGTGTGATGCCAAGGGGTGTCGTGTGTTTCGTTGTGTCTATGTGCCTGGCGTGTTGTGAGTGTCGGGTTTGTCGTGTGTATCGGTTGTGTCGGGAGTTGTGGGTGTGGGTCGTATCCATGTCGTGTCGAGGGTCGTGTGTGTCTTGTCTGTCATGTGTGTCGGGTGCATCGTGTATGTCTGTGTCGTTTCTGTCGTGTATCGTGTGTGTAGTGTGCATCTTGTGTATCTTGTCCGTCGTGTGTGTCGTTTTGGTCGTGTGTGTCGGGTGTGTCGTTTGTGTCTTGTGTGTCGTGTGTGATGTGTGTGTCGTTTCTGTTGTGTGTCTCGGGTGGGTCGCGTGTGTCGTGTCTTGACACATGCAGACGCACACACACAAAGTAACTTCTTTAACTGTGTTTTTTAACGTCCCATTATTTTGCTATGCCTTCTATTGGTGCTTCTTCCACGTAGTCTGTTAGTAGTTTTGTTATAGTTTCACTGAATGTTTTATTCTGAAGTAAGGTGTCGTTGAATTTCCAGTGTGGTGATCTTTTGTTTGTGTTAATTGTTTGGTTGTCATTCACTTTTATGACCACTGCTTTGTGATCGATGAAATTCATGATGTTGTTGACGTGTTCTATTTTGTTGATTTTATATGATATATATGTGTAAATTCGGACTAGTCTGGACTTTCTTCGGTACTAGTGTAATAATTTACCCCAAGCAAGCGGATGTGGCTATTTTTAGATATGTCGTGACGAGTCGGAGGAAGTCGTAGGATGGTCCATCTTCCCTTTGGATAGGTTTGTCTGTATGCGTCTACCAGAGCACGTTTTCATAGCGCTTCCTGTAGTAGTATAACTGCAGATTGTGTGTGGTTATGCTCGTTGAATGGTGTGCTCGCGGAGAGGCCCAGGTCTCGTAGGATTAGGTTAAAGTCGCCTCCTATTATCACGTGGTGCCTTTTGTATTGTTGGAGTATACTTAGTAGGTCCTGGTAGGTTGGTTGTTCGTTTTTGTTTGTTGGTGCGTTCGTTTACTAAAGTATTTGTACGTTATAAATTATGTGTGTACGTTCAAGTATGTGTGTACGTTTACTAAAGTATGTGTAGTTTTCTAAAGTGTGTGTCTTTGTTGTTGTATTTGTGTTTGACTATTGCTATTCTACCTTGTTTGTCTGGCTTCTTATATGTAATCTCCCATTCGTCGGAGGTCTGTAGTATTGCTACACTTTGGAATTCGTTGCCAAGGCTGTAAAACCCGTGTCGTAGGCCTAAACGTGTTGTGGTCAGGCTAGTTATTGTTTCATTGCGTATATTTGTTTCCTGTAGGCCCTAGTAGCAGAAAATCTGTTTTGTGTTTACTGTAAACTTTATTATGTGGTTGCTTTTCCCTCTGATTCCTTTTATGATGAGGGATAGTATGTGTAGTTTATTTGTAGAAGCTATTTACGTTTGTGTTTTGTTCTTTCATACTTCATTCTTACGTTAATCAGACAATTGCGCACATGACATTTTCGTACATGGTAGTTGCGTACATGCCGTAGATCATTGTGCATATTCAATTTCCTACAATTGTCAGTTCAATTGTTACCTCGTGTCAGAAGTGATATTTCTTTGCTATTTTTGATATTTAGTAAGCGTAAATATTACAACTTTTAACAATGGCTGCTAATGATTGACACCAGCTGCTATCTGCAGCTCAATCCTCACAGCTTTTTTTATTCGTAGATTTATAATGATGCATTTAGTTTCGTCATCATTGGCCTCTTTGTCTCAGAAGACAATCGGTCTTGCGTCACGTAGTATGTTCTGCGCTGAATCACAACGTTTCTTGTGGCTGTAATGCCCTATTCTGGAGTGGCAATCCTTGCCACAGTTGTTACAGGTAAAACTGGAGACGAGCTGATAAATAGGATGTTCTCTCTGCTCTCTGGCTCTCTTTTGCCTCCACATGTGATGTTGTTTTTCTTCTTTTCTTTTGAGCCGCCCCTCACTGTCGCTCGCCATGCTTGCCTGTCTTTGGCCAGCCTCTCCCAGTGTTCTTTGTTTATGCCGCATGAAGTTAGATCACGCTTGCAGGTGTCAATGAAGCGCAATAGTGGGCGCCCATGCTTCTAGCCCAGATGCGAGTTGGCCATATAGAATGTTCTTTGGGATTCTATCATCGCTCATACGGCACACGTGTCCCAGCCATCGCAGACGTCGCTGACTCAGTAAGGTGTACATGCTTGGAATGGCAGCACTGTCCTGGCCTTCTATATTGGAAATGTGGTCTTGCCATCGGATGTTGTATATTCGCCTGACGGAAAATTGTTGGCATGTGGAAGGTGTTGAGGCAATGTTCTTGTCTAGCATATGTGGTCCATGTCTCACTACCATACAGCAGAGTGCTGAGAACACAAGCCTTATATACTTGTGTCTTGGTGTTTCTTGTGAGTGCCCTGTTTTCCCATACACGCTTTGCTAATTTAAACATAACAGTGGAGGCCTTCCCAATGCGACTACTAATTTCATCATCGAGGAGAGGTTGCTGCTGATGACAGAGCCAAGGTATGTAAAGGTGTTGACTACTTCAAGCGTATGACTGCCAATGTTGATAGATGGGACTCTGCTAATATCCTGGAACATTATATTTGTTTTCTTCAGGTTGATGGTCAGGCCGAATTCATTTGATGCTGCAGCAAATCTGTCCATGAGGTGTTGTAGCCCTTCTGTGTGTGATGTTAATGCTGCATCATCGACAAACAGAAGTTCCCTGATGGTGACTCTTTGGACTTTGGTCTTTGCTTTGAGTCGCGCCATGTTGAATAATTTTCCATCTGATCTTGTGGAGAAATATTCCTTCTTCGGCGGATTCAAAAGCATGAGAGAAAGTAGGAGAAAAATATCACAAAGAGTCTGGGTGCAAGTACACACCCCGCTTGACGCCGCTGTTGATAGGAAAAGCGCTGGAAGAGGTCCCATCAAACATCACTGTACCCTTCATGTTGTTATGGAATGGATCTAGTGTAGATAATAACATTATCCAGTATCAGTAGTGATGATTCTAGCATTATTAATTAACAATATTGCTAGAGTATTAACAAGATTATATAATTAACAGTATTGCTACAGCAGGGGCGGTTCGTCATTAAGGGCTAGTGGGGCTCGGCTCCACAAGAAATATTGAGTAACCTGTACTTATTATTTTAGACATTATTTGTTCATAATTATTACTTTCAACGAGATACTGATTAGCTTTGAAAGCTGATATATAACGCTAAAATATCATACACAGTCTGAAATTTGAAATTCATCATCTTTTACCCCTAATTGGTATACGCCCCTGGTCATTAGGGGCCAGTAAGAACCGGTTATAACAAAAAGAATTAACGTGTACTTATTATTTTAGAAATTATTTTTCGTAATTATTACTTTTAACTTGTCACTGGTTAACTTTGAAAGTTGCATCTATAACACTAAAATATAAATATTGTATCAGAATAATATAACAATCTTGTTATTTATATAATATCTCCTTATTAAACAATATTATTTTATTGCGTGACTTAGTTGTACGTCTATTTATAGAAATCTGGAAAACCCATTTTTTTTTTAGTGAAGGTCATGTTTCTGTGTTAAAATCGGGTTCAACTAACAGCATCACCCAAATTTTAGAAATGTTGTGCCCCTCCTCTCCTCCTTCCAACCCTCATGAGGACAGACAAAACTACAATGGGTGTGTTTATGCATGACCCTGAGATGTGGAATGTTAAACCATGCATCCGTAAGTTATAATTGTCCTGCTCTTCAAGTTTGTTTGTCAAGTGTGTCTGGCACCACCTAGTCTCAATTTAGCCTCTTCAGACCTTGAGGTATGAAGTAATTTCATTTGATATTTCTATTCTCCTGTGTGTAATCGGAGGTAGGAGGGCAAATTCCTTTTCTCCGTGTGAAACGTCGACTATCGGATTGAACCCACAACCCTCTTGTGTCCGAGTTGATAGACAAACACTTATGCATTACGCTAATTCGTCCCACCCTTGATGTATAGCTTTATCATCAATAAATATATACCGTACTAAACAAGTATTTGTCAGTCCTGGTGGTAAAAACTTGTTTGCCAAACTGAGTTTTCACTGCGACTGCTTTCCTGGCAATTCTTTCGTTCTGATTCATTTTTTCACAACCCAATCATTGCGATTGAATTCAGAACATTATTTTCCCAATGATAATTTATATGATATTTCTCTCACAATGATAATTTTTATATTTCTCTCACAATGATAATTTATATATTTCTATTACAATGATAAATTGTATGATATTTCTATTACAATGATAAATTGTATGATATTTCTCTCCCAATGTTAAATTTGTATGATATTTCTATTACAATGATAAAGTGTATGATATTTCTATCACAATGATAATTTTTATGATATTTCTTCCACAAATATTACTTTTTATGCTCGTAGGTTTTTTGTTCTCACTGTGAGTACTTTCTCTTGAGTATTTTTTTAATTGTTATTACTGTCTCACTACATTTTTCAATGTATTTAATTCTCCAGACATTTGAATTACTGTAATCATTTTTCTGTCATTCATTTTACTGTGACTTTTATTGAAATAATCGTATATTACTGTCCACAATGATTGCTTTACAAGACATTACTTTGTGGTTATCTATAATTACTTTCTCGAGTTTTCTTTTGTTGTGATGATTTTTTAAGACATTGTCTTTCGCTATTACCACTTTTGAAACAATGATTATAATGATGATAACATCTCCCAACATTCATTTTATTGATGATAACATTTTTCAACATTCATTTTATTGTGATAATATCTCCCAACATTCATTTTAATGATGATAACATTTTTCAACATTCATTTTATTGTGATAATATCTCCCAACATTCATTTTAATGATGATAACATTTTTCAACATTCATTTTAATGATGATAACATCTCCCAACATTCATTTTATTGTGATAACATCTCCCAACATTCATTTTATTGGGATAACATCTTCCAACATTCATTTTATTGTGATAACATCTTCCAACATTCATTCTAATGATGCAAACATCTCCCAACATTCATTTTATTGTGATAACATCTCCCAACATTCATTTTATTATGATAACATCTTCCAACATCCATTTTATTATGATAACATCTTCCAACATCCATTTTATTGTGATAACATCTCCCAACATTCATATTATTGTGATAACATCTCCCAACATTAATACTTCTTCTTCTTCTTCTTTGCGTTCGGTTTCGTATGCTCGTCTAAATCATGAGATGGGTTGCCTCTATGAAGCTGCATGTCAGTTGGAGTTCTTCGAGAGTTCCCCATAGCTTGGTCTGTATGCTTTGTTCATGAGGCCATGTTTCATTTCGTTGGTGTATGTATGATGGACATGACTGCAGGATGTGCTCTGGAGTCTGTGTCTCTGTCTGGCATGCACACTGTGCAGTCTGAGCAGGCTTTATTCTGTGCATGTGGCGGTTGAGCCTGCAGTGACCTGTTCTTAGTCGAAAGATTGTTGTGTGCTGTTTTCTGTTTAGTCTGCTGATGGGATCTTGTGGGTGTTTGCTGTGGGTTTGTTGCCTCCATACCTCTTTGTACTTTCTTTTGATATGTGTCTTGATTTCTGGTAGTGATACTGGGTGTTTCTGTTGTGTAAGTTTTGTTCCCTCCTTAGCCAGCATGTCTGCTCTCTCATTTCCTGGAACGCCACAGTGGGCTGGTATCCACTGGAGAATAATTTTGTTGTGTTCTGAGAGCTTGTTTAGCTGTAGTGTCAGCTCTCTTTCCATGTTATCTTGTGGTTCCCTTTGTGTGGCCTGCAGGACTGACAAGCAGTCAAAGGAAAAGTTTATTGTTTTGGATGTTTCTTTGCTGCAGTATTTTGAGGCATCCACAATTGCCTGTTGTTCGGCTCTAAAATTTGTTGATAGTTCTCCAGTGGCACTTGAATTTGTTAGTGTAGTGCCATCTTGGAGTATGATGATTTTTCCGGCCCCTCCTTTCCTCGCTGTCGTGTCTGATGATCCGTCTGTGTATATATGGGTCCACTCGGGATGGGGGTATGAGGTGTCAATGTGTTCTAGTGTCTTTGCTCTCAAGATGGGACCTGTTTCTTCACCCTTTTGTCTACATTTGGAATTGTTGTTATCACTGTGAAGTTGGGCTGTAGGTCTGTGTTGTTGAATGGTACTATCATTTCCCAGGTTGCTGGGTCTTTTGAGAGGATGTCCATGTTTTTGCAGAGAGTGATTTTGACAAGTGATGGAAGCTGTGTCTTTTTATGCGGTTTTTGGTTGGTTCGTTGATTGTTTGGTGCATGGGATTATTTTCTGTGCGTTTGAACTTTTCTGATAGTGTGAGTATTTTTGTTCCCTGCGTCGTCCCAGGCTCTCAATGCCAGCAGTTGCTTCTAGATCTTTGATTTGTGTACTTCTCAGACCTCCGTGATGATTCTGAGGCCTGTGTTCTGTATTTTATCTAGCTTGTGTAGATTTGCTTGTGCTGTGGTTGTGTAGGCTCCTGTGCCATACTCCAGTTTGGACGTCATATCCTGTGTATATTTGGCGTGTAGTGTTTGCATCTGCGCCCCAGTGGATTCCTGCTAGTTTTTTCATGAGTCTTAATCTTATTGTGGCTTTCCTTTGTGTTTCTTCTATGTGGGGACCCCATGTGAGTCTTTTGTCGAATTTTATTCCTAGATAGGTAGGATTGTCCTCCTTTGGTAGTGGTTTGTTGTCCAGGTATAAGTCGACTTGTTCAGGTTTTGTAGAGAGTGAGAATAGTGTTGACACTGTCTTGTTTTGGTTTATTGTGACCCCCAAGTGTCTGCCCATTTCTTTACTGCATTTATGGCTCCTTGCATTCTGATCTTGGCAGTTCCTATGTATTCTGTTTGGGTCCATATGGCCAAGTCGTCTGCATGGAGTGCCTTGTGAATGTTAGATGTAAATTGTTTGGGGAGATCATTGATAAAGAGGATGAAGAGTGTAGGGGATATTGCACTTCCCTGTGGAACCCCATCTTCTAGTCTGACCAGCTTGCTTCTGTGTCCTTCCAGTTTGACTCTTGCACATCGTCTGTGTAGGAAATCTCTGATCCATGTGTACATGTGACCTTTGATCCCGCTTTGTGCTAGTTTTAGCAGGAGTCCTTTTTCCAGACTTTGTCGAAGGCTTTAGTCAGGTCGAAGAAGGTGGCCAGCAGCTTGTGTTTGTTCTGGAAGGCATCTTCAATTTCTTGGGCAAGATAGGTGGTTTGGTCATCTGTGCTTCTGTGTTTTCTGAAACCTGATTGGCAGTCATCTAGTATTTTCTTTTCCTCTAGAAAGTTAAGCAGCCTGTTGTTTACGAGCCGCTCCATTGTTTTCCCAAGGCAGCTGAGGAGGCTTATGGGACGGTAGCTTTCTTTGTTTTCCTTGGGCTTGCCTTTTTTGCTATAGGGATTATTTCCGCCTCCTTCCATTCCTTTGGATATACTCCTTGCATCCAAGATTGGTTTAACAGGTCCAGGAGGTGTTGTCTGCCACCTGTTCCTAGGTTTATTATCATTTCGTTTGTCACCCCATCTGGTCCTGGTGCCTTTTTTCTTTAGTTTTTATTGCGCTGTCCAGTTCTTTGAGAGAAAAGGTTTGTTCATTGTGTCTTGTTTGTCTGCAAGTTGTTTGTTTATTTTTTTAGTTCTTTTTTTGTTTCCCTGACTTTGATTTTGGACATGTGTATGTTGCTTTCTTTTGCAAAGCCATCCACAAGAATGTTTGCAGCTATTTTGCCCGTGTAGGTTTTCCCTCCATCTTCTATGACTGTGCAGGCATGGCTGGTGGTGTTTTCTTCATTTAGGCTCTTTACAAGCTGCCATAGTTTTGTGCTGTCTTTTTCCATGTTTAGTGTTGCTGTTTTTTCCTGCCAACTTTTTCTAATGCATGTGAGTTTTTCTTTTCTGTATATGGCTTGGTGTTTGTTGTGTTCTGTGACATTTGTGTCAGATGGGTCTTGTTCCATTTTTGTTCGTGCTGCTGTGGCTTTTTCATGTGATTGTTGTAGTTCGTTGGTCCAGAAGGGTTCGTAGTGTTTTCTTCTTCCTCTGGGGATTGATTTTGTGCTGCTTTTAGTATGATGCTTGTGAGAGTTGTAATGTTTTTCTGGATGTTGTTTGTTGTGTGGGTTTCTGTCAGTTTACCTTCAGTTAGGTTTCTGTACAGGTTCCAGTTTGCCTTTTGTAGTTCCAGCTGGCTATTTTTTCCTGTTTTCTGGTGACTTGAGCTTTCCTACAGTAATAATGATTGGTTTGTGGTCGCTTCCTCCTAGTTGTTTCATCACCTCTCTTTCTGCACATCTCTGGATGTCTTCTGTGGCTATTGCCAGATCGGGTGTGCTTTGTGTTCTCCATACTCTTGAGTAGAAAGTTGGCTCTGAATCAGGTTTGTTTATGAGTATGAGTAGGTTTTCCATCATCCATTCCTCTACTTCATCTCCTCTTGAGTCCATAGTAGCATATCCCCAGCTGGGGGAGTGGCTGTTAAAGTCGCCTAGGATTATTTGGTTCTTCTCAGCTGTATGTATGCTCTCTAGTTCTAATTTCTTATTGTTTGGGCAGTAGTAGTTTGTAACATGTATTGGTTCTGGGAGGACATGTATTTTGACTGTTAGGTGTTCGGCTTCACCTGTACTTCTGGAGGTTTCTGAGGCTGCGATGTTGTTTTGACTAGTGTGATGATGCCTCCCTTGTGTCCGTCTCTATCCAGTCTGTATGTCTCATAGCCTCTGATGTAGAAGCGGCAGTTTTTATTTAGATGTGTTTCCTGTATGCATATGATGTCGATCTGTTGTTCATGTAGGAATTTTTGCAGTTCAAGTTTCTTTCTGGCAACGCCTTCTGCATTCCATTGCATGATCTTTAGTGTGTTGTTCTTGTTTTGACCAGTGGCATTACTCTGCTTAATCCTGGTTCTTCGATGCGCAGAGCTACTGTCAGTAGCTTGGGGTGGATCCCTTCGAGGCTTGGGATCCGGCGCTGCTCCCGCCTGGCAGCAGTCCACAGGAGCAACCCCATATCTAAGTAAATATCTGAGCATACTCACTAACCGTATTGTGCGTTGATGTCTTTTCCATTTCTGGGTGCCCACGCCATTCTGGCTGACATGTCCGTCTTCAGTGGGGAAAGTTATGGAGTCTTCCTATCCATGTCCTGGCTCTTCCCAACACTGCCTGCCAGGCATCAGAGGTTTTAGGAGTTACCTTCTCCGCTTTTTTTTTTAACCAAGGTGAGCTCCCTGGGTGTGATCTTGGTGGGGGTCTGGACTTGTCCACACACAGGTGGGTCAAGCATCCGCTTCACCTATCGGGGGATCACACCTCCCCAGGGGTTTTGTCTGGCTTACCCCAGCCATAGCCTGGTATTTTACCCCTTCCGGCATTGGGGGCCCAGTTATAGCGCCGGGGACTCGCTTTTGTCAGAGCCGTGTTAGTTTAAACGGGAAGCACCACGTGAAGGTACGGTTGACTTGACTGCAGGCATTTCTCATTATTTAGATGAGGCCTATAACAGTCCTTGCTCCCCAACATTAATACAACGTTAGGGACACGATTAGAGCACATATGGGGAAATTATGTCATAATTATGATGCAGAAATTCAGGCAATCAAGGTGGCAACTAAGAAACTGTTGAAAACTAGACTTCATCCACAACCTGTTGTATTTTTGACAGATGCAAAATCAGCACTCCAAGCCCACCAGTCGAGAAAATTGTCCGGCCTACAGACCTTGCTGTCTGAACTGTGCAAGAAGTACAAGGTCGTCTTGCAGTGGATACCGTCTCACTGTGGAATACAAGGAAATGAAACAGCAGACCGACTGGCAAAGGAAGGTGCTGCGGAAGAGCAACCGGATGTGCAGTTACCTACCACCAAAACAAGATGACTAAATCAATCAGAAAGCCACAAATACCAACACAAGACGACTACATACTCGTATAATATGAGCAGATTAGAACGCGTTGCCATTCTGCGCCTTAGAACATGACACAATCGACTCCGCAGCAACATGACACAATCGACTCCGCAGCAACATGTATACACAATTCTTATTCTTCGAACGCTCCATATTGACCACTTGTTAACCACTCTGTGTGATTTGTATGTGATCTGAGCTTAAGAGCGATTGTACTTTTGCCAGTTATGCGCCTACAAGTAGGCCAGCACATCCGATTTCTGCAATGCTTTTATCTACTAGGTAGCTACTCTAGGTCCTACATCAGTCGCCTCTTACGACATGCCTTGTAAGTTGCAGTGGTACTATTCTTTGCTTCTCTTGCAGGCCCCGGCACCACACGGGCGAAATTACGAAATTACAAAATTCAAGATGGGCAATTCAGCCATGTCTACATGTGTACATGTGTACACGTGGACAGGCACAATCAGACTTGCAGAGCACATACTTCAAGGCTGCCCCGAATATGATATACTGAGGCAAACTCACTGCCCTAATGGAACAACACTCGACATAACCTCGAGGACTGTGTCAGCTACAAAAGACAGTGAAGTTTATACAAGAGACAACATTGAATGTATAGACAATATTTCAAGCGAACGAAAGGAAGAAGGAGGAAGAAAGAAACATTCCTTCCAAATGATTACTTTCTTCAATATTACCTTTTCCCTTCGATCCAGAAGCACTTGAGCTTTCAGCTCTTCGGCTCGGTGCCATGGACATCGCAACCCTTCGGTTCCGTACCACGAACACCGTAAATCTGGAGAACCTGTAGTTTTTCTCCAGCCCGCGGAATTGAACCGCACACACAGGGGGCTTATCACCCGTCGTCCAAGGCGCTACGAACACGCTGGGCAGGCGGGTTCAATATTACTTTCAAATGATTACTTTCTTCAATATTACTTTCATTTTTAATTTTATAAAAAAAAAATGTGTATAGGGTCCGCCCTGGAAGTGCTACACCGAGTGGAGCCAGTACTAGAGAACATGGAGACGTCTTTAAACTCCGAGCGAAACCAATCCTTCGATCGAGATCGCTTGGAGTTTGGTAAGAGGTAGTATTTTGCCATTTAGCGTTTAGTGAAGACTTCCACCCTTTAGCCTCGATCAAGTGGGCACTAGCACTGTAAGAACAGATACATACATACTTGTCTTCAGAAATAATATAAACTTATATTCTATAGTCTGTCCATTAATTCGTGAGCACGTTTGAAATTGATTTTCTCGAAAACTACCTGTTGGATCTCAGTGATTTTTGCATGCAGCCTTAGAATATCCATGACGCTAAAATAAAGCTAACCAGTAGTCCATAGATGCTACGGATTTTGCACATCGGCGAATTCCTTTGATCTTTTATGACAATTGCAAATACGGGGCTCAAATTTTAGATTTTACAGTATCCCTAGAATTTGTCCATGTCAATTCTATTCATAGGTGTATCTCCATATTAACTTGATAGGTCAAGTAATTAAGTGTGTTGCCCTTTATATGCAATCGTGAACTTGGATACAATATGCAACAGTTAGTCCTCCCTTCGGTCACCATTAGACCCCAGGGTGTCTTAACTTCACCACAAATTGTATGATGGTAGACGCATTTGGATATGGAAATGTATACGTTGCTATTTCTCAGTCTGTAATCAAAATATGATTTGTATCATCCCGAATCTGACGATTCCATGAGGTTGATAATTGTTACTGGCTGGACAAATTGTAATCCATCTCGGTGCCAGTACTCGTCTTCCTCTCGGATCACATGTTCAACACACTTCTTCCAGAACTGCATGTCTATCATTGAGAAGGACTCACGTGTCAGAACTTCAACATCACACATTTTAAACGTCCTGTTCTGTTCGGCAACTTGCCCTTTTACTTTAGCCCAGACAAGCTCTATCGGATTGAGGTGAGCATGATATGGAGGTAGTCGCAAAGACGTGTGGCCATATTCCGCAATGATTTTGTCAATATGAAACACATTTGTCTTATTTGTCATCCTCACCAGGTGCAACAACTCGGGTTTCAAATATGTATCATCGAAGCTGACATTTTCCTTAGCAAGCCAAGTCCTAATTTGATCTTTTGTATTTGATGCAGTTGGTACTTTGTCTTCCGCTGATACTGCGTTGTGATAGGATGCATTATCCATTACCAAGCATCATGGTCTGTTTAGAATTGGAAGTAGATCTTTCTCCATCCAGTGCCTGAAAATATGTCCATTCATTTCTGTGTGGTAGTCCCTACCGTCGGTACTTTTGATTGGAAAATAAGTCCAGCGTCATGGACAAGACCTTCTTCACTACTTCCTGCATGTGTTAGTATAATACGCTGGCCTTTGCTGCTTGGTATTTTTCTTTTCTGTTCACCGTCTACTGATTGCCATTCTTTAGCATTGGTGTGGTGAGCATTGACCCAGGATTCGTCCAAATATACAATATCATAGCCTTGCCTCCGCCGCTCACGGATCTGCTTCAGGTATTTACTTCGGGCAGCAATTAAATGTGGCTTTTCACAAATAATATTCCTGCCGCCTATAGTTTTTCTGAAGGTGAAGCCGGCGGCTCTTACAATTTTCCATAGAGTACTTTTAGAAATGTCTATGCTGCAATCTGATTGCAGTTTTAATTTCAGTTTCCTGAGAGTAACAAGTTGATTTGTCGCAAACATTTTCAAGAGCTCCTGTCTTATGACATCTATGTCAAAGTCGTCAATTGTTATTTTCCTTCCTTGCTTGACATTAGTGCACTTTGTGTCCTGTTTAATCCATCGGGAAAGGATTCTCTATTCAGACCAAGCGCCAGTTGCGTTCGTTTCTCAGGGTTATGAATATCGCAATATAGATGTCCTCTCTTAGATTCCCTACGGAAGTGTTGGTATAGTAAAACTGTAACCTTCTGCATTGTTATAAATGTGCACTTCAGACTCATTATGAATGTGATATCAATGTCAGTTTTGATAAGCCAACAAATATGATACAATAGCTTCATACAAATAGCGAGATACACCTATGACTATACAACGGTATCCCAATTATAACGTCATATGCTTTCCGCGTTCAAAGTCGACTGGGTTCGGTCCACGGGATTTCGTGAAATTGTTGTATACTCACGATATTTCTATGTTACCATAATGTATTTTTAGAACAACGCGTCTGTGTACCGTAGATCTGTTACTATTGTGTACAATCCGGTGAGGTTGATTTTAATATAACCTGAAGAAGAAATATTTCAAACTACATCAAATTTTCTTGGAAACAAAATATTTCTCTAGCGTCATGGATATTCTAAGGCTGCTTGCAAAAATCACTGAGATCCAACAGGTAGTTTTCGAGAAAATCAATTTCAAACGTGCTCACGAATTAATGGACAGACTATATCATCAGATGAGTCTTCTATAACTGCAATTTTCGTTAATGTATCTCCATTGCTTGCTTTTAAAAAAGTTGAAAAACATTCTTAGTGTTGGGCCTTACCAGTTAGTGACAGAGCAACTGGACCCATTTACGTTTGAAACGTGTAAAAACTTCGAGCATCGACATGCTTACGAATTAGAGCTGCTCGGTTTTTGTAAACATATTTTGTTGCATGTGTTAAGCACTGATAGTGTTTACACAATTTGTTGAGTTATCTCCCGTTGACCGTTATCATTTACGGCGCAAATATAATTTATCAAGTTCTCTCCCATAGATTAGTATGCAAAATGTGTCAATGGGTTATCTCTCATTGACCGGTTTAATAACTGTATGCATATTAACTTGTTTATTCTCTTATTAGAGCAAGAAATGTCAATTTTCCGGTTCGTATTATAACTATTAAGTTATTTTAAGCATGTTTCATCATACTCTGATCAAGTGTAGATGGTTTCTTTTTTACCTATATGTTCCTATTTCGGCATTTATTAGGATTATGTCAAATTCCAGCATTTGTTTTGTAGTAATCTGAGCTTTTATTTCATATTATGCATTTTGGTTGGGACCGCAGGCGCAATAATGTAGGATATAAAATGGCACCAGGGTCAGTGAGCTGGCACTGACCAAGATCCTACCCCACCTCCACTGGGTGGCCCTGGTAACAGACACCTATCTGGGTAAGTGGGTAGGGATCGAAGGAGAGCTACTCTTATAAGTAGAAGGGTAGGTGCATACATGTTCGATTCGAGATTTGATCGCAATACAGACGACAAGAATCTCAGTAAATACGCTTACACATCTCTCCTGTCTAATAGTCAAAGAAGACTATTCAAAGTGACGCCCGTGTGGTCGCCGGGGCCCGAATTCGGCGTAAAATAAATAAATAAATAAAAATAGAACCACAAATGGGGTCAAAGGCGCATGGGGACAACGCTGCGCGAGCATTAGTGAGCTGATACTAATCAAGACCCTGTGCCCCACCTCCACGTGGTGACCCTGGTAACATACTTGGGTTCCGGCCGGCTAAGGGGCAGGGATTGAGAGAGAGCTACAGGTAGTGGTACATGCTGTATTACAGCGAAAGTGGAGGTTTGGCGTGGGACTATCTACCCCGCCCTGTAAAAACAATTAGTTTTAAATAACCGCGACCAAGTGCACGAGAGCTTGCAAGGCCTTGGTTGTGGACCTATGCCTAGAAACTGACCCAGAAATGTAGGAAGCCCTAACACCAGGTTTATTGACACGCTGCGGAAACATTGCTCAAATACACCTAGAAGTCCAAGGAATAACCTCAACAACAAAAATACAGAGATAGAGCAAAGAGCCACGTCACTTCTAATGCTACAAGAGCAATAGTCCACCATCATATGGACTAGCGTGTTCACAGATGGCTCAACTACAGAATCTGTCAGGAAGGGAGACAGCAGAATCTCCATTACACACTCCCAAGGAAACACAGAAATCCACTCCCTAGCAGCAAAAGAACTTTAGAGCAGAGGCAATAGCTCTCCCTGCAGCCATACATATTCTTAATGACCAGCAGTTGTCAGCAACAAATATTGCAGTCTTTAGCGACTCAAGATCCGTTTTCCAAGTCATCTCATGCCCCAAACAAGAAAGACCAGCAATATCAATCGACAATAACAAGTTGGAAATAGTCAATCACTTTATTTACATAGGATCCGCGATCAACAACAAGCTATAATTACATTAAGAAAGAAACATCAGGAGAGGAAAAACAATAATAATGAGCATACTGACAATGAGAGTATGGAAGAACAGGAAGTTGACCACAAAATCAAAAACTCTTGTATACTAGCCATGTGTCCTCAGACTACTTCTATATGGTAGTGAAACGTGACACAATCAGGAGTTCTATATGGTAGTGAATCGTGACACAATCAGAAGAAGTACCTAACAGGTTCAATATACGGTGTGTTCGAAAAACCTCTTGACGAGATGTTAGAAATAACAGATATTGCATCCCTATTTTTATGCTCAGTCTCCGTAGCCTGAGATGATAGGGAATAATCGGAGGATGTATGGTGGTAGAATAACAGAGGGCATTTTCTATGGGGAATTACAGACGTGTAGGAGATCTTGGGACATTCATCTACGTCAACATAAGAATGTACGAAAAAGGAATATGCATGAAAGAGACATTGACAGTGATTCGTGGAAACAGGTATGATAACTCCTGATGAAGGCGAAGATCATAGGTAAAACTTGGAGAAATTTACTGCAGAGAGATTAAGAAGATTCTCCACATTTTATTGTAAAAAGATTAAGTGGTTCTCTATGGCGAAGTGGTTGAGAAGTTTGATTGATTAAGTGGTTCTCTATGGTGAAGTGGTTGAGAAGTTTGATTGATTAAGTGGTTCTCTATGGTGAAGTGGTTGAGAAGTTTGATTGATTAAGTGGTTCTCTATGGCGAAGTGGTTGAGAAGTTTGATTGATTAAGTGGTTCTCTATGGTGAAGTGGTTGAGAAGTTTGATTGATTAAGTGGTTCTCTATGGTGAAGTGGTTGAGAAGTTTGATTGATTAAGTGGTTCTCTATGGTGAAGTGGTTGAGAAGTTTGATTGATTAAGTGGTTCTCTATGGCGAAGTGGTTGAGAAGTTTGATTGATTAAGTGGTTCTCTATGGTGAAGTGGTTGAGAAGTTTGATTGATTAAGTGGTTCTCTATGGTGAAGTGGTTGAGAAGTTTGATTGTCGTTCTGAATGTTGTGGGTTTGAATCCGGATTGAGTCAGATGGGCAATTTTTCCATGAGACCCCTAGGATTGTTGCTGGAGCAACGCAGTTAGTGCGTTTTTCAAACAATCTCGACAGATTGCGCGCCATTTCTTATGATAGGGACTGAGCCATATGGAGAAACCCGGTGCACTAAAGTAAATCCTTCAACGTTAGACCCTTTTTAGAGAGATTAAGAGCTGCGTCCATGAAGAGACATACCAGAGCACGTCTTGACGACATTATCTCTGGAATCCTATACAACAAGTGAAGACGACATTTCTAAGCGGAGATTAGTCTTACTAATAACAAGCACCAAGGCATAGGATTATCTGTTTTCACCTTTCTTTAGGCCCAACACACACTACATCTCCTGATATATGCAAAGAAAGAGTCAATAACTAACCAGAGCACTAAGAGTAACTAACCAGAACTGAATAGTGTATATATTGTCGAAACACTTATCTACAGGTTAAATCTTAAGTTCAACTTCCTCATTATGTCAGTTGTGTGTGTGACTTCAGCCACAGGTTGTGAGACTACGGTATCTCGTAACTGTAGATAGATTACTGAGAAAACATGAAGAATATCTTGAGAACAATCGTGACGCAAACACTACAATGCAGACATTATAAAACATGAGCGAGCTATATATATATATATATATATATATGTATTTTCTCTCATAGATATAGATATATATTTTCTCTCAAAGATATAGATATATATTTTCACTCATAGATATAGATATATATTTTCTCTCATAGATATAGATATAGATTTTCTCTCATAGATATACATATAGATTTTCTCTCACATAGATATATATATGTATAGATAAGAGTCTAATTGCGAAGGATTTAACTTCTTTAAACCGGGTTTCCCCATATGGCACCTTCCCCCTCCGCAGAAATGACACGACACCTGCCGAGAGTGTTGCACAAAGCTGAACTCCGTAGGTTCAGCAATAATCATAGGGATCTCCGGAAAAATGCAAGTGACTTAACCACTTCCACACAGAAATTCCTTCTGTACCGTTATACGTTACATAGGGCCTGCAAGTAATCTATATATATATATATATATATATATGTGTGTGTGTCTGTATAGAGTTAGAAAGAAGAAAACGTGACAAGTACATACAAGAGAAATAATACAGTCTGCCCAGGCTGTTCAGTTAAAAGGATACAAATGTGGAATGTTTTCTTTGTTTCTTTGTCTGTCCATTCGTTCATCTATTTTCATTGTTCATTGTCTGACATTCGTTATTTTTTTTTAATGACCATTATTATATTTAAGTGAAATGTACGGAAGACGGATACACCCGTTTGTTGTTTGAAATGTCAAACACGACAATTTGCACGTAATCGTTCTCCAACTCCAGCTACATTTACAGCCACTTTGTTTTATGGTTACAGGCCCAAAATACCATTTGTAGTCACGATTTGACCTTGTTTGCTTGTGTCTCATAATTGTTTTTGGTGATAGTATCCAGTGCTTTAATTTAACCATTGAAAACATCGACTATAGTAATGATTATATAATCAGTCTGTATAACTTGGATTTTTTTGTATTTCAGTATAGTTAAACTTGGAGCTTGTAGAGGAACAAAAGTAGATATATTTATGACATGTATACAATAGCGGCGTGGGACAGATTAGCGTCAGCGTTCACCTTGGACACGACAGGGTTATGAGTTCAATCCCACGCTCGACGTTCCATACGTGAGGAAAGGGATTGAACCTCCAACCGCCAGCAAACTAGATCTTAAAAATGTGAAGTGACAGGCAGTTCATACCACAAGGTCTTAAAAGCACAAGGGATTAAAAAAAAGTTACACAACATGAGCTGTATATGTTCTGTGTGCGTGTATGTTCTGTGTGCGTGTATGTTCTGTGTGCGTGTACTGGTTTTATACACAAATAGGGTGAAGAAATACTCAAAAGTTGACAAAAAGTTTGAAAAATGTGTCTTCTTGCAGTGTTCATGTAGACTTGCCTTTGCAGAGAGTCGCTCTCATCATATCTAGCTTGAACGAATCTTGGTCTCTAGTCAATTCTTACATCGTATCCATCGTCATTCCAAATGGTTTCTCAATGTTCTGTTGCCAATGTCGTCTTAGTCGTTCTCTGTCTTATCTTTCAGGAATCATGTTCTCAATTATTACTTCCTAAAGCACTGTGCCGTTTCATCAACGTCATTATCATTATCATCATTATCATCATCATCATCATCAGTTCATATTACGTCTAAGGCCACATAAAGCAGGGACCAAAACATTTAAATACAATTTCATTAAACAGTTTGGGTTATTACTTTTTCGTTTCAGTGTGGGGTTGCTGACTCCACTGTCTACCCCTCTTATCCGCTTTTTCTGGCATACGAAAGGAGACAGTAGTTCTATTCTTCGCAGCCGCGGATACCATACGGTCTGTGACATTTAATATGATCAAAATAATAAGTTTGAGAGAATTGATATTGTTTGCGAGTCAATGTTGTTTGATGTTTAGCTTTTGTAGAATACCTTTCCTCTTCTCTGTCTAGTCTTTGCCTCAACTTAAATAGAAAATGAACAGAAAAATATATTTTGATGAAATAAGTAAGAACATATACCTACATCATTCAAAGCTGCATAATTATTTTTTACACTATTACCACGCAAGTCATTACAATTTTGTCAACGTCACGGTACTTTTTGAACCTCGTCCATTAAAAAAAAAATCGTTTAAATCCTTTTTGAAACCATTTCCTCACTTCTTATTTTGCCTCCTTATCACAGCTGAAGTGTTGCTCCTTCAAGTATACTTTTAGTTTCAGGAACAGATGGAAATCACTAGGAACAAGATCTTGGCAATACGTTAGATATGGCAGCACCGAACAGTCTAGCAGGGTTGGTTGAATTGCAACCCTTGTTGCTGCACTTGTGTGATACCTAGCGTTGTTATGTTGAAGAAGCATTTCATTTTCAAGAAAGCTATATGTCTGATTCTTGTTTTAAGGCAGTAAGAGATAGTTTCAATGTACGAGTTTACTGCCTTTTGTTGTAAGAAAATCTGCAAAAAACAACGCATTGAAAGTTCCAAAAAAACAGTCAACATGACTTTCCCAATCGAGTTTTTTTGTTTTTGTTTGAGGTGATTGCTCATGGCGGTATTCCGGTATTCTCTATCTTTGAAACGCTTTACCCAGTGTTTTACTGTACTCACATCAACACACTGAACAATGTAAACAGCTATAGCATACGTTTGTGATTCCGATATTATTAAGAATTCAACACCAACGCCTTGTTTAAACCGCACACCAAAATACTACTCTATTTCGATGTGCACTAGATGGGAAAATGTTAGTGTCTTTGTGTACAAGGTCATTTATAGTGGAGAGAAGATGCCATCGACTTTCGAAACCATCCAACAAAGTAAACATTGGGATGTAAAACCATACAGATCTCAACTGCTAGCAAAGAACCGTATCCATGGAATCAAACCTCTGCTATGTCGCCTTGGACGAAAGGAAAAACTAATAACTAATTAAAATTAACAATGGAAGCACAACGTTTAGCCCGGTCTCGTAGTTACTAGTCACTTTATATCTACCAGTCCGTTTATAGTTACCCGTTCGTTTATAGTTACCCGTTCGTTTATATATACTAGCCCGTTTAGGTTACTAGTTCGTTTATAGTTAGTCAGTTTATAGTTACTAATTGATTTATAGTTACTCAGTTTATAGGTACTAATCCGTTTATAGATATTCGTCGGTTTATATCTACTAGTCCGTTTATGGTTACTAGTCCGTTTATAGTTAGTCAGTTTATATCTACTAGTTCGTTTATAGATATCCGTCCGTTTATATTTACTAGTCGCTTTATAGTTAGTCAGTTTATAGCTACTAGTCAGTTTATAGTTACTAGTCGCTTTATAGTTAGTCCGTTTATAGTTACTAGTCGCTTTATAGTTAGTCAGTCTATAGTTATTCGCCCGCTTGTTATTTACGCGACCTAAAATAGATATCAAAGTTCACCCGAAATGTGCTCTTCAAGTTAAAGGCCAGCTGCGTCCACAAAGCTTGGGTCGTGTCAAATGAGCAAATGATGGCAGCGGCGGCGGTAGAGATCCTCTTTTGTCACCTCATCTATTCATATTTTCTGATTGACGCCAATGTTCCCCCCTTCATTACAACGCCCACTCCACTTTCAACAATCTTGCTTGTATGAGTTTGGAAATGTCAAACGTGCTTACAGACAAATACCGACTATTTCGTTTTAAAAGTGGTATATCCAATTACTTCTTCCGTCTTTCATTCTTTCCTTCTCTATAATTACAAATTTGAATCAAACGATAGTGTTATATTTGTTGCAACATGGGATGTTACAGTGGCGACTCGTCGTTGAGGGCCAGCGGGGCCTGGCCCCACAAAAAATAATATGTAACGTGTATTTATTATTTTATAAATTATTTATTCATAATTATTACTTTTAAAGTGATGCTGATTAGCTTTGAAAATTGAATATACAACGCTAAAATACCACATAGACTGAAATTCAGCGACTTTGTTCCCTAATTAGCATTCAACTTCTCGGAATAGATAAATAATAGTAAATACTAAAAAATAGCCTAGCCCATAAAGCCTTAATTTTTCCCAAAATTTTTGTCTGGCCCCACCAACAAATATGATTTCGAGCCACCACTGGAACATTACATATATATATAATATATATGGCCCTTTTCATCTTTACAGACGGTCAATAGGCAAGTGTTTTACTGGTGACAACTTCTGAGTTTTCGCTTTTCTCTCTTGTCGTTCAGCTCGTACATAAGTCTCTTCTCAAAAGACTCTGCGCCCTTCCGTAATTTGGCTTTCCACACAACTCTGTCATCAGCTAGTCCCTCCCATGTGCTGGGATCTATAGAAAAGTTTTTCATTGAGGTTTTGCAGACATCTTTATATCTGAGCAGTGGTCTGCCCTGGTGCCTCTTCCTCCGAAAGTTCACAGAACAACATTTGTTTTGGTATGCGATAAGTTTCCATTCTTCTCACATGTCCCAACCATCTTAGTCGTCTACTGCTGAGCATGCCCATGATGGAAGGCAGATTTGCACGTTGTAGTACTTCAGAGTTGGTTATCTTGTCGTACCACCTGATGTTCATAATCTTGCGGAGACATCGAAGGTGAAAGATGTTAAGTCTCCTCTCGTGTCTTGAGTAGGCTGTCCATGTTTCTGAGCCATATAGTAAAGAACTAATTACACAGGCTCGATATATTTGAGTTTTCGTCTGCAATGTCAATTTTTGTTGTCCCACGCTCGCTTTGATAGTATGCCGAATGTAGTAGCCGCACTCCCTATACGAGCGTTGATTTCTTCATCAAGAGAAAGGCTGGCAGTGAATCTCAGATTTGTTAAAGTATACATGGCTACATGTCTCTATCAGACGTTAGTGGTGTATTTGTCGCAACATGGAACTTGATATATATATATATTTCAGATTTGTTAAAGTATACATGGCTACATGTCTCTATCAGACATTAGTGGCACGGGCGTCACTAGGGCGTTGCGGGGGTGCGGCTGCACCGGGTGACACCATCAAGGGGTGACACCAAAATAAAAAATTGCAAATTTGACAAATCAGACATAGCTCTGTCTAGTCGGGTTTCATAACCGTTCATTGTTAAATACATGCAGGCACGGGGTGCCACCATGCAGAGCGTCTGGTGCTTAAATGAATAAGATTCAGAGCTGCTCGGAGCCTCGGAGTATAATCGTGGGTAATATTCACGTGGTTGCAGAAAATTACAGACGTTGTTTACAGGTTCGTTTTTTTATGTAAATAATTATTTTTGCGAAATTTTATAATTTTATCAATATCACTAACATATACATATTTTAAAGTAAAGTATACATATTTTAAAGTAAAGTAATTAGGACATGACATAAATTTTAAAGGAGAAAAACAGCGGCAGGCTTCCACTCAAAAAGTTAGTATTACTATACTATAGTTACCGTACAGGAATACTCGGAAGAAGACCATGGTGAAAGTCTAGAGGGGTGACACCAATAGTTTACCGCACTGGGTGACACCAACCCCAGTGACGCCACTGATTAGTGGTGTATTTGTCGCAACATGGAACTTGATATATATATATCTCAGATTTGTTAAGTATACATGGCTACATGTCTCTGTCAGACGTTAGTGTGTCTTAACCCCTTGACTCGTAATATTTGTTTACTTCCAGACGCATTTATAGAACACTATATACTGAGAGTTAAAGAGCATACAAACAAGGACAATTAAATATTTCGGACACAAATTATGAAGACGATGGGTGTAGGATGTCATTGACGATCTGAGAATGACTGCTGCTAACGCCGGTCAACTTGCACAGAACATAGTTTTTCAGGACTGCTGTCAAGGGAGCCAAGTTCCGGAAGGGACAAGCTACTAGATGATGATATACTGAATTATCCAGTATACTGGATTTGCGTCATCTTCAACAATACTGCGAGCCAGTATATCGGTTCGGAAGGACGAAAGGGTTAAGTTTGACTACAATGTCTCTATGAAATGTTAATGTCTTAAGTCTATAATGACACACTCGTCAGGTGTTAGTGTGTGACGTGTCTAAACACAAGCCATTAAAACAAGACACATGAAGTAAAGTTAAGATACAATAATACAAAATAAAAACTCTGGCGAACGAATACAAGAGATCGTTGACATGTACACCCAGCATTTCAGAATGCATTATATTACTGCTATTGACATTTGAGAAGCTTTTCTCATTTCATGTGTGTGCGTTGGGAACAATTCAGACAGATTTGTGTTTGGGTACCAGGTTGGATAACACTTGTATTGAAAGAAAGCACAGACATTGTTGTTCTTCATACAAAAGTGGCTGTAGTAAGTATATATAAGAAAGATCACAATAGACTGACCTGAGGAAAAACCCTGTCACACACAAACACCATCCTAATCAATGTGCCCATTAAACAATGTTAATGATTTACTTTTTTTTCAACAATCATCAACATCATCAAGTAGCTTGTCCCTTCTGGAACTTGGCTCCCATGACAACAGTCCTGAAAAACTCTTTATTCTCTGCAGGTTGACCGGCGTTAGCAGCAGTCATTCTCAGATCGTCAATGACATCTTGTACCCATTATCTTCTAGGTCTTCCTCTCATTCTTCTTCCAGGCACCATTCCCTCCAAAATTATTTTTCTAGACACTCATGTCGTTTAATGTGTACGAAATATTTAATTTTCCTTGTTGTTATGCTCTTTAATAACCAACTCTCTTTAATATCAAGTGTTATAGAACAGAAGCATTTGTTCTTTTCTCTGTCCATGATATTCTAATTACTCTTCTGTAGTACTTGCATTCAAAGGCATTAATAATCTTATCTGCCGCTTTGTCAATTTTTCCACAATAAAATTTTTGTTTAATTCTGTTTCATATTTCAGTTTAAATTTAGCTTGTTTACATCGCTTTCGAAATCTCTTCATAATTCTACCAGCATAAATTAGATGATACCACTGTCGGCTTGCTAGGCCTGTCCCCGTGGCTCCAGAATCTACTAGATGGCTCACACGGTGCACTAGTATATCACATTCAGGCTAGAATGCACAAATTCCATCCAAAGAAAACTAAAAATCATCTTCGGTTAGAGGCCGACTGAAATTCACAATCAGATTGCCGCGCCATCTTGAGCAACGCAAAAGGTGGACGTCAGAGATAACAGATGCGACAAAAGACACTGTTTATGAAGCGCACACAAGGGTTCGTTCTAGAAATCTCTTTCTTATTCTGACGATGTGAGGCAAAACAGAATTGGAGGAAAGAAAGAAAGAAGAAAGTTTACATATTTTTTTGGTTTTAGTTAACCGATACATCTGACAGATTCTAACATAAACCTGTGCAAGATTGAAAACCAGTCTTGAGGCATGCGCACAATATGTGTTTGTATAGTCGTTACTTTCAAACAAAGTGTTACATAAAAATTCACAGAACGTCTTGGACAGATAAGAGGAAAATATACACATTCTACAAGACCTGAATATTAACGAACATTGGCTCATAAACAACATTGTGTACTAGAAACTGAAATATTTTGGTCACATTAAAAGTCATAGTTGTTTAGAGAGAACATGTTCCTGGAAGATAAGGTAGGGGACGACCAAATCGACATTGGCAACAGGATATTAAAGAAAAGAACATGACTATTGAAGGAAGCGGAGAACGTGCTACAAACCAGTTTTTCACGCGTGTTGATAAGAGCGACGTTGATGACGTCTTTGAAGGTTTTCAGGCTGGTTTGGAGACTTGTGCTGTTGTACTAGATCTCGAGGATGCTTACAACAAAGTTCCAATCACATCTACTATATATATAAAATGGATGTTTGTCTGTTTGTTTGTTACCTATAGACTCGGAAACTACTGAACAGATTTAGCTGAAATTTACAGGATATGTTTCTTTTGATGTCGGGATGCTACCTGTCATAGTTTGAAATAGGTAGCCCTGAAACTTTTCGAAAACATCTAAAAAATCGAAAACACGCTAATTTCATCGAGAGTTTCTAAGTTTGTTTACAATTTGCTATGAACGTTTCCGGAAGTCTACGGTATACACATTAATATATACACAAGATTCGATGACGTATGTTTTAAAACTATGGAGACCTCGATCTCTTTCATAGCAAAAAATAATCGTTTCAAGGCAATTTTACAAACAAGCTGAAGTTAAAATACGAAATCCAGGTTTGTTTCTTCATAGGATTTCTACTCATTTCGAATCATGATAAGAGAAATATCAACTGGGACGCGACATTAGTAGCAATGAAGCAATATGTCAACTGGGACGCGACATTAGTAACAATGAAGCAGTATGTCAACCGGAACGCGACATTAGTAGCAATGAAGCAGTATGTCAACTGGGACGCGACATTAGTAGCAATGAAGCAGTATGTCAACTGGGATGCGACATTAGTAGCAATGAAGCAGTATGTCAACTGGGACGCGACATTAGTAATAATAGCCGTCCATCGCAAGCGATGATGACAACAATCTCAGACGTGTACTGTTGCACCTCTCTGGTGTGTGCGGAGGTGACTGTAGAGTCCAATCCTAGAACAGAATCACCGACCACAGGTGGGGCATACATGATCAAGGTTAGACATGTGCGTGTTGTGTGCTCTGTCTTTTCGCGCTGCTCGTTTTCTCTGTGACTCAACAATACGATGATTCTCAGCTATTCGGGTTCCTCTTTTGTTGTTACAGCGCCACATTTGGCGATCTTGCGCAAGGATTCCCAGCACGTATTGTCTATATCGAAGCATTTCAGAGACACTTTAAGAGTGTCTTTAAAGCGTTTTTCTGTCCACCAGCTAAACGTCTGCCCCTTCAAGCTCGCCATACATCAACTGTTTTGGGATGCGTTTATCAGGCATTCGAGAAACGTGACCGACCCATCTCAGTTGGGCCTTCTGCAACAGGGTGTTGACGCTTGGGATCTTTGCTCTTGTGAGGACTTCGCTGTCTGGAATTTTGTCCTGCCAGTTTATTTTTAGTATTCTGCGTAGACAGCTTGTGTGGAAATGGTTTAATTTTCTTTCGTGTCTGCTATACACTGTCCATGTCTCGCTTGCGTATAGCAGCGTGGTTAGCACTATGGCCTGGTAAACTTTCAGCTTTGTGACTATGCTTATCCCCTTCCGTTCCCACACAGTGACACGTAACCTTCCGAACGCAGCACTGGCTTTGGATATCCTATTGTGGACCTCAGAATCTATGTTTGCCGATCTGGATAGGAGGCTGCCAAGATAAGCAAAGTTGTCCGTTGACTGGAGACGCTGGTGTTTAATGTTGATGACTGGATCGTAATACTGTTCTCTAAGGGCGGGCTGGAACATGACCTCTGTTTAACATGACGCGACATTAGTAGCAATGAAGCAGTATATCAACTGGGACACGACATTAGTAGCAATGAAGCAGTATATCGACTGGGACGTAATTCAATTTTTGTTGGAGGCGTAGCAACGCGCGCAGGGTACAGCTAGTACCTTATACAAATGCTCACGCTACTCAAAATCGATACATTGCTCATAAGATGGATTGCAAGGGCCCTGTTCGAGAGAAAAGTGGCACTCAGGTGTGGTAATTGGTACTCTGTGCCGACAAAATTTAACCGGGTCTACCCCAGGGATCCCCACTATCTCCAGTACTATTCAATGTATTCACCATAATGATTACGAAGTAGCAATTATCTGGCAGGGGACGAACACTGTCATTTTCAGACGACATCATGGTGTACAGACAGGGAAGAAACAGGGATGAAAATTGCTAATAAACTCCAGGAAGAACTAAACCGCATAATGGCCTGGTGTGATGTTTCTGGTGCAACGATAAACCATACCAAAGCTGTGCTATCATGGTTCTCCCTAAATAATCACATTGTGAAGTCTGACACACCACATGTCACTTTAGATGTACATACACTCACCCGAACAGCATCTATGAGTTATTTGGTTGTAAAATTTGATCGCAGTCTATGCTTTAGGGACCATATCGACCAAGTTATTACCAAGGCTCGCAACGCACTATCCGCACTGAGAATCATGGCGGCTGCTAACATTAAGCAACGCCTTCTTGTGCTTTTGTACCAAGGTATTGTTCTGTCATGTATAGAATATGTATGCGCTCTCCTAACAATTAATCCTACGCAAACAGTGAGACTGGAAAGAATTCAGAATGAGGCTATGCGCATCATTCTGGGATGCACTAAAGATACACCAGGAGTGTCAATTCGATTCCTTCTTGACCTCCCAACTATTGCTCACAGAATTGAAACTTGGAGGGTTTGATCATATCTAAGAATCAATGCAAACAAGGAACATCGTCTCCATGAAGAACTCATTAAGGAGAAAGGGTGTAGACTCAAGAGAGGCAGATCATGGCTGAGTCAGGCGGAAGATATGCTTGGGAAAATATGTGATCCTTCCGGAATTGAAACAGGAGGAATGGATGCTGTGCCACCTCAATTTCAGATTGCTTTTACCGTTATTACATCTATTAAGAAAATCTGCGAACAAAATAATATATCACTGATTAACGTGGAGGTGGATGCCCTCTTAAATGACATCATCAATGATACAGATGTGGTTATTTACACCGATGGTTCAGTCATTCGCCAATAACGCTGTGCGTGGACTTTTCAGCAGCTCAGGAGGAAAAATAATAAGAGAGGCCAGTGGGGCCTACGCAACAACCACAAGTAGTTTGACAATGGAGGTTCGGACGATTACGGAGGCGGTAAACTGGTTGGTATCTCAAAACAACTCTCGTGTTTTCATACTCAGTGACTCCATGAGCATGATTCGTAAAGTTGAATCAGGAATGGTGAGACGCAACTGGGTGGAGGTACTGGTACAGACAATCATCCGAGAAATCACCTTCATTGTTGTCCCTGGGCACGCAGGAGTTAGGGGTAATGAACGAGCTGATAGATTTGCTGGCTTGGCTACAATATCAGAGGACGCTGCCATGGATCGAAATGACATTCTTCACGCATTGAGAGTCTTTTCGAACAGAGGAGTTTCAGGGCTGTGAATCCCACTTGCTGACCAGATTGAAAGAGATGGGTGTCAATATTGGTGAAGCCGGAAAAGAATGACATACTAAATATGCAAAGAGATTGATTAATCAACATCGAACTGGCGCGTTGGGTCGCTGGACGCTGCTGAGGCGGAGATCGGAGCACCTATGGACATGTCCGGAGTGCTATGATGATAGTCCTCATATAACTGATAACTGAAGAGCGACGTCTGCAAAGGACATATTATATGATAATAGTTACAGAGAGGTGGTCATTGCAAGAGAAAGATGGAGAGAAGAATATTTAGTAACGTTAATGATGTTTCTCACAAATGATAAATAATTCAGTTATCTATGGTTTACTGCTTTCAATGAAAGACCGGATATGTCTATCATCAACTTTCAAGTCAGATTAGGGATTTGACAGATTCCGGAAGTGAGTTATTTTTGAACCATAAAGCACAACAAAATATTTTGACTCAATAAGTGGCATTTACAAGCTGCCATTTTAAACATATATATGTTTGTTTATAAGTGACTACATTTTTGTTTCTATTGTGATGTTAAGAGAAGAGATTTGCTGAATGTGCGACTAACATCCTGCTAGTAATTCTACATTGTTTGTGCGAGGTTTTCCATGGTTCATCTTCTAGTCAATACATATAATGAATTCTGTTTATCTACTTGCTATCATATGTGAGTATGTTAAATAAATATGGAGTAAACAAGTATTAAGAGCTTACTGACAAACAAAACCGGAGAGTCTGAAAAACGCTCGTCTGCAGGGCTAAGCAGTAGGTGCCATAAGGAATAATAGTTTGTGGTATGACAGCTGCGTTGATTTAAACTCACGGTATGAGGGAAGAGGTTGAGGGGTGTTATCAGTTATATGAGAACTGTCGTCATAGTACTCCGGATATGTCGATAGATGCTCCGATCTCCACCTCAACATATTCAGCAGCGTCAGCAGGCGGGAAAACACACCAGTTCGATGATGAATTATCAATCTCTTTGCATATTTGGTATGTCGTGTTTTCGGGCTGCATCAATATCGACACCCATCTCTCTCAATCTGGTCAGCGAGTGGGATTCAGAACCCTGAAACTCCTATGAGGGGTTTGTTGAGTTTCAATGTCTTGCAAAGTCATGCTACACAAATCCTTTTTAAATTGCAGAAGATGCATTGGAACAGTTCCCCAAACTACCCCCTTCCTAAAAAAGTGGAAAGAAAATACATGCAAAAAAAGTGGAAATATTAATCTTTTATTATTTCTCACAAAAAACAACAGAGTACCACAAGACTAATGTCATATAATGTGATACTATACAATGAAACGGAAACATGATATTATTGCAAGAAAGTCATAGAAAGCTATAACTAGCTGACATATCATGACCAAGGTAGTTTCAGCAGAACACAAGAATACAGTAGAGTAACATGGTTTCCATTATGCAAGAGTGTGACTAATGCAGATAGAACATTGCATAGTCTATGATAAGACCAGTATGAACACCTGAGTCAACAAACTGATGAAAGATGACATGAATAAATTAGAATAAATTACAAATAAATGAGCAGACAAAGTTAGAAAATAGACAAATGTGGTGGTTATCAAACTAAAGAAATGCTAACACTATCTAGATTTAGATTTGCAATTTCAAATCAAGTATATAAACGTGGAATTCTATTTTGATGGTGGACATGAACAAACAATAAACTGTCTTCTAGGCGTGTATTTTATATCAAATGATATTATTAACAAGAAATTCTAACCATATCTTCAACATAAAAAAAATTTGGATGTTAGTAATTTTGTCCAGTTATACCATATGAAATGATTTTCAGAGTGAGAATTTCAGGTTATACTTGTTTCTGTTGTCAACACATTTCAGGTTATACTTGTTTCTGTTGTCAACACAAAGTGTGTAGATTATGTTTGATATTTTACATTAGAAAGGTGTCACAAAAACTGTGACAATATCAAGGTATCAACCTCAAATCTTCAAGATTAAGGGACTAGTAATCATGTCACTCGGTCACCTTTAGTAATCATTTCTTAGTTTAACTCCTACAACTGGTTGAAAGCAACATACTAAAACATATATATTGACATATATTTTTACACAAGAAGAATTCAGGTTGAACTCAACAAAAGAAATAAATCATTCCAATTAAATGTAAGACTAAGTTGAGCAGCTGATAATAGTGAATAAGCTCTGTATTTCTCACTCACTCACTCACACACACACACAATACTAAACATTAATACAGATATATCTCCCACACACAATACTAAACACTAATACAAGTGTATCACACTCACACACACAATACTAATACAGGTATATCTCTCACACTCACACAATATCAAACACAAAAACAATAAACACCTGGATATTAATGAGTGAAATATCTAGCACCACACCAATGAAAAAAACTTAGCAAATAGATTGCACTAGAGTATAAAGTACTCAACATGAAATATTATAACACAAAAAAACAACAACATACACTGCTCACAGATGATACAAGTGGTCATGTGCTTCTATCTAGAGTAGGCAGTGATATTAATGAGAATACATATGTATCTGGAGGATGGAGGCGAGTGAGGACACTTGAAAAAAAATAAATTAAATTATGTTTCAATTTGCTGAATTTGTTACTAAGATCACTGAAAGATAAAATGTATGTCTTGCCACATTAAATGTGAGAACATCAGTCTTTCCTGTTACATCAAACATGTGATGATCAGTCTGTCCTGTTACATCAACCATTTGGTGATCAGTCTGTCCTGTTACATCAAACATCTGATGATCAGTCTGTCCTGTTACATCAAACATGTGATGATCAGTCTGTCCTGTTACATCAAACATGTGATGATCAGTCTGTCCTGTTACATCAAACATTTGATGATCAGTCTGTCCTGTTACATCAAACATGTGATGATCAGTCTGTCCTGTTACATCAAACATGTGATGATCAGTCTGTCCTGCTACATCAAACATGTTATGATCAATCTGTCCTGCTACATTAAATGAACAATAAGCCATCTCACAACAAACCTGATATTAACAAAAGCTTAAGGTATCAAATGAAACCATGAACTGCCCAGCAGAGTCTGCAACTATAGGGTTGACATCTGGATCTACAGAAGGAATGCCCTGCTGACAGGCATGATGATCATTACCTGAGCATAGCCTTCTTAGCAATGGGCTTAGGCAAGCAGCCAACAGCAAATATTCAAATTAAATCCATAACTACACACACAGCAATGTCTTGATTTCGAAATGAAAGCACTTTTGTTGCCTTCGATAGCAAATCACAGCTAACAATATTATTATATACAAACTTTGTTATTGGATGGATATTGGTTTCTGAACTGACGTCATAACATGCCGAGCAGACTCATACACGCTCAATCTACCTCAACACATGTCGAAGCGTACGTATGCTGATAGTTCCTGCAGCTCGCGGGTTAAACAAATTCCTCATTCTGTACCCCAAACATCCAGTTCTGCTTGTTACATGTGTGATTGAAAATCCCTTAAAATGATGTGTAGATTCAATATCAATTTCAGTGTCATTTCACAGGTGGTTGCTGAGCAACATAAAGTACTTCCTTCCACCCTCCTGAAACTTCCTAACAATCAGTGCTGTTGATGTAAGCCTGCCTGATCTCTCATTGCTGAAAACACTTACAAGTCCAAGGCAGTCCAGGATATCTTCTTCTACTTCTTCTGCATTCTCACTAGATTGGGATTTCAGATTCTCTAATAAAGGCATCTGCCTCAGATCATCAGCCACGCCATACAGTTTGTTTTGGACGCTGGTATAAGTGGACCACCTGTCTTCTCAGGTCTGCATACTTGCCCAGTTCTGTAGAATATGCTCTGTTGTCATATTCGCCAAGCCACAGGGGCACATGTCGTTGGTGCCTATCTTCAATCTAGTGTACAGATGATGTCTCATTCTGTTGTGACCTGTCCGGAAGCGAAGTATGGCCCCTTCTGGACAGTTGGTAATATCCATCATCCTTGTGTTTTGGATGTTCTTTCTCCCACTTTGCTTTGTAGTGCTCTCTGGTGATGGTGTTTACTTCTTCATAGCTGTCCAGGTTGTCATCTTGGGGCTCTCCAGTCCAGGATATCAGAAACTATCCAGTATAAGAGAGTCAGATACAGTTGAATATATATCATTCAAGCAAGCAACTATCCACAACAAAGTTTTCCAAACCATGGCTGAGTGAGCATTTAAATATATATGCTAATCACACAAAGAAAATGTGTAAACAACGAAAGTCGAAAAGAAAATCTTGTGTAGTAGAAGTCATAAGTGCTTGATTGTTAAAAGTTCTGCAATCAACATTAGCAGATTTCCAGAGACAATTCTAATAATAAAAAAACCAAAAATGGTTCAAGTCTAAAAAATAAAAAGAGTGTGGCAATGAAAGCAATACAATGTTTTGAAAGTATAGTAAATAATTATGAAATACTACATCAATCTTGGGAGACAATAATAAGACAACAAAATAATTCATCACAAAAATGCAGTGAAATCATTGGTAACAATATTGCAAACATAAAATGTCACTAAAAATGCACAATAATAAGTAAGATGTAGTTGTGCTAAAATGTGGTTCTTTGCACAAATAATAGCATGGAAATAGAAAATGTTTAACATTCTGAAAATCAGATATATTTTGAATGAGACAGAAATGCATAGAGTATTTAAGGTCACTGTTTCATGAGCTGCCAGCAAGCTTGCATAGTGACAACCTGGAGCTGATTTTATATTTAAAAAAAAAAGCTTCAGGAAAAGACAGTACTTTGGCATAGCACTGTCTAGATCAGCGGTTCCCAAACTTTTGCATTATTGCGGACGCTCTTTTAAATACATTTTGCTGCCGCAGACCCCCAAAAGTTTCTATATAAGAAAATCTTCTAGCGACAGAGTTATTATTACACCACCCCAACAGTCACGCTGGCTTCAATTTCTCAGACTGGGAAACTTCAAATGATCTTTCATTTTGTCCTGTCAGACAGTTAGACTCCGGTTGGGTCCTTTGATTTCGCAGCACAACTAGTTTACCACTGTTTTTATACATGTTTTAAAAAAAAATTTAATATTCTGTTTAAAATGTCAAAAGTCATAATATTTCTTCAAGCACTTGAGGACCTCGCGAACCCCTGTGGGTCTTCGGACAGCAGTTTGGGAAACGCTGGTTTAGATTATATGAGGATAGATCTTTAATGAGAACATAATAGCATGAAATAATCTTCAACAATTTCTGACATGGTATCATACAACTGTAAACATTGAGATAATATAAGAGGAAGCTATCAAAAATGTAGTTGTAGATGAGATGATCTGTTGTCTAGATATCACTAACAAAGCTGCTGCAATACACTGTGGACACTAGTAGTCAAGCTGCATAGGTAGGATATAATAATTACAGTAAGTTCTGGCGTAATGATAGCGTAGTTAAACACTTGCGCCTATAATAGTATTTTACATCACTTCCTAATCTTAACAAACATGTCTGGTCAACCACTAATAAGAGAGACGCAGTAGCATAGTTGTTAGTGAACTCGCTACTTGGGATAGTGGTCCGGGTCCAATTCCACAGTGGACATGGAATATTTCTCCAGAACATAACGGCTCTCAGGTGACCCAGCGTCAATTTGGTACCAGGAAAAGCGTTGTGGAGTAAAGGCGGCTGGTATGATATTGACCACATCACTCATCATGTGCTGATGGTCAATGAGAAATATGGGCCTAAGACCCCCATCATGTGCTGATGGTCAATGAGAAATATGGGTCTAAGACCCCCATCATGTGCTGATGGTCAATGAGAAATATGGGCCTAAGACCCCCATCATGTGCTGATGGTCAATGAGAAATATGGGCTTAAGACCCCCATCATGTGCTGATGGTCAATGAGAAATATGGGTCTAAGACCCCCATCATATGCTGATGGTCAATGAGAAATATGGGCCATATTTCCCAATATACCTTGAGGTATAAAAAGGCTTTCTGTACTTTTTTCCCCACTAATAGCAACCGTTTGTTATAAGAAGATGAAGATATGTTGGGCTCGGAGAAGAAATGATCAAAGATAGAAAACCAACATCGAACTGGCGTGTTGGGTCGCTGGATTTGCTGAAGCGCAGATCGGAGCACCTATGGACATGTCCGGAGTGCTATCATGATAGTTCTCAGATAACTGATAATCAAAGAATCACAAAGTATGCAGGACATTGAAGTTGGAAGCAAATGGTTCAAGACAGAAAGGACGCACTAGGGAAACCCTGAAATGAACTTTACTGAGAAAAGTAAGAAATATGGGTCTAATTCCATAGAAGATATTGAATGAATTGTCCAGGATAGAGCAGTATAGAGAAATTGCTTGTCTGCCCCATGTAATATATAATGTGGGCGTCTGTAGCTTAAGCGGTAGTGAGCTCGATCACAACCCAAGCATACCTTGTTCAAACTCCGCTTCAGACAGTTTGAAAGCAAATTTATTTGGCATAGATATTTTACAAAAGGTAAAAATAGACCTCACCGTTCAGAAAGCAATGGCAAACTACTGAACGTATAAGTGGTGCCTAGAAAATCGACGACTAGTTTACTGTGGTTGATGACGAAGTTCTGTAACGGATATGCCATGAGTTTCATTTCAATGTATAATGATACAAGAGGGAAAATAATAATAATAAAACAATAATCTGAACAGTATGTTAACAGTATCATGTGAATATCACTTCCAGCCATGCACTATGAAGTAGCTTCTGTCAGTCCTAGCTAACTAGAGATATTCTTTAAGTAGTGTTCAACATTCAGACCAGAATACAAACAATTATTTGAACTTTATATCCATGACAACAACTTTTAGTTGTTTATTTATAATATTCATTATTATGTTTATATACCTGATATATTCATTATTGTTGTTATGTTTAACTTGTTTATTATAATGCTACATACTGAACTATATCCCTTAAAGAAAAAAATCCAGTTACATGTCTTTTTGAATCAACTAAACTTCAAACATGTAAGGCAATAATTGTTTAAGATTTCATTTCACTTAATATAGTCACTCAAGGAACGCTGGCGATCAGCATATGAAAGACCTGTTGAACTGTCATTGATCTGAAGATTAAGGAGTCCTTCATCAAAACTATAACTTCTTTGGTCAGATATTTTTATATCTTCTGCATTAACTTCACTGACATCACTATTGCTGACTTCAGAATCTGGAGACGGGTCTGCTCCTTGGTTGATAAAGTGATCACTGTCTGCACTGTCATAAGACAAATCTAAAATATCTGCGGAAGAATTGGACCCAATGCTGCTAATGCTTAATCTATTTTTGCCATCATCGAATGAAGACTTTTTCAGAATACTCTTTGGTCTGTAGATGACTTTAGCTGGTTCTTTGTATGGTATATCATGACAAGCAGAATCTTCTGAAGATAACTTGATAATATCTTCTTGGTGACATTCCTGTTTAGCTGACATGCTTGTCTGCTCCGATGGGATATTTTCATTGTTAACGGATATAGTTATATCTTCATTGATTATGTGAGCTACTTCATAGTGGCACTGAGAAATTGGCTCTTGTACTGATGTAATATTTTCGGGAGTTTTGACATGATGTTTATGTTGTTCATTATGTAGTTGCTCTGGGAGTAATCGAGAAGAAGGGCTGCACCAAGCAGAGTGTGAGATGGCACCACTAAAGCTTTCATGGTATGGACTGTCTGAACTCTGATCCAGAAGCTGGGTAGCACGATTTTTCGATACAAAAATACCATGAGCTTCCTCCCTAAAGGAAGGAAGTCTACGTGGCAGATGTCCAGATTTTGGTATTGCTTTGTCCTCAGCCATCACTGTCCTATCCTCTGACATAATACATCCATTTTCATTTCCAGAAAACTTTCCCTTTCTTTTCAAGATTCCTCTCTTGGGTTTCCTTTCCGAATCAAAAACTGAAGATGACATCTTATCTGGTTCTGTATTCTCTGCAGTCATTTTGTCTATATGAGTATGACAAGATGAGTTACTGCTAGTAATATTAACATCAAATCCAGAAGAGATGTCATTACTTAGCAAAGCCGCTAATGACTTGCTACTGCAACCCTTCAAGATCTCTAGAACATCAGGTGGTAACTTTAGCAACCCAGATGCAATAGCTGCAGGATCATCATCTATGTGTTCAGAGTGTCTGTAGTTGTCAGGTGTTGGAGCAGGGCTGCTAGCCACAGACGATGAGACACTGTTGCCTGTGCTGTCCAGTAAAATGGTTCTCGTTGACCATCGTTTTGGTTTGAAGTCCAGTTCCACATCAGAATCAGAAGAAATGCTGCTCTGATTTCTGTGATGAATAACAGAAGGGGAATTTAAGGAAGCACTAACAGCTCCTGTTTCAGCTGTCATATTGTATGTCATAGTTGGTGGTTCATCATCAGGGCTATATGGCATGTCATTTGGCATTTGGGTGTGACCAAAATTAACCCACCAATGACGGAGAGCATCTTCCATTGTTGCACGACGTGATGGTGTTACAGTAAGCATGTGGCGTATAAGACCAGCAGCATCTGGAAACAAATGGGAAAAAGAAACTATAAATTTTGTTCAACAAGAACTAATAATTCAAAAGTGACTGTCAAATAAATAAGCATCATATCTAGCCAAAAGGCACACAAAACAAAATACATGTCATGTAAGTCCTACAGAACTAGTAACATTAGCGCTGATGAAGTAACAAACTTTCAGAAATGAGTGCCGGTTCAGTACAACCAATATTAGAATTAAAAAGAAACAATTTCAGGGGAATGACAAGATACAAGCAATCTAGAAATGAGAAGAGGAACTAAAATGTTGACTAATTATAAGCATAGTTAACTATAGGACAGTCTCCACGAGACAGATCTTTAATGTGGAATACTAAATTAAACAAAAGTAACAAAATTAAAAAGTTTATAAAAAATGAAATTGGAGATTGAAAAAAAACAAAAGATGATTCTGGAGTAGAATTAGCTGTTGAAGAAGATTTAGTAGACGTTGATAAACGTATAGATGATCTCGAGTAGAATTAGCTGTTGAAGAAGATTTAGTAGACATTGATAAACGTATAGATGGTCTCGAGTAGAATTAGCTGTTGAAGAAGATTTAGTAGACGTTGATAAACGTATAGATGGTCTCGAGTAGAATTAGCTGTTGAAGAAGATTTAGTAGACGTTGATAAAGTTTAGATGATCTCGAGTAGAATTAGCTGTTGAAGAAGATTTAGTAGACGTTGATAAACGTATAGATGATCTCGAGTAGAATTAGCTGTTGAATAAGATTTAATAGACGTTGATAAACGTATAGATGATCTCAAGTAGAATTAGCTGTTGAAGAAGATTTAGTAGACATTGATAGACGTATAGATGATCTCGAGTAGAATTAGCTGTTGAAGAAGATTTAGTAGACATTGATAGACGTATAGATGATCTCGAGTAGAATTAGCTGTTGAAGAAGATTTAGTAGACATTGATAAACGTATAGATGATCTCGAGTAGAATTAGCTGTTGAAGAAGATTTAGTAGACATTGATAAACGTATAGATGATCTCGAGTAGAATTAGCTGTTGAAGAAGATTTAGTAGACATTGATAAACGTATAGATGATCTCGAGTAGAATTAGCTGTTGAAGATTTAGTAGACGTTGATAAACGTATAGATGATCTCGAGTAGAATTAGCTGTTGAAGAAGATTTAGTAGACGTTGATAAACGTATAGATGATCTCGAGTAGAATTAGCTGTTGAAGAAGATTTAGTAGACGTTGATAAACGTATAGATGATCTCGAGTAGAATTAGCTGTTGAAGAAGATTTAGTAGACGTTGATAAACGTATAGATGATCTCGAGTAGAATTAGCTGTTGAAGAAGATTTAGTAGACATTGATAGACGTATAGATGATCTCGAGTAGAATTAGCTGTTGAAGAAGATTTAGTAGACGTTGATAAAGTGTAAGATGATCTCGACTAGAATTAGCTGTTGAAGAAGATTTAGTAGACATTGATAAACGTATAGATGATCTCGAGTAGAATTAGCTGTTGAAGAAGATTTAGTAGACGTTGATAAAGTTTAGATGATCTCGAGTAGAATTAGCTGTTGAAGAAGATTTAGTAGACGTTGATAAACGTATAGATGATCTCGAGTAGAATTAGCTGTTGAAGACGATTTAGTAGACATTGATAAACGTATAGATGATCTCGAGTAGAATTAGCTGTTGAAGAAGATTTAGTAGACATTGATAAAGTGTAAGATGAAAGAAAAAAAAGAATAATAATCAATATAAACAAGAATAAATCAGCAAATTTCAAAAGCGCTCCAGCGTTTATATAAATAAAGTAAACATATAAACAGATAACATAAATGACACAGACGTGCGTTTATCACATGATTTAAGACGTGTGTACTCTTTATTTATGACCATCACTCCTTGTGGTCGATAACTCCAGCTGTGATGACATAGAAGAGGCTGAGGGTAACAGTTTGTCCAGACTGTAAAAGTTGATATAAAACACACACAAACATGTCAATATCACGCAGCCCATCGATTTGAACCAGCTACAGAAAAGGTCGATTGGCTTAATAAAAGCTGAAGAATCATAAAATGTGTTAGCTCACTGTCGTAAATAGGATAAGTTGTGGCTGCCCCCCTCCTTCCGTGGCCGCCTCCTTCTTCCGTGGCTGCCCCCTCCTTCCTTCTTACCCTAGTTACGAGGTAAAATCACGGAGGTGGATAAAAAAAACCCACAGTTTATCGGAGTATATTCCCATAGGACATGGTGACGATTGATGACGGCCAACGTTTGATGTAGAGACGCCCGTAAACCCCATCTACCGATTTAATGCCATCAATGTCGGTGACGGTCGGCGAGTGTATACCTTTTTCTGTGAATGAATTTTTGATACTTTGATGCAATTTACTGACTGGATGTAATTTATAAGACAGCGCAAAGCCAGGGAACTGGATAATTCAGTAAATATTGCAATGCGTCTGAAGGCAAACAATATCATAATAATAATGTAGTGAAAAGGTTAAATTATTAAATACAATGTTTTGGGTGGCACTGGGATAAAATCTTGATATTAATTCAAAGTGTCACCCGTGAGTTGCCGGAGCTCGCAAGGGGAACAAAGAATAGTAAAACTGCGACATACAAGGCATGTCGTAAGAGACGATTGAAATAGGGGCCTAGAGAAGTTACCATAGTAAATAAAAAGCCTCGCAGAAATCGGATGTGCTGGCTTACATGTAGGCGCATAACTTGCAACACGTACACTCACTCTTAGGCGTAGATCACATACAGATCACAAAAAGTGGTTAACAAATGGTCGATATGGAACGTTCAAAGAAGAATTCAAAGTATGGACATTGAACACCTGACGATCATAAACCTCCACAACTTTCAATATCCAATGCTGTTATCATTACTGATCCTGGTTTCCCTCCATACCATGAGGTTAAGCTGTCCAGAATCGTAACTTTCTTAATCGTATCATTCATTTCTAACTACATGTCCAAAAATTCACTACAGTTGAAGATAATCGAATCACGTATTCCTCTTCCATCACCATTAATTTCCATTAAAAAAAAAAAAAACTTGAATCGTGCTGGTTGTCACTCGATGAATAGATTAAACATGACGTCTGATATTCTCTGAGACTGGGTTCCTGGTTAAATGCATTCATTCTGATTGTGGTGACGTGCGAGATACTCACCATGGCAAC
This sequence comes from Arion vulgaris, assembly GCA_020796225.1. Classification (NCBI taxonomy): domain Eukaryota; kingdom Metazoa; phylum Mollusca; class Gastropoda; order Stylommatophora; family Arionidae; genus Arion; species Arion vulgaris. The sequence continues at coordinate 26,689,710 of CM036765.1, read as the reverse complement.
TTTCACAGCAGGAAAACTTGCACGAAACAACATATTTTATGAGCTATTTTTTTCTATCAATTATTTGTTTACTTCCCTCCTTTTAAACTTTCGCATTCATCACTTGCATGTTATATTTTCCAGTGATTTATTCAGTATTCTTCGTTCACTTCATGTTCTTTCTTTAACAAAAATACTTTCTTTTAGTTTCTTCTTTGAACGCTCCATATCGACCAGGTGGTAAACCATTCGTTGTGATTTGTATGTGATCTGAGCATAAGAGCGATTGTACGTTGTGCCAGTTATGCGCCTACAAGTATGTCATCTTCTTCACCCTTCGCCCCTAGGGAAGCATAGGTCCGCAACCAAGGCCTTCCAAGCCCGCCTATCCAAGGCCATCTTTTCCAGATCTCGCCACTCTCTCCCCGTTTTTGTTTGCATTCCATCTCCAACTCCTGTCTCCAGGTGTTTCTTGGTCTTTCCTTACCTCTATTGCCATGGGGGTTCCATCGGAGAGCCTGTCTCATGATGCTGTCCGGGGGTTTCCTCAGTGTGTGTCCTATCCATCGCCACCTTCTGCTCATTATCTCCTGTTCCACCTGCCGTTGTCCTGCCCTATCCCACAGTTCTCTGTTTGTGGTCTTGTCATACCATCTCAAATGGAGTATCCTGCGCAGGCATCTATTAATGAATGTATGCAGCTTTTTGGTACAAGTATGCCATCACATCCGATTTTTCCAACGCTTTTTATTTACAAGAATAACTTTCCCCTGCCTCAGTCGACATGCCCTTTAGGTGGCAGTGTTACTATTCTTTGCTCAAACAACGCACGGGCTTCTCTTAGTTTGAAATTGTTCTTCCTTTTCTTATAACTTCCTGCTCTCTAGACAATCTCGACGACTGGTTAATGCCTTACCTGCTTTTCTCTATCAAGTTTACGACTATGAATGAATAGTTGTCTTGGTAGATATTGAAATAGACAAAATCATCTCAAACACTCTCTGTACTACAACCAAAGTATGTATGCTATTAGGCAGCTAGAAGAGATTTTCAACATTTACTGGAGAAAGTCGTTTCTATCCACAAAAATAATGTTTAGACTGATGTTAAACAAATATGTCTTGCTACCTGTCATAAAAAAAAATATACTTATTTTAATTAAACATACGCATGTCTTTTCTGTCGTGATGTTGTTACTTTATTTCCTCCATTTCTTGTTGCCTGACTTTCTTCCCTGTCGTTTTCTTCTTCACAGTAAATGCGCTCTCTAAATCTGACAAGTCGTATACTCGACATCTCCTGCAATGATCAGCTAATGGAATATGATGATATTTTAAGTATGGCCACTCCTCCCTCCACATTAAGATGGCTAGATCACATGTCTTATGAAGGACGGCCGGATACCTAACTATGTATGATGTGTGCAGCTGGTATCTGGCAGAGAACTGTTCACGACAGTTCCTTCTCTACAATTCAGTCTGCGACCGAGGCTTAAAGGTGTTGGACTATGAATACACCACAGTGTGAAGAACTTTTTATAGACACATCCAGCTGGAAGCAGGTTCTGAACACTGGTCTGAGATCTAGTGATGCCAGACTACGACAGCTTGCTAATCTTCTTTGCGTCGTTCTTTACGACCAATTTTAATCACTCTTTGTGATATGTTTGATCTTTGCCAAGAACGTGTATACGTTGCGCATTGGTTTGGTAGGTCCCTAAACGCATAAACTTCTACACGTTTAGGACATGTGCATCCGATTTCAGCCAAACAATCCTTAGTCGCCTCTTACGACATGCGTGGCAGGTAACAGTGGTTCTATTCTTTACACTCCAAATGTGGGCACCGGTAACCACTAGGGCGAGCTTGCTAATAAGAAGCATGGCAAGATAAAGCATAACTCAAACCACTTCTTTAGCCTAAAAAAGGTTTCAAGCCGAAAGGTTGACTTCGATGCATCGGGATTTACACCATATGGCTCAGTCCCTCTCCGCAGAAATGGCACGTTATCTGCCGAGAGTATTGCACAGAGCACGGAACTCCGGAAACAATCCTAGAGTCTCTGGAAAAAAATGCACTCATGAACATAACGGCGCGGTCAGGATTCAAACCTACGAACTTCAGGATGCAAGTCGAGGGCGTAAACCACTTAGGCTCTTCCTTCCCCCCTTCCCTACAACTTCCTTCACGAGACTACAAGGATGTTACCTAATTTAATTGTATACTTCCATTCAAGTATCTACATTTATGCATATTCTTCAATCTCTTTCTTGATTCTCTTCTTTTCATTCTTATAATAAAGAAATACAAACAGTACTTTATGTGGCGACGTAGTTTCGGTGTGCGCAGAAGAAATGTCCGGACATAGTAACGTATTCTGGCGTATCGCACAGCACGCAACGAAATGGTATGTGAATCTGAATGCACTGTATGGTTTATTGTTTTGTTGAAGTGTAACATTTAAGTGCGACATAATATACATTTGTTAAAAAGACTATAGAATCGACGTAAATGCACCCAGTGTCCTATTAGTAGTACTCGATCCCTTTCAGTCAGCGCAGACAACTGGTGTCATTTTGAAGGTAATTTATAAGCGGAATCCCTTCGGTGGTCCCAATGCATCTTCGATACCACCCACTTCTAACAGACGACAAGAAGGGTTGGCTGCACTTCCTTGTGACAGTTATGACAGGAATGTTTGCCCCAACCTGTTCTGTTTATGTCTGTTCTGTTTAAAATTTGGGAGGTGAACTGAAGTGTCATGAACAGCTGAAGCTGCTAATACTACTATGTTCAGAAGCGTTTTTCAACGTTTGTAGTCAATGTGCATGTATCATATTTGATATGATACCTTGTCTTGGTGTGTAGTGAAACACGTACAAACAAAGTACTATAGTTTTACAAAATACATAAACAGTGACGATAAACAGCAACGTTTCGACCAACAAGGCCTTTATCAAGCAAACGAACAAACAGGAGTGACAAATTAAAATGAAACACAAATGGACGACCAAATACCAACGTATCTAAGGAAAATCTGGAATAAAAACGAATAACGAAATAAATGTAACACAAAAAACACATAAAAACTAGAAATAGAAAAGAAACAATGAAACATCTAGTAAATATATAACTTGAATACATGCAACATATACCCATATAGATTATAAAGCATGGGAAGAGAAAGTACTAAGAAGCATAAGAATGTAATACATGCAACATATACCCATAGAGATTACAAAGCATGGGAAGAGAAAGTACTAAGAAGCATAAGAATGTAATACGTTGAGCCCGCGTGGTCGCAAGGTACCATACAAAGAAATCAACCGATTCTCCAGAGCAAATCGACTACGATCATCAGAGGAACATGATCGGATGGCTGTGACCTGGACATCGCAAGCTCCTGAATGGCCAGTATCATTGAAATGGGTAGCTACAGGGTCACAGAGCATTGGCGTATATCGCGCAAGTGTTGGGCGAATCGGTCACTGAGTCTCCTGCCGGTTTCCCCAATATAGGCCTTGTTGCACCGCTTGCAGATAATGGCATAGATAATATTACGGACTCGCACGTGAAACTGTCTTCAACAACGAACGTGGCTTTTGTCTTGGTGTGTATCGTTTCCTTTAGTATCTTCAATTTGTGTGTATATAGTATAACAAAACAGAACACATAATGTTGAATAATTTACAAGACTTGAAGAACAAGTATTATTCTGCAATTTCAAATCTTCTTCTTCGAACGCTCCATACCGATCACTTGTTAAACCACTCCTTGTGATTTGTATGTGATCTGAGCCTAAGAGCGATTGTACGCTGTGCCAGTTATGCGCCTACACGTAGGCCAGCATATCCGATTTCTTCCACGCTTTTTATTAACTAGGGTAGCTTCTCTAGGCTCCTACCTCATTCTCCTCTTACCTTCCTTTCTTCCTTTCTTTCTTTCTTTCTTTCTTCCTTTCTTCCTTTCGTTCGCTTGAAATTTGTCTATATATTCAATGTTGTCTCTTGTATAAACTTCACTGTCTTTTATAGCTCACACAGAGGTCCGTGTAGTTTGCTGTCGAGTGTTGTTTCGTTAGGCCAGTGAGTTTGTCTCAGTGTATCATATTCGGAGCAGTCTTGAAGTATGTAGTCGCCTCTTACGACATGCCTTGTAGATTGCAGTGTTAATATTCTTTGCTCTCCTTGCGATGCCCCGGTAATACACGGGCATAACATTTCAAATGATTTTTTCGCTGCGAAATTTGACACCGCTTTTTATCGACAAGCTTCTGAAATTATCGCTCAAATTTAAAAGATAACCCTCATCTGAACTCGACCTTAAAGTTAAGTTCTGCCAGTCATGCACTGTGTTCAGATTTGAGGAATGTTACTGTTGAAAATGTTGACTCCCACAGCCAGGTTGAACTTAACATTGAAAACGATTCGTATACTACCATCTTCAGGTAAGGATAAATCATTTGCATTCTGTCCAAGCTGAAGGTATTTTCACATCACTGTAAGCTAATTATTTGACCGACTCAACAATTACATGCTATGGAGTGTGAGCATACATGCTACAAGTTTGAGCTTAGTCATACACGAAGCGAACCGACAGAGTTACAATACTGATTTTTGGATGTTGAAACCATGGATTCTCAAAAAACTGGGTGATTTTGTTATTTGTTGGAGAGAGAAAATCGTTGACAGAACTTGGGCTTCAAATTCTTTGGTTAAGTTTAATAGAACTTCAACATCTCAAGTTCACAATATGTCACCTCCAGGTAACTTTTGCAGCGTCGGAAAGTAAGAGACTTCCGCGTCGTGTCGTGGACTTGACTGAGCTGTAGTAGAGTTTCCCTTTGAATTTGAGAATATTTTCGATGTTCACAAATCAACTTTTCCTTTCCTAACAATTTCTGCATCATTTCGTTCAAATTATTAATAACAGTAGTCAGAAAAGGATGATTAAACTGACAATTTTTTCTCCCATTATCTGCGAGTTTTTACACCATAAAGTTTCCAATTTGAGGGAATAGAAGTGTAAATCGACGAAGAACCTCGACTGAGCACTTGTATAGTATATAAATATAATTAAAATCACAATCACATAATTTCTTCAAAGATTTTTACAAACTGTTTATGAATTGAGAACACTGGTGCTCTGTGGACTATTTACGATTTAAAGTATTGTTTTGATTAATTCAATAATCGAATTCTCTTCTGTCAAGTCATGAACATAGGTTTCCTGTTGTAAAATGCAATGAATGTATGCAGAACAGACATTGCATTTGTATCGAGTTTTTACAACTCTTTGGGGGAAAGCTAATGGAGAAGCACTTCTTTCTAGTCGTTGCTAGTATACAGTCTGTTGTCATGTAAACTAATTAGTGAAATTTCAGATCAAACCTCTGCACAAATTTCATACAGTTATTCAGCAAATCAACTTTACGCGTCTGCCATCTCAGACTAGAGACTAATACATTATTCATGAATGTTCGAGTGAGTGGAAACAACGTGGAGATCCACAGAATACAAGTTGAACAGTGTCGTTGATATCAGTCAATATCAAATGTTCGACAGAAGAAAAAAATACAGTGTCGTCAAGCAACAAATTTCCAATATTTGCAGACAAGATCACAGATCTTTTCAATTAGTGATTTCATATGAAGCATTTCAACTTGTGGATGTTCCTTTTGCAATGCACTGATATATTGTAAATGAATGTATTTGTATACAGAACTCTGCATCAAGCTATAAAAGTAGGGTTTTCACGGTCATTTCGCAAGGCATAAAAAACAGCGTGTGGACAATTGGTCACAATTCTTCAGTTCTTTGTCACTTGTGGTCAATGGTCAACTCAATGTAAATAAGATTGACTACGGCAACGTTGACAAACATCATCAAAGATGTAGCAGTTTATGAAACCAAATATAGCCGTTTTTTGTTTGTTTTTAAAATGACAGCAAAAGAAACTGGAAGCTTCTTCAAATTTATATAAACCTTTTGATGGAAATGTGTGCTAGTGTGTTGCCAGGGCTCACAAGGGGAGCAAAGAATAGTAACACTGCGATCTACAAGGCATGTCATAAGAGGCAACGAAGGTAGGGGCCTATGGAAGCTACCCTAGTTAATAAAAAGCGTCGCAGAAATCGAATGTGCTTGCCTACTTGTAGGCGCATAAATGGCACAACGAACAATCGCTCTTAGGCTCAGATCACATTGAAACCACAAAGAGTGGTTTAACAAATGGTGGATATGGAGCGTCCGAAGAAGGAGATGTGGACTATACTTCGTTTCTTATTTCTTAACGATTGACGACCGAAGAAGGCGGTGGCCATCACACATTGCAGTCTCATGAACAGACAATGCAACAGTGGTGACCATCACACGTTATATAACTGCAACATTGTAAGCGGTCTCTAGCAATCATGTATTTTGTTCCGTTTTTCAGTAACGTATCTATATGACTTCTTGTAGTTCATATGAAATGATGGTATTCATTACGTGTCTCTATCTCTCGGATTAAACGGTTACACTTTCATCTAAAACTGGGTTTTATTTATTGGAGGCGATAACCAGAAATGTTGACATACATCAAATAATGCATCTTTGTCTTAAACCCCGGAATCAAATATTATATATCTTAATATTACTGTCTTATCTTGTGCTGGTGCTTCAATGTGTAGTGTCGAAAATGACTAGTATTTTATTATTGTAAAGGGGTGCGTGGCATAAAAAAGACTATGTCTTATGTTTTGTTGCTGGCTGATAGCGTAGTCTGTTGTTGCTATCTGAAACATAGTACAGAGAGTAGGATAGTGTAGTCTGTTGTTGCTATCTGAGACAAAGTACAAAGAGTAAGTCTCTGTGGTTAAGCACTTGCCTTTGCGTTCCGAAGGTAAAGGACTCGAATCGGTACCGCCCCGTTCTGTTCACGAGATCATTTTTTTCCAGATACCCTAGGATTGGAGCCGGAGCTACGGAGTTCGTTCTTTGTACTCTGCATGTGGCGTGTCATTTCTGCGGAGAGCGACTGAGCAATATGGGGTAAACATGGCACAATTAAGTCAATCGTTCGGCTTTATACTTTTTCTGGATATAGAGCAGGAGAGATCATTGATCGTTGACGTACTGTTTTTGTTGACAATATTTCGACACTTCAAGTGTTCGTTTTTATGTACAGACAGATCACGACTGTGTCGTTATAGTTTAACAATCATCTAGTTATTGTATGTTAATGTTAACCCGTTCCTTGATTGATAGTTGCATGATTGAGTCACGGTACATGTTTTAAAATATTGATAACTTCATGAATGAATCAGTGTGTCAACTAATAAAAACTTGAAAGTTGAATAATTGAGCGGAGTCAATCAAAACATTTAACAGTTATATGATTGAATCAGTATGTCAAAGTAGTTTTAACTGGTGCGAGTAGCCTCCTCTCCCTCCCTATTTCCCATACTAATGTTTAGACAACAAACATGTCGCACTATTGTAGAATAACTCACGTCTCATCGCTGAACTTCAAATATTACAAGGACAGGATTGACAGAAGGCTGTCTTATGCAAACAATACAAGCCTTAATACAGTTTGTTCAGTTACACTTTTATTTTAGTCCTTTGAATATGGAGTCTTTTCTACACAAGCTAAGGTGCCACAAGAGATTTCAGGTTTGCAAATAAAAATGACAACAATTTTGTTTTAAAATCATATATCGTTTTGGCTCCCAGCGATACGTTCGGTGGAGCCAAAACGATATATGATTTTAAAACAAAATTGTTGTCATTTTTATTTGCAAACCTGAAATCTGAAACATGTTAGCGAGCCAGATTCCTATTTTGTGGTCCTTTTCTTCAGTACTGTCCATGTCGTAACCACTTGCCGTGACTTCCTCTTCTACCGTACTTCTCCTTGCACTGGTTAACAGATCTGCTTTTAAAGAGCAAAACGACGAAAAATGAACTTCATTGCATCGGGTTTTACCTCATCACGTTCGGTCCCTTTACACAGAAATGACAGGCTATCTGCCGAGAGTATTGCACAAAGCAAGCACAAAATCCGTAGCTCTGTCAACAATCCTAGGGCTCTTTGGAAAAAATGCACCCGTGAACATAACGGCGCGACCTTCGGAAGGCTTGGCAAGGTTTAACCACAGACATCCCAAAAAGATGATCTTATTTTCCTATATGTTTCAAACACGCTGTTAGTCTGGTTATATTTTTGTTGCTTATTTTTTGATGGTCGTGGTATGACCAACATCCCTCTTTTTTGCCTTAATTGTAAACTTTAGATTTGTGTTTAAATACAATGTTACTGCAGTGTTCGATCATTACTCCAGGTAAGTCTACATTGCAGCCTAGCTGTGCAGGACTATAGATAGGACAGAGGCATGTTTCTTATACCATAAACTGTGCACAAATTACTAAATCTGAGCAGTTAGCACATAATCGGAGTAGAGGCTACTGTGAAAATAGATGCGACTGTGTTGAAGAAGGGACCACTAAACCATAGTAGTGGCCAATGATTAACCCTGTCACTAGGTAACTTTTAATATCTCCGAAAGCATTCATACTGTAATGTATACTGAAATAAGCCAGGATACTGGTTTTGTGTCATCTTAATAAATACTGGGAGCCAATATATTAGCTCAGAGGAGTGATAGGGTTAAAAGTGGAGGCTACTGAGCCAGTACTCATTGAGAAACGACAAGAATATGTTGACCAGTACGCTAACGAAAGGGTTAAAAGTGGAGGCTACTGAGCCGGTATCCATTGAGCCACGACAAGGATATGTTGACCAACACGCTGATGTTTCTGAGATAAGTTGATAACTTCCGCACTCAGCAGTTGGACCAGATATAAAAGCACATCAATCTAAATCCTGCATTCAACCTTTACTTACATTCAATGAACAGTAACAAACCAATAGAGTGAGAGTGAGATTAGCAGAATTAAAATGTGGACAGTAGACAAACAAGGTTTAGATAAGACTAAGTAAATTACTAAGCCTATCTGACATCAAGGATTACTTATCATAGACATGTTTACCACCATATCAGACTGCTGATATGTAGTGACAAATTATGATGTTTGAAGATTTGCCGAGAGAGAAAACTTAATACCAAGACAAAGTGACACACCAGTAGGCAACTAACTATAACTGATAAGTATATGTATGTTGTTTGAACTACACGTTACGTAGCTACACAGTATAAAGATAACACAAAACACAGATGTTTACACACGGTTTGTTTACAATCGTTCGAGTAGCTGTTGTAAACCATTCTTTTACTGGCTGTTTTCTGATTTCTACCGACACGACTTGAGTATTAAAGTCTTTTCATTTATAGAATGATTTCTTTTTCTGATGTAATCTATTAATTTAAAGCATAATTTTTAACGTGGATGTACTGTTCTGGGCATGCGGGTGTTTGCGGCAATGAGAGAGCGGGCAGGCTTGCATAAACATCATCGATTGATGGGGAGTTAAAAATGGAATAGGGAGGATGTTCTTCGGTCTCTTCGCAACTACCTTTTGGATGAAGACACTAAAATAGATATTGAATCGATCTACCAATTTAAGCAGTTTGGAGTTACCCGTTGTACGGGTAGAACTGGATGCCTGTGGGTCAGAGTGAGGAGCGTGTTTAACCATCGAGCCACCGGAACAATCAGTATGCATACTCTTCGATATCTGCTGGGGGAGACTGAGCACCTACGATTCTGCTCCGAGTTCAATAACATCAGTTTAGTAACCAATAACCAAAGCCTAATTTTGATTGTCCTGACTTCTTTGCTATTCCATCCCTTATTGCCACATAAAATAACAAGAAACTAATTACAGAAATAATTCAACAAAGACAATGAATGTAAAATAAAATGTAAACATCTACACAAAAATACTCCCACCTAAAACTCGCATACCAGGAATACTGCATACCTTAGGGATAAGCTATTTCTGACTTAGTTAATGATTCTACATTTAGCTTCATCTGGGGGATGGTGTGACGACAGATGGAAATGTGAAGGGAATGCATACACATATAAGATGTTTGAGTGACAGCTGTAAATACATTACGCTAACGGGTTGGTTGACAGACAACATTGAGAAACTGCAGGTAGCTGGTGTGAAAATAACTCTGTTCATCGTGTGGAATTCTATATATGAGGAATATGTTGAACTACTCGGTGCCGCCGGTAAATACACATTTCATAACACAGATGGATGAATAGTATTTCTTGCCATTTTGTTTTTCTTTTCTGTTCTTTCCCACAATTCATCAGTTCGTGTACGCCTGTGGGTTGTCGGGGCTCGCAAGGGGAGCAAAGAATAGTAACACTGCGACCGACAAGTAATGTCGTAAGAGGCGAAGAGGTAGGGGCCTAGGGAAACTACCATAGTAAAAAAAAAAGGCTTAGCAGAAATCGGATGTGCTGACCTACTTATAGGCGCATAACTGGCACAACGTTCAATCGCTCTTAGGCTCAGATCACATACAGATCACAAAGAGTGGTTAACAAGTGGTCGATATGGAGCATTCGAAGAAGATCAATTCATTGTTCCATACCAGATGTAAAAAATAATCGCACCACAATTTATTTAGACAAATTGACATTTAATGATTCTGTTGAGTAATAATAAAACTAATTAAATAACATGAATGATAATACAAATAATATACTGATCGTATAATGGCACAGGAATGACGAGAACAACTTCAGTGTCCTTTATGTGATATGACATATTTACAGTGTGATCGAAGGTGGTTATATCGTTCAGTAAATGCATGCAGACAGCATACAATGGAAGATGACGAACTGGGGGGTAAGATGAAGAAGAGAAGAAGATTGAGGAGGAAGGAAGGGAGGAAGAAAATGGTTCAGAAGGATAGAAGGAAGATTAGTTTGAAAGAAGTGAATAATGATGACAAAGATCATGGTTCAGGGGGATGATAATTATGAAGACGATGGATCAGGAGGATTGGAAAAATATGAAAGTGAAGAAAATGAAGCGAAAGGGGATGAAGAAAATGAAGCGAAAGGGGATGAATGAAGCGAAGAAGGATAAGAAAATGAAGCGAAGGAGGATGAAGAAAATGAAGCGAAGGAGGATAAAAAATTGAAACAAAGGACTGTGAAAAAAATGAAGTTAAAGAGGATGAAGAAAATGGTTCATTAAAAGTGGGAGAAAGAATGTGACAAAGAAATAGAGAATAAAGAAAATAAAGTGAATGATGATGATAATGATGACAAAGGTGGATCAAATGAACAAGATGATGAAAGTAACAAATAAGATGACGATAACGAAAGTGAAGTGTAGGATAATGAAGACGGATGGAATGAAGATGTTTATTGAAAGAATGAAAACGAAGAAGTGGAATCGGATTAACGTTGAGTAACAGAAAACCGACTTCCTGTTAGAAACACAACACTGTTTGTTATATATATCAGCTGTACGTACATACAGCTAGTAGATGACACTGATAGGTTATATAACCAGAGCTTGCACACGACTGACACGTTAGATCAGATTACAACCGGATAACTAACTTTAAGACAGGTATTGTAAAAATCAACTGGGTGTGAATAAAGGGCAGGAAATTTACATCCGGTTGTAAAATAAAAGCTAGTGGTAATAACAATTCTGAAATATGATATTACATAAAGGTATTTGTATCATGTAATGAAGTACGGTTGTGAAGAGTTGGAGAAACCTCACAGGACTAGACCGTAACAGTTCAAGGTGAAGTTGCCAGTTTTATTTCTGGATATGTTTCCTGTCCTAACTCACCCAGTCAGGGACTAGATTTACAGTTAGGTCTGTACCGATAAGCGATACAGCTCTTTTCTGATTGCCACGCCAGTGCATAGATAGATGGATCATCAGCTTGTGCCGTATGTACATGGAGGGTTGGCTCTGATGAATTTTAAGCAATTCCTGTTCTTATGGTCTACTTCTCGATGTTTCTATCCCAATTATCTCTGTGTCTTCCCTTGGCTTTCTTGTCCTCAAATGCCCCCATATGATCGTCAACAATGTATCATGTCTTTTAATGTACTTTTCTACACCTGAAATCTCATGTCAGTTCAAGTATAGAGATAAAATAGGGGGTGGGGGATGGTCCTCTGTGGAGGTAAGGTGCAAGCCTCTCGTTTCAAAGGTACTTGTCTCGTTTCAAAGGTACTTGGTTCGTTCTATGAGGAGTATTATAGAACTATTTTGACATCAGGTATTAAGATCGACAGTTTCATATTAAAGTATCTTTAACTAAAACTTACCAGACAGTTTGGAAGGAACATTGTAGTCTCCTTCCGATATCTGCTGTTTCAGACTGACCAAGTTGTTAGATTCGAAAGGCATTGCACCATAGACTAGAGTGTAGAGAATAACTCCTAGTGACCAGACATCCACCTAGAGGCAGCAGAGAGACACCAGTCAGATAATGATACAATATAAACATGACATGCAATAAATATACATCAGGATGACAATATTCATGGAACATATGGATAATATTCACTATTCTTCTTGTTCTCTTAACTTCCCTTGAAGCATAGGGCATCCACAAATGTCCTCCAACCAGAACTGTTTTGAGCAAGTCAGCTTAGTTTATACCAGGTCTTTCCCACCTCTTCTCATTCTCTGTACGTAGTTCATCTCCATGTCTCTCTGGGTCGCCCCCTTTCTCTCGTGCCTCCCGGATTTCATTTCAAAGCCACTTTTGGGTGTCTGGTCTTCTGCATTCTTAATGTATGTTCAACTATGGGTTATTTAGTAGGGACAGTAGGTGTGTTTGGCCCAACCCCATAAAGCTTCATGGGGATTGTTGTGCTTACAGAACCATAATATCTAACTGGATACTAGTAGTTTAATACTGACTGTGAAGGCTGTTGTGTGCTTCTGGATAAGTACTTCCAGCAACTGTTGGTGACTGTTAAGTCTGATGCAGAAGTGACAGTCTTTGTCACAATTCTCCAACTTAAATGATGACGAAGGTCTCTTGAGATTGGATTGTAACATGAAGTAAAGCCTATATTCTTATGTTTATTTGATCAGACTGCGATCAAAATGCAACAGTTTAGACCGCACCACTTTTCTCCCAAATTCCTCATCTGTTTCTGGTGAGTGTTTCCCATGAAGATGTGTTAATATCAGTCATTAGAACAAAGCTGAGTGTCCCATGTGTTTTCATTTTGTTTAACTAATCTTGATAGAATTAACAGTCATGCTAGACTGTTATATATATATATATATATATATATATATATATATATATATATATATATATATATATATATATATATATATATATATATATATATATATATATATATATATATATATATATATATATATATATATATATATATATATATAGTGCCCTCTGTAGACAAGAATAACAATACTCAACTCTAAGCTAGAAGGTAGCATGTGTTGAGTTATGGTATTAATAATCTTATTTATATCACAAGAATTGTAGTATTAATCCTGAACAAGCATATAACTGCTTTGTTTGCAGCTGTCTGTAAGCAGATTAACTGTTCCATGTCCCCATTTCAGTGTAAAAAGGTATCCTGATGATGACTAAACAAATCTACTTAACTAGAATGTAATTTATTTGACCTAAAAACCTTTCACACCTGTTGACTGTTTTGTCTCTATTTTGTCTCCATGATTTTTCCTTAATTTTGTCAAATTAATTTGAAATGAAAATCGTGGCATATCCTAAAGGACGTAGCCATCAACCACAGTAAATTAGCCGTTGATTTTCTAGGCACCACTTATACGTTCAGTAGTTTTACATTGCTTTCTGAACGGTGAGGTCTATTTTTACCTTTTGTAAAAAACCCACGGAAACGAATTTGCTTCCAAACTTGCCCACAGTGGGGTTTGAACCAGGTACGCTTGGGTTCGTGATCGAGCTCACTACCACTTGAGCTACAGACGCTCACAAAACTAATTTACCTGTGTTAAACTCATTACTTTTGTTTACAATACAAGCAAATAGTTTTTGCTGACAAATTATCATTCTCCAGTTTGATTTTCTTAAACACCGGTTAGTTATCTATTGTTCTTTCAATGTAACATGTGCAGCAAACAGTTTCACAAACTTTACAATCAATTATATATTGACAAGAAAAGAAAACAGTAGATGATACAGACAACTTGCCATCATTAATGAACTGAACTGAAGTGTGGCTAAGATGTCAGTAACACACACATCTAATAGACATGAAGGAGAATGAGGGCCAGGTGCAATATTATAGGATAGACAATGGCGCCAGGGTCAGTGAGCTGGCACTGACCGAGACATTACCAAGCCTTCATGAGCTTGCAAGGCCTTGGTTGTGGACCTATGCCTCATTGGAGGTGAAATTGGTAAAGAAGAAGAAGATATATATAGACAAGAGAAGAAAACAGAAGATGACACTAGCTAACATCACATCATTAATAATTGAGCTGAAGTGTAGCTAAGATGTCAGTAACACACATTTATTAGACATGAAGGAGAATATTGCTTACTCTGAATAGACCTGAAGGAGAATATTGCTTACTCTGAATATGTCATCATGACATTTCATTACATCATTCATGCCCCAGTTAGTAGTCACTGTTAGTGGGTCACATTGATAGATCTTGTGACCTGATCTGCATAACTGACAGGACACAAATCTAAAGACTAGTTTTACAACAGCAAAAAGTGGATGGTGTTTCTACAAGACCAGATAAAATAATATGAAATAACTAGCACATACATTCACATGAACAAGGTAGTAAATTCTCTATATTATGGCTTGTGCTGAATAATTTCACTAAGAGATATTATAAAGTAATAATATCTTTTCTGAATTAAACACACTAATGCTGACCTCTGGTCCATGGTAGGGGTTTCCATTGACTATCTCTGGTGATGCATAGAGTGGACTCCCACAGAATGTCTTAAGTGTGCTGTTGTGACTGTAATAGTTGGCTAGACCAAAATCTGCAATCTGGGGAAAAGATAATAGAGAAATAATAATATGAAATAAGTAACACACACAAATTCACATAATATGAGAACTGCCAATTTCCAGTAGCCAGAGAACAGCAAAGTGGTAAAGTCGCTTGCCTGCCATACTGAAAGTTGTGTGTTCGAATCTGGACAGAGACACATGCAATTTTTTCATGAGATCCCTAGGATTGTTGGCGGAACTACAGAGTTCGTGCATTGTGCAATACTCTCGGCAGATGGCATGCCATCTCTGGCGACAGGGACGGAGCCATATAGAGAAACCTGGTGCAATGAAGTCAATACTTCATCTTTGGAATATAAGCAGAGCTCTCCTAACATGAAATTAAAAAACAGGGGAAACAGATGACATGCAGAAGAATCTAGAAAGTGGAAACAATTAGGCATTCATAGAAAGTTGCACCAGTAAGTTAGACTGAAGCAAAAGACAATAGTTGGACTACATGATCTACCATTCAGAGAATAGAAGGACATTAAACAATATGGGAACTAGAGAATAAAGAATAAGAAAATCAATGAAAAGACATAATGACTGACATTAATTGACACCAAAGATAAAATTTAATCTGGATCAATCAAGACTATATCTTTAACTGATCACAGTTGAAATAGAGGGCTAAAACTGGCAGATTAGAGGAGTCAATAATTAATATGGTGGTAAAGTAGACCAAAGTCATCATCATTGCACTACAGTGAGTAACCATGTGTGCTCCAATCTCTTTCTTACACAGGAAGATCTCAGCTGCAGTGCACAAACTCCATAGCACTGGTGAGGGTCCCTGGTGTAATTTTGAAGATGGTGAAGATATTTTTATAGGAATTTTATTTTTAATCTTTTCTAATGAATTTGTTCAGGCATTTGCTTTCCAGCATGCACTTCTCGATTTTGAATTGCCAAGGTTTCTTTTATGTGCTCAAATTGAACACGGGACCTATATTTTATCTTAATTCCAATAGGACTAGGAACTAGATCTCACCTACACTGAGATCAGGGATTTCTGGAAAAATATCCAGATGGTTCCACGAGGGAGCGAACCTGGTACCTTTGGCACGAGAGATGAGCACCTAAATTCTATGCCACTATAGAGGTAAAACTGAGAAAGGTAATACAGTGGTATGAAGATAACAAAATAAAGAGGCAAAGAAGATCAAATAGTTCATATAAGAAGGCAACTTAGACAAAAACATACAGAAAGGTAAAAGAGACAAAAGTGAATGTGAAGTTAAAGCAGACAAAAGCTTTTATAGTGGTAGGGATCTCTGTGGCTGAGTGGTTAAGCCCTTTGCCTTGCGAGTCGAAGGTCGTGGGTTCGAATCGGACAGCGGCCTTCTGTTCACGAGTGCAGTTTTTCCAGAGACCCCTAGGATTGTTGCCGGAGCTACGGAGTTCGTGCTTTGTCAATACTCTCTGCAGGTGGCGTGCCATTTCTGCGGAGAGGGCCCGAGCCATATGGGGTAACCCGGTGCAATGAAGTCAATCCTTCGGCTTTTAAACCCTTTTTTTTTTTTTTATAGAGGTACAGAGGACACTAGCATATTCAAATCCTATTCAACATAATATCAAGTGATTGAGAATACATGATGAGTCTGAGAGCATACTTTCATTCACACAAAGTATGTCTGTTAGTATTGAATGTAGAAATAGTTGAGATGCAGAGCTGTATTCAATAAATGAATAAAATAACATCAGGCAAATAGATTAGTATATACAGAAATGAATGTAGCAATACAGCAAGTATATACATATTTGGAGAGAGTTTGTGACTCTAGTAGTAACTTGATGCATGTGTCTGTCTGTCTGTCTGTCTGCAGCTTACCTTCACATTGCCTTTATCATCTAATATGATATTCTCCAACTTCAGGTCTCTGTGAACAATATCATTCTGTGAATATAAACATAAATATGTGTTAGCATGACAGATTTATTATTCTCAGATAAACATCTCGGGAATTATATTTCTTATTTTGGATACAAAAAGCCAAATATGATTAAATCTCTTCCGAAATCATTCCCATTTAACATCATTTACACTATTATTTTAAGTACAATGAGCAAACGTCATATGAACATGTTTCAACAAAACATGTCTTCTTTTGGTTGTATAAGAGCGTGTAGGCCAACAAACAAACAAAAAATAAGAATAAACTTCTTAGAATTCGATAATAAAGCAATCTTATCCAGTGTTTTATCCAGACTTTTATCACGGTGAGCTGAATACCAAAAAAACTGTGGTGCTGCAATGGATTCCATCACACTGTGACCTACCAGGAAACGAGAGAGCAGACAAATTAGTTAAGGAAGGAGCGACAAAGGAACAAGGAAATCAAATAATCACTTTCCAGGAAAAGAAAACACTCATCAAAGCCATTAGAAAAGAAGACCAGCAAAGAGACAATTACCACTATCTAGATAGAGCAAGGCAGGTGATATTGTTTCGACTCAGAACTGGACACAACAGACTGAACATACACCTACACAGACTAAAACTAGTTCCATCAACCACATGTGCATGTGGACAGACAGCACAGACAGCGAACACATTCTGCAAGAGTGTCACCTGGCAAATCAACTCCGGAAAGAACACTGGCCAACAGAGACAGACATCAACGCAAAGCTGTTTGAAAGCCTTGATGAACTAACAAACACAACAACATGCATTCAGAGAACCGGACTCATTGTGCAGATTTTGAAGATAGATGTTTCAGTTGCTGCTATTCTCCAGCATTCATATGCTAACAAAAGCCCTTTTCCCCGTTCATCCACTATGAATTCAGGCGTTGTGATGGAGCCTAATATAGCGCAACTTACTGATTTTGCATGAAGGCTTGCTTTCCTTTTCACCAGTGTCCCTCCCCATTTCGGCTTCAGACGTGATCACAATTTAGATCCTCACTTAAAGGATCAAATTCTGTACCATCTATCGTGCACACACTGAGAATGTTTGGCCCAAGCTGGTCTCGAACCTCAAACTTTTAATGGCACGTGGTCACTAGCGCAGTGTGTTATCAGTTTCGTTATCGGCGATCCTACAAAAGTACTGAAAGTATGCATCTCTCACATATCCTTAATGTGACGTTAATATCTCAATTGTCGTGGTACTACTGCCTTGTAGTTAGATTGGGGACAATCAATGGCTAGCGGAGCAAACACTACACAAAGCTGGAGAGCAGGCAAACCAAGTAGTCCACAAAAAGACTGGTAACATGGGCAGATGACGCTCAACATCCCGGGAGGGAAGGTTGTCTAAGGGTGGTTACCCTAAAAGAAAATAGCAGCCTGCTGCCTTGCATGCCGGCTGGGGACAGCCAAACGCTGACTGAGAGCGAATCCAGTTGGCTGAAACCGGACACATCGCCGAAGGATTAGCACCAGAGCTCCAAATGGCGCTGAATGTGAAGTAAAAACCGTTCTTGGTGTAGGCTGTTTAACTATCACAATAAGAATGATCAAAAATGGCCGAACAGAACAACCGAGAGAGAGAGAGAGAGAGAGAGAGAGAGAATTGTCGTAAAAAATATTTAATGAAAACATAAGTAAATCTTTCTCCCAACATTATGCTATGATTGCCAAATCTGGACGCTGACATCAAATGATAGCAGAAAACTAGTTACGACAGAGGTGAAGTGTTTGCGCAGAATGTTAGGAGTATCAAGAAGAGACCGGTTGAGAAATGAAGACATCAGGAAAAAAAGGTGTATACATCAGTACTAAACTTCATCAAGAAAAAACAAATTAAATTGTTCTGCCATATAAGTAAATTACTAACAGACAGTGTGTCTCAAAGAGCAATGTTACTCCGATACAATGGATACAAAGTAAAAGGCTGTCAACTAAAAGATGGATTTCAGAAATAACAGAAAAAACACTATGAAGTGGACACAAAAGTCCGTCCTAGTCATCTTATCCTGGCGATGTGAGGCAAAACAGGATTGGAATCCTGGCGATGTGAGGCAAAACAGGATTGGAGAAAAGAAAGAAGAATATAAGTAACATGTAAACACTAAGAAAACGTGCAGTTACTTTCAATTAATTATACTAGAACATACATTTGTTCAAAGTATATGTTGAACATTATTATTACAAGAGAATTGTATCCTTTGTTCACACGAAGACAACAACTAACTATCTTCATTGTTATAATTTACCTGATGACAACAACTAACTATCTTCATTGTTATAATTTACCTGATGACAATAATGAATAGCGGACACTATTTGTCGAAAAATTCTCCTAGCTTCACTCTCTGCCAGTTGTCCCATCCTGTTGAGGTAGTCATAGAGTTCTCCTCCTTGAGCGTAGTCCAGCACTAGAACAATCTTGTCTTTCTTTTCAAACACTGTTGATAAAAGCAGATATCAGTAAATCTTTCTGCTTATCCATCAGAACAAACGTGTCTAGTAAAGTTTCTGTATTAAACGAAATGATGAAGTTTCTACACAAGAAGTACAGTAACAGAATGAATTGATGTTTTAACTCATCATCATCGTTATCAGTCCTCATCGTTCCCAAGAGCACATATGATAGAGACAAAACTATTTCCACTCCACTGGATACCGTGTCCTTCTCTTCACCTCACCATGGAATCCGGCATCCCCACGACCAGTCTTGGTTAATTATGTTTCTGTTTCTATATCCGTTTCTTTTCTTTTAGTGTGGGGCTCGCTGGCCCCACGTCAAGTTTCTCTTACACGCATTTTACGACTTGTGAGAGAAAAACGGCGGTTCTATTCTTCGCTATCCAAGAAACCACACAATAAAAACGGTACGTTGTAATACTTTAGGAAAGTCGCCACTGTTTTTTGTGTGTCTATTGTCTATTCCCAGGTGGAAGATGTAGTTGGTTGTCCACTCTTGCCGTTAAGCGTAGGGATGGGAGCACTTGCGCCACTGTTACCTACACAAAAATGTAAAATCAAGAATTTATGTCAAGTGGATGATTTTATATCGGTCGGTAAAGATGATCACGAATTTTGGAACGAACTATAACAGAACCTTCATATGACAAACGCGACAACAAAATGACGTTCATACAAAATCGTTCTTTATTATTTACGGCAATGTTGGTAATCTATTGATGAATGCTACTTTTGTCACATCAACGCGGAAGTCTGAAAGCAAACGATGAATAGGAAATTTGCATTCAGTTGTGTTGCAATACATCTTCTATATGTGACCATTGAACCAGAAGGTAACACACAACATTCATTCATATGTCCATTTCAAAGACTTATAGTTTTCAAACTATTCTATATTTGATCACTTTCAACCTTGTCATTAGCATCACGCATTGGTCATAAGATGCGTGTGAGCAATTATTCTTGGTTTTTTTCCCCAGTGTCTAGTACATCAGTCCCAGTTCCACCACAACACTTCTAAACAAATAGCTATAACTTGATTCTTGGCAGTCTGCCTATATTTACGTACTTTATCGTCAAATCATTGATGTTTTGTTGTGAATGTTTGGTCTGGAGTCTAGACTAATAACATGTTCATAGTTAAGTTTACTTTTCTAATGTTTGGATCTGTACCGTTAAATGGTTAAACGTGCTAACTTTATTTAAACACTATATATATATATATATATGGACAAAGAACGACAAAAAAGTTCTAAGGCTGCGTTCTTTGTAGGTTAGGGTATGTAGAACACATTAATAAGTTATAACAAATATATGTAAAATAAATAAAATTCCTATGCAATTTTCAAAACTCACAAGGTTACAGTACCCTCGACGATATTACTGAATTCGTGCACTACCGCTGAGATCTTTAAGTGTAAGAAAGAGATCGGAGTGGAGCACACATGGTTATTGACCGGCTATAGATTGAGGTCCTACGAATCAATCAATCAATCGAGATTGGAGTACATATGGTTATTGACCGAAGTGATATGGATGATGGTCATGTGAATCAATCAATCAATCAATCAATGACGAGTTAGTATCATAGAGAATACAGGAAACTTTAAAAAAACAGATTAAAGAATTAAAGACCGACCGAATAATGGGAAACCAACATAATTAAAGAGACCGCACCGAACTAAATAGAAGAAACATAATTATAGGGTGGTAACAACATATAATTTATTAATTATTAACGCGAATACAGTTTTCTTTTGTTATTAACGTTAATTTGATGACAATGATTAAATACTATTACGTTTAATTGAATCTGCTGACACAAAACATTGCAAAATGTGTTGCAGTTTGATGAAAGATAATAATATTTTATTTCCTAGCAGGTGTTATCCTATCAAATCAGAGAACGAAAGAGAACACTAGAGTAACGTATGTGCAATTTGTATTTTGAAAACATGCGGACGTAGTCACGCAGAGATTTAGAAACGTAGTATAATATGATTTAGAACTGTAACGAACAAACAATATCATATGTGACAGAAGAGCATCTGTTTCACATCTTGCGCTATTATTTATGATCTCTTCACGCACTGCTGCTACGATGACTTGTCACAATTGAGTCTGCTCTGTTTCATACAATAACCTATTCAAAATATCATGATTCTCTTCCCCCACCCTCTTCGTCCATTTTAAAAAGGAACTAGTCTTACTTTTATACACACACATATATATATATATATATATATATATATATATCTAAGGAGCGTACATACGTAAAGTAAAACTAGTTCCTTTATTTATATATATATATGTGTGCATCGTAAGTTGGCTTTCTTCAGACTTGTTATGACCCTTACGAAATAATCGTGATGTTCATGGCGATTTACACAAGCGTGGGAAATTGCAACAGAAACCAACACACATACACAACACGCAGATACGAACAAACAATACACATACACAACACACATACACAACACGCAGATACGAACAAACAATACACATCACCCAAACCAAACGCGCACGTAGACACAAATATATTTTGTCAATGTATAATATGTATAACGATTTGGAATTTTTCTTCTTCTTAGAACGCTCCATATCGACAACGTGTTAACAACTCTGTGTGATTTGTATGTGCTCTGAACCTAAGAGCGATTGTACGTAGTGCTAGTTATGCGCCTACAAGTAAGCCAGCACATCCGATTTCTGCGATGCTTTTTATTTACTAGGGTATCTTCCTAAGTCCTACAACAGTCGCCTCTTACGACAAGCCTTGTAGGTCGCAGTGGTACTATTCTTTGGTTCCCTTGCGGGTCCCGGCACCACACGGGCGCGATTTGAAATAACGTAGGTCATATTAAAGATAAGAGCCGTCCATCGCAAGCGATGATAAACATAGCATGAAACGTGTTTTTTTGTGGTTGCACTTCTCTGGAGTGTGAGGAGATACATTGTAAAGTTTAATCCCGGCAACCCAATACCAACAAACAAACAAAACTGTTGTTACTGTCTGAAATACCACTTTTTATGCGGTGTAGTGAGATGGGGGGATTCATATGCATGTGAAAATTAATGACCGCATGGCTAGTGCAGTCGTCGCGAACCTGTTCAGGTTAGGAGTTATCTTAACCTTCCCCCTCCCTCCCCGTGGACTGAACCCAGGTCTCCTGCATGGGAGCTGTACTCTAAACCATCCGACCAGACGCTCCACTATCTTACCACAGGTGGGACATATATGAATTATTAAAGATAATACTTCGTAATCACTTGTGTTATTAAAATAAGACATGATTGAAGTGAATTGTTAAACTATCAGATGATAATCAGACGATTATTAAAGGACCATTAACATGGACATTTAAAAACGAATGTGACCAAAGTTAAAGCTAGTGAACATAATGCTAGCAGTATTAACCAGTTAATCAATAGCGTAGATGATAGGTTTTCACATCCTATGGCTTCTAATTCTGGACTATTCTGCAAATTAATCACCATTATTACGTTACATTACTGTCAGTCTAAATATAGTTATCGAGTGAACAATAATAACATAGTGTGGGGGTTGTCATCGATTAACTAACTCACCACACTCATCTCCAGTCTGTGCTATTTTGGTTTGATTGCGGCACGAGC
Source organism: Arion vulgaris (assembly GCA_020796225.1). Taxonomy (NCBI): domain Eukaryota; kingdom Metazoa; phylum Mollusca; class Gastropoda; order Stylommatophora; family Arionidae; genus Arion; species Arion vulgaris. The sequence goes on along the minus strand of CM036765.1, from coordinate 26,666,744 downwards.
TGTTTTCCTCTAATCTGGAATCTTATTGTTTGATCCACATTGGATATGTAGTGGTCATGTTTTCACATTCTCTCTCTCTCTCCCTCTCTCGGTTTATAATTTGTGTTGTTTACAGATTGTTTTCAAACCCATAAGAGTATCTCTTTCGACGACGTATGTAAGTGTGAGGTAAAGCTTCCTGCTTGGATAGGGATCACAAGTCTGGGATATACTATCTAAATATAAGACGAGAGAATTATATTAAAACAGTTAATATTAAATTTGTATGAGGTTTCTGAATCTGTTTGCATGCATCGACATTTAGGAGGAACTCAATCCGGTATGCTGATTGATTATATTATACTTCCTAATGTGTGGCAAATTATGAAATCAATGATCTACTCTCATTGGCTGGGTTTGAGAGATGGGCGTAATTGGGAGTCATGGCGGATCTAATAATATCATTAATGCAACAATCAATGTGGTACTTCACATAAAATCTATATAGGATCGACGTTTATGTAATCAGTTCGCTCCCATATTAGATCAGGCGTTTTAAGCTAACTAAAAGCTTCAGCGTCCAAGCACTTAAACAGTAGCCCCAGTCATGATTTCGTGGAAAAAATATGTGTCGCTGAAATGAAAACCGTTTACTGGTACGTGAATCCAGCAGGCAATCATTGACATAGACCGACTCTATTATAGAGTGTGGTAATGCTAACGCTATGTAATTTCTGTTACAGTTAATATTCCTTGGATGCTTTTAATTATATAGTATTACAACTAAATTACGAATTTTCAATTCAAATAATGTATCAGTCATAACATAACATATGCCAGCGAGAGTTGGAAAATGACTATAAATATTTAAAGCAAGTTGAATGCATTTGAAAATGGATTTATGTGAAGAGTAATGAACATAACATGGAACGAATTCAGGAAAAGTGATGAAATCGGAGGGGTGTCTGGTCAACCACTAGTGACAACTGTTATAAGAAGGAGATGATGGAGATGTGTTGGACACACCTGAGAAGACATTATCAGGGAATATCAAAGCACGCATTGAAGTGGGATGCAAAGGGTTCAAGAAAGAGATGACGACCTCGGGAGACTCTGAAACGAGCTTTGCTGAGAGTCGCAAGAAATATCGGTCTCAGTTCCATGGAAGAGATTGAGTGAATTGACCAGGATAGAGTGGTATGGAAAAAGTGCTTGCAGGCCGTATGTAACGTATAACGGTAAGAAAGGAATTATTATTTTTATATTACTTGACACTTTAAAATATGCTACTGTGTGCTGTTGTGTTCGAGAAGATATAATTCTTGTCTCAAATACAAACAATAGTTACTTCATAGACAGCACATTGCAATCCCCACTACTTGCCCCCGAGATGCTACATTCGATAATGATACGATCTGAAACATAGAATGACAGACTAAAGCACACATTGATCTTTGGTTCACTTTGTATTTTTCAGGTACTGAATAAAATAACAATAATAGGAAAACGAGTCAGCATTTAGATTTAAGTACTGAGATCATACGGCGCAAACCTATAACAAATGAATTATTGATGCTTTCCTTACGTGACTTTTATTGAAACGTACTGGTACAGGACACATTTCAACAACAATATATGTGATTTATAACGCTTTCAAAAGAACAGCGAGTCTTTGTTAATATGGATATTCTAGAAATTGTGTTACAGTGTGATGGAGTTTACTTTTCTTTTAGTAACAATGCATACCAAATATTTATTAATGCAACATTGAAGATGTATACGGTGTGGATGAGATTAATGCCATGTAGTGCTGGTTAATGACATGCTGTGCATGTCCATGACGTGTCGTGCAGGATTATATCATGTGGTGCAACAAAAATAGTATAATAAACAACGCCTCCAAGACGAGCATGGATCGTGGCACATTTGGTTTGTTACAATGACTCTTTCCTTGTGCACCAATAAGAAAGTGCATCTGGCATTAGAAAGTGTGAAATCCTTTAGGTAAGATTTAACCAGTCAATCCTGTTCCGTCCCAGCACCGAATTTTGAAGGGCAATGCCTCTTCAATAAGTTCTGCTCCTTGCCCCGACAGTACACTCTTGTCACACTATTGCCTGTCCACTTCCTGATGTTCCCCCTCCCAACTGTATCCGTCTTTAACTTGCTCTCCTGCCTTCAATCTTACTTTCTAAGATGGGTTTCAACCGTGTTGTCTCTTAATTTGACCAAAATGTTTCATTTGCTAATCTCTATCTCCTTGGGCAGTTCCATTTTCAGCCTTACTTAGTGAAGTACTTGCTTGTTAGTTTTCTTCTATTTCCATGACACTATCCCTATTCTTCTGTATACCCCTTTTTCTCAAGCTTCAATTTTTCTCTACATCTGCTTGTTCATTCTCCAAGTTTCCGCTACACATAACACTGATGAATTATACTGCAGTAACCACCCAAAGACACTTACATGCAGAAGCCTTCACATATAATGATATTGCACACACAATTATGAGAGTTATGGAGTCTCATGTGTAAGGAAAAACGCAACAGAAACATCTCATCAGCGCTAAATAGAAAACAATTGTGAAAAATCTTACTTTCTTAGGACCACCGTCACGATCATCATAATCACCAACAACACCCGCCCTATGGTGCCGGGGCCCGCAAGGGAAGCAACGAATAGTACCACTGCGACCTATAAAGCATGTCGTAAGAGGCGGCTGATGTAGGACCTAGGAAAGCTATCCTAGCAAAATAAAAAGCATCGCAGAAATCGGATGTGCTGGTCTACTTGTTGGTGTATAACTGGCAGAACGCACAATCGCTCTTAGGCTTAGATCACATTGAAATCACACACAGTGGTTAACAAGTGGTCGATATGGAACGTTCGAAAAGAAGAACACTAACAACCACACTGTTAACTCCTACAATACGACAAGCCGCCTTACAAACCGTTCAACTCATACAATACGACAAGCCGCCTGACAAACCGTTCAACTCATACAATACGACAAGCCGCCTGACAAACCGTTCTGGCAGTAACACGTTTTCGACAAGTCAACTCACGAACTAAGACAATAAACGAAAATTAATTTATTCACAACATTCATTTGAAGCGTTTATTCTTTTTTTTCCAATCCTGGGTTGCATCACATCGCCACAATAAAAAGAGATTTCTACAACAAATAGTGTGTGTCTTCTAAGAGTTAATATGTTCTGCTATTTGTTTCAATCCTAGGTAGGAGTTTTAATTAACAAGTTGCCCGTATGCCCAGCGTGTTCGTAGCGCTTTGACGACGGTGTGACAAGCCTTCTGTGAGTGCGGGTTCAATTCCGCGGGTTGGCAGAAAAAGCCACAGGTTCTCCAGATTTACAGTGTTCGTGGTACCGAACCGAATGACACCGAGCTGAAAGCTCAAGTGCTTCTGGATCGAAAAAAAAATTTAAAAAAATTAACCAGTCAAATGATTGTTTCTTAAACTAAGCTTTTATCATAGTTTTCGATTCATAACATAAGAAGTAATTTTGTATCTGCTTAACTGATCAACTCTTTCGTACAAATATGTCAGCCTTTTTATTTTCTGTCAATTCGCAGCTGCATTACATCCCGGAAATACTGTTTCTTTGATGATGGTGTGTGCTGAGCTGAAGTAAAGGAAGTTCATTCATGCGGCTGTTTTTGTCTATCTTTAATAGCGTGTAACATTGATTTAACATCCGTGAGCATGATTAACATGATCTTTACGAGATTCATGACCTAAGACTTACTTATTTCTCATAATTCATTATGATTTTATGTACAACCTTGACATAATTCATTCTTATATTGTGTATAATCGTATCAAATTAATTCTCAATTTGTTTGTATCATCTTGTCAAAATTAATTCCGACTTTCTGTACAACCTTATTCTAATTTATTATTATTTTATAAATAAATATTTAATTTTATTACTTTATAAATAGAACTAAACTAAATCTAAAGTGTGCATTTCTCTTTCTCGATATATTATATATATATAGTGAGAGAGATATATATATCAGGCACACCAGAATTCTCATTCTTCCCAACCAGCACCGGATGACAAATGTGACACTATAGATCAGTGTTTCCCAACCTTTTTTGTGCCATGCCCCACCAATACCTTTCAAAAATTCGTATTCGTATCATTGCGAAGATGGTTCTTTTTATCCTGTCCCTTCCAAGTCCGTTCATTCTTACGTACATAGGGTTGGAATGAAGCCATTTCAGTTTTTACGCAAATATCAAAACTTTTCTGTCCCTCCGGTCTGCCATTGGTTGGAGGCCTGTGATTGTTTCCATCGCCTTGATGGGCGTGGACTTGATGGCTCTTGTGATAATGCGTATTGCTCGATTCTGGATGCTGCTCACTTTGGCTAATTGTTTGTTGGATGCACTACTCCATGCTGCAATGCCGTACTCCAGGACCGGTCCCACTCTTCCAGAGTAGAGTGTTTTAAGGATTCTGGTGTTTGTGCATCATGGTGAGCCCGTGTCTCGCTTTTGCCGTAGCATTTTCAATTTGGGGGCACCATGTCAGCCTTCGGTCGAGTGTGACTCCCAGGTACGTTGGGTCTTGCTTTCTGGAAGATCTTGCCCGTTGACTTTAACCTTAATTTTGTAATTCTGGTTGTTCGGCGAGAACACCGTGTATGTGGTTTTAGAAACATTGATGTTCATGCTCCACTTTTCTGACCAGATTTCCAGTTATAATAGTTACTGGAATAATATTACATAATAGTTATGAAAAAGCTCATCAATTTTTAAAAAAAGTTCAAATCCGTGAGTATTGTATTTCTGTTACTTTTTGTATGCATCTTTACTTCTTATGAAACATTGTGCTACTACTCCTGTTTGTGATCTTATAGACAGTCAAGCTATGTGAATTCAATGAGAATTTATGCTATACTTTTATTCAGCGTACCAAATTTTTACTTAGGTTAAGCTCGGGAATATTAGTATTATTAACATTTTTCATCAATAAAAAGCAATGGAGTCATAGAATTGAGAAAAATTGCATAACAAATTTACAGTGTTCCATCAAACACATAAAAAACTAGCCCCCATTAAACAGGAATTTTCGATATCTCATCTAAGCTAGTCGGCGTCATGTTGCCGGTGACCATGGTTAAACATATTTACGTAGTTATCCCAAAGGCAATAACTTGTTGAGGTATTCCTATGTATTTCAAAACATAATTAAGCAGTTATCCCAAAGACAAGGATGCATTTCTATGAGGAACGTCAACACAATTGCTTGTTACTTGCATAAATATACACAAACAACCGCACTCACGTTGTGAATGAATGGAAAGTCTATATTGAATTTCTAAGAAAGAGATCATGTCTCACAACTGCTAAAAAGTGCACGAAATGAGTGTCTATAGTTTGTGCTCATTTTCAGATAAATAAAGATCGTTACAGATGCGTGCAACACCTCAAACAAGGACGAAAATGCCCATAGAACATAGAACAAATTGGGGTATTTTCCAGTCATGCTCAAGTCGGGTTGGATAACGGCATTAAGAAACAGAACCACGCAAGGGGCATAGCAAATTATAAACAGAATCGCTATCAAAATAACCAAGTTTACTGTTTTTCTGTCTCGACTGGATAATGTTCTAGGATATGCCTCTGCCGTTTTACGCCAATCATCTTTGTGTCTTATTTTCCTAATTAAACCAGCAGTCAATAAGATTACCATTGAAAATGCCAGCATTTCTATACTTGCTTGTACAGTGTGTGCAACAGGAGACACATCATGTGTGTTACTTGTAAATGTTAGTCTAGGAAGTGTTTTATTCTTGTCTGGATGTAACTGCCATGAAATGTTGATGGTACAGTATATTGGGATTGTTAACGGAAATGTTAGAGTATAAACAGCAATAATAAACACCTTGGTTGTCATTGGTGTTATAATCTGTTTGACGAACAAAGGATTAGCAACACATAGATATCTCTCCGCTGTTATATACATGATGATAATGCAAGAAATTCGAGTGAAACTCTCTCGTGGTAATGCTCCTGTGATGTAATTAAGGTTCGTGGTGTCCAGAAGCAAATCTGAACTCTGAAACAAAGGGTTAACACAAACGATATACCATTGCTGTGAGAAGAGGCAGCCTAGATCAGACACCGTCATAGCAAATAGACTTATATTGATTGTGCTACCAAAACCTTGTCTATAGAATATGATTAAACTGATCACATTGGTGACAATCCCAAACAAACAGACAAAACAGCATAAAAAGACACAAATAACGATTTGAACGATTATTTTGTGGTTCTCATTTACGTCAGAATATGTGTAATATGTCGCTGCCATAGAAAGATTAGTCACCCTCTCTACATCAGCCATGGTTGTCTTCAGTTCACGCTAAACAAATAGTCAATGAAAGGCGTGTCCACATTGTTACTAAACTAGGAACATCTAGAAATCTTTGATAATATAATATTCTCCATCGTTGCCAACATCTATTTCAACTTTCTCTCTTCAACCGTATTCAAATATCATTTTCCCTTGGATGCTAACTCTCATATTAAGATTTCTTAGTCATGTACACTAGCTATCATCAACATGCTACAACGGTTATAATAGAACATATTGATATTAAAAACACAGACGACATACAGGAGTAAGTATGACCATCTTGAGCAGTGCTAATATAAGTATTTATCTCTTTTACGGTTTCAACTCGATCATTCCAGTTATAATTTTTATACCAGCTTTTCATTTGATAAAATAATAACTGATATTTCAATAAGTAATGTCTAGTACCTGTGTAAATATTCTACTCAACTTTCACAATGAAATGAGATTTTTGTCGATATCAGTGTTTGAACTGCATCACTTAACTATCTAACATATTTAGAGAGTTTACAAACTAATAATTAAATAATACTTGCTCCTCAAATGAAACAACTGATCCAAAACCAGCAGAAACAGGATAATAGTATGTTTAATCTCAATGATCTCAAATCAAGTAAGCATACACATGTTCTCTGTCGTTGTGTCAACAATGTGTTATCAAGAATGTCTTAGGTTACCCATAATATAAGATCGGGTGGCGAGGATAATTACATAAAAATGGTATTACAAACCTATCAACACAGAAATACAAAAGACAGTTTTTGGCGAACACAGAAGATTATTTCGCTATAATTTTCTATCAAATATTATCACTTCAAGTCAGAGAAGCATAACTAGTTCATGTCAATATTACTTTTTTTATAACGGTCATTATATGTTGATTCTATGTGATGATTATTTGAATACAAAAACATTATGAAGTGTAAGGTCGATGCCCAGATTACCCTTCAAGTGTATGAACGTGTACTTAAAACGGTCACAGTGCAGTATTAATGCTGGTTTAAAATAGGATCTTTATTTCTTTTGTTTCCTCCACAACTTGTATTATTTCGATTTTTAGGAGGTGGTGATTCGTTACGTAGTGACTGCAAAAATGAATAACGTAGAGGTGTTGAATAAGATCGAGACACAGAGAAAGTTTATCATCGTGACAACCGGTAAAATCGAGGGTAGACAAGGCTGGGGAAGACAGAGACAGAAAATGTTGGATAGCCTGACTTCATGGCACGGTAGAGCTTCAACATCTGAGTTGATAGCAAACACCAACGACAGAGATTTGTGGAGATCCATGATCGTCTACGCCAGCCGGCACGGCACCTGATGATGATTCGTTACGTAGTGACTGCAAAAATGACTAATGTAGAGGTGTTGAATAAGATCGAGACACAGAGAAAGTTTATCATCAATATCAGAAAGAGGCAGTCATCATTTTTCGGGCAGGTGATGAGAAAGGGAGGTTTAGATCACATTGTAACAACCGGTAAAATCGAGTGGAGACGAGACAGAGGAAGACAGAGAGAGAAATTTGTGGATAGCCTGACTTCATGGTATGGAAGAGCGTCAACGTCTGAGATGATAGCAAACACTAAAGACATAGAGATTAGTGGAGATCCATGATCGCCTACGCCAGCCGGCATGGCACCTGATGAGAGATGTTGAGAGATTTTGTTGACAAAATCCGAAAGCCTAAATGATCGTTGTGTATTACTTCTGACGTGTCTGGTGTCGACAGTAACTATTAACCACTTCAATCTACTACCATCGTTGTGTTTGATAGATGATACAATATTTTTAGATTCACCTTTGCAATGTTTATACACACAAAATTTAATATTCTATGTTGTGTGTTTCGTCAAACTTCCATTTTTTAATATAACCAAAAATAAGAAACATTCTATAAGAAACCATTTTTAAAAGTGTAATAAATATACTGTGATGGAAAACAAAAGGACTGAAAAAATTCAAAGACATCTTTAATAGCAGATGTCAAACTTCAATCATCATCATCATCAGGTGCCGTCTCCACATCGAAGGTTGGCTGCAATGAATCTCAGCATCCTCTGTCTTTCGCCTTGGTGTTGCACACTGCCAGACTGTAACCTGTCCATTTCTTAAAGTTTCTCCCCCACTTATCTCTCGGTCTTCCTCTTGCTCTTCTCCTCAACTTTCCCCTCTAGTAAATGTTTTATCATGGTGTCATGCCTTTTATGTGCCCAAAATACTTTACTTGTCTGAATTTTATTTCTCTTAATAATTGTTTCTTCATGCCTAGTTTTCCTAAAACTTGTTTATTTGTCTGTTTTCTGTCCATGAAACTCTGCTTATTCTTCTATATATCCACATCTCAAATGCATCAATTCTGTCTTCTAACTGCTTGTTCATTGTCCATGTTTCGAGCCATACATTAATATAGGATATATATAGCATTTGATCATTCTAATTTTTAGCCTGTTTGTGATTTGTTTGGATGTCAGTAACTTTCTCATACTATTGAAATTATCCTTGGCCATTCCTATTCTCTTTTAATTTCAGTTATACATCTGCCATCATCTGTTATCATCTGACCGAGATAGGAGTAGCTTTTACTTGATGTAGTAATTCTCCATGTATTTTTATATTCATTTTAGGTTTTCCATTTCCTTGTTGATTACCATAGTTTTTGTTTTCTGTATGTTAATGTCTAATCCATATTCCTTGCTAGTTCTGTCCAATTGGTCCACTAATTCTTGTAGATCTTGTTCATTTTCTGCTACCAATACTGTGTCATCTGCATATCTTAAGTTATTTATTATTTTTCCATTGATCTTGAGTCCTGGCATTCCTCTAGTTGTTTGAAGATTTCAAACTTCAATACACTCTGTTAAAGAGATGTAACATTGGAAAGATCGGCACGAATTTGTGAACGCACTATAGAATATACACTGAATGGAACCGTAAATAATGCGATTTCCTTCTCTTTAGCACTCTTGTGACGATCTTTAGCACTCTTGTGACGATCTTTAGCACTCTTGTGACGATCTTTAGCACTCTTGTGACGATCTTTAGCACTCTTGTGACGATCTTTAGCACTCTTGCGACGATCTTTAGCACTCTTGTGACATATCAATATCAACAATACACCAGTAAGTAGTGTTTAGTTATGAGTACTGATTCTTTATAAAATAGTCAGCATACAAAGTTGATATATTTAGAAGTGTATAGAGCTACTTATAAGAAGAAATTTGTGAAGAGAAATATACAGAACTCAAAAGCCGACAATTTGTAATGTTTTATGTATTTATATGTATATATTGTTACTTGATTCTGTGCTTTATTAAGCGTGAAACCCTTTGACTACACGAACATCAATATAACTGATGTGAAGAAAGGACTTGTCGTACATAGTCAGACAGTTAATTTAGTTATGTAAACTGCCAGAATGTAATCTTGATTTGATTAGTTGCCACCTCCACATCGAATATCGGCTGCAATTGATCTCTAATATAACACTATATATTCCTTGACATGGTGGGGTATTCTGCTAAAATGTTATTTGTCAATCTTTTAAAGTTTTCCATCACATTTTTCTGCTGCCTCTTTCCCATTTGCACTCAAATCTTTTTTTTCTCAAGTATTGTTTTCTGCAGTGTTATGTCTCTGTATTTATAAAAAATATTCCATTTGTCAATCTTTGATAAATGCATAAGACAACCGCCAGGTGCCAACCCCAACCGTCCGCCATTTGAATTTACGATTCGTGTCATTACATTTTTGAATCCACACACAGATCAAATTTCAGAATAAAAACAGAACTTGCACCAGATTGGCACCATGTTTTTATATGCTATGTAAGTGTGAATGTATGTAACTGTACCATTTACTCATAAATATGTGCACAATATTGTTCATATTCTCTTACATGTGTATAATACTGTTTTTTTCATGTAAAAATGCACTGAACTTTATAGATAATAGTTTCTGTGATAGCTTAATCATGCGTCCATTATGTGTGGGAAATGTGGGACCTCTATCTTGAAAATGTAATTCTAAATTAGTTGTGTTTACGAATACCACCATAGCTCTAGTGATAATGTAAGTTCAAAAGACGTGGGTTAGGAAACAAGCATTCGAATGAATATCAACTTCACAGAAAATAGTGTCGTTAATACAGTATCTTTTTTCGACACAGTTGTGTCAATTTGAATGGGGTTTTGTTGTTTGTTAAAAGATATGGTCAATCTGAGGCAGTTAAAGATCTTGTCTTGGAATAGCATAGGTAATAGCTATATTGCATTGTGTGTGTTCCTTGCACATACTGCCCATTTGTTATGTCGTCATCTTGTTGGTTTTAACAGTTCATTCCAGTCCTTGTGTACATTGTTGTACATAGCTTAGTAGGATGAACACTAGTTGCTTTGGTTGAACCTTTTCGAGGTCGGGAATATTAGATCCTCGCCATTTGATGAAACGAACATCCCATAACTATGACTTCTTTTTGTTTTAAGGTAGTCATTGCAAGTCTCACTTTTGGTACACTAATTTGAAGGAAAGTGGATTCGTATCACTGTGGTTAGTGTGATCGCTTTCTAAACGTGTGGTCTCAGTTAGATTTCATGATGGCAATGGAGTATTTTCTAACTCGGGTGCCAGATTAACACAAGAAAGCTGTTGTTTTTGTTGTTTGTGTTCGTTTTAGCAACCAAATTAAACACTCGTGATAACTGTGATTTTACGCAGAGAACGTGACTACGTTACGCCCTCGTAAAACCACTAGAGCATATAGGACAATTATATCCGAACTTCGACTAACACACCATATGTATTGACGTATGTTGGTCAAAGAAAAAATACATGCCTAACTCGGTTATTTTCCAATACACAACATGGTATGAAAATGGGTCCTGTGTTTTATTTTTGTTTACCCTGAATATTCTAAACAAAAAAAATATTCTATATTTACTGAATACGTTGTATGCAGATTACGTTAAGAAAGCTAAAAGAATATAACAGTATAGACACTTTATGTTCGAGCACCATATCGCGTTAAATGTATGTTTCAAGAGCATATCTTAATGTTAGTAGATTATTTAATTGTCCTAGTCTACCCAATTCCCTCCTTTTGTTTCTTTGTGATGACGAATGCTGAAGTCTTCATTAACAAAAATTGAATAAACACATATTGTAAAATACATACAAAGTTATTGTGATCAACTGAAAGAGACATGGGTCGCCTCTTGTGATAAGCATGCCTTGTCGATATAGCTGAAAATGTGCATGTGCCTAGCATAATACTTAAGAGAGTTAATGAAAAGGAACTGGCCATTTAAATTCTAAATGCAAAAACTGCGAGGTTTCGGGAGACTGCCTATGATCAATAAATAGTGTACAAGTATTAGAAGTGTAGAACCTTGTACATTTGAAGTGTAAAAAAAAGGACTGGTTGTTGTGTTTTCTGTTCAGGTTTTGTGTTTGAATGCTGATCTCAATATTATTATAAAGAACAACTAAACAAACGATATGTGAAAGTTGATTGTTTCCATAGTCATGCAGAAATGCTAATACTAATAATAATGTGACTCACATTTCATGATGTCCAGTCAAATTCACTTATCAGTGGAGTAAAAAGAGAAACAGCGTCTCTCAAATTGTGTTCATTTGGTTTAATTTATTTAGAAAAACGAGATGCTAAAACAGGCGCTGGGCATTAATTCTGCCCTGGTTAAACTGGGAACACCATGATTTGACTCATGCTCTTTTCATGAAGCGGTACAGCTCTGTAGCACGCGCACACACATTAGAGGGCTGGGTGTCATAGGGGCTGCAGGAATAGATGACAGGCACCATCACCAAGGTTCGGATACATTTATTATTGCTTCCATCACCAAGGTTCGGAAACATTTATTATTGCTTCCATCACCAAGGTACAGCTCTGTAGCACGCGCACACACATTAGAGGGCTGGGTGCCATAGGGGCTGGAGGAATAGATGACAGGCACCATCACCAAGGTTCGGATACATTTATTATTGCTTCCATCACCAAGGTACAGCTCTGTAGCACGCGCACACACATTAGAGGGCTGGGTGCCATAGGGGCTGGAGGAATAGATGACAGGCACCATCACCAAGGTTTGATACATTTATTATCTTCCATCACCAAGGTTCGAAACATTTATTATTGCTTCCATCACCAAGGTACAGATACATTTATTATTACTTCCATCACCAAGGTACAGATACATTTATTATTACTTCCATCACCAAGGTACAGATACATTTATTATTGCTTCCATCACCAAGGTACAGCTCTTAGCACGCACACACATTAGAGGCTGGGTGCCATAGGGCTGGAGGAATAGATGACAGGCACCATCACCAAGGTTCGGATACATTTATTATTGCTTCCATCACCAAGGTTCAGAAGCATTTATTATTGCTTCCATCACCAAGGTACAGATACATTTATTATTGCTTCCATCACCAAGGTTCGGATACATTTATTATTGCTTCCATCACCAAGGTACAGATACATTTATTATTGCTTCCATCACCAAGGTACAGATACATTTATTATTGCTTCCATCACCAAGGTACAGATACATTTATTATTGCTTCCATCACCAAGGTACAGATACATTTATTATTGCTTCCATCACCAAGGTACAGCTCTGTAGCACGCGCACACACATTAGAGGGCTGGGTGCCATAGGGGCTGGAGGAATAGATGACAGGCACCATCACCAAGGTTCGGATACATTTATTATTGCTTCCATCACCAAGGTTCGGAAACATTTATTATTGCTTCCATCACCAAGGTACAGATACATTTATTATTGCTTCCATCACCAAGGTTCGGATACATTTATTATTGCTTCCATCACCAAGGTACAGATACATTTATTATTGCTTCCATCACCAAGGTACAGATACATTTATTATTGCTTCCATCACCAAGGTACAGATACATTTATTATTACTTCCATCACCAAGGTACAGATACATTTATTATTGCTTCATCCCTAGGTTCGGATACATTTATTATTGCTTCCATCCTAAGGTACATATACATTTATTTGCTTCCATCACCAAGGTACAGATACATTTATTATTGCTTCCATCACCAAGGTACAGATACATTTATTATTGCTTCCATCACCAAGGTACAGATACATTTATTATTGTTTAAAATGAAGAAAACAAATCCGAGTCTCATAGAAAAATGATTCATATTGCCCGACAAAGAATAAACGAAATATAAAACCTGGCAGTTTCAAATGATATTGTTCCGACAAAAAAATGTCAGTCTATACATTATCAAGAACAGGACACTGGACAAATGTAGTTAATCCAGCAAACATATAATCATGAAAACAAACACGAGCTGCTAGTAATTAAAGGTGGGGTAATCGATAATGAAACAAATAAAAAAACAACTGGATAGAGCAAAGATGCTAACAGACTAGACACACACACAAAAGAGAGAGAGAGACAGAGAGAGAGAAAGAGACACGAGAGAAAGAAATAAAGAGATGGAGAGCCGAGAAACTGACGTTACTATTTTTCAATTACACTGTAGTTTACCTCGTATTGATGATGATACAAATACGATTCGTTATTCAAGCACGTACTACAAGTCTTATATTGTTCTGTCAACATAAGTGTTAAATTCTGCATTTTATTTATTCACGATAAGATTTCTAATGATCTTTTTCTTTTTCTTTCTCAATCCTGTTTTGCCTCTGCAGCGTCAGGTCAAGAAGAGACTTCTAAAACGGGCCTTTCTGTGCGCTTCGTATGTTGTGTCTTTCGTCGCCTCTGTTATCTCTGAAGTTCACCTTTCGCGTGGCCGGCTTTTTGATTTGTACCCATTGTATCGGAGCAGCATTGCTCTTTGAGGTGCACTGTCAGTAATCTGCTTATGTGGCCGAACCATTTAATTTGTTGTTTCTTAGTGAAGTTTAGTACTGATGGTGTACCCAATTACAAAATATAGTGATCGCTAAATATCAATAAAGAATCGACACTCTGCCCTATATATATATATATATATGCATACATAGTTGGACTGCAGATAAGCTATGAAAAAACAAATATAATGAAGACACCTATGGCAAGTAATGCAGATATCACACTGGAATCTAAAATGATAAAAATAACAGAGCAGTTCACCTATTTAGGTAGCAATTTTGATTGCACAGGAAATGTTAAAAAGAAATTATGATACAATTGGCAAAGCAACATCAGCTTTTAAAAGTCTAAATAAAATATGGAACTGCAAGTTATATAGTATTAAAACTAAATTACGAATTTTCAATTCAAATGTTGTATCAATCCTAACATATGCCAGCGAGAGTTGGAAAATGACTAAAGATATAGAAAGCAAGTTGAATGCATTTGAAAATGGATGTCTGCGAAAAATAATGAATATAAAATGGAACGAATTCAGAAGAAGTGATGAAATCAGAGACATGTCTGGTCAACCACTAGTGACAACTGTTATAAGAAAGAGAAGGTGGAGACATGTTGGGCACACCTTGAGAAGAAATGATCAACGAATATCAAAGCAGGTATTGAAGTGGGATGCAAGGGTTCAAGAAAGAGAGGTCGACCTAAGAGACCCTGAAACGAACTTTGCTGAGAGAGGAGGAAATATCGGTCTCAGTTCCATGGAGGAGACTGAGCGGGGTACCCAGGATAGAGCGGTATGGAGAAATTACTTACAGGCCCTATGTAACGTATAACAGTACGAGAGGAATTATTATTATTATTATATATATACACATACATATACAACTAAGTAAAATACAATAAGGTCAATAAAAGTAAAGCAGAGCGGTTCTATATATTATATATAGAAATATATGATATTTAACATAAGGCCAGCGGGATCAGGTAAACATTCTAGGAAATAAGACCAAAATCATCGCGTGACCTGTTTTCCAGTTTTGTTAGATACATACTTATACATTTTAAAAGTAACACAACATACTAAATCAAGGTTGTATTATATTACAAATTAAGTTTAAAGATAAGGAATATTAGCATTATTAACATTTTTCATCAATAAAGAGCAATGGAGTCATAGAATTGAGCAAAATGCATAAAATTTACTATGTTCTATCAAACACATAAAAACTAGCCCCATTAAACAGGACTTTTCTATTTCTCATCTGAGCTAGTCGGTATTTGCCAGTGACCATGGTTAAACATATTTACGTAGTTATCCCAAAGGCAATAACTTGTTGATGTATTCCTATGTCTTTCAAAACATAAAAAACTAGACCCCATTAAACAGGAATTTTCAATTTTCCATCTGAGTTAGTCGGATTTATGTTGCCGAATGCCATGGTTACACATATTTACTAGTTATACAAAGACAATAACTTGTTGATGTATTCTATGAGGAACCTCAAAACTGTTTTCAGATGGGTACTATGGTCTGTTCCGTGGCGAACAAGTTATTTTCCGCCTCCATACCGGCCTAAGACTCCGGGCCCACATGTACAACAAATTTAAAATTGGCACAACTAGCGTGTGCCACTGCGAGAAGGCGGACATGACGACAGAGCATCTACTGCAAGACTGTCAACTGCTGGCAGACTTCAGAAACAGACCTGGCAGAAACACCGAGTTTAATGCAAAGCTGAACGCAGGGACGGGTCCTAAACAACAGCAGAAGTTTGAGAAAATCTGGTACATCAGTCTAAGAGGGATCGCAGAGAAAACTGTTTTACTTGCATAAATATACACAAGTAAACGCACTCACGTTGTAACTGACATTGAGTTTCTAAGAAAGAGATCATGTCTTACAACTGCTAAAAGTGCACAAATGAGTGTCTATAGTTTGTGCTCATTTTCAGATAATAAAGATCGTTACAGATGCGTGCAACACCTCAAACAAGGACGAAAATGCCCATAGAACAATGCCCAAATTAGGGTATTTTCCAGTCGCGTTGAAGTCGGGTTGGATAACGGTATTAGAAACAGCCCCACGCCAGAGGCATAGCAAATTATAAACAGAATCGCTATCAAATAACCAAGTTTACTGTTTTCTGTCTCGACAGGATAATGTTCTAGGATATGCCTCTGCCGTTTACGTAATCATCTTTGTGTCTTATTTTCCTAATTAAACCAGCAGTCGATATGATCACCATTGAAAATGCCAGAATTTCTATACTTGCTTGTACAGTGTGTGCAATAGGAATCACATCATTTGAGTTACTTGTAAATGTTAGTGCAGGAATCGTTTTATTCTTGTCTGAATTAAACTTCCGTGAAATGTTGATGGTACAGTATATTGGGACTGTTAACAGAGTGTTAGAGTATAAACAGCAATAATAAACACCTTGGTTGTCATTGGTGTTATAATCTGTTTGACGAAAAAAGGGTTAGCAACACATAGATATCTCTCCGCTGTGATATACATGATGATAATGCAAGTAATTCGAGTGAAACTCTCTCGTGGTAATGCTCCTGTGATGTAATTAAGGTTCGTGGTGTCCAGAAGTAAATCTGAACTCTGAAACAAAGGGTTAACACAAACGATATACCATTGCTGTGAGAAGAGGCAGCCTAGATCAGACACCGTCATAGCAAATAGACTTATATTGATTGTGCTACCAAAACCTTGTCTATAGAATATGATTAAACTGATCACATTGGTGACAATCCCAAACAAACAGACAAAAAAGCATAAAAGACACAAATAACGATTTGAACGATTATTTTGTGGTTCTCATTTACGTCAGAATATGTGTAATATTTCGCTGTCATAGAAAGATTAGTCACCCTCTCTACATCAGCCATGGTTGTCTTCAGTTCACGCTAAACAAAGAGTCAATGAAAAGCTTGTCCACATTGTTACTAAACTAGGAACATCTAGAAATCTTTGATAATATAATATTCTCCATCGTTGCCAACATCTATTTCAACTTTCTCTCTTCAACCGTATTAAAATATCATTTTCCCTTGGATGATAACTCTCATAATAAGATTTCTTAGTCATGTACACTAGCTATCATCCACATGCCACAACTATTATAATAGAACATATTGATATTAAAAACACAGACGACATACAGGAGTAAGTATGATCATCTTGAGCAGCGCTAAAATAAGTAGTTATCTCTTATACGGTTTCAACTTGATAACTCCAGCGGTACTTACTACACCAGCTTTTCATTTGATAAAATAATAACTGATATGTAAGTTAGCAATGTCTAGTACCTGTGTAAATATCCTTCCCAACTTCCACAATGACATGCGATTTTTGTCGATATCAGTGTTTGAACTGCATCACTTAACTATCTTATTTAGAGAGTTTACAAATTAAATAATTAAATAATACTTGCTTATCAAATGAAACAACTGATCCAAAAAAACCCAAAAAAACCCCAGCAGATACAGGATAATAGTATGTTTAATCTCAATGATTTAGTCACTTAAAATAGATTATTTCTGTAAGCAAATTTGTTTAGCGATGAAACATGTGGTTGTGATGATAGACATATTATACAAACTGTTGCTAGGAAGAAAACTATTAAGTAAGCATACACATGTTCTCTGTCGTTGTGTCAACAATGTGTTATCAAGAATGTCTTAGGTTACCCATAATCTAAGATCGGGTGGCGAGGATAATTACATAAAATGGTATACAAACCAACACAGAAATACAAAAGACAGTTTTTGAACACAGAAGATTATTTCGCTATAATTTTCTATCAAATAGTATCACTTCAAGTCAGAGAAGCATAACTAGTTCATGTCAATATGACTTTTTTATAAAGGTCATTATATGTTGATTCTATGTGATGATTATTTGAATACAAAAACATTATGAAGTGTAAGGTCGATGCCCAGATTACCCTTCAAGTGTATGAACGTGTACTTAAAACGGTCACAGTGCAGTATTAATGCTGGTTTAAAATATGATCTTTATTTCTTTTGTTTCCTCCACAACTTGTATTATTTCGATTTTTAGGAGGTGGTGATTCGTTACGTAGTGACTGCAAAAATGAATAACGTAGAGGTGTTGAATAAGATCGAGACACAGAGAAAGTTTATCATCAATATCAGAAAGAGGCAGTCATCATTTTTCGGGCAGGTGATGAGAAAGGGAGGTTTAGATCACATTGTAACAACCGGTAAAATCGAGTGGAGACGAGACAGAGGAAGACAGAGAGAGAAATTTGTGGATAGCCTGACTTCATGGTATGGAAGAGCGTCAACGTCTGAGATGATAGCAAACACTAAAGACATAGAGATTAGTGGAGATCCATGATCGCCTACGCCAGCCGGCATGGCACCTGATGACGATGTTGAGAGATTTTGTTGACAAAATCCGAAAGCCTAAATGATCGTTGTGTATTACTTCTGACGTGTCTGGTGTCGACAGTAACTATTAACCACTTCAATCTACTACCATCGTTGTGTTTGATAGATGATATAATATTTTTAGATTCACCTTTGCAATGTTTATACACACAAAATTTAAGATTCTATGTTGTGTGTGTCGTCAAACTTCCATTTTTTAATATAACCAAAAATAAGAAACATTCTATAAGAAACCATTTTTAAAAGTGTAATAAATATATTGTCATGGAAAACAAAAGGACTGAAAAAAGTCAAAGACATCTTTAATAGCAGATGTCAAACTTCAATACACTCAAAGAGATGTAACATTGGAAAGATCGGCACGAATTTGTGAACGCACTATAAAAAATACACTGAATGGAAACGTAAATAATGCGATTTCCTTCTTGCCTTTGTGACGATCTTTAGCACTCTTGTGACGATCTTTAGCACTCTTGTGACGATCTTTAGCACTCTTGTGACGATCTTTAGCACTCTTGTGACGATCTTTAGCACTCTTGTGACGAGGCATATCAATATCAACAATACACCAGTAAGTAGTGTTTAGTTATGAGTACTGATTCTTTATAAAATAGTCAGCATACAAAGTTGATATATTTGGAAGTGTATAGAGCTACTTATAAGAAGAAATTTGTGAAGAGAAATATACAGAACTCAAAAGTCGACAATTTGTAATGTTATATATATTTATATGTATATATTGTTACTTGATTCTGTGCTTTATTAAGCGTGAAACCCTTTGACTACATGAACATCAATATAACTGATGTGAAGAAAGGACTTGTCGTACATAGTCAGACAGTTAATGAAATTATGTAAACTGCCAGAATGTAATCTTGATTTGATTAGTTGCCACCTCCACATCGAATATCGGCTGCAAATTGATCTCTAATATAACACTATATATTCCTTGACATGGTGGGGTATTCTGCTAAAATGTTATTTGTCAATCTTTTAAAGTTTTCCACCACATTATTCTGCTGCCTCTTTCCCATTTGCACTCAAATCTTTTTTTTTATCAAGTACTGTTTTCTGCAGTGTCATGTCTCTGTATTTATAAAAAAATATTTCATTTGTCCATCTTTGATAAATGCATAAGACACGCCAGAGTGTCTTTACATTTTCGAATCCACACACAGATCAAATTTCAAAATAAATAAAATGTAATGTATGAAATATATATATATATCAGAACTTGCACCAAATTGGCACCACGTTTTTATATGCTATGTAAGTGTGAATGAATGTAACTGTACCATTTACTCATAAATATGTGCACAATATTGTTCACATTCTCTTACATGTGTATAATACATTTTTTCAGGTAAAAATGCACTGAACTTTATAGATAATAGTTTCTGTGATAGCTTAATCATGCGTCCATTATGTGTGGGAAATGTGGGACCTCTATCTTGAAAATGTAATTCTAAATTAGTTGTGTTTACGAATACCACCATAGCTCTAGTGATAATGTAAGTTCAAAGGCGTGGGTTAGGAAACAAGCATTCGAATGAATATCAACTTCACAGAAAATAGTGTCGTTAATACAGTATCTTTTTTCGACACAGTTGTGTCAATTTGAATGGGGTTTTGTAGTTTGTTAAAAGATATGGTCAATCTGAGGGAGTTAAAGATCTTGTCTTGGAATAGCATAGGTATTAGCTATATTGGGTGGAGACTGCAGTAAAACTTGGAAAAATAGGTAAACACGTAAAAGAAAATACTACAGTTTTACAAAATACATAAACAGTGACGATAAACAGCAACGTTTCGACCAAAAGGCCTTTATCAAGCAAACAATACAACAAGAATGACGAATTTCGAGGAACACTACAAATGGACGATTACATGTGGAAACATAAACCTATCTGATGAAAATCTGGGAATAAAAACGAACAACGAAATGAGTGCAACACAAAAACCGAAAGTGGAAAAGGAGAGGAACAATAAACAATATAGTGGATAAATGACACATATATGGAGCGAACACACATATAGATAACAAGGCACGAGATAAGACAGTACTAAGAAGCATAGGAATGTAATGCGTTGGTCCAAGAGGTCGCAAAGTGCCATAGAATGAAATAAAACGGTTCTCCAGGGCGAATCGACTGCGATCATCGGAGGAACATGATCGGATGGCTGTGACCTGGACATCGTCAACTCCTGAATGGCCAGTATCATTGAAATGAGTGGCCACAGGAGTCTCAGAGCATTGGCGAATATCGCGTAAGTGTTGGGCGAATCGGTCACTGAGCCTCTTACCGGTTTCACCAATATAGGCCTTATGGCATCGTTTGCAGGTGATAGCATAGATGATATTGCGGGACTCACACGTGAAACTGTCTTGAATGGTATAGGTAGCTTTTGGAAAAGAGACAGTACGGGTCTGTATTACATATGCACATGTATTACAGCGCCGACGGCCACATTGGATGGTGCCAAAGTGACTCTGGGTGTTAGGCTTGAGGCGACTGTGTACCAACAAATCCTTGAGGCTTCTGTCCCGTCTGTACGCCACCAAAGGATAGTGTTGGAAGACTGAACGTGTCTCAGGATCAGACTGAAGAATAGGAGATGATGGAATAAGACCTTTTCACCAGGGAACTATGAGGGTGGAAAGTTAAGATAAGTTTAACCCTGTCAGACTTGGGGTTTCTAAGTATGTGAGAGAGGGCCTCCTGGCGAGCAATTAGCTGAACCCGATGCATGGCAGATGTAAGCACATTCTCCGGGTATAGGCGCTGGCGGAAGAAATCAAGCATCTCATGAGCTCTATCAAGAAAATCGTCGTCCTCGCTGCAGAGGCGACGAAGGCGTAAAAGTTGAGAGAAAGGTAAAGAGTCACGACAAGCCTGGGGATGGGAAGAGGTATACAGAAGAAAGCTATGTGTATCAGTAGGCTTGCAGTATACTGATGTAGTGATAGTGGATAGGCTGATGGTGATAGTGATGTCAAGAAAATTGACACAGGAGGTAGAGATGTGAGAGGTGAACCGAATAGCAGGATTGAAGGCATTGATGAAGGTAATGAAGCGTGACAAATCGGCTTCAGACATATCGGTAACTCAAATACAATCATCGATGTATCGATGATACACGGACGGAAGAAGGCCATCATAGGTGTTCCATACTAAGTGTTCAAGATGACCCATGAATAGACAAGCATAGCTGGGTCCCATTTTAGTACCCATGGCGACCCCACTAATCTGTTCGAAGAACTGGTCATTGAACTGAAAGGAGTTGAGAGTGAGAACTAGTTCTGCAAGACGAAGGAGAGTCGAGGTGGAGACAAGAGGGTTAGTTCTCCTGTCAAGAAAAAACTGGAGAGCTTGAAGTCCGTCAGAATGAGGTATAGAGGTATACAGTGAGCAGACATCAAGGAGGAAGAGGCGATAAATCCTGCCAGGCAACAACTTAATAGAAGAAAAACAGACAAAGTGTGGTTAGTATCTTTCAAGAATGAAGGTAGTGTGGTGACTATAGGGTTGAAGATACTGTCAAGGAATGCGGAGGAAAGCTACCTATACCATTCAAGACAGTTTCACGTGAGTCCCGCAATATCATCTAATACTATCACCTGCAAACGATGCCATAAGGCCTATATTGGTGAAACCGGTAAGAGGCTCAGTGACCGATTCGCCCAACACTTACGCGATATTCGTCAATGCTCTGTGACTCCTGTGGCCACTCATTTCAATGATACTGGCCATTCAGGAGTTGACGATGTCCAGGTCACAGCCATCCGATCATGTTCCTCCGATGATCGCAGTCGATTCGCCCTGGAGAACCGTTTTATTTCATTCTATGGCACTTTGCGACCTCTTGGACTCAACGCATTACATTCCTATGCTTCTTAGTACTGTCTTATCTCGTGCCTTGTTATCTATATGTGTGTTCGCTCCATATATGTGTCATTTATCCACTATATTGTTTATTGTTCCTCTCCTTTTCCACTTTCGGTTTTTGTGTTGCACTCATTTCGTTGTTCGTTTTTATTCCCAGATTTTCATCAGATAGGTTTATGTTTCCACATGTAATCGTCCATTTGTAGTGTTCCTCGAAATTCGTCATTCTTGTTGTATTGTTTGCTTGATAAAGGCTTTTGGTCGAAACGTTGCTGTTTATCGTCACTGTTTATGTATTTTGTAAAACTGTAGTACTTTGTTTTTACGTGTTTACCTAATAGATATATTGCATTGTGTGTGTTCCTTGCACATACTGCACATTTGTTCTGTCGTCATCTTGTTGGTTTTAACAGTTCATTCCGCGTCCTTGTGTACATTGTTGTACATAGCTTAGTAGGATGAACACTAGTTGCTTTGGTTGAACCTTTTCGAGGTCGGGAATATTAGATCCTTGACATCTGATGATACTCTATGAAACGAACATCCCATAACTATTACTTCTTTTTGTTTGAACTTAGTCATTGCAAGTCTCATATTAGATACACTAATTTGAAGGAAAGTGGATTCGTATCACAGTTGTTAGTGTGATCGCTTTCTAAACGTATGGTCTCAGTTAGATTTCATGATGGCAATGGAGTATTTTCTAACTGGGGTGCCAGATTAACACAAGAAAGTTGTTGTTTGTTTGTTTGTGTTCGTTTTAGCAACCAAATTAAACACTCGTGATAACTGTGATTTTACGCAGAGAACGTGACTACGTTACGCCCTCGTAAAACCACTAGAGCATATAGGACAATTATATCCGAACTTCGACTAACACACCATATGTATTGACGTATGTTGGTCAAAGAAAAAATACGTGCCTAACTCGGTTATTTTCCAATACACAACATGGTATGAAAATGGGTCCTGTGTTTTATTTTTGTTTATCCTGAATATTCTAAAAAAAAAAATATTCTATATTTACTGAATACGTTGTATGCAGATTACGTTAAGAAAGCTAAAAGAATATAACAGTATAGACACTTTATGTTCGAGCACCATATCGAGGTTAAATGTATGTTTTAAGAGCATATGCTAATGTTAGTAGATTATTTAATTGTCCTAGTCTACCCAATTCCCTCCTTTTGTTTCTTTGTGATGACGAATGCTGAAGTCTTCATTAACAAAAATTGAAAAAACACATATTGTAAAATACATACAAAAGTTGGTGTGATCAACTGAAAGAGACATGGGTCGCCTCTTGTGATAAGCATGCCTTGTCGATATAGCTGAAAATGTGCATGTGCCTAGCATAATACTTAAAGAGAAGTTAATGAAAAAGGGAACTGGCCATTTAAATTCTAAATGCAAAAAACTGCGAGGTTTCGGGAGACTGCCTATGATCAATAAATAGTGTACAAGTATTAGAAGTGTAGAACCTTGTACATTTGAAGTGTAAAAAAAAAGGACTGGTTGTTGTGTTTTCTGTTCAGGTTTTGTGTTTGAATGCTGATCGCAATATTATTATAAAGAACAACTAAACAAACGATATGTGAAAGTTGATTGTTTCCATAGTCATGCAGAAATGCTAATACTAATAATAATGTGACTCACATTTCATGATTTCCAGTCAAATTCACTTATCAGTGGAGTAAAAAGAGAAACAGCGTCTCCCAAATTGTGTTTATTTGGTCTAATTTATTTAGAAAAACGAGATGCTAAAACAGGCGCTGGGCATTAATTCTGCCCTGGTTAAACTGGGAACACCATGATTTGACTCATGCTCTTTTCATGAAGCGGTACAGCTCTGTAGCACGCGCACACACATTAGAGGGCTGGGTGTCATAGGGGCTGGAGGAATAGATGACAGGACCATCACAAGTTCGAACATTTATTTGCTTCCATCACCAAGGTTCGGAAACATTTTTTTGTACCCAGGTATTGTCTTCCATCACCAAGGTTCGGAAACATTTATTATTGCTCCATCACCAAGGTTCGGATACATTTATTATTGCTTCCATCACCAAGGTACGTCACACAGCATTCTCCATAGGCGGGAATACATGTATTATTGCTCCATCACCAAGGTTCTGGATACATTTATTATTGCTTCATCACCAAGGTCGAAACATTGTATTTTATTGCTTCCATCACCAAGGTTCGGATACATTTATTATTGCTTCCATCACCAAGGTTCGGATACATTTATTAGTATGCTTCCATCACCAAGGTACGGATACATTTATTATTGCTTCCATCTCCAAGTGTACAAATTGCTTCATCACAGTACGCGACGCACACATTAGAGGGCTGGGTGTCATAGGGCTGGAGGAATAGATGACAGGCGCCATCACCAATGTTCGGATACATTTATTATTGTTTAAAATGAAGAAAACAAATCCGAGTCTCATAGAAAAATGATTCATATTGCCCGACAAAGAATAAACGAAATATAAAACCTGGCAGTTTCAAATGATATTGTTCCGACAAAAAAATGTCAGTCTATACATTATCAAGAACAGGACACTGGACAAATGTAGTTAATCCAGCAAACATATAATCATGAAAACAAACACGAGCTGCTAGTAATTAAAGGTGGGGTAATCGATAATGAAACAAATTAAAAAAAAAAACTGGATAGAGCAAAGATGCTAACAGACTAGACACACACACACAGAGAGAAAGAAAGAGAGAGAGACAGAGAGACACACAGAGAGAGAGAAAAGAGACACAGAGAGAAAGAAATAAAGAGATGGAGAGCCGAGAAACTGACGTTACTATTTTTCAATTACACTGTAGTTTACCTCGTATTGATGATGATACAAATACGATTCGTTATTCAAGCACGTACTACAAGTCTTATATTGTTCTGTCAACATAAGTGTTAAATTCTGCATTTTATTTATTCACGATAAGATTTCTAATGATCTTTTTCTTTTTCTTTCTCCAATCCTGTTTTGCCTCGCAGCGTCAGGCCAGAAGAGACTTCTAAAACGGGCCTTTCTGTGCGCTTCGTATGTTGTGTCTTTCGTCGCCTCTGTTATCTCTGAAGTTCACCTTTCGCGTGGCCGGCTTTTTGATTTGTACCCATTGTATCGGAGCAGCATTGCTCTTTGAGGTGCACCGTCAGTAATCTTGCTTATGTGGCCGAACCATTTAATTTGTTGTTTCTTAGTGAAGTTTAGTACTGATGGTGTACCCAATTACAAAATATAGTGAGCGCTATATATCAATAAAGAATCGACACTCTGTCCATATATATATTATATATATATATATATATATATATATATATATATATATATATATATATATATATATATATATATATATATATATGTATATATATATATATATATATATATATATATATGCATACATAGTTGGACTGCAGATAAGCTATGAAAAAACAAATATAATGAAGACACCTATGGCAAGTAATGCAGATATCACACTGGAATCTAAAATGATAAAAATAACAGAGCAGTTCACTTATTTAGGTAGCAATTTTGATTGCACAGGAAATGTTAAAAAGAAATTATGATACGAATTGGCAAAGCAACATCAGCTTTTAAAAGTCTAAATAAAATATGGAACTGCAAGTTATATAGTATTAACACTAAATTACGAATTTTCAATTCAAATGTTGTATCAATCCTAACATATGCCAACGAGAGTTGGAAAATGACTAAAGTTATAGAAAGCAAGTTGAATGCATTTGAAAATGGATGTCTGCGAAAAATAATGAATATAAAATGGAACGAATTCAGAAGAAGTGATGAAATCAGAGACATGTCTGGTCAACCACTAGTGACAACTGTTATAAGAAAGAGAAGATGGAGACATGTTGGGCACACACCTTGAGGAGAAATGATCAACGAATATCAAAGCAGGTATTGACGTGGGATGCAAAGGGTTCAAGAAAGAGAGGTCGACCTAGAGAGACCCTGAAACGAACTTTGCTGAGAGAGGGAGGAAATATCGGTCTTAGTTCCATGGAGGAGATTGGGGCGGGGTACCCAGGATAGAGCGGTATGGAGAAATTACTTACAGGCCCTATGTAACGTATAACGGTACGAGAGGAATTATTATTATTATATATATATATCACATACATATACAACTAAGTAAAATACAATAAGGTCAATAAAAGTAAAGCAGAGCGGTTCTATATATTATATATAGAAATATATTATATTTAACATAAGGCCGGCGGGATCAGGTAAACATTCTAGGAAATAAGACCAAAATCATCGCGTGACCTGTTTTCCAGTTTTGTTAGATACATACTTATACATTTTAAAAGTAACACAACATACTAAATCAAGGTTGTATTATATTACAAATTAAGTTTAAAGATAAGGAATATTAGCATTATTAATATTTTTCATCAATAAAGAGCAATGGAGTCATAGAATTGAGCAAAAATGCATAAAAAATTTACCGTGTTCTATTAAACACATAAAAAACTAGCCCCCATTAAACAGGACTTTTCTATTTCTCATCTGAGCTAGTCGGTATTGTTGCCGGTGACCATGGTTAAACATATTTACGTAGTTATCCCAAAGGCAATAACTTGTTGATGTATTCCTATGTCTTTCAAAACATAAAAAACTAGACCCCATTAAACAGGAATTTTCAATTTTCCATCTGAGTTAGTCGGATTTATGTTGCCGAATGCCATGGTTACACATATTTACGTAGTTATGCCAAAGACAATAACTTGTTGATGTATTCCTATGAGGAACCTTAAAACTGTTTTCAGATGGGTACTATGGTCTGTTCCGTGGCGAACAAGTTGTTATTTTCCGCCTCCATACCGGCCACAAGACTCCGGGCCCACATGTACAACAAATTTAAAATTGGCACAACTAGCGTGTGCCACTGCGAGAAGGCGGACATGACGACAGAGCATCTACTGCAAGACTGTCAACTGCTGGCAGGCTTCAGAAACGAGACCTGGCCAGAAAACACCGAGTTTAATGCAAAGCTGAACGGAGGGACAGAGTCCATAAAAACAACAACAGAAGTTATGAGAAAATCTGGTACATCAGTCTAAGCGGGGATCGCGAGAGAAAACTGTTGTTACTTGCATAAATATACACAAGTAAACGCACTCACGTTGTAACTGACATTGAGTTTCTAAGAAAGAGATCATGTCTTACAACTGCTAAAAAGTGTACGAAATGAGTGTCTATAGTTTGTGCTCATTTTCAGATAAATAAAGATCGTTACAGATGCGTGCAACACCTCAAACAAGGACGAAAATGCCCATAGAACAATGCCCAAATTAGGGTATTTTCCAGTCGCGTTGAAGTCGGGTTGGATAACGGTATTAAGAAACAGACCCACGCCAGGGGCATAGCAAATTATAAACAGAATCGCTATCAAAATAACCAAGTTTACTGTTTTTCTGTCTCGACAGGATAATGTTCTAGGATATGCCTCTGCCGTTTTACGCCAATCATCTTTGTGTCTTATTTTCCTAATTAAACCAGCAGTCAATATGATCACCATTGAAAATGCCAGAATTTCTATACTTGCTTGTACAGTGTGTGCAATAGGAATCACATCATTTGAGTTACTTGTAAATGTTAGTGCAGGAATTGTTTTATTCTTGTCTGAATTAAACTTCCGTGAAATGTTGATGGTACAGTATATTGGGACTGTTAACGGAAGTGTTAGAGTATAAACAGCAATAATAAACACCTTGGTTGTCATTGGTGTTATAATCTGTTTGACGAACAAAGGATTAGCAACACATAGATATCTCTCCGCTGTGATATACATGATGATAATGCAAGTAATTCGAGTGAAACTCTCTCGTGGTAATGCTCCAGTGATGTAATTAAGGTTCGTGGTGTCCAGAAGTAAATCTGAACTCTGAAACAAAGGGTTAACACAAATGATATACCATTGCTGGGAGAAGACGCAGCCTAGATCAGACACCGTCATAGCAAATAGACTTGTATTGATTGTGCTACCAAAACCTTGTCTATAGAATATGATCAAACTGATCACATTGGTGACAATCCCAAACAAACAGACAAAACAGCATAAAAAGACACAAATAACGATTTGAACGATTATTTTGTGGTTCTCATTTACGTCAGAATATGTGTAATATGTCGCTGCCATAGAAAGATTAGTCACCCTCTCTACATCAGCCATGGTTGTCTTCAGTTCACGCTAAACAAATAGTCAATGAAAAGCTTGTCCACATTGTTACTAAACTAGAAACATCTAGAAATCTTTGATAATATAATATTCTCCATCGTTGCCAACATCTATTTCAACTTTCTCTCTTCAACCGTATTCAAATATCATTTTCCCTTGGATGCTAACTCTCATATTAAGATTTCTTAGTCATGTACACTAGCTATCATCTACATGCCACAGCTATTATAATAGAACATATTGATATTAAAAACACAGACGACATACAGGAGTAAGTATGATCATCTTGAGCAGTGCTAAATTAAGTAGTTATCTCTTATACGGTTTCAACTTGATAACTCCAGCGGTACTTACTACACCAGCTTTTCATTTGATAAAATAATAACTGATATGTAAGTTAGCAATGTCTAGTACCTGTGTAAATATCCTACCCAACTTCCACAATGACATGTGATTTTTGTCGATATCAGTGTTTGAACTGCATCACTTAACTATCTAACATATTTAGAGAGTTTACAAATTAAATAATTAAATAATACTTGCTTATCAAATGAAACAACTGATCCAAAAACCCAAAACCCCAGCAGATACAGGATAATAGTATGTTTAATCTCAATGATTTAGTCACTTAAAATAGATTATTTCTGTAAGCAAATTTGTTTAGCGATGAAACATGTGGTTGTGATGATAGACATATTATACAAACTGTTGCTAGGAAGAAAACTATTAAGTAAGCATACACATGTTCTCTGTCGTTGTGTCAACAATGTGTTATCAAGAATGTCTTAGGTTACCCATAATGTAAGATCGGGTGGCGAGGATAATTACATAAAAATGGTATTACAAACCTATCAACACAGAAATACAAAAGACAGTTTTTGGCGAACACAGAAGATTATTTCGCTATAATTTTCTATCAAATATTATCACTTCAAGTCAGAGAAGCATAACTAGTTCATGTCAATATGACTTTTTTATAACAGTCATTATATGTTGATTCTATGTGATGATTATTTGAATACAAAAACATTATGAAGTGTAAGTTCGATGCCCAGATTACCCTTCAAGTGTATGAACGTGTACTTAAAACGGTCACAGTGCAGTATTAATGCTGGTTTAAAATAGGATCTTTATTTCTTTTGTTTCCTCCACAACTTGTATTATTTCGATTTTTAGGAGGTGGTGATTCGTTACGTAGTGACTGCAAAAATGAATAACGTAGAGGTGTTGAATAAGATCGAGACACAGAGAAAGTTTATCATCAATATCAGAAAGAGGCAGTCATCATTTTTCGGGCAGGTGATGAGAAAGGGAGGTTTAGATCACATTGTAACAACCGGTAAAATCGAGTGGAGACGAGACAGAGGAAGACAGAGAGAGAAATTTGTGGATAGCCTGACTTCACGGTATGGAAGAGCGTCAACGTCTGAGATGATAGCAAACACTAAAGACAGAGATTAGTGGAAATCCATGATCGCCTACGCCAGCCGGCATGGCACCTGATGACGATGTTGAGAGATTTTGTTGACAAAATCCGAAAGCCTAAATGATCGTTGTGTATTACTTCTGACGTGTCTGGTGTTGACAGTAACTATTAACCACTTCAATCTACTACCATCGTTGTGTTTGATAGATGATATAATATTTTTAGATTCACCTTTGCAATGTTTATACACACAAAATTTAAGATTCTATGTTGTGTGTGTCGTCAAACTTCCATTTTTTAATATAACCAAAAATAAGAAACATTCTATAAGAAACCATTTTTAAAAGTGTAATAAATATATTGTCATGGAAAACAAAAGGACTGAAAAAAGTCAAAGACATCTTTAATAGCAGATGTCAAACTTCAATACACTCAAAGAGATGTAACATTGGAAAGATCGGCACGAATTTGTGAACGCACTATAAAAAATACACTGAATGGAGACGTAAATAATGCGATTTCCTTCTCTTTAGCACTCTTGTGACGATCTTTAGCACTCTTGTGACGATCTTTAGCACTCTTGTGACGATCTTTAGCACTCTTGTGACGATCTTTAGCACTCTTGTGACGATCTTTAGCACTCTTGTGACGAGGCATATCAATATCAACAATACACCAGTAAGTTGTGTTTAGTTATGAGTACTGATTCTTTATAAAATAGCCAGCATACAAAGTTGATATATTTGGAAGTGTATAGAGCTACTTATAAGAAGAAATTTGTGAAGAGAAATATACAGAACTCAAAAGCCGACAATTTGTAATGTTATATATATTTATATGTATATATTGTTACTTGATTCTGTGCTTTATTAAGCGTGAAACCCTTTGACTACATGAACATTAATATAACTGATGTGAAGAAAGGACTTGTCGTACATAGACAGTTAATGAAGTTATGTAAACTGCCAGAATGTAATCTTGATTTGATTAGTTGCCACCTCCACATCGAATATCGGCTGCAAATTGATCTCTAATATAACACTATATATTCCTTGCCATGGTGGGGCATTCTGCTAAAATGTTATTTGTCAATCTTTTAAAGTTTTCCACCACATTATTCTGCTGCCTCTTTCCCATTTGCACTCAAATCTTTTTTTTTATCAAGTACTGTTTTCTGCAGTGTCATGTCTCTGTATTTATAAAAAAATATTTCATTTGTCCATCTTTGATAAATGCATAAGACAGCCGCCAGAGTGTCTTTACATTTTCGAATCCACACACAGATCAAATTTCAAAATAAATAAAATGTAATTTATGAAATATATATATATATCAGAACTTGCACCAAATTGGCACCACGTTTTTATATGCTATGTAAGTGTGAATGAATGTAACTGTACCATTTACTCATAAATATGTGCACAATATTGTTCATATTCTCTTACATGTGTATAATACATTTTTTCAGGTAAAAATGCACTGAACTTTATAGATAATAGTTTCTGTGATAGCTTAATCATGCGTCCATTATGTGTGGGAAATGTGGGACCTCTATCTTGAAAATGTAATTCTAAATTAGTTGTGTTTACGAATACCACCATAGCTCTAGTGATAATGTAAGTTCAAAGACGTGGGTTAGGAAACAAGCATTCGAATGAATATCAACTTCACAGAAAATAGTGTCGTTAATACAGTATCTTTTTTCGACACAGTTGTGTCAATTTGAATGGGGTTTTGTAGTTTGTTAAAAGATATGGTCAATCTGAGGCAGTTAAAGATCTTGTCTTGGAATAGCATAGGTATTAGCTATGTTGGGTGGAGACTGCAGTAAAACTTGGAAAAATAGGTAAACACGTAAAAACAAAGTACTACAGTTTTACAAAATACATAAACAGTGACGATAAACAGCAACGTTTCGACCAAAAGGCCTTTATCAAGCAAACAATACAACAAGAATGACGAATTTCGAGGAACACTACAAATGGACGATTACATGTGGAAACATAAACCTATCTGATGAAAATCTGGGAATAAAAACGAACAACGAAATGAGTGCAACACAAAAACCGAAAGTGGAAAAGGAGAGGAACAATAAACAATATAGTGGATAAATGACACATATATGGAGCGAACACACATATAGATAACAAGGCACGAGATAAGACAGTACTAAGAAGCATAGGAATGTAATGCGTTGAGTCCAAGAGGTCGCAAGGTGCCATAGAATGAAATAAAACGGTTCTCCAGGGCGAATCGACTGCGATCATCGGAGGAACATGATCGGATGGCTGTGACCTGGACATCGTCAACTCCTGAATGGCCAGTATCATTGAAATGGTGGCCACAGGAGTCGAGCATTGGCGAATATCGCGTAAGTGTTGGGCGAATCGGTCACTGAGCCTCTTACCGGTTTCACCAATATAGGCCTTATGGCATCGTTTGCAGGTGATAGCATATATGATATTGCGGGACTCACACGTGAAACTGTCTTGAATGGTATAGGTAGCTTTTGGAAAAGAGACAGTACGGGTCTGTATTACATATGCACATGTATTACAGCGCCGACAGCCACATTGGATGGTGCCAAAGTGACTCTGGGTGTTAGGCTTGAGGCGACTGTGTACCAACAAATCCTTGAGGCTTCTGTCCCGTCTGTACGCCACCAAAGGATAGTGTTGGAAGACTGAACGTGTCTCAGGATCAGACTGAAGAATAGGGAGATGATGGAATAAGACCTTTTTCACCAGGGAACTATGAGGGTGGAAAGTTAAGATAAGTTTAACCCTGTCAGACTTGGGGGTTCTAAGTATGTGAGAGAGGGCCTCCTGGCGAGCAATTAGCTGAACCCGATGCATGGCAGATGTAAGCACATTCTCCGGGTATAGGCGCTGGCGGAAGAAATCAAGCATCTCATGAGCTCTATCAAGAAAATCGTCGTCCTCGCTGCAGAGGCGACGAAGGCGTAAGAGTTGAGAGAAAGGTAAAGAGTCACGACAAGCCTGGGGATGGGAAGAGGTATACAGAAGAAAGCTATGTGTATCAGTAGGCTTGCAGTATACTGATGTAGTGATAGTGGATAGGCTGATGGTGATAGTGATGTCAAGAAAATTGACACAGGAGGT
Organism: Arion vulgaris; assembly: GCA_020796225.1. Lineage (NCBI taxonomy): Eukaryota > Metazoa > Mollusca > Gastropoda > Stylommatophora > Arionidae > Arion > Arion vulgaris. Next base: position 26,633,416 of record CM036765.1, on the reverse strand, counting down.
AGAGATGTGAGAGGTGAACCGAATAGCAGGATTGAAGGCATTGATGAAGGTAATGAAGCGTGACAAATCGGCTTCAGACATATCGGTAACTCCAATACAATCATCGATGTATCGATGATACACGGACGGAAGAAGGCCATCAAAGGTGTTCCATACTAAGTGTTCAAGATGACCCATGAATAGACAAGCATAGCTGGGTCCCATTTTAGTACCCATGGCGACCCCACTAATCTGTTCGAAGAACTGGTCATTGAACTGAAAGGAGTTGAGAGTGAGAACTAGTTCTGCAAGACGAAGGAGAGTCGAGGTGGAGACAAGAGGGTTAGTTCTCCTGTCGAGAAAAACTGGAGAGCTTGAAGTCCGTCAGAATGAGGTATAGAGGTATACAGTGAGCAGACATCAAGGAGGAAGAGGCGATAAATCCTGCCAGGCAACAACTTAATAGAAGAAAAACAGACAAAGTGTGGTTAGTATCTTTCAAGAATGAAGGTAGTGTGGTGACTATAGGGTTGAAGATACTGTCAAGGAATGCGGAGGAAAGCTACCTATAACATTCAAGACAGTTTCACGTGAGTCCCACAATATCATCTAATGCTATCACCTGCAAACGATGCCATAAGGCCTATATTGGTGAAACCGGTAAGAGGCTCAGTGACCGATTCGCCCAACACTTACGCGATATTCGCCAATGCTCTGTGACTCCTGTGGCCACTCATTTCAATGATACTGGCCATTCAGGAGTTGACGATGTCCAGGTCACAGCCATCCGATCATGTTCCTCCGATGATCGCAGTCGATTCGCCCTGGAGAACCGTTTTATTTCATTCTATGGCACTTTGCGACCTCTTGGACTCAACGCATTACATTCCTATGCTTCTTAGTACTGTCTTATCTCGTGCCTTGTTATCTATATGTGTGTTCGCTCCATATATGTGTCATTAATCCACTATATTGTTTATTGTTCCTCTCCTTTTCCACTTTCGGTTTTTGTGTTGCACTCATTTCGCTGTTCGTTTTTATTCCCAGATTTTCATCAGATAGGTTTATGTTTCCACATGTAATCGTCCATTTGTAGTGTTCCTCGAAATTCGTCATTCTTGTTGTATTGTTTGCTTGATAAAGGCCTTTTGGTCGAAACGTTGCTGTTTATCGTCACTGTTTATGTATTTTGTAAAACTGTAGTACTTTGTTTTTATGTGTTTACCTAATAGATATATTGCATTGTGTGTGTTCCTTGCACATACTGCACATTTGTTCTGTCGTCATCTTGTTGGTTTTAACAGTTCATTCCGCGTCCTTGTGTACATTGTTGTACATAGCTTAGTAGGATGAACACTAGTTGCTTTGGTTGAACCTTTTCGAGGTCGGGAATATTAGATCCTTGACATCTGATGATACTCTATGAAACGAACATCCCATAACTATTACTTCTTTTTGTTTGAACTTAGTCATTGCAAGCTCCCTATTAGATACACTAATTTGAAGGAAAGTGGATTCGTATCACTGTGGTTAGTGTGATCGCTCTCTAAACGTATGGTCTCAGTTAGATTTCATGATGGCAATGGAGTATTTTCTAACTGGGGTGCCAGATTAACACAAGAAAGTAGTTGTTTGTTTGTTTGTGTTCGTTTTAGCAACCAAATTAAACACTCGTGATAACTGTGATTTTACGCAGAGAACGGGACTACGTTACGCTCTCGTTAAACCAATAGAGCATATAGAACAATTATATCCGAACTTCGACTAACACACCATATGTATTGACGTATGTTGGTCAAAGAAAAAATACATGCCTAACTCGGTTATTTTCCAATACACAACATGGTATGAAAATGGGTCCTGTGTTTTATTTTTGTTTATCCTGAATATTCTAAAACAAAAAAAATATTCTATATTTACTGAATACGTTGTATGCAGATTACGTTAAGAAAGCTAAAAGAATATAACAGTATAGACACTTTATGTTCGAGCACCATATCGCGTTAAATGTATGTTTTAAGAGCATATGCTAATGTTAGTAGATTATTTAATTGTCCTAGTCTACCCAATTCCCTCCTTTTGTTTCTTTGTGATGACGAATGCTGAAGTCTTCATTAACAAAAATTGAAAAAACACATATTGTAAAATACATACAAAAGTTGTTGTGATCAACTGAAAGAGACATGGGTCGCTTCTAGTGATAAGCATGTCTTGTCGATATAGCTGAAAATGTGCATGTGCCTAGCATAATACTTAAAGAGAAGTTAATGAAAAAGGGAACTGGCCATTTAAATTCTAAATGCAAAAAACTGCGAGGTTTCGGGAGACTGCCTATGATCAATAAATAGTGTACAAGTATTAGGGGCTTCCGGTAAAAACAAATTACCAAAAAAAATACTCGAACCACCTACTGTTATTTCTAAGCCACCCATTGCCTAGCCCAACAATACGATCGCTTTTATGAACACAACCGGCGAACTATAAAAAAAAATAGCTTTACTGAGGAGTGTCTTTCACAAACGTTTCGTTTTGTTCTTTCTTTCTTTCTTTCTTTTGTCCTTCTCTGCTTTTTTGCCGCTAGGCGTAGCACGTTTAACTGATGATCGGTTTCCGAGATAATGCACGCTCAGTCGCTTGATATGGTGTGGTATTGTGGAATTTTAAGATGTCTGTAACTCCATCAACCCATCTTTTTCTTGGTCTGCTCTTTCTTCTTGATGATTCCATTCTCAGGTTGTACGCTCTTGCAACTGGTGTATTCGGGTTCATTCTGATCAAGTGGCCAAACCATTTAACAATATATTTGTTACACTTTTAAAATTGCCTTCGTTTTGTTAGACACAGAATAATCAGGTAAGGTTCGATCGAGCAGTGTTTGTACTGACACATGCGATGTTTTTTGTGCTTGTATATTTGAGACGAAACAGCATACATACACATAGGTATACATGTAGCAGGGAATATGATATCAGGTTTTTCCCTTCCTTTATTCTTGGTCCCAAGCTCCAACTAGGCACGTACTTACAATAAAGCAAAAGGGTAACCATATACCTGGTCTGTGGGCGTATAATGACAGACCAGATATATTAACTGGGGGTTTGAACCTTTGCCCTGTTTTCTTTACCCCTGCAGCCAAGGTGAGGTTAATTGTATTCTTTTTTCTAGAAATGCAATATGTGATTGTTCGGTCACAATGTCAATTAGACAGGTTTTCCAACCAACAACCAGATTTGACCGTGAGAATGTACTAACAGGACAATGACAGATTTGGAAACAAAGAAAAATGCCATATGTTAAATAGAATGGATTTGGATCATAGGGACACATTTCGCAGACACACTTCACAGAGACAGAGGGACAGAGAGTTACCCAGGGACAGAGAGTAAGTAGTCTGAGTCTGAGACAGTTACAGACAGAAATAAACGACAAGTCAAGGAGTGTAGTCTAGAATAAGAGACTCACACAGTTATCGACAAGAACTTAGTAGATAGTAACAAGAATTATAGAGCAGAACAACTCTGCTGAAAGTTATAAGTGGAATAGAGAACGAGGCAGTAGAATTGAACTGAGTTGCAGACAGAGAGAGCCCAAGAGAGCAAAGTCAGATAGATAGCATAATCCATATGCATAACCCAACAGAACTGCCGACATAGAGTGTTGCCCTAACTAAGACATAGATGCAGAACTCCAAGGAGATTTTGACCAAATCAGAGAGTTACTGTTCAGAATTGGTGAACCGGTTACATTAGAACTGGAGGACTTTTCAGAGTGGAAAACTAGGCGGTAGAGCTAAACTGAAGGGTAGGGCCAGACCAGACAGAGAGGCTATAACGGCATATGAGAGAGAGAGATGTCAGCCAGTTTACAGAATACATTATTATAACCAGTTAGCAGAGACATTTCGTGTGTACTATTATGACAGCAACCCTAGCTAGAAAGCGGTATTACGTATTGTGACTGAACAAGTATTGTTTTCGAAGAACATCGCAAGCAAGGTAGAGTTGAACTGTGAACATTTTAGAGATAGGATGTCGGGGTATTAGAAATCACTTAGTGAAGATTGACAATATTAGTTAGTGGGTATATTTTACAGTTATGTGCATTGTTATGCGTTTTGAATTGTTGGTTTTCTTTTCAGGATTTCTTTTGATAATTTGATGTATGTGCTATTTTTTTAACATTGATGAGATATTGAAATAAGTAAATAACAAAAATAAAAGTTGAGAATCAGGTTGAGAAGAAGTTGTGGATAGTGCTGATAGTAGTAGTTGTTGCAGACTGAAGAGAAGAAGTGTAGTAGCAGAAAATAAGCTATTACATTTTCTGGTGCCGTCGTAGACCTAGAATATCGAAACCACTATCACATACACATATAACAAACATGCATACATAATTCATAGTAAGATGATAACAAGGAGTTTCGGTATAGCAATTATATACGCTGCTTACCAAAATCATGTTAACATAGACCTAGTACATTTGAAGTGTAAAAAAAAAAAGGACTGGTTGTTGTATTTTCCGTTCAGGTTTTGTGTTTGAACGCTGATCGCAATATTATTATAAAGAACAACTAAACAAACGATATGTGAAAGTTGATTGTTTCCATAGTCATGCAGAAATGCTAATACTAATAATAATGTGACTCACATTTCATGATTTCCAGTCAAATTCACTTATCAGTGGAGTAAAAAGAGAAACAGCGTCTCCCAAATTGTGTTTATTTGGTCTAATTTATTTAGAAAAACGAGATGCTAAAACAGGCGCTGGGCATTAATTCTGCCCTGGTTAAACTGGGAACACCATGATTTGACTCATGCTCTTTTCATGAAGCGGTACAGCTCTGTAGCACGCGCACACACATTAGAGGGCTGGGTGTCATAGGGGCTGGAGGAATAGATGACAGGCACCATCACCAAGGTTCGGAAACATTTATTATTGCTTCCATCACCAAGGTTCGGAAACATTTATTATTGCTTCCATCACCAAGGTTCGGATACATTTATTATTGCTTCCATCACCAAGGTTCGGATACATTTATTATTGCTTCCATCACCAAGGTTCGGATACATTTATTATTGCTTCCATCACCAAGGTACAGCTCTGTAGCACGCGCACACACATTAGAGGGCTGGGTGTCATAGGGGCTGGAGGAATAGATGACAGGCACCATCACCAAGGTTCGGATACATTTATTATTGCTTCCATCACCAAGGTTCGGAAACATTTATTATTGCTTCCATCACCAAGGTTCGGATACATTTATTATTGCTTCCATCACCAAGGTACAGCTCTGTAGCACGCGCACACACATTAGAGGGCTGGGTGTCATAGGGGCTGCAGGAATAGATGACAGGCACCATCACCAAGGTTCGGATACATTTATTATTGCTTCCATCACCAAGGTACAGCTCTGTAGCACGCGCACACACATTAGAGGGCTGGGTGTCATAGGGGCTGGAGGAATAGATGACAGGCACCATCACCAAGGTTCGGATACATTTATTATTGCTTCCATCACCAAGGTTCGGATACATTTATTATTGCTTCCATCACCAAGGTTCGGATACATTTATTATTGCTTCCATCACCAAGGTACAGCTCTGTAGCACGCGCACACACATTAGAGGGCTGGGTGTCATAGGGGCTGCAGGAATAGATGACAGGCACCATCACCAAGGTTCGGATACATTTATTATTGCTTCCATCACCAAGGTACAGCTCTGTAGCACGCGCACACACATTAGAGGGCTGGGTGTCATAGGGGCTGGAGGAATAGATGACAGGCACCATCACCAAGGTTCGGATACATTTATTATTGCTTCCATCACCAAGGTTCGGATACATTTATTATTGCTTCCATCACCAAGGTTCGGATACATTTATTATTGCTTCCATCACCAAGGTACAGCTCTGTAGCACGCGCACACACATTAGAGGGCTGGGTGTCATAGGGGCTGGAGAAATAGATGACAGGCACCATCACCAAGGTTCGGAAACATTTATTATTGCTTCCATCACCAAGGTTCGGATACATTTATTATTGCTTCCATCACCAAGGTACAGCTCTGTAGCACGCGCACACACATTAGAGGGCTGGGTGTCATAGGGGCTGGAGGAATAGATGACAGGCGCCATCACCAATGTTCGGATACATTTATTATTGTTTAAAATGAAGAAAACAAATCCGAGTCTCATAGAAAAATGATTCATATTGCCCGACAAAGAATAAACGAAATATAAAACCTGGCAGTTTCAAATGATATTGTTCCGACAAAAAAATGTCAGTCTATACATTATCAAGAACAGGACACTGGACAAATGTAGTTAATCCAGCAAACATATAATCATGAAAACAAACACGAGCTGCTAGTAATTAAAGGTGGGGTAATCGATAATGAAACAAATAAAAAAACAACTGGATAGAGCAAAGATGCTAACAGACTAGACACACACACACACACAGAGAAAGAGAGACAGAGAGACACACAGAGAGAGAGAAAAGAGACACAGAGAGAAAGAAATAAAGAGATGGAGAACCGAGAAACTGACGTTACTATTTTTCAATTACACTGTAGTTTACCTCGTATTGATGATGATACAAATACGATTCGTTATTCAAGCACGTACTACAAGTCTTATATTGTTCTGTCAACATAAGTGTTAAATTCTGCATTTTATTTATTCACGATAAGATTTCTAATGATCTTTTTCTTTTTCTTTTCTCAATCCTGTTTTGCCTCGCAGCGTCAGGTCAAGAAGAGACTTCTAAAACGGGCCTTTCTGTGCGCTTCGTATGTTGTGTCTTTCGTCGCCTCTGTTATCTCTGAAGTTCACCTTTCGCGTGGCCGGCTTTTTGATTTGTACCCATTGTATCGGAGCAGCATTGCTCTTTGAGGTGCACCGTCAGTAATCTGCTTATGTGGCCGAACCATTTAATTTGTTGTTTCTTAGTGAAGTTTAGTACTGATGGTGTACCCAATTACAAAATATAGTGAGCGCTATATATCAATAAAGAATCGACACTCTGCCCTATATATATATATATATATATATATATATATATATATATATATATATATATGCATACATAGTTGGACTGCAGATAAGCTATGAAAAAACAAATATAATGAAGACACCTATGGCAAGTAATGCAGATATCACACTGGAATCTAAAATGATAAAAATAACAGAGCAGTTCACCTATTTAGGTAGCAATTTTGATTGCACAGGAAATGTTAAAAGAAATTATTAGAGAATATTTCGAGAATAAAAAGAAATAAAATTTATCTGAACTAGCAAGTTATTTAGTACAGTTAAACAAACTAAATTACCGCAAATTTTGAGATTCTAATGTTTTCAAATCTAAACTAGCCTAAACAGGAATTTGAAATTTCCCATCAAAGATTAGTCGGCGAGTTGGGATGCATGGTTGAAAATGGATGTTATGCAAAAATAATGATATAATATGGAACGTTCAAAGACTGTTTGAGATGGGTACATGTCTGTTCGTCGAACAAGTGACCGTTATAAGAAAGAAACTGGGACATGTTGCAACGAAATTTAAAATTCAAACTAGCGTGTGATGCAAGAGGCGGACATGGCGACCAGAGATCCTGAAGACAACTCTGCTTCGAAAGAGAGGAGAAAACACCAGTTTAATGCGAAATGAACGGAGGGACAGAGTCCCTAAAAAACAGCAGAGTATGAGAAATCTTTTGTACATCAGTCTAAGCGGGGTCCGAGAGAAATATTATTACTTATATAATATACCATAATAAAGCACTACTGTAAAATACAATAAGAGTCATATAAACTGTAAAAGCAGAAGAGTTCTATATATTTAAAAAATAAAGATGTTAAGATATTTAACATAAACAAGGACGAAAATCCCTAGAAAAAGCCAAAATTGCGTGGTTTTCCAGTTACGTTGATAGTCTTGATAACATTTAAAAAGAACGCCAACATACTAAAACAGAATCGTATCATAATAACCCAAATTTATGTTTTTTCACGGATAATGAATATCTCTGCCGTTTTAATCATTTTTGTCTATTTTTAATAAAACAAGCAGTCATAAAATTACAGAAAATGCAAAATTTACTTTTCTTCAAGAACAGAATAAAATTAGCCCCCATTAAAACAGGACTTTTCTTTTCTCATCTGGCTAGTGTATTGTTGCCGTTGACCATGGTTAAACATATTTACAGTAGTTATCCCAAAGGCAATAACTTTTGATGTATTCCTATGTCTTTCAAAACATAAAAAACTAGACCCCATTAAACAGGAATTTTCAATTTTCCATCTGAGTTAGTCGGATTTATGTTGCCGAATGCCATGGTTACACATATTTACGTAGTTATACCAAAGACAATAACTTGTTGATGTATTCCTATGAGGAACCTCAAAACTGTTTTCAGATGGGTACTATGGTCTGTTCCGTGGCGAACAAGTTATTTTCCGCCTCCATACCGGCCACAAGACTCCGGGCCCACATGTACAACAAATTTAAAATTGGCACAACTAGCGTGTGCCACTGCGAGAAGGCGGACATGACGACAGAGCATCTACTGCAAGACTGTCAACTGCTGGCAGACTTCAGAAACGAGACCTGGCCAGAAAACACCGAGTTTAATGCAAAGCTGAACGCAGGGACGGGGTCCCTAAAAACAACAGCAGAAGTTATGAGAAAATCTGGTACATCAGTCTAAGCGGGGATCGCGAGAGAGAAACTGTTGTTACTTATATAATATACGCAAGTAAACGCACTCACGCTGTAACTGACATTGAGTTTCTAAGAAAGAGATCATGTCTCACAACTGCTAAAAAGTGCACGAAATGAGTGTCTATAGTTTGTGCTCATTTTCAGATAAATAAAGATCGTTACAGATGCGTGCAACACCTCAAACAAGGACGAAAATGCCCATAGAACAAAGCCCAAATTAGGGTATTTCCCAGTTACGTTTAAGTCGGGTTGGATAACGGCATTGAGAAACAGACCCACGCCAGGGGCATAGCAAATTATAAACAGAATCGCTATCAAAATAACCAAGTTTACTGTTTTTCTGTCTCGACTGGATAATGTTCTAGGATATGCCTCTGCCGTTTTACGCCAATCATCTTTGTGTCTTATTTTCCTAATTAAACCAGCAGTCAATAAGATTACCATTGAAAATGCCAGCATTTCTATACTTACTTGCACAATGTATGTAACAGGAATCACATAATTTGAGTTACTTGTAAATGTTAGTGCAGGAATTGTTTTATTCTTGTCTGAATTAAACTTCCGTGAAATGTTGACGGTACAGTATATTGGGACTGTTAGCGGAAGTGTTAGAGTATAAACAGCAATAATAAACACCTTGGTTGTCATTGGTGTTATAATCTGTTTCACGAACAAAGGATTAGCAACACATAGATATCTCTCCGCTGTGATATACATGATGATAATGCAAGTAATTCGAGTGAAACTCTCTCGTGGTAATGCTCCAGTGATGTAATTAAGGTTCGTGGTGTCCAGAAGTAAATCTGAACTCTGAAACAAAGGGTTAACACAAATGATATACCATTGCTGGGAGAAGACGCAGCCTAGATCAGACACCGTCATAGCAAATAGACTTGTATTGATTGTGCTACCAAAACCTTGTCTATAGAATATGATCAAACTGATCACATTGGTGACTATCCCAAACAAACAGACAAAACAGCATAAAAAGACACAAATAACGATTTGAACGATTATTTTGTGGTTCTCATTTACGTCAGAATATGTGTAATATGTCGCTGCCATAGAAAGATTAGTCACCCTCTCTACATCAGCCATGGTTGTCTTCAGTTCACGCTAAACAAATAGTCAATGAAAAGCTTGTCCACATTGTTACTAAACCAGAAACATCTAGAAATCTTTAATATAATATTCTCCATCGTTGCCAACATCTATTTCAACTTTCTCTCTTCAACCGTATTCAAATATCATTTTCCCTTGGATGCTAACTCTCATATTAAGATTTCTTAGTACTGAACACTAGCTATCATCCACATGCCACAACTGTTATAATAGAACATATTGATATTAAAAACACAGACGACATACAGGAGTAAGTATGACCATCTTGAGCAGTGCTAAATTAAGTATTTATCTCTGATATGGTTTAAATTTGATAACTCCAGCGGTACTTATTTATGTACCTGTGTAAATATCCTACCCAATTTCCACAATGACATGCCATTTTTGTCGATATCAATGTTTAAACTGCATCACTTAACTATTTAACATATTTAGAGAGTTTACAAATTAAATAATTAAATAACACTTGCTTATCAAATGAAACAACTGATCCAAATAAAAAAAAAACCCCAGCAGATACAGGATAATAGTATGTTTAATCTCAATGATTTAGTCACTTAAAATAGATTATTTCTGTAAGCAAATTTGTTTAGCGATGAAACATGTGGTTGTGATGATAGACATATTATACAAACTGTTGCTAGGAAGAAAACTATTAAGTAAGCATACACATGTTCTCTGTCGTTGTGTCAACAATGTGTTATCAAGAATGTCTTAGGTTACCCATAATCTAAGATCGGGTGGCGAGGATAATTACATAAAAATGGTATTACAAACCTATCAACACAGAAATACAAAAGACAGTTTTTGGAGAACACAGAATATTATTTCGCTATAATTTTCTATCAAATATTATCACTTCAAGTCAGAGAAGCATAACTAGTTCATGTAAATATGATTTTTTATAATGGCCATTATATGTTGATTCTATGTGATGATTATTTGAATACAAAATCATTATGAAGTGTAAGTTCGATGCCCAGATTACCCTTCAAGTGTATGAACGTGTACTTAAAACGGCCACAGTGCAGTATTAATGCAGGTTTAAAATAGGCTCTGTATTTCTTTTGTTTCCTCCACAACTTGTATTATTTCGATTTTTAGGAGGTGGTGATTCGTTACATAAAGATCTAAGAGTCATTCAGAACATATATTGGCCGCAAACAGCAGCTATAAGAATAGACAAAGAAGATTGGAACTTTCCAGAAGATCAAAAAAGGTGTTAGACAAGGTTGCGTATTATCACCAGACATGTTCTCAATGTATTGTGAAAGCATTTTTAGGTCTATAAAAGATTTTCCTGGAATAACTGTGGGAGGACATCATAAATAACCTGAGATACACTGATGATACTGTCTTAATAGCAAGAAATGAAATGGAGCTACAGAAATTAGTTGATAAGTTTGTGACAGAAAGTAACAACAAAGGACTTAGTTTGAATATTAAGAAGACAGAAGTTATGATCATATCAAAAAGCAGATTTTGCCAAAATGCACCATCCCAGTAAATGGGACTGATCTAAGACAAGTGCAGCAATTTAAATACCTCGAGTCCTGGTAACATCAGATGGCAGATGCCGATCAGAAATAAAAAAGCAGAATAGGGTAAGAGAAAACATCGTTCCTGAAAATGAGAAACATCATATGCAACAAGCCCTTGTCAGTTGCGATCAGAATACGAGTTATTCAGTGCTACATAGAACCAATACTGAGATACGGAAGCGAGTCACGGACAATAAACAAACATATCGTAAAATCTCTGGAGGCCACAGAGATGTGGTGTTACAGAAGAATGATGAACATCCCAAAATCACTAATGTTGAGGTGTTGAATGAGGTCAAGACACAGAGAAAACTTATTATAAATATAAGAAAGAGGCAGTTATCATTTTTCGGGCATGTGATGAGGAGGGAGGTTTGGAGCACATTGTAAGCTCGCCTGTCCAACGTGTTCGTAACGCGTTGGATGACGGGTGACAAGCTTCTTGTGGGTGCGGGTTCAATTCCGCGGGCTAACATAAAAGCCACAGGTTCTCCAGATTTACGGTGTTAGTGGCACCGAACCAAAGGGTTACGATGTCCATGGCACTGAGCCGAAGAGCTGAAAGCTCAAGTGCTTGTGGATCAGTAAAAAAACAAAAAACCCAACCTTCCAAACATTGAGGAATGACTCCACTAAACGTACACAAAAACCCGTTTTTTAAATCTCTTCATATCCTTGACGCTGTGATAGAAAACATAGTTAGAGAAAAGAAGAAAAAGAAAGACTGAAGCAGGTGAACTCTGGTGGGACATCACTTTATTGTCCGCGTGCTGTCCCATAGAGGCGAGCTGTAGCTGATGAAACGCGATGATCTTTCCCACCGTCGATGCCACCCAGTCGTGCAATTCTGTACGCCAAATGATCTTCTTTCCTTCTGGTGTATCCTGTGCTTGATAAAGGATAATTGGTCGAAACGTTGCTATGTATTATTGTTTTTGTACTTTGTAAAACTGCAGTACTTTCTTTTTACGCGTTTCACCATTGCTACATAGTGTTACTGCAGTATTCCCTTATATCGATGGACCAATAACACGTAATTGCTGTTCTCGGCTTTGGTTTGGTGTCGTCGCGGTGATGAAGACCTGGGAAATTTTTATGTAGCAGATGTGTGATCTAATCGTTAACTACCCCCTCTTAGCTGAGAATCAAGAGAAGTGCAATAGCGACGTCAGAAGGGACATATTAGTCACCCTAATTACTCCCTCTTAGCTGAGAGTCCAGAGATGTGCAAGAGCGACGTCAGAGGGGACATATTAGTCACCCTAATTACTCCCTCTTAGCTGAGAATCAAGAGATGTGCAAGAGTGACGTCAGAGGGGACATATTAGTCACCTAATTACTCCTCTTAGCTGAGAATCAAGAGAAGTGCAATAGCGACGTCAGAGGGGACATATTAGTCACCCTAATTACTCCCTCTTAGCTGAGAGTCCAGAGATGTGCAAGAGCGACGTCAGAGGGGACATACTAGTTACCCTAATTACCCCCACTTTGCTGAGAGTCAAGAGAAGTGCAAGAATGACATCAGAGGGAGCATACTAATCACCCTAACTACCTCTAATTTCATAGCGGGTGAACGAGAAGAAGGGACTCGATTCTTGATTTTCTGTTTACCCCACAGCCTTTACCTGTACCGAGGTTCTCATAAGACAGTGGAGCTATTTGTCCATAATCGGGAGTCTAGTTTTTGCATATTTGGGTATATTCACTCATTGCTGTGCCCCCATATCACAAGAATAGGGACCAGACCTCCTTCGAAATTTTCTGTCAGGTTTACTCCCCATCGGACAATACTAAAAATCATAACACTTTTTTAAAAAACCTGAACTAGGGAAAACCATCACTTAAGATGAGCCAACGCCCCATTAGCCTTTGATCTCACGGTCAAAGTTCCTCCGTCTGTACCACTGGGAGGTGGATTTGACTTGTATGTTCTACTGGTCCTGTGCAGGCTACTAATATTCTTTTTCTCCTCCTAAGGGTGATTAGCCGATCCCAACCCTGCTGGAATAATGAGTCATGCGCAGAGCTCACCTTGTAGACCGATCTTTTTATTTATAATGTCAGTTTAACTAAAGTAAAGAACCCGTTTTTATATCACGTGGTTTGTTGGTAATCTTCTTCTTCTTTTTCTAACGCTCCATATCGACCATTTGTTAACCACTCTGGGTGATCTGTATGTGATCTGAGCCTAAGAGCGATTGTATGTTGTTCTAGTTATGCGCCTACAAGTAGACCAGCACATTCGATTTCTGCAACGTTTTTTATTTACTAGAGTAGTTTGCCTAGGCCCCTACCTCCGTCGCCTAATACGACATGCCTTGTAGGTGGCAGTGGTACTATTCTTTCCTTCCCTTACGGCCCACGGCACCACACAGGCGTGTTGGATAATAAGGTATTGGATCGCTACTTATCTGTAACCAGTGTCACACTATGGCTGATGTAGTCAACATCTTGCCGATCATCTTTACTGTAAAGAGTTAATTGTGTACCCAGAGAGACTGGATCAACAAGAGAGCGGTTCCGGTCGAGAAAACCTCTACTAACACTATGAAATTGTATCTTGTGACCACGTACCAATAAAACAATTGCACTATCCACTACGATATCTCGGTTTTTATTATAATTATATAAAGTGCATGTTGTAAATTTATATCATGCACATTTATAACTAGAAATTATGTTTATAATGCAACGGGTAATTATAAGTTGTGACATTATATGTGTGATCTTAATATATTTTATGCAAGTGCATATGTGGCGATTACATAGAAATATGGATTTGATACTAAAATGTTATGAAATTGTTTAAAACTGAATTTGTTTCTTTAACACTTTCGTCCATCGTCACTACAGCAAAAAGATTAATAAGAGCTTTACGTTCTATTATTATTTACGATCTATTATTATACTATTTTAGTAGACTCTTGCCTGGCAAGCCCCACTTACTGTCAATCAGTTTTTCACATCTTTATCCATCTTATTTTCCAAAATGTCAACTATTTTCATCGTTTTTGTCTTTATATATTTTTAAAACCAAAACTTTGTATTTCTCATTCCGTTGTTCACATCTCCATTGATAAATATATCAATTGACCTGTTTACTTTATCACTCATAAACTTTGTTCACATCTCCATTGATAAATATATCAATTGATCTGTTTACTTTATCACTCATAAACTTTGTTTACATCACATTGAGATTTTAATTTTGATTTTAACATTTTCTCTTGAACTATCATGACTATTTTCTCAATTTCTATATCTGATTTTGATAATACCTCTGTGTTATCAGTATATTGATCCTACGAAAAGTTACCAACACCAGAAACGACAGTCACCAATATCAGTATATGTGATCCCTATGAAAAGTTACCAACACCAGAAACGACAGTCACCAATATCAGCATATGTGATCCCTACGAAAAGTTACCAACACCAGAAACGACAGTCACCAATATCAGCATATGTGATCCCTACGAAAAGTTACCAACACCAGAAACGACAGTCACCAATATCAACATACAAAAGAAAGCTGGGACAGAACCTTGCTTGAATTATATTTAGAAACAAAGAACGAAGTGGTTCAGCCACTTAGTAAGAATGCAATCAATATCCACTACAATAGAATATCAGGAAAGAATACTAGAGGAAGACCACGAAAAGGATGGACATATGGAATTCTCAGAATCTATCAAAAAAGCAAAGTCACTATCACCCAAGCCACTAGAGCAGCCCAAGCCACTAAAGCAGCGCAAGACAAAAACAGAAAACTATTCATTCATTCGTTTTATTTCTTCTTAACACAAAAAAAGGTTTAAATCTCTATTAATTCTCGCCTTCTCGTACATTTCTCACAATATTTTTTAATGAATTTATTAAACAGAAATGGAGACAGCAACAACCTTATTTAACCTTCAGTTATAACTATAGAAAGTAAGTATGTTATTCTTACCGTGACATCTAAAACCCAACAAGCTAAGTTGCACAAAGGTACATGCCATATGAATAAATAATAGATCAATTAGTCAAGGACAACACAAGCGGCTAGGGACTGTACATTAGATGTATGAAGTGGAAACAATCACTAAATTAATCCCCTCAATTTATTCCAACATGTGCTACCTGCTTCTTTGTGGAATACCAATGAAAATAGTTCGTGTAATTAAGATGTATGTAGACTTTCTGTGGCAAATAGTTTGCAATACACATCAGAGAGAGTGCTTCAAGATGAAAACAGGAGCTAGACAGGGGTGTATTCTTTCATCATTCTTGTTTAACATTACCGTATACCGGCTGATAAGAGAGACCATAAAGGATAACAGTAGAGTCATACGATGGACTGGATGACTTGATGGACAATTACCTCAGTACTGGAAGATTTGATGGACAATTACCTCAGTACTGGAAGATTTGATGGACAATTACCTCAGTACTGGAAGATTTGGATTGTGACGATGATATTAATAACGAGGATGTTCAAAAGAAAATGGATACACTTTCCAGAACAACTCAAACAAAAAAACTTACAGTTAATATCACACAGACAAAGGTAATCAGAAATAATCAGACGGATCTGTGTATCATAGATACATTGATGATTGTATTGGCATTACCGATATGCCTGAAGCCGATTTGTCACGCTTCATTAATTTCATTAATGTCTTCAATTCGGCTATTCGGTTTACATCTCACATCTCTACCTCTTGTGTCAACTTTCTTGACATCACTATCACTATCAGCCTATCCACCATCACTACATCAGTATACTACAAGCCTACTGATGCACATAGTTTTCTTCTTTATACCTCTTCCCATTCCCAGGCGTGTCGTGATTCTTTACCATTCTCTCAACTCTTGCGCCTTCGTCGCCTCTGTAGCGAGGACGACGATTTCCTCGATAGAGCTCACGAGATACTGGATTTCTTTCGTAAGCGCTTATACCCGGATAAGGTGCTTGCTTCTGCTATGCGGCGCGTTCAGCAAATTTCTCGCCAGGAGGCTCTCTCTAACCAGCATAGAACTTCCAATTCTGACAGGGTGAAACTTGTCTTAACTTTCCACCCTCATAGTTCCCTTGTGAAGAAAGTCTTATTCCGTCATCTCTCCATTCTTCAGTCTGATCCTGATACACGTTC
This sequence comes from Arion vulgaris, assembly GCA_020796225.1. NCBI lineage: Eukaryota > Metazoa > Mollusca > Gastropoda > Stylommatophora > Arionidae > Arion > Arion vulgaris. The sequence continues at coordinate 26,616,917 of CM036765.1, read as the reverse complement.
AATCTTCCAACACTATCCTTTGGTGGCGTACAGACGGGACAGAAGCCTTAAGGATATGTTAGTTCACAGTCGCCTCAAGCCTAACATCCAGAGTCATTTTGGCACCATCCAGTGTGGCCGTCGGCGCTGTAACACTTGTGCTTATGTAATACAGACCCGCACGGTGTCTTTTCCAAAAGCCACGTTCGTTGTTGAAGACAGTTTCACGTGCGAGTCCGTAATATTATCTATGCCATTATCTGCAAGCGGTGCAACAAGGCCTATATTGGGGAAACCGGCAGGAGACTCAGTGACCGATTCGCCCAACACTTGCGCGATATACGCCAATGCTCTGTGACCCTGTAGCTACCCATTTCAATGATACTGGCCATTCAGGAGCTTGCGATGTCAGGTCACAGCCATCCGATCATGTTCCTCTGATGATCGTAGTCGATTTGCTCTGGAGAATCGGTTGATTTCTTTGTATGGTACCTTGCGACCACGCGGCTCAACGTATTACATTCTTATGCTTCTTAGTACTTTCTCTTCCCATGCTTTGTAATCTCTATGGGTATATGTTGCATGTATTACATTCTTATGCTTCTTAGTACTTTCTCTTCCCATGCTTTATAATCTATATGGGTATATGTTGCATGTATTCAAGTTATATATTTACTAGATGTTTCATTGTTTCTTTTCTATTTCTAGTTTTTATGTGTGTTTTTGTGTTACATTTATTTCGTTATTCGTTTTTATTCCAGATTTTCCTTAGATACGTTGGTATTTGGTCGTCCATTTGTGTTTCATTTTAATTTGTCACTCCTGTTTGTTCGTTTGCTTGATAAAGGCCTTGTTGGTCGAAACGTTGCTGTTTATCGTCACTGTTTATGTATTTTGTAAAACTATAGTACTTTGTTTGTACGTGTTTCACTGAAAATGAGAAGCATTATCTGCAACAAGTCCTTGTCAATCCCGATCAGAATACGAGGTATTCAGTGCTACATAGAACCAATACTGACATACGGATGCGAGTCATGGACAATGAACACACAGATCGAAAAATCTCTGAGGGCCACAGAAATGTGGTTTTATAGAAGAATGATGAGAATCCATGGACTGCTAAAATGACTAATGTTGAGGTGCTGAATGAGATCAAGACACAGAGAAAGCTTATCATCAATATAAGAAAGAGGCAGTCATCATTTTTCGGGCATGTGATGAGGAGGGAGGTTTAGAACACATCGTGACAACTGGTAAAATCGAGGGTAGACAAGACTGGGGAAGACAGAGACAGAAAATGTTGGATAGCCTGACTTCATGGCACGGTAGAGCTTCAACATCTGAGTTGATAGCAAACACCAACGACAGAGATTTGTGGAGATCCATGATCGTCTACGCCAGCCGGCACGGCACCTGATGATGATTCGTTACGTAGTGACTGCAAAAATGACTAATGTAGAGGTGTTGAATAAGATCGAGACACAGAGAAAGTTTATCATCAATATCAGAAAGAGGCAGTCATAATTTTTCGGGCAGGTGATGAGAACGGGAGGTTTAGATCACATTGTAACAACCGGTAAAATCGAGTGGAGACGAGACAGAGGAAGACAGAGAGGGAAATTTGTGGATAGCCTGACTTTATGGTATGGAAGAGAGTCAACGTATGAGATAATAGCAAACACTAAAGACAGAGATTAGTGGAGATACATGATCGCCTACGCCAGCCGGCGATGCACCTGATGACGATGATGAGAGATTCGTTGACAAAATCGGAAAGCCTAAATGATCGTTGTGTATTACTTCTGACGTGTCTCCTGTCTACAGTAACTATTAACCACTTCAATCTACTACCATCGTTGTGTTTGATAGATGATACAATGTTGTTAGATTCACCTTTGTAATGTTTACACTCACAAAATGAACATTCTATATTCTTGGTGTCAAACTTTAATTTTTTTTATACAACCACAATAAGAAACATTCTATAAGAAATCATTTTTAAAAGTGTAATAAATATATTGTGATGGAAATCAAAAGGACTGAAAAAATTTCACAGACATCTTTAGTAGCAGATGTCAAACTTCAATACACTCTGTTAAAGAGATGTAACATTGGAAAGATCGGCACGAATTTGTGAACGCACTATAGAATATACACTGAATGGAACCGTAAATAATGCGATTTCCTTCTCTTTAGCACTCTTGTGACGATCTTTAGCACTCTTGTGACGATCTTTAGCACTCTTGTGACGATCTTTAGCACTCTTGTGACGATCTTTAGCACTCTTGTGACGATCTTTAGCACTCTTGTGACGAGGCATATCAATATCAACAATACACCAGTAAGTAGTGTTTAGTTATGAGTACTGATTCTTTATAAAATAGTCAGTATACAAAGTTGATATATTTAGAAGTGTATAGAGCTACTTATAAGAAGAAATTTGTAAAGAGAAATATACAGAACTCAAAAGTCGACAATTTGTAATGTTATATATATTTATATGTATATATTGTTACTTGATTCTGTGCTTTATTAAGCGTGAAACCCTTTGACTACATGAACATCAATATAACTGATGTGAAGAAAGGACTTGTCGTACATAGTCAGACAGTTAATGAAGTTATGTAAACTTGATTGATTAGCTGCCATCTCCACACCAATATCGGCTGCAATTGATCTCTAATCTAACATTTTATATTACTTGTCATGGTGGGGCATAAAATGTTATTTCTTTTAAAGTTTTTCCATAAAAGTATTTTGCTTCCTCTTTCCCATTTACACTCAATCTTTTTTTCTCAGTATGGTTTTCAGCAGTGTCTTGTCTCTTTATTTATAAAAAAACATTTCATTTGTCCATCCTTGACAAATGCATAAGACAGCTGCCAGAGTGCCAACACCAACCGTCATCCACTTGAATTTACTATTCATGTCATTACATATTCGAATCCACACAAAGATCAAACTTCAGACGAAAAAAATGTAATGCAATATATATACATATATATATATATATATATCATAGAACTTGCACTAAATTAACACCATGTTTTTATATGCTATGTAACTGTACCATTTACTCTTGAATATGTGCACTAATGAATGTAACTGTACCATTTACTCATAAATATGTGCACAATATTGTTCATATTCTCTTACATGTGTACAATACATTTTTCCATGTAAAAATGCACTGAACTTTATGGGTAATAGTTACTTTAAAAAAGGGCTTTACGGCACCGGGTCCATAAGGCTCGGTCCCTCTCCGCAGAATTGGCACGCCACATGCCGAGAGTATTGCACAAAGCACGAACTCCGTAGCTCCGGCAACAATCCTAGTGGTCACTGGGAAAAACTGAACTCTTGAAGAGAACGGAGCGGTCCGGATTCGAAGCCACGACCTTCGACTCGCAAGGCAAAGGGCTTGACCACTTAGCCACAGAGACCCCCTGGATAATAGTTTATGTGATAGCTTAATGATGCGTTCATTATGTGTGTGAAATATGGGACCTCTATCTTGAAAATTTAATGTTAAATGATTTATTTTTACTAATACCACCATAGCTCTAGTGATAATGTAAGTTTAAAGACGTGGGTTAAGAAACACGCATTCTAATGACTATCAACTTCACGGTATAAAGTGTCGTTAATACAATATCTTGTTTCGGCACTATGGTGTCAATTTGAATGAGGTTTTTGTTTGGTTAAAAGGCAGTGATCAATATGAGGTAGTTAATGAGCTTGTCTTGGAATAGCATCAGTAATAGCTATATTGCATTTTGTGTGTTGCTTGCATATAGAGCACATTTGTTCTGCGGTCATCTTGCTGGTTTTAACAGTTCATTCCGCTTCCTTGTGTACATTGCTGTTCATAACTTAATAACATGTACACTAATAGTTTTGTTTGAGCCTTTTCGAGGTCGGGAATATTATATCCTTGACATCTGATGATACTCTATGAAACGAACATCCCATAACTATTACTTCTTTTTGTTTGAACTTAGTCATTGCAAGCTCCCTATTAGATACAATAATTTGAAGGAAAGTGGATTCGTATCACTGTGGTTAGTGTGATCGCTCTCTAAACGTGTGGTCTCAGTTAGATTTCATGATGGTAATGGAGTATTTTCTAACTGGGGTGCCAGATTAACACAAGAAAGCTGTTGTTTTTGTTGTTTGTTTGTTTGTGTTCGTTTTAGCAACCAAATTAAACACTCGTAATAACTGTGATTTTACACAGAGAACCTGGTTACGTTACGTCTTCGTTAAAACCCTACGGCATATAGGACAGTTATATCCGAATTTCGACTACCGCAACATACGTATCGACGTATGTTGGTCGAAGAAAAAATACCTGCCTAACTCGGTATTTTCCAACACACAACATGGTATGAAAATGGGTTCTGCGTTTATTTTGTTTACTCTGAATATTCTATTTAAAAAATACATATAAGTCTATATTTACTAAATGCATTGTATGCAGATTACGTTAAGAAAGCTAAAAAAAAATAAAAAGAATATAACAGTATAGACACTTTATGTTCGGGCACCATTTCACGTTAAATGTATGTTTTAAAAGTATATCCTAATGTTAGTAGATTATTTAACTGTCCTAGTCTACCCAAATCCCCCTTTTGTTTCTTTGTGATGGCGAATGCTTAAGTCTTCATTAACAAAAATTGAATAAACACATATTGTAAGACATATACAAAAGTTGGTGTGATTAATAGAAAGAGATATGGGTCGCTTCTTGTGATAAGCATGCCTTGTCGATATAGTTGAAAATGTGTATGTGGCTAGCATAATGCTGGAAGAGAAGTTAACGAAAAAGGGAACTGAGTATTTACATTCTAAATGCAAATACTGTGAGGTTTCGACAGACTGCCTACAATCAATAAATAGTGTACAAATATTAGGGGCTTACGGAAAATATCAAATTATCAAACACAGGACTCGAACCAACTACCCTTTTTTCTTACGGTACCCATTGCCTAGCCCGTGGCACCCGGTTTATTATCGGAGGCCACACCTTGCCCAACAATACGAGCGCTTTTACGAACACAACCAGCGAACTATTTAAAAAAAATAGCTTTACTGAGGAGTATCTGACGCTCCATTTTGCTTAGATACAGAATAATCAGGTAAGGTTCGATCGAACAATGTTTGCACAGACACATGCGATAAGTTTATTGTGCTTGTAGATTTGAGACGAAACAGCATACATACACATATGTATACACATATAACAAACATGCATACATCATTCATAGTAGATTAAAGTTTATTGTAACATGAGAACAAAGCGTTTCAGTATAACAATTATATATGATAATAATAATAATTCCACTCATACGTTACATAGGGCTTGCAAGCAATTTCTCTATACCGCTCTATCCTGGGCAACTCGCTCAATCTCCTCCATGGAACTGAGACTGACATTTCCTGCCTCTCTCAGCAAAGTTCGTTTCAGGGTCTCCTTAGGTCGTACTCTCTTTCTTGAACCCTTTGCATCCCACTTCAATGCCTGCTATGATATTCCAATTTTATTGTGTGTTTTTGAGCCAAGTAATGTACGAGTCGGGTTGCTGACTTCTGCAAAACAAGTATATATGCTGCTTGCAAAAATACTTTTAACATAGACCTTACAAGTTTGAAGAAGAAAAAAAGGATTGGTTATGTTTTCTCCTCAGGTTTTAAGTTTGAAACAAACAAGCAATTTGTGAATGGTGACTGTTTCCATAGTCAGGCAGCAATGATAATTCATAGTTCATATATACAGTTCTAACTTCACTGCAACGGGTCACCCCATAACTGCTCCGTTCCTGTGCCAACGAAAGTCACACGAAATGCTAACAACTGTGAAATGTCTCCTGTGTGAACTAATTCCAGAATGAAACAGCCGTGTACCGCCACAAAAGTAACCAGTACCGCATAAATGCATATGGCCGTCGCTATAAAGTGTCAACACAAAACTGTTCATCACTTGAATTGCAATTCATGTCGAAGAGAACATCAATCACGAAAAAATCAGCATTCTGCACCCGCAATATAACTGCATACGGCAGATTGAGTCGGTTCGTTATAACCACTGTCCACCATTTTCTAAATACACACAACAAACGCACGGTTTACATAGAAAAAAGCATTCCATATAACATTCATAGTTCACAGCGTTGCTCAAGCACTAACTCAGTAGCTCGGCAAACGAAACCGGAAAATACCCGACCAAACATGGTGGAAATGCGCTAGCAAAGTCGTCGTGTCCAGAATCAAACAGTCCTGACTCTGAATCGCCCCCGCATTCCGTCATTATTGGAATTATTTCATCTTTAAACAAAGACATTTAATTATTTCATCTTTAAACAAAGACATTTAATTATTTCATCTTTAAACAAAGACATCTAATTATTTCATCTTTAAACAAAGACATCTAATTATTTCATCTTTACACACAGACATCTAATTATTTCATCTTTACACACAGATATTTAATTATTTCATCTTCACACACATACATCTAATTATTTCATCTTTACACACAGACATCTAATTATTTCATCTTTACACACAGACATCTAATTATTTCATCTTTACACACAGACATCTAATTATTTTATCTTTACGCAGACATCTAATTATTTTATCTTTACACACAGACCTCTAATTATTTCATCTTTACGCACAGACATCTAATTATTTCATCTTTACGCACATTTCATCTTTATCGCTATGTAAAACATCTAAAATCTAAATGTATATATTTCAATAATATATATTTATGAAACAAAGTCCGTGGATAGTCTTTCTAAGCCGCCTCTCCCTCTTCCTCCTCAAATTTTCCCTCCTCCTCTGCAGTTACATCCTGGTACTGTTGAAATTCTGAGACAAGGTCGTTTATATTGGACTCAGCTTCAGTAAACTGCATTTCGTTCATGCCCTCTCCGGTGTACCGATGTAGGAAAGCCTTTCTCCGGAACATGGCTGTGAACTGTTCTGAGATTCTCTTGAACAGTTCCTGTATGGCTGTAGTGTTGCCGACAAACGGGGCTGACATCTTCAGTCCTCTTGGCGGGATGTCACACATGGCTGTTTTCCCATTGTTTGGAATCCATTCTACAAAGTATGACGAGTTCTTATTCTGTAAGTTCAGCATCTGTTCGTCCACTTCAGATATCGGCCATGGCGGGGATCACAGGCAGCCATCATGTTCTTAGCATCAAACATTTGTAGTGTCAGCTCAGGGACAGTGATAGCTCGATATTGTTGGGAACCTCGCGACGTCTGGGGTGCAAAGCCAGGGATAAAGAAGTGCAGCCGGGGGAACGGGACCATGTTGACGCACATCTTCCTGAGATCACCATGTTGACGCACATCTTCCTGAGATCACCATGTTGACGCACATCTTCCTAGCTGAGAGCAATGATAATACTAACCATCATGTAATTCATTTTCATGATTTCTAGTCAAATTCACTTATCAGTGGAGTAAAAAGAGAAACAGCGTCTCCCAAGTTGTATTCCATTGGTCTTACTTGTTTGAAAACTGAGATGCTAACACAGACGCTAGGCATTAATACTGCCCTGGTTAAACTGGGAACACCATGATTTGACTCACTCTTTTCATGAAGCAGTACATCTCTGTGGCACAGGCACACACATATTAGAGACGTTGGATGGTGTCATATGGGCTGAAGGAATAGACGACAGTCAGGCGCCATCACCAAGGTTCGGTTACATTTATACATTTATTATTGTGTAAAATGAAAAGATCTAAATATATATATATATATATATATATATATATATATATAAATATATAACACTTTATATAAATATATATAACTGTTCCTCATGTGTTCGGTTTTAATATAAACTCTTTCTGTTTTGTTTACCCTGATGAAGGTATTTTGATGGATGTGTTTGTTGGTCTTGTTAATTTTCTTATATCCTTTCCTAATCAGTTAAACCATGGCTTCCGATAACATAAGGCCGGCGGACTCGGGAAAACGTTCTAGGAAATAAAACCACAACATCGCGTGACTTCGCAATCCAGTATTGTTAGATACAGAATAATTCATTTTAAGACTAACACAAAATGCTAAATCGAGGTTGTATTATGATAAAAATTAAGTTTAAAGATAAGAAATATTATAATTATTAACATTTTTCATCAATAAATAGCAATGGAGTCATAGAATTGAGTAAAATTGCAAAATAGAAAAAGGTTTACAGTGTTCTATCAAACACATAAAAACATCCCCATTAAACAGAAATTTTCGATTTCCCATCTGAGTTAGTCGGCCTTATGTTACCATGGACCACAGTTAAACATATTTACGTAGTTATCCCAAAGGCAATAACTTGTTGAGGTATTCCTATGTATTTCAAAACATAATTAAGCAGTTATCCCAAAGACAAGGATGCATTTCTATGAGGAACGTCAACACAATTGCTTGTTACTTGCATAAATATACACAAATAACAGCACTCACGCTGAGATTGTATGGAACGTCTACATTGAGTTTCAAAGAAAGAGATCATGTCTCACAACTGCTAAAAAGTGCACGAAATGAGTGTCTATAGTTTGTGCTCATTTTCAGATAAATAAAGATCGTTACAGATGCGTGCAACACCTCAAACAAGGACGAAAATGCCCAGAGCACAGATCTCAAATTGGGGTATTTCCCAGTTACGTTTAAGTCGGGTTGGATAACGGCATTGAGAAACAGACCCACGCCAGGGGCATAGCAAATTATAAACAGAAACGCTATCAAAATAACTAAGTTGACAGTTTTTCTGTCTCGACTAGATAATGTTCTGCAATATGTCGATGCCGTTTTACGCCAATCATCTTTGTGTCTTATTTTTCTAATTAAACCAGCAGTCAATAAGATTACCATTGAAAATGCCAGCATTTCTATACTTGCTTGTACAATGTTAACAGTAGGAATCCCATGATTTGAATTACTTGTAAATGTTAGTCTAGGAAGTGTTTTATTCTTGTCTGAATTAAACTTCCAAGAAATGTTGACGGTACAGTATATTGGGACTGTTAACGGAAGTGTTAAAGTATAAACAGCAATAATAAACACCTTGGTTGTCATTGGTGTTATAATCTGTTTGACGAACAAAGGATTAGCAACACATAGATATCTCTCTGCTGTTATATACATGATGATAATGCAAGTAATTCGAGAGAAACTCTCCCGTGGTAATGCTCCTGTGAAGTAATTAAGGTTTGTGGTGTCCAGAAGTAGATCTGAACTCTGAAACAAAGGGTTAACACAAATGATATACCATTGCTGAGAGAAGAGGCAGCCTAGATCAGACACCGTCATAGCAAATAGACTTGTATTGATTGTGCTACCAAAACCTTGTCTATAAAATATGATTAAACTGATCACATTGGTGACAATCCCAAACAAACAGACAAAACAGCATAAAAAGACACAAATAACGATTTGAACGATTATTTTGTGGTTCTCATTTACGTCAGAATATGTGTAAAATGTCGCTGCCATAGAAAGATTAGTCACCCTCTCTACATCAGCCATGGTTGTCTTCAGTTCACGCTAAACAAAGAGTCAATGAAAAGCTTGTCCACATTGTTACTAAACTAGAAACATCTAGAAATCTTTGATAATATAATACTCTCCATCGTTGCCAACATCTATTTCAACTTTCTCTCTTCAACCGTATTAAAATATCATTTTCCCTTGGATGCTAACTCTCATATTAAGATTTCTTAGTCATGTACACTAGCTATCATCCACACGCCACAACTATTATAATAGAACATATTGATATTAAAAACACAGACGACATACAGGAGTAAGTATGACCATCTTGAGCAGTGCTAATATAAGTATTTATATCTTTTACGGTTTCAACTCGATCATTCCAGTTATAATTTTTATACCAGCTTTTCATTTGATAAAATAATAACTGATATTTCAGTAAGTAAAGTCTAGTACCTGTGTAAATATCCTACCCAACTTCCACAATGACATGAGATTTATGTCGATATCAGTGTTTGAACTGCATAACTTAACTATAAAACATATTTAGAGAGTTTACAAACTAATAATTAAATAATACTTGCTCATTAAATGAAACAACTGATCCAAAACCAGCAGATACAGGATAATAGTATGTTTAATCTCAATGATTTAGTCACTTAAAATATATTATTTCTGTAAGCAAATTTGTTTAGCGATGAAACATGTGGTTGTGATGATAGACATATTATACAAACTGTTGCTAGGAAGGAAACTATTAAGTAAGCATACACATTTTATCTATCGTTGTGTCAACAATGTGTTATCAAGAATGTCTTAGGTTACCCATAATCTAAGATCGGGTGGCGAGGATAATTACATAAAAATGGTATTACAAACTGATCAACACAGAAATACAAAAGACAATTTTTGGTGAACACAGAATATTCTTTCGCTATAATTTTCTATCAAATATTATCACTTCACGCACGAGGCCTGTATACTTATGATTTAAAGTTGGTTAACCATGTTCGTTTAATAAACGTATAACTAGTTCATGTAAATATGACTTCCTGTAACCTTCATACAGTTATCAGTTATATGAGGACTATCATCATAGCACTCCGGACATGTCCATAGGTGCTCCGATCTCCGCCTCAGCAAATCCAGCAGCGTCCAGCGGCCCAACACGTCAGTTCGATGTTGATTAATCAATCTCTTTGCATATTTAGTATGTCGTTCTTTTCGGGTTGCACGAATATTGACACCCATCTCTTTCAATCGGGTCAGCGAGTGGGATTCACAGCCCTGAAACTCCTCTGTTCGGAAAGACTCTCTCAATGCGTGAAGAATGTCATTTCGATTCATGGCAGCTCCCTCTGATATTGTAGTCAAGCCAGCTAATCTACCAGCTTGTTCATTACCACAAATTCCTGCGTGCCCAGAGACAAAATAAAGGTGATTTCTGTGATCACTGACTGTACCAGTACCTACACCCAGTTTCGTCTCACCATTCCTGATTCGACTTTACGAATCATGCTCATGGAGTCACTGAGTATGAAAACACGAGAGTAGTTGTGAGATGCCAACCATTTCACCGCCTCCGTAATCGCCCGAACCCCCATTGTCAAACTACTTGTGGTTGTTGCGTAGGCCTCCCTGGCCTCTCTTATTATTTTTGTGTTTGAAATTGTTATTATATGTTCATTCTATGTGGTGATTGTTTTAATACAAAAACCTTGTGAAGTATAAGTTCTATGCCCCATTACCCTTCAAATGCATGAACGTGTACTTAAAACGGTCAAAAGTTAGTCTCCATGTGTACCACATGTCCGATCTATCTCCAGCGTCTCTTTTGGATAATAATAATAATTCCTCTCGTACCATTATACGTTACATAGGGCCTGCAAGTAATTTCTCCATACCGCTCTATCCTGGGCAACTCGCTCAATCTCCTCCATGGAACTGAGACCGATATTTCCTGCCTCTCTCAGCAAAGTTCGTTTCAGGGTCTCCTTAGGTCGACCTCTCTTTCTTGAACCCTTTGCATCCCACTTCAATGCCTGCTTTGATATTCGTTGATCATTTCTCCTCAAGGTGTGCCCAACATATCTCCATCTTCTCTTTCTTATAACAGTTGTCACTAGTGGTTGACCAGACATGTCTCTGATTTCATCACTTCTCCTGAATTCGTTCCATTTTATATTCATTATTTTTCGCAGACATCTATTTTCAAATGCATTCAACTTGCTTTCTATATCTTTAGTCATTTTCCAACTCTCATTGGCATATGTTAGGATTGATACAACATTTGAATTGAAAATTCGTAATTTAGTTTTAATACTATATAACTTGCAGTTCCATATTTTATTTAGACTTTTAAAAGCTGATGTAGCTTTGCCAATTCGTATCATAATTTCTTTTTAACATTTCCTGTGCAATCAAAATTGCTACCTAAATAGGTGAACTGCTCTGTTATTTTTATCATTTTAGATTCCAGTGTGATATCTGCATTACTTGCCATATGTGTCTTCATTATATTTGTTTTTCATAGCTTATCTGCAGTCCAATTTTTGATGCTATAGATGACAATTGTCTGTTTTTCTTTGCATATCTTGGTTGTTTCTACTTAACAAGGCAATATCATCTGCAAAATCCAAATCTTCTAGTTGACTATTTTCTACCCAATCGATGCCAGTTTCGCCCCTGCAACATTTTCGCATCACCCAGTCAATGACCATTCCAAACAATAGCGGAGATAGAATACAACCTTGCTTTACTCCGGTTTCAACCATAAACCAGTCGCTGTGTCCACCGTCAGTGCGAAATGCACACTGTGAACCATCATAGAGGCTCTTAATAATGTTTATTATTTTGTCTGGTATTCCATAGCATCTCAGAATATTCCACAGAGAGATTCTGTGTAGACTATGAAAGTTTTTTTTTTAAATCAATGAAATTTGGTATGAGTGGTTGTTGCTTCTCAATATGTTCCTCCAAAATTAGATGTAGGGTAATAAATAATAATGAATTTTGGTAAACACACTCTCCCCCAAAAAAGCATTTTTGTTTGAGGATATTTTTACCTAAACATTTATAAAAAATGTAATATGTAATATATCCTAAAAAGCATGTGTAATATTTTAGATATTACAATTGCACACCTTAGAGTGAAAACAGAATTCATTTATATTCATTAGATTCAGAGCCTTAGGGATTTGAAATTGTGTGTTTGGTGGCCATTTTGTATTGTTTCCATGGCAACGCATTGATATATTTTGGTAAACTAAACTTTTTCTACTCTTTCAAGTCATAATCTTTCAAAATGGTTATACAAATTTTACCTTAATATGAAAACTACGAAAATAGTTTTTGACCCCATACTACGAATCCGCCCGAAATGACGGAAAGTTTTTTTTCTGGATAACTTTATATGTGTGAGATAGAAGTGCGATGTCATCAGCAATATCTAGGTCTTCAAGGGTGGATCTGAGTCCATCTGATACCTATTGACTTATCTTCTGATGTTTTAATTATTTCATAGGCACCTACACGTGTAATATGAAGATTAAGAACATATCCGCCATCACCACCCCCATGCCATTTCAATACATAGTAGAGCTTTTGAAGAGAATAGTAGGATAATGGAGAGAAATGGTAAGAAGGAAAAGAGATTGAGTGAAAATGTAAAATACACTAACACTTGACTGATATCTGACCATTTTCATCGAACGAATAGACTTCACACATGACTTGACCGAACGGAAGTTGAAGAGGGCAATTGTTACTTGACCTTCTTTCACTATTCGGTCTTCCTTTCTAGCTAGTGTTTACCCGGTTTCAGTTCTTAAACACACAGAATCTCGTGGGCAGTGACAATCATGCTCACACGAACACACTTCATCTAACATTTGCCCAAATTCAATGCTTCTATCAGCGGCTTAAGCTTTTGAATAAAATCAAAGTCGTTCTGAGACTGTAGACTTTTCAATCGATCGTGACTAAGTTTGAAAGGGATATGATAACCACGTACAGTGTCTTCAGTGTTAGGTATATCGTGTATCTTCGGTAACAATGTATTGAAACTAGATATACCGGGAAAAACCGTCTGACCAGTATTCTGGTTTTCTTTTCGTTTCATAACTAACTCGTGATGTCGATCTACGTTGACTTAGATTTCTTTCTGGTTTTGTTCGGTCACGGTAAAAGAAAGATTAATACTTCCTGAAGTATCTTACGGCTAATAGCAGATGCTATTCTCTCCGTGTGCACATACGTTAAGTGATATAACTTCTTTTCATTGGCTACAGACCAACAAAGCAGCCAGTGACTGACATTTATTGTAATGTCTTTTAGAGCAACCACTGCAACTCTCCACTTTGTACATTCCTTGGTCACCCATCGCGTGGTGTCCGAATTCTTCTCCAAATACAAGTTTCTAGCCTTCAGAGGATAACGTGGATCTACTTTCCTGGGAATGCCGGCGTTTGCGGCAATGAGAGAGCGGACAGGCTTGCATCAACAGCATTGACTGCGGAGGGGTTGAAGATGGACAAGGGTAATGTTCTTCAACCTCTTCACGACTGCCGAAGACACTAAAATAAATGTTGAAAGATCCAGAAATTTAAGGAGTGAAGATACCCGTTGTACAAGTAGTACTGGATGCCTAAGGGGGTGAGTGAGGAGTGTGTTTAACTAGTAAGATACAGGAACCATCAGTATGCATACTCTTCGACATCTGCTGGGGGAGACTGAGCACCTATGAGTCTGCCCGGAGTGTAATGACGTCGGTGTAGTAACCAATAACTCCAAACATTGTGTATCTCAGCCGTTATCTGCTAGGTTGTCCTTGGTGTTTGTCTCTCTCTCTGTCGCTTTCCATCAGGAGTTCACTATATGGCAGTTCTCGTGAGATACACTCATTGTCTTCCGAGACTAACAGGATGCAGCAATAATAATCATCATCATCATCATCATCATCATATGTATGTTAATGTGACATGGTACTGTCATATCATTAAAAAAGTAATCATTATTAATATATAATACGATTTTATAGAAGAGTATCAAGAATCACAGAGATTGCTCAAATGACTAGTGTGCAAATGAAGATGTGATAAGAGAGGTTAATGAAAACGTGGAATATTCTGACAAACAGAAGAAAGTAGTCATCGTACTTGGTGGTAGAGGGTAATGGGCGAATGAGATGAGAGAATTGGCCTAATACACTGTGACAACGAACGCAATTGCAAGAAAATGTGACAGAGGGGAACAAAAATACTAGACCGTCTAAAATAATAGCATAGGCGATGGTGTTAACAACAAAAATACTAGACCGTCTAAAATAATAGCATAGACGAGTGTTAACAACAAAAATACTAGACCGTCTAAAATAATAGCATAGACGAGTGTTAACAACAAAAATACTAGACCGTCTAAAATAATAGCATAGACGAGTGTTAACAACAAAAATACTAGACCGTCTAAAATAATAGCATAGGCGATGGCGTTAACAACGAAGATAAATGCCAAAGCTAGGGACAGGAAGTTGTGAGGATCTCTGATCTGTATAGTCCTGATCTGTATAACCAGAAGGCATCTAATGATGACTATGACCACAAAATAATAATGAGCACTCGTTTTGATTCATTGCTTCGAAGGTTCGACATCTCCAATATGCTAGTCGAGCTCAATGTTTCTCAACTGCGGCGTTACAAGATGCATGGAGGCGTTCTGACAGGTCACTACTTTTATATTACAGAGCTGTGAAAGCGTAGTGGTTAGGGCTCTCGCTTCTTAGACTCATAGTTCGGGGTAAATTTCCCAGTGTGGGTGGTTTTTCTGATTGTAATGAATCTCAAGTCGACCCAGACTTAATTGGGTACGAGAAAAGCACTGAGCAAGTAAAGGTGGCCAGCGTTATGTTGAACACATCACCACCCATTGTGTGTCGATGGTCAATGAAAAATACGAGCCTAAAACTGTATTTCCCCATATAATTCATGGTATGAAAAATGTTCCTTTTACTTTCAATACATGTTTGTAAGAAACAATATGAAACAATTAATAATAAAACACCAATCATATAGCATTTAACACTATAGTTTTTTACTTGCACGATGTCTCAATGATTCCAAACGCAAAGCCTAATATGTTATGATTATTAGAAGACAGTGGGTTCTTCCTTACTCAGTCTACTTCAAACGGCTTTACTCCCACACAATCTCGTGTCATAAACCCATACTTTTTTTTTAGTGAACGTGATTTCAGTTTGGTTTTTTCTGCTTTTTCAGGAGGGAAAACTACTATAAGAGTTGAGAAACACTGGTCTAGCTTGTCCTCCTAGTCTTACCAAAGTCAGTTACAATCATTATGTAAAGCGTGTCATGTGTCACTATCGCGCACATCATCAGTTTCTGGTCAAATGCATTTACATGTTGCGTATCTGGTTTTATTTCTCATTCAAATAAACACACCACACCTATGTATCATCACGTGTTGCCGACACCCAAAGTGAAGATTGTCTACAAGCAAAACCACCTGTTTCAGTTTGTGTACCCGATTACTATCTTCATTGACAGGTTACCGTGACCTAACTTATTATTAGGACTACTGTAGACTAGACCAGTGTGAAACACATTTACGACTATATTAGAAATATCCCTTTAATCGATCTAGTCACGCCAACAATATTATTTTTTTTAAAATATATCTTTTGAGGAATGCAGTAGTGATTAGTCTGGAGCTTTTAGTCTTGTTTCATTTCAATGAAATTTGGTTTTCTCAACAAAGCGATGTACGTCAATACACAAATCTGAGGTGGTCAGACCGGATCAGATCAGATCTGGAGAAACTGTGGGGAGGTTGGAGTAATACTGAGTAAATTGGCAATGTGAATAAAGACAGGTATATACAGTGTTACACAAGTAAGGAAAAATTAACGATTAAATATGAAAATAAACAGCACTCAAACTGGGTGCTTTCTGGTAGTACGCCTCCGATATTTTTTTCTTCGATCCAGAAGCACTTGAGCTTTCAGCTCTTCGGCTCGGTGCCATGGACATCGTAACCCTTCGATTCGGTGCCACGAACACCGTAAATCTGGAGAACCTGTGGCTTTTCTGCCAGCCCGCGGAATTGAATCCGCACTCACAGAGGGCTTGTCACCCGTAGTCCAACGCGCTACGAACACGCTGGACAGACTGGCATACGTACGCTTCCGATACAGAATCGTTTGACTAACATAACAAGGATCAACATAATCTTCGCTGCGATGAAGCTACATTTTCCACATACACCTTTTATTCAAACCTGTATTCTGAGAGTCTAGGATGACATTAATCTACATATAAGTTGCTGGAAACAAGTGGTTGCCTTCTGGTTTACATATGTATTTGATCCAGATATCGTGTCTACATTGTTAAAGAGTTAATACTGTATTTACTGCAGGATTAAGTATTGTTGATAGCAGCGGTAACATAATGGTTAATGCGCTTTGTGTTCATATACGAGTTGTCCCAGGTTCGAAATCCCCAGGTTAGAAACTCAGTTGCTTCGGCAACAATCCTAGGAACCTCTGGAAAATATGTACTCGTGAACAGAACGGCGCGGTCTGGATTCCAACACACGACCTTCAGCTCGCAAGGCAAGGGCTTAATCACAGAAACCACCAAGGCTCTCATGTTACTCAATTGGGTACAATAGAAACACTGTGAAGTAAACGCGGTAGACGGTGAGGTTAACCAAGTCGCACATCGTCTGTAGGTTGGTCAAAGTAATAAACGGGCCTAACACCAAATTCTCTAATGTAACACATGGTATGAAAGCGGAGTCCTTACATTTGATACTTTATGGTTAAGTGTGAATATAATCCGCATAATGGCCTGCTAGTATGACTTAGCTAACTACGTGATAATATGCTCGACAGACTAGTCCGCATGTTTACGGGGCTTTTCCCGTGCTGATACTTTTCCACGAAAACATTTATGACTTCATTTCTCAATAATACTTAATGTCACATTTAGTTCCGTAATCATTATGTCTCATCGACTTTTTTGTCCTCTTCTTGAATTCGTAACGAGAAAAGTCTTGCTTTCGCTTCGTTGCTCCGTCTCTTATCTCTATGTCTAGGCTCATATTTCTTCTTCCAGATCATATAGCAGTCATGTCTTATCTTTGCTTAACTACATTTGCTAGATTCAAGAAATCTTTACTTAGCGACATTGATGCATGTGGTCTGTACCACCGATTTAATGCTCCGATTAGATATGCAGTTTGAGTTTCCCCATTTTGTCACTGTTATATTACAATATACTTCAGTCGTGGTTACGTCTACAAATGGGGTATATTTTGCTAAGTCTACCTTGTATTCTGAAGAACGTGGGTTCAAATTTGGACCGCGCTGCTCTGTTTACGAGTGCATTTTTTCCAGAGGCCTCTAGAACTGTTGCCGGAGCTACGGAGTTCGTGCATTGCGCAATACTCTCGGCAAGTGGCGTGCCATTTCTGCGGAGAGGGACCGAGCCATATGGGGCAAAACCAGGTGAAATGAAGTTCATCCTTCGGTTTTAGACGCCTCTTTTCTTAGACGTCTACAAAGTGAGCAAGTCAAGCAAGTTTGTATTTCCCTCACAATGATTTACATTCCCATTCTCGAATACTCTATAACAGCGTATTTAATTCAATGACCAAATGTAGATTAACGAGATTTAAATTGATGAAGAAATAACCACGAGAGGAAGAACAGGAAATGTGTACCACCAGAGAACCACAGGAAGATCAGCATGTAATGTATATTTCTTTATCATCTTCAGAAAGAGAGAGACTGAACACCAATGGACAAGAGTGCAATAAAGTCAGTTATGTTAACCATTAACCACCAACTATAAAACAGTAAGGGGACATATACAGAAATATTGCAAGAAAATAATATTAATGCTAACTAAAAGCAAACAATAAATAAAATCAAAATGCATTGTTACAAAGCAACAGTGGTAACATTATATGGCAAAATAAAGTCAAGGGAGGCAGAGGTGAGAAACATGGGATGAGATGACAAATTGGCTGCTGAAACAGAGTAGCTATCTGAAGTACTAAAGCATATATAGGACATATGTTTGTGCAAGGAGTTTGTCATCAATGTCAATGAGCATGACACATCACGATTATAATTAATTTTTTAAAATACGTACCTTGTACATAAGTTACGTGTGTTTTTTCTATCCTTGATTATAATCTCAAATACATCACTGTGACACTAACAAGACAGGTAAAGTTGAAGAAGCATAGTTCAGAGTACAGTACAGAGGGATACAGAAATACATTGACTACCGAGTTTATGCGCACTTACGTCCGATTTCATTTCCACCATTTCTTGACTTATGTCCGTAAGCTGCTAGACTACGTCCGAATTTCAGTAACCAAAAGCGATCCTTCGATGTGTTTACTTTGACTCAAACCGAGTGTTGTATTTTTAGTTGATTTCTTCAACCGAAAGCGTTCAGTGTTGATTATTTCATAGACTACCTGCAAGGAATCTCTGTATATTGTTTCTTTGATTGACTGCATGGAACCCCTTACTGGTCACAATTGTGATTAAACAAATATTATCAATACTATTTGTCAATAAAATGCTTACGCTATTTATACTGTAATGATGTATGTTAAACTCCCATATTTCTTATTATTTAGCTTCAGCATACACTCACAAGTTCTATTAATTCTTGACTGCTTTCTTTTGCAGACTAAAAATATGCATTTACAAGGTAAATAAAGGTTATACGACTTCAGTTCATCATTTAATGTCACTTGATCTCTCGTCCCGTACCTAATATGGTAGTGTATGAGAAAGTATTGTAGTAGTCTTAGTAGATAGTCAACTGCTTCCAACAAACACATGGTAATTCTTTGAAGGTACTTCTGAGATGGAAAGTTTTTAATCCCATACTACTTCCACCACCCACCCACCTACCCATCCAAATCCACAGCTTCACAAGCTTCTATCCTATTGTTCTGTCGTCTATTGTTCGACTGTGATAATTGATGACTCAGCTGCTTCCGTTTTGTGCTACTTTTTTTTTTTTTAAACCAAGGAGGATGAAGCGCTTCACCGGTGAGAAGGGTCAAACCATATTCTAACCGACAACATATGGATAACACCGGGTCAACAAACCTTGCAGGATGAAGAATCTCAACATTTTTAGTAAGGAGATAGGCACTGGCGTGAGATTCTAGCACACCAAGGATATCTACCAGCAACATGTGCTCTCAAGTTCAAATGTTATGATATTAAAATAGTATACTTTGAATAGGATGTATGTTGTAGAAAATAAACAATGTAAATAAACAATGTCTGTTAACTACATTTATTTGAGATGCAATATAATGATACAACTAACGACAGGCATAATTCTTACATTAAGTTGATTTATTTGTTCTTCTTCTTCGAAAGCTACGTAACTACCACATGTTAAACTACTCTTTGTGATTTACATATGATCTGAGTCTAAGAGCGATTGTACGTTGTGTCAGTTATGCGCATCACATCCGATTTCTGCGACGCTTTTTATTTACTGTGGTAGCTTCCCTAGACCCCTACCTCAGTCGCCTCGTACGACATGCAATGTAGGTCGCAGTGTTACTATTTTTGCTTCCCTGTGAGTCCCGGCAACACAGGGAGAAGTTGATGTCTAAAAGTGAACAATAAAGAAGAACGTTCTAGAATGATAAGTTCAATATCAACATAGACACATGTCTGTTTGCAGCAATGTTTGGTCTCGTGTGGGTGGGTGACACTTGACGATTTGGCATGCATCAAATAACTGCAGCTTGAGCCACTATATATAGAATATTATGGAGACATTAAGAATATTCGGCGGTCATAAATCATACATGTCAGGTGACAGAAGAAATATTTACGACATGCTTTTCTGAATGTGAATGGTAAATAACAGTATCAGATGATACATGTAAGATAATACATACAGGTCAACGACATGTATCTGATTCTAGATAAGATTTACTGGTATTCTAGTTGTCACTGGATACTGTAGAAAACAATTTCATGTCACTATCCAAACAAGTGTGTCTTAAATATGGACAGCAGAATGAAGTAATACAATATGGACACTAGACTGGAGTTAAATACGGGTAAAATACTTCACATATAATACATTTCACTTGAAGTATATATTGCATTATTTATTGTTCGTTCTGTTCATCATGAGTGACGAAGACCACTTCACTCTGTACATCCAATTTATAGAAAGGATTACACGGGTAGTGTTAGTGTAAGGAATGACTCACATAATCCGATACAGACATGAAAGGCTCCGTGGGCAGATAGTGTTTGCAATTGTTGGATGATGTATTGCTTTTTGTGCTTGACTCCTTTGATCTTCTGCTGCAGTTCTGGATGTCTCACAAAAGTGATTTAATTATAAAGTAGAGAACGTAAGTGTGTGGTTTCAAAAATATGAGAACCCGTCCGTGAGCAGAAGGACAAGAACACACATAGATTTTGAGAAACACTGTTTAGCAACCGAACATAGTAAATGAATGACGGAACACGACAAAATGTAATACAGCGTTATTGAATAGCTAAATTCACAACTATATAAATTGTATGTTTGTTGAGGACCTACACTATGTATATATTAGTATATTACTGTAAATCTGGATAACTAGAAATCATATAAGAATTGACTCTTTCTTTACAGAGCGTGTCCTTTACAGAACGTCGCTCTTATCACAACCCGACTGAAAGACTTGAACATGAACAAGTTTTGCGCCACCTCCAACTTGATGATCACGAGTTTGTTTAATGCCACGTTGCCACAGTTTATAGATAGACGCTAACATGTGAGTAAGTCATGTGTTCAAGTTGATCACATAAAAGAGCCTTTCGCAGCTGAAATTAGAACAGATCAGCATATAAAACCGCTTTTTCTTCTTCGTCTCGTAACCTTATTGAAGCATAAGGCATCAACACACTTTTCCTCCAAACCAAATCTGTATTGAACAAGCCAGATTAGTTCACTCCAGGTGATTCCCGTCGCTTCTCTTTCTCTGTAAACAGTTCGTCTCTATGTCTCTCTAGGTCTTCCTCTACGGCTCATGCCTCTCGGATTCCATTTGAGAACCATATGTGTGCTCTTTAATTATGTCCCAACCGTTTCCATCTCTTCTTTCTTGTTTTTGCGTTGATATTGTTGATGCCTGTACTTGGAGTAATCTTAGTATTAGGTTCTCTTTGATCCCAACGAATTCAGAGAATTCTTCTGAGGCATCTTCCTTCAAAGTCTTTCATGCGACTATCTTGTTACATGTTTTTCATCTCTCTGACTCAAAAAGTAAAACTGAGCACATATTTGATTTAGATTGGTATACATCGAGTTTAGTGATAAAACCTCTACCTGGGCAAATTATTTATATATTTTTAAATGTAATTCACACCACCAAATCTACAATCTTGAAACAACCAGGAGAAGGAACCCAAGCAGAAATTAATGACGAAATTTGTAATGAGCCAAATGTGTGAATAAATCGCAGATATTTCTATAAACATGGCATTGCATACCTACACTCAAATTCATAATCATCATCATCAAGTAGCTTGTCCCTTCCGGAACTTGGCTCCCATGAAAGCATTCATGAAAAACTCTTCTGTTCTGTGCAAGTTGGCCGGCGACACTCAAATTACAAAAATTCAAAGAAAGTGGTGTATAGTTGGTTATTGAACTGACGTCACAGCACTCTGGACAGACCTATAACTGACCAGTTTCTCCCAATAGATGTCGAAGGGTATGCATAATGATGGTTCATCTGGCTCGCTGGTTAAACCCAATAGATGTCGAAGGGTATGCATAATGATGGTTCATCTGGCTCGCTGGTTAAATACACTCTTCACTCTGCCCCTCAGGCAATGGTTTAAAAAGTGGTTATACAACAGCGAACGAAGAAACTAATTCTTCGCGAGAAGTTCATTCCTCTTATTAAAGTATGGTCAACACGTCTTGATATCACCAAAACAAGACTCGTTCTTGGGTTGAAAGAGCCGAGTCTCGACTTCAAAGATTATTAATTTTATATAACGAAACAGAACGAAGAAAACATGTTTGATAGATCATGCCAGCTTTTAGATTTGCGATGAGCATTCTAAATCATATCTCTCTCACAAGCGTATATTACATCTTAGGTTACATTTGATCATTGAACATTCCCCTCATTCAACGCTACTTCTAAATCTTATGAAATTCCTCAACTATTTGAATGGGCGCATGTCCCAGTAAAAACATAGTTGTCAGGTAAAGCAGAAATGAAGCAATGTGTACTATTGTCAGTGATAAGATTCAGCTATATGCTGGCCCAGTCGGTAATCGATCTGGCTACCTGCATCAGACGGCTATGATTCAGAACACACACCAAGGAAAGTCCCAGTGGGACAGAGACAAAAAACATACCAAAAGTAATTAAAGAAATATTACTGACACACATATGTATATCACTGAGGAGAGGAGGGAGTAAAGAGAGGAGGGAGTAGAGAGAGGAGGGAGTAGAGAGAGGAGTAGAGAGAGAGAGGAGGGAGTAGAGAGAGGAGGGAGTAGAGAGAGGAGAGAGAGAGGAGGGAGAGAGAGAGAGAGAGAAGGAACATGTTTGATAGATCATGCCAGCTTTTAGATTTGCTGATTAGATTTAGATTTAGATTTTAATTAAAGAAATATTACTGACACACATATGTATATCACTGGGGAGAGGAGGGAGTAAGAGAGAGGGAGTAGAGAGAGGAGGAGCAGAGAGGAGGAGAGAGAGAGAGAGAGAGAGAGAAAACATGTTTGATAGATCATGCCAGCTTTTAGATTTGCGATGAGCATTCTAAATCCTATCTCTCTCACAAGCGTATATTACATCTTAGGTTACATTAGGAAAGAGGAGGAGGGAGGGAGTGGGACAGAGACAAAAAACATACCAAAAGTAATTAAAGAAATATTACTGACACACATATGTATATCACTGGGGAGAGGAGGGAGTAAAGAGAGGAGGGAGAGAGAGAGGAGGAGTGAGAGAGGAGGGAGTAGAGAGAGGAGGGAGTAGAGAGAGGAGGGAGTAGAGAGAGAGAGAGAGAGAGAAGGGAGTAGAGAGTGGCGTGTGTATCTGAGTGTGGTGTTAGCGGGAAAATTTTCATCATACATTAAAAAAAATAATTTTAGGAGGCGTATAACTAACAAGAGTGTCATCATCATCAGGTGATAAGAACATTGGTGTCGTAAAGTGACACGATCGCATCAAGGGATGTGAGCATCGGCGTCATGTAATGAGAACGATGGTAAAGATTTACCAAGAAAAATAACATGCTATTTCACACATTCAAATGCTAAGACTTGGTACTGTGAAATCCATCCACGCAAAAGTTGGACATCAGAGATAACAGAGGCGACTAAAACACTGTTTATGAAGCGCACACAAAAAAACCATTCTATAAATCTATTTTTATCCTGGCGCTGTGAGGATAAACAAGATAAGAGAAAAGAAAGAACTGTGAAATCATCTATTACACGTGTAAGGCACTAACAACCAGTAAAGTGCCACACCTTGCCGGCGTATGCGATCATGACTCTTCATAACTCTCTCTCTCTCTCTGGTGCATTTAATCAGTTCTGAAGACCATCCAACATTTTAAGGTACTATACGTTGTTCAATTATTTTAACTTTTCTTAAACTACTAAAAATATTCAGCAAATTCTTCCAGTGGGAAAGCTATTTATACCTTATAGTTATTATCAATAATTTATGATCTCAAACAGTATCATTATTGCGTATGTTAATTATCTGATTGATTATTATTGTTCTACGGCGGATAACCATGTGGGCTCAAATCTCTTTCTTATACAGGAAGATCGCAGCGGCAATGCAAGAACTACGTAACACCGGCGGCGAGGGTAACCCGATTTTAAGGATATAAAAAATTGCAGGAATTTTTTTGTAATTCATATTAACGATTTTTCCACAGGAAGCGGCTTTCCGGTATAATTTTATCGATTTTACACTGACAATGGTTCTTTTACATGCTCAAAGTGAATAGGTGACCTACGATTTATCGCTGGTATCAGATAGGACTAGGAACTTTTGATCTCACCAATCAGGGATCACTGTAAACGTAGTTTGATGGCTCCACGTCGGAAACAAACCAAGTTTGTATGCAGTATAGTTAAAGCATGATTCTTTTCTCTCAGCACTTTTTCTGCATGTTAACTCTTTACACGCCATGAATGTTATTGAGTTCTGACTACAATCGTTTTATGACACTATACTTTAAAAAAAAAATCACTTAAAGATTCTGTATTTACGTTGTTTGCACTAGGTATCACATTAATATATACATTACAATATAATATACTATATATATATATATATATATATATATATATATATATATATATATATATATATATATATATATATATTATTTATTTCAATATTTATAACTATGATAAGAGCTTGAAAGGTTTAGTACAAAGAGAAAGAAAGTGTTCCTTGTGAGAAAGCCACTATACTATCAGTGGTGTGATTGGTGCAAATGTGTTCTATTGTGGATTGAGTTCAAGAACTGTTCATATGATACACGTTCATGTGATATTCAAGTCAGTTGTTTTACACATTATAATTGGTATTAGATCAGGAATAGTAACTGAGAACAAGGGTTTTTTTGCAAGAACCCAGAGGAAGCAACGGAAGCAACGAATATGATCAACAAATAAACAGTGTAAAGGCATTGGAATGGCTCGCTGGTTGTGTTCGTAAGGACGCTCGTATTGCTAGGCTAGGGGTGTCGTAAAAATGAGGGTAAGTGGTTCGAATTCTGTGTTTGTCTGTTTTTTCGGAAGCTCTTAATACCTGTACACTGTTTATTTGTTGATCACAATAGTAACTGAGAACTATTGGGGGAAGGGGGGACACTGGTAGAAGTAACAGAAGAAAATATAGTGCGGTACAGACAGCCATAGAGAAAAAATAGATATATAATTAAAATACATATGAATTCACGCGTAATTGTTAGATGGACAAATAAGTAAACATACGGATGTATAGGTAGATATAGAAGACATATAAGAATTTATATTCACATATCGCCCGTGTGGTATCGGGGCACGCAAGGGAAGCAAAGAATAGTACAACTGCAACCTACAAGGCGTGTCATAAGAGGCGACTAATATAGGACCTAGGGAAGCTACTCTAGTAAATAAAAAGCATTGCAGAAATCAGATGTGCTGTCCTACTTGTAGGCGTATAACTGGCACAACGTACAATCGCTCTTAGGCTCAGATCACATACAAATCACACAAGAGTAGTTAATAAGTGATCGACGTGAAGCGTTCGAAGAAGAAGAATATTCCCATATAAAAGAAGCCATAAAGATATGTCGGTGGCTTGTAGACAGACATACAGTTATAATGTAACCAGACTTTTTCTCTTCCATCATTTACTTCTTTATAGAAGTGTTGGAGGAGAGGAGGTGGGAGTAGTGATCTTGTGGGCTTCTTCGAGAGCACTCTGTAAGTGGGGGCATGGTCACAGCAATTTACCAGTTATGTCGTTCTGGATAGATCTCGTGGCATTCTCTTAACCGTTCCCGTCTGCCAAAGGCTCCCTTTCTAGCTGTGCAAACATAACATTTGTTCCCAGTAACGGAGAAGGTTAGCTGGCTACCAAGAGACTCGTTTGATATAGCTACCACGCCCCGCTGACAAAAGACCAAAAGTTCCGGTCTTGATAATCACTTAAGACTAAGACCTAGACATCATATCATTCGGGCGTTCTCATAGTATTGCAGTTTGATTTTCTGTTACAAAATGGTGTAGAACATCGCCGTCTAACGCGGCGTCCGAGAGCTCCATGGTGCCCGTTTCATACATTCATGGCGCCCTATTTTACTTTGCTGTCTTTAGAGTTAATCAGATTCCAAGAAAACAGTATCACTCCCATGAACACGATCTTCCCGCCTTTGTTGCAATCATTGTGTATTTTCAATCATCTACTTTTTCACTGGAGAAGGTGTCCATATCTTAATTATATTCATATTACTATTGCTATTATTATTATTATTATTAATAGTAGTACTGTAATCGTCTCGTGGCGCACGCGCCTTCACAACCCCCAGTCAGATGGGCGCCAATATATATAAAAACTTTTGACAGCACTGATGTAGAGCAACTGAATTCAAAGTTAATATTGTAAAAGATCAATGTCTCCTGATAAGTAAATATAATAATATTAACAAAGAAAGACAACGTTATAAATGAACAAAATATCTAACAAAAGGCAATCAAAATTTCTTCGTGAAGCTTGACACAGGACGACAGAGAGAGAGAAAATTCTTGACAGTCTAGCCTCATGGCACGGAAGACTGTCAATCACCTGAATTGATAGTCTCGTGATAGACGTTTCTAGTCCACAATCGTCAGAGTTGGCCAGAATGACACATAATGATCATGGCCGAATGAGAATATATCATCATGACTTAGAGAAATTGTTGACGATTAATTATAGTAAGCCTTTAATGTGGAGATGGCTTTTGATCTTGACTAGTAGAGATAAGGATACGCCTTCTTGTGACGAGATAGATACACATAGCTTAATTACGAGGCAGGTATTTTTGTATAGTTTGTACATTCATACAACAATCAAACCGAATATGATATAAAGAGGTACCCACTAACTTAGTGAAACACTGCAGAAATACAAACTACACGGACCTTTTTATGTGAACTACAGAAGACAGTGAAGTTATACTAGGGACCGCCTGTGTCGTGCCGGGGCCGCAAGGAAGCAAAAATAGTAACACTGCGACCTACATAACGTGTCGTAAGAGGCGACTGATGTAGGACCTAGGGAAGCTACCATAGTAAATTAAAAGCATCGCAGAAATCGGATGTGGTGGACTACTTGTAGGCGCATAACTGGCACAACTTACAACCGCTCTTAGACTCAGATCACATACAAATCACACAGAGTGGTTAACAAGTGGTCGATATGGAGCGTTCGAAGAAGAATACTAAGGACTGCATTGAATATCTAAAGAATAGTTCAAGCGAACGAAAGGATGGAAAGAAGGGTACATTCAAAACTGCGCACTTATGGAAATATATCCTTCTTCAAGTAACTACTTGTTGATCTGATACTAAATTTTGTTCATTTTCACGGCAACAGCGAGTGTCTAGAGATCATACTGCTACATTTCTCAGTCATTAACAGTGAAGTTTGAAAGCGAAGGAAGAAGATGCTAATAGTAAACGTCCTGCCCTATTTTAACGCATGACTCAAGTTTAATCTGAACGTCGGGGTGATGCAGAATCTATGCAGACGACTTGAGCAAGATATCGCGGCCAGAATGAGGGGGAAAATTACATACATAAAATAGTGTTTGATTTACCATTCAAAGTGGAATGTCGGGAATTTGTCCGTACCCGAAAACTGACATTGGCAACAATGTCTAAAAGCAGCACTCGGATATTTTCGACATTGTTCGGTATCTCTCGCTGTAATGAAATAGTATGCCGGCTGGCGTAGGCAATAATGGATCTACCCCAAAGTAGTTCCTTAGCGCTGACTATCAGGTTGGATGTTGACATTCTTCCGTGCCATGAAGCGAGAATGTTCTCTATCTGTCTTCTTCTGTGTCGACTTCAGTTGATTTGAGCAGCTGTCACAATGGGTTATAAGTCTCTCCTTCTCACAACACACCCCACAAAATGATGACTGCTTCTTTCTTATATTGATAATAATTTGTTTCTGTCAATTAACTCTTTCAACACTAATCCTTTTGACAGTTCATGTGATTCTTAGCATTCTCCTATAAAACCCCATTTGTAGCCTCTAAAAATTGTGTTATCTATTTATTTATTATCCATGACTATTCCATATCAGTATTGACTATGTAGCATTGAGGAACTCTCTTTCTGACTTCAATGAACAAAGAAATGTAGCATATAACGCCTTTAATTTTCTGGAATGCTGCTGTTTTACCTATTTTACTCTTTATTTCTGTTCTGCATTTACCATCTGATGTTATCATGGTTTCATGGTATTTAAATTGATGGTATATATATATATATATATATATATATATATATATAATACATACTGTATAGGGGAAAGGTGTTTTTGCTACCTTCCTTGACAACATAGGTAACATCTCGCTATAAAATAAATTGTAAATGCAGTGACTGAAAACGTAACATATATTCATATTACGGGGATGAAAGATGGCGACGTTCTAGCATCGTCCGAAAATGCCGCCAAAATGTGGTCACAGATATTTATTAGGGAGTTATACATTTTTGTGATCTTGCGCAGCGAACGTGTTGAAGAAAATATAATGAAGCCATCACGAGAATCTCTCAACAGCATCCTTTATAAGATGGGATTCACTTGTCAATTTAGATGCAGTGGGAGATGAGAAAACCAAGTTCCATCTCACTTTCATTATAGAGAGAGCTGTAATAGCGATATACATACATAACTCATGTTTCATGTCTCATATCGACGATCACGCACCTATACAACTTTTTATTACATGCTATTAATCAACTGTGTTGTGTTTGCACACCCTGTTGCTAAGCCCTCCCAAAATTATCTTCTCACTGCCTCACATTGTGTATCGCGTTCAAGCTTAATTGTGTATGCGGTAATTGTGTACTCTTATCTTCCTGTGATCATTAGAACGAGTTAGTTATCAGTAAATAATCATACACCTGTCAGAACCAGCGACAATTTTCTTGTAAGACCTTCTTTCCCTGGAAGACATACAGCCTTTCGGCTCTTATCAAACGAAACAGTCTTCAAGTGTATTTAGGTTAACGGTGTTTCTGGGATAAAAGTACAGCAGGCATGCTACAGTGTTGGAAATATACGTAACAGGAGGTTTGTTATCTATTTGTCTCCTTTATACCGCAGAGATTAAATGCTAACAGATTGGCTTTGTTTTATATCAAACAACTGATTGTATTTCATACTGAAGGAAACTGACGTTTAAGTATTGCTGCTGGCTGGTTCATGTATAGCAAAATCGGTCTTATCTTCTTTGTGTCTGATGCAGGAAGAAAATGTTCCGGGAAGATTATAGTGAAACGACCACTGAAACACACCGTCATTGTTAAGAACGTTGGTGGGATATGAGAGAAATATTTCTGCTGTAGACTTGCCTAATGTACAATAGTGAACAAAGAAGCACATTGCCATATAATGTTTACATTCACGAAAAATCTGCTTTGGCAATGTTGGGGGACTAGAACTGATTGCTTCTTGTCTTAGTCATGAATGTGTAAGGCTAGAAGCTTAAGAAGATAATAAATCAGGTTCAATCAGGGTTAGCTTTTCCACGGAGTGATAGACAGAGAGGGAATGATAAAAGTATACAAAAACTGATATGAAACGTATCTATCCATCAGAAAAACAACTGATTCATCTTATTCATATAAATACATATTTGTGTGCGTGTGAGCACAATGGTTTATCTTCTTCTTCTTCGAACGCTCCACATCGACCACTTGTTAACCACTCTGTGTGATTTGTATGGGAACTGAGTCTAAGAGCGATTGTACATAGTGCCAGTTATGCGCCTACAAGTAGGCCAGCACATCCGATTTCTGCGATGCTTTTATTTACTAGCTAGCTTCCTAGGTCCTACATCAGTCGCCTCTTACGACATATCTTGTAGGTTGCAGTGGTACTTTTCTTTGCTTCCAATGCTGGCCCCAATACCACACGGGCGCAATGGTTTATTATACCGCAACTTTAATTACTAGAGTTGGTCGTGAATGATAGATACATCATAAACAATAGTGTCTTACCTTCTCGAATGTTGACAATGTGCTTGTGTCGTAAGCTTGACAAAATTTGGATTTCTCGTCGTATCCGGTTGAGGTCGTTCTTATCTTCAATCTTTGTCTTCTTGATGTACTTGATTGCAACCTGACAAGAAGACATACAATTGTCAAAGCAGGATTTTAAAACATGCTAACCACTTCCTCTTCTTCTTTCTCCTTGTTAACCACATTCATGACTTCATCAACAATTAACAACAAATGAATACTTCTTCTGTGATCGATTTCTCATCTTCAGAAATGTTGAAATTAGTTGTCGCCATGAAATGAGTGAGCAATGCCATCAAGAGATCGGAAGTTTGAAGAGTAGCCTTCCTGTTAGTTTAGGCTGGGATGTATTTCCCGGATAAGTCTTGATGGCGGATTGGGACATGTCCAGACGATGGTGAACCAAGCATCTACAGGCAGACGCACTCTGCCAGTGGGTTCTGCAGGGCTATCCGTCTTACACATTATACTAATCCGCTGCGTGTACTAATTATGTTGTACAATCTGTGTATTGTCTACCCACCCTGGAAATTAGCCAGAATTGGACTACCATGTCACTAGGAAACGGGAGGAGGGTGGGGATAAAGCTCTTTGTGCTGATCACTGATACGGCAGCTAATGAAGGATTCACTGAGCTAATTTCCCACCATCAGATTAGATTGTCTACTGGTCATTCCAAGTTATAAAATACTCTAGACATGTATCCAAATGGATCTTTTCAAGAGGTCAATACCCTCATACAGAGAAAATCTGCAATAGACTGGAAGACAAACACTGGATATGATTATGGAAAAGACTCCCTCAAAGACCTAAGCAGAACAGACCGGGTCATTATATTTCGACTACGCACCGGACACTGCAGACTCAACAAACACTAATATATAGACTAGGAATGGGTCAAACAGCTCTCTGCCAGTGTCAGCAGGCGGAACAGACACCAGAGCATATCCTGCAAGACTGTCCTCTCCTGTGTGAGCTGAGAAGCAACATGTGGCCACACCCAGTCGACCTGAAAACTAAGCGTTGGGGAAACCTGACAGACCTGAAGCTGACTGCCCAGTTTGTGGTCCACAGTAAATTAAGCGCATGACCAGAGATCGCTGAAGAAGAATGAAGAAGTATCCAAATGTTTATTACAAGAGAATCATCACGTCATGAGTCACTGAGCATTTACGACGTGTGCCAGTCGTCAAACATCTGCACATAATGATTCTCCAGAATCAGGTCTAGTGAGTATCATACTTGCTTCTCTAAAATCATAAAGGGTGCGTGTGTATTGTCCGATAAGATGATATTCATTTGTATAGATGAGCTGCTGGTTAGGTTTTACAAATAGAAAGCAATACTTTATAATATTACATCTACTCGGCTATACTGAAACATGGTTTTATATATGATTGAGAATAAGTAAGCTGTCAGAACTGGCTCATTCCCTCTGCTTTAAATAATATAGAGTACCCACTATTATATCAATAGTATGCAGCAACAAGGATATATACACTCGTACTTTATGCTATTAGTTTCAGCCAAGCAGGTCAACAACAGTGGTTGTCAAGTGAATAGTAGACATAGATCGAATGATAACCTTTAGCTGGCAAATATTTAAGAATGCAGCTGATTGGAATAAGTAATGTAGTTATCGATTTTTTGTTTTCAAATTCATAAAAAATAATATAATTTTTCTAACCCGCATGAAACTAGATCTACTGTGTGCAATATTGAAACACGAATTTCAAATGGTGATTAACTTTGCAATTCTATATTTATAACATCTTGTCCTTAGTGTCCAGATCATAACGTCAAAATACTCACACCTATGCATTACGGTATGCATTAAAGTATAATGCGTACAAAGCAAGAGGAATATTCAAATTCATAAAAAATAATATAATTTTTCTAACTCGCATGAAACTAGATCTACTGTGTGCAATATTGAAACACGAATTTCAAATGGTGATTAACTTTGCAATTATATATTTATAACATCTTGTCCTTAGTGTCCAGATCATAACGTCAAAATACTCACACCTATGCATTACGGTATGCATTAAAGTATAATGCGTACAAAGCAAGAGGAATACCACGCAAAAGATGGAGTGACGGCATCAAGAGCAGCCTTACAAAAATGAATATCAGCTTAAAAAGTGTCTTAAAACAAGCACACACATGATCACTACATCCCCCCTCACCAACACTTCAGTAAAGAGGTAAATGGTGGAAGAGAAGAAGATGCATTACGGACAATCCGTCCGTCAACCTTGTCGTCCAAATGTCTCTCACAATGAAATTAGGATATTGAGATACTTCAGACGTGTGAACGGTAGATGATATTATGAAACGATTAACTGTGCAAATAGGTTTCGAAAAACACAACATACGGATAACATATATAGGAAAGATAGCATAAAAGAATGAGTGTTAAAAGTGCTGTGAAGATTTCAACCATAGTTTCAGTGACAACATCGATACCCAACAAAATTCATGAGATGCAGTGCACCAACAAATGTGAAGATCAGACAGCCTGACCTATGGGTCTGCTCAGTGAAGTGTTGATTTGTTAGCTGTTCAGTCAAATGAACACATACATACAATCTCTATAATAAATGTACTCGTGGTGCGGTGGCCCAAGTCTAACAACAGCAATCAAATGTCCATACTTAAATCATTTCCTTAATTATCCTGGTCATTTTTTTGTTTTGCTTTGTAGACTGTCGGTTCACAGTGCAGAAGGAATGCCGTGCATTAGGTCAATGTCCCATGGACTGCTAAAATGACTAATGTTGAGGTATTGAATGAGATCAAGACAGAGAGGTTTTTCATCAATATAAGAAAGAGGTAGTCATCATTTTTCGGTCATGTGATGAGTAGGCGAGGTTTAGAACACATTGTGACAACCGGTAAAATCGAGGGTAGACGAGACAGAGAGAAAATTTTGGATAGCCTGACTTCATGGCATGGTAGAGCGTCAATATCTGAGTTGATAGCAAATACCAACGACAGAGATTGGTGGAGATTCATGATCGCCTACACCAGCCGGTGCGGCACCTGATGATGATGATGTGTTGTGCACACGTAAAACTCATTATCAAGATAGGAAAGAGGCAATCATAATTTGACACGACGACAGACAGAGAGAGAGAACATTCTTGACAGCCTAGCTTCATGGCACGGAAGACTGTCAGTCTCCCCCGAATTGATAGTCTCAGGATAGTCGTTTCTATTTATTTTTTATTTCCGACTAGCATAATTGACAGTACTGATATTAAATTTGGAGTACATTTTTGATTTTGTTATTTCATAAGCAATATGGATTACTTGTGACTGTCTTATAAGCCTAATACGATGACATTATACAGGGTGCTCAAGATAAAAGGGGCCCGGTTGACAAATCAAAAGTTGTAAGTTACTTATTGCGTTGTGTTTATTTACTATTTAAACCGGTTCTGACTAGTTCGTCCTACGTCACATTTGTTCATCGCACACCATCACACAACCTTGACCTTTACTACGTAATAACTGAACCTCTTCATTTTCATAAATATATGCTAGATTAGCTCCATTGATAGGCTACTTTTATCTTGAACACCCTGTATATGTATACATGCCGCGCGCGCGCGTGTGTGTTTAATAATAATTTTTTTTTTTAAACCAGCAACACAAAGGTGCTTGATGACTCAATGAAGCGTGGAATGTTTTGCAGACGACAGACATTCCAGCAAATGTGTATCTAATAGAAATAGACGAAAGGAGTACATTAACTTCAAAGTCATTTGTGCAATATCTCTACGCCGCGTTATGTGTGCAGCACCCGAGCATGACATGCACACTGTGTTATCCAACATACACGCAATCGTGCTACACAGAAAGCGGGAAGTGCTAGGAATGCAGTTCATTATATCGATTGCCGTTCTGGTCTAGTAAACACTGGTAATCTCGAACTATACATGATCGTATAATCACACAAGAGTTAAACACGGTAAAATGCTGCACGTTGTATGCTTATAAGGACAGTACAAACTGTTCCATTTGATTGATTCGTGTAAGTTTATAATAATACCGAACTAACAGCAGCACACATACTTGCAAGAACTTATCATTTGATATGCATGTTTGTTTGTGTTCGTTCTTATCAACCAAGTTAAACTCTTTGTGATATGTGTAGTTTAAGTACGTTGCCCCCACCGTGAAGTCCTTACGGCAAGCACATCCTGATTTAAGTCTAAGTGTATGCATATCCTACATTACACTTGTACAGACGGGTAACTGTAAACGCCATTTTAAAGTACCATATCTGGAGTTATGCTGTAACATGATATCAGATATGATTGGTCAAAGCGGTGTCAGTATGCATGTTATAAGCTTGTAATAGATAAAACAAATGTCAACAATATTTCTCTCTGCTTCCACAGCTCTCTATTTCAACGCATTTCATGTGTATTCCTCAAATGTTTATTATATATATAAAATCGCCCGAGTAGTTACCGGGCCCAAATTTGGGGTGTAAAGAATAGAACCACTGTTACTTGCCACACATGTCGTAAGAGGCGGCTAAGGAGGTTCAGCTGAAATCGGATGCACATGTCCTAAACGTGTAAAAGTCAATGCGTTTACGGGCCTACCAAACCAATGTGCCACATATACACGTTCTTGGCAAAGATCAAACATATCACAAAGAGTGATTAAAATTGGTTGTAAAGAACGAACGCAAAGAAGAAGATATATATAAAATGTTCCGTAGTCTTTTCATACCTTAGGGTATTGTCACCTCACTTCATATTTCTATACCATAGTGTGCAGGAGGTAGGAGGGCCAACTCCTTTCCTAGCGCGTGGAACGTCAAGTGTTAAATTGAACGCACTTGTGTCCGAGCCCGTAAGCGAACACTTATGCATTACGCTACTCCGTACTACGAAATGTCTATAACAAAACACAAATAATTGTAATCAACTATTCCCACACGTGAATTAATAATTCGATAAGCTAGAAATAGAAAGCTAAACGAGCACAAGCTACTTACTACATATATTACTTTCCTTCCAATCAAAGTTAGTTCCGTCTGAAATCGATACCGACCATACAAATAAATAACCATAGCTGAGTAACAGAGATTGTTACGGCGGAGCAAATATCATGTGAATGTTGAGTATATTATAGAAAATACAGTTATGTAAAGCGGCGCACTTGAAATAGCGAACCTACAAACGCAATCATTATGTATAATGGTACGTGGGAAATTAATAGGGGACACGAAAATGGAATCTAGATCCTAAAAACTATTCACTGCCATATTATTTCCGTTGTTGTCGATTCTCCTACTACTATTTCTTCACTTGCTGCTACTGCCCCTTACACTGCTACTATTAATACTTTAATATCTGCTGCTCTTACTCTTACTACTCATCATCATCAAAAAGCTTGTCCTGAGCAGAATATTACGAACCCAACAGTCCTTCGGAATTTCTCTCTCATATACACCAGATGTCTCGCTTCTGCAGCCGTAATGTTCAAACCATCAGTTACATCCTGCATCCATCTTCTCCGTGGTCTTCCTCTTCTTCTCTTTGTCGGTATGCCGCCCTTCGTGTCTTTTTATATGTCCAAAATATCTCAATTTTCTCTTTCTTATTTGTAGCATTAGCCAGCTTTCTTTGATTTTGGGTTCTTTCTGGATAGATCTACTCTTACTACTACTGTCGCTATTAAATAATTGACAATATCTTTTGTTTTGTACTTACAAAATGTTGCCAGCTTCGACTTTTTGTGTAAATGTGTTAACCACGGTTAGCTACCAGTCAATAGTAATATGAGAAATACGAAAACACGAAGTAATTTCGTTTTATAAAACACATGAACAACACAAAACGATGTTTCTATCAAAATGTTTTTATCAAGGTAAGGATACAAGACAAAGCGGAATATAAAAAGTAGGAAAACTGTGAACATGTTAATGGTATGAGATGTTCAAATAAAATGAAGTACTTAGTTGTACTTTCTGAAAGGTGATGAAACGGAAACCTACAATCAATCCTACTTAGTTCTAAGATTTAGTTTATTTCGTTTTCCTTGTATATGTATGTGTCCTTGAAAAAAGACTTACAGTTGAAACGTTAAACTTTTGTTAGTTTTACGATTTAATTATTCATTTTGCTTGCTTATGTGAATACCATGCACACGTGTCTTTGTCCATAAAACGCCACTTTCTGAAAAGTACAATTTGCACTGCAGTAGCAGTCTCGTGTCCTCAAAATGAGGGGGAAATTTAGTTGCCTAAAATAGAGCCACAGTTATCTCAGACAGGAAAATCCCACATACCACTTTCTCCTGACTATGCTGTCACACAGGTGCATCTGTCACGTTCGTTAGCGTTTCACATCTTATGTCAACAAGTGAAACTCGATTATGTCACCAGCATTCCTGGTACTGCATGCAGCGAGGGTGTCATGACATATGAAGACATGCACTGTCTGGTATGTTTCTTTCTTCAAATCCTTTATAAAAAAATATATTTACCCGTTACACCGGCTTCTTCTTCATTTTCAGATTTTCGAGCCGTCGAAGTTCATTGCTGCAGATATCCCCTGCCTCCATCCATCTCTGTTCTTAGCCTTCTCTTCCTTATTGTTGACTTCCTAGTATTTATATATCTATTTCAATGTTACCTCTCCATCATTTTCATGCAGACCCTTCATCTTTTTTTATATATACTATTTATTCTTTTATATTCTTTCAATTGAACAAATAAACTTCTTAGAATTTGACTTTTGTGTATTGAATGGTTTAGTGGAAGAAGGACTTAGTAGAAGAAGGGCTTAGTGGAAGAAGGGCTTAGTGGAAGAAGGGCTTAGTGGAAGATGGGTCTATCCCACTATTTCATCAAAACGGGCTTTTTTTCATAATACTATAGCTGAAATCATGCATTATGTACCTTCAAAAGTTCTCTGTTGTTGGAAAGGCCCAATATTTTTATTTGTATTACTGAAGAAATGATGAAGATTTAATGCACTCAAACAACTTTGAAGGCTGTTTTCTCAAAACTTTAAAATGTGGTTTATGCCTTTTTTCCGACTAAGCCTTTCAAATAGGTTCTTAAACTGGACATACATTCTATTTATCTATCTCTTTCTCACTTTTTCTCTCTCTGAACTGATAATGATGTAGACTGTAGTAAAACTATATACCACCGGAGAAGAAAGATCAAAACACAACGTAACGCTTTTTGCAAAGAAAAAAAACAATGTCGTTTCGGTCAAAATAACATGTTCTGATCTCTTGCTTCCCTTAATCATCGAGATAGCACGATAAATAT
The DNA here is from genome assembly GCA_020796225.1 of Arion vulgaris. NCBI lineage: Eukaryota > Metazoa > Mollusca > Gastropoda > Stylommatophora > Arionidae > Arion > Arion vulgaris. Next base: position 26,579,272 of record CM036765.1, on the reverse strand, counting down.
AGTACAAATAGATATAGGGCGTAGTTATATCATCATTAGATTAGCAGATACACGCTAGGGGTTCCTTTATTTAGAACAAGGTCAAAGACAGCGATCAGGATTAGAAAATACGTTCAAATTGTAAGTAGAGCTTCATGGTAGAGCTCCAGTGCGTCTTGAAAAATCGAATGACTACATGGTTGCTCTAAATGTACAACAAATACGTAGACGCGCAGATATGTGTAAGAGACTGGAGTAGGCAAGAGAAATAGAATTGTGTAGGTACAAGAAATTTAAGTGTAGGCACGGACAAGAGAATAGTGTAGTCACGTGAAGAAGAATGCGTAGGGCAGTGTTAGAGAAATGCGTAGAGGTGTGTAAGTGATTAGAGTTGTCCCGTGAAAGAGAAAAGTAAGCCTAGTGGCAAAAGATTAATTAAGGACAATGTAAGCATTCTACAAATGCAGAACAGTTATGGCATCAGCAACATGGTACCTGGACTGTGTAACGAAGTAAAGTAAATAAGATATGTGGTTACTGAACGGAAGTAATATCATCACTACTGACAGACCCATAGGTGCTTAGTCTTCCCCAACAGATGTCAACGGGTATGCATATTGATGGTTTCTGTGGCTCCCTGGTTAAACACACTCCTCCCTCTGCACCTTAGTTCTACTTGTACAGCGTGTAATTCCAAACTCATTGAATCGCTGGATAGATTCAGCATCAAAGTTAGTGCCCTCCTCCCAAAAAGCGATTGACAAGAGACCGAAGAACATTCCGCTTATCCATCTTCAACTCTCCTATAATCAATGCTGCTGATATACGCCTGTTCCCTCTTTCATTGTTGCAAACACCCGCATGCCAAGGACAGTAGGTCAATGTAAGTCTCTAGAGGTTAGAAACATCTATATAGACAATATCCGCTCATACCACAACCTGCCATTCTGGATCTTCTGAAGCATCGCCTGAGCTTCAGAAACAATAATGACTCTAGTAAACGGAGTCCAAGAGAGCCAATTAAGGGCAGCAGTAAAGAACTCAACCTACATCATCATACTGGAAATAGTTGTCCTGTATGCTTCGCTTCGCTCTGTAACAACCCTACCATGGCGCTAGTCAGAAGACCCTAGCCTAACTTCTCACCACGATGCACAGACCCATCCGTATAAACATTATCTTCTATCAACTGCTTAATTTCGAGCGTGGCCGTCATGTTACCCTAAGCTCTACATTCCATTTCAAGAGTAATCACAACATTGCGGAAGTTGACCGTTCGTATTACATACGTGGGGAAACCGTCATAACCGATGAGTATATCAAAATTACATTTATAACTCTAAAAGATAAGACAGAATAAGAACGGGTAACATAAAGCAAACAAGCAAACATTTGAACAATAGACACGGATATGAAACAATCATTCACATAAGTATAGTTGAGTCAATCTGCAAATTTGTATGACTTATCAAAAGTAGACTAGGTGTGTACAAACAAAAAATAGAACAGTATGACTTAAATCCGCAAAAGTCGATCATGTTGTACAACTTCCTGATAAACTATTCGATCTCTGGTTTGAAGATAAAAGTTGTACTTTTAGTGGACCGAAGAGCGGGTTACCTTACTAGTGAAACGCACATACTTCCTGGTACTTTATCTCATGTTTCTTACGTGTCTATTGTTGTGGATAATGGTAACCAGGGAGGAAGTAGTGGAAAATATGGACCATTATCGCTATTAATTTAAGGTGTCAATTCAACGCCAGATTCAGTCTGGATCTTCTAATTACTCCTCTTGCTTCTATTTCTCAAATTACAATAAATCTGCAACCATTCATTATCTACTTCTATCTGCAAATAATACATAAACTTTCGACTCCTGCAAAGTGTTATTAATTGTATGTGTACGTACACCTATGGTTATTGTTGTGTATTATTTTGTTTGACAACATTGTTTGAATTACATTGAGAAACAAAGAATGAAGTGGTTTGGCCACTTAATAAAAATGCATCCAAACTCAATAGCATACAGAGTCTTCTACAACAGAACATCAGGAAAGAAGGCGATAGGAAGAGCACGAAAAAAATGGTTAGATGACATAGCAGAATCCTGTCAAAGAGCAAAAATAACAATCACCCAAGCCACCAGAACAGCGCAAGACAAAAATAGAGAACCACGAAACTGGGCAACAACCCGGTAGCAGTGTGACGAAAAAAGAATACGATTGTTTTATTTCACATTTGTTAACCACATGTCCGTGTAAAACAACGACGATATCGTATTAATTTCAAACTCTGAAGGGATGTCCAAGCAGCATGCCGAGATGTTAGAACATAAGTTCATGGAGACGAGGGTTTAGCCCCAAGTTACTTACGTTTTTTGCTTCTTTTGTGAATAACCACTTAGCTACTCTTTTATTATTATTCAGCTGTGCTAATTAAATTGTTTATTTAGTACTTGTGATTATGTAACAGTTGAAGAGGAAAACATCAAATTAATCAGCACACATAAAATGGTTGATAATATGAAACTGCATCAATTGATTTTGAGAAAGAAAGATAATTTACAATACACTTTATATTCCCCCGTTCAATGTCCAGAAAATTGACTAGTCAAGTAAGACAGACAAGAAGAGTCATTAATCAATCACACATGGTCCACGGCTGCTATCAGAACAGTTTCATTCGCTTTCTAAGTGTCATTGACGGATAACGAAGGTACATACTGTTACAATAATCGCTTGCGGTGACTAACAAGTCAAATGTCACATACTGAGCTCAAATGTAAGAAGTCTTGCGCGGTTTTGAAATAACTTGCTGGCCAATACCTCAGGCCTGTCTGCTGTCACATTCCTTGACGTCAGCCAAATTAAAGAATGATGATTGGGTCGGCTAGACAAATGAATACTATTTCATGTTTCTTTGACAAAGCTCAAGTTAATTAAAAAACTATTACATTTGTTCATTAAGATGGATAAGTTAGTGACAGATCAATCAGGTAGCAAAATCTAAAACCCATATGAATTTCATATTCAGAAGTCATTTACGCAGCAGTTGTTCTGATGTCTTGTCTGTCAGTCTATCAATCCAGAGCTAACTATAAACGTATCTATAAAGTTATCTAGAGTTGGCTGTGATCAATCTATATATCCATCAATGCATCCACCCACCTACAGTATATATAGACGTAAACGATCATAGTTAGCTAGTTTATTCCGTTCGTGCCAAAGGCGTACATAGGGCAGAGGTTTTAGATCTCCATATGATGTGGTTCTTTGCTAGTAGTTGGAGATCTTGTATGGTTTTACATCCCAATAGTTTACTTTTTTGTAGGATTGTTCTTCGAAGAGTGGTCTTAGGTCTTCCACATTTTCTTTTCCCAACTGGTGACCACATAAGGACTTGTCGATTTAGTCTCTTTTGGTCTGATCTAAGAACATGACCTAAATATTTCCACCTTAGTTTCCTTATAATATTTGATATGGGTTGTTGCTGAGTTCTATCTCTCACTGTGTTGTTAGAAACGAAGTCACTCCATTTTACTTTTAGTAATTTTAGTAAACGATCATGGATCTACATAATTTTCTTATCCTGATTCTATAGTTACTCAGTTCAATTATGTTACTAATAATGCGGTTTATTCGTGGGTGCATTTGGTGACTTCAGCGTTTAGCACTTGTTTTTTGGCTTAACACTGCTCTATAACTACATCTCTTTAGTGAACGTTGACATCGTACACCAGTTTTAATTCTCATCGTTAGGTTTCGAAGTACTTTAATTTTGTCCAAGTGTAACTTTGTTACTTTAACTCATTATATAATGTTACATTCAAGGAATGCTCTCATTCGTCTCATACATAGTATATTTCTCCTTAAGTTGTTACCACAAGGTACATCGTGACTGTCATTCTTGCCTTGTTGAGAGTCAGCTTTTCTCTGAGGTATCCATGTCACCGACACAGGTAGGTAATGCGTATATATTTAGCGTGGTCATCCAGGTGTAGGTTATTTTTCCATTTTAAATTCATATTATAAATAGGGCGATGATGACGGGGAAACAAACAATATATTATTTGTTGTAGCATAGCGCTAAAAATAAATGCTACGTATAACGTATTTTAAATTAAGAACTTTTAAAACGAACAAACTGCGCATCATTGAAGACCATCATTAAAAGACGAAGATAGAGGCGGATTGCACAAGTTTGTCAGTAGGGGCAGTGACTAGAGTAACTCCTCGACGGAAAGCGAATTGGAAAAGAAGGTAGGGAAGTTCAAAGGAAACATGGAGAAGAACTGTGGAAAATAAAGTTGAGTGTAGCATGACAGTTGGTAGAAACGCTGCAGAACGGCAACAAACAATATAAATCTCTTGTGGAAGCTGTGTGTGTCGAGCGGGACACAACAAAGATATAGATAAAGTATTTTATCTTTTCTTTTTTTAAAAATAAGTTCAACAAAAACATGACCTACACAACGATAAATAAAAGATGCATCATCTTCCGTAAAGAGCCTGAGCGTATGCTGGTGTGCCAGATGTGTAATGACATCAGTTAATTAACAACTCATTACACCAACACGGTACAGGAGATCACGCACAGTATATACAAACAATAAATAAAGAAGTAGCACACTGTATAGAATGAGAGCACTTTACGAGATATGGATGAACGCCCGCACATGCTTCACTGTAAAATGGGACGGAAGTTACACGGGGGGAATGAAAGCGAAGACATTACAAAATACATTAATAAACTGTTATTCAAACTAAGTCCAACTAAACTAAACACAAGTTGTTATATATATATATATGCATCTATAGCAACTGATGGTATAACACACACTACACCTGCAAGTCCCAACAGGATTGCCAAGATTAAACCTTGAATGGTGATTGGTCGTGTACATAAGTACACACACAATAACCAGAGAATGTGAAGACATATTAATCCCAGTTGAACTCTTTCAGTTTTACTTAATCCGTATTCAAGTAGCGGGGAATAGCTCCGATATCATTTCCGTTCCACTAGCTAGCTTCACATCAAAGGTAGTGGAAAATAACAAGTGCGGATATCGTCCATACAGTTTATCTCTAGGAAGATGCACTTATAATAACTACATTATTCTGACTGGGGAAAGTTAATCCCAGTCTGATTAGCTATCTTCTTGTCACTTTGAGGTGAAAGGTATGAAAGAAATGTCCACATGCCATGACAGTTTCTTTCATCCCAAGAAGACACTAAACCATAATATACTAGATATGTTTCGTAGTATAATGCAGGAGTGTTGGCGTAGTCAACAAGATGGGATGATTACTTCGTAATCAAAATGAGTGATGTTCGCTTCCCATCTCAGACGTGCCCCAGTTTACCCAGCTGAAAATTGTTGGAGTTATCGTCATCAGGACCATCTCCGCATCGAAGATTAACTGCAATGGATCTCCAACAATCCATATCTCTTGACTTGATGTTGCACTCTGCATTGATTGTAATTTGTTCATCTCTTGATGTTGCCCTTTCACTTATGTCTCGATCTTTCTCTTGTTCCCAGTCCCCCAACTTTCCCCACTATTACGGTTCTGATAAATGTATCGTGTTTCTTTATGTCTCCAAAATATTTTATTTGTTTTGATTTGTCCTGTAGTATTGGAGTTTAGAAAGAAAATGTTATCAATTTAACTGTGCACCTCACTTCTTTAATAATAATATAATTGAAGTCCTGGATGGAGTAACGTACATAATCTCAACAAACATACATCATTCTTTTCTATCATATAAACTGTTGCTTGTGCAGTACAGAATGGATGAAATGATATGACAACGTTACTATTGAGAAATATGGAAGGAATCAAGCATACACTAGTGGAACGATAGCTTACCAGAAGATGATATCGATGAATAGGTAGTAAACACATTAAAAGAAGATCAGCTAATAGTATATCAAGGCGGGTCGTGTCCTAAGCTCGGAGAGAGAAATATAGAAAGGCAACACCACAACCTCTGAGGAGAGAGAGAGATGGAAACATACTATTTAAGAAGGTTGGGAAAACATGAGTATTACCTTTATCTTCCTTCCTTCCTTTCGTTCGCTTGAAATATGTCTATATATTCAATGTTGTCTCTTGTATGAACTTCACTGTCTTTTGTAGCTCACACAGAGGTCCGTGTAGTTTTATGTCGAGTGTTATTTCGTTAGGCCAGTGAGTTTGCCTCAGTGTATCATATTCGGGGCAGTCTTGAAGTATGTGCTCTACAGTCTGGTTTGCCTGTCCACATGTACACATGGCTGAATTGCCAATCTTGAATTTTGTATACATGTGGCTGCGGAGCCGATTGTGTCCTGTTCTAAGGCGCAGAATAACAACTTGTTCCAATCTGCTCATATTATAGTAATCGTCTTGTGTTGGTATTTGTGGCTTTCTCATTGATTTAATCATCCTTTTCTTTTGGTGGTAGGTAACTGGCACATCCGGCTGCTCTCCTGCAGCACCTTCCTTGGCCAATCGGTCTGCTGTTTCATTTCCTGGTATTCCACAGTGAGAGGGTATCCACTGCAAGACGACCCTGTGATGCTTGGACAATTTAGACAGTAGAGTCTGTAGACCTGGCAATTTTTTGGACTGAAGTGCTTGGAGTGCTTTACCTTTATCTAGCTTTTAATACTATGTCGTTTGCTCAGGGATCTGTATTGTAACACGAAGAGCTAAGTGATAATTTCTTTGTTATTTCAACACCCAGAGGGACAAGATTTGTATGTCCTCAATACAATAACATTAACAATATTAAGCAAAGAATAGGATCTATTTTTAGACCTGCGTGACTTCATTCTTTCTTCAAGATTATCATTGCAGAGAAACTGCTTACCGTGTTACCATTTCATAAAATTACCCGACACAAAAAGCTTTTGTACTGTGCTTTAAATAAATGAGGGTGCCATACGAGAAGTGTTAAACACACAACGATAGGAATGTGAAACGTGGGACGTACATTGCTGGTAGCTAGGGCAAACATAAAGAAGTGTGTGTACGTGTGTTTATGTATATATAAAGTTTACTACACATATAGTGTAACGTTGGTCAAAGACAAATACATGCCTAACACAGTATTCCCTAACATGCCACACGGTATTAAAACAGATCCTTCATACAAAATAATGTGGGTTTATTATAGACAATATAATTTGACTGAAAATAGTTTCAATCGACATCTCCCTGCAAGCAGGGCGGCCTCATGTGTGTTCAGTCCTTTTTTTGCCCCTGAAAATGCCAGAGCATTTATACTAACATAAGCTCGGAAACGATACCAAAGTCCTCCATCTACTCAGAAAGTTCGGTTACCAAATTTATGTTGGGTATATTATGGAATCAATCGAACCGAAATATAATCCCTATACATTGTTGATTTAAGTCCAAAGTACTGCCACTGTTCTACACCAATTGCCCTTAGATGTGTGCCTCTAGCAGCACTTGGCGACAAAGAAGGAACACAGAAACGATATATTCAGTAGTATAACCAAAGTTCACATTGGACAACCAATACTTGGCTTTTCACTATCTGTTGTTATATCTTCCAATACATGTTTGTTTCGGTGCTTCATACAGTATCCTTAGTATTATTATAATACTTAGCGTCTAACGGCCACACTGGTCTATGCTTTCACGACAAAGACGCATGGTTTTCATCACAAGGACGTATAATCAACCTGCCATGTCCAGATTACGGTGTCATTTGCGTCCACGTTATACATAACAAGAACATTTGGTAACGTAATTTTTTTTAGATCAAAAGAGTTATTCATGTTTGTCCTATCAACAATGATATAAAATGACACAAGAAAAGCTAACACCGAACACGTTCACCAAAGATATGTGGTGTAAAGTTTAAAAATGAATATACTGATCTAATGACCACGATGCTTTAACTAGGAAATGACAGCACCAAAGGGGTGGGAGTATTAGGACATGTAGCAATAGAGTGGATGGTGAAGAAGTCATTTATAACAGAATGAAATAGACATGCACACTTTCGTGACACATGTCTAATCTGTAGCTTGAGGTATGGTGTCTTCTCACGCAACAACAGTACATGGTTCGCATGATCGCATGGTGCGATTGAACTATATTTCCAATGATCTCCGCTCTGAATGTAGGCGAAAATAGTTACTAGTCCTATCAAAGACATGCACTAAAACGTGGTTCCGTATTCAAGTTGAGTACGAGAAGAAACTTTGTAAGCAGTTGAATATCGATCACATTATCTTGGGACAACAACCACCCGGACAAAAGTGTAACAAAACTTGTACACATTTTCCATCTCAAAATTACATTAAGACCATGACCGGTGCTAGGAGTTCGTCACTACTGCTGATATTTTCCTGATCAGAAGAGATCGAACACACTAGTTATTCACAAAGTATAATAAAATAGTACAATTAATCATGTTGAATAAGATGTTTAACTTTCTGACTTATTTTGACTTCAATAACAAGTCAACTCGTCCTGCATGAAAGTGTCTAATTAAATTCCTCTACAAATCTTGATATAGACCAATTTCATCTTGATACATTTCTTTTAAACTCAAAATCGAATTAGAATAAGTTAAATAGTAGAGTAATCATTTGAAATCGGAAAAATTGAAGATATTCCATAGTCGTCGTCCACGCAAGGCCGCGTTTTATAGCTAACTTTGTAACTAAAGAGCAACAAATTATAGGCAAGTCAGAATTGTTAGAAGCTGTTATCATGTTTATTTCAACATATTAACCACTGTCAATGACAACAGCATAAAAAGAGATTTGAATAATGTCCTGTAACAGAAGATGATATTAGATGATGATATGGGGGTTATGTGCAAACATGTAACAACCAGTAGTTCAAATCTGATTGAAGATCAGCTCAAGCTGTTTCTGAATTATAACCTTGTGTGCTGTGCTGTGATATTGATCCAGTGTCGTGGTGGCATACCAACAATGACATGTTTCCTATTCTTCGCATCTGTGTACAACAATATCTTTCCGCATCCTTAAACAAGCATGTCAAGGGAACGGACTGCTCAGCCAGAGACTGTGACTCAGCACTGCCATCGATACGTATTGAGACAACAGATGTCTTTTGGCAGATCATATTGAGAGACGTAGTATTTATAGCAATTGCGAGTTTCATGCCACAACAACTTTTTAAACTGAATTTAAAACTTGATTAGTTTGTAGCTGTGAAAGAGATGAGATGTACACAATCTGAACACGCGAACTAGTCGCAAGGTGGATAAAACGACAAGCGATGAACATAATTTGTTTTTAATTCAACATAGCTCTAGAAGAAATGAAAATATATGATAAGTTTGTATATGCAGTTTAACCAGCGAGTAGAGTCTATCATCAGCACGATATCTTTCACCATCTGCTGAAAAACGATGAACTTCTACGGATATGTGGGCGAAGTTAGTGGATAAGTTAGTTCTTTCAATAAAGTAACCAATATCATTTCTCGTTATCTTTAAACCACTAAACAATGGATCAGCTACGTGTACTTATATCTTAAGCTGTTAATACTTGGTTGATCAAACTGCTTACAGAAATTGATTGATTCGAAACGTTTGCGTCAAGAAACACAATGGCCTAGACATTGCTTCACATTCTGGTAACAAGCTTGTTTGGTTAAAAACTTTTCCACACGGTGAAAATGAAAATCGTGGCATATCCTAAAGGACGTAGCCATCAACCACAGTAAACGAGTCGTTGATTTTCTAGGCACTACTTATACGTTCAGTAGTTTGCCATTGCTTTCTGAACGGTGAGGTCTATTTTACACACGGTACAGCTTGATACAAAAAATACGCCTCGATACTTGAAGGTAATCAACCCCTTCATTTTCAGTGTTTTTGAGTGGCAAGAGAGGCACAGTAAAACTGATCAAAAAGACATGGTTGATCCAACTTGAGGAAAGCTACATATACATACTGAGTAGAAGACTGTCCAGTCGTGACACTAAAAACATCGCTGCATTGAATCAAGCAGATATCTTGGATTTGAAAAGAAAAGCTCATGAAACCTACTCAGACCAAAGAGTGACAGAAAAAAGATATACAGGGAAATAACAGTAAAATTTTGCTCTTTCTGATAAAAGATCAAATGCCTACTCATGAGATAATAATAATTCCTCTCGTACCGTTATACGTTACATAGGGCCTGCAAGTAATTTCTCCATACCGCTCTATCCTGGGCAACTCGCTCAATCTCCTCCATGGAACTGAGACCGATATTTCCTGCCTCTCTCAGCAAAGTTCGCTTCAGGGTCTCCTTAGGTCGACCTCTCTTTCTTGAACCTTTTGCATCCCACTTCAATGCCTGCTTTGATATTCGTTGATCATTTTCCTCAAGGTGTGCCCAACATATCTCCATCTTCTCTTTCTTATAACAGTTGTCACTAGTGGTTGACCAGACATGTCTCTGATTTCATCACTTCTGAATTCGTTCCATTTTATATTCATTATTTTTCGCAGACATCTATTTTCAAATGCATTCAACTTGCTTTCTATATCTTTAGTCATTTTCCAACTCTCATTGGCATATGTTAGGATTGATATAACATTTGAATTGAAAATTCGTAATTTAGTTTTAATACTATATAACTTGCAGTTCCATATTTTATTTAGACTTTTAAAAGCTGATGTTGCTTTGCCAATTCGTATCATAATTTCATTTTTAACATTTCCTGTGCAATCAAAATTGCTGCTCAAATAGGTGAACTGCTCTGTTATTTTTATCATTTTAGATTCCAGTGTGATATCTGCATACTCATGAGATAGAAAAAAAAACCATAGCATTCATCTGTTTGCTTAAGTAGTTAAGTAGGTCATGAGAGTGATTTTGAATCTTGAAAGTATTTTCTGTCATAATGTATTGAGAAGAACTGACTGCAGGTAATGACTCTTATTGTGTGCTTCTTGCCATCCAAAACAACCAATCTCTTGAAATTATATCGTGGTCTTTGAGTCATGCATGTCAAAGGGCCAAATAACACCTATACGACTGTGTGTTTACCTAGACACAAGAAACGCATTGTTTGACCGCATGAAATAGTTTCACTTTTAAATAACGTCTCCGCGCTCAAGTTGAGCACATAAATGAACCCTTAATAGTTAAAACGATTAAAGTAGGTTCGGCTCAGCAGAAATAATTAATATGAATTATGACAAATTTCCTATAGCAGTTGCACCTTCCTCAAAACTACATCGGAGACCGTCGCAAATGCTATGAAGTGTGTGCACTGCAGCCGAGATCATCCTCTATAAGAAAGAGATTGGAACACACATGGTTATTCACTAAAGGGCAATGACGATGGTATCCAGTGAAGTTTATACAATAGCAGACTAGAAAAATTTGCAAGGTTCACAGACACAACGAGAACATTTACACCCCATACTAGCCTTGTAAAACAGCCCAACATACATTACAATGGACAGCAAAATTGCATAACAAAGCAGATAGACAAGGCTGAAATGAATTTGTCACTGAAAGGAAATGGTGAAAAAGTTGGAAGCACAGACAGTACCATTAAAAAAGATTATATAGTTAAGTAAGTACTCGAGTATGGAACCACAGTATGGGCCATAGCATGCTGCAATAGAACACAAAAACAAGACAATGCAGCAAGCAAAGAAAAACAGTATGCTGCAGAATCACCCTACACACTTCAGAATTAATAGATATGGATGGCAGGGAAAGGATAAAGAGGAGAAACTTCACAAAACAAATGGTACAGAAAACCCAGTATGAAACACCAAAACCTATAAAACCATTCAATATCCCCAATTCTTTGGGTGTACACACTACATGAACTGAAAGAATGAGAAGCAGCAGAGAAAAATGGAACCTAGACAGATCAAATCTTAAGATGTATTACAAAAAGGTTCATAGATGCCAATTAACAAGTAAACTTTTGGATACATATTGACACATATCATTCATTAATCCTCTCCGCTCCTCGTGGAGCATAGGGCCTCAACAGTTGTTCGCTACTCTTCTCGGTCTCTGGCTGTTATTTTTATGGTCTCCCAGGTCAATTGAGCACTCTTCAGCTCCTCAGTAAGACCTCGTCTCCAAGTCTGCTTAGGCGTCCTCTTTTTCGTTTTCCCTGCGGGTTCCACTCGAGCACCTGTCTAGTGACACTCGACTGTGTCTTCCGCAAGGTATGGCCTATCCATCGCCATCTTCTCCTCTTGACCTGTGTCATCATAGGTTCCTGCCCTGTTCCTATCCACAGATCCGTGTTTGTAACTCTATCATACCATTTCAATCTGAGAATCCCTGCAAACATCCGTTGACAAAGGTCTGGATCTTATTTGTATTTGCCCTAGTGACTCGCCAAGTTTCCGAGCCATACAGCAACACCGACTTCACATTTGAGCTGAAATCCTGAGCTTTGTTTTCGTGGAGATGGCAGCGGACTTCCACACCATGTGCAGGATCGCAAAGGCCTGTCGGGCCTTCCTAATCCTAGCCTTAATGTCCTCATCTGTACCTCCTGATCTGCTGATCTTACTTCCAAGGTAGACAAATTCATCCACATCTTCTATGTCCCTTCCCTCAATCAGTATTGGATCTTGCTGTATGTTGTTGCTACGCATTACTTTAGTCTTCTCTGACATTTTAAGGCCACTCGTGTGCAGTTTGTGCCAGAGCATCCACTTTTTCCTGCATGTCTTGTAGTCTATGCAAAAGCAAGGCGAGATCGTCCGCAAAATCCAGGTCTTCTAACTTTGACATAAGTGTCCACTGTATGCCTTTTCCAGACCTGGCGTAGGATGTGCGTGTGACCCAATCAAGTAGCACCAAGAAGAGGAGGGGGACAGCAGGCATCCCTGTCTAACACCAGTAGTGACCTGGAACTCCTCTGACAGTCTTCCATCATGAATAACCTGGCAGGCAAACCCTCATACAGCTGCCTGATGATGTCGACAGTCTTCTCCGGCACCCCATAGTTTCTTAGGATCCCCACATTGATTTCCTATCTATGCTGTCAAATGCCTTCTCAAAATCAACAAAGCACACGTGGAGCGGAGCCTGCCACTCCATTGTTTGTTCCACTATGATTCTCAAGGTGGCTATCTGGTCATTGACACATATGCTCAACTACAAATGCAATTAGTAATGGAAAAAGGGGAATTGTCAAGATTTAACCCTAGTCATAACTTAAGACAAATTTTGAAGTAGAGAAAAATACACAAGATCGGACTGACTGGAAATTGTTTATCTCTGTCTTGTATGCGATGAGGACTGAAGATCTCCTTCTTCTTTGAACACTTGTTACCCATTCTTTGTGATTTGTATGTGATCAGAGCATAAGAACGAATGTACTTTATGCCAGTTATACGCCTACAAGTAGGCCAGCACACCCGATTTCTGTGACTTTTTATTTACTAAGGTAACTTCCCTGACATGCCGTGTAGGTTGCAGTGTTACTATTCTTTGCTCCCTTGCGAGCCCCGGCAAGGACTGATGATGACAGTCACAGGATAGTTCTCAAGCAAGTTTACGTTATTAAAAAACTGGACGCTTACAAAGCGGCATGAGAAATGGTGCTATAAGACAAACACAAGATTTATGGAAAACTAGTGATGATGAATGGGTATGAGACAGCTTTGAGGACTTTCCGTTCCGTATGATCAATCAAATATGCTACCATTCTACAGTATAACTCAGTAGAGAGGGTACTGTAGTTGTGATGATTTATGTTAATTAAATAATATCTGTGACTCATCTGTACAAATCTGTGTCCTATTGGACAATATTGTCCAAAGTTATCTGGGGATGGGTTAGAGCTAAACAATCCAAATCTATAAAAACTGCTCTGTTGCAGAGGATGCAATGAAATACTTATATAGTGTAAAATGCAATTTTAGCCCTATGTTCCATTAGAAAATGAATGGAAAAAATAACAAATGTTAGTAATCAGTTACATAGAGAACAGCTCTATGTTCAGTTGGGAGAGGAAATGAATAAGAGAAAAGTGATGCTGAATGATGCTTTGTCAACTACAACCTCTCTGAAATATCACAAGAGCATTTAGCTTATTGATCTGAAGTAAAGGACTCTTAGCTTCCAGAAAGTAGTGATTCAGTGGATGCCATCAGATTGCCACAAAATCAGCCACCATTTGCACATCAAACTCTAGATAGACATCTCTAGCTGTTGATTGATATGACCTTTATATGACATTGCACTTCTATGAATAATCATGTGTGTTCTGATCTTTTTCTTACACTGGTAGATCTCAGTGGCAGCGCACAAACCCTACAGCACCGGCAGGTCCCCGTGTAATTTTGAAAATAATAAAAATGTTGTAGAAATTTTATTTTGATCAATTATTTACTCTGAATAAATATCCTGATTGCTCCATGTGGGGAACAAACCGAGTATCTGATGTGAGATATGAGCACCTTACCTCCACACAACAGTGAGCCTCATTATTTCTAATAGGCTGATATGTTAGCAGAACATGTAATACAATATTGTCCACTGCAGACAGACATGTGTCTACTGGAGACAGACGCCAGCAAAAGAATGTGGTCCGCATCCACCATCTTTGAAAAGAAACTGAAATCCTGAAGCAGACAACAGACTATACCAGAATCTCAGTCTAAAATATGTGATAGCCGCAGAAGATGAAATACATATTTTATTATACTTTGCAGGTTACTGCTGTCTTTTTGTTGGAATGACCGCTATAATCTACAGATCAACTCAAGACTAATGAAATAATACAAAATTATAAGAATACTTTAAAGGCAATTGAGAGAAGAACTATAAATGAATGGTTGAGAAAACAACTATTAATATAGTTCACGATATAATACTGCAAAAGAAAAGATGACAAAACTATTGAACTATAAAAAATAAAACTGAAGATACAACTATAGGTAATGATGTTGAAGATACAACTATAATAAAAACAAAGGTATAACAACAAATAATGAAGATGCAATTATAAGTACTTACATGCTCTCCAGTTGCCTTATCTAATGCAAGCTTAACCTTTCCATATGTTCCTTCACCTAATGTTTTTAATAATTGGAATCTGTTTTTGAGATTTTGTCTTTGATGATGAATGATTGGTCCTTTGCCGTTGCTAACAACTTTCCGTGGGTTTTCACTATTACCAACAGAGTTAGTTTGATACCACTTCTTCTCATGGTCTGATACACTTGCTCCACTGGCGGTAGCTTGTGATTCTTGTACAGCATTTTTACAATTGATGGGACATGAGTTTATGTCTTGCTGTTTCTGCAGCCGTTTACATTGCTGCTGCTGTGATGATGATGATGCACGAAATCCAAGACGTAATCTTGGAGGCTTTGCAGTTATTGTCACAGGCATCTGTCTTCTCAAACGAACATCTATAGCAACAGTTGACATTTTTGTGCTTTTGTCATTTGAAGTAAGATCTTGTTCATTGTAAACAAGCATCTGAAAATCATTGCTGGAAAATAAACTTACGCCATTTGACACCTACACAATGTCTATATGTAAAATATGTTGATAAATTAAGTTTTCGTTATCAGAACAGTAGCCTTTCTTTAGTAGGGAATTCCCATGGATCCAATTAAAATAAGTCAGCTGTGTTATTCAATAATAAATTAGACTTTGTAGCCTATTACTATTAGTAATAATATTAATAATGTTACGTATTAGTAGTATTACTAGTGTTATTTATTACTTCTACAGAGTACTGTGTTTGACTTTAAACTAGGGTTAATTTTTTATGTTGGTAATTCACTGATAACTTGGGACATATCATAAACTCGACCACCACTGTTCCTTAACTTTAACTTATAAATAATTTATTACACAATTAAACGGCACTGTGACTGGTGGTAATATTTACCAAGCTCCTAAACTACTACTAGTATCTGAAAAGTCATACAACTAGTACTAAGAGATGACTAACAGTAAATCTGAAAATTAACTCAGAAAACTGCACAATGTTCAACTAACGGTTCTCGTAGACTTACGGATCACAATTCTAGGGTGGCGTTTAGCAACGGCGAGATTTGTACCTCGCTCTGTATACACACACCACCATACTATAGTCTGCTGTCCTGCCGTCTCTGTGCTGGCAGCTTTGATTTCCGACATCCGACTGTTTATAACTAAATCAATCCGCTAAATATAGTGCAAAATATATTTCTAAGCAACATAACACTTGTACATATTCTTGCCTGTTTTTCAGAAATAATAAAAATATTATAATTCTGTGCAAAGTGACTATGACTATACTTGAGTTTTTTCTATTAAAATAAAAACTACTTACTGTGTATGAATACCAGCGATATTGTGTAGTTCAGAGGTTATAGGTTATAAACAACAAACACAGCATGTTGCACCTGTTCATAACAGCTGGTTATAGCTAATTTAAAAAATAAACACCGATATTCTTCAGGCGGTCTATTTTAATTTAATTAATAGTACAGCTTATTATCAGTATAAGAAAAAAAGTGGTAATCATAATTTTTCGGATATGTAATGAGAGGGGAAGGCTTAGAACACATTGTTGCCCGCGTGCCCAGCCGGCCCAGCGTGTTCGTAGCGCGTTGGACTACGGGTGACTAGTCCTCTGTAAGTGCGGGTTCAACTCTGCGGACTGGCAGAAAGCTACAGGTTCCCCAGATTTACGGTGTTCATGGCACCGAGCAGAAGGGTTACGATGTCCATGACACCGAGCCGAAGGGTTACGATGTCCATGACACCGAGCCGAAGAGCTTTCAGCTCAAGTGCTTCTGGATCGGAAAAAAAGAACACATTGTTGCGTCAACCGGTAAAATCGAGGGGAGACGAGGCAGAGAGAAAATTTTGGACAGCCTGACTTCATGGTTCTAAAGAGCGTCAACATCTAATTATAGCAAACACCAGGGACATAGATTCGTGGAGATCTATGATCGCATACGCCAGCCTGCACTGCACCTGATGATGATGATGTTTAATACTTTCTCGAAGGTATGCGTGTTCAAAGTGACATATTATAGACGAAAGAAATACAGGGTGTTCAAGATAAAAGTAGCCTGATTGACAAATGAAAACTTGCCAATCGGGCTACTTTTATCTAGAACACCCTGTATAATTTATGGTTTCATGTCACAGTGTTTTAGTTCAAGTTTGGAACATTGTCATTGCTCTCTTCACATGTCCATAGTTTCTCCGATCTCTTTCTCAATATCTCCAACAGCAACTAACCGTATCATTTCGATATTGTTTGAGGAGCCTACTTACACGTCTGTTGTGCTGGAGATTTTTTTGTGCTACTTTTATCTTCAATCCAATTTCACGTAATTTCGCGTGGATCGGTTTAGATGAAAGTCCTCTTTGCGGTCACACTCCATGAGGATGTTCAGAATGCCATATCTATCCATTGACTGACCCCCTGATATAGTAGAAGAGCCAGCAGCCTGTCTTCTTTTCAGTGCCATCGACACCCCGGAACGAAGGTGAATGTAATTCTGCAAATTATTGTCCCCTGTATGGATTAAGTCTATTGTCTGGGTACCCACCCATCCTCCACTTTCCATAGGAATTACTCAGAATGCACGCACGAGTTCTCAAGCTAGAATAGGGCCTTAGTCACCACCAGTACCTCCATTGCCATGCTGCTTGTCATACTAAATGCACTACTGGCTTCCTTGACCTTTTTATCGTCTGCGTTTGCAGAGAAGTCCCATGCGGAATCATGTCCAATGAACACATAATCAATAGGATCGATGGAAGCCTTTTACAGAAGGATGCTGAAAATCACATGGACAACAAATGATGAGGTTTAAAAAGAGGCATATACACAAAGAAACCTTTTCAAAAGAATAAGAATCAGACAATCAAGATTCGTTAGATATATAATGCGAAGAATAGATTTAGAATATTTGGTGACAACTGATAACATATAGGAAAGGAGAGATCGTGGAAGACAGAGGTAAAAGATGTTTGATGGTCTGACATCGTGGTTCGACAAAAGATCGATGTCAGAACTGATAAAATGCAGCAGGGAGAGAGAGAGAGTTCTGGAGACACATAATTGCATAAGCCAGTAGGCATATCACTTGATTGATTGATTGAGTATTAAATGAGAACAGGCAGCAAATACCCACAAGACTTCATCTTAAAATTAGACAGAAACCAACATCTTTAGGCTCCGCACAGGACACTGCAGATTGCAATCCCATACACTAAAAGCTGCACACACTGACCAATGCACATGCCGAAATGACCCATAGACTTCTAAACATATCTTTCAAACCTGTCCACTCCTAAATGAGTTGAGGTCTCAAACATGTCCGTTTGAGACTAATCTGAAAGAGAAATTGTGGAGCACCCGCAAGGACCCCTTGCTAACAACTAGATTCAAGGAGGCTAGTAATATTGTTGTTTAGATCTATGAGCATAGGAAACTGATCTCAGAAGAAGAAGAAGAAGAAAAAATTCCAAAGTTAGCAAATAGTGAAACAATTGACTAAAGTCGCACTTATTCTGGAGAATGTCTTACTAGGAATCGATAAATAGCGAGATCAATAGCATTAAGTAACGTATAACGGTACGAGAGGAATTATTATGATCACTAGCGATGATTTGTGGGTTACATACACGTGAATCGTACGATTATCAAACGACATTTACTCTATAAATCTCCATGACCAACAGTTCGTTAATCCAATCGATGCAATAATTCACACCAAAATATTGAAAATTTATGGTCGCGAACAAAAAGAAAACTAAACTGTTTAGTCGGCAGAAGTCCATAATTGCAAATTCGTATTTAGTTTTTTTTAAAGCGAATTTGAATTTCGGGTCCAGATAAGTTATATTTCCGCGAGTGTTATTTGTGTTTTGGTGAAATTCAAGTGTTTGGTTAAATTAATGAGGTACAATTGTTTATATTTTTTGAAGTATTTGATTGTTTTAATTATTTAGTTTTTAAACTTTGGTTTTCGTGTTTTTGTGTGTGTGTGTGTGGACTCTTTAGTAGTGCGCAATCTGTCAACCTAGACCGTTTTGTGTGGTTACATCAGGGCGTTCTAGTTAACAAACAAGAGTTAACGTCTTAGTATCCAATGCTTTATTTTAACAATAAGAATTAAAAATGATTAATTACAGTGGTGCCAGCGAGGTTAATTAACTATGCTAAAATAGTTTTAGTTTTTGTCAAAAATACTACTAGGGAACATTGATAAAAAGTTCAACATCTTTCGCCAAAAATATTGTAATAAAGCACTTTTTCTCATCAAAATGCCGTCTTCCCATCGAAGTCCATTTTTGGTGTTTCCTTCCTTCCAATGTTGTAAAGTTTAAAAGTAAAATACCATCTTCAGTCATTATTGACGGTAAATACTCTAGTGTAAATTACACCCCACCCCCAGTTTCCCAATAAAAATTCTTGAACATAGCAAAGTATTGTGAATGTTGCAATATGTGCAGGTGGAAGATAGGAGAAATGCAGCTCAATAACTGCTCCCAAGGGGAGCTACCATTGTAACGGAAGTTTACAAACACCATCTTCTTCTATACACCTAGAGTTTGATAACAATAATTTAAGTGTACATCCGAAAGAAGCAGGAAAGGAAGTTATTCATCGCTTTCAGCACAACAGAGTGACCGTGTTAGTCAGGCGATGACACTATCTCGCCAGTAATTTTAGTCATATAAAGTTTATATCACGCAGTTTTAATAAATTTTAATCCAGTACCAGGTAAGAGTCACACATGACACTGTCGTCGTCACTAGTCCAAGTCTAGTAATTTAAATTAGTAAGTCACAGAGCTGAGATTTGGCTCTCACACTTGATGAACTGCCTCACACCACTGACTTGTATGTATTATTGTATAAAAATATATAATATATTTTTTATATTATAATACAGTATGAGTAAGTGTATAGTATTAATTAATTACACTTTTATCAATCTTCAATCAATCTCTGAATCAAATTCAACAATGATCAATCCAATGAATGAATGTGAACTGAATGATCACCACATCATGAGGAGGATCTGTGATTGGTGGTGATCACGTTTTTACCATTTTATTTTAAGTATTAGTATATATAATAATATTGAGTCAACTCATTGTTATACTAGCAGTTTTACCCGTTCTTCACAATAGGAATTTAGTTTAAATCTATTTGTAAAGTCCCTTAAAGAAACATACCCTGTTACCTCAAAATCGGCTTATTCCCCATTAAAAACAATACGCTTTGTCTCCATGAAAGTTTGAAACATTTGTCGGTTGGCCACATAAGATTAACTCTTAGTGGACCAAGTGCCACACTAAGTGGCGTTTAAGTGGACGCTTACATTCCGCCACGCTAAGTGGTGCTTGGTTATCAAAATGTGAAAGCGCTTGTAAAAACGTGACTTTTGCCCTGGTCCACTAAGAGTTAAAATGTCCCTCATTCTGATTGCCATTGAAACCTTATAAGGGTCAAAAGGCTCATGAGGTCATAGTGGTAACATGAGCCAGGGTTAGTAGGGCGCTGAACCAAGACCCTGCCCCTAACCTCCACGCGGTGACCCTGGAAACAGACTATGGTTCTGGTCTGGCTAAGAGGGGCAGGGATCGGGAAGAGAAAACTACTGGTAGGGTAGCAGTGCAAGTACGGAAACACGATAAAGATACATACAAAGAAAATGCACAAATCTCCTGACCGATGTCCAACATGATATTGCTCTAGTCCCTGAACGCAAAGAAACAGCAACGAAACGTCTCAGACATGGATGAGAGGTGCATCCAGTGACCAAATGTATGCCCACGTAGGAGAAGCTCAAGCCCTGAGGAGGGGCAACACTGCCAGCCCGTCGGCAAGAATAAATAAGACAGGACCGTAACGAATTAAAAGTCTACCCTCGTTGGTGCGAGAGAAGATTGCAGCTGACCCCGCATTGGTAGCCCGGTGCAGATACATGTACTGGGCAAGGTTTGCTGAGCGCAAAAGAACAAGTTGCGTTTAGTGCATAACGAAACTACCCGCCCTGGGAAACCGTGCAAGGTACTGTGCGACTAAAAATTAACATCCCCGAAAGAACTGAGGTTGGTGATTCCTAACGGACTGCCAGCCATGGGGCAACCGGGCAATGTTCGATTGCAGTCGTAATTAACATCCCCGGAATAACTGGGGCGGGTGATGGCGGCGAGCAAAATCTACAGTTACGCTGATAGCGCCGACTGAAACGACCTCTCACATTGTTTGTACTGCCCCATGCCAGTGCTTTCGACGTTAATTGCAAATTGCCACGTACCAATGCGCGTCTAGAAAAGGCTGAGAATGTTCCTTCTCCGGATCAGACTCAAAATGTACGGTAAAGCAAGGCCGACAATGTACGGACCTGACAGGAAGTCCGGTCTGAACACTGGCGAAGGCCGATACTTTACACGGTGTCTTATACGAGTAAGACGCCGTCCGAGGATAAGCTTACAAGCCCCGAGAAATATTTCTCAGTCAGAACGGGCATGAACAGCGTAACTCACTGTCCCGGCGTAGATCACAAAGCCCAAAAATACGGCAAAGCTGATCGCACCTAGGAAAGCTCACCCTAGTAAATCAAAAGCTGGCTGAAAACGAACACCCCACCGAAGGATAAGCAACTGGGCTCCAATAGGTGCAGAAGGCTGGTGCACGACATCACGTTTGATGTGTGGCTGTTTATATATCACAATGAGAATGATTAAAACAGGCCTAGAACGATCGAAGAGGAGGAGGAGGAAACCTTATACAACAGAATTCTCATGAAAGTTGACAAATAACAATTTAAAATGTCCCTCATTTTGATTGCCAATAAAATAGATGAAACAGAATTCCTGTGAAAGTTGAATTTAGTTTAAATCTACTTGTAATATCTCACTTCTAAAGTTACATTTGTTATCCTTTTCTGCTGATCTTCCGAGCCCACATAAACTCATTCCGATTGCCAGTAAAACCTGATTCAACAGAGTTCCCGTGAAATTTAACAAATAACAATTTAAAATATCTCACGTTTCGATTGCCAGTAAAACCTGGTGCAACAGAGTTCCTGTGAAAGTTGAATTTAGTTTGAATCTAGTTGTAATATTTCACCACTTCTAAAGTTACATTTGTTATTCTTTTCCGCTGATCTTCCGAGCCCACATAAACTCATTCCGACAGCCAGTAAAACCTGATACAGTTGAATTCCCGTGAAAGTTGAAAATCAACAATTGGCAAATTAAATTTATTCAGATTATTTACTTATTGACGTGTTTAAAAAAAATAATTGACAGAGTGTTTAAAAAAATGTGGCCTGAATGTGAATCGAGCACATTGTCTACTGCAGTGTAGACAGGCACGTTATCAACTGCGCTATAGAAACTTATAAACAAATGTGTTTAAAATATGTTATAATAATAGTTACCTTATCATAGCATTATGTGACCGGGAATTGAGCGGAAAGTAATAATTTGGTTGTAATATCTTTGTCAAAGTCTGTATGTAGTGTGCTGTGATATTCGTCACCTTGTTGTATCGCTTTTTTTGATAAAGACCTTGTTGGTCAAAAACGTTGCTGTGTATTGTCATTGTTTTTGTATTTTGTAAAACTACCATGCTTTGTGATTACGCGTTTGCCACCAGAAGTAACAACATGATCATGTGACAAGAGCGCGCGAAAACATAGATAGATATTTTCAGCATTTCTATGCAGAATGACCATGTACGTTAAGTTGGAATATGGTTATAGAAAGGAACAAATAGTTCAGTTTGACAATTTTTTCCTCTTGCCATGTATGAAAGCTACCCTCTTGCCAAATTTAAAGTTCGTAGGATGTCCGTAGGATGTTGAAAGAATAATTTTAAAATAAGTTATTGTTCACCTTAAAATATACAAATTCATATAATATCACTTCTAGTGATCGATGCCATTTGTACAGGGTCAATATAATTTAATGTTAGATGTGAGTCTGATTGCCTTACCTATGACCAAGTAGATCTGGCACTGCTTCAGTGTAATTCAGTACATGTGGTACTATAAAGTGGGGTTTTCTTTGTAAAACCTTCCATCTATACAAATATATGTTCTATCAGACTATTCGTACACCCTCTGTGGTTGGAAAGAAGCCAGAATGATACAGACTAGATCTGAGGATAGGAGACCATTATGTGCAGTTTTATGATGACCCCCATACTAAAGGTGCAATGATGTCGATCATTATGATCCTCTTGCCCTGAACGTTTGGACACGTAGCTTGAGAATAATAGAACTCTACATGACTAGCAAGCAATCTGGTGGTGGGGAATGTACATAGTAAATTCTACATTGACTTTTGTAACATTGAGAAGCACAGAATTTCCCATATTTCCTACTGCTAGGAAAGTCAAACTCCGACTCCTGTCTGGGGTAGGTAGAAAGCCCACAACTCATCAATGCTACATTCAACAAAGATAGATTCTACATATCATTCGGTCAAAGGATTCAGTAAGACACAAGTGCTGCTGAATCATTAAAGGAGAAAATTATCTTTTAAATTCATGCTATATCACTCCCATTGCTTAAATACCATTTGTACAGGTTCTAATTCAACAAAAATTAAAATACAAACATTCATAACATAGTGTAAAATAATAAAATAGATGAAACCGTTCTTGAAGTATCCCCATTAAATTAAACTCAGAAAATATGGTACTAAATAATATTTCCATTGCCATGTAGCAAACAAATAAATAACTATTTGTAGACTAACCGTTGATTATTGGTTACTGAATAGACAGCATAGCATTCTGGGCAGACCCATAGGTGTTCAGTCTCCCCCAACAGTCAAGGATATGCATACTGAAGGTTCCCACCCCTCGATGACTAAACACACTCCTCACATTGCTGATCAGACATCCAGTTCTACGTATACAACTTACAATTTTCAACTCATAAATCACTGGATAGACTTTGCATCAGTTTTAATGTCCTTATCCAACAGGCCTTACCAAGATGCCGAAGAACATTCCCTCTTATCCATCCGCAAATCCCAGATGATCAATGCTGCTGATTCAAGCCTATTCACTCTGTCATTGCCATGAACACTCGCATGCCCAGGACAGTAGATCTACATACATTTCTGGAAAGTAGACACAATGACTACCCAGACATTCTGATAGCAGTAAAAACAAACTGTGAAGGCTTAATGATAACCGAACTGTCTTTAATCAGACTGCTGTAGTGGAGCGTCTGGCCAAATGGATTAGAGCGCAGGAGACCCGGGTTCAATCCCCGGTAGACTAAGGAGTTTTTTATGTAGGGCACATAAAGAAAAATCCTAACCTGAATGGTTTTGCCGCAACTGTACTAGCCATGCAGCTATTACATTCCATAGGCACATGTCCCACCTGTTCAACGCCGCTTTAAAAGCGATATTACGGTAGTAACAACAGATTTTAAAATTAAAAATTTGTAGTGAAAAATATAAATATAATTTGCTCAAGTGACTAATATTATTATGACATTCACATTCAGGAACTTGTCTACATCATTTTAAATAATGGGAAAAGAAAAGCCAGGCTTTCTTACACCAAAAGCAATAGCAAATAGAATCAAGGCAAAAGGTCTTCAAAAGTTGCGATGGTATTGCCAAATGTGCGAAAAGCAGTGCAGAGATGAGGTGAGACTAGAAAAAAAAACATGTTTCTTTTTCATTGTTTTTAAAAATATTCTTGACGATTGTATAGAAACCATTTTCTTATAAAATCTATGCATTTCCTCTATTGATCTGTTTTACTGTGTTTTACTTAATTAGCGGTTTTCATTTGACGTCTTTAGGATTATTGTCTACTCTAGAATGACAGTTTAAACTCTGGCCATCTAAGCCATGTTTTATTCAGATTATGCCTAGACCTGTTGTCACTTACTTCATAAGCGTATGGTCATGGAGAAGATTCCACAGTGGGAGTAAGATTTTTACGTACTGTAACAGCTCTCAGTTTGACCCAGGTACCAGGGAAACACTGGTAACATCACCCATCATGTGCTGTTTGTCCAAGAAAACCAGACCTAACACTATTGCTAAATATAATATATGGTTATAAAAATGGGTTCTTTACTTTTTAATTCTAGAACTTGTTGTACTTTATAGAAAGAAATATTTATACCAAGTTTTTGTTTACATTTAGAAGTTATAGTCTTGGGCATATGAATTTTAGAACCACTGAAGTGGTTATCCCATATTTCTTTCTGTTCCCAATGCAGCATATGTTTACAATGATGAAATTGTTCCTAAGTATATGTTAGTTTTACATTGTAGGTTCTGTAACAAAGTGAATTTTTATAGAATTTGATTGTTATCTGAACCCATTCTTCTTTTCGATTGCCCGCTGTGAATTTACCCGCTGTGAATTCAGGTGGTAGTCATGATGCCTGGTATTGCGCTTCAGAGTTTTGCATGAGGCCTGCTTACCATTTGACTGGTTTCCCTCACCATAAAGGTGAGCCTTCTCCGTCTTCAGAGGTAATGCTGAACCCCTGATAACCTGAGGAAATATTATCCAATGGGACACACATTTGTATGGATGAGTTACTGATAAGCTTTTACCAACATAAAACCCCACACTATAGTACCATATCTACTGAGTTCTACTGTAGTATGGTGTCAAATATGATTGGTTATAGGGAAGTCATCAGAGCTGACTCATGCCACTGAAGCGGACATGGTCAAACTAAAACTAAATTGGATTCAATTATGTTAACGTGAATAATGAAAATAGCATACTTTATCATAAATCTGATTATCTTTTATCATAATTCTGATTATATAATTATCATAAATCTGATTCTGCAGAATGGCTTCAAGTGTCACCTTACATCCGAGTCCCACCAGAGACAGCTGTTGTTGTTTGCAGAGAGTCCAGACAAACACATTGATGAGTTTTCCCAGTAAGTTCTGGTTAGAGAAATGTAAATATCAATATGATATAAGGATAAAGCATGAATAAAGAAAGTGGACTAGAGAGGGAAGAGTAAATAAGATAAATAACAAATGAGAATCTTCTTCGAACGCTCCATATCGACCACTTGTTAACCACTCTGTGTGATTTCGACTGCACGTTGTGACAATTATGCGCCTACAAGTAGGCCAGCACATCTGATTTCTGCGATACTTTTATTTACTAGGTGGCTTCCTAGGTCCTACATCAGTCGCCTCTACGACATGCCTTGTAGGTTGCAGTGGTACTATTCTTTGCTTCCTTTGCGGGCTCCGACACCACACGGTAAAATGAGAATAAACAGATAAAGGTCTGAATAAGAATATGTATTGTAATGGAAAAATAAATGAAAAATAAACATGAATACTAGTGTGTTCAGTAGGGAAGGTACAGGAACGCTAAAGTTTTAAACTAAAATGAAAATAATGGGTATAATCATGAATGTTAAAGAAATGTGCATCTGCATAAGAGACTTTGTCTTCTATACGAATGATAAATAATATATAGACGAGATATATAAAGGAAGCAACAGGGAGAAAAAATGCAAGTCAAAAACATAATGCCAGTGCATGGACAAATTACTGTGAAACAGATGTTACAGTGATTCCTGTTGATTAGTGACTGCTCCTTGTTTTGCAAATTTCTGGGAAAAAAGTCCTTAATCTAATAACACAATAATGTCTTCTTTATAAAGACTACTTTATCAATTGTCTATCAAGACTAATAGAATGTCATCATCATCATATATATTATCTATTATTAATTATTTTACATTAAATCTTAGACATAGGCCAAGTCTACTTATGTTCCAGAATGGCTCATTAATAATACTTGAAAAAAATTAATATCTAAAACATGTATATAATTTGCAACATATAAATTTCAAACTAAATAGGTGAATGATAAACGGTTTGTATATTTCAGTTTGTATTATCGAGTTCCTTATTTTGAGCTGAATTTCTGAATCCATTTAACAGATAAACACTTTTTCACCATGTAACAGGAATTTTGAGACCGAATACCTGGAACTGCTGCGTCGTAGATTTGGTACCAAGCGTGTTCATGCCAATCTTGTATATCAGGAGTACATCTCCTACAGAGAACATGTCCACATGAACTCTACACAGTGGGAGACTCTCACAGATTTTGTGAAGTATCTGGGAACGGAAGGTATAATAGTTGATGTTATTATTTTCTTTATAATGCAATTGGTCACAAGAGATTTTTCACTCTATATCTTTATTAATTGAATATTGTGTGACAGTGGTCCTATTTTTTGCTGCACGATTTATGATCCCATAATTCATACTGGGAAGATACAGATACTTGGTCCCAACTACATCTGTGACAGTCTAGACCACTGGTTCTCAAAGTGGGCAGTACTGCCTCCCCAGTGAGCGATGAAGCCTTCTAGGGGTGGCGATAGTGGGTTCAGAAGCATTTGGAGGTGATCTATGGTCGGTGGCTCATAGAAGAAATGAATAACATATATATTAAAAATAAATTATTATCGTGATTTTGCGATTGAATAACTGTGTTTCATATGAAGCACATATTGACCACTACTTTTTCCAATACTTTAACTGCATAAGCAGTAAGGTATCATTAGTTGCTATTTACATCAAAATATCAACTGTGTGAACGAGGGAAACTGTTATAATGGGGATGGGGAGAGGGACGTTACAAAATTTATGTTTTTGCAAAGTGGGCGGTGGTCCATATTTCATGCATTATTCCCTACACTATTAGTTTTAAATCAAATGCTTTCTCCACATTGAAGGTTAGTTGTTATCTCATTTTCTGTCTCTTTTTTCCTCCAGCTTATAGTGCCATCTTCCTCTTACTTTGAACCGTTCTTTTCATGATAGTTTTCATCAAGTCTCTTTATATATTCAAAATATTTGGATTATTGTTTTCCTTCCTTTTGTTTGCTTGAAATATTGTCTATACATTCAATGTTGTCTCTTGTATAAACTTCGCTGTCTTTTGTAGCTCACACAGAGGTCTATGTAGTTTTCTGTCGAGTGTTGTTTCGTTAGGCCAGTGAGTTTGCCTCAGTGTATCATAATCAGGGCAATCTTGAAGTATGTGCTCTCCAGTCTGATGTGCCTGTACACATGACTGAATTGCTAATCTTGAATTTTGTATAAATGTGACTGCGGAGTCTATGGTGTCCTGTTCTAAGTCGAAGAATAACAACTTGTTCTAATCTACTCATATTATAGTAGTCGTCTTGTGTTGGTATGTGTGGCTTTCTGGTTGATTTAATCATCCTTTTCTTTTGGTGGTAACTGGCACATCCAGTTGCTCTTCTGCAGCACCTTCCTTGCCAGTCGGTCTGCTGTTTCATTTCCTGGTATTCCACAGTGAGACGGTTTCCACTGCAAGACGACATTGCGCTGCTTGGACAGCTTAGACAGTAGGGTCTGTAGACATGGCAATTATCTGGACTGGTGTGGTTGGAGTGCTGATTTTGCATCTGTCGGATTATTGTTTTTATATCAATATTTCTCTCTCTCCACCTTTAATTTTTCCAGCACAGATTTGTATATGTTTGTTATTGTGAAATACATCTCAATCTTGTATATATGCACATTTCCTCAATATATTATCACCAGTTGTGCAACAGTTACTTTAGATGGAACAGATGCAAATGTAATAGATATTTTTCTTCATGTATGCTTTGATAATGACAGTGATTAAAAGTTAAACATAGTTTTTTCACTAGAGTTTAGGAAGTACATGTTTTTCTCTAGTTCAATAATTTGAGATGCTGCACTGTTCAGAACCTGCTGTTCTATATTCCTGTTCTTACTGTATGAGATGCTGCACTGTTCAGAACCTGCTGTTCTATGTTCCTGTTCTTACTGTATGAGATGCTGCACTGTTCAGAACCTGCTGTTCTATATTCCTGTTCTTACTGTATGAGATGCTGCACTGTTCAGAACCTGCTGTTCTATGTTCCTGTTCTTACTGTATGAGATGCTGCACTGTTCAGAACCTGCTGTTCTATATTCCTGTTCTTACTGTATGAGATGCTGCACTGTTCAGAACCTGCTGTTCTATATTCCTGTTCTTACAGTATATCAAATTCCTACAAAATATTTTCACTATCTTTAAAATTACATTGGTGACCCTTGCCGGTTTTATGGAGTTTGTGCTCTGCCGTTGAGATCTTCCTGTGTAAGACACAGATCGGAGCACACATGGCTACTCACCACAGTGCAATGATGATGGTCTAGTCAATTATTCAATCGGTCAATCAATTGAATATTGTTTAAAAAACATTGAATTTTTTGTGAGCATCTTAGCAATATTTCATTTGCTTTGTTTGTGCATTTTTATTTCTTTGAAATTATTATGCATTGAATTATCACTACTTTTACATTTATGTTGCTCCAATTTTCTCTACACAGGAAAATGTGTAGTAGACTACACAGAGAAAGGATGGTTCATAACATACATAGACAGGGATCCGGAAACTATCCGTAGACAGGAAGCAGTTAAAGCTAAAGAAAAGATGGATGCAACCGATGATGAGCAGATAGCTAAGTTCATTGAGCGTCAGATTGTGAGAGCAAAAGAGGCAGGATCCAGTAAAGAAGAGACAGAGTTCACAGAACTGAAGAGAGATGATGAAGGAGAGAAAGTTGCTTTTAGTTTAGGGGCCACAAAGAAAGCAGAGACTCTTTTTAAAGTTCCAGAGTAAGTAGAGCTGTTGAGAATTTGTTCTTATTGACTTATGCCTTTCTTGTACTTGAAGTTGTATAGTGACTTGATTGTTTTAGTCTGTCTGTTGTAATGTAGAGTTTATGTTACAGATAAGAGTGATTGTATATAGTTGTAACCGCCCATATGGTGTCGGGGTCTGCAAGGAAAGCAAAGAATAGTACCATTGCGACCTACAAGGCATGTAGTAAGAGGCGACTGATGTAGAACCTAGGAAGCTACCCTAGTAAATAAAAAGCATCGTAGAAATTGGATGTGTTGGCCTACTTGCAGGCCCGTTACTGGCGCAACATATAATCGCTCTTAGGCTCAAATCACATACAAATCCCACAGAGTGGTTAACAAGTGATTGATATGGAGCGTTCGAAGACAATGATATAATTGTAATGTAAAGATTACATTACAATGGAGAGTAAATGTAAATATTTTTATACTATAAAGTGTATGTTACAATAGAGAGTAAATAAATGTTTGTATTTGTAGTGTAGAGTTTAATGTTACAGTATCTAATATTAATTTACTTCTAATCTGGAACCAGCATGACAGCATCTAAGAATCTTCTAGCACCTGCAGCCACAATCAAATCTAAAGAATTTACCAAACAGAAAGAAGCAAAAACAGAAAAGAGGAAAGCAAAAACTGCATTAGATGAAATTAAAGAGGTTAGTATTATGCTGTTAGTTAATGTAATGTTTTTACTGATGGTTATTTCTGAATGTCTGAAAGGATTGAAATAATTATATTCTTCCCTAAAACGTTCTGGAATTAGAATCGCTAGTGGTGGGGCCGGGGCTCGTAAGGAAGCAAAGAATAGTGCCACTGCGACCTAAAAGACTTGTTGTAAGAGGCGACTGAGGTAGAGGCCTAGGGAAGCTCAATCAATCAAGTGCCGTGCCTGCCGGCGTAGGCGATCATGTCTCTCCACAGCTCTCTTTGCTTGGTGCATGTAATCAGTTCTGACGTCAATATTTTGTCGAACCATGATGTCAGGCCATCCAGCATCTTCTCCCTCTGTCTTCCACGATCTCTCCTTCCTGAATTTTACCTGTAGTCACCAAATGTTCTAAACCTTCTCTCGCATTATATGCCCGAAGAACCTTGATTGTCGGATTCTTATTCTTTTGATATGGTTCTTGTGTGCAGGCCTGATTTAAAACCTCCACATTTGTTTTCTTTGCTGTCCATGGAATTTTCAACATTCTTCTGTAAAACCACATCTCTGTGGCTTCCAATGATCGTATTGTTTGTTCATTGTCCATGATTCGCTGTCATACATAAGTATTGGTTCAATATAGCACTGGAGTACTGCTTGCAATGTCATTTTATTAGTGAGTTCATGCATATTGTGTTCTTCATTTTCATAAAAGCTGCTTTCGTTTGAGCTATTCTTCAGAGGTACTTGTAGTTTACATTATCAAGTATTGACCTGACTGGTGACTGATAGTCAAAGGAATGGATTAGGAACATACATAGCAACCACTGAGCCATGGGAATCATCAGTATGCACAATTTTTGGCTTTCTGTTACATGAGGCTGAACATGTGTGTATCTTCCTAGAGTGCTGCCAAGCCAGTTATAATAATCTAATATCATGAAGACATAGTCAGATGTTGTTAGTGGCAAACGCAAGCAATTAATGAGCTCTGAGGATGTTCTCCTTGTCTGAAGCACTTCTCTAGAGACAACTGTTTAGTGTGGATCATCACTGCAGATTGATTTTATAGGCACCACTTATACATTCAGTAGTTTGCCATTGTTTTCTGAATGGGTCTATTTTTACAATTCATAAAATTCCACGGGAACAAATTTGCTTCCAAACTGCCCGCTGCAGAGTTTGAACCAGGTACTCTTGGGTTGTGATCAAGCTCACTACTGCTAAGTCACAGACCCCCGCATACAGTAGTTACATTTTTTAAAGAATATTTTTGTAAGAAAAATGTAATTTATTTACACTAATCTCTTTCTCTCTTTAGCCTGTTACGCCCTTGGCGTTTAGGGCAGCAACAAACGTACACCATTCTTCCCTGTTCATGGCCTTCCTCTGTATTGTGTTCCAGCTATGATTCATTTCCTTCAGCTCTTGCTCTATCGTTCTCCTCCAGGTCGCCTTGGGTCTTCCACGCTTTCGCCTACCCTCTGGAGTCCATCTCAGTGCAGTTTTCGTGTCGGAGCCAGTCTCCATGCGCATCACATGTCCAATCCATCTCCAGCTTCGGATGATAGTGCCCATATTCTCTTGTTGGCATCGTGCAAGCAATTCTTGATTCGAGATAGTAGTCTGCCAGTACACGCGTAAGATTTTTCGCAGACAAGTTGTATGAAAGGCGGAGAGTCTGGACATATCCTGTTCTGTCATTCTCCAATTTACACTAATACTGCACTGTAAAATAACAGGCTGAAGAAATGAAAAGAGAGAAGCTGAACCGTAAGGACCACTGGTTATGTCCAAATATTGTTGTTAAAGTGATACACAAGAAGCTTGGGACGAAGTACTACAAAAAGAAAGCTGTTGTTGAGGTAAGAGAATAATACATTTTTTACAAACTTATAATGTAGTATTTTAGGAATGTAGGGTTTTAACTTTAGCAGACATTAAGACAATCAACGACAGGGACAGGTTACAGGGTAAATACAGGATCAGACTGCTGTATCTTCAGTTGAACTGTCTAATCTAATGATGACGGCAGTTTACAGGGAAGAGACATGGTCAAACATCTGAATTAACAATATTCATACTGTATAAAATTATAATACAATAGAGAGACATGATCATGCATGTTATCTTCAGTAATTAAGCTGCCTATCCTGATGATGATGACAATAGAGTAGGAAGATGTGATTAGGTCTCTTTATCATGAGTCTTCAGACTGTCTAACCTGATGATAGTTACAGCATGCAGGGAAGACGCATGATCAGCCGTATTCATCTCCATTATCCTTCTTTTGCAATCATCCCTCATTTTAGACAGATTGCAGATTCCCTGATACAGTCTGCTGTCTTTTTCATGTTTTGAGTTCAACCATAAAGTTACTCTTTGAAAATGTTTCTTTGTGTATTCTTTTCCTGATTTCTGCCTGCAGTGACCAGTTTTATATGTGAATTCATAGTGATAGAAACTTGGGATGCCTATCTTGAATATGGTGTGCAAGTGGTGTCTCAGTTTATTGTAGCACGTTCTGGGGTGAAGTATGACTACCTGCTTTCTGGATGTTGATAATATACATTCTCTACTTTATGTTTTGGGCGATTTTATTTCCATTTTTCATTGTATTGCTCTTTGGTGGTAGTTTTAACTTTCTCACAGATGATCAGATTTTCTTTTGACAATTTTATTCCTTATTTTTCCACAATATCATCAATTTCATTCCCTTTAATATTGCAAGGTGATGGTTTTCACTACTCTCTGAAAGTTATGACGTATCTGTCCTAGAATTTCTTTCAGATTATTTAGTTCAGTTTTCTTGTGATATTTCAGTGACATTATAACTAACAAAGCATTATTCAGCACCACCGATTTGCCATAAATGTAGTATTTATGTTGTTGTGTCATTTCTTATACCATATTGAGATGTATTCCATATCTGCTGTGAAATTGCTTTAGAACATTCCGGTTGCTATGGCTACTGTTAACGCTTCCCAATTTGTGTGTGTGTGTGTCTGAGGGTTACTCCCCTTGTATGTTATTAGTAACTTCTGTGGCTGAGTATTTTACATAGGCCTGTGTCCAAAGGTTTACTAGGTAATTAATATATATATATATATACACCTTATAATAATATACCTTCTTTACAGATATGAGTTTTTCCCTATTTCTTCTACTTCTTTGATGTTCAAGGTAGTGTGTATGCTCGTGAAGTAGGGTATTGACTAGTTGTATTGGTCTTGGTTTTTCCTTGTGTCATTACTGGATCTGTCTGTGCCGGTTACTTTGATTTTGTTGAGAAGTTGCTCTGGTTTATCCTCTAAAGTACATAAGGTTATTCAGCAACTTTTTGGTTTTCTTTTGCTTGATGCGTTATTTTCATGTCTCGTATATTTTCCAACAGCTAAGGTCTGACATTGTTTTCAATGCCTCTATAGAAATGGATTTCTTGGTTCCAGAGGTAATGTGTAGGGCTTGGCTTAGTGCTGTACTTATTTAGCTGAACTTATTTTGGATGCTGTGACCCCCAATCTATGATTCCATCTGCGAGTACTGGTGTTATTCTTCCTGTATATAAATAAAATAAAATTCCCCCCTCTCCCCAGCCTTTTCAGACCTTAGGGTATGAAGTGCCTGTCAATTCTTATTTCAAACACTAGTGTGCAGGTGGTAGGAGGACCAATGTCTTTCCTCACATGTGGAATGCAGAGTGTGGGATTGAATCCACAACTCTCTTGTCTGAGTCAATAGGCGAACGCTTTCACATTACCTTAGTCAGTCCCACTTTCCTGTGTATGGTCTGTTCAAAATGTTGCTGTCTAAACTTCGGCATACCAGATTTTCTATCTCTGTTCTCAGCCTTGTCATATCTGCTTTGCCAGTGTAATTCTGCAATTCATTCTAATGGTCAGGTACATTTTGTTGTTTTTTAGAATGTTTATGTGAACTTTGATTTTTATTGTCTTTATTTTGTTGGATAAGTTGAATATTGCGCATGTGGTCTTTTCCTCTTGCTGATTCCATTCTGTTATCTAATTTTGAGTGCTTCTTGCATTCTGAAATCTGCAATTGTTTTTGACTCTTTCCTTGCCCACAGTGTCAAGTTATTGATGTTTATTGTAGTTTGTACTCTGGTAGAGCTGTTCTCTACAGTATCATTTATAGAATGAATTAGAGGTATGAAAGTATGACCTGACGCTGTGAGGCAAACAGGATTCGAGAAAGAAAGACTCTTCCTGTGTAACACTGTGTTCTAATATTGCCTCCTTGCTAGTTTCCCTTGTACTTGCACTCTTGACTGTTTTCCATATTAACTTCCATATTTGTTTTCCAATAACTAGGAGGTGAAGGACTTATATACAGGTATAATAAAGATGCTAGATTCTG
This sequence comes from Arion vulgaris, assembly GCA_020796225.1. Taxonomy (NCBI): domain Eukaryota; kingdom Metazoa; phylum Mollusca; class Gastropoda; order Stylommatophora; family Arionidae; genus Arion; species Arion vulgaris. The sequence goes on along the minus strand of CM036765.1, from coordinate 26,544,588 downwards.
GTGATAAACTCAAAGTGGACCAGACCCATGTAGAGACAGTCATACCTGGCATAGGTAATCACTATCTCTCTCTCTCTCTCTCTCTCTCTCTCTCTCTCTCACTCACACATACTACCCTTAACATTTGTTATATAGTTACCATTATTACTCTCTCATCTATTTCCTTCTTTGTTTATTAATGCTTTGTCAAAGAAGTGTTGAGTGAGGAAAGAAGGGTAGCATCACATGGATAGTGACATCCATATTCCGGACGCGGATAGTCATGATCCTATTTAGTCCTCATCTCTCCATCAAACTCATGTATTGCTCCTCGTTCCATAATCTGGACAACAGTATTGACTGACTGGCTAAGCTTCATGAGTGCAAGTAGGATCAATCTCACAGGTGGATTTCTCTCACTTTATACTGCCCCCTCTAGCAAATGAGACTTAGCCCTCACAACAATAGTATCTTTCATACTCATGGAGTAAGGTGACTCTACTGACATGTCCAACTGAACAATTACACATGTACGAACACAAATGAATTCCACATTTGGCATTGCGGAAGCACTTGCAAAGGCCTAAGTGACCTAGGATGTGACGATCCTCTACCTCTCAGATTTTGGTACCAAATGCTGCTAGGAAAGACATCTAACTGACAAGTACCAGTAAACAGTATGTAGTTTGGAATGGGTAGCAGAGAACTGACCTTGACATTCAGAAAAAACAATGAGCAGACCTGACATAAGGTTATGCATACAGATGGAACAAAGAAGAACAAATTAAGAACTTGGCTACGCCCCTCAAGGATGTGATTGAACTCTTGTGGGCTTAGTCCTGAGTCTCAGATGAAACGTGTTAACAATCAAAACACAATCCGTCTGCATGATCACACTTAAGGTCAAACCACCACTGCTGAATTTCTGGTAAAACAAAGACTAAGGCAAACAACGGCAGACAGAGAATTGTATCCAGGCAGAGTTGATAAACCTGGAAAAGCATTTCACCTACGGAAGGAAACATCTAGAGAAGAAACCTCAACAACTGATCAGAAAATATTGGTCCAAGTATCATGTAATAAGAATTCGAACATTTCTATTTTATACTCTGTATTATGCTTTGTCATGTAATTGTGTATCAAACTCAAGAAGATATGGTTGGCTTAGTTGCAGACAATTTTCATTGTTTAGTTGACACCTATAACAACCCTTGCTCCCCAACAAAGAGTGTTTTATTAGTGGTTATTTTTGTGAGAATGCAGAATAAAGAAGAATTCTTCCAATATTCTTTGCTGTACAATCCTTATATAATGCTAAATATTTTAGTATATGTTTTCAGCATTTCTGGAAGGACAAGCAAAGGGTAAATGCTGTAGAAGAGATACATAAAGATGCAAAAACTTAAACTAATTTACAAACATTTTTTTGTTAGATTCCTGCTTTATAAAATAGAAAGTTCTGGTGAATGATAATGATCGTGCCAATAGCCGTAGTTAGTAATCTATCTATATCCTCTTTGTGTCCCATATGATGCATAATGCTTTCACAAGAGATTTCTGTTACTGCTGTCCTGCCGCCTTTCTACCAATTGTTTCCCATGTCAGGTCACAATCTTTCAACTCTCTTTCCACAGTTCTTATCCATGTTTCCTTTGCGTATCAGATTTTTTACCATCTGCCGTACACCAGAGAGCTGTTTTAACCCATGTTCCTACTAACATACAACATATATGACCAATCCACCTCCATCTTTACCGTTTAGTGATGTTCTTCGGTGATGCACAGTTTGTAATTGGTAATACCTGCCAAAAAAATTAATTGTTCTATTTTTTCTCTAGGCAAGACTTTAATGGTTGTCAATGGAGCTTATAGAGGAGAAGAAGCAACACTAGACTCGATGGATGTAGATCACTTCTGCTGCACTGTGTCAATAAAACATGTATGTATATTGGATATGAAGTTTCAATTATACAATATTGCAGAGCTACTTTGTATGTTGAGAGCCACGATAGCTTAGTTGTTAGTGCATTTGCTTTGTAGACAAATGGTCCCAGAATCAAATTTTCCCACTTGGATTGGAATTTTTTGAAATTGTAATTGCTCTCAGATCGACCCAGCCTTAATTGGGTACCAGAAAATACTGGGAATCAAAGGTGACTGGCATGATGTTGACCATATCATCCATCACGTGCCATTGGTGATGGAAAACTATGGGTCTAACATCATATTCCCCAGTATACTACATGACATGAAAATGGTATCTTTATTTGTACTTTTACTCAGCATATTTGAAATGATATACCACATGATTGGTATCAGTAATCTTGTACAGATCTCATGATAAATGCTGGCAATCCTGTGCAGGCAGATCCTTTTATAAAAATCCCACATAAAAAACATACTTTGGTGCAGCTTAGTCTTGGCTAGATTGTTATTCTATCACTACATGTCGTTGAATGTTTAGTTCATGTTAGGATTAACACCCTGACTTGGACCTTGCTTCATGTTAGGATTAGTTCAAGTCTCCTTATCAACATCCTAGCAGATAGGACAAACCCATGAGTGTTCCATCCTCCAATGCAGCAGCCATCTTAATGTTTCCACACTCACTGTGTCTTGTGGAGTTGGTTAGCATATCGTTTCTCACTAGCCCTCATGCACTACCCACAAGTTGGTCTGCAGTTAACCAGCATTTCAATCAGGTGGCTCAATGTCTCTGATTCCATTTCCATATATAGGAAGCAGATGACATTTATGATGTATATATTTTTCCAGCATTTAATGGATGCAACTCCTGCTAATTTATCTGTCCTTTCATTTCTGTTCACTCTTGCAAGTCCAGGTATGCAAAGCCAAGACATTTTCTTGAGACACTAATTCAGTGCAAAGCTTGCTGCATCGATCCTCCTAAACATACTCATTGAGTCTGTAACTATCATAGAGCATGTCACTTTTTTCCTGCCAAACATGAAACCGTCACAGAGACAGCAGCTATCTCCATTTAGTTATCAGTTATATGAAGACTATTATCATAGCACTCTAGACATGTCCATAGATGCTTCGATATCCACCTCAACAAATCCAGCAGCATGCAGCGGCCCAACACACCGTTTCGATGTTGATTCATGAATCTTTTCGCATATTTGGTATGTCGTTCATTTTCTCTATTGTCATGCTTGAAATGGCAGAGTTTCATCATTTACTACACTTGCACTTTACAAGCCCATTCAGATTATACTCTCCGAATCACAGAACCATCCATATAGATGGCATAGTCATGGATAAAACAAGAACTTCAACGTTACTTCATCTCCTCATGTTGATATCCTGAAAACAGATAAGTCTTGACTAATGAATCAAGAATGAACATGATCTCCAACTTGGGGATGCATGTTAAAGACATATGCCTGCCGCTGTAAGGCATTCAATTGTTTTATTTCATGTGCTTCTTCAAGGTTGTAAGAGAGTCGCTTGGAATTAATATGCAGTAAATGAGATGAGTATTCTTGGTCAGCAAACTAGAACTGACCCAGACCCTGCTCTACCTGGTGGTCCTAGTAGCAGGTTACATCACTGCAGTCTGGCTAAACGAGAAGGGAAAAGCAAACCAGGGTCCCAAAATATTCAGTGAACAATGTGTTGTTCAGAAAAATAGATATTACACTACTATAAACTGGACATAATACAACAAATATGCTGCTTAGTACTAGTGAACATGAGAGAGTTGGGTGTATCTAATTTATGATATTCTGTGTATCATTTCATATCTGATAAAACTAGTGTAGTTCTATCTATATTCTCTTCATGTCATGTTTGACACATAAGGCTTCCACAAGAGATTTCCATTGTTGCTGTTCTGCCTTCTTTCTACTAATTGTTTCACATGTCAAATCACAATCTTTCAACTCTCTTTCCACATTTCTTCTTCATGTTTCCTTTGGACACTCAGGCCTTTTTTTCAATCTGCCATCTGTCAGAGAGTTGTCCTAGTTAATGCACAACCCCCTACCACAGTGAACAATTGAGATACAATCCTAAAACAGGTCCATATTTGTCTTTTAATGATGGTCTCAAAGATGCACAGTTTGTTTAAAGTTTTTATTTGATTGTATTGCAGGAAATTGAATTTTTTACTTAACCACCACCTTTCTTAGAACCCACTTAGCTCTGAGAAAATATTTTATCAGAGTTATATTAAAAGAAAGTTATTTAGCATCAAGGTCTATAAGATTATTGACATCTTCAACTCTGTTATTCTTACTTATTATCTTATGCAGAATACTAAACCTTTCATTTGCTGATATAATATGTAGGCATGGCAGAATATTACTGTAATGTAGTGTCCAAATTGAAACAATAGCTGAATATCAATCAATTAAAACTATTCTTCGTTTCTAATGATCATCTAACACTTCGATATCCTATCAGAATAATCACATTCTCAGTCTAATTATCTTCAGATTATTCTTTATTCTACATAGTTCTAGGCATTTATCATTCTTATTGTGATCTATAAACAGCCAAACATCAGAACGTAATGTACGTGCACCAACATTCAGCACCTATTGGAGCACAGTTGCTTATCCTTGGGTGAGGTGTTCGATTTCAGCCAGTGTTTGTTTGCGGTACGCTTTCCAATAGCCTTAGGCTGTCCCCAGCCGAATCCACAAGGCAGCGGGTTGCCATTTTCTTTCAGAGCAGCGACCCTTAGACGGCCTGCCCTCCGGGGCTAATGAGCGCCATCTACTCAGCAAAACCGGTCGTTTTAATGAAAACCTTGGTTTGCCACCCGTTCAGGTTTGTTTACGGTTTGCTCCGCTATCCTTTGATTATCCCTAATCAATCTACAAGGCAGCAGTAGTTCCCTGAGAGCGGAAACGCGCACTGGCTTTACCTCTGCTGAGCTTTTCAGTTGTTCTGCTCATGTGGGTGGGACGCACACCCTCTTGCCTGCCATGCTCGCCGCTGCAGTGCTTGCCTCGGTTTCCCCGCTTGCCGTGCCTGCCTGTCCCTCGATGGGGCCCACTATGGCTTTACCAGTGTGCGAACACGCTCTGCCCTGGTGTCCACCTCACCATTTCCGTCAATTCCCACTGGGCTGTCGGACTTCGAGGGGGCAAAACCGAGTTCGCCCCATGATGCCCACGTGCAACTCAACTCGACTCCCGGCATATTCATCGGCTCTAGAGTGGTGGCTAAAGAGAGCATGCTTGGGCTCCGAATTTCACCACACGTGGGTCAACGTCCCTTTGATAGTTTTGATTCGTGCCCACATCTCTGTGATGGGGGCTAGACTTTTGACCTATGTGGACCGACGCGCGGCCCAACTCATCACCCGGCATACTTATCGGCTCTAGAGTGGTGGCTAAAGAGAGTATGTTTGGGCTCCGAATTTCACCACACGCGGGTCAACGTCCCTTTTGATGGTTTTGAATCGTGCCCCCATCTCTGTAGACTTTTGACCTATGTGGACCAACGTGCTGCCCAACTCATCACTCGGCATACTCCTCGGCTCAGGAGTAGTGCATCAAGAGAGAGATGCGCAGGCTCGAGTTCCCCGCGAGTACCACATGTATCGTTCTAGCTTTTCCCATCATCCGGAGAGGTGAGCATTAATAGTCACTCTGGGAGTTCGCTCGTCTGTGTTGCGAGCGGATCCCATCAAGCATAACTACCTTTGCATCTCTACTTGCCCCAGAGTAGCTCTCCCATGACACCTGCCCTCTTAGCCAGACCGAAACTACTGTCTGTTACCAGGGTCACCACGAGGAGGTGAGAGCAGGGGATTAGGAAGATGGCCATCTCCCTAATCCTGGCGCACCGCTTCCTTGCGCCTTTGACCCCAGATTCATTCAAAACAAGTTCAACATCTTGCTCTGTTGTTATACTTTTAGAGTGACCATTTCTGAAATTTTCAGAACATCTTTTCAACATGAAAATACTTAACTAATTACCTTATCAGTACCCAAAAATAAAAATCACACAACAGCATCTGACATCTTGCTAAGCTAGGCAGAACACATGGGTTGTGTTTGACGTCCTATTTGTACACAATTTATTATCAAATACCAAAAACTAATGATAAAATACTCTCATACCGATATTTCGGGAGTTCGGGATATGCAATGTTTGCAATCAATCCTGAAATACCCGGGTTCTAAGGGTTAAACATTTATTTTGGAATAGTGTAGTTAGTCATACTGTATTGACAATTATGTATGAATATAACTAGTATTATGTTGTTGTTTGAGATTTTGAAATAGTATGTCATTTTTTTAAAACAGGGTTTGCTGAAGGGTAGAGTGGTTGATGGTGTTCAGTATGAAGATATCAGCAAACTTCACATGGACAACTGATTGCCTCTCCTGGTATACAAGATGTTCAATTTTACTGTTCATTCTGGATTCAGATACACTTAACAAGACTTTTAAAAGTGAGATAAATCAGTATACAGTGAAACAAGTCATGTGGCTTTGTGTATCGGTTAACCAGGTATAAACTTGTGACCATATATACACTTTCCGATTCTGTCAACGTTTGCTGTTAGGCAACATCGGAAGATGGTTTTATTTCTGAGCTGTGTTACAATGAAAGTTGAGTGGCCATGTTTTTTTTGCAAGAATTCTGCAGTGTCGTCTATCTGCCTTGCAGGAGAAATTGTGCATCCACGAGGACCTGCTGACAATTAGATTCATGTAGGCAGCTCATCTCTCTGCTTAGACCTCTGAGCATAGAAGAACATGACTTGGAGCAAGTGAATGTGTTGGACTGTAAAGTAAATATCTAGCAGCTTTGCTGTAAACTGTTAATACCCTATTGAAGGTGTCCAATGAAGAAGAATGAGAAAAATAAAAGATACTGCAGCAGTGCTACATGTTAATATTACTTTATTTTTGTATAGTGGATCAGATGTGAAATTGTGTGGTATTATTTGATTCTCACTCTTATTTAAGTAGTAGCATGTCCTTGCAAGTTCTACCGCCTCCTCCAGCATCATGTTCAAGATTTCTTGAATGTCCTGCTCCAACCTTTGTCTTGGTCATCCCCTGCCTCGTACTCCAGGAACCATGCCTTCCATTACCATTCTCTCCAAACCACTGTGATGTTTAGCGTGGCCAAAATATTTCATCTTCCTGGACATGATGTTATTTATGCGTTAAGTTTGCTTGATGTGCAGGTCTTGTAGGATGTCACTCTTATTACTTTACTTATATAGTGAATTACACAAATATTAGTTACCACTGACCCTAGATTCTATGCCGGGGAATCAGGCACACATCACAGGAGGATAAAGATTAATGTATTTCACATGAAAACCGTGACATATCCTTTACAGGACTTAGCCATCAACCACAGTAAATGTCGTCAATTTTCCAGAACTTAGCCATTAACCACAGTAAATGAATCGTCAATTTTCCAGGACTTAGCCATTAACCACAGTAAATGAATTGTCAATTTTCCAGGACTTAGCCATTAACCACAGTAAATGAATCGTCAATTTTCCAGGCACCACTTATACGTTCAGTAGTTTGCCATTGCTTTCTGAAAGGTAAGGTTTGTTTTTAGCATTTATAAAATTCCACGCGAACAAATTTGCTTCCAAACTGCCCCTGCAGAGTTTGAACCAGGTAAACTTGGGTTAGGATTGGGCTCACTACCGCTTAAGCTACAGACACCCACATTAAATGTATATGGTTGCAAATTAAAGCATGTTAAAGTCTCCAGTCTACTCATCTGAAAATTGATCTCTGACTTTCTAAGATATGAGATATTGGTTAAATGGTTACTGAACTAATGTCATAACACTCTGGTCAGACCCATAGGTGCTCGGTCTCCCCCAACAGAGGTTGAAGGGTGCACATAATGATGGTTCCTGTGGCTTGCTAGTTAAACACACTCCTCTCTGCCATTCAATCATCCAGCTCTACTTGTACACTGTGCAATTTCAAACTCCTTAAAACGTTGGATTGATTCAATGTCAATTTTAGTGTCCTCATACACCAGTAGGTCGCCAAGACACTGAAAAACACCTACAGTATCCATCCTAAACTACTCAACAATTGATGCTTTCAATGCAAGCCTGTCCACTCTCTCTTTGCTGCGAACACGCACATGCCCAGGACAGTAGATCAACATGAGTCTATGGAGGTTGGAAACCTCTATAGTCGACATCTACTCATATCGCAATCTGCCATTCTAGATCTCAGATATGGGAAAATTTGGAATTGCATTTGAAACTATAGTGGAACTACTCTGAAGCTTACAGTTTCAGCAAGCTGGAAGGAACTGAGTACCTAATGGAGTATACTGAGCATAGTTACATATATGTTCGAACAAACATCTATACCATTAAATTATCAAAGTTCTTGAGATTTTATTAATGAACATTACATTTATTTGCCAGAGTTCACTTTTCTTGATCGAAGTCCAAAGTTTTGATTATTTTCTTCTTCTTCTTTGTGTTCGTTCTTTACTACCAATTTTAATCACTCTTTGTGATATGTTTGATCTTTGTCAAGAACGTGTATACGTTGCACATTGGTTTGGTAGGCCCCTAAACGTATAGACTTCTACACGTTTAGGACATGTGCATCCGATTTCAGCCAAACCTCCTTAGTCGCCTCTGTCGACATGCGTGGCAGGTAACAGTGGCTCTATTCTTTACACCCCAAATTTGGGCCCGGTAACCACTCAGTCGATTATTTTCTTAACTAAAACCAGAAATTTCAGGGTTGTATATATATATATTTTTCCTATATTTTAGTGTGACAGACATTTTCTTTTTAGGTATCTGTATTTTGTCCTTTTCTTTTATTCATTTTCTTGATTGCATTTCTTCAAATATATGCATTTTCTTTTATTGGTAAAACTGATACAACAACCCTTGGACTCAATCTGAGGCATTGACCAAGTTTTAAAGTATGTTGATGTGTGATAGTGATGACTTTGATGTCTTGAGGTTGTGAAAGTTGGGATTCAATGAATAAGTGTGACTATCTATGTCATTTTGTGCTATGTGTTCATGAATTTAAAGTGAGAATATCTATGTCATTTTGTGCTATGTATTCATGAATTGAAAGTGAGAATATCTATATCATTTTGTGCTATGCATTCATGAATTTGAAGAAGTTAAAATATAATTTGAGATGTAAATAATAAACAAAATGTACAAATAACGAGATATCAACATTTGTTGAACAATTTATTTGTCATGTCTCATGTAATTTATAAGATAAATACGAATTGGAAGAATTCCCTGGGAAACTCTAATACTAGTGGATTTAATACATTTGAAATTAAGTGGGCGAAGGATGGACTTCATTGCACAGAGTTTTCCTATATGGCTTGCTCTCTCTCTCCGCAGATATGTCACGCCTCCTTTGAAGGTGTTACACAAAGCAAGAACACAATTTCTCCAGCAACAATTCTAGGAATCTTTGGGGAAAAATTCACTTGAAAAGCAAAGAATGCAGTGGGGATGTGAACCCATGATCTTCCTATCACAAGATAAACTTCTTCATTACTTGGTCATAAAGATCCCCATGAAGAACAGAGAGAACTCGATATATAATAGTGACTGTATGAATATTCTCAAGCTGCTGCAAAACATATACGTTAAACAACAGAATAATAAATCTCAGAAAGAGGCAACACTGCAACAAAATTATGAAGCTGAAAGACGTAGCGTTCTACACCCACCATACAGTTATTGCTTCAAACAAAAGCAGTTCTGTGCAATATAGTATGTTAGAATATTAATACACACATCCTTCTGTGACTGTAAAGGTTCAACCCTGAAACATTCCATGCTCTCAGGAAACTTATTATCATCATTGAGTTATCTTACGATTTGCTTTAGAACCATTTAAAACATATATATAAAGTCAGGTAAAAATGTTACGGTTTGCTTAGTTCCAGTGTGATGTTGCAGTATGTTAACACATTGCTGCATACAGCTTGTGCAACTAATAAAAATCACAAATATTATTTAAGTGTTTGACACATTCTACATTTTCACTGAACCTCTCGCCCATGTGTTGCTGAGCTCACAAGGGGAGCAAAGAATAGTAATATTGCAACCTACAAGACATGTTGTAATAGTTGGCTGAGGTAGGGGCCTAGGGAAACTACCCTAGTAAATAAAAAGCGTAGCAGAAATTGGATGTTCTGGCCTACTTGTAGGCGAATAACTGCTACAACCTACAATCGCTCTTAGGCTCAGATCACATACAAATCACACAGAGTGGTTAGCAAGTTGTCGATATGCAGTGTTTGAAGAAGAAGAAGTTAGGGAATAACTTAATGGTGTCTTGTCCCGTCTGCCCAGCGTGTTCGTAGCGCGTTGGACTACGGAGTGACTATCCCTGGTGTGTGTGCGGGTTCAATTCCGCGGGATGGCAGAAAAAACCTCCCCAGATTTACGGTGTTCGTGGCACGAACCGAAGGGTTACGATGTCCATGGCACCGAGCCGAAAGCTCAAGTGCTTCTGGATAAAAAAAAAAAAAAAAGGTGTCTTGAACATTTCTTAATTTTGATTATATTGTATGCATATCCTTTAATTTACTACTGTGATGAAGACTGAAATACTTCTGTTTCAGGCATAACAACAGTTGGTGTGTTATCTTAATCTCCATTATATAGTCGATAACACGTCACAGGTTTACATGTGACAAAGAGCTATTTCAGTCAGTCGGTAGTCCATTCTGATATATAAGATTAATTCACATAAATCGCCAGGTGGTGGTTTCTGTAAGGAAGTAGTCAAGAAGTTTGCCTTGTTGGTCTGAAGATCGTTGGTTCGAATCCAGACGGCGTCCTTCGGTTTGCAGGTACATTTTTTTACGGCGATCTCCAGGACTGCTGCTGAAACGAGGAATTGGTTTGTCAATACTCCAGGTTAGGTGGCCAGTCCCTTTACCCAGCCAAGGGGTGGGGGAGGTGCAATGAAGGCAATCCTTTACCATTAGACTATTTATACATCATCAGCAGGGATTGTTTCACATACCTCACCAACAATCACTGTTTTACATACATCACCAACAATCACTGTTTCACGATATCACCAACAATCACATACATCACCAACAATCACTGTTTCACATACATCACCAACAATCACATACATCACCAACAATCACTGTTTCACATACATCACCAACAATCACATACATCACCAACAATCACTGTTTCACATACATCACCAACATCACATACATCACCAACAATCACTGTTTCACATACATCACCAACAATCACATACATCACCAACGATCACTGTTTCACATACATCACCAACATCACATACATCATCAACAATCACTGTTTCACATACATCACCAAGATCACATACATCATCAACAATCACTGTTTCACATACATCACCAACATCACATACATCATCAACAATCACTGTTTCACATACATCACCAACATCACATACATCATCAACAATCACTGTTTCACATACATCACCAACAATCACATACATCACCAACATCACAAACATCATCAACAATCACTGTTTCACATACATCACCAACAATCACTGTTTCACTTACATCACCAACATCACATACATCATCAACAATCACTGTTTCACATACATCATCAACAATCACTGTTTCACATACATCACCAACAATCACTGTTTCACATACATCACCAACATCACATACATCATCAACAATCCATGTTTCATATACATCACCAACAATCACTGTTTCACATACATCACCAACAACGATTGTTTTCCCCATTTAGAACTGTTTCACATTCATCACTAGCTATGACTGTTTCATGATCATCACGGATTGATTCAAACAGGTAAACTTATTTCGTGTAAATCTCCAGCAAGGATTGTCTCACATACATGGCGTACAACCGTCTTATTGTGACAAACTTCGAAAGGAGACAATAGACCGACTGCACACAAAAATTACAAATTAAGAGAAATTAGGTGTGTAAGTTATGTATCATTAGAATTTTTGTCAGAATGATTAAATCTATCAGAAAGTCACAAATACTAACACATGACAACTACAAAATATGAGCAGATTAGAACAAGTTGCAGGTAAATACTCAAATAACTACCGGGCAGAGGCAATAAGAACAGCGGCTGAAATGATCCTAGAGAGAAGAGGCACCTCTCGCAAAAAGTCGTGATATTCACCGATGCTTTATCGGTCATCACGGCACTCAAAAGTGTAGGCAAAACAGAGCTCAATGAGCTGAAAGCGACCCTCGATGCACTAGTGTACTCACTTAAACGCACCGTCATTCAGTGGATACTATCACACTGCAACATAAGCGGAAATGAACACCCCGACAAGCTAGCTAAAGAAGGCGGGCGACTACCTCAGACTGATCTCGAGATCAGTTATGAGAAAGTCAGAACAACCATCGGCTGGCACTATAAAGACAAATGGTCAAAAGACCATCCTCAGTACAACAACAGCGACGGCTACTATGGTCTGTCTCGTAGTGAACAAGTTGCTATACTCCGCCTTCGTACCGGCCACAATAAGCTCCGCACCCACATGTTTAACAAATTTAAAATTGGCACAACTAACCTGTGCCCTGCGAGAAGGCGGACATGACGGCAGAGCACATACTGCAAGATTGTCAATTGATAGCAGGCCTAAGAAAAGAAACCTGGCCCCAAATCACAGAGCTTCGCGAGAAGATGTACGGAGGAACGGGGTCCCTTAAAACCACGGTAAAATTCATGATAAAAGTTGGTTCATCAGTCTAGGCCGGATCGCGAGAGACAGAACAAGTTGTGGGGTCTGTATGACGAAGTGGTTAAGACTTTGCCTGTCGTTCTGAAAGTTGGGGATTCGAATCCGAACCGATTCACTTGTGTTATTTTTGCATGAAATCACTAGGATTGTTGGTGGAGCTGCAGAGTTTATTCTTTGTGCAACACTCTCGGCAGATAACGTGCATTTCTACCGACAGGGGCGGAGCTATATGGGGGAAACACGGTTCAATGAAGTCAATCCTTCGCTTTTAGATCCTTTTAGAAGAATTAATTCTGTAACGCAGAAGAAGAAGAAATACACCAAAAAAACCGGACGCAATTGTTGTCATCCATGATCGAAACGTGGGATTGTCGTTAGTTTTATATTTAATTATAATTTTTGCTTACTTATGTGATACTATACATATGTGTGTTTGTCTTTAAATGTCAATTTACTTAGTATCCTCCACCAAGGTAAAAGAATCAACTATCTCAAACCTGTTGTTTGCTGATGACTGTGCCCTCGCTACCAACTCTGAGGAAGAAATGCAGACTTACATGGACAAGTTCTCAATGGCCTGTGATAGGTTTGGCCTCACCATTAACACCAAAAACAGAGGTCATGTTCCAGCCTGCCCCTAGAGAACAGTATTACGATCCAGTCATCAACATTAAATACCAGCGTCTCCAGTCAACGGACAACTTTGCTTATCTTGGCAGCCTCCTATCCAGATCGGCAAACATAGATTCTGAGGTCCACAATAGGATATCCAAAGCCAGGGCTGCGTTCGGAAGGTTACGTGTCACTGTGTGGGAACGGAAGGGATAAGCATAGTCACAAAGCTGAAAGTTTACCAGGCCATAGTGCTAACAACGCTGCTGTACGCAAGCGAGACATGGACAGTGTATAGCAGACACGCAAGAAAATTAAACCATTTCCACACAAGCTGTCTACGCAGAATACTAAGAATAAACTGGCAGGACAAAATTCCAGACAGCGAAGTCCTCACAAGAGCAAAGATCCCAAGCTTCAACACCCTGTTGCAGAAGGCCCAACTGAGATGGGTCGGTCACCTTGCTCGAATGCCTGATAAACGCATCCCAAAACAGTTGATGTATGGCGAGCTTGAAGGGGGCAGACGTTTAGCTGGTGGACAGAAAACGCTTTAAAGACACTCTTAAAGTGTCTCTGAAATGCTTCGATATAGACAATACGTGCTGGGAATCCCTTGCGCAAGATCGCCAAATGTGGCGCTGTAACAACAAAAGGGGAACCCGAATAGCTGAGAATCATCGTATTGTTGAGTCACAGAGAAAACGAGCAGCGCGAAAAGACAGAGCACACAACACGCACATGTCTAACCTGATCATGTATGCCCCACCTGTGGTCGGGGATTCTGTTCTAGGATTGACTCTACAGTCACCTCCGCACACACCAGAGAGGTGCAACAGTATACGTCTGAGATTGTTGTCATCATCGCTTGCGATGGACGGCTATTATTATTTAGTATCACCACATCCTATCCACGGTTGACTCTAGATCTGGTCTGGTCTGACCACCTCAGTTTTGTATCTTTCCTAACATTGCCCTGTCATGAATAGAGAGACATTTGGAACGTTTTCTCATCATCTACACAATAAGTCTTCAACATTGACCTTACAAAACTGACCTTTTCGTCTCTGTAAACCACACAATATCATGTTTTATGAGTTCTTTACAATACACAAGATATCGGATAATGCACTGACTGAATTAACAAGCTATAAACATTGTATTATTTTCGTTGATACTTGATAGTTTTCATAGTTTTCACTTCTTTATTTGTACTTGGGAATGTAAATAATACGACTTTGTTTAGTGTCACGTGCCAACATGTAAATAAAATGTGCTCCATCTATATATATATATATATATATATATATATATATATTCATATATATTCGTAAATAGAAACATAAACCAAGAATATACTGTAAATATCTACAGTTCTTTAAACAAAAAACAGCTCTTGAGTGGATATGTTCAAGATTTGTATTTATCTGCATTAAACGAGGTGGGTAGTTTGTTTTTTTCTCTATAAAAGGATATATTTAGTGTCACGATTTCCAACAAATTTGAGGCCCTAGAAGTTGATGAAGGAAGTATTGAAGACCACTGGCATAAAGTTAAAGAAGCCTGGACTAGCACATGTGAAACTACCCTTGGAAAAAGACACACCACCACAAGGAATGGCTATCAGAATCAACGTTAGATAAGATAACAGAGAGAAGAGGCAGAAAGGCTGACCTCTGTAATAGCAGAACAAGATCAGCAAAGGCCGCAGCACAAGAAAAATACACAAAGCCAACGGGGAGGTGAAGAGAAGTATAAAAGCAGATAAAAGAAAGTATATAGATGACCTGGCAAGAGAAGCAGAAGAGGCAGCAGCAAAGGGTAACCTGAAAGATTTATACGATAACACAAGGAAACTGACAGGGAAATACCAACAAATAAATAAACCAATTAAGGACAAGGCTGGAAGATTACTCGGCAATGCTCAAGAACAGATGCAGAGGTGGGCAGAACATTTCAAAGACCTTTTAAATAGACCAGTTCCCCTAGGCCAACCGGACATAGATCCAGCTGCAAAAGATCTAACAATCGACTGTAGCAAACCAAGCAAAGCGGAAATAAAGAAGGCCATTCTCCAACTACGAAATGGTAAAGCTACAGGCCCAGATGGTATACCTGCAGAGGCCATAAAAGCAAATGCTGACATCTCAACAGACATGCTACATGGCTTGTTGGGAAAAATTTGGGAGAGGGAAGAAATACCAAAAGACTGGAGAGAGGGCTATATAGTCAAACTACCTAAAAGGGTGATCTCCAAGAATGCTCGAACTATAGAGGAATAATGCTCCTGTCTGTACCAGGCAAAATACTAAGTCGAATCATCCTAGAGAGACTCAAGGAAACTACAGATGCAGTACTAAGGGACGAACAAGCAGGATTTAGGCAAAACAGATCCTGCACAGATCAAATATCGACGCTGCGTATCATAGTGGAGCAAAGCATCGAGTGGAACTCATCCCTCTACATAAACTTTGTGGACTATGAAAAGGCATTCGATAGCCTAGACAGGGAAACACTCTGGAAACTTCTACGACACTATGGCGTCCCCAGAAGCTAACCAATTTAATAAAGAAAATGTATGAGGAGACTACGGCTAGAGTACTGCATGAAGGAAAACTGACAGAGGCCTTCGAAATAAAGACTGGTGTGCGACAGGGCTGCCTTTTATCGCCCTTCCTTTTCCTGCTGGCTATTGACTGGATAATGAGATCAACAACTGTCAGGGGAAGAAATGGAATACAATGGACCATGATGAGTCAATTGGAGGATCTGGATTTTGCAGATGATCTAGCACTCCTCTCTCACAACCACCAGCAGATGCAAGAGAAAATAACAAAACTAGAAACAGTCTCACAGCAACTAGGCCTGACTATTCATGGGAGAAAACAAAGATCATGAGATTAAATGCTGGTTCCAGAGACCAAATCTTATTGAGAGGATCACCACTAAAAGAGGTGGACACATTTACATATCTGGGAAGTGTTGTCAACATTCAAGGTGGCACAGATGAAGATGTTAAGGTTAGAATACAAAAGGCAAGATCAGCATTTGCCATTCTGAAGAACATATGGAGTTCAAGAATGATTAGGAATAAAACTAAGATAATGATATTTAACTCAAATGTCAAGTCTGTCCTTTTGTATGGAGCAGAGACATGGAGAACAACTAAAGGGAACACCAAAAAGTTGCAGACATTCATCAATAGATGCCTACGCAAGATACTACATCTGAGATGGTACGATAGGACCACAAACAGAGAACTGTGGGATAGGACAGGACAATGGCAGGTGGAACAAGAGATAATGAGCAGAAGGTGGAGATGGATAGGACACACACTGAGGAAACCCTTGACAGCATCGTGAGACAGGCTCTCCGATGGAACCCCAGGGCAATAGAAGTAAGGGAAGACCCAGAAACACCTGGAGACGGGAGTTAGAGATGGAATGCAAGAGGACGGGGAGAGAGTGGCGAGATCTGGAAAGGATGGCCTTGGATAGGCGGGCTTGGAAGGCCTTGGTTGCGGACCTATGCTTCCTAGGGGCGAAGGGTGAAGAGAGATGATCGAAACGTGGGATTGTCGTTAGTTTTATATTTAATTATAATTTTTGCTTACTTATGTGATACTATACATATGTGTGTTTGTCTTTAAATGTCAATTTACTTAGTATCCTCCACCAAGGTAAAAGAATCAACTATCTCAAACCTGTTGTTTGCTGATGACTGTGCCCTCGCTACCAACTCTGAGGAAGAAATGCAGACTTACATGGACAAGTTCTCAATGGCCTGTGATAGGTTTGGCCTCACCATTAACACCAAAAACAGAGGTCATGTTCCAGCCCGCCCTAGAGAACAGTATTACGATCCAGTCATCAACATTAAATACCAGCGTCTCCAGTCAACGGACAACTTTGCTTATCTTGGCAGCCTCTTATCCAGATCGGCAAACATAGATTCTGAGGTCCACAATAGGATATCCAAAGCCAGTGCTGCGTTCGGAAGGTTACGTGTCACTGTGTGGGAACGGAAGGGGATAAGCATAGTCACAAAGCTGAAAGTTTACCAGGCCATAGTGCTAACAACGCTGCTGTACGCAAGCGAGACATGGACAGTGTATAGCAGACACGCAAGAAAATTAAACCATTTCCACACAAGCTGTCTACGCAGAATACTAAGAATAAACTGGCAGGACAAAATTCCAGACAGCGAAGTCCTCACAAGAGCAAAGATCCCAAGCTTCAACACCCTGTTGCAGAAGGCCCAACTGAGATGGGTCGGTCACGTTGCTCGAATGCCTGATAAACGCATCCCAAACAGTTGATGTATGGCGAGCTTGAAGGGGGCAGACGTTTAGCTGGTGGACAGAAAACGCTTTAAAGACACTCTTAAAGTGTCTCTGAAATGCTTCGATATAGACAATACGTGCTGGGAATCCTTGCGCAAGATCGCCAAATGTGGCGCTGTAACAACAAAAGAGGAACCCGAATAGCTGAGAATCATCGTATTGTTGAGTCACAGAGAAAACGAGCAGCGCGAAAAGACAGAGCACACAACACGCACATGTCTAACCTTGATCATGTATGCCACACCTGTGGTCGGGGATTCTGTTCTAGGATTGGGCTCTACAGTCACCTCCGCACACACCAGAGAGGTGCAACAGTACACGTCTGAGATTGTTGTCATCATCGCTTGCGATGGACGGCTATTATTATTTAGTATCACCACATCCTATCCACGGTTGACTCTAGATCTGGTCTGGTCTGACCACCTCAGTTTTGTATCTTTCCTAACATTGCCCTGTCATGAATAGAGAGACATTTGGAACGTTTTCTCATCATCTACACAATAAGTCTTCAACATTGACCTTACAAAACTGACCTTTTCGTCTCTGTAAACCACACAATATCATGTTTTATGAGTTCTTTACAATACACAAGATATCGGATAATGCACTGACTGAATTAACAAGCTATAAACATTGTATTATTTTCGTTGATACTTGATAGTTTTCATAGTTTTCACTTCTTTATTTGTACTTGGGAATGTAAATAATACGACTTTGTTTAGTGTCACGTGCCAACATGTAAATAAAATGTGCTCCATCTATATATATATATATATATATATATATTCATATATATTCGTAAATAGAAACATAAACCAAGAATATACTGTAAATATCTACAGTTCTTTAAACAAAAAACAGCTCTTGAGTGGATATGTTCAAGATTTGTATTTATCTGCATTAAACGAGGTGGGTAGTTTGTTTTTTTCTCTTCAAAATGTGATGTCCTTGAAAGTGCTAATGATTGAATTATTTTTGGGTAAATATAAATTATCAAGTTGTCAATTTTTTTCTCATTTAGTGACCTTACTACTTATCTTGGCCACCTTCTTCTTCTTTTTCTTCTTATTCTTCTTCAGCGCTCCATATCGATCACTTCTTTAAACCCCTCTTTGTGACTTGTATGTGATCTGAGCCTAAGAGCGATTGTACGTTGTGCCAGTTATGAGCCACAAGTAGGTCAGCATATCCGATTTCTGAGACGCTTTTTATTTACTAGAATAGCTTTTCTATGACCCTACCTCAGACGTCTCTTACGACATGCCTTGTAGGTCGCAGTGTTACTATTCTTTGCTCTCGTGCGGACACTGGCAACACTCGGACGGAGAGCTATCAGTCCTCTACCCTTCTACCTGATTCGTTTACCATCTTTCTCAAGTACGAAAGAAACTAACTTAAAATAAATCATTTTGAAAAAAGAAAGACACTCGGTAGTTTGTATACCCCCATTAAGATCAATAAAACCTGCAATGTCTCATCAAAATGTCCATTTTGTCTTCGCAAATTATGTCATCTTTTCAATGCGACAATATGTTGTTTTTCTGCTCATATTTCGTTGATACCGTTTTCAAGTCAATTAGTCTCTTAGCATACATTTTGAATGTGCCTGTCCTAAATGCCGTAGGGTTTAACGTAAGTGCAGCGTACTCACATTCTCAGCACAAACTATACAGACTACAAAGAGTGAATCACTTGATTGATAAAAAGAAACGCAAACAAACAAAGAGATGTACGTCACAATACACAATTTTTTAAAAATTCTAATATGTCTGCTTATTCACTTCTTAATTAACAATAACGGTGACTGCTCCAAAGAGATCTCACGAAGATTGGCAATAGCAATCAAGAAGTTAAACACAATGAAGAACATGTGGCAAAGCACCAGCAAAATTCTAAAATTAAAAATATTGAGAGCATGCATTTTCCCAGTGGCTACTTATGGTTGCGAATCATGGACAATTACACAAAAATTAAGAATGAAAATCCAGTCCTTCGAAACTAAATGCTACAGAAAGATCCTACGAATACCGTGGACAGAAAAAAGAAAGAACACATATGTCCTGAAAGAACTAAATGTTAAAGAGAATTGGCTGATAAACAACATACTATACAGAAAAGTTACATACTTTGGTCACATTAAGCGTCACGATGGCCTGGAAAGAACAATACTAGAGGGCAGGGTCCCAGGACGCAGAGGCAGACCAAGAGGAAGATGGCTACAAGATATTAAAGAAACCATGAACATGACCATCGACGAAGTGGGTGAACTGGCAAGAGACAGAGTGAATTTCAGATGTGCTGCAAAGAGAGCAACGTCCTATAAAGGATACTCACCTTGATGATGATTCACTTCTAGTGGTAGAATTATACACAAGTATGGACAGCATTGTAGACAAAAAGGGGAGCGGATAGAGATACCAGAATAGGAATATAGAAGACAAGAGAAGCTGTTATCGCATTGTGAAATTTGTGAAAATCTACAGAAATCAAACCTAAAAACACAATTGGAATATTTAGCTCCAACGTTAAAGTAGTTCTGTTGTATGGGTCAGAAACATGGAGAACTACTAAACAATAACTAATAAATTACAAACATTAATCAACTGGTGTCTGCGCAAAATAGAGAAACTGAGATGGTATG
The DNA here is from genome assembly GCA_020796225.1 of Arion vulgaris. NCBI lineage: Eukaryota > Metazoa > Mollusca > Gastropoda > Stylommatophora > Arionidae > Arion > Arion vulgaris. Next base: position 26,524,273 of record CM036765.1, on the reverse strand, counting down.
ATAGGATCACAAATGGGAAACTTGTAGAGAGAACGAGGCAGGTCTTAGTAAACCAAGAGGGGAAGAAAAGACGCTGGCGCTGGATAGAACACACATTGAGAGACACCAAGGAACATACAAGAGGGCTGTTACCTGCAGGCAAAGTGAAGGAGAGTGAAGAATAACAATACACGGGGACGAGATTTAGAGGCAGATATTAACAATATACGAACGAGCTGTAAGAAGCTGCAAGAGATAACTAAAGATAAGGAGACTTGATATGAACTGGTTGATGGTCTATGTTCCAGTCGGGGTTATACAGACATAAGCGAGAGCGAGAGAGAGAACGAGAGAGAAAGAGAGAGAGAGAGGAGAGATGTCTGCATAATACTATGGTTTTCCCACATCTCACACTCAACACACTGACACTCTGCACTCTCTCCAATTGTCTAGTATGTTTTATTATGGCGACGATCCACACGGCATTTAACTGAATAGTAATAGCTCAAAAATAGATTGATCATTAAATTTAAAAAAACAAAAAACAGAGTAAAAAAAAAAAGAACTACCCTGGCGTGTAAGTAAATCACCAAGAGAACTGAAAGTGAACACGACTTACCAGTAGCCTCATTAAAGTAATTTATGATGATATAAACATCACGTGTATACTAAATAAACTTTATTATTCGACATTTACTTTTACCGGATGGTGCACTAATTTAGTCTGTAGTGCAACAACCAATCAAATTCAGTTTGTCACGAGACATACGAACGATCTCTATATTAGATTTGCATAATGTATAGTCAGGATTAGATTATCTACTTGAATAGTCCTGTTTTTGGAGACGTGATAATTAAATAGAGAGAGAGAACCATGCAGTAGTAGGTAGGTACCTTGCTTGTCCAGTGCTCTCTTGGGCTAGTTTAATTAGTATTGTAATAGTTCAGTAAGGTATCCGCTCAATGTTTCTTTGGATTAGCGTATATAGTGTTGTTGAATTAATTGAAAATTTCACGTAGCCTTTGCAAACCATATTGTATGAAGTGTCTGTCACTTCATAACTCTAGCTCCAAGTATTCAGGAGGTAGGAGGATCAATTCTTGTAGTCCTGAATAGTTAGATAATATATTAGCGAAACACGTAAGAATAAAGTACTTTAGTTTTACAAAATACAAAAACAGTGACAATACAAAGCAACGTTTCGACAAACGGTTTTATCAGCAAACGATACAACAGGAGTGACGAATTTAAAGAACACTACATATGGGATGTACTTTCATATGTAGTGTTCTTAATTCGTCCTTCCTGTTGTATCGTTTTAGCTAATCCAGTTTTGTACGATTAAACATATTCAGTGTTTGCATTTAGTCAAGTATTCTGTCTAATGTTCTCTTAGACTAACCTATCAAATGTTGAAATAATGTTGCAGTTGTGTGTTTCTAATGATCAAGTAATGAGACAATGTACTCAATGTTGTCTTGGACTAACTTATCCAATCTTGTAAACATCATCATCATCATCTGTGAGAACTTGACTCTCTAATGTCATCATCTTTAAATGGCTCCCTGTTCTAAGTGAGGTCTCCTGAGTGAGGTGTCTGATGTTTGCTCCAGACATACTCAGTTAATCTTTGACATCTTGCACACATTGTGTCCTTGGTATTACTATCCATTGTCTGTCTGTTATCATGCCATCCAGAACGATCTTTTCCAGAGAATCATATCGTTTCATTGGTCCAAAATATTTCATTTTTCATATTTTTATCTTCTTTTTCAATCTTTTCTCTTCAATTTTAAGCTGTTGCATATGGACATATTTGTTCTTCTTTCTGCCTATGGTATTCTGATACTTTCTCTGTAGCACTTGCCTTCAAATACAGTGGTCAATTTTTCAACCGTTTTATCAAGAATGCATATATTACAGACATACGTTGCTATGGGGAAAACACATACTCTTACAAATCTAAAGTTTTGTAATTCTATCAGTTCACTTTCATACGTTTTGCAGTTCTTTTAATTTTACCATAGCTTCTTCTTTCTCTTCGAACGCTTCATGTCGACCCCTTGTTAACCACTCTGTGTGATCTGTATGTGATCTGAGCCTAAGAGCGATTGTACGGTGTGCCAGATATGCGCCTACAAGTAGGCCAGCACATTCGATTTCTGCGACGCTTTTTATTAGGGTAACTTCCTAGACCCCTACCTTAGTCGCCTCTTGCACATGCCTTGTAGGTCACAGTGTTACCATTCTTTGCTCTCCTTGAGGGCCCCAGCAACACACTGGCAAAATTTCACTTTCTTAAGCTTTTTTAGTTCTTTTAATTTCACCATTGAAGAGTCATGTTCAGTTTTTTTATTCGTTCATAAAATTTCCGTCACTTGTTAGCAACGAACCGAAATATTCAAATCTATAAGCCTTTACAAGTTATGATCATTGATGCATATATCATCTGTTATATCTGTTTTATTACTTGTGTAAATTTGTTATTTTGCTCCACTGAGATGCACGTTTCATTCTTCGCTCTTTCCATGATGTGTTATTATATTTTGTGAGGAAGACAGGCGCACTCTGCCATTAGCATATATTGTTGTAACCATGATGCAATTTATCCATTATTGTAATAGTGAAGTAATTTATCCATTATTGTAATAGTGAAGTAAATTATCCAATGTTGTAATAGTGAGATACACTTTCCAGAACCGCTCAAACAATAGAGCTCAAAATTAAAATTGCTAAAACGTAAAAAATGAAAAATAACATCCAAAATAAATCAGAAATGTCTTTTAACGGTTCGTTTTTATTTATTCAGCTTTTTCCCTTCGGCGGAAGCGACGTGCAGAAATAGTCACTCTGGGATTCTATTCGACTGTGTTGCGAGCAGATATCATCAAACGTAACTGCGTCTGCACCACCACTTATACCAAAGTAGCTCTCCCTCGATCCCTACCCGCTTAGCCAGACAGGATCTCTGTTTGTTTTCAGGGTCACCACGTGGAGGTGGGGTAGGATCTTGCTTAGTGACAGCTCACTAAGATCTTGTTTAGCGGCGCGACGTTGTCCCTATGAATGCGCCTTTCACCCCTTTGTCCCTAATTCTTCCACCTCCACATTCCCTATCTCTTCTCTCGTCATTCTATTCCCTTCTCCTCCAGAACCCCCGTCTTCTTTCTCCCACAATATTCCCATATCTCTTCCCCCTAGCATTCCCTATCTTTCTTTCCTGGCATTCCACTATCCCTAATAGCCTATAATGTATAGTAAAATCAATTCGAAATATAAACGACTAGTTTCAAATGAAATAAAATTGCTGACTCGTCGATTTTCTCAGCGAAACCAATAACAACTATAAACATAGCAAGTGTTGAACGAATAAAAAAAAGTTACACATAAATGTAAGAAATATTCTTAGTATTACATGTTTACATTGATATAATATGTCTATTGACCGGTCAGTAGTAAAATCATTATGAAAACGACTTGGCAACTTTTCATTTCAACTCTGGAGAATACGACAGTTTCTATACAACGAAGTTTCCATAAAATATACATGTTAATTTGTATTGCGTCCAGTGGCGGCTCGTGATCATTTTTGTTGGTGGGACCAGACACAAATTTTCGGAAAAATCATGGTTTGGGGTTGTTATGTTTTATTTTAATAAATAATAAATACACGTTACACATTATTTTTGGTGGGGACCGTCCCCAGTGGCCCTTAATGGCGAGCCGCCACTGATTGCGTCTCATATATTACATATCACATATATATTGTGTTATATATATATATATATATATATGCACTAAAGCTTTAAGTCTGTGCTTTTGTAACACTGTTCTGGGTCTGAATTGATTCTCCAAGCTTCTTGCTCATCGCGTTAGACACATCAAATGAACGTTTTCTTAATAAAAAAAAGGATACTAGTTAGTGGTAGTTACTAATACGATCGTTCTCCTAGCTAGGCAATGTTGCCAAACAGAAAAACGTTTGGGTTCAATTATTGCTTTGGTTATATGTGTCGCCATACAGTTACATATATCTGTCTAGTAATAGTTAGTTAGTTGGACTATTGTGTATTCACGAAGTGTGTGTTCAGGGATCTGAATTCTGGTTTCACATGTGCATTGGATTGTATAAGAAGCGATAAGTATACAGGGACGATCCAGCAGTGTAGTGGTTTTATTCTCAGAAGAAAAAGATTCATGAGTAAATCTGGTATATCAGTCTGAGCGGGGATCGACAGAGACAGGGAGAGAGAGAAGAAAAAGAGTGATCTGTTGATACCTTTGTTGATAGGGCAGATCTAGCATACAGGTTCATAGATATCTTTGGTTTAGAAGTGCCATGCTTGTGGATTTTTATTTTGGTATCTCGATAGGACAGTGGATGGCTTAGTTATTTCATTATCCTATCAGTTCTAGACAGGGCACCAACTCTATAATTTCATGTGATTCCACATTTTTAAGGTATCAACTGACGAGTAATATCAGCTTTAAAAAGTCTAAATAAATTATGGAACTCAGAGATACACACGTTTTAAAACTAAATTACGAATTTTTAATTTAAATGTTGTCTCAATCCTAAAATATGCCAGCAAGAGTTTAAAAAAAAAAGCTAAAGATATATAGAAAGTAAGTTGAAAGCATTTGAAAATAGTTGTAAAAAATACTGAACATAAAATGGGACACATTCAGGGTAGTATGATCAGAGAAATGTCTGATCAACTACTAGTAACAGCTGTTACCAAAAAAGAGAAGATAGAGATATATTGGTAATACTCTGAGAAAAATCAATGATCAAAGAATCACAAAGCAGGCGTTGAAGTAGAAAGATAATCAATGATCAAAGAATCACAAAGCAGGCGTTGAAGTAGAAAGACAATGGTTTGAGAAAGAATGGACGTTCTTGGTAAGCGCTAAAACAAACTTTACTGAGTTAGTTAGTCTTTCCTCTTGGGCCTGTGGGCGGCGCATAGGGCATAGGTCATAGTTCTCCATGTCTCGCGGTTCGTTGCTATCTGTTTTAGGTCTTTAATGTTTACTAGGCCCATCGTTGAGCCTTCTCTGGTGATGGTTCTACGCAGAGTCTCTCTTGGTCTTCCTCGTTTTCTTTTTCCTCTGGTGTCCATATGAGGTATTGGTAGAGTCTTCTCTCATTCATTCTAAGTGTGTGGCCGATGTAGTTCCAGCGGCGCTTTCTTATAAAATTTGATACATTTTCTGGCTTGGTCTCTTGTCTTATTTGTGTATTGGGTCTGAAATCTGACCATTTGAGGTTCAATATTACTGAGACTTTACTGAGAGTGACAATAAATATCCAACTCAATTCCATAGAAAAGATTGAACGAGTTGCCCAGGATAGAAAGGTATGGAGAAATGGCGTGCATGACCTACGTAACGTATAACGGTACGAGAGGAATACAACTGGTGTAACAATTGAGGTCTTTGAAATATTATGAAGCTCCAGTTTCATTGCATGCAGCAGGAGTTCGCTTCTGGTGTTCAATACAGATTTCAGAAGAGACCTACAGTCAGTGAATATGCTTCTAATGGCTAGTGGTTTATGTTCTGATTAAACTTACTATTCTTAATTCGTGAAGGGGAGTCACCGTTTCCATTATAACGTTTGAGATCTTCATTGGCATGATTCACTTCTGATCGTCTCTCATATGAAAAATCAAATCTGACACCATGATACGGTATAACTTAGTAAATCTGGTACTATAAAGCTGAGTTTTATGTTTGTAATATCTTACTAGTATACTAGTATTAAGCTGAGTTTTATGTTTGTAATATCTTACTAGTATACTAGTATTAAGCTGAGTTTTATGTTTGTAATATCTTACTAGTATACTAGTATTAGCTGAGTTTATGTTTGTAATATCTTACTAGTATACTAGTATTAAGCTGAGTTTTATGTTTGTAATATCTTACTAGTATACTAGTATTAAGCTGAGTTTTATGTTTGTAATATCTTACTAGTATACTAGTATTAAGCTGAGTTTTATGTTTGTAATATCTTACTAGTATACTAGTATTAAGCTGAGTTTTATGTTTGTAATATCTTACTAGTATACTAGTATTAAACTGAGTTTTATGTTTGTAATATCTTACTAGTATACTAGTATAAAGCTGAGTTTTATGTTTGTAATATCTTACTAGTATACTAGTATTAAACTGAGTTTTATGTTTGTAATATCTTACTAGTATACTAGTATTAAGCTGAGTTTTATGTTTGTAATATCTTACTAGTATACTAGTATTAAGCTGAGTTTTATGTTTGTAATATCTTACTAGTATACTAGTATTAAGCTGAGTTTTATGTTTGTAATATCTTACTAGTATACTAGTATTAAGCTGAGTTTTATGTTTGTAATATCTTACTAGTATACTAGTATTAAGCTGAGTTTTATGTTTGTAATATCTTACTAGTATACTAGTATTAAGTTGAGTTTTATGTTTGTAATATCTTACTAGTATACTAGTATTAAACTGAGTTTTATGTTTGTAATATCTTACTAGTATACTAGTATTAAGCTGAGTTTTATGTTTGTAATATCTTACTAGTATACTAGTATTAAGCTGAGTTTTATGTTTGTAATATCTTACTAGTATACTAGTATTAAGCTGAGTTTTATGTTTGTAATATCTTACTAGTATACTAGTATTAAGCTGAGTTTTATGTTTGTAATATCTTACTAGTATACTAGTATTAAGCTGAGTTTTATGTTTGTAATATCTTACTAGTATACTAGTATTAAACTGAGTTTTATGTTTGTAATATCTTACTAGTATACTAGTATTAGCTGAGTTTATGTTTGTAATATCTTACTAGTATACTAGTATTAAACTGAGTTTTATGTTTGTAATATCTTACTAGTATACTAGTATTAAGCTGAGTTTTATGTTTGTAATATCTTACTAGTATACTAGTATTAAGCTGAGTTTTATGTTTGTAATATCTTACTAGTATACTAGTATTAAACTGAGTTTTATGTTTGTAATATCTTACTAGTATACTAGTATTAAGCTGAGTTTTATGTTTGTAATATCTTACTAGTATACTAGTATTAAACTGAGTTTTATGTTTGTAATATCTTACTAGTATACTAGTATTAAGCTGAGTTTTATGTTTGTAATATCTTACTAGTATACTAGTATTAAACTGAGTTTTATGTTTGTAATATCTTACTAGTATACTAGTATTAGCTGAGTTTATGTTTGTAATATCTTACTAGTATACTAGTATTAAGCTGAGTTTTATGTTTGTAATATCTTACTAGTATACTAGTATTAAACTGAGTTTTATGTTTGTAATATCTTACTAGTATACTAGTATTAAGCTGAGTTTTATGTTTGTAATATCTTACTAGTATACTAGTATTAAGCTGAGTTTTATGTTTGTAATATCTTACTAGTATACTAGTATTAAGCTGAGTTTTATGTTTGTAATATCTTACTAGTATACTAGTATTAAGCTGAGTTTTATGTTTGTAATATCTTACTAGTATACTAGTATTAGCTGAGTTTATGTTTGTAATATCTTACTAGTATACTAGTATTAAGCTGAGTTTTATGTTTGTAATATCTTACTAGTATACTAGTATTAAGCTGAGTTTTATGTTTGTAATATCTTACTAGTATACTAGTATTAAACTGAGTTTTATGTTTGTAATATCTTACTAGTATACTAGTATTAAGCTGAGTTTTATGTTTGTAATATCTTACTAGTATACTAGTATTAAGCTGAGTTTTATGTTTGTAATATCTTACTAGTATACTAGTATTAAACTGAGTTTTATGTTTGTAATATCTTACTAGTATACTAGTATTAAGCTGAGTTTTATGTTTGTAATATCTTACTAGTATACTAGTATTAAGCTGAGTTTTATGTTTGTAATATCTTACTAGTATACTAGTATTAAACTGAGTTTTATGTTTGTAATATCTTACTAGTATACTAGTATTAAGCTGAGTTTTATGTTTGTAATATCTTACTAGTATACTAGTATTAAACTGAGTTTTATGTTTGTAATATCTTACTAGTATACTAGTATTAAGCTGAGTTTTATGTTTGTAATATCTTACTAGTATACTAGTATTAAGCTGGGTTTTATGTTTGTAATATCTTACTAGTATACTAGTATTAAGCTGAGTTTTATGTTTGTAATATCTTACTAGTATACTAGTATTAAGCTGAGTTTTATGTTTGTAATATCTTACTAGTATACTAGTATTAAACTGAGTTTTATGTTTGTAATATCTTACTAGTATACTAGTATTAAGCTGAGTTTTATGTTTGTAATATCTTACTAGTATACTAGTATTAAGCTGAGTTTTATGTTTGTAATATCTTACTAGTATACTAGTATTAAGCTGAGTTTTATGTTTGTAATATCTTACTAGTATACTAGTATTAAGCTGAGTTTTATGTTTGTAATATCTTACTAGTATACTAGTATTAAGCTGAGTTTTATGTTTGTAATATCTTACTAGTATACTAGTATTAAACTGAGTTTTATGTTTGTAATATCTTACTAGTATACTAGTATTAAGCTGAGTTTTATGTTTGTAATATCTTACTAGTATACTAGTATTAAACTGAGTTTTATGTTTGTAATATCTTACTAGTAGTATACTAGTATTAAGCTGAGTTTTATGTTTGTAATATCTTACTAGTATACTAGTATTAAGCTGGGTTTTATGTTTGTAATATCTTACTAGTATACTAGTATTAAGCTGAGTTTTATGTTTGTAATATCTTACTAGTATACTAGTATTAAGCTGAGTTTTATGTTTGTAATATCTTACTAGTATACTAGTATTAAACTGAGTTTTATGTTTGTAATATCTTACTAGTATACTAGTATTAAGCTGAGTTTTATGTTTGTAATATCTTACTAGTATACTAGTATTAAGCTGAGTTTTATGTTTGTAATATCTTACTAGTATACTAGTATTAAGCTGAGTTTTATGTTTGTAATATCTTACTAGTATACTAGTATTAAGCTGAGTTTTATGTTTGTAATATCTTACTAGTATACTAGTATTAAGCTGAGTTTTATGTTTGTAATATCTTACTAGTATACTAGTATTAAACTGAGTTTTATGTTTGTAATATCTTACTAGTATACTAGTATTAAGCTGAGTTTTATGTTTGTAATATCTTACTAGTATACTAGTATTAAGCTGAGTTTTATGTTTGTAATATCTTACTAGTATACTAGTATTAAACTGAGTTTTATGTTTGTAATATCTTTCTAGTATACTAGTATTAAGCTGAGTTTTATGTTTGTAATATCTTACTAGTATACTAGTATTAAGCTGAGTTTTATGTTTGTAATATCTTACTAGTATACTAGTATTAAGCTGGGTTTTATGTTTGTAATATCTTACTAGTATACTAGTATTAGCTGAGTTTATGTTTGTAATATCTTACTAGTATACTAGTATTAAGCTGAGTTTTATGTTTGTAATATCTTACTAGTATACTAGTATTAAACTGAGTTTTATGTTTGTAATATCTTACTAGTATACTAGTATTAAGCTGAGTTTATGTTTTGTAATATCTTACTAGTATACTAGTATTAAGCTGAGTTTTATGTTTGTAATATCTTACTAGTATACTAGTATTAAACTGAGTTTTATGTTTGTAATATCTTACTAGTAGTATACTAGTATTAAGCTGAGTTTTATGTTTGTAATATCTTACTAGTATACTAGTATTAAACTGAGTTTTATGTTTGTAATATCTTACTAGTATACTAGTATTAAGCTGAGTTTTATGTTTGTAATATCTTACTAGTATACTAGTATTAAGCTTGGTTTTATATTTGTAATATCTTACTAGTATACTAGTATTAAGCTGAGTTTTATGTTTGTAATATCTTACTAGTATACTAGTATTAGCTGAGTTTATGTTTATATATCTTACTAGTATACTAGTATTAGCTGAGTTTATGTTTGTAATATCTTACTAGTATACTAGTATTAAACTGAGTTTTATGTTTGTAATATCTTACTAGTATACTAGTATTAAGCTGAGTTTTATGTTTGTAATATCTTACTAGTATACTAGTATTAAGCTGAGTTTATGTTTGTACATATCTTACTAGTATACTAGTATTAAGCTGAGTTTATGTTTGTAATATCTTACTAGTATACTAGTATTAAACTGAGTTTTATGTTTGTAATATCTTACTAGTATACTAGTATTAAGCTGAGTTTTATGTTTGTAATATCTTACTAGTATACTAGTATTAAGCTGAGTTTTATGTTTGTAATATCTTACTAGTATACTAGTATTAAGCTGAGTTTTATGTTTGTAATATCTTACTAGTATACTAGTATTAAGCTGAGTTTTATGTTTGTAATATCTTACTAGTATACTAGTATTAAGCTGAGTTTTATGTTTGTAATATCTTACTAGTATACTAGTATTAAACTGAGTTTTATGTTTGTAATATCTTACTAGTATACTAGTATTAAGCTGAGTTTTATGTTTGTAATATCTTACTAGTATACTAGTATTAAGCTGAGTTTTATGTTTGTAATATCTTACTAGTATACTAGTATTAAAATGAGTTTTATGTTTGTAATATCTTTCTAGTATACTAGTATTAAGCTGAGTTTTATGTTTGTAATATCTTACTAGTATACTAGTATTAAGTGGTTTATGTTTGTAATATCTTACTAGTATACTAGTATTAAGCTGAGTTTTATGTTTGTAATATCTTACTAGTATACTAGTATTAAGCTGGGTTTTATGTTTGTAATATCTTACTAGTATACTAGTATTAAGCTGAGTTTTATGTTTGTAATATCTTACTAGTATACTAGTATTAAGCTGAGTTTTATGTTTGTAATATCTTACTAGTATACTAGTATTAAGCTGAGTTTTATGTTTGTAATATCTTACTAGTATACTAGTATTAAACTGAGTTTTATGTTTGTAATATCTTACTAGTATACTAGTATTAAGCTGAGTTTTATGTTTGTAATATCTTACTAGTATACTAGTATTAAACTGAGTTTTATGTTTGTAATATCTTACTAGTATACTAGTATTAAGCTGAGTTTTATGTTTGTAATATCTTACTAGTATACTAGTATTAAGCTGGGTTTTATGTTTGTAATATCTTACTAGTATACTAGTATTAAGCTGAGTTTTATGTTTGTAATATCTTACTAGTATACTAGTATTAAGCTGAGTTTTATGTTTGTAATATCTTACTAGTATACTAGTATTAAGCTGAGTTTTATGTTTGTAATATCTTACTAGTATACTAGTATTAAGCTGAGTTTTGTGTTTGTAATATCTTACTAGTATACTAGTATTAAGCTGAGTTTTATGTTTGTAATATCTTACTAGTATACTAGTATTAAGCTGAGTTTATGTTTGTAATAGTCTTAACTGATTATGTTTGTATATCTTACTAGTATTAGTATACTGAGTTTTATGTTTGTAATATCTTACTAGTATACTAGTATTAAACTGAGTTTTATGTTTGTAATATCTTACTAGTATACTAGTATTAAGCTGAGTTTTATGTTTGTAATATCTTACTAGTATACTAGTATTAAACTGAGTTTTATGTTTGTAATATCTTTCTAGTATACTAGTATTAAGCTGAGTTTTATGTTTGTAATATCTTACTAGTATACTAGTATTAAGCTGAGTTTTATGTTTGTAATATCTTACTAGTATACTAGTATTAAGCTGAGTTTTATGTTTGTAATATCTTACTAGTATACTAGTATTAAGCTGAGTTTTATGTTTGTAATATCTTACTAGTATACTAGTATTAAGCTGAGTTTTATGTTTGTAATATCTTACTAGTATACTAGTATTAAGCTGAGTTTTATGTTTGTAATATCTTACTAGTATACTAGTATTAAACTGAGTTTTATGTTTGTAATATCTTACTAGTATACTAGTATTAAGCTGAGTTTTATGTTTGTAATATCTTACTAGTATACTAGTATTAAACTGAGTTTTATGTTTGTAATATCTTACTAGTATACTAGTATTAAGCTGAGTTTTATGTTTGTAATATCTTACTAGTATACTAGTATTAAGCTGAGTTTTATGTTTGTAATATCTTACTAGTATACTAGTATTAAGCTGAGTTTTATGTTTGTAATATCTTACTAGTATACTAGTATTAACTGAGTTTTATGTTTGTAATATCTTACTAGTATACTAGTATTAAGCTGAGTTTTATGTTTGTAATATCTTACTAGTATACTAGTATTAAGCTGAGTTTTATGTTTGTAATATCTTACTAGTATACTAGTATTAAGCTGAGTTTTATGTTTGTAATATCTTACTAGTATACTAGTATTAACTGAGTTTTATGTTTGTAATATCTTACTAGTATTAGTATTAAGCTGAGTTTATGTTTGTAATATCTTCTAGTATACTAGTATTAGCTGATTTATGTTTGTAATATCTTACTAGTATACTATATTAGTGAGTTTTATGTTTGTAATATCTTACTAGTATACTAGTATTAAACTGAGTTTTATGTTTGTAATATCTTACTAGTATACTAGTATTAAAAAGAGAAGAATATTTACCTTGTAGAATGCTTTCTTTCACTGCCGTATTAATTCAGACAGAGCCAGAATCTGGATGACGTTACGATTTGCGGAATGCTTTGGTTCCTTGCCTGATTTCGACCCTATGAGGTTGGAAAGGCTTTAATAACAGTTCTCAATTTGAATCTTGCGAGATGCCTCTCTGACTTTTGCCTAATCTCTACACATTTTTGTGGTGTCCTGTCCATTTAGCAGGTTTTCCGACTCAGAGTTCAGTGCAATTGTTTTTAATGTGAAAAGCTGTGGTGGTTATTGTTCTCTCTGTTTAACTTCAGAAGATGTGATAATCATTATAGTTCACTCATCTCTCATCACATTCATTTTGACAGTCTGTCATTTAGTCACTGTATTTCTTAATATATTCTATTTTTCTTATTCGATACTACTGTGAATGCGATGGTTGTCAGGTGCTCTGATTTGCCTTCATGACTGTGTTAATTGAGCTGTTTATATTTGACTAGTTTCTCTCACTCAGTAGCGACTTGCATGTTTTCAGTTGTTATAGTCACGATATCTATAATAATGATAACTTGTCTTCTTGATTCGATCACTGACTTGAATGCAGACGTATCATTGCCTCGGTGAGTACTGTTTGCTGATCTTTTACAGGAGACTCTACTATTGACTGAATTCCTCACACGGCGATACCTCTGCGTTTTGAAGAAGTGAATATATGAAAGAATTTATATTAATGAAAACTGCAGCAAGCTTCAGTCTCTTTCAATTTAACGCAAGTGCTTGATGCAAATTGACCAGGGACCTTCATTTTATCATTCTCCGATGGATGAGCTAACCACCTATAGTCGATCTCTATTCACGGAAGATCTCCAGCTGCAGTGCATGAACTCCGTGCACCGGCGATGTACCCGATGTAATTTTGAAGATAGTGAAGATATTTTTGAAAGAATTTTATTTTAATCTTTTCTAATAAATGTTGCCAGGGCAGCAGCTTTCCAGTCTGCTCTTCTCGATTCTGAACTGCCAAGGGTGCTTTTACGTGCTAAAATTGACCACGGGACCTTCATTTTATCATCCGTCTCCGATAGGACTAGGAACTGAATCTCACCTACACAAAGATCAGGAATCTCTGGAAAAATATCCAGATGGCTCCACGAGGGAACGAACCTGGTACCATTGACACTAGAGATGAGCACTTAAACTCTACACTACAGATACCCCGCTGGTATCTCTTGTCTTGACTAAGTCGAGTTATGATGTTCTACTTGCTTGTGTCTCTGTGACGTGTTTAGTATTTCTCACTATGAGTAAACACACTCTCTCACCACTCTCGTCATTTTGGAGGATATTTGTGTTTCGATAGGGCCTGGTTTCTGTTGGTCTTGTTTGACCTCGTAGTTCGACAAGAGATCGGCACCAGAACTGCACCAGGTAGAGAGAGAAGAGAGAGAGAGAGAGGAGTTATAAGAGGCATGATCTCCTACAATGGGCACACATTGCACTAGACTGAATTATAACTGAAAAATAAATGACACGATTAGTTTTATTGTCCCATTTTATCAAACCAAATCGCTTTCAGCAAAATATACTATATAGCCAGATTATTTTAGTACCAAACTTGACATAGACTCTAGCTTGTCTCTTTACGTGATTCACAGGTGAACGTTCTGATCTTACACGACTGAGATGACTATTGAAGATATCATTGACGAGACTGGTGGGTTTGGCAGATTTCAAGTGTTCATCATCTTGTGTATCTGTTTAAACAGGTTGACTATAGGATGGAGCATGCTACAGGTACGAACGTATTTCCAATTACATTTGCAATATCTGTTTTTATTTCCTTAGTTCGTTGTTTTGCAGTTCTTTGAAAGCAGTAACCTTCTTTTTTGTATGTATAATATTCATTAATCTCTTTTGCGAAGTGTCTGGTCGAATGGATTAGAGCGCGGCTCTCATGATCATGTTCTGTTAGTTTGTGAAGCGTCTGGTCGAATGGATTAGAGCGCGGCTCCCATGCGGGAGACCCGGGTTCAATCCACGGTAAGGCTAATACGTTTTTTCTGTAGAGGCATAACGAAAACATCATAAATTGAGCAGTTTCGCGGCGACCGTACTAGCCATGCGGCCATTAAATTCCACAGACACGTCCCTGCAGTTCTACACCGCCCAAAAAAACGGTATTACAGGCAGTAACGACAGTTTAAAAAAATTATTCATTACTGTTTTTGTAATTATTTATATGAATATCATTAGGGGGACAGAACTTGTTGGAGAAACATAACAGCTAACATTCAATGCGGAGACGGTGCATGATTGATTGACTGATTGACAGACTATTACTCAATTAATCTTTTACTTACACACATCCACCACCAAGTATTCAAAGGTCTGTACAACGGCTACAAAAGACACATGCAATTAACCTACCTTGCCCAGAATACAAAGTCATCCAATTCTGCACTATATGGTTCTCAATTTCCCATATATCTGTTTGGTGTAAGTTGCACCCAATTTCTCTAATACCTCTAAAATAGACTATGACATATTAGATCCGTTCCAAATTACGTCACATGTTTGCTATCGCGTTCCAAAAAGAAACTATATATAATTCGTTGCCTGCCGACACGAGAATGTGATTCACCACGTGTTTTTTTTCGCAGTTGGCAAATCTGAGACCAAAAAAGGTGATGTAAGTTCACAACTTGTAGTACTTATAATTTAAATCTCCAAGTAAAAATCAGGGATTCCTGTTGCCCAAACTCGTACCGCTAACTTGCCTCAAACTCCGGAATTTTTATGACACGTAGTTACTAGCGCATCGTTGTATCAACTTCCCCACGGTGATCCCATGGAAAGAGTTAAGAAAAGATGCTGAAGTTGAATAGAACATACACTAAGAAAAACAGTAAATAATACAGCAAGGAAGACATTTTTCTGGAACTTACAGGAAAAGATAAGCAGAAGAAGACCACAGAAAACATAGAGATAGTGGGGCGACTGATAAAGACACGGAAAGACCTGGAATTAATGATGAAAGGTAGAAAAGATTTGCGAATGTATGTTGAAAACATGGGCTTGAAAAAAAAATGAAAAGTTCATTATTATTATTGATTTATTTCTGAATTTTTTACTTGTGTCTAGTTAATCGTACTGTAATTTTCTTTTAGGTCTTAATTTTGACAAATTTATTTATATTTGAAAATCTATAATATTTTGTCCATTGTTAATTTGTTATTAATCGCTATATAATATTTTTTAAGTTCATAATTAAACAAATAAATAATATTCTCTTTTAATTCACTTGTTAAAAATTTCTTTCTATTTGATCTTTATAAAATTCTCTTTTAATTCACATTTTTCTATTTCTTTCTATTTAATCGTTATATAAAATTATCTTTCAAATTATCTAACATTTGATTAGCTTCCATTTGATTCGCTAAATAAGTCTCATGAAATCTATATTTCTAGTACTTTATTTGTTTGTTTTCAGTAATGATTAGAAAAAAAGTCAAAAGTATTAAGTTAACAAACATCTCAAAAGTTACACTGTTATCTTCTAATTCTACGTTGAGTGTCAACTTTGTGTGTGTGTGTGTGTGTATGGTATGTATAAATACGTGATGTCTAGCTCATGCTAAATTTGATATCAATAAGTTTGTGAACAAAAGTGTCTTTGTATTTTAACAGAGAAAAAATGGATCTAGTATTTAGTACACGATGCACTAGAAATGGATGCATATGTTCTTTCTGTAAACAATACGAGATAGTATCTATGAGATTAAGTTTAATCTTTTAATCAGATTTCAATCTAGTGTTTACTTGCACGACTAGGAACGACATTTTGACATTTATTACTATTTGAAACACAGACCTCTTTGTTTCACATATTTTAATCATCTTTTTCTTTTGTGGTTACACTGTTACTGGGCTGTTTCCCAGTGTCGTGGTTTTCTGTTTTTGTCTTGCGCTGCTCTAATGGCTTGGGTGATAGTTATATTTGCTTTTTGACTGGATTATGCTATGTAATCTATTCATCTTTTATGGTCTTCCTCTTGCCTTCTTTTCTGATATTCTGTTGAAGGAGACTGTATACCGTGGAGTTTGGTTGCATTCTTATTAAGTCACCGAACACCTTCATTGTTTGTTTCTCAGTGTAATTCAAGCAAGACTCTGTCTCATATTTATTTCTTATGCTGGCGTTAGTAACTCTGTCTTTTCTGATGTTGTTGGTAACTTTTCGTAGGCATCGCATTTCACATGTAGCTATTTCCATATTTATTGACATATATTTGTACTTATTCTAACCATTTAAAGACAAAGGTAACAAAGGACACGTAATCAAACCAACAGTGCTTAAAGTGAGAACTATTCCAAGTCTGCTTTTCACAGTTTCCAAACTGGTTTATTTCATGTGGGAGTATTAATTATTACGTTATTTTGTTGTTTGTTTAGTAGGGGATTAAAGCCTCTTTAAGCCGAGACACGATCCTTTCAACCTAAGGCGAACCTTTTGTTGGTTATATCAGAGCGTGTAGGCCAACAAACATGAAAAATAAGAATTAACTCCTTTCGGAGAATCCAGATTTAATTAGTATTATTACTTTATAAACTTTCTGTCTTTTCATATTCATTGACACTTCGGTCATAGTTCACATTGACGTAAGACTCACGTCACCAGTGTCAATGTGTGATACTATAAAGGGTTTAAAGCCGAAGGATTGACTTCATTGTACCGGTGTTACCCCATATGGCTCGGTCCCTCTCCACAGAAAGGGCACACCACCTGCCGAGAGTATACACAAAGCCCGAGCTCCGTAGTTCCAGCAAAAATCCTAGGGTCTCTGAAAAAACTTCATTCGTGAACAGGAACAGCGCGGTCGGATTCGAACCCACGACCTTCGACTCACAAGGCAAAGGGCTTAACCACTTAGCCAATATACTACTATCTAAGGGGGAAACATAAGAAATGAATGGCTCATAACTTTGTTTGAACATGCATAACCATTCAAACAGTAAGTCTTGAGATTCAAATATAGGAATGAATTCTGAAAATTAACATCGCAAAAACTTAAGTAATAAAGAAACAATGAAAATAGAATATCGTATGTTTCAAAATGACATCATACAGGAGGTTTAGCATTGAGCATGCCTGTCACGTACAGAATCACAGGGCGGTGATTCCGAAACAGACATCGTTGGAAGAAATCAATAATGCAAATACAACTTTAGACCTACACAACACAATCTGGAAAGGATTAAATCTTGAGGGAAGTAAACTTAACATATACAGAAACAGTGTCCTAGAGTGTTGTTATACAGTAGTGAATACTAGGAAATGATCAACAATATCATCAACAATTTGAATACATTTCAAAATAAAATAAATATTTAAGAATAATCCTACAAATGTTCTGGCGAAATACAATAGGAAATGTAGTGCTTTTTAAAATAATAAACTGTTCAACGTTGAAAACCATCATTAAAAGACGAAGATGGAGGTGGGTTGTGCATGCATATCATGCGATAGTAAAGCTGCTGGCTAGGACAGATATCCGATGGACAGTGGATAAAACAAAGCATAAAAAACAGACGATAAAACGTAGGTCCCGTGTTCAGGTTTAGCATAAAAGAACCCATAACAGCTAAAAAACGATAAAGAAAGACTGGAATGCAGCTGTCCAGATCAAAATACAATTTACTCAAGTTATTAATATACCGTCATTAAAATTAAATCGAAACTCTCGCTGGTGCTACGGAGTTTTGCACTACCGCTGAAATCTTCTTGTGTAATAAAAAAAATCGGAGTACTCATGGTTATCAACCGATGTGCACTGATGGTAGTCCTATCAATCAATCAATCAATCAATCAATCATATTTTTAGCTTTACTGTTGTTGTTCTTGACTAGAGACAGTCTGTAATAAAATAGAAATAATGATAATATTTCTCGTACCGTTATACGTTACATAGGGCCTGCAAGAAATTTCTCCATACCGCTCTATCCTGGGCAACTCGCTCAATATCCTCTATGGAACTGAGACAGTTTGTAAGATCTTGACAATGTTCTGAGACCAGATCTTGTCGTTTCACGTTTATACTTAGATCAAATAAGTCTTGATATCTTCAAGTTTATACTTCAAGTAAGTCTTGATATCTTCAAGTTTATACTTTGATCAAGTAAGTCTTGATATCTTCAAGTTTATACTTTGATCAAGTAAGTCTTGTAGTTATCTTCAAAGTTTAATTAGATCAAGTAAGTCTTGATCT
This sequence comes from Arion vulgaris, assembly GCA_020796225.1. Lineage (NCBI taxonomy): Eukaryota > Metazoa > Mollusca > Gastropoda > Stylommatophora > Arionidae > Arion > Arion vulgaris. Next base: position 26,505,472 of record CM036765.1, on the reverse strand, counting down.
CTTCAAGTTTATACTTTGATCAAGTAAGTCTTGATATCTTCAAGTTTATACTTTGATCAAGTCAAGTCTTGATTATCTTGAATTTTACTTTGATCAAGTAAGTCTTGATATCTTCAAGTTTATACTTTGATCAAGTAAGTCTTGATATCTTCAAGTTTTTTATCATTTGATCAAGTAAGTGTCTTGATATCTTCAAGTTTATACTTTGATCAAGTAAGTCTTGATATCTTCAAGTTTCTAATTAGATCAAGTAAGTCTTGATCTCTTCAGTTACGTTATATATCCATTTGATCAAGTAAGTCTTGATATCTTCAAGTTTATACTTTGATCAAGTAAGTCTTGATATCTTCAAGTTTATACTTTGATCAAGTAAGTCTTGATATCTTCAAGTTTATACTTTGATCAAGTAAGTCTTGATATCTTCAAGTTTATACTTTGATCAAGTAAGTCTTGATATCTTCAAGTGTATACTTTGATCAAGTAAGTCTTGATATCTTTACGTTTATAATTAGATCAAGTAAGTCTTGATCTCTTCAAGTGTATACTTTGATCAAGATTAGAACGTTACTGTATCTTGTCATTGTTTTTGTATTTTGTAAAACTACAGTACTTTGTGATTACGTGTTTCGCTGTTTAGATCAAGTAAGTCTTGATCTCTTCAAGTTTATACTTAGATCAAGAAAGTTATCAAGTAGGAACTGACCGTTATCAGTTTAAAAAAATAACATTTTTGCGGTACTGGAACAACATAAAGCTCAGTGTATCACAACAACTGTTTGATATTCACTCTTGAAGTACTTGAAAGAATATTAAGTGCCTACTAAACTATATATACATAGGTATCCTGTTGCCAACACTGTGTTTCTTAAACTCAATATTAAGAGTAAAGTGCACAACCTGTTGTGACGTGTATTGTGTACGTTCAGAGTTGTTTATGAAATAAAAACAAGGTAAAATAGAACAGTAGAAAGTTTTGGTTGTGAATCATGGACCATTACACAAACAACAAGAACGAAAATCCAGTCATTCGAAACGAAATGTTACAGAAAGATCCTACGAATACCATGGACAGAAAAAAGGAAGAACACTGATGTCCTGAAAGTACTGAATGTTAAAGACAGTTGGCTGATAAAAAATATACTATACAGAAAAATTAGATACTTTGGTACATCAAGCGTCACGATGGCTTGGAGAGAACAATATTAGAGAACAGAGCATCAGGACGCAGAGGCAGACCAAGAAGAAGATGGCTATAAGATATTAAAGAAACCATGAATATGACTATAGACGAAGTGGGTGAACTAGCTAGAGACAGAGTGAATTTCAGATGTGCTGCAAAGAGAGCAACGCCCTACAAAGGACACGCACCTTGATGATGATGAAGTTTTGAAATAAATACCATGCTTTTGTATATATACAATTCGAACATGCTGACACGAAAGGCACTAAATGGTAAACAAAGGGGCATTTTCTAACCTGGATAGAGACATCTCGAAGCAATAGAATATCTTTGTCCCAGTCATAAGGCTTCCGAACAATGACAGCTAAACCGATGTTGTATTATATATATATATATATAAGTTTAAGCTTTGATTAGGTCGAGTTTCCAGTTTGACGATAGCTAGATAGCTATTTAGGCATGCGATATATACCTTTTAAGCCGTTTTTGGAAAATGGAAACCGCATGTTTTTGTTGGTTGCTTAAAACATTGTTTAGTTTATTTGTTCTCAAACGTAAAAAGATGTGTAGTGAAACGTACCTTTAGAATGTTTAAAAAAAAAAATGCCATTAAATCCGTAAATGATAGCTTTCAATGAAAGGACGCATTGTATGCTGCAGTTTTTGTTTGTACGACTGAGTAGATTTTACGACTGTGCTCCAAATAAGAATGGTTTACAGCAGGGGTGGGCAAACTACGGCCCGCGGGCCGCATATGGCCCGCCATTGGATATTTTCGGCCCTTAAACACATTTATCCATATTAGAAAATATACTATTATAGTGTAAGTCTTTTAGAAATATAATTTATTTCAGAAGTTATCTACATTATGTAAAACTACCTTTGTTTACAATAAAAATATTTAATTGATTACTTACCGAGAATTAAACAAAAATATACATAATATTATATGTGGCCCTCCAATGGCTTTACAATTTTCAATGTGGCCCTCTGCACAAAAAGTTTGCCCACCCCTGGTTTACAGCATGACGACTTATCGTTAGCTTGTATAAATATACTTGGATGTTGGATATACTGTTGCATCGCTGTGCCACAGTAAGAATGACTTAACATATGAAGGCTGAACTCGACAATTAAACGTGAGATAGCAGATAATACAAGTGATGATGATGTTGTTGTTTATACCGATGGGTCTCACATGTTTAACAAATTTAAAATTGGCACAACTAGCCTGTGCCCCTGCAAAAGGCGGACATGACGGCAGAACACGTACTGCAAGATTGTCAACTGATAGCAGGTATAAGAAAAGAAACATGGCCCCATAACACAGAGCTTCGCGAGAAGCTGTACGGAGGAACGGAATCCATTAAAAACACGGTAAAATTCATGATAAAAGTTGGTTCATCAGTCTAGGCCGGGATCGCGAGGAGAGAGAGAGAGAGAGATACCGATGGGTCTTATGGTGATAAACTTGGCTGGGGTTTCCTGGCATCGTCTAGCCAGGTGCAGATTGTAGATAAGGTCGGAATATTATGGACATGACTTCATGAGGACGGAGGTTGAGTACGTTACTGCTGTCCTACAGTTGTTCTATGGGACTCCGTTTACTGGGGCTGCTGTTATATCTGACTCTCAGTCGATATGTCGAAAGATTCAGAATGGCGGGTTGCGGAATAAGTGAATGTTGTCTATACAAGTTTCCAACCTCCAGAGGCTCACATGGATCTACTGTTCTGGACTTGTGAGTGTTCAGGCACTGAGAGAGCGGACAGATTTGCATCTGTCCATCATTGATTGTCGGGGAATTGAGGATAGATAAAGGAGGTGTTCTTTGGTCTCTTGGCGACCTCCTGTTGTATGCGGACACTAAGATTTATGTTGAATCTATCAGGCGATTTACGAGGTTTAGAATTACATGTTGCACAAGTAGAACTGGATGCTTGAGATGCAGAGAGGCGAGTATGTTTAGCCTGCGAGTCATAGGAACCATCAGAATGCATACCGTTCGACTTCTGCTGGGGGAGACTGAGCACTTATGGGTCTGCCGAGAGGGCTATGACATCGGTTCAGTTACCAATTACCTTCTTATTATTCTTCCACGATAGTTCTCATACTCCCGCTGGTTAACGTATGATGCAGTCAGGAGAGCGCATTGCATTGTGTTGTAGATTTCAGCATGATCTGTGGTATCTGCACCTTTTGGTCCACCATATCCAACTTCAGCATAGCCTTCTTTGAGTACCGAGTTAGCTTCTCCTTCTTCGATCTCCTCAAACTTTGCCAGAATTATTGGTAATCGTCGATTTCCGGGGCCTCAACGGAGAGGCGAAATTGAGTCTTGGTGACTGTTGTTACGCTGACCCTGACACTAGCATTTAGGTATCTATTAGTATACAACCCCTTGCAGCTTGTATGTAGTCTTCCAAAGATGGATAGAGTGTCTAGTTGTTTTTATGTTTGTGTTGTATTTAAAAATGAATTTGTCTTTATCTAACGATGCTTAAATGCGAGGTCACGTGACGGTTGTGGTCGTATTTCGTAGAATTTTGTACCTGAGCTCGTCGATCTTTTGTTATCGGAGGCTACGATGTAACCATCACCATTGCATGTCGGTGATAACCATATGTGCTACGATCTATTTTGTTTTTTAATAGAAAGATCTCAGCAACAGTGCAGGAACTTTGCAACGCCGACGATGATCTCCATGCTATTTTTGAAAATAGTGAAAATTTCTGTAGGTATTTTATTTTAATCCTTTTAACGAATTTTTGTTGTTGCGAACAGAGCCTTTGCAGCCTACCAGTGGCGGCTCGTGATCATTTTTTGTTGAATGCGAGACAGTGGGGCGTCTTTTGCAGCCCTACCAGTGGCGGCTCGTGATCATTTTGTTGGTGAGGCCAGAAAAAATGTTCGGGAAAAATCATGGTTTTGGGTTGTTATATTTTAATTTATAAAATAATAAATACACATTATACATTATTTTTGGTGGGGCCGGCCCCACTGGCCCTTAATGACGAGCCGCCACTGCAGCCTACTCTTATCGTTTTTAAACAAGAGTTTTTTTAATGTACTCATAGTGCACACTGATAGGATTTAGGAAATCGATCTAACGAAACGAGCATTCTTTCATTGATAGTTAGTTATTGGTTCCTGTACCGACGTTATAGACTTCTAGGAAGAAATAAACGTGTTGGTCTTCCATAGCAGACATTGACAGGTATACGTACTGATGGTTCCAGTGGCTCGATGGCTAAACACATTCCTCTCTCTATTTCTTAGACGTCCTATACTGCTCGTACAACTTGTCATTTCAAAGTCCTTCAAACTATATTTAGATTCAACATCATTTGTCGTAACTTTATGCAACAAAAGATCAATGAGTGACCGTAGGAAGATCCCATAACAATCTTTAACTCTCTGCGTCTCGGTGTTGTCGATACACATCTGTCAGTTCTATCCTTGCCGAGAGCACCCTCATGTCCAGGACAGTGTATCCACTAAGACTACAGCAGTTGGAAGCTCCTCTGAATGATGCCCATTCATACCGCAACCTGCCGTATTGTAACTCTCAAAGTAGTGGTTGAGAATCGGGCACAGTAAAATGTCCAGTAAGCTTGAATCTAAGAAAGCTATTTGAGAGCAAGCAGTTTAAAAAAACCAGCTGTCGTTACTGTCTGTAATACCGCTTTGTGGGCGGTATAGGACAGGAGGACACGCGCAGGGAATTTATTGACTGCATGAAAAATGCAGTCGCTGTGAAACTGTTCATGTTAGGATGTTTTCTGTACGCTCTTTTTACCTGTATGCTCTACTCAACTTACCTGTATGCTCTATTCAACTTACCTGTATGCTCTATTTAACTCGCATGACTTATGAACGACAAATGACTTAAGAAACAAGCTTGAACAGATGTAATGCATGCTACAGTTTGAAACAAAGTTTATAGACTGGAATAACCCAACTACATGCTAGACTATTGAACAGCAACGACCCCTAATAATCTTCTTGCTTCTTCAAACATACTATACAAGAACTGTGTTTTGTTTAACTTAAACAGCTAAACTGAAACACTTTTTGTTAGGCATGTGCCTGTTTTTCGAACATGTACAAAAGAGTGCCTTATATCGTATAAACTATTATTATCGATACAAGGGAAGGCTGCAGTAAAACTAAGAACAAAAAATGAAACATGTAACAAAGACATTAATGCCGCTTTACAAAGCTATACGTAAATTTGTAAAACTACCTTCCTTCGACTTTAAGATTTTCGCTTTTGATACAATCTATTATTAACGGTAAACATGTCAGACACCAGATATTGTCTTTTAACAAAACTAATGCAAGTTGTATAGAAACGCGACGTTTGAACTAAATTAAAAAAAATAATAATTAGTAGCTAGCTATGAAACCCCACTTGAAGAGGTAGAATAAAAATAAAATATATAGTCGTCCACGGCAAGCGATAATGACAACAGCCTTAGACGTGTGCTGCTGCGCCTCTCTGGTGTCTGCGGAGGTGACTGTAGTGTCCAATCCTAGAATATAATTCCCTACCACAGGTGGGGCACACATGATCATACACATAATTGAACAGAGATGTGAACAAAGAGGGAGAAACAGGTAGATATGTTTCAAAATAAGAACACAGAAGGCGAGATGAGAATTAATCGCATTAGGAAATGTGTGAAATTCTAAATAAATCAAATCTAAAACAAACATCAACATATTTAACTTTGATGTTTTAATAGTTATGTTATATGGGCCAGAAGCATGGAAAACTAATAAAATAATTACGAATAAATTACATATATTCATCAGTTAGTGTCTGCGCAGAATAGAGGGACTGAGATGGTATGATAGTGTTACATATGAGGAGATTATGGAGAGAACGAGACAGATCCCAGTGAATCAAGAGTTGAAGAAAAGACTGGATTGGTCACACCTTGAGATAACACGAGAAGAATATAACTAGAAGGGCCTTTTCCTGGAATCCGTAAGGAAAGCTAAAGAGAGGACAACTAGAAATACATGGGGACGAGATTTGGAGGCAGAGGTTACCAATCTACGAAAGACTTGGAAGTAGCTGCAAGAGATAACTAATGATAGGAAAACCTGGCCCAACTGGGGTTAAAAAATAGAGAGAGAGTATTATTAAATGTTTTCCAATACTTGCTTCATTTTTGTATTACTGCTTTGTAATTGGAGACAGAAAAATAAGATCTGCTATAGTTGTATAATGCAGACATGCATCTTTTCTGTCTTTCTTTTCTTTAATCATGTGTTACCTCAGAGCGTCAGAATAAGAATAGATTTCTAGAACGGGCTTTTGTGAGCGCTTCATAAACAGTGTCTTTCGTGTCACTGCAATACTTTAAAATGTGACGTGTTTGCTGTTGTCTTCTTGACTGTTATAAAAATGTACATACACATATTCAACACAACATTTGATGACATTACTCACCCGTGTCTTGCCGGGCTCAAGGGAGCAAAGAATAGTAACACTGTGACCTACAAGGCATGTCGTAAGAGGCGACTGAGGTAGGCGCCTAGGAAAGCTACCTTAGTAAATAAAAAGCGTCAGAAATCATTTATGCTAGCATACTTGTAGGCGCATAACTAACACAATGTACAATCTCTCTTAGGTTCAGATCACATACAAATCAGTTTTTTAATAATTGGTCGATATGAAACATTCGAAGAAGAAGATGCTATTAGTTGGCTACCTATTGGTTCTGTAATCGTATGCATTCAGCAAACAAGTTGCTATTAGTTGGCTCCCTATTGGTTCTGTAATCGTATGCATTCAGCAAACAAGTTGCTATTAGTTGGCTACCTATTGCTTCTGTAATCGTATGCATTCAGCAAACAAGTTGCTATTAGTTGGCTCCCTATTGGTTCTGTAATCGTATGCATTCAGCAAACAAGTTGCAATTAGTTGGCTCCCTATTGTTTCTGTAATCGTATGCATTCAGCAAACAAGTTGCTATTAGTTGCTCCTATTGCTTCTGTAATCTATGCATTCAGCAAACAAGTTGCATTAGTTGGCTCCTATTGGTTCTGTAATCGTATGCATTCAGCAAACAAGTTGCTATTAGTTGGCTCCCTATTGGTTCTGTAATCGTATGCATTCAGCAAACAAGTTGCTATTAGTTGGCTCCCTATTGGTTCTGTAATCGTATGCATTCAGCAAACAAGTTGCAATTAGTTGGCTCCCTATTGGTTCTGTAATCGTATGCATTCAGCAAACAAGTTGCCATTAGTTGGCTCCCTATTGGTTCTGTAATCGTATGCATTCAGCAAACAAGTTGCTATTAGTTGGCTCCCTATTGCTTCTGTAATCGTATGCATTCAGCAAACAAGTTGCTATTAGTTGGCTCCCTATTGGTTCTGTAATCGTATGCATTCAGCAAACAAGTTGCTATTAGTTGGCTCCTATTGTTCTGTAATCGTATGCATTCAGCAAACAAGTTGCTATTAGTTGGCTCCCTATTGCTTCTGTAATCGTATGCATTCAGCAAACAAGTTGCTATTAGTTGGCTCCCTATTGCTTCTGTAATCGTATGCATTCAGCAAACAAGTTGCTATTAGTTGGCTCCCTATTGGTTCTGTAATCGTATGCATTCAGCAAACAAGTTGCTATTAGTTGGCTCCCTATTGGTTCTGTAATCGTATGCATTCAGCAAACAAGTTGCTATTAGTTGGCTCCCTATTGGTTCTGTAATCGTATGCATTCAGCAAACAAGTTGCTATTAGTTGGCTCCTATTGTTCTGTAATCGTATGCATTCAGCAAACAAGTTGCATTAGTTGGCTCCCTATTGGTTCTGTAATCGTATGCATTCAGCAAACAAGTTCTATCTAGCTCTAGTTCGACTATCATGAAAAGTTGCATTATTGTTAATTTTTAGAGTAAATTCCCAAGTAATGTCGCCATTAAATCTGTATTTAATGCTCGCACAAGTGATCCTTATTGCCCTATTGCGTAACTATGTCAATTCAGCAAACAAGTTAATTGCCTATGCTGTAATCGTAATTTATAACAAGTGTTATTTATGTTTGTTAATCTTTGGACATTTACAAGACTAATCTTTAGGGTGATTGGTTGTGGTTGAGTGTAATGTTAGAACCAAGATATAATATATTTTACCATGTCTGAAGTGTACTGATTCTTCCAACATTGAAGAACTAGTGGCTCTATTGGAACTAGCATCAGATAACAGTGGCGGCTCGTTATACAGTGGCGCTTTGTTGATAACAGTGGTCGCTAAACAGATGATAGCTATGGCGATCGTAGATAACAGTAGGCGGCTCGTGTAATCGTGTGCGTCGGATAACAGTGCTTGGGCTCGTGATAACAGTGGCTGCCAGTGATAACAGTGGCGGCTCGTGATCAGAACGTCAGTGGCGGCTCGTGATCAACAGTGGCGGCTCGTGCATAACAGTGGCGAGCTCGTGATCATTTTGTTTGTTAGAGTCAGACAAACATTTTGGGAAAAATCATGATTTATGAGCTTATACTATATATTAGTATTTACATATTAAGTTATCATGATTTTTAGTAGGTCTCGAGCACCACTGGCCCTTAATGACTGAGCCGCCATGACAGTTAATAAGATGATTAATCTAAAACAACTAATAAGATGATTAATACTAATACAGCTAATGAGATGATTAATAATAATACAACTAATAAGATGATTAATACTAATACAGCTAATGAGATGATTAATACTAATACAACTTAATGAGATGATTAATACTAGATACAGTCTATAAGATGTTTAATACTAATACAACTAATAAGATGATTAATACTAATACAACTAATAAGATGATTAATACTAATACAACTAATAAGATGATTAATACTAATACACTAATAGATGATTAATACTAATACAACTAATAAGATGATTAATACTAATACAGCTAATGAGATGATTAATACTAATACAACTAATAAGATGATTAATACTAATACAACTAATGAGATGATTAATACTAATACAACTAATAAGATGATTAATACTAATAAGATGATTAATACTAATACAGCTAATGAGATGATTAATACTAATACAGCTAATAAGATGATTAATACTAATACAACTAATAAGATGATTAATACTAATATAACTAATAAGATGATTAATACTAATACAGCTAATGAGATGATTAATAATAATAAGATGATTAATACTAATACAACTAATGAGATGATTAATACTAATACAACTAATAAGATGATTAATACTAATACAACTAATGAGATGATTAATACTAATACAGCTAATAAGATGATTAATACTAATAAGATGATTAATACTAATACAACTAATGAGATGATTAATAATAATACAACTAATAAGATGATTAATACTAATACAACAGAAAGAGATTAAACTAATAAGATGATTTAATACAATAAGATGATTAATGCTAATACAGCTAATAGATGATTAATACTAAACAACTAATGAGATGATTAATACTAATACAACTAATAAGATGATTAATACTAATACAGCTAATAAGATGATTAATACTAATACAACTAATGAGATGATTAATACTAATACAGCTAATAAGATGATTAATACTAATATAGCTAATAAGATGATTAATACTAATACAACTAACAAGATGATTAATACTAATACAACTAATAAGATGATTAATACTAATACAACTAATAAGATGATTAATACTAATACAACTAATAAGATGATTAATACTAATACAGCTAATAAGGTGATTAATACTAATACAGCTAATAAGATGATTAATACTAATACAGCTAATAAGATGATTAATACTAATACAACTAATAAGATGATTAATACTAATACAGCTAATAAGATGATTAATACTAATACAGCTAATAAGATGATTAATACTAATACAACTAATAATATGATTAATACTAATACAACTAATGAGATGATTAATACTAATACAGCTAATAAGATGATTAATACTAATACAGCTAATGAGATGATTAATACTAATACAACTAATACGATGATTAATACTAATACAGCTAATGAGATGATTAATACTAATACAACTAATAAGATGATTAATACTAATACAACTAATAAGATGATTAATACTAATACAGCTAATGAGATGGTCAAAATTGAAGGAACTAATGAGATGATTAACATTGATACTATATGGCTTAGAGAGAGAGAGAGAGAGAGAGAGAGAGTGAGAAAGAACGAAATTTGAAAGGACTGTTAGGGTGGCAAAGTTATTCTCAGCTCCCGTGTGTTGCCGGGGTCCTCAAGTGAAGCAAAGAATAGTAACACTGCGACCTACAATGCATGTCGTAAGAGGCGGATATGTTAGGGACCTAGAGAAGCTACTCTAGTAAATAAAAGCTATCGCAGAAATTGGATGTGCTGGCCTACTTGTAGGCGCATAACTGGCACAACGTATAATCGCTCTTAGACTCAGTTCACATACAAATCACAAAGAGTGGTTTAACAAGTGGTTGATATGGAGGTTAGAAGAAGAAAGGAATCTATGCTCAATACAAGCTACAGGATGATGATTGATACGATTAACAATGAAGGAACTAATGAGATGATTAAGAAAAGGAATCTATGCTCAATACAAGCTACAGGATGATGATTGATACGATTAACAATGAAGGAACTAATGAGATGATTAAGAAAAGGAATCTATGCTCAATACAAGCTACAGGATGATGATTGATACGATTAACAATGAAGGAACTAATGAGATGATTATAGAAAAATCTATGATTAATTGCAAGCTACATGATGATGATTGATACGATTAACAATGAATGAACTAATGAGATGATTAAGAAAAAGGAATCTTGCTCAATACAAGCTACATGATGATGATTGATACGATTAACAATGAATGAACTAATGAAATGATTAAGAAAAGGAATCTAATTCAATATGCAAGTAAGGATATATTGATACGTTAACAAGAAATAGAACTAATAGATGATTAAGAAAAGGAATCTATAGTCAATAGCAATACAGGATGATGATTGATACGATTAACAATGAATGAATAATGAGATGATTAAGAAAAGGAACTATTCAATACAAGCTACGGAGATGATGATTGTCTGGATTAACAATGAATGACTAATGAGATGATTAAGAAGAATCTAGCTCAATCAAGCTACAGGATGTATTGATACGATTAACAATAATGAACCTAATGAGATGATTGAGAAAGGATCTATGCTCAATACAAGCTACAGGATGATGATTGATACGATTAACAATGAATGAACTAATGAAATGATTAAGAAAAGTCTATAGCTCAATACAAGCTACAGGATGATGATTGATACGATTAACAATGAAGGAACTAATGAGATGATTAAGAAAAGGAATCTATGCTCAATACAAGCTACAGGATGATGATTGATAATTAACAAGTGAGAAATACTAATGTGATAATTAAGAAAAGAATTTATAGCTCAAACAAGTAAAATGATGATTGATACGATTAACAATGAATGAACTAATAGATGATTAAGAAAAGGAATCTTATGCTCAATACAAGCTACAGTGATAGATTGATACGATTAACAATGAATGAACTAATGAGATGATTAAGAAAAGAATCTATTAATACAAGCTAAGATGATGATTGATACGATTAACAATGAAGGAACAATGAGATGATTAAAAAAGTGAATCTATGCTCATACAACTACAGTGAATGATTGAACGATTAACAATGAATAACTAATGAGATGATTAAGAAAAGGAATCTATGATCTCAATACAAGTCTTACAGTGACTGATGATTGATAGATTAACTTAAGAAGGACTAATGAGAGATTGAAAAGATCTATGCTCAATACAAGCTACAGGATGATGATTGTTATTGATTAACAATGAATGAACAATGAGATGATTAAGAAAAGGAATCTATGCTCAATCAAGCTACATGATGATGATTGATACGATTAACAATGAATGAACTAATGAGATGATTAAGAAAAGGAATCTATGCTCAATACAAGCTACAGGATGATGATTGATACGATTAACAATGAATGAACTAATGAGATGATTAAGAAAAGGAATCTATGCTCAATACAAGCTACTGGATGATGATTGATACGATTAACAATGAATGAACTAATGAGATGATTAAGAAAAGGAATCTATGCTCAATACAAGCTACATGATGATGATTGATACGATTAACAATGAATGAACTAATGAGATGATTAAGAAAAGGAATCTATGCTCAATACAAGCTACAGGATGATGATTGATACGATTAACAATGAAGGAACTAATGAGATGATTAAGAAAAGGAATCTATGCTCAATACAAGCTACAGGATGATGATTGATACGATTAACAATGAATGAACTAATGAGATGATTAAGAAAAGGAATCTATGCTCAATACAAGCTACAGGATGATGATTGATACGATTAACAATGAAGGAACTAATGAGATGATTAAGAAAAGGAATCTATGCTCAATACAAGCTACATGATGATGATTGATACGATTAACAATGAATGAACTAATGAGATGATTAAGAAAAGGAATCTATGCTCAATACAAGCTACATGATGATGATTGATACGATTAACAATGAATGAACTAATGAGATGATTAAGAAAAGGAATCTATGCTCAATACAAGCTACTGGATGATGATTGATACGATTAACAATGAATGAACTAATGAGATGATTAAAATTGTAGAAAATATTGAGATGATTAACATTGAAGTTACTAATGCGCTGATCAACGTTACGAAACGCTTTTTATGTCTTGATAATACCGAAGACTTGCTAGAGAAATATTAGTAACTTTAGCTTTTCTTCAAGTGATATACTTTTGTAAGACAAGAAATAAGCATAATAGTTACTTTTATATGTTATTAAATAAGAAAGAATAGTTACTTTAATATGTCAAGAAATAGGAATAATAGTTACTTTTATATGTCAAGAAATAGGAATAATAGTTACTTTTATATGTCAAGAAATAAGCAGAATAGTTACTTTTATATGTCAAGAAATAAGAAGAATAGTTACTTTTATTAGTCAACAGATAAAAATATGATATAATTTATCAGACAATACATAAGAAGATGAGATGATCTAAAGGGGAATTGGAAGAGGGGAAAGGCTTATTACAGATAAGTTGGGAGCTGAACGCCTGGGAGACACGTCGGGGTACTAGATTGCGGCGGTGGTCCTGTGGTCCCATGCGAATGGTTGTGAAAGACGTTTCCTGAAGCAGATATCCTCCGCTAATCGTGTGATTCATTGTCCTGATTTGGGTTTTTACTTCTGTAGAGTACAACTTACACTACTCTAACGTCTGCAAAGACGGGACGATGTAAACCATACTTTTATAAATTACAAATATGAAGAATTTATACTTTTAATTAATTCCTAACAAGTAATAAGAAAATATATTTGTATAACTTACAAATATGAAGAAAATAGTCTTTTATAAGTCACAAATATGAAGAAAATATACAATGAAATGTCACAAATAAGAAGTAAATATATATATTTATAAAAGTCCCAACAAATAAGAGGAAAATAGACATTAAAAAGTCACAAATACGAAGAAAACAGACATTTATAATTCACAGGTAAGGAGAAATACTATGTTTGTAAGTCCCAAATAAGACGAAAATGTAAGTTTATAAGACCCAAACAAGGAGAAAATACTGTTAAAAGTTTCAACAAATAAGTAGAAAATAGACTTTTAATAATTTCAACAAATAAGTAGAAAATAGACTTTTAAAAGTTTCAACAAATAAGTAGAAAATAGACTTTTAACAGTTTCAACAAATAAGTAGAAAATAGACTTTTAACAGTTTCAACAAATAAGTAGAAAATAGACTTTTAACAGTTTCAACAAATAAGTAGAAAATAGACTTTTAAAAGTTTCAACAAATAAGTAGAAAGTAGACTTTCAACAAATAAGTAGAAAATAGACCGTTAAAAGTTTCAACAAATAAGAAAAATCTATAAGACAACAATTAAAAAAAAGAGATTCTTTGATGATTTTTTAAACACTTTCCATAGCAAAGTCTGTTATTCAGTTCTGTCCACAACCTTTATATGATCCTATAATTATTTTCACTTAAAGATTATGTGTTGACGTTCTTTGCAGTAGAAATCTGAATAATATATATCCCACAGTATACAATTACACATGTATTGTCTATTTATAACTTTGAAAAAACTTGGAAGATTTAGTACAAAGAGAAAGTTCTCCATGTGAAAAGTCACCTGAGCAGCACTTTAGTGGCACATTTGTACGATTCTAGAGTGATTAATCGTCTGGAATGAGTTAACAAGAAAGATGTAACAGTAGCTTTTAATTTCCTTTTCTGTCAACTCAAAGTTTGAGAGTCGAGTGTTTCTAGAGTATGATGGTTAACAACAGAAACTGAATTACAACATCTCTTCAACAGCTACTCCACAGAGCAATGCATAAACACATTAACATTCACAGTTATTTCTTTCTTTCTCTATTTCTCTCCCTCCCCTCTCTCTCTCTCTATCTTTCTATCTTTCTCTCTCTCTTCCTCTCTATATCTTTCTCTCTTCCTTTCTCTCTCTTTCTATCTTTCTCTCTCTTCTTTCTTGCTCTTTCTTGTTCTCTCTTTCTTGTCTCTCTCTTTCTCTCTCTCTTCCTCTCTCTTTCTCTTCCTCTTCCTTTCTCTCTCTCTATCTTTCTCTCTTTCTTTTTCTCTCTCTTTCTTGTTCTATCTTTCTCTCTATCTTTCTCTCTTCCTCTCTATATCTTTCTCTCTACCTTTCTCTCTCTCTCTATCTTTCTCTCTATCTTTCTCTCTCTCTCTCTTCCTCTCTCTTCCTTTCTCTCTTTCTCTCTCTTTCTAACTTTCTTGCTCTTTCTTGTTCTCTCTTTCTCTGTCTCTCTCTTTCTCTCTCTCTTCCTCTCTCTTTCTCTCTCTCTTTCTCTCTCTCTCTCTCTTCTCTCTCTCTCTTCTTTCTCTCTTCTTCTCGTCTTCTGTTTCTCTCTCTTCTCTCTCTTTCTCTCTTTTTCTCTCATTCTCTCTCTTTCTCTTTTTCTCCTCTCTCTTTTCTCTCTCTTTCTCTCTCTCCTTTCTCTCTCTCTCTCTTTTTCTCTCTCTTCTCTCTCTTTTTCTCTGTCTCTCTCTGTATGTGTTGTAATCTTCCTCTCCTTCTTCTCCCGAATCCCCTACCAACACTTGAATACCATTGCAAGAATACCATTGTAAGAATACCCTGGTAAGAATACCCTTACAACAGCTTAGATCAAATTACCAGATTGCATTACACCAAATATAAAGGGACGAGTTGTGACAGCGTCACCAAGTTTTTATTTATTTTTTGTCTCTGGGATCTGATGTCAAGCCATGAGGTTAGTACAATATTTATTGAATATAAAATAATATACTAAACTGCCTGTTCCAAATACATGCAATAACACAACTGGAGGTAATATAAGATAAACACAATATGAACTAACTGTACCTGCATTTCTGGTAAATCAACCATCGAGAGATACTTTTCTCTCTCTCTTCGTCTCCTTATAGGAAATGACAGAAAGACATACAGACATGCGCGCGACGCACACATGCATACACAGATGACATACACATGCACACACATATGACACACACATACATGCACACACATATGACACACATACATACGTGCACACACACATGATATACACACACGTATACACAGATGACAAACACATACATACACAGATGACATAGACACATGTACACACAGATGACACACACAAATGCACACACAGATGACAGACACACACATACATGCACACACAGATGACACACACACATACATACTTACACATATGACCCACACACATACACGCATAAACATAGGTTACACACACATGCATACATACACACCCAGATGACACACACATATATATCGGTATGTATATATGCGTTAACATAGATACTAATTAACAATATGACATGTATTATCAAATAGATGTCTGTGAAAATAATGAATATAAAATGGAACGAATTCAGGAGAAGTGATGAAATCAGAGACATGTTTGGTCAACCACTAGTGACAACTTTTTATAAGAAAGAGAAGATGGAGATATGTTGGGCACACCTTGAGGAGAAATGATCAACGAATATCAAAGCAGACATTGAAGTGAGATGCAAAGGGTTCAAGAAAGAGAGGTCGACCTAAGGAGACCCTGAAGCGAACTTTGCTGAGAGAGGCAGGAAATATCGGTCTCAGTTCCATGGAGGAGATTGAACGAGTTGCCCAGGATAGAGCGGTATGGAGAAATTACTTGCAGGCCCTACGTAACGTATAACGGTAAGAGAGGAATTATTATTATTATTATTATTAGGTATTATCAAACTTCAATTTTTCTCCAGATGGCTTACGCTGGTTTCATTCCGGAATGGTTCTGTATGAGCTTCAACGCTACTCGATTGCAGACTGACTTCGTGAAAGTTTGTACATCGAACACCAGTGACCATATTCAAAGTTCTGATGATGTCAGCTGTGTTAAGTACAAGTTTGAGAACACGCCCCTGACAATAATTAATGAGGTGAGCTGCAGTAGTATCGCGCCCCACGGTTGGATTATTTATTAGGTGATGCAGTAGTATGGCACTATGAGTTGGATTATTTTAATTAATGAGGTGAGCTGCAGTAGTACGCTGAGTTGGTTATTATTAACGGTGCGCGTATCGCCCACTATGGAGTTGGATTATTTAAATTAACGGTTGCTGCAGTATACGCCTACATGGATTGATTAAATAACGAGTGTGCAATGTAACGCCACATGGGATTATTTTAATTAACGAAAAAATTAGCATATTTTTATTTATTTTGACTGTATTGCCTTCCTGCCCAGAGTGTTCGTAGCGCGTTGAACGACGGGTGACAAACCCCCTGTGAGTGCGGTTCAATCCACTCCAGGTATTCATGCCGGAAGGAGGCATCCCGGTAAAAAGGAGAAGAGGAAGACCACGATGAAGATGGATTCAGGATGTAACTGATGGTTTTAACATGGCGGCTCCAAAGGCGTGACATCTGGCATATGAAAGATAGAGACATTCCGATGGACTGTAAGGGTGGCAAAGTTCTGCCCAGGACAAGCTATTTGAAGATGACAATATTATATATTAAACTTTATTCATTATAAAAGAACATCATAATTGAACACAGGGTCAATAAAATGCAAGTTAATGTGATCATTTACCTTGATGGCTGACTCAAAGAGTTTTTATTTGATGTACAAATTTAGTCAATTTAAATATAAAATATCCACAGTTTGTAATATCCAAACGTTTTCTTTTATTTTTCAGCGATATATTTTTGTAAAAAGTGCGTTAAAAGTACTTACGTTGCTTGTTGTACTAGTGTTAGTTGCTTTTTTTTTTATTCGAAATATCAATATTTCATCATCGTTACTTTATCATATATAACAATGAGTTATATTTTACTATATCAGTGTTATTAACATTCTCTAGTCCCCCCCGGCTCCGCCCCACCTCCCCTATAGTGTTCAAATTGCCCATTATTTCGGAGTGCACTCACGTTGAAAAATACTGATCTAGAAGTAATTTTTTTCCTATCCAGAAGCACTTGAACTTTTTCAGCTCTTCGGCTCGGTGCCATGGACATCGTAACCCTTCGGTTCGGTGCCACAACACCGTAAATCTGGGACATCTGTGGTTTTTTCTGCCATCCCACGGAAATGAACCCGCACACACAGAGGGATAGTCACCCGTAGTCCAACGCGCTACGAACACGCTGGACAGACGGGTAAATCTAGAAGTAATTAAATACCAATGTGTCATTCCAAACAATTTACATGACAACAAACATAAATGATGGAGATTGATTACATTAAATCTTTGAAAGTTGGTTAACAATTTATCTGTTATTTTTTTGTTTATTAATAACGTAGGGATTCCTTATCCCTAGTGTCCCTTGACTTGTGTAGTCACTAGGACATTCCATAGAGCAAAAGTAGATTCGGTCCTGGAGATAAGTGCCAAATAGATGACACCATCTGTGTCCTCAGGTCTAGACGCTAATCGAATTTTGCGTCAGTCATTCAAAATAGACAGGTCGGAGTTTAGAAGAACGTAACTCAAAGCGACGCCATGTCTATTCTCATTAGCTTTGTTCCACTCTAAAGGTTTTACAGCATAATATAGTCAAACATTGTACAGGCTTCAAGTGCTGCTTCACTTGACATCAAATTACAGGGGATTCAAATAACAATTTGTTAATTTTCACTTTTTCATGCAATATGAAGCTAGATCAGTGGCGGCTCGTCATTAAGGGCCATTGGGGTCAGGCCCACCAAAAAGTGTAAAGTGTACTTATAACTTTATAAATTAAAATATAACCTAACCCAAAACTATGATTTTTATAAAATTTGTGTCTGGCCCCAACAACAAAAATAGCACGAGCCGCCACTGAGCTAGATAATATCATCTACTGAATCGACTTTTAAAAAATCTTATTCATCAGTGGAATCTAGTATGTGGATTAAGCTGGGTGAAAGCATCGGTGATCTCGATACAGATGGCTGGCGTTTTGGTGGGAGTCATTCTGGCAGGATTTCTTGCCGACTGTCTGGGAAAGAAGAAAACAATGTATCTCTTTGTTTTAGAACACGCGGTCCTCAACTTGATTGCTGCATTTTCTGTCAGCTGGCAAATGTTCACTGTCTGTAGGTTCTTTATTGGTTTAGGCATTGGTAAGTAGAATTGTGTGTGCATAGTTGATTAAAATGGTTGGGGTCAAAGGCGAATGGCGGCAACATGCGCCAGGGTTAGCGAAGGGGCGCTAATCAAGACCCTGTGCCCGACTTCCACGTGGTTGCCCTGGAAACAGACTCAGGTTCCGATCTGGCCAAGTGGGCACAGGGATCGAAGGAGAGCTACTGGTAGTGGTAGCAGTGCAAGTACGAAAAAGCAATGCAGGTCCCCACGAACAAAATGCACGAATCTCCTGACCGATGTCCAATAAAATATTGCCCAAGTTCCCGAACAATAAGAAACAGCAGCGAAACGTCTCTGATAGAATCCCTACTCCGCGGAGTAAAGTGCCGAATATAAATTGCCATCTCCGGAGCAAGAGACTCCATACACAAGCTCGAAGTGTAAGTCAAAGGTCCCGCCACAAATTACCAGTTTCTCTGCCGATGGGGAGATTAGTGTACAAGTGAACAGGAAATGATGAGAGGTGCATCCAGTGACGTAACGTGTGCCTACATAGGGCGAAACTCGAAACCCTGAGGAGGGGGCAAATATTGCCAGCTGTGGGGCAAGAATAAATAAGATAGATGCGTAACGAATAAAAGTCTACCCTCGTGTCGGTACGAGGGCAGATTGCAGCTGACTCCGTATCGGTGGTCTAGCGCAGATACACTTACTGGGCAAGGTTGGCCGAGCGCAAAACATAAAGTTGCGTTTTAGTGCATAACGAAACTACCCTCAATTGGAAAACCGTGCAAGGTACTGTTGCGATAACAACTAACATCCCCGGAAGAACTGAGGCGGGTGATGGTGACGAGCGCAAAATCTCAGTTGCGTTGCTAGCGCCGATTGAAACGACCCTCTACATTATGTGTGCTTGGCCCCAGTCCGGTGTTTCCCAAGCCTAGGGAAAATGCGAAGCAGAAACTGCAAATTGCCAGGTACCGACACGCGTCTCAAAAAGGCTGAGAATGTTTCTACTCCGGAACAAACGCAAAGTGGACAGTAAAGTGAGGCCGTCAATGCAAAGATCTGACAGGCTGTCCGGATCCGAACATTGGCGAAGGCCGACACTTTACACGGTGTGTTATACGAGTAAGACGCCGTCCAAGGACAAGTTTATAAGACCCATGACATGTTCCTAATCCGGAACGACCTCACAGTCAGAAAGGGCTTAACAGTAGTAACTCACTGTTTGGCGTAGATCACAAAGCAGAAATATACGGCAAAGCTGATCGAAAAGCGAAGATCCGGGCCGAAATAGTCGGCAGAAATGATCGTACAATATGGCTAGCTACCCTAGTAGATCAAAAGCTGACTGAAACCGGATGGACAGGCCTAGTCACCTTATCTTATCTTATGTTAACCACATTTTCCATGAAGTGTCGTGGGGAGAGTTAGTTTTCTATCTTGTGCCAGGTGTGTTGCGCTTGACGTTGTCAATCCATGCTTTCGCAGGGACTGAGATGTTATCTATCCATCGTGCTCTTGACCTGCCTCGTGCTCTACGCCCTGAGCGTCGATTATTATAGGCTAGTGATGGTAGTAAATGTGTTTCCATTCTCATTAGATGGCCGAACCACTTGATTCTTTGCTTCTCGATGCACTGTATGCATGGTATAGTACCAACGATGCTTCTGATATTCTCGTTTCTCACTCTATCTCTCCTTGTAACGTTGACAGCTTTTCGTAGACATGTTGTAATCCTTCTTTCTTGTGTCTTAGTCAGGGGCCTAGTCACCATGGGCGCATAATCGTTCAACGTAGATCAAGCGTTCTTGTCAAAGGACTAATTATATAACACAAAAAGAATGATAAAATTGGCAGTTAAGAATGATCGTGAGATATATATATATATAATCGTTCAACGTAGATCAAGCGTTCTTGTCAAAGGACTAATTATATAACACAAAAAGAATGATACAATTGGCAGTTAAGAATGATCGTGAGATATAGATATATATTAAAATGGTTAAACCGTAAACAGAGAGGTAAAACAGCAAAATCTGGAATAAAAATAGTAAAAAAACGTATACGAAAGGTTTAAACACAAAAATTTGGAACAGAAAATAGTCAGTATGAATTACACATTTAAGCACACCCCTACCCCAAAAACAAATTGGCAGAAAGATTCTAAAATGTACTGAGCTTAGAAACAAAAAGGTGCGTAGAAAATAGTAAAAAATCGTGGTTCGAGGGTTGTGCACATATTTTCGTTGTGTTCACCAAACTCAGTTGGACTACAGAAAACAATGATCCTTTACTTGGAAATCTATATTACAAGCACCTCTCACACGAAGTGTCCACGCAAAATGATGGCTGCATCAAGGTGACACAGATTTAGAAACAAAGTCATCAGACAAAACTGGGCACACCATCAAAACGGATCTTCATCAAGAAACAACAAATTAAATAGTTGGGCCACATAATCAGATTACCAACAGACAGTGCGCCTCAAAGAGCAGTGCTACTCGTATACAGTGGATACAATGCAAAAGGTAGTCCATGCCACGCAAACGGTGGACCACAGAAGTAACAGAGATAGTGACAAACACTATTTATGAAGCGCACTCAAAGACGAGCAGAATCCCAGAGTGACTATTAATGCACGTCTCTCCTGCCGATGGAAAAATCTGAACAAATAGACACAAAGGGATCTGGGGTGCATTCAGAGAAGAGACGTAGGGTCATATGGGGGGAAATTTGGAGCCCTGGGGTCTGCAGTTGAGATCTTCCTGTGTGAGAAAGAGATCGGAGCAAATATGGTTGCTCACCGAAGTTCAATGATGATGGTTCAATCAATCAATCAATCAATCAATCAATCAATCAATCAATCAATCAATCAATCAATCAATCAATCAATCAATCAATCAACCAACCAATCAATCAATCAATCAATCAATCAAAAGTACCGTGTGTTGCCGGGACTGACAATATGAACAAAGAATAATAACACTACAACCTACAAGGCATATCATATGAGGCGACTAAGGTAGGGCGTCTAGGGAAGCTACCCTATTAAATAAAAAGTGTCTCAGAAATCGAAAGTGCTGGCCTACTTGTAGGCGCGTAGCCGGCAGAACGTACAATCGCTCTTAGGCTCAGATCACAAAGAGTGGTTTAACAAGTACTCGTTATGGAAAGTTCGAAGAAGAAGAAGCAGAATCAATCAAAGGAAGAATAGGTAAAAGCTATCTATTGTCCGTTGGTCAGCGTTTATTCTTTGTGTTGCTTACAATTGTGTTCATCCATCCGTGTATTGTCAGTGTTCTTGTCAATACACACTTTGCAGATATGCTAGTTAGTTAGAAATGTAAACAGTATTTGTGTTGAAAAATGAACGCATTTGCGTTGTAGACGTATTTTGTTTTTAAATCAATGAAATGATAGTTTCATTGGCTTTTGTCCGAAAATCAACGTTTTTAAATGCTAACTCAACTCCTCATTAATTGAATTGCTTAGTAAGTACCTAACAATGGAGACACTTACTGTGCTATTGACAATTATTTTAGCTCATTTTTCATAATAAAAGCCGGTCTGATAATGCATAAAGGGAGCTTGTTTTCATTTCTCAAATCCAATACAATACGCCGGTCAACTTGCACAGAACAGAGTTTTTCAGGATTGCTGTAGGTAGAGCCAAGTTCCGGAAGGGACAAGCTACTTGATGATGATGATGGTGATGATGAATATAATACGTACTCATGAAAATGCTATGCTATTTTTAAAAATGAGTTTTACTCCGTTTCGTACCCGAGCAAAATGTCATAACCGTTGATTCTACAAAACAATTAATACAGCTGTTCGACTAGGATTAGTAAAAAATCGCAAGTTTCCAAATTTCAGAACTCTAGCTCTTACCTAAGTCGAGCTATGGTGGAGGGAACGGCACCCGTAGAACAGAATAAAATTGGCAAAGTCTAGAAATCGTGTTTTACAAAGCTCAGATACAAGAAATGCGCGAACATTAAACAACCCCCGGAACATACTTTCCTTTCCTTTGCGTTCCCGGCCTAAACTGATGAACCAATTTTTATCATGAATTTTACTGTTGTTTTTAGGGACTCCGTTCCTCCGTACAGCTTTTCGTGAAGCTCTGTGTGTTGTGGCCATGACTCTTTCCTTATACCTGCTAACCGTTGATAGTCTTGCAAGACATGTTCCATTCCGTCATGTCTGCCATTTTGCAGGGGCACAGGCTAGTTGTGCCAGTTTTAAATTTATGGAACATGTGGGCTCGGAGCTTGTTGTGTCCGGTACGGAGGCGAAGTATGGCAACTTGTTCACTTCGAGAGAGACCATAGTATCCGTCACTGTCTGTGTACTGAGGGTGGTCTTTTGCCCATTTGCTTCTATAGTGCGAACCGATGGTTGTTTTGACTTCCTTATAACTGATCTCGAGATCAGTCTGAGGTAGTCGCCCGCCCTCTTTGGCTAGCTTGTCGGCTGCTTCGTTCCCCTAACGTTGCAGTGTGACGGTATCCACTGGATGACGGTGCGTTTGAGTGAACTCGTTAGTTCAGCGAGGGACGTTTTGAGCTCATTCATCTCAGTTTTGCCAACGCATTTGAGTGCCGTGATGACCGATAGAGCATCGGTGAATATCACGACCTTGTTGCGTGTAGTGCTTCTTCTCTCCAGGATCATTTCGGCAGCCTCTTTGATTGCCTCTGCCTCTGCTCGGTAGTTATTCGAGTATTTGCCAGTTGCAATCGCTTTCTTGACCGTGACTTTCTTTGAGATTTTAAGCACTATTCCCGTTCCGCCATCGCTTATTGCGTTATTTGCCGATCCGTCCGTGTATACGTGCGTCCACTCATTTTCAGGGTACTCTGATTCTATGTACTCTTTTGTTGCAATTTTCTCTCAGGTTTTTGCTCTTTTTTGTTCAGTATGCCTGGGATTGATTCCCTTAGTTCTGGCATTTTGGTTTTCCATGGCGGACACTTGTCGATTGCCGGGAATAATTTGGCTTTGCATTTGGAAAGGACTGGATGGTCTATAGTCAGTGCCTTAGAGATTCTCACGAAGCTAGATCTCTGTAAGCTAGATACACTGATTTAAATTGCAGCTAGAAAAAAAAAGTGTACAGAATAACACATAATTTTTTTAATTTCAAGTTACAGAAGGGAAAAAAGTGTACAGAAGATAAACAAAAGTGTCCAGAAAGTAAAAAAAGTGTCCAAAAGTAAAAAAAGTGTACAGAAGGAAAATAAAGTGTGTCTCAACTGTGTATTAATAATAATTCAATCTAAAATTAAAAATTATAAAAAGTGTACAGATAAGATTATTAATAAATCTTGGACAGTTTTTTCTTTAGAAATGTTCAATCTGGACATAAGTTTCGATTTTTATGTTTTAGTTTAGTCGTGGGATCAGCATCACTGCACGTCGAGCCAATTAGCCCGTAAGTGCTTCAACCTATCCCTCATCATGTCTCTCAGCGTTTGGCGACTAACGACCTCGGTTCTTTATTGGTTTACTAACTATTCTTCCTTGGCTACCAGTATAATGTTCTTGTCTAGCTACACCACATTTAACTTGAAATTCTTGCAGTCTGCTTAATGTGGTAGATGCACCACTATTACGTAAATCATGTACACGCCTTCTCTTCCTTTATTTATAAGTATAAAATCAGCGTGGTCAAAGGTGCATAGGGACAACGTCGCGCCAGGATTAGTGAGCTGGCACTAACCAAGATCCTACCCCACCTCCACCTGGTGAAAGTGGAAAAAGACAACGGTTCCTGTCTGGCTAAGCGGGTAGGGATCGTGGGAGAGCTACTCTGGTGTAAGTAGTGATGCAGACGCAGTCACGTTGGATGAGATCCGCTCGCAACACAGACGAGCAGAATCCCAGAGTGACTAGTAATGTACGTCTTTCCCGACCGATGGGAAAAGCTGGAAGTATAAACGTGGAACCGCGTGGGGTGAAACTCGGAGCCCGCACATGCTCTCTCTTGAGCCCTCTCTTGAGCCGATGAGTATGCTGGGAGTCGAGTAGAGCTGTACGAGAGCCCACATAGGGCGAAACTCAGGCCCCTGTCTCAGGAATGGGGGCACGATTATGAGCTATCGAAGAGACGTCGATCCACGAGGGGCGAAACTCAGACCCCGGGCATGCCCTATCTTGAGCCCCTACTCTTGAGCCGATGAGTATGCTGGGAGTCGAGTTGAGCTGCACGTGGAGCCACATAGGGGGAAACTCGGGCCCCCATCACAGGGACGAGAGAACGTTTTTGACCCCTGGAGTCGGACAACCTAGGCAAATGTGAGCACGGCGAAAAAAACTGACGGTGACGATAAGGCAGGCACCGGGGCAGAGCGAGTACGCATGCGGACGATGCACGGGTGGACTCTCAGGGGGCGAAACCCGTTACCCCATCACAGGGTTGGAGAATCAGGTTGAGTCACAGGCGGGGACAGCCCAAGCAAATGTGAGCACGGTGGGAATTGACGGAAAAGGTGAGATAGGCACCAGGGCAGAGCGTGCACGCATGCGAGCGATGCACGGGTGGCCCAAGTGGGCCGAAAAGCATGGCATGTCAGTCGTGGCAGGCAAGAGGGTGTGCGGACCACCAGAATGTGCAGAACAACTGGAAAACCCAGCAGAGGTAAAGACAGTGCGCGTTTCCGCTCGCAGGGAACTAGTCGGAACTGCCTTGTAGTTTGATTGGATTGGGGACAATCAAATGCTAGCTGAGCAAACCGTACACAGAACTGGGCGGTAGACAAACCAAGCAGTCCATTAACAAAACTGGTATAGCTGGGCAGATGACGCTCATAACCATAATTTTAAAACACTAATAATGTTATTTTGTTTCAGGTGTAATTATTGCGTCCAGTTTCCCATATCCTCTGGAGTTTCTGCCAATCAAATGGCGACATGTGGTGTCTGCACTACCTGTGTGGTCCTTTGGAATTGCTGTCTTCGCTTTGGCTGGATGGTTGATGGAGAACTGGTCACATTTACACATTTCCTGTGAGTTCTTTCCATTCCTGGTCTTCTTGGATACTTGTAAGTGGTAGGGTTTGCGACCCTAATTGGAAGGTTTTATGGCAAGTGCCTCAGAGAGTCCCTAGTAAAATCCAAATCTTGGCTTTCACGAGACATAATCTTTGTAGACTAACAAGAGAACTAGAGAAAAAAAAGGTGTATTTTGGGAATGTAAAGAGATTATATTAGTTAGATCGGAGAAGTGTTACCCGAAGAGAGTTTACAGATAGATAAGATAATGTTCAGCCTAATCCATTGCCAGAGAAGAGTGATTGCCAACGAAGTGTACAGAGAGTTATCGAGATTATTGTTTGTCAACTTCAGCAGGCAGGGCAGTTTATAATGCGGCTGATGATGATGAGTTGCGAACACACTCAAATGCATACCAATATACATACATCCAAACACATATACACACAAAAACACATAAGCACAGACACACATGGCTATGTATTGACAGGGAGTGTATTGTGACCTCTTGAAAAACAAGACTGTTCCATAAATTTCTACTTAATAATGTTCAGAATAGCACAGCACTGTAATAACGCCAGATCTATGACTTTTATTAACGTATTTGGTGGACACAGTCGTGTTTATTAATGTTCTATTATGCAATCATCAAGGTTTGACAAATATGTTGTTACGATCTGAAATTACATAAGATTGAAATACTGGTCAAGATGACGATGGGGACATATTGTGTATTATGTTCTCTTGGAAGACGAGACTATTTTATACATTGTTCCACCCCGCCTGCAAAGCGTGTTCGTAGCGCGTTGTACTACGGGTGACTAGCCCTCTGTGAGTGCGGTTTCAATTCCGCGGGTTGGCAGAAAAGCCACAGGTTTCCCAGATTTACAGTGTTCGTGGCACAGAACCGAAGTCTTATGATGCCCATGGCACCGAGCCGAAGAGCTGAAAAGCTCAAGTGCTTCTGTATCGGAAAAAAAAAATTCATTCTTCACATTATAATACTGCCAATAACACCAGCGTTGTAATGTCGTCATATTCTTCATTATTTAGGGGATTAAAACCTCTTTAATCTGATGCACGCACTTTTCAACCTAAGGCGAATATTTTACTGGTTATATCATGAATAATCATGAAAAATAATTAACTCCTTTCGGAGAATCTATGTCGTCATATCCATATTCTGTATCAAAGTCTTGGATATGTGCAATCATGTTTATTTGCGACATCACAGTTTGTAGAATGTATTATTGCTGTTGGGAGTCCAGCCTCAAAATCCTACGCGCGTTCCGACAGACTGCATTCAAACGAAGTCATGGCGCCTAATATATCACCTCTGACAGATTTTTACGTGAATGCTTGCTTTCCTTATCACCAGTGTCCCTCGACATTTGAAGGAGAATTTCTCAGACTTCAGATGTACTTGTAATTTGTATTTCCAAGTAAAGGATAGAGTTTCCTGAATTGTTCTCCCTAACTGGCATCAAACTTCAAAATGTCCACGCAAAGTGTTATCAACTTATCAGCGACCCCCTTATTTTTTGGATTAGACGTATCAGAAACACAGGCGCCCGAACACATCCTACATTCATGTCCATCATACATACACCAACGAAACGAAATATGGCCTCATGAACGAAGCTTACAGAGCAAGCTATGGGGAACTCTCGAGGAACTCTAACTGGCATGCAGCTTCATGGAAGCAGCCCATCTCATGGTTTAGACGAGCATACGAAACCGAACGCAAATTAGAAGAAGAAGAAGGATTAGACGTATAGAAACATTTACCTGCTTAGTAGAATATGACATTCCGCCTTAATATAACCAAAATATACTCTGATATTGAGACGTATTAGCAGAAATCGATTTATTTTCTCTAACAAACAAATGCAAGACATAAACAAGACTGCAATCTAACCCTCAGCTATGTACCAGAAAGTATAAACTGGCTGACGGTACAAGGTCAGTTGAAGGAAGCACAAGATGTAGTGACGAAGATTGCTGTCGTCAACAGAAAAGGACAATCTCGTAAAACATCTATCATGGTACAGGTAAGGCTAGAAGTGGATAACAGGTAAGGATAGAAGTGGATAGCAAGTAAGGCTAGAAGTGGATAACAGGTAAGGCTAGAAGTGGATAACAGGTAAGGCTAGAAGTGGATAACAGGTAAGGCTAGAAGTGGATACACCGTTGAAGGTGAGATAGAGAACAAAGAAAGAGATGGAGAACAAGAGAGAGAGAGTGTGTGTGTGCCACATGATATAATTTATTCTATTCATAAGGCTGGATCAAACGTTGCGTATATATATATTCCAGTCAGTTCTCTCCCCTATTCCATATTTGTATTCCGCGTATTCCTAATTATTAGCTTATACCATCGTCTTGATCGTCTCCCGTCTCGTCTTCCATGAACCATGCCCAGTAATGTTGCACTTTCTAAGCTTCTGGTATATTTAATTGCTCCATCATCGCTCTCTTCTCAAGTTCTCGAAGCCGATCTGTCTGATCCTCCCCCCTCCCCTCCCTTTACTACCGCATCTTTGAGTTTCTTCGTTTTAGGCTGCCTTGATTTCTTGACATAATATCTTAAATATTTTCCTATAGATTTCTTAAGAACTTTAGAACGTTTACCAGCTGTGGTCCCTGGTGCGTTCTGTAGTTCGAAACCAGGTCGGACGATTTCGTGTCTAATGACAGAAAGTAAGTAACATACAACCTTCATGCATATGAAAGTTCTCACACTTGATAGATCAACCAGCTAATTTAAACTATCGGATTCACTTTATGACCGTCCTGCACAGACATGAAGTATAGAACCCCCTCCCCTTCCCAACCGGATATGTCATGTCAAGATCACCCCACCCAAATATGTAGACATAGACGACAATGGTGTCCAGATTTGAGACACTATCAATCCAGCACTTCGTGAACAAGAACAGGATGGCACTTGGGAAGATATGAGATGCATAAAATAGTATATTACTGTCTCTGGCTCGTAGCCAGTATTAGCATATAGGATGGTAGCATGACCAACTATCTCAACGTTATCATTACTCTTGGAAGAGAATGTAGAGATTGGGGCAACATGAAGGCTGATCTGGCAGTTAAGCAGCTGATAGAAGATAATGCAAGGGATGATGATGTTGTTGTATATACCGATGGGTCGGTTCCTCGTGATGAGAAGTCCGGCTGGGGCTTCTTGGCTAATGCACACGGTAGGGTTGTTGCAAAGCGAAGTGTGGTATACAGGACAACTACTTCTAGTATGAGGATGGAGTTTGAGGCCGTTACTGCTGCCCTCCATTGGATCTCTGGGACTTCATTTACTGGGGCAGTTGTATCTGAGTCTCAGTCGATGCTTCACAAGATCCAGAAGTGCAGGTTTCGGTATGAGTGGATGTGGTCTATAGAAGTTTCTAACCTCCAGCGGCTTACGTGGATATACTGTCCTGGGCATGCGGGTGTTTACGGTAATGAGAGAGCGGACAGGCTTGCATCAACAGCATCGATTGTTGGGGAGTTGAAGATGGATATGGGGATATTCTTCGGTCTCTTCGCGACTGTCTGTTGGATGAGGACACTAAAATCGATGTTGAATCGATCAAGCGATTTAGGCAGTTTGGAGTTACCCGTTGTACAAGTCGAACTGGATGCCTGAGGGCAGAGTGAGAGGTGTGTTTAATCAGCGAGCCACAGGAACCATCAGTATACATACTCTTCGATATCTGTTGGAGGAGACTGAGCACCTATGGGTCTGCCCGGAGTGTAATGACGTCAGTTTAGTCACCAATAACCAATAACCAATTATCATTTAGGAGACACAATGACTTAAGTTTATAAGTATATCCATTCCGTATGGCCATCAGGATGGAATTTCTACAAACATTTTTATCATCGTCAAAATAGTATTGATAGTCCTTGCCTGTTCTACAGAGTTCGTACATTGCCTATGAGATCTTCCTGTGTAAGAAAGAGATCGAAGTACGCATGGTTATTTACCGAAGTGCAGCAAGGATAGTCGTATCAATCTCTCTCTCTCTCTCTTTCTCTCTCTCTCTCTCTCTCGCCTCTCTCAATCACCGCCCAGACTGATGTACCAAATTCCTCATAAATTCTATTCATGTGGAAATCTGATTCATGCAGCTTTAGCATTGGTGTGTTGTACGTCACATCTTCAGCACCATTTGGAGCTCTGAAGCTTATCCTTCGGCGACGTGTCCGGTTTCAGCCAGCGTTTACTCGGTTCGCTCTCCGTTCTATGGCTATCTAGTAGTTTTACAGTGTGGGTAGCTGGCCCCACGCCCAACATCCTTAATCGCTCCTACGTCCAACCTCCTTAATCGCCTCTTACGACATGCGTGGCAGGTAACAGTGGTTCTATTCTTTACACCCAATTTGGGCCCTGGTAACCACTCGGGCAGTATCAACCAATCAATCAATCAATTAAAAGAATGAATGACAGAAAGTTAAGTGACATAAAATATAAATAAAAAACAGATGACTTTTTAAAAAAAAAATGATGACAGGTTAAAAATTCAAATTCAGAAACATCAGCTTGGTTTTTCTCTTTTCTTTTCTGTCATTTGATGTAGACTGTGGTTTGGGAAGAACAGAAAGCTCGAGAGAACATTACAAAATATTCGTTCATGGTCAACTTCAGAAAATGGAAGAATTCTAAGATAACATTGATATTTTCATATCATTGGTAATCTGTTTGTTTATATTGTGTATTGTATTTGTAATGTTTGTTTATATTGTGTATTGTATTTGTAATGTTTGTTTATATTGTGTATTGTATTTGTAATGTTTGTTTATATTGTGTATTGTATTTGTAATGTTTGTTTATATTGTGTATTGTATTTGTAATGTCATGCATGCATGATGTTTTGGTTTACTAATTACAAGTAAAAGCACTGGAAAGTAAAGACGACGGTGTGATATTGACCACATCACCCATCGTGTGCCGATGCTCAATGAAAAATACGGATCTAACACCGTTATCCCCACTGTACCTCGAGATATGAACAATTATTCCTTTACTTACTTTTGGTAACAGACGTGAACAAGCAATATTTCATAGCATGATCTGTAGTTTTACTGCAATCTACACTGTTGTTGAGAGCCGTGGCAGTGTAGTGGTAAGTACACTTGCTTTGTAGGCGCTTGGTCCCAGAATCAAATTCCCCTGCTAAAGTGTAATTTTTCCCCAACCATAACAGCTCTCTAGTCGCCCCAGTCTTAGTTGGGTACTAGAGAAACACTGGAAAGTAAAGGCAAACTACTTAATGGTGTTCGTGTGTCGTTGGTCAAAGAAACATAAGGACATAACACCGTATATTTCATCATATCTCATAATATTAGATAACGTTTCTATTTTTACACAAATGTGAAAAAGTGAAGGACAACTGTTAATATTTAATGCCTCACAAGGAGCAGAGACGAGCAAGTAAGTTTAACACTGTTATCATATGAAATAAAGATACAATGATACGATGAAAGGTATATTTGTATTTTACCTGCAAATGTAATACGTTAAACAATATGTGCTCTTACACCACATGCACTTCCTTAAACAAACAAATCCGCCTGCCCAGCGTGTTCGTAGCGCGTTGGACGACGGATGACAAACCCCATGTGAGTGCGGTTAAATTTCGCGGGCTAGCAGAAAAGCCATAGGTTCTTCTGATTTACGGTGTTCGTGGTACCGAATCGAAGGGTTACGATGTCCATGGCACCAAGTTGAAAAGCTGAAAGTTCAAGTGCTTCTGGATTTTAAAAACCAAAAAAACCAAACAAACAAGCAAACAACTTCATGTGAGAATAATGTTTATAATAATGTAAATTTATACAGTTCAATCTGTGTAATTTGTTTATATATGTATAATCTGGCGGGCTATAAATAAACTATGGTACTGTAAGCTGAAGCAAATCAGTTTCTTGGTGTTGCGACAGGGGGATAGAGGTGTGCCACAAAGTCTGTCATGACTTAATTTTGAATATGATTTCAATAAATTTATAAAGTTAAATTCAATGTTATGACTTAAGTTGGTACTCGTATTTATAGGTGACCAAACATTAACAGCCTTTTTTTGTAATACTCATGCACACATTTCTTTTGATAATAATATGCATTTTTAAAATTTTCTTTCCCAAATTTTTTTTTTCCTATCTTTTTTTCGTCTTAATGTTTGTATTTCTTTGTCCCTCTTTTTTCTATGAATTTCACCAGATTTGTTCGACAAGACCAGTAAAACATGCAAGCAACCCCAGTGTATATATTTTCTTATCTTTTTCTTTCTTTCTTTTTATATTTCTTTGTCCCAGCTTTTTCTATGCATTTTTCTTCCAATTGTTATTATTTCTTCCCTTATTTGTTGCCAAGTCCTACTTCTTCGTTATATCAGCTGCTTGTTTGCCAAGTCCTACTTCTTCGTTATATCAGCTGCTTGGTTGCCAAGTCCTACTTCTTCGTTATATCAGCTGCTTGGTTGCCAAGTCCTACTTCTTCGTTAAATCAGCTGCTTGTTTGCCAAGTCCTACTTCTTCGTTATATCAGCTGCTTGGTTGCCAAGTCCTACTTCTTCGTTATATCAGCTGCTTGGTTGCCAAGTCCTACTTCTTCGTTATATCAGCTGCTTGGTTGCCAAGTCCTACTTCTTCGTTATATCAGCTGCTTGTTTGCCAAGTCCTACTTCTTCGTTATATCAGCTGCTTGGTTGCCAAGTCCTACTTCTTCGTTATATCAGCTGCTTGGTTGCCAAGTCCTACTTCTTCGTTATATCAGCTGCTTGGTTGCCAAGTCCTACTTCTTCGTTATATCAGCTGCTTGGTTGCCAAGTCCTACTTCTTCGTTATATCAGCTGCTTGGTTGCCAAGTCCTACTTCTTCGTTATATCAGTTGCTTGGTTGCCAAGTCCTACCTCTTCGTTATATCAGCTGCTTGGTTGCCAAGTCCTACTTCTTCGTTATATCAGCTGCTTGTTTGCCAAGTCCTACTTCTTCGTTATATCAGCTGCTTGGTTGCCAAGTCCTACTTCTTCGTTATATCAGCTGCTTGGTTGCCAAGTCCTACTTCTTCGTTATATCAGCTGCTTGGTTGCCAAGTCCTACTTCTTCGTTATATCAGCTGCTTGGTTGCCAAGTCCTACTTCTTCGTTATATCAGCTGCTTGGTTGCCAAGTCCTACTTCTTCGTTATATCAGCTGCTTGGTTGCCAAGTCCTACTTCTTCGTTATATCAGCTGCTTGGTTGCCAAGTCCTACTTCTTCGTTATATCAGCTGCTTGGTTGCCAAGTCCTACTTCTTCGTTATATCAGCTGCTTGTTTGCCAAGTCCTACTTCTTCGTTATATCAGCTGCTTGGTTGCCAAGTCCTACTTCTTCGTTATATCAGCTGCTTGGTTGCCAAGTCCTACTTCTTCGTTATATCAGCTGCTTGGTTGCCAAGTCCTACTTCTTCGTTATATCAGTTGCTTGGTTGCCAAGTCCTACTTCTTCGTTATATCAGCTGCTTGGTTGCCAAGTCCTACTTCTTCGTTATATCAGTTGCTTGGTTGCCAAGTCCTACCTCTTCGTTATATCAGCTGCTTGGTTGCCAAGTCCTACTTCTTCGTTATATCAGCTGCTTGTTTGCCAAGTCCTACTTCTTCGTTATATCAGCTGCTTGGTTGCCAAGTCCTACTTCTTCGTTATATCAGTTGCTTGGTTGCCAAGTCCTACTTCTTCGTTATATCAGCTGCTTGGTTGCCAAGTCCTACTTCTTCGTTATATCAGCTGCTTGGTTGCCAAGTCCTACTTCTTCGTTATATCAGCTGCTTGGTTGCCAAGTCCTACTTCTTCGTTATATCAGCTGCTTGGTTGCCAGATCCTACTTCTTCGTTATATCAGCTGCTTGGTTGCCAAGTCCTACTTCTTCGTTATATCAGCTGCTTGGTTGCCAAGTCCTACTTCTTCGTTATATCAGCTGCTTGGTTGCCAAGTCCTACTTCTTCGTTATATCAGTTGCTTGGTTGCCAAGTCCTACTTCTTCGTTATATCAGCTGCTTGGTTGCCAAGTCCTACTTCTTCGTTATATCAGTTGCTTGGTTGCCAAGTCCTACCTCTTCGTTATATCAGCTGCTTGGTTGCCAAGTCCTACTTCTTCGTTATATCAGCTGCTTGTTTGCCAAGTCCTACTTCTTCGTTATATCAGCTGCTTGGTTGCCAAGTCCTACTTCTTCGTTATATCAGTTGCTTGGTTGCCAAGTCCTACTTCTTCGTTATATCAGCTGCTTGGTTGCCAAGTCCTACTTCTTCGTTATATCAGCTGCTTGGTTGCCAAGTCCTACTTCTTCGTTATATCAGCTGCTTGGTTGCCAAGTCCTACTTCTTCGTTATATCAGCTGCTTGGTTGCCAAGTCCTACTTCTTCGTTATATCAGCTGCTTGGTTGCCAAGTCCTACTTCTTCGTTATATCAGCTGCTTGGTTGCCAAGTCCTACTTCTTCGTTATATCAGCTGCTTGTTTGCCAAGTCCTACTTCTTCGTTATATCAGCTGCTTGTTTTTTTCTTACCAACCTTATTCTAAAATTTCAATTCCTTTTTTATGTTAGTTATTTTTGCATGTCAAAACAATGATGATCGATAACTTGCAATGTTTTCACGTTCATTTAATATCTATATTTCAGGCATGATTTCAATGCAATAATTTCATATCTACTTGATTGCTATATTTCAGGCATGATTTCAATGCAATAATTTCATATCTACTTGATTGCTATATTTCAGGCATGATTTCAATGCAATCATTTCTCAATCATTATTGCTATTTTCAGTTTCTTATCCTTTGTTTATACAGGAATCTCATTCAGCTTTCTAGTCAACAAGGGAACCTCTACATAAATTATTTCTTTATAGCAGTGGAGCTTCATCCATTTGTATCTATCTTCTTTGATAACAAGTAGGTAGCCATCACATTGTATCTATCTTCTTTGATAACAAGTGGGTAGCCATCATATTGTATCTATCTTCTTTGATAACAAGTGGGTAGCCATCATATTGTATCTATCTTCTTGATAACAAGTAGGTAGCCATCAGATTGTATCTATCTTCTTTAATAACAAGTGGGTAGCCATTATATTGTATCTATCTTCTTTAATAACAAGTGGGTAGCCATCACATTGTATCTATCTTCTTTGATAACAAGTAGGTAGCCATCACATTGTATCTATCTTCTTTGATAACAAGTGGGTAGCCTTCATATTGTATCTATCTTCTTTGATAACAAGTGGGTAGCCATCATATTGTATCTATCTTCTTTAATAACAAGTAGGTAGCCATCATATTGTATCTATCTTCTTTGATAACAAGTGGGTAGCCATCACATTGTATCTATCTTCTTTGATAACAAGTAGGTAGCCATCACATTGTATCTATCTTCTTTGATAACAAGTAGGTAGCCATCATATTGTATCTATCTTCTTTAATAACAAGTAGGTAGCCATCATATTGTATCTATCTTCTTTAATAACAAGTAGGTAGCCATCATATTGTATCTATCTTCTTTAATAACAAGTAGGTAGCCATCACATTGTATCTATCTTCTTTAATAACAAGTAGGTAGCCATCACATTGTATCTATCTTCTTTAATAACAAGTAGGTAGCCATCATATTGTATCTATCTTCTTTAATAACAAGTAGGTAGCCATCATATTGTATCTATCTTCTTTAATAACAAGTAGGTAGCCATCATATTGTATCTCAGTAGTAACAAGATTAGAGGAAGGAATAGTAGAGTGCTTAGAACACATGTGGGGTCAAATGCGCAAGGAAGCGGCGCGTCAGGATTAGAGAGATGGCTCTAATCCCTGCTCTCACCTCCACGTGGTGACCCTGGTAACAGACGGTGGTTCCGGTCTGGCCAAGAGAGCAGGTGCTGTGGGAGTGCTACTCTGCGACAAGTAGAGATGCAAAGGTAGTTATGCTTGATGGGATCCGTCCGCAACACAGACGAGCGAACTCCCAGAGTGACTATTAATGCTTGCCTCTCCCGGCCGATGGGAAAAGCTAGAACGATACATGTGGAACCTCGTGGGGCGCAACTCGGAGCCCGAGCATTCTCTCTCTTGATGTACTCTCTTTAGCCGATGAGTATGCCGTGTGATGAGTTGGGCCGCACGTTGGTCCACAAAGGTCTAGCGCCCATCACAGAGATGGGGGCAAGAATCAAAACCATCGAACGGACGTTGACCTGCGTGTGGCGAAATTCGGAGCCCAAGCATGCTCTCTTTAGCCACCACTCTAAAGCCGATGAGTATGCTGGGGGCCGAGTTGAACCGCAAGCTGGGCCACATAGGTCAAAGCACTGGTCCCCATCACAGACATGGGGGCACGACCCAAAGCCATCGAAGAGACGTTGACCCGCGTGTGGCGAAATTTGGAGCCCAAGCATGCTCTCTCTAGAGGCACTATCCTAGAGCCGATGAGTATGCCGGGAGTTGAGTTGAGTTGCACTTAGGCATCATGGGGCGAAACTCGGTTTTTGCCCCCTCGAAGTCGGACATCCCACTGGGAATTGACGGAAATGGTGAGGAAGGCACCAGGGCAGAGCATGTACGAACGATGGCAAAGCCATAGTGGGCCCCATCGAGGGGCAGACCGGCACGGAAAGCGCGGAAAGCGAGTCAAGCACTGCAGCGACAGTCAAGAGGGTGTGCGTCCCACCTACATGAGCAGAACAACGGGAAAGCCCAGCAGATGCAAAACCAGTGCATGTGCGGCAGCGGCAAGCGTGGCAGGCAAGAGGGTGTAGGTCCCACCCAAATGTGCAAAACAACTGGAAAGCCCAGCAGAGGTAAAGCCAGTGCGTATTTCCACACGCAGGGAACTACTGCTGCCTTGTAGTTGATTGGGGACAATCAAAGACTAGCGGAGCAAACCGCAAACAAACCTGAACGGGCGGCAAACCAAGGTGTTCATTAAAACGACCGGTTTTGCTGGGCAGACGGCGTTCATAAGCCCGGGAGGGCAGGCCCTCTAAGGGTCTCTGCCCTGAAAGAAAATAGCAACCCACTGCCTTGTGGGTTACGGCTGGGGACAGTCGAAGGCTAGCGGAGAGCGAGCCGCACACAATAGCTGGCTGAAATCGAACACCCCACCGAAGGATAAGCAACTGTGCTCAATTAGGTACTGAAGGTTGGTGCACGTACATTACGTTCTGATGTTTGGCTGTTTATACATCACAATAGAATGATAAAACAAGCCTAGAACGATCGAGGAAGAAGAAGAACACATGTACACAGTTTTTAGAAAATATGTTTGAGACTATTAAGTTCACGTTTTGTTTCTTTGGTGGGGTTTGGTGAAATACAATGTAAAACTGACATATACTTTTACTAATACTACTGCGGTTGATACTATCACTAATTCTACTACATACTACAACTACTACGACCACCACATATCTCACCTACTAACCAGCCCTTATTGACGACCATCACTTACTACTCACCCCATCATTTTTCACCTATTAACCACCAACTAACTATCATATACCTTATACCTTATACCAGTACCTTATACCTTATACCTTATACCTTATACCTTATACCTTATACCTTATACCTTATACCATACGTACCTTATACCTATACTATACCTTATACCAGTACCTTATACTTATACCTTATACCAGTACCTTATACCTTATACCAGTACCTTATACCTTATACCAGTACCTATACCTTATACAGTACCTTATACCTATACCTTATACCAGTACCTTATACCTTATACCTTATACCAGTACCTTATACCTTATACCAGTACCTTGTAAGAGCACATACTAACGATAACATACTAACCAGCACTTAACTCGCCAGCACATACACACTACCACCTGCTAGCTGATTCTACTATCACATCTTCGAGAGCTGAAGCTATTTCGTCTTGGAACTCCAAGCGTGCTGACTTGGTATAGATTCGCTAAACTAACTGACAGGTACTGCAAAATTACCAACACTCGTAACACAAATATGGAAGATATGGTAGAAGTATAAATAAAACCCGTCTGGTGCCGAGGTTCACACGGGAAGCAAAGAACAGCACCATTGTGATCTACAAGGCATGTCGTAAAAGGCGACTGATGTCTAGGGAAGCAACCCTATTGAATAAAAAGCGTCGCAGAAATCGGAAGTGTTGGCCTACTTGTAGGCGCATAACTGCCACACGTACAATCGCTGTTAGGCTCAGATCACATACAAATCACACAGAGTGGTTAACAGGTGGTTGTTGTGGAGCGTTCGAAGAATAAGATGGGATAACAAATTACATTATAATAGTACAAAAGATCTAAGTACAAAAGATCTAAGTACAAAAGATCTAAGTACAAAAGATCTAAGTACAAAAGATCTAAGTACAAAAGATCTAAGTACAAAAGATCTAAGTACAAAAGATCTAAGTACAAAAGATCTAAGTACAAAAGATCTAAGTACAAAAGATCTAAGTACAAAAGATCTAAGTACAAAAGATCTAATACAAGATCAAGTGCAAGACTAGTACAAATGATCTAAGTACAAAAGATCTAAGTACTAAAAGATCTAAGTCAAAGATCTAAGTACAAGATCTAAGTACAAAGATCTAAGTACAAAGATCTAAGTACAAAGATCTAAGTACAAAGATCTAAGTACAAAAGCAAAGCAGAAGCTGTTGACAGTAATAAATTCTAGCTGGATGAATCTTTCGATAGGAACGCAATGATGACTTATTGATACCCCTGCGAGAAAGAGAAAACAATCTATCCATAGAGCATGCAACCTCCCAATTTAGACCACTCTACACTTATTTGACATGATAGAGAGCATTCCTGGTATTATCAGTAAGGATATTCAGACCGAACAACAAAGAAGTGACACAAAGCTGATATCTATAGAGAAACACTATCCTATTAAATTCTAAACTCTAGTATACACATATAGATCAGTAATTAACGAGATAGAACATGGAAGAGATGAAATCTTTCTGAATCTAAGTAACTGTTAACAAAAGTAAATTGTAGTGTCACTACAATTATTAGAGTGTCACTAAGCTAAAGAAATTATAATCTAAATGTCTAGCCAGAAGCAGATACTGATGATCAGATGACACTATATTCCACTGGTATAGGTAGTCTAGGTCTGGTGGAGGGATGAAGTGGTTAAGCATCCTGCTGCCTTGCTCTCTGAAGGTCATGTGTTAGAATCCGGACCGCGTCGATCGGTTTGTGAAAGCATCTTTGTCTCAAAGATCCTTTGGATTGTTGCCGAAACTACTATGTGTGCCGAAACTGTTATGATACAAAACTTGTCAATCCAGATACTTACCTTCAACTTTGTTCCCGGTCAAGCTAGGGTGAAGGGCAATGAGAGAGCAGACGCACTGGCGGCAAGCCACTTCTGTGGAGAGTGACCCAGTCATATGGGGGAACCTGGTGCAATGAAGGAAATCCTTCACCTTTAGACACAGTATTCCATCTTTAATTGTTAATGCTACATTTTCCCCAGAATTGGTCCTAAATGGTCATCAGTTATATCGCTGGTTGTTGCCTGTGCCGCAATGCTTGGATGTGTTCTTGTCCAGTACTATGGTGAGTTAAGCTTGTTGGATTGTGCTATTATTACTCATATACTTTTATGTAGATTAATATATGTTCAGTTCAATCATCAGATGTCACCAATAACATCTCTGCACTCTGCACTAGTGACCAAGAGCCGTAAAAATTAAGGAGTTCGATGCCAGCTTAACCAAACATTCTCGATATGTACACGGTACTTGGTTGGATTACATGAGACCCTGATCCTTTACTCAGGGATCTAATTTACAACTACTCCTGAAGTCGAAGTAATGCTCTCTGAATGGCTTGGGACACTGGTGATAAATAAATCAAGCGTTCACTCAAAAACCAGCCAGAGGAGCGGCATATTATGCACCATGGTTACGCCTGTATTCATAACTGACAAACGAAAAATGCAAATTAAGTTGTCGCATCTTAAATTGTGTCACGAAGGACTGACAGATTTCGCAACATATGTTATGTAATTACAGGGACACATGTCGAACTATAACTCTTATATATTATTCTAATTACAATGAGTATGTGATGTTTGCCACATTTCAAATAAGGAAGTGGGAATATTTCGTGGTATTATTAATAATTATGTTGTCTAACAGAGCGGCAATTTTCGACCATCAACTCCAACGTGATGAAGGAGTTCAAGGCTACTACTGCAGCTCTGGAATGACTTTCTTAGACCACGCTCAATATTGTTATGATTGTGTCCAACGCTCATTCAGAAATATATATTATCATTTTCAAAGACGATCTGTCAGTAATACATGTCATAAGTAATCAAATGAAACAGCAGTGACTGAATAACTTTTGTCTAGTTTGAAGTCTAGCTCTGAAGTACAGTTTGTCTAGTGCTTCTAAAATAGCACAATCTAGTGAATGCCAGCTCATTGCAAAATCCCAGGAAATTATGAGGCTGACAGACTCATCATGCAAATTATGAGGCTGACAGACTCATCATGCAAATTATGAGGCTGACAGACTCATCATGCAAATTATGAGGCTGACAGACTCATTATGCAAATTATGAGGCTGACAGACTCATTATGCAAATTATAGAACAGCAACATAATGATATAGCAATAGAATATGATGCGACCAAAATTACTATAAAAGCCGCACTTAAATTTAAAAGAGAAACGAGACGACGCAAGTCAAATTAAAAAATGATGTTCGTCTTGAACTAGTCATACTAAAACAGGTCAAATAGGTAAACACGTAAAAACAAAGTACTACAGTTTTACAAAATACATAAACAGTGACGATAAACAGCAACGTTTCGACAAAAAAGGCCTTTATCAAGCAAACAATACAACAAGAATGACAATTTCGAGAACACACAAATGGACGATTACATGTGGAAACATAAGCCTATCTGATAGGTTTTATGTTTCAATAGATTATGTTTCATGTAATCGTCCATTTGAATCCTCGAAATCGTATCTTAGCTATTATGCGTATAGAAAGCCTTTTGCAAAGTTGTGAATTTATCGTCACTTTATATTTTGAAAACTGTAGTACTGTACGTGTTCATTTTCCAAGTTTTCTGCAGTCTCCACCTTTTCGATAAAACAGGTCATAATTGTTCAACTGTGTACATGGCAAAACAGACTGAGACACCACATATGTTCCAAAGACTCAGGATTGATAAAACAGATATGATCTATCTGTGTTTCCATCTTCTTTACATCCGAACACAAATTGTATATCTGCCCAGCATACGCCGGTAGGGAATGGAGAAACATAGCTACTTCCTGGCTCCCTCTTTACGACAATATTGAAGACTTTACGACATTGTTGGTAGCCACGTATTGATTGTTAGCTTTGTCAGTCATGAGAGTGGAAGCCCAAATAAAAAAAAATAAGAATCATATATTCCCAAAAAGTTGCGACACGAGTGGATCGCAACTATAACGGTTGCACGTCTCCATGCCATTAGCGGGCAACTTTGGTCCCGCGACGTGTTTCTATTCAGCCCATCGATGGTTCTCAAAGTTTAACACTTTCAGTCCCACAAAAAACTGTATCATTAGCTTTTATACATTTTAAAAGGTAAAGTTATCGAACTGACACCAAATTTATCCGGAAGAACTTTTCCGGAACAGCTCTTTAATTTAAAATTTAACGAAACAACAACATATCTCTAAACGTTGTTGGGAAGAAACTACGTACCTACACAAGAAACAATGCGTGTCATGTTCATTTTTACATGTAATGACAGTGCAAATGCTCGTCACTTCCGTGGCGCATTGTGTGAATTAATATTACACTGTGTCGGCAGTGATCAGTAGATACTTCATTGTTACTAGCTCTCGGGAAGATAACCAATTGATCTTCTATTTGATCTCACTGATCAGTCCCGCTAGCTTGAACACAACCTTCTGTAATTTTTGTCCTTTACAACGACGGAATATATTTAAGCACGGCCTGGAGAATATCATCTGTTTTCAAACTAAAGAAAATTGCACATCTCTGCACCATATTAGCTACATTATCCTCGACACGCTAGTGAACAAATAGTATTGTTTGACGTTGGATACTAAGTAGATATTCTATCTTGAAATTTTAGTAAATTAAAAAAAAATTTTAAATTAATATATATATATATATATATATATATATATATATAAATTTATAAAAAAAAAAAAAAAAAAAAAATATTTTAAAATATGAAATGAAAAAGGAAAATAAAAAATCTGATTAACAAACATTGCAATGCAAAACAATAATTTTTTAAAAATACATGAAATAATAAAAACTAAAAACAAAATTAAAAAGTAAATTAATTTTAAAAAGTGTATTTTAAAAATAATTTAAAAATAATTTAAAATAAATTTAAAAAAAAGAATCAAGATTTAAAAATAATTTTTAAATAAAAAAACGAATTAAAAAAATACTAACTCAATTTTTTAAAATTAAAAATAATAAAAAAAAGAATACAAATATAAAAAAAAACATTAAAAATTACCAAAACAAAAAAATTGTAAACAAAATTAATAAACAATAAAATACAAATAAAAAATTATTTTTTGTGAAACGTTTACAAATAAAAAAATGAAAATTTTTTTAATTAAATAAAATTTAAAACAAATATAACAATTAATATAAACCAAAAATATGATATTTTGTCTAATTTATTTACTAACGGTAGTCACCATCGCAACATTAGTGTTATGTATATTATACAAAGCCAATTCGGAAAAAATAAAGAACAGTGGACCTTTAGTCTAACTTCGTATCAGGTAGTGCTTTTTAAAAACCTGCGAGACGGCTTGCAGATTACCAATGTGGACAAGTAGATGTATCCTGGGCGTTTGTCGTATGTTGAAATAAGTTTTAAAGACGCTACATCATCTCCACACGGTTATCTGTTTTTCGACATTCGACAAGAAACACTTGAGCAATTGAGGTTGCCCGACGATATATTTCCTGACCAGACACAAGTTGTTTACGTACCCAAGTAAAAGACATCGGTCAAGACTACGAAACAACACTGCAAAATGCTGCGATTCTTATGCGGGAGAAATCCCACCGCACTAAAGGCTATAATGAAAAAGGCTTCCCCAGACCTAGTACGAACGCTCTGCGAATGTTGTCACAACGTGTTAAAAGATAACGTTCCTGTTACCTCGGATCAGAAGAAACGATTGAGTGGGCATAAAAGCAGTCTTCTTCTTCTCGTTCGTTCTTTTCGGCCATTTTGATCATTCTTTTTGTGATATATAAACAGCCTTACACCAAGAACGGGTTTGATACGTCAAAATCTTCAGCACCATTTTGGAGCTCTGGTGCTTATCCTTCGGCGATGTGCCCGATTTCTGCCAGCGGTTACTGGGTTCGCTCTCCGTCAGCCTTTGGGTGTCCCCAGCCGACCTGCAAGGCAGCAGATTGCTATTTTCTTTTAGTGTAGCTTTCCTTAGACAACCTTCCCTCCCTGGTTGTTGAGCGTCATCTGCCAGGTTACCTGTCTTTTTTTGGACAACAAGGCAGTAGTAGTTCCCTGTGAAGGAAAACGCACAATGGATTCAAGCCTCTGCTGGACTTTCCAGTTTTTCTGCACATTTGGGTGGTCTGCTCACCCCTACGCTTGCTTTGGTGTCTGTTTACCGTGTCTGTCAGTTCTCACCGTGCTCACATTCATCATGCCTCTAGGCTGTCCGGACACAGAGCTCAACTCGGACCCCCGCCTCAGGGCTCCGAATTTCGCCCTATGTGCGCACACGTGAAACTGAACTAGGGCCCCCACTTCCGGACCCGAGTTTCGTCGCACGTGGGGTCACGTCTATTTTCTGGATGCACCCCTCATCCCTTTATGTTTATCCGTTCAGCTTTTCTCATCGGCCGGGAGATTCGTGCATTAATAGTCACCCAGGGATTCCGCTCGTTTGTGTTGCGAGCAGATCTCATACAACATGACTACGTCTGCATCACTACTTATACCAGAGTAGCTCTCCTGGATCCCTACCCGCTTTGACAGACATAAACCAATATCTGTTTCCAGGGTCACCACGTGGAGGTGGGGTATGATCTTGATTAGTGCCAGCTCACTAATCCTGGCGCGATGTTGGCCCTATGCGCCTTTGACCCCAAAAGCAGTCTGAGAGCAATCACCCAAAAGAAGCTGGCGGTCAAAAAACTCAAAGAAATTCTACAGCAGGGTGGTTTCAGTCGGGTATTAGATAAACACTCTTTACCATATTGGAAGATCTGGACTTTGTAGACGACATTACCCTTCTGTCCCATAAATATGAACACATTAGACAAAACCACAGGACTAACCAACAATTCAATAGAAGTAGGACATAAAATAAATTTGGCGAATCAGTATTTAACAATGGAGAGGTCGCCGAGAGCGACGTTTATAACATTCTGCGAGATTGACCATTAACTCTTTCATTCCGTAATCTGAGTTACTCCCGAACGCATGCATATTGCAATGTATATAGAATTAGCCAGTTTATTGGATTTCTCTATCTCGCGATCACCGCCCAGACCGATGTACCAGATCTTGCCATAAATTCTATTCATGTGGAAATCTGATTCATGTAGCCTTAGCATTCGTGTATTTTACGTCACATCATCAGCACCATTTAGAGCTCTGGTGCTTATCCTTCGGCGATGTGTCCGGTTTCAGCCAGTCCGGTTCGCTCTCCGTTCTGTAGCCATCTAGTGTTTTTTTCGGTGTGGGGTAGCTAGGCCCACCTTCAACCTCCTTAGACGCCTCTTACGACATGCGTGGCAGGCAACAGTAATTTTATTCTTTACAGCCCATTTTGGGCTCCACTCGGGCGTTGTTGGATTTGAAACATCTTTAAAAAATACATCGAGTCAGGAGGGTAAAGGGTTAAAAGAAGAACAAACAGGACCT
The DNA here is from genome assembly GCA_020796225.1 of Arion vulgaris. Lineage (NCBI taxonomy): Eukaryota > Metazoa > Mollusca > Gastropoda > Stylommatophora > Arionidae > Arion > Arion vulgaris. Next base: position 26,460,628 of record CM036765.1, on the reverse strand, counting down.
TCCAAAAAAATGGTCTCAGAAGAACGAGGCCTATCTAACGACGGATTGCAGTCAGTACACAAGTCCTCGAGACACTAGCCGTTCAGGAGAGGAGTCCTCCAATAGTACCACCATCACGCCAGTCAGATAATCGATCTAATGCGAATCTTACACAGACAACACTAAAGTTCATCTCAGGACTAGAAGCCAGATCAACACAAAAACCCCTTATCAGGACTACATTCTGAACAAGACTAAAAGTCTTTATCAGGGCTTCACACTAGAATACAATATTACACATACAATCCGCTCTAGGACTAGTCCCAGGCCACATGGACATACCAAGATAAAAGACTTTTTCGCTCTGATATAACCAAGAAAGACATTTGGCTTATGTTGAAAGGGCGTGCCTCGGCCACATGTAGGCTTTTTCCACCACCTAACAAACAAGCAAAGAAACAAAGCTTACAAAAATCTAAAAAACTAAAAATAGTATGGAAAGGAACTGAAAGTAAACAAAGATTAGAATACTAAGTGCATGAATATTCTCAGTGACAATGTATGGGTGGGAAGCATGGACATTTAACAAGGCAATGGAAACATGTGTGCTTTTGAATGTAAGCGTCGTCCGTGTGGTACCGGGTCCCCCAAGAGAAGCAAAGTATAGTACCACTGCGACCAACATGACATGTCGTAAGAGGCGACTGAGAGTGTGGCCTAGAGAAGCCACCCTAGTAAATCTCGCGATCCCTACCTAGACTGATGAACCAACTTTTATCATGAATTTTACCGTGTTTTTAGGGACTCCGTTCTTCCGTACACTTCTCGAAGCTCTGTGTTATGGGGCCAGGTTTCTTTTCTTATACCTGCTATCAGTTGACAATCTTGCAATACGTGCTCTGCCGTCATGACCGCCTTTTTGCAGGGGCACAGGCTAGTTGTGCCAATTTTAAATTTGTGAAACATGGGGGCGCGGAGCTTGTTGTGGCCGGTACGGAGGCGGAGTATGGCAACTTGTTCACTACGAGACAGACCATAGTACCTGGTCGCTGTTGCTGTACTGAGGATGGCCTTTTGTCCATTTGTCTGTATAGTGCCAGCCGATGGTTGTTCTACCCTAGTAAATCTTCTTCGTTCGTTCTAGGCCTGTTTTTATCATTCTCTTTGTGATATATAAACAACCAAACATCAGAACGTAATGTACGTGCACCACCTTCAGCACCTCTCTCTCTCTTGCGTTCCCGGCCTAGACTGATGGACCAACTTCTATCATGAATTTTACTGTTGTTTTGGGACTCCGTTTCTCCGTACAGCTTTTCGAAGCTCTGTGTGGTGTGGCCAGTACTCTTTCCTTACACCTGCTAATCGTTGACAGTCTTGTAAGACGTGTTCTGCCGTCATGTCTGCCATATTGCAGGGGCACAGGCTAGTTGTGCCAATTTTAAATTTATGGAACATGTGGGCTCGGAGCTTGTTGTGGCCGGTACGGAGGCGAAGTATGGCAACTTGTTCACGTCGAGAGAGACCATAGTATCCGTCACTGGCTGTGTGCTGAGGGTGGTCTTTTGCCCATTTGCTTCTATAGTGCGAACCGATGGTTGTTTTGGCTTCCTCATAACCGATCTCGAGATCAGTCTGGGGTAGTCGCCCGCCCTCTTTGGCTAGCTTGTCGGCTGCTTCGTTTCCCTAACGTTGCAGTGTGACGGTATCCATTGGATGACGGTGCGTTTGAGTGAATTCGTTAGTTCAGCGAGGGACGTTTTGAGCTCATTCATCTCTGTTTTGCCAACGCATTTAAGTGCCGTGATGACCGATAGAGCATCGGTAAATATCACGACCTTGTTGCGTGTAGTGTTTCTTCTCTCCAAGATCATTTCGGCCGCCTCTTTGATTGCCTCTGCCTCTGCTCGGTAGTTATTCGAGTATTTGTCAGTTGCAATCGCTTTCTTGACCGTTACTTTCTTTGAGATTTTAAGCACTATTCCTCCTCCGCCATCGCTTATTGCGTTATTTGCCGATCCGTCCGTGTAGACGTGCGTCCCCTCATTTTCAGGGTACTCTGATTCTACGTACTCTTCTGTTGCAATTTTTCTCTCGAGGTTTTTTTGGACCCTTTTGTTCAGTATGCCTGGGATTGATTCCTTTAGTTCTGGCATTTTGGTCTTCCATGGCGGGCACTTGTCGATTGCCGGGATTGGTTTGGGTGTGCATTTGGAAAGGACTGGATGGTCCATGGTCAGTGCTTTAGAGATTCTAATGAAGTTAGATCTCTGTATTCTCCACTTTCCGAATTCATACATTCTTTCATGCATTGGATGAGATTCGAGCCGTTTGAGTTTTTCTGCGTGAGCTCAGTTGCTTATCCTTCGGTGGGGTGTTCGATTTCAGCCAGCTATTGTGTGCGGATTCGCTTCTTCCGCTAGCCTTAGACTGTCCCCAGCCAGACCCACAAGGCAGTGGGCTGCTATTTCTTTCAGGGCAGCGACCCTTACACGGTCTACCCTTCTGGGTTTATGAGCGCCATCTTCCCAGCAAACCGGTCGCTTTAATGAACACCTTGGTTTGCCGCCCGTTCAGGTTTGTTTACGGTTTGCTCCGCTAGCCTTTGATTGTCCCCAATCAATTTACAAGACAGCAGTAGTTCCCTGCGAGCGGGAACGCGCACTGGGCTTACCTCTGCTGGGCATTCCAGATGTTTTGCACATTTGGGTGGGACACACACCCGCTGCAACGCTGTCGCTGCCGCGCTTGCACTGGTTAGCCTCTGCTGGGCTTCCCAGTTCTGCACCTATGGGTGGGACGCACACCCTCTTGCCTGCCATGCTCGCTGCTGCATCGAATGCCTTGCTGGTCTGCCCCTCGATGGGGCCCACTATCGTGCTTTTTTTGCCCTGGTGCCTACCTCACCATTTCCGTCAATTCCAGCTGGTTTTTCGGACTTCGAGGGGGCAAAACCGAGTTTGCCCCTTGATCTTTTCTTATCGGCCGGTTGAGTCTAGCAATAATAGTCACTCTGGAAGTCCGCTCGTCTATGTTACGGGCGGATCCCATCAGGCATGACTACCTTTGTACCTCTACTTGCAACGGAGTAGCTCTCCCCGATCCCTGTCCCCCTTGGCCAGACCGTAACCTTAGTCTGTTTACAGGGTCACCACGTGTAGGCTGGGGGCAGGGTCTTGGTTGACGCGCCCCTTCGCTAACCGTAGCTCATGTTACCACCAAGACCTCATGAGCCTTTGACCCCACCCTAGTAAATAAAAAGCATCGCAGAAATCGGAAGTGCTGGCCTAATCGTAGGTGCACAACCCGCACAACGTACAATCGCTCTTAGACTCAGATCACATACAGATAACAAAGAGTGGTTTAACAGGTGGTCGTTATGGAACGTTCGAAGAAGAAGCAGAATCAATCAAAGGAAGAATAAGTAAGAGCTATTTATTGTCCGTTGGTCAGCGTTTATTCTTTGTGTTGCTTACAATTGTGTTCATCCATCCGTGTATTGTCAGTGTTCTTGTCAATACACACTTTGCAGATATGCTAGTTAGTTAGAAATGTAAACAGTATTTGTGTTGAAAAATGAACGCATTTGCGTTGTAGACGTATTTTGTTTTTAAATCAATAAAACGATAGTTTCATTGACGTTGATCCGAAAATCAACGTTTTTAAATGCTAACTCAACTCCTCATTAATTGAATTGCTTAGTAAGTACCTAACAATGGAGACACTTACTGTGCTATTGACAATTATTTTAGCTCATTTTTCATAATAAAAGCCGGTCTGATGATGCATAAAGGGAGTTAGTTTTCATTTCTCAAATCCAATACAATACGCTGGTCAACTTGCACAGAACAGAGTTTTTCAGGATTGCTGTAGGTAGAGCCAAGTTCCGGAAGGGACAAGCTACTTGATGATGATGATGGTGATGATGAATATAATACGTACTCATGAAAATGCTATGCTATTTTTAAAAATGAGTTTTACTCCGTTTCGTACCCGAGCAAAATGTCATAACCGTTGATTCTACAAAACAATTAATACAGCTGTTCGACTAGGATTAGTAAAAAATCGCAAGTTTCCAAATTTCAGAACTCTAGCTCTTACCTAAGTCGAGCTATGGTGGAGGGAACGGCACCCGTAGAACAGAATAAAATTGGCAAAGTCCAGAAATCGTGTTTTACAAAGCTCAGATACAAGAAATGCGCGAACATTAAACAACCCCCGGAACATACTTTAACTGACACTATTTCGGTGTTTCCTTGTTATGAACAAGCGTCCGCGATAGCATTCAGTGTCACCCGTCATGCGCTCATAGTCTCTACGGCTGCGTGAACCTCTCCCCTGCTAGCCACAGCGGGTCAGTTTCCCAGCGATAAGAGACAAGTATCAGATTCTGTGTGTCCGTAGCTTGCATTTCCTTGTATTGAAAGTCAAACATGCGTCCCAGTGTTACCCGTCATGCGCTCATAGTCTCTACGGCTGCGTGAACCTTTACCCTGCTAGCCACAGTGGGTCAGTTTCCCAGCGATAAGAGACAGGTATCGTTTACAGCGTCTTCTATCAGAAGATTGTGTGTGTCCGTAGCTTGCAGATGTTAGTCTTGAAAATACTGGACCGCCGTCCACCCATACATTTTAACAGCTCGACAGTTGTCTCGATAAAGAGCCGTGTTCTCGCAACGAACAATAATGGCTCTGCAGGTAGAAATAAAGTGTGGTGATCTGCCCTGACGAGGTGTAGTCTACTTTCACGATTTCGCCGGGGATGTGGGGATCAGCTCTGGACGGTTAGTTCTTAGCGCGTTCTCGCTACCCGGCGTTATGTTGGTGCATCGCTGACGGATATTTGGTTGAACCTAAGTGTAGTCATATGCTTGTCTGAAATATTACTTTTCAATGCACGACTTCACATGATCTGATAGGTTAATTGTGGCAGTTATAGAACTAATCTGATGTAAAAGGTGTGAAAAGAACAAATAAAACCCTCTCTTTGTCGAATCTGGTAAAGCAAAACTGATCTCATGCATGATTCAAACGTATATATACTTTCCTTTGGACGAAAAAATGTACACATGTGATATTAAATATTACACACAATTTTTAAAAATTGTCCCTTCCTCAAAAAAAGAAAAAGTGTACAGAAAAGATTATTAATAATCTTGGAGTGGTTTTTTTTTGGCACAACTAGCCTGTGTCCCTGCAAAATGGCAGACATGACGGCAGAACATGTCTTGCAAGACTGTCAACGGTTAGCAGGTATAAGGAAAGAGTCGTGGCCACAACACACAGAGCTTCGCGAAAAGCTGTACGGAGGAACGGAGTCCCTAAAAACAACAGTAAAATTCATGATAAAAGTTGGTCCATCAGTCTAGGCCGGGAACACAAGAGAGAGAGTCAATACAGAAAAACACATTTTTTAAATTTCAAGTTACAGAAGGAAAAAAGTGTACAGAAGATAGGAAAAAGTGTATTCAGAAGATAGGAAAAAAAGTGTGCAGAAGATAAGAAAAAGTGTACAGAAGATAAGAGAAAAAAGTGTACAGAAGATAAGAGAAAAAAGTGTACAGAAGATAAGAAAAAAGTGTACAGAAGATAAGAAAAAAAAGTGTACAGAAGATAAGAAAAAAAAGTGTACAGAAGATAAGAAAAAAAGTTGAATACAGAAGATAAGAAAAAAAAGTGACAGAAGATAAGAAAAAAAGTGTACAGAAGATAAAAAAACGTGTTAAGTTAGTCTTTCCTCTTGGGCCTGAGCTCAAGTGCTTCTGGATCGAAAAAAAAAAAAATACGTTAAGTAATTTGCCATTGTCTGTATTTAAACCGTGAGCTCTATTTTTACTGCTCGTAACAATCCAATATGAACGAATTTTCTTCAAAACTGCCTTCTGCGGAGTTTGAACCAGGTACGCTTAGGTTGATAGGACCAATCAATCAACATTTCTAGCGTACCTGGTATATCCCCGAAAGGGTCAACAGCGCAATTCTAGAGACAACGGTGTGCCAAATTTAGTGAGCTGGCACTATTCAAGATCCTACCATACCTCCACGTGGTTCTAGAGTTCCCTAGAAACAGACAATAGTTCCTGTCTGACTAAGCGTCTCGTAGTGATGCAGACGCTAACTAACGCTAACTAACTAACTAACTAACTAACTAACAACTACTAACTCAACCAACTAACTAACCAACTAACTAACTAACTAACTAACTAACAAACTAACTAACTAACTACCTAACTAACTAACTAACTAACCAACTAACCAACTAACCAGACTAACCAACCAACCAACCAACCAGCTAACCTAACTAACCAACCGACACCAACCAACCAACCAACCAACCACCAACCAGACCAGACCAACCAACTCAACCAACCAACCAGCTAACTAACTAACTAACTAGCAACTGAGCTAGCTAACTAACTAACTCAACAACCATGAGCAAATAGCCAACTAACTAATTAACTAAATTAGATACAAACTATCAGAGCAGGTTAGACATAACATATCTCACTCTCTGTCAGGGTACGACGATGCTAAAACATCTGGCATCAGAGGTCTGTGTCTGACTGCAAAACTAGGTGTCGGGGCTGCCTGGGCGATTGTGGAAACTTGGGGAAGCAATGTGTATCCGACTGTAACCAGGTGAAACATACATATTAGCTTTATCTATCTTATCTTTTCTCGTGATTTTAAATATGTTCTCGTCTGATTTAAACTTTTCTAATCTTTTATCCACTTCATCTGTTTTGTTTGTGTCTCATTGTTTCATTCTTTTCACATGGTGTTACATTGTGTTGTCTCATTTAATTTCATTGTTCTTCATCTGTTTTCATTGTGTCTCAATTAGTTTCCATTTGTTCACATGTGTTCATTGTGTTCACATTGTGTTCACATTGTATTCACATTGTGTCTCCATTGTGTTTCCATTGTTCTCACATTGTGTTCACATTGTTTTCCATGTGTGTCTCACATTGTGTTCATTGTGTCTCACATTGTATTTCCATTGTGTTTCACATTGTGTTCATGTTTCACATTGTTTTCATTGTGTTCTCAAATTGTGTTTCATCATTTGTTTCACATTGTGTTTCACATTGTATTTCCATTGTGTCTCACATTGTATTTCCCATTGTGTTTACATTGTGTTCATGTCTCACATTGTGTTTCACATTGTGTTCACATTGTGTCTCACATTGTGTCTCACATTGTATTCCATTGTGTCTCACATTGTGTTTCACATTGTCTCACATTGTGTTTCACATTGTGTCTCACATTGTGTTTCACATTGTGTCTCACATTGTGTTTCACATTGTGTTTCACATTGTGTCTCACATTGTATGTTCATTTTCATTTGTTTCATTTGTCTCACATTGTGTTTCACATTGTGTCTCACATTGTGTTTCACATTGTGTCTCACATTGTGTTTCACATTGTGTCATTGTTCTACATTGTGTTCCATTGTGTTTCAATTTGTCTCACATTGTGTTTCACATTGTGTTTCACATTGTGTCTCACATTGTGTTTCACATTGTGTTTCACATTGTGTCTCACATTGTGTTTCACATTGTATTTCACATTGTGTTTCACATTGTGTTTCACATGTCTCACATTGTGTTTCACATTGTGTTTCACATTGTGTCTACATTGTGTTCAATATGTCTCACATTGTGTTCATTGTGTTTCATATAATGTCTCACATGTGTCTCACATTGTGTTTCACATTGTGTTTCACATAATGTCTCACATTGTGTCTCACGTTGTGTTCACATTGTGTTTCACACTGTGTATCATATTTGCTCATCTTATCTCGTCTTATCTGCTTACCATCTGTCTCTGTTCAGTTTGTGTCTCTAACCTTATATCTTCATCGCCTGATCACTATGTGTCTATGTCTTTGTCCGTCATATTTGTCAATGTACAAAGAAACTAACTGTGAAATATCTCACGTACAGAAATCATAGTCTTATTGTTGGAAACATATCTGCACGGGTCGGAGCTCTGGTTGCACCGTTTCTGATAGACTTGGTAAGTATTTGTCTAAAAATGTGTAGGATTGAGACACATGATATTGACACTCAAATATGTACAAGGGGAGGAAGAAGGAACTGAGGTAATGGTAGGAGTAACATTGTGTCTATTGCATCCTTAGTGATATCTGACGTGCCTCTTGCTTCCTTGAGAATATGTGTGAGTAGAAATGCAACTTCAGCAAGCTGAGCGTCATCTTCGATTTTTCACAATACCATAAAATGTCAAACATTGTGATTTTAAGTGGTGTCCTTTTAATACCCTCACACATGTATTAAGTGGTGTCCTTTTAATACCCTCACACATGTATTAAGTGGTGTCCTTTTAATACCCTCACACATGTATTAAGAATACGCATTTGTCTAATCCCTAACGTATTATTTATTTAAACCTAAATTTGTATTGTTAAAGTTTGATAAATTGTATTCTAAACATAGTATTGCAAGCTGTCCTGTAGAAATCCACTATATTTTTACATGTTATTGCAATCAGATACGAACGTGAACATTGAGTTATTCTTATATATCGATTCCTCCCCGCCAATAATGGCTCACACATTCCGTTTTTGAGGACATTTTCTTTTGAGTTTTATCTCCAGACAGCTGCAATCCCTTGCTGACGAGATCTGCGTGAGCTGACAAGCAGCATCCCTATCGTCCTAAAAACCAAGTTTTTGGGAAGACTGAGAAAACTGAAGCTGACTACCTAGTTTATTGTTCACCGTCTGACTACTTAGTTTATTGTCCACCTGACTACCGTTTATTGTCACCGCTGACTACCTAGTTTATTGTCCACCGTCTGACTACCTAGTTTATTGTCCACCGTCTGACTACCTAGTTTATTGTCCACCGTAACCTAGATGTCACGTTGACTACGTTGTCACGACAAATGCAATTGACAAGATCGCTGAAGAAGAAGTTATCAAATATCCCAACTATCAATGATTTCTAAACTAACAAGCAATATCTGTTATTATCTCAAACTGCTGTATGTCCTGAGCATGGGATCACTAGATAAGACAACAGAGGTTTCAAGCCTGTAGAGAGTAGGTTACAGAAGTTACATCCAAACTGGCACAAGCTATATCATCAGGCTTGAGTTTACTATCCTGAAAGTTCCAGACTACACTATACAGCTCTGTGTCTAGGTAGTTAAGTCCTTGCCTTGCGAATCGAAGGTAGTGGGCTCGAACCGGACCGCGTCGTTCTATTCACATTTCCCCAAAGACCCCTAGAATTGTTGCCGGTGCTACGGTGTTCGTGCTCTCGACGGATGGCATGCCATTTCTGCGGAGAGGAATCGAGCCATATGGTGTAAAACCAGGTGCAATGTAGTCAATCCTTTGGATGTTACGATTTAAAATTTTTTATATCAGTCACGACAACAGATAATAATTATGTTTGTTTAATATATGTATATCTCATATCATACACAATTTGTATTTTACCAGGACAATATGGCGACTAGTTCATTCATCGTGATGGGTTGTCTCCTTCTGGTCAACATCATCCTGTGTATTCTTACACCAGCAACTAAGATCAGCAGACCTGCTGAACCTTCAACAAACGTCAGTGCTGTTCGACATGTAAACATACACACAATTGACCTCACAAATGATCACTTTCCTGGCAACGAGAGTTTTACCAATGCCATTGACAGACCTGAAAGCGAAATTACTCTTGAAAATGTGGAAACTGTACTTGGCACAATTGACGAAGAGACGTCTAGTAATGAACCAGATGAACAAACTAACGACAATTGTAGAGAAAACAACACTAATATTGATACTAAAGAGCTAACTTTATCAAAAGACACAACAGTTAATTCTTCAACAACAGGAAATCGTACTTCAGAAATAACAAAGAGTAGAATCTCACGAAAGGATAGAGATACAGAATCCAAGAAAGGGAAAAGTTCTAAAAAACCGTCTTCGATAAAAAATCCGAACCCAAAGTCAAGAAAGAAAAAGATGGAAAAAATAAAGGATAATAATTTGCGTCAAGAACAATCAAACTCACCGGATAACGATGATGCTCCACCATACATTGAGTCTGAGTATCACAAAAATATCAGATTCTCAATATATTGATGTTGCTGTGTCTGAAGTCTGTTTTCTTGCTTTCATATATAGATAAGGACATATTTTGTGAAATGTTTGTAAAAAAAAATATCTTTATGTCTTCCTTTGAACTGTAATCTGACGAGTATGACCTTCTTATCAACAATAATAAGGCAATTATAGTTTTACATAATTTTTCCTTGAAAACCTCGTCGTACTTTATAAACTGTGAATCAGTTACCTTCATTTCTGCCTCTTCTTCTTCAAACGCTTCATATCGACCACTTGTTAACCACTCTTTGTGATTGGTATGGGTTCAGAGTCTTAGAGTGATTATACGTTGTGCCAAGTGTAGCTTTCTAGGCCCTACCTTCTTGGACGTCTCTTGACTATGCCTTTTAGATCGCAGTATTACTATTATTTGCTTCTATGAGGGCCCCAGAAACGCACGGGCGAGGTTTTGGTTCCAATCCTGTGTTTGGTAAACTGTTTGTTTCTGGAAGCCCAAAATAATTGTTTATTGTCAATTTATTTACCATATTCAATGGCGCCGGTGCTGCTGATGTTCTTTTAAAAAACTCCTTATTTTCTTGAACATTAAAACGACTAGTTTAAGTTATATTAGGGCGTGTAGACCAAATAACATGAACAAAAATAAAGAATTAGCTCATTGAGGCCCCTATATTATGAATGTTTGCAGTGATCACAAAAGTCTTGAGTCACTTTGTAAAACTATTATGTGAAACAGTGCGATGGAAGACTGTGACGCAGGACAATGAGATGTTCTTGTAGAACTATATATATATGTCATAGTAGTCTAAGTCTAGTGAACAAAGTGTAAATGTCACTTTACCTGAATTTGTTTCTACATTATACTACTATAATTTGCTGTTGCATGTAGTTGTGATTTGGACATGAATTTTGTCTTTCTTTTAACTTTGGTTTTTGTTGATGTGTCATTTGATAACTGGTGTATCTTTGGTTAATTGTCTTCCTTTGTATTCGAAGTAGCATTTATTTTAGTAAATTGTATGCAATGTTGACATAATTCTTAGGAAATTTGTTTTGTTTTAATTAGCTTATAGAAGACGAATTTTCACCTCAAGTGAACATCAACGTTCTTGAGGAAGAGCTGTACAACCAAGAGATGTTTCTTATCTTTGAAACTATGTAATCTATATATAATAAATGTTGGACTATATCATTTTAATTTACCAGAGAGAGAGAGAGAGGGAGAGAGAGAGAGAAAGAGAGAGAGAGTGTGAGAGAGAGAAAGAGAGAGAGAGAGAGAGCTGAGGATGTGAACTCTGACCACATTGTAGAGGTTTAAACATATCACATGTGTTGCATGTGTTTGACACATTAGCTTCCGCTTTGAAAATCACGCCGTAGCCATGTTCATTTTTATTAACTTTTAAACTCGCAGCCGTTTATACAAATTGAACTTCAGTTTTCTAATTCTTTCAACGAAATTTAAAGATTGACTTGCAATTTTGTAGTTAACTGAACGTACCTTTGTCATAATCTTGCTAAATAGGAAAAAGAATGAAATTAGAACCGGTGGTTCAGAACGCGTTCCAGTAAATGTTGAGTTAATTTGACAATGAAAAATCATGGTGTAGCATGCGGCACATGACCAAACAGAAGAGGCAAACGTGCGCAGGCTACTGTACTTGGTAGTTAATGTGTGCAAATATTTATGGTTTACTTGTTTAGCTGTTTAGTAATAGAGATATTATTATGCGGTCATATTGACTTACTTGACTTATTCCTCTCCGCTCCTCGTTTAGCATAGAGCCTCAAAAAGTTGTTCGCCACTTTTCTCGGTCTCTGGCTGTTTTCTTTATGGTCTCCGGACAGGTCAGCACTCTTCAGTTTTTCGTCTCCAGGTCTGTTTAGGCGTTCTCTTTTCGTTTTCGTTGCGGGTTCCACTCAAGTGCTTGTCTATTAACACTCGACTGTGTCTTCATTAGGGATGGCCGATTCAATCCTATTTTCTCCTCTTGACCTGGGTCATCATTGGTTCCTGTCCGGTTTTTATCTACTGGTCTGTGTTTAAAACTCTATCATACCATCTCAGTCTGAGAATTCGTGGTCATGTTGAAGTATGATATTTCCTTACCCTCTGTAAAATCTAGATCTTTCATGGTTGATGTGAGAATCCATTTGATACATCTTACCTTGTCTTAAGAAGTACAAGTTGTTGTTGAACCCCAGGAATTATGAGTTTTCACCCTTCTCCCTATATGTACGTTGGGGAGAGTACCCGGCTTTCTTTCAGACCCAGAAATCTCCAACAGCTCTTGGGCAGTGCTATGCTTAGTGTTGCAGAGACTTTTACTCACGTAGTGTCTACATTGGTCATCACTGCAGTATTCTCACATTTCTAGCGCAGTAGAAGCTCTAAAAACATTACTTATTGATCACAGTGAGCATGTGAATATAGTCATGAAAGCCTCTTCCGCGAGTGCTCTAGAACAACCACTCGTTGACCACTCTTTGTGACCTATGTGTGATTTTTGCCAGAGAGAGTACCTAGCGACCACCGATACGGACAGACGTTTAATCAGCGAACCACGGCAACCATCAATATGCTTTGTCTTCGATATCTGTTGGGGAGACTGAGCACCTATGGGTCTGCCCGGAGTGCAATGACATCAGTTTAGTAACCAATAACCTTATCCTCAGTTGTTTTACTACCCAGTGAAGGACAATGGTGAATGGTAGCAATGTTGAGCGTTCTTCTAGCGAAGTGGTTCTCAACCTTCCTTATGCCGCGACCCTTTAATTCAGTTCCTCATGTTGTGGTGACCCCCAATCATACAATTATTTTTGTTGCTACTTCATAACTGTTATTTTGCTACTGTTATGAATCGTAATGTAAATATCTGATATGCAGGATGTATTTTCATTGTTACAAATGAACATAATTAAAGCATAGTGGTTAATCACAAAAACAATATGTAATTATATATTATAAAATATTTATTTATAATTACAAATAAATGAAATGTTGTCTAGAAGCACGGTGTAGCATGGCTAACAGTCTTAATATAACAACAGTAAACTGTGTCTTGAAGTATGGTGTAGCATGGTAACAGTCTTAATATAACAACAGTAAACTGTGTCTTGAAGTATGGGTAACAGTCATAATATAACAACAGTAAACTGTGTCTTGAAGTATGGGTAACAGTCTTAATATAACAACAGTAAACTGTGTCTTGAAGTATGGGTAACAGTCTCAATATAACAACAGTAAACTGTGTCTTGAAGCATGGGTAACAGTCTTAATATAACAACAGTAAACTGTGTCTTGAAGTATGGGTAACAGTCTTAATATAACAACAGTAAACTGTGTCTTGAAGTATGATGTAACATGGGTAACAGTCTTAATATAACAACAGTAAACTGTGTCTTGAAGTATGGGTAACAGTCATAATATAACAACAGTAAACTGTGTCTTGAAGTATGGGTAACAGTCATAATATAACAACAGTAAACTGTGTCTTGAAGTATGGGTAACAGTCATAATATAACAACAGTAAACTGTGTCTTGAAGTATGGGTAACAGTCATAATATAACAACAGTAAACTGTGTCTTGAAGTATGATGTAGCATGGTAACAGTCTTAATATAACAACAGTAAATTGTGTCTTGAAGTATGGGTAACAGTCTTAATATAACAACAGTAAACTGTGTCTTGAAGTATGGGTAACATGGGTAACAGTCTTAATATAACAACAGTAAACTATATTGCTACATTTTGCGACAGTATGCGTAAAGAAGCCAACGTCAGAGCAAAGGTTGAGATTGCTTCTTTCTCACCAGATCAGAAATTCTCTGGGCAGTCTTTGCAAGAGCACAACGAAGATCATCTTCCACAACAAGTCTACTTCTGTATGTAGACTTGATGATCAACAAACTGGAAAACCCTGTTTCTCTCTCTCTCTCTCTCGCGATCCTCGCCTAGACTGATGAACCAACTTTTATCATGAATTTTACAGTGGTTTTAAGAGACTCCGTTCCTCCGTACAGCTTTTCGCGAAGCTCTGTGTTATGGGGCCAGGTTTCTTTTCTTATACCTGCTATCAGTTGACAATCTTGCAGTACGTGCTCTGTCGTCATGTCCGCCAGTTCGCAGGGGCACAGGCTAGTTGTGCCAATTTAAAATTTGTTAAACATGTGAAACCTTGTTTCACAAGATATGTTGTTGAAAATGGAAGAAGAAGGCACACCAGTCTCGGAATAGAATCTAGCGGAACTGACACTATATGTACATGTGACAGCATGAAGACATGACATTTGAAACATTACGTGAATTGTCTACGACTGTGACTGTATTGAGAATCTGAAATTATTTCCGTCTAGGTCATCTGACCTAGTGTGATGATGTCTGTCACTAATAGTTACAACAAAGGACATCTTTAAACCGTAACGTAATGGTCTAAAAAAAATACTGTAATGCAAGTCGACGTAATGTTGATGATTCGAGTTCATTGTTTATCAAAAGCAGTTTGGGAAAAATTAGGAACAGATCATCGCAATTTCTGGGATGTCATACTGATGGTAATATTTGACCGGATAACAAACTTTAACCACCGCAACGGTTGAAGTAAAGGAACAGGGGATGATATCTGTGGCCAGGAGGTAAGGTGCTCGCCTCTTATTCCAAAGAGACTCGGCTTGCTCTCGTTGTGAGCGATCGGGATATATTTACGAGAGATCGCTGATATATGCGATTTGAGTTCATAGTGCAATCAGAAGTCTATAGAAGAACAAACATGGTTTTACACAAAATTAAACAATTAAAAACAGTATGGAACCGAACTGATCAGAATACTAGCTCGTCTGCCCAGCGTGTTCGTAGCGCGTTGGACTACGGGTGACTATCCCTCTGTGTGTGCGGGTTCAATTCCGTGGGATGGCAGAAAAAGCCACAGATTCCCCAGATTTACGGTGTTCGTGGCACCGAACCAAAGGGTTACGATGTCCATGGCACCGAGCCGAAGAGCTGAAAAGCTCAAGTGCTTCTGGATCGGAAAAAAAATCAGAATACTAAGAGCATGCATATTCCCAGTGGCAACGTATGGGTGTGAAGCATGGACATTTAATAAGGCAGTGGAAAAACATATTATAAAGCCCATAACCCGTTAGGGTCGTAGGATTGTTACTGTGGAGACATCAGCACAAAGGCACGCCATGAGTCTGTCTTCAACTCCTCGAGCGAGTGTGGAGAAACTCTGCACCGACCAGCACTTGATGTTGTCAAACCAGGATTTTCTCTGTTCTCCTTTCTTTCTTCCACCCTCAACTGTTCCCTGTAGGATAGTCTTAGAGAGTGAGCTATGTCTCATCACATGCCCGAACCACGCACATTTACGCCTTTTCACGAATGTCAAGAGTGGCACTTGTCGACCTGCTAGGTTGTTTATTTGGTCATCATCATCATCATCAGGTGCCGTCTCCACATCGAAGGTTGGCTGCAATGAATCTCCAGCATCCTCTGTCTTTCGTCTTGGTGTTGCACACTGCCAGACTGTAACCTGTCCATTTCCTAAAGTTTCCTTCCCACTTATCTCTCGGTCTTCCTCTTGCTCTTCTCCCTCAACTTTCCCCTCTAGTAAATGTTTTATCATGGTGTCATGCCTTTTATGTGCCCAAAATACTTTACTTGTCTGAATTTTATTTCTCTTAATAATTGTTTCTTCATGCCTAGTTTTCCTAAAACTTGTTTATTTGTCTGTTTTTCTGTCCATGAAACTCTGCCTTCTTCTATATATCCACATCTCAAATGCATCAATTCTGTCTTCTAACTGCTTGTTCATTGTCCATGTTTCCGAGCCATACATTAATATAGGATATATATAGCATTTGATCATTCTCATTTTTAGCCTGGTTGTGATTTGTTTGGATGTCAGTAACTTTCTCATACTATTGAAATTATCCTTGGCCATTCCTATTCTCTTTTTAATTTCTGTTATACATCTGCCATCATCTGTTATCATCTGACCGAGATATGAGAAGTTTTTTACTTGATGTAGTAATTCTCCATGTATTTTTATATTCATTTTAGGTTTTTCCATTTCCTTGTTGATTACCATAGTTTTTGTTTTCTGTATGTTAATGTCTAATCCATATTCCTTGCTAGTTCTGTCCAATTGGTCCACTAATTCTTGTAGATCTTGTTCATTTTCTGCTACCAATACTGTGTCATCTGCATATCTTAAGTTATTTATTATTTTTCCATTGATCTTGAGTCCTGGCATTCCCTCTAGTTGTTTGAAGATTTTCTCTGTGTAGATGTTAAATAGGCTTGGTGACAGTATGCATCCTTGTCTCACTCCTCTCTTTATGTCTATGTATGGAGAGTAGCTATTTTCATATTTTATTATTGCTGTCTGTTCCCAGTATATGTTACTTATTAGTCTGATATCATCCCCATCTAGGCCTATTTCTTGTAGACATATGATTAGCTTTTCATGTTGGACTCTGTCAAAAGCTTTGCTATAATCGATGAAACACAAGTAGATACTTTTTGCACTTCTATATACTTGTCAGCGAGTAGTCTTATACAAAGTATTGCCTCTCTTGTTCCTCTGTTCTTTCTAAAGCCAAACTGTTCTTCTCCTACTTCTATGTCTATCTTGTTTTTAATTCTTTCATGTATGATCTTGAGTAGTATTTTTGTTATGTGGCTCATCAGGCTAATTGTCCTATAGTCTGTTCACTCCTGTGCTTTGAGCTTTTTGGGTAATGGTATGAATACTGATGTCTTCAAGTCTCTTGGTATATATCCTGTGTTATATATATCATTGCACAAATCTGTAATAGTTGCAATACCAAAATCTTCTAAGGAGGTTATCATTTCCACAGTAATATTGTCCAATCCTGCAGCCTTTCCTCGCTTCATTGTTTCGATTGCTCTTACAACTTCAGATGTTAGTATTCTTGGACCGTCATTGCACTTTATACTTCGTTTACTGCTTCTTTGATCATCAAATAGAGCCGTTACATATTCTGTCCATCTTGTCAATATTTCTGTTTTATCAAACAAAAGTTGGTTGTTGTTGTTTTTGATACATCCTCCACTTGTTACAGTATTTTTCTTACTTGTCATTTGTCTTATTTCTCTGTGCATATCTCTAGTCCTGTGTTTTTCTGCCATATCTTCTATTTCCTTGCATTTTGTTTCTAACCAGTTTACTTTTGTGGTTCTGCACATGTTGCGTATTTCGTTGTCTAAAATTATATACTTTGGGGTGTTCTTGGCTTTCTTTCGTTCTGCCATTTTTTCTAAAATTTCATCAGTCATCCAAATTTGATTTTTCATGGATTCTTTTACAGGCAGGTTTTTGTTTGCAGTTTGTATACTCTGTTTTAAGCAATCCCATTTATTGGTTACTTTCTCTTCAGGATTTTCTCTTCTGTATTGTTCTAAGCACTCTGTCATTAGGCATTCATATTTGTTCTTTACTTCCACACAATATTTCTGTTGTATCTCTGATTGTTTAAGTGATGATATATCTATATGTGGCTCCTTTCTTGTTGGTTGGTCTATCTTTTTTTAGTTTTATATTTAGTTTGATCATCACTGGATTATGATCAGAATTTATATCTGCTCCTGGATATGTTTTGGTGTTCATTACATTATTTTTAAATCTGTTCCTAATCATGATGAAATCTATCTGGTTCCTTTTTCTATCTCCTGGGCTTTTCCATGTGTTTTATTTGGTCACTTACATAAATATTCGTCTTATGTTCTATGTAACTAATACGTAGTACACGTCTGTAACACTTGTATCCGAAAGCCTGTATTCTTCGTTTCAGTTCTGCATTGAGCTCTCACAACCGTATAAAAGAATGGATAGCACCAGCGATCTGTATATATTGATTTTTGCCATAGTACTGATTTTGCATTTCCATATCACGTTTAGCCGAGACAAAGCATATGGAAATGCAACATCGGAAAAACATATATGTGCGTTTGAATATAAGTGTTACAGAAGAGTCTTCGTATATCATGGACAGAGAAGAGAACAAATAGATCTATACAGAAAGAACTCAAAATCAAAGAAAACTGACTGATGCTACAAATAAGAAAGAGAAAATTGAGGTATTTTGGACACATAAAAAAGACACGAAGGGCTGGAGAAGACCATCATGGAAGGAGGTATACTGGCAAAGAGAAGAAGAGGAAGACCACGGAGAAGATGGATTCAAGATGTAACTGATAGTTTAAACATGACGGCTGCAGAGGCGGAACATCTGGCCTATGAGAGAGATAAATTCTGAAGGACTGTTGGGGTGGTAAAGTTCTGCTCAGAACAAGATATTTGCTGATGATGAGTCCAACAGATACGTACGATACAATGTAGATTAAGCACAGATGCAAAGTCGTTGCCCTGTCAACATTTATTTTACAAAAATATTTTTTAAATCCTACAAAATAAATGTCACCATCTTTAAAATTACATTGAAGTCCATTGAAAGGTGGTACGGATTTCGTGCACTGCCGATGAGATCTTCTTGTGTTAGAAAGAGATCATATCATTCATGGCTATTAACCGAACGGCAGTGAGGGTGTATCAATCGATTAATCAATCAATCAACTACGCTGTATATATAAATATATATATTGCAAACACTATTTTAGCCGTTGACGTGATGAGCTTTTGCTCCTCAAATATTGACATTTCTATTTTCATCATTGTCAATCGGTCCCACAAGAAGGACAGTGACAATAAGATTTTTATTTCATGCTGGAAACCATTAGTTATCATGTATTCTTCTTAGTCTCCTCGTTCTTCTTCTTTATCTTCTTCTTGGTCTTCTTCTTTGTCTTCTTCTTTGTTTTCTTCTTGGTCTTCTTCTTGGTCTTCTTCTTGGTCTTCTTCTTGGTCTTCTTCTTAGTTTTCGTCTTCTTCTTAGTTTTCGTCTTCTTCTTAGTTTTCGTCTTCTTCTTGGTCTTCGTCTTGGTCCCTTTCTTGGTTTTATTGTTGTTCTTCGTCTTCTTCTTGGTCTTCTCGTTCGTTGTCTTTTTCTTGGTCTTCTTCTTGTTCTTAGTTTTTGTCTTGGTCTTCTTCTTGTTCTTAGTTTTCGTCTTGATCTTCTTCTTGTTCTTAGTTTTCGTCTTGGTCTTCTTCTTAGTTCTCCTCTTGATCTTCTTCTTGTTCTTAGTTTTCGTCTTGATCTTCTTCTTGTTCTTAGTTTTCGTCTTGGTCTTCTTCTTGTTCTTAGTTTTCGTCTTGATCTTCTTCTTGTTCTTAGTTTTCGTCTTGGTCTTCTTCTTGTTCTTAGTTTTCGTCTTGATCTTCTTCTTGTTCTTAGTTTTCGTCTTGGTCTTCTTCTTGTTCTTAGTTTTCGTCTTGGTCTTCTTCTTGTTCTTAGTTTTCGTCTTGATCTTCTTCTTGTTCTTAGTTTTAGTCTTGGTCTTCTTCTTGTTCTTAGTTTTCGTCTTGGTCTTCTTCTTGTTCTTAGTTTTCGTCTTGGTCTTCTTCTCGTTCTTAGTTTTCGTCTTGGTCTTCTTCTTGTTCTTAGTTTTCGTCTTGATCTTCTTCTTGTTCTTAGTTTTCGTCTTGGTCTTCTTCTTGTTCTTAGTTTTCGTCTTGATCTTCTTCTTGTTCTTAGTTCTCCTCTTGATCTTCTTCTTGTTCTTAGTTTTCGTCTTGATCTTCTTCTTGTTCTTAGTTTTCGTCTTGGTCTTCTTCTTGTTCTTAGTTTTCGTCTTGATCTTCTTCTTGTTCTTAGTTTTTGTCTTGGTCTTCTTCTCGTTCTTAGTTTTCGTCTTGGTCTTCTTCTTGTTCTTAGTTTTCGTCTTGGTCTTCTTCTTGTTCTTAGTTTTCGTCTTGGTCTTCTTCTTGTTCTTAGTTTTAGTCTTGGTCTTCTTCTTGTTCTTAGTTTTTGTCTTGGTCTTCTTCTCGTTCTTAGTTTTCGTCTTGGTCTTCTTCTTAGTTCTCGTCTTGATCTTCTTCTTGTTCTTAGTTTTGTCTTGGTCTTCTTCTTAGTTCTCGTCTTGATCTTCTTCTTGTTCTTAGTTTTCGTCTTGGTCTTCTTCTTAGTTCTCGTCTTGATCTTCTTCTTGTTCTTAGTTTTCGTCTTGGTCTTCTTCTTAGTTCTCGTCTTGATCTTCTTCTTGTTCTTAGTTTTTGTCTTGGTCTTCTTCTTGTTCTTAGTTTTTGTCTTGGTCTTCTTCTTGTTCTTAGTTTTCGTCTTGGTCTTCTTCTTAGTTCTCGTCTTGATCTTCTTCTTGTTCTTAGTTTTTGTCTTGATCTTCTTCTTGTTCTTAGTTTTCGTCTTGATCTTCTTCTTGTTCTTAGTTTTCGTCTTGGTCTTCTTCTTGTTCTTAGTTTTCGTCTTGATCTTCTTCTTGTTCTTAGTTTTCGTCTTGGTCTTCTTCTTGTTCTTAGTTTTCGTCTTGGTCTTCTTCTTGTTCTTAGTTTTCGTCTTGGTCTTCTTCTTGTTCTTAGTTTTTGTCTTGATCTTCGTCTTGTTCTTAGTTTTTGTCTTGATCTTCTTCTTGTTCTTAGTTTTCGTCTTGGTCTTCTTCTTGTTCTTAGTTTTCGTCTTGATCTTCTTCTTGTTCTTAGTTTTTGTCTTGATCTTCTTCTTGTTCTTAGTTTTCGTCTTGATCTTCTTCTTGTTCTTAGTTTTCGTCTTGATCTTCTTCTTGTTCTTAGTTTTCGTCTTGATCTTCTTGTTCTTAGTTTTTGTCTTGATCTTCTTCTTGTTCTTAGTTTTCGTCTTGATCTTCTTCTTGTTCTTAGTTTTCGTCTTGGTCTTCTTCTTGTTCTTAGTTTTTGTCTTGATCTTCGTCTTGTTCTTAGTTTTTGTCTTGATCTTCTTCTTGTTCTTAGTTTTCGTCTTGGTCTTCTTCTTGTTCTTAGTTTTCGTCTTGGTCTTCTTCTTGTTCTTAGTTTTCGTCTTGGTCTTCTTCTTGTTCTTAGTTTTCGTCTTGGTCTTCTTCTTGTTCTTAGTTTTCGTCTTGGTCTTCTTCTTGTTCTTAGTTTTCGTCTTGATCTTCTTCTTGTTCTTAGTTTTCGTCTTGGTCTTCTTCTTGTTCTTAGTTTTCGTCTTGGTCTTCTTCTTGTTCTTAGTTTTTGTCTTGATCTTCTTCTTGTTCTTAGTTTTTGTCTTGGTCTTCTTCTTGTTCTTAGTTTTCGTCTTGGTCTTCTTCTTAGTTCTCGTCTTGATCTTCTTCTTGTTCTTAGTTTTTGTCTTGATCTTCTTCTTGTTCTTAGTTTTCGTCTTGGTCTTCTTCTTGTTCTTAGTTTTTGTCTTGATCTTCTTCTTGTTCTTAGTTTTCGTCTTGATCTTCTTCTTGTTCTTAGTTTTCGTCTTGATCTTCTTCTTGTTCTTAGTTTTTGTCTTGATCTTCTTCTTGTTCTTAGTTTTCGTCTTGATCTTCTTCTTGTTCTTAGTTTTCGTCTTGGTCTTCTTCTTGTTCTTAGTTTTTGTCTTGATCTTCTTCTTGTTCTTAGTTTTCGTCTTGATCTTCTTCTTGTTCTTAATTTTCATCTTGATCTTCTTCTTGTTCTTAGTTTTCGTCTTGGCTTTTGCTAGTTTTTTACTGTTCTTGATCTTCTTCTTGTTATTGTTCATCTTCGTGTTCTTTTTCTTCTTTTTCATCTTGTTCTTGGTATTCGTCTTGGTCTTCTTCTTGGTTTTTTTATTGGTCGGTTTCTTGGTCTTCTTCCTATTCTTGGCCTTTTTCTTTCTATTTTACTTCTTTTTCATTATTGATTTTTTACTAAATGGTACATCAGCGCTTGGACTCTTGATGTTTAGCTCAACATCATGCAGTATTAATGTTGTACATTTGATTAAAGAGTAAGGTGTTTGTGGATTCTTTACCTACCACGTACAGTAGCTGGACTTGGACTGTCGTAACACTACGGGACTAGGAGGTTATCCATCCTGCGTATTGATAAGCTGACAAGATATGATTCACTGGGTTCCCTTGTTACCAGATTACCTGTTGGTCAGGCCGAGTTCTTCTATACTCTAGACATGTCCAAATATTCATTTAAAGATGATCATCACATCCTGAGTTATTGCATCGTCATGAACGGTGCCAGTCATCAAAATGCTGTACATTTTCGTTCTATTTCCACAGGTTTGGTCAACATAATTCCGGCTTACTCCAACAACACATATTAAATGCTTATTGTCCAATAAGGCACATATACCTACAAATGGGCTTATGGTAAAATGTAAAAAGAAATCTCTACAGTATAATACAACATCTATTGAATTATACTGTAGTATGGTGCTATAGTTCGTTCCAAAATTCGTGATCATCGTTACCGACCGATATAAAATCATTCACTTGACATACATTTTTGATTTTTACATTTTTATATAGGTAACAGTGACGACCTTCCAAAAGTATTTTTGCCCACCCAAACATTTAGTTCTGTAAGATTTTATTATATGTTATTACTAAAATTGCAGCGATGTTGATATGGTATACTTGTCGAAATTTTACAGTACAATTGTCAAGTTTGTCTATAACTAAGCATTTACGTGTTCCACATGCAATTCGGTGCAAGTCAAAATCGAGAATAACGTGGAATTAATCAGTTCACAATGTTTCCTACCGATTGTCATTGACGTATGTACGCAACATTTACTTTCATTTATAGAAGTGGAAGGTATCATTTGTTCACTATGCCACCTTTCTTTTTATAATATGTAATATTAATACGCCTTTGCAATCAGTCGCCACCATTTTGTGTATTACTGTAAGTTCCAAACTTTGATGATCGTTTTGTTGTACTTATGCAACATTATATAACAAAAAACGTGCTTTGCATCAACTAAGCTACCTACCAATTAGTTAAACATGTATTCGTAAGGTCGTGAGATATATAAGACTGCTTGCAAAAAACCACTGGTATGCATCAGGTAGATTTCGTACAAATTAAACCTTAGTGTGATCACGAATTTTGGAACGAACTATAGATTTAATTTGTCATAGAGAAGGTCATCAGTGATAAAATGGACTTAATTTTCAATTCAAACGGAGCCAACTCAACCTAATATCTTTATCCAAGTGTCTGCCCTGTTTGACACGAGCGAAAACCAGATTTAGTAATTATGTAGCTTGTCTTGTCTTAAACATTGTATACGATATTATTCAAAAGTGTGAAGGAAAATATCAATTTAAAACAAACATATGTCGGATTAAACAAAAGAGATTGTTTAGTTCAGGGACTATGGTAAAAAGATAATTTATTTACCTAAGAAACATAAATAGAAAAGTTAGGTGACACAAATATATTAGTTTGCTTAAGATACTCATAGTTGATCATAGTTAAAAAGAGATCGGGTACTAGAGCTAAGGGAAGACCAAGAAAAGATGGATAGACAATATCAAGACCACACTAGATAAACACGGATACAACACAACAAGGGCGACTCATCTAGCCATAGAACGTAAATTAAAGCTCCCATCCCTACTCTTATACATCTTCTACCTGGGAATAGACAATAGACTCATAGTTTGTGCACTAAAGACTTTAAGAAGTCGTAAACAACCTACGGCTGGATATACCTTTTGGGCTGGCCTGGAGTTATTTTGAACATTACTATAAATCTGGCATCTGATCTAAATAAAATGAATTTAAGAAAAGCACACAGACACATCCCACTTTATAAAAATCAACGTCAAGAGATATATAAGTGTCTTTTAAAAATGATTTCTAAATATCTGATTGTACAGGTAAAACACTTATTCACGCAAAACATGTTTTGGTGAGGGAGATGGGGAGGGTGGCGGGGGAGGGGGCTAACTCAGATTTCTACAAAGACAGTGTATGTCGAGTCTTTGATAATATAAAACTGAGGCAATAACGGTATTTTCAGCGGTCAGAAAGTCTTTCATGATATAAGAGGGATGTTGCTTTGTCCGTGCAAATGGTAGATGGTAAGGAATTGTGGTGGTGAAGGTAGATGCAGGTACACAAATTGGTAATCATTTTTTACAAGTCAATGTCAGACAAGTAACGAAAAGCTTACAGACTGCCGCACTTTCCAGGACAGATGGACTGCCGATTGTTCCTTTTATTATATATCGCGATAACTCAATGTGTTTAATTGGTAAAGACAAAATTGTCTGTCTAAGAGAATACATCAAATGCTCTTTTATATCCAAACATGAAAGCTGTCATTTACTTGTAGATAAAAAAAAAGATACATTTTCAGATTGAAAGAAATCTGTGTATGGTTTATGGAATATGTTTTTACAATATAAATAAATACTCAGAGAATAATATTTTTGAGTTATCTCACTAATTTTAAAAAAAATATTTGAAACAACAATATGTCGAGGGAACATTTATGAAAGAGTGTTACCATGAAACTGTTTACCTGATACCTGAGAAAAGTAAGCAATTACAGCAAATAAGTCTATCACCACAAACTACGTAGGTAGGAAGATACATATATTACATGGCAGAAGCTGTAAAAAAACACACTTAAGAGCGTATATTAAACGTTGTTGCAATCTCCGTTGTCTTCGATGTGTCAACGGATATGACAGATACATCTCAGTTAGTTTATTAAAGGTGTATACATACTCTTCAAAAGCATGGCATATCAATCAATTTGATGATAAACTGAGCGAGATTGTAGGAAAAATAACCTGCGTAAAGGAAATGCTACTTTATTTGTAAGACATGGAGAGCAGAAGATATCTAATGTTAATAATTTTATCAGCTAAGCTGGCTCTGTTAAAACCGACCATTCACAGCCAGCTTGTGGAGACTTTCAAAAAGTTTGCATCACAAGAAACACAGTGAACGTGCTTCTAGCACTATACCGTGGAGACAGAAGTTCAGGCTTTAATTTATGAGAACTCGTATGATAACGCTATAATCATTTACACAGATGGGTCAGTGATTCAAAAAGTGCGGATATCATGGAGAGAATGTTGTGAAAGAAGAAGCTGTTGATTTTGCCTTGACTACAAAGTAGTCTCACTATGGAAATCATGGCAATAATTAAAGCAATGTTCTGGCTGCAGTCACAGACTTTTATCCATGCATGTTTTCCCAGTGACTCAATGAGTATGCTCAGGAAGATTTAAATAGGCTGGGCTCGCAGGCAATGGTTGGGGTCGTTGAAGAGGTGTAGGCTAACAAAATTCAGATTTATTTTTGTGCCAGGGCATGCAAGAAATGAACACGCCGATAGACTTGCACGAGTATGGCCGCTGTAAAAAACGGGCGATCAATGGACCACGCTGGGGGTCAAAGGCTCATGAGGTTATGGTGGTAACATGAGCCAGGGTTAGCGAGGGGCGCGCTAACCAAGACCCTGCCCCCAACCTCCACGCGGTGACCCTGGAAACAGACTCTGGTTCCGGTCTGGCTAAGAGGGGCAGGGATCGGGGAGAACTACTGGTAGTGGTAGCAGTGCAAGTACGAAAATGCAATACAGATCCATACTAACAAAATGCACAAATCTCCTGACCGATGTCCAACAAGATATTGCCCAAGTTACTGAACGTAAAGAAACAGCAACGAAAAGTCTCTGACAAGGATGAGAGGTGAATCCAGTGACGAAACGTGTGCCCACGTAGGGCGAAGCTCGAAGCCCTGAGGAGGGGCAAACATTGCCAGCCCGTCGGCAAGAATAAATAAGACAGTACTGTAACGAATAAAAGTCTACCCTCGTGTTGGTACGAGAGAAGATTGCAGCTAACTCCGCATCTTTGGCCTGGTGCAAATACATGTACTGGGCAAGGTTTGGCGAGCGCAAAAGAACAAGTTGCGTTTTAGTGCATAACGAAACTAGCCGCCCTGGGAAAACCGTGCAAGGTACTGTGCGATAAAATTTAACATCCCCGGAAGAACTGAGGTTGGTGACACCTAAAGGAACTGCCAGCCTTGGGGCAACCAGGCAAGGTTCGATTGCAGTCGTAAATAACATCCCCGGAATAACTGGGGTGGGTGATGGTGGCGAGCGCAAAATCCTCAGTTGCGTTGATAGCGCCGACTGAAACGACACTCTACATTGTTTGTATCCCATGCCGGAGCCTTTCGAGGTTAATTTCAAATTGCCACGTACCAACGCGCGTCTAGAAAAGGCTGAGAATGATTCTCTCCGGATCAAACTAAAAAATGTTCGGTAAAGCAAGACCGACAATGTACGGAACACACAGAAAGTCCGGGTCCTGAACATTGGCGAAGGCCGATACTTTACACGGTGTTTTATACGAGTAAGACGCCGTCCGAGGACAAGCTGACAAGCCCCGAGAAATATTTCTCAGTTAGAACGGGCAAAACAGCGTAACTCACTGTCCTGGCGTAGATCACAAAACCCAAATATACGGCAAAGTTGATCATAAAGGCGTAGATCCGAGCCGACATAGTCGGCAGAAAGGATCGTACCTAGGGAAAGTTCACCCTAGTAAATCAAAAGCTGGCTGAAAACGGACGTGTGGGCCTAGTCACCATGGGCGCACAATCGTCCCGACGTAGATCACTCCGTTCTTGCCAGTGGACCAATTATACATCACAATAAGAACGATCAAATTGGCCGTGAAGAACGAACGCAGAAGAAGAAGAAGAAGGACCACGCTGATATTCTGAATTTCTTAAGAGAGAGAAGATATGTACATTATTTAAGTAATAATAGTGAATCGGCAACATTAACCAAACTGCAAGAATACTAAGTCAAGTGTGGTGTAACTAGACAAGAGTTCAAGTATACTGGAAGATAATGCAGAATAGTAAACCAAAAAAAAAGAAATAATATCGTTAGTTGTCACACGTTAAGAGACATACTTATGAACTAATTGGTTAGATATGCAGTGATCATGATCTGACGAATAAACTAAACTAAAACTAAACTGTCACCATTTGATGTCGACCCTAATGCTGCTTGTGTAGACATGTAAATGAAACATATCGAAATGAAAGAGAATGAAGCGATGGAATCAAAACGAAGGGACTCTTAGGTTACTGGAATTCTGTAAAACATATTTCCCCCAATGAGAAGTATCAAAGGAGTCCATCAAATGCCCCAACACTGACCTCACTATTTGGTAGTACTTTTATTTGTAAACTTTTTTTCCTCCAAATAAAATTTAACTAATCCAAAGTAAGAACATGGACGAACTGACGAACATCTTGCATAACACATTGCACATTGCAATTGGCTGACAAACACCATCAGACTAGAACAGGCTTGTGCGGAAGATAAAAAAGTAATGTAAAATTCTCTTACAATGTGCAAGATTAGCTTTTTAAATTATTGTCCATTCCGCTTTCTCTCTCCTTCTTTTCATCTTTCATTCTCTTTCTTTCATTCTCATTATCTACTTTCTCTCAGTAAAATGATTTCTATATTATATTAGCTTGCGGGAGCAGAATAAGGAGACCTGGAGATTATAAAAAGTTCAGAAACTTATAAATGCCTAGATCAGAAGGATAAAATGACGATGGATCGGACATACCCTGCGTAAGACATTCTGGCAAGTCATACAGAGAATGGCCAGAGACAGGGGAAAGTGGAAGATAACGAGAGGCCCTATGCTCCACGACTACCGGAGTGGAATAAGTAAGTAAGCAAATTCAATAATTTATAGATCTTTAATATGTAAGTATATCTGATCTTCTACATCCTCAAATGTTTTGAGACTTTAGAGAATTGTATCATCAATCAAGTGTCGTGCCTGTTAGCGTTGGCGGTCATGTCTATCCACATTGATGTTTCTCTGGTACAATCCATGAACTTCGTCTCCGAACCATTGCCGGACCATGATTTCACCTCGTCCGGAATGTTGTCCTTTTGTCTTCCTCTATCTCTCTTCCCCTGTATTGCGCCTGTTTTAACCAAATGTTCTAAACTGTTCCTTCTAATTATGTGTCCGAATAACCTCGATTGTCTGCTTCTTATTCGATTGATGAGGTTTCGATATGAATCTGTCTCCGACAAGATCTCTTCATTTGTCTTTCTAGTTGATCATTGAACTTTCAACATTCTTCTGAGAAAGCATATTTTGTGGCTTCCATGTTCGTATCATGCGTCTGTTCATTGTTCATGGCTCACTGCCATGTACAAGTATTGGCTCCATATAGGATTGGATTATTCGCTTCCTCAACGCCATTGACAAGGATTTATTGCATTGGATAGTATGTTTTTCATCTTATGAAGGCTGATTTCGTCTGATCTATTCTGCTTTTGATTTCTGAAGTGCATCTTCCATAGAGAACTTTATACTAAATTGTATTGTTTATAGTTGCACTGATAGGCAAAAATCAAATTACTTACATCTGCCCGTTACCGGGGCCCAAATTTGGGGTGTAAAGAATAGAACCACTGTTACCTACCACGCATGTCGTAAGAGGCGGCTAAGGAGGTTTGGCTGAAATCGGATGCACATGTCCTAAATGTGTGGAAGTCTATGCGTTTAGGGGCCTACCAAACCAATCCCCTAGATGTGTGACCACAGGTTACAAAACCCCAACTAGAGTGATGTTTTTCCGATTGTAAGTCTTGACCATATCTCTAAGCCTTCCAGGATGACCTAGCTTTACTTGGTTACCAGAGAAACATTGAAACGTACAAGCGGCTAGCGAAATGTTGGTCATATCCATCATGTTGTTGGTCAAATACAAATATGGGTATAACACTTTATTCTCAATATACCACGTGTTATAAAAATGGGTCCTTTGCTTTCTTGAGTCCATGACACAAAGGTTTATATTCTTTTGTATATTTTGTGAAGGAGTATTATACATTCTGCATTGTTTCTCATCTGGACAACCAATTGTTATATTAGGGCATGACTGAAACAAAAATCTATTATGCATCACGAACTTAGCACGTTGTCAGAAAATACATGTCATATTTTATGCAAATTTAAACGATTAAAAAAACAAAACCCAAAAACACCATAATATCGTGTTGACCTTGAATGTATGACCTGGTACATATTTGTTTAATTAAGACACCGCTCTTTTACCTTGAACGAGACTAGAATTAAATACATTTAGCAATAATTCACTACTTTCTTGACGTCTAAACAGCAACCGTGTCTTCTGTGTTGTTCATTCTAAAGCTGAGATCATGACAATTGAGGTGCTACTAAACGATGCTGGAGGCTGTGGCAGGTTCCAGATATTTTTGATCATTTGTTTGTTTTTTAATAAGTTTATCGTTGGATGGAGCATGCTACAGGTGAGTACCAACGTTTGCGAGCTATTAGAGAACACAAAAAGCAACTTTGTAGTTCTCATAGAACTTGCAAAGGAATATATAATAATTATATAATAATATATATGCAGGACAACGCCCGTGTGTTACCGGGGCCCACAAGGGAAGCAAAGAATAGTAACACTGCGATCTACAAGGCATGTCGTAAGAGGCGACTGAGGTAGGGGTGTAGGAAGCTACCCTAGTAAATAGCAAGCGTCGCAGAAATATGATGTGCTGAATTACTTGTAGGCGCATAACTGGCACAAATTACAATCGCTCTTAGGCTCAGATCACATACAAATCACAAACAGTGATTAACAAGTGGTAGATATGGAGCGTTCGAAGAAGAAGAAGAAGATATGCAGGACATCAAAGAAACTTTGAACATGACACTGGGAGAGGCGGGAGAACATGCACGAGTCAGAGAGTTTTTTAGGCGGGCTGTTAAAGAAAGCGATGTTCCGCAAGGGACATGCTACTACTTGACATTAATATAAAAGTAACCCTTGTATACCTCGAGGTCAATTAGATAATACGGTTTGGCCGCCCATATTTTCACTGACCCTCGGCACACGATGGATGATGTGGTAAACATCCTGCCGGCTGACTTTTACTTCACAATTTCACTTCCCAGTGTTTTTCTTGGTACCCAGTTAAAACTAGGTCGACCTGAGAGTTGTTAGTGTTGGAAAATATACCAGGCAAACTGTGGAATTGAATCTTTATATACCCTGGGCTGCCTGCCTGCCCAGCGTGTTCGTAGCGCGTTTGACTGCGGGTGACAAGCCCTCTGTGAGTGCGGGCTAAATTCCACGGGCTGGCAGAAAAAGTCACAGATTCCCCAGATTTACGGTGTTCGTGGCACCGAACCGAAAGGTTACGATGTCCATGGCACCGAGCCGAAGAGCTGAAAGCTCAAGTGCTTCTGGATTGGGGAAAAAAATACCCTGGGCTCAGTCCCGTTCTACACGGATATGGTCAAGATCTGATACAATGTGTGGCCGTAGGTCAACCATGTTCTTGTCTGAGGTACAAAGGTATAAGCAATATATTATTTACGAATATATAAATAACGATATAATACAATCTAATGAAAACAAATGACACAAATTGCAGATGTCTTTTGCTGGGCTTGTGCCGAAATGGCATTGCCTATCATTGAATGAGGTAAACACAGATAACGAGACTTTGAGCGCCTGTTCTCTTAGTGCCAATGTAACCGGTGGCAGTACTATATGTGAGGGGTACCATTTCTTAGGACCTTTCAACACAATTATTAGTGAGGTAAGTTGCATTTTGTTTTAAACTTTGAAAACAATACATCTTTATTTATTAGAAAATGATATGTTAAATGGGGCAGGTGAGGGAACCAACCATGATCTAGCTCTGAAGGAGTAAAATGGCAATCAGTTTACTATACGCTTTGGAATAGACAGTCGAATGTCACCAGACAAGCATTTGAGTTGAATCTGTTACACAGTCGAATGCCACCAGACAAGCATTTGAGTTGAATCTGTAAGCTGTCCGTGTGTTGCCGGCGCCCAACGAATAGTCACACTGCGACCTACAAGGCATACCGTATCGTAAGTGGCGACTGAAGTAACAGCCTAGGGAATCTACCCTAGTAAATAAAATGTGTCGCAGAAATCGGATGTGCTGACGTACTTCTAGGCGCATAGCTAGCACAACGCACAATCGCTCTTAGGTTCAGATAACATGGAAATCATAAAGAGTGGTTAACAAGTGGTCGATATGGATCGTTCGAAGAATAAGAAGAATCAGCAAGGGAAACGGAAAAGAGAACTTCCTAAGCAGATCTGGAGACGGAGTTTTATTGAGGAACTGATGAATACCGAACTATCATAGGAAGCTGGCATGAGTCAGCTTTGACGACCTCCGTATGATCAATCCGATCTGATATCATGCAATAGTATAACTTTATATATGATACTTTAAAGTGGCATTTTTCTTTTAGCAAAATCTTACAGTTACCCATTTTCATAAATGTGTAACCTACCGGATAATATGCAAACACTTTGACCCAAATTTTGATGTTCCTGTCTTACATGTCGTAGGGGCCTGATAGAGGCACATCGTACTCACGTTCTTAGGACAAACCACGCAGATCATAAAGAGGGAGTGGATAGCTAGATTGATTAGAACGTACGCAAACTGGGAAACCATAAGGTAAACGGCCAGAGACAAGGGAAAGTTGTGGCCAACTGTTGAGGTAACATTCTCCACGTAGAGAGGAATACGTATGTTAAACGAAATGATTATTCGGTTGTTAAATAGACAGGTGTTACAAAAAATGTAAAATAATTAAGTGTTGTAAAATGGGCCCCGATACACAAAAAGGTTGGATAGCAATTGACTTAGACTATATAAGTCAAATATATTTGATACTAACCAAGAGGTTAAGAAAAAGGTCTGCGACAGATGCAAGTACTATACCAAACTTATGTATAGACAACGACCACAAAACGATAGTTATGACTATTAGAACAAATAAGAAGAATACTAGAGGGCAGCACAAGATTACAATTTAAATAATCAAAGTCAATAAACTAACATATATCTACACACAAGAATCATATCTTCAAAGAAACACAGACGATTTTGCTAGACTACCTAAAGAAAGCACATCAGTAGAATAATGTGCAGTAGTTAAGAGAACAAAATTAGAAGTAGCCAATGAAACATGTGTAAGAGTAAAATACAGAGTCATGAGACCAAAATTTACAACTTGGTGGAATGACGAAGTAAAAATAGCAGTAACAGAGAAAAAGTAGATAATAAAAATATGCAAAAACCAAATAATAAGACGCTTAATGAGTATAGAACAGCAAGAAAACAGGCCAAATATGTTATCAAGAAGGCAAAAATACACTAATGGCAAGATTATGGCAAAATATTGAATTCAGACTATACAAGTTAAACGACAAAGTTCTATAAGAAAATTTAAGTCATGAGGGATAGAAAAGAACAATATGATGACACTGAAATTATTAACGATGAAAATAAAAATGCTCTAAACGATTATCATGAACAGATGACGGCAATACTTTAAGGATCTTCTCAAACTACAACATGAGAACTAATTCAACACTCAAGAAAACACAATAAACATAAATACTTTCTTCCTTTTCCTTCTTCGAACGCTCCACATCCACCACTAGTTAACCACTCTTTGTGATTTGTATGTGATCTGAGCCTTAGTTTCGATTATACATTGTGCCAGTTATACGATTATAAGTAGACCAGCACAACCGATTTCTGCGACGCTTTTCATTTACTAGGGTAGCTTCCTAGGACCTACCTTAGCCGCCTCTTACGATATGCCTTGTAGGTCGCAGCGTTATTATTCTTTGCTCCTCTTGCGAGCCCCGGCAACACACGAGCGACACAACTACAAAGCTAGAACCAAGTATAACAATTTCAGTGATGACAAATTGATGTAAATATGGCTACATCTAACAAAATACCAGGCCCAGACAATATCCCTGCTACATCTAACAAAACACCAGGCCCAGACAATATCCCTTCTACATCTAACAAAATACCATTCCCAGACAATATCCATGCTACATCTAACAAAACACCAGGCCCAGACAATATCCTGCTACATCTACAAATACCAGGCCCAGACAATATCCCTGCTACATCTAACAAAACACCAGGCCCAGACAATATCCCTGTTACATCTAACAAATCACCAGGCCCAGACAATATCCCTGCTACATCTAACAAAATACCATTCCCAGACAATATCCCTGCTACATCTAACAAAACACCAGGCCCAGACAATATCCCTGTTACATCTAACAAAATACCAGGCCCAGACAATATCCCTGCTACATCTAACAAAACACCAGGCCCAGACAATATCCCTGCTACATCTAACAAAACACCAGGCCCAGACAATATCCCTGCTACATCTAACAAAACACCAGGCCCAGACAATATCCCTGCTGACCTACTCAAAGCAATTATAGAGGTTGGAATAAGCTGGCTACACAGACTATTCAACGAAGTCTGTGATTACACAAGAGACACCAGAAGATAGGAGAAATGCAATAATAGTTACAATCTTGAAGTAAAAAAAAATATCAAATGGGATTGTACGAAATATTGAGGAATAGTACTACTGAGTCCTTCCGAAAAACTATTTTATACAATATCGGGAAAAACAAAGTTGCGCTGTACCATCGGACGACAGTTTAACGGCTAATAAATCGGATTACAGAAGAACAGAAGCTGTACTGACGCAATATTCGACCTCATGTAGTTATTGGAAAGGAGTGTTGAATCCGAAAAACACCTACACATTGCGTTCGTGGATTAGGAACACATTGCGTTCGTGGATTAGGAAAAAACGTTCAACAGCGTAGATCGGAACAAGTTGTGGAAAGTATAGTCAACATATGGAGTTACTGACCACTTGATATGGAGTTACTGACCACTTGATCTATGCAAGAGCCTCCATATAAACAGCCAATTTATGACTTGAACAAACACAGGGCTATCAGAAAAGTTCCACGTAGAGCCAGGAGTAAGACAAAAATGCGTACTATCACCACCTGTGTTCATGCCATATATCGATCAAATCTGTAAATTAGCTAACACAAGTGAAGGGAACAAACTTTGGAAACTCTTTCTGGAGAACGAATTTCTTTTTGCCGACGATCTGTCAATCTCACCAACAATAGAGAAACAGTTATATCAACACGTTAACAGACTCCAATTAACATGCAATGAATACAATATGAGAATAAACATTGACAAAACCAAAGTAATGACATTCGCTAGAGAGGAAAATATTACCAATATCTCCATCGAAAAACGTCAGTTACAAACACCAAGGCAAAGACTTTACATACCTAGTGAGAATTTGTTCAGCAAATGGAAGAAAAACTAAAGAAATCCAACATAGATACAATAAAGCAAATCAGATCATAGGACAAAAGTCTTCAATTTGAAAATGCAATAATGTCAACATGAACACAAAAAGAGCATTGTACAACACAATGTGTCTTTCTAAATTATGCTATCACGGCATACAAAATCACTGACATCAAACGTTAGACGAAAACTAGTCACGATCGAGATGACGTGTCTACGCAGAATGCTTGGAGTAACAAGAAGAGACAGGTTTAGAAATGAAGTCAGGAAAACAAGTAGGTACAACATCAGTACAGAACTTCATCAAGGAACAAAAAAGTAAATGGTTCGGTCCCATAAGCAGATTACCAACAAAAAGTACGCCTCAAATAGCAATGCTACTCTGATACAATAGATACAAAAGCAAAAGGTCTCCATGGAAAAGGCGGAACTCAGAAAGTAGCAGTAAAAAACATTATTTATGTAGCACACACAAAAGCTGAGAGCAGACATGCTCTGGGAAAGTAAAGGCGGCCGGCGTGATACTGACCACATCACCCATCGTGTGCCGACGGTCAATGAAAAATACAGGCCTAACACTGTATTGACCTATATACCACAAGGTATGAAAGGGTTCCTTTACTTTTTTTTCACACACAAAGCACGTCCTAGAAATGCCTGCATATCCTGACGCTGTGAGACAAGGCAAGATTAGAGAAAAGAAAGATAATGACTTTTGTCCAACGGTGTGTCCTATATTATTGATTTCTTCCGTGTGGTTCCGGGGCCTGTAAGGGAAGCAAAGAATAGTACCACTGTGACCTACAGGACATCTCGTAAGAGACGACTAATGTAGGAACTAGGGAAGCTACCCTAGTAAATAAAAGACATTGCAAAATTAGGATGTGCTGGCCTACCTGTAGGCGCATAACTGGCACAACGTACAGTTGCTCTTAGGCTCAGATCACATACAAATCACACATAGTGGTGAATAAATGGTCGATGTGAAGCGTGCGAAGAAGAAGATATTATTGATTTGATTCCTTATTCCTTTTAGTGGAGTCTGGTATGTGATATGAGATGGGTCAAGGCTACTGTGACCTCGATACAGATGACTGGAGTTTTGATTGGAAACCTACTTTCTGGCCAAATGTCAGCTTTCCTAGGACGCAAGAAGACCACCTACTTCTTTGTGCTGGAGCATGCTGTCAGCAACATAATAGCTGCGTTCTCAGTCAACTGGCAGATGTTTGCTGTGTGTCGGTTCTTTATTGGAATGGGTATAGGTAAGACAGATACTATTATATTTGAAGCGTGAATAGACATGTCTTATATTTGAAGAATAGTTATAATCTATATATTGATATATATATATACATAAGATAAAGTGGAATTGGTATGTATATATATCCGTTGACTTTAATGGAAGGTATCTGGACATCCTACGGACTTGAAATTTGACAAGAGGGTAACATTCATAGATGGGAAGATGTAAAAATTATAAAACTGGACTATTGGTTCGTTTTATATCTAAATACTAACTTAACGAAATTGTCATAAAAAGTTAACACCGAAAAAGTACATCCATGTTATTCAGCCTCTCTTTGGATTTGAATATTTCCTCTGTAAGTTTATTTGCAGATAAACTAACGAGCAGCAAGGAAATAGTGATCCATAGAGCAAAATTCTGCTCGTGTTTCTTGAGTGATCTATCCTTTTCAGGACCAGTGTGCTTCTCATCACAGTAACAAGGCAACCGTCTACCATGGAAATGTATGTCAATCACTAATTTCCAGTACAATACCTCACAAGATGACATACC
Source organism: Arion vulgaris (assembly GCA_020796225.1). Taxonomy (NCBI): domain Eukaryota; kingdom Metazoa; phylum Mollusca; class Gastropoda; order Stylommatophora; family Arionidae; genus Arion; species Arion vulgaris. Next base: position 26,424,663 of record CM036765.1, on the reverse strand, counting down.
TCATGACTAATTCCGTGCTCCGGCTCCTTACAAAATTCACACATTAATTTTCAGTATTTTGCAACTAGGCAAACCATCCGTTTGATGTTTAGCTCAAAACACAAAAGAAAAATCGATACTCTAATATAACCAAAATGACTCAAGCTTTAGTTTTATCGGTATAAGGAAAGACTGCAAGTAAACTATGTAGCAATGGCGAAACAAGTAGAAACAAAGTACTGTAGTTTTACAAAGTACAAAAAAATATACAGCGACGTCAGTTTATTGTTAGATTGTATGTGTTATGTCTGTTGAATAAGAAATCTATCTTCATAGGAGTTTTTTGTCGAAATATCGCTGTATATTGTTTTTGTACTTTGTAAAACTGCAGTACTTTAGTTTTACGTGTTTCGCCAAAGCTTTTGTTTGAAAGAGACGTGTCTCGGCGTGCAAAGATTTGATCTCATACAAAACGTAAAAACAATGGTCTTATAGCTACAAAGAAACATTGATGTTTTGGGATGATAGCTGAAGATTTTATTTATTTTTTTATATAAAATTTGGAAATGAAATTGAACAAAATATCTATACGATAAACATTTCCAGAACTACTATTGTTTCTGTTTCAGTTTCAGTTTGAAATATCTTTATTGCACTGCAGACTTGTCCATAAGTGCTCCGATCTCCTTCGCAATATCTCCAACAGCAACTAACCGTACTAGTTGGATGTTGATTGAGTAGAATACTCATACTTCTGTCGTGCTGTTCTTTTCTAGCTACTCCGATTTGAATAAAAGCTCTTGTAATCTAGCTGTTGTTGTGGATTAGGTTAGATGAAAGTCCTCTTTGCGGCTACACTATATGAGGGCGTTCTTAATGTTAGATCTATCCATTGCCTCACCCTCCGATATGGTGGCAGAGCCAGCCAACCTGACCGCTATCTTGATGACATCCAAATGCCACGCAACGATGATGAATGTAATTCTGTGAATTGTTGATCGTTGTAGGGATTCACTCCATTGTATGCGTACCGAAAGAGCCTCCACTTTCCAGTTTATACTCAATGAATCACTCATAATGCACGCATGAGCGTAGTTCTGTGACTCAAACCTAGTAGAATCCTAGTCACCACTAGTACCTCCATTGTCATGATACTTGTCTTACTAAATGCTACACTATCTTTCTTGGTCTTTCTGTCGTATGAACTTTGCAATAAATGTTCAAGCAGACTTTATATGGTGAACTATGGATCCATCAATTCAGACCTTAGTGTCAGCCTCGTAACAGTGTTCATTAATGATGACCTTGACGTCTGCATACACCGCCACGGGATTCCTCTCTCTGCACTATTTGTCGAATTTGATGATGGTCGAAACGGTATTCCCTAATATTAAGGGCACATGTATCCATTCCTCCCCAGGGCCAATATTATCGAGTTCCCATACCAACTGAACAGTATCTGCAGCACGGTCAACTCACGATTTGTTTCGCTTTAACCGACTGCCATTTCGGATATTGAGCACTTCTTGCAATGGATAATCCAATGATTACTATAATTAATCAGTTACAATAATAACTGTGTACATATATAAAAACTAATTTGGGTAATATAGGTGGCGTAATGGTCGGTGTGTTCCCGTATTCCATCGAGTTCTCACCCATGAAATGGCGACCTGTATTGGCCGTCGTTCCTTCATGGGCATTGGGTAATTGCGCTGTTGCATTGGCTGCTGTTGTATTCAATGACTGGTCACATATTCACTTAGCATGTGGAGTTATTGCTCTCATTGGACTTCCTGGCTATTTGTAAGTATAGCTTACATTGTTCTTTTAAATATGTTCAAACTCTCTCTTCTCTCTATATCTGTCTGTCTGTCTGTCTGCCTGCCTGCCTGTCGATCAGTGGGTCAGTCGGTCTGTCTGTTTTTGTCCTTTTCTGTCTGTCTTTCTCACTATTTCTCTCTCTCTGTGTCTGTTGGTTGGTATGTCTGTCGGTCCGTCTGTTGGTCCGTCGGTCGATCTGTTGGTCCATCCGTTCGTCTGTTGGTCCTTCTGTCGGTACGTCTGTCTGTCGGTCGATCCGTCTGTCTATATGTCTATCTGGCTGTCTGTCTTATCTGTTTGACCTGTTTATCAAATCTATCTCTCTGTGTATATGTTTGACTATCTGTCGACCTCTCTTCAGATATATATACATTTCTACCTGCCTATATACTTATCTAATACCTATCTTCACATCTGTCATAGTTTTTTTTTGTCTGTCTATCTTCCTAGGTATTTATAATCTCTCTTTTCCGCTCTCTCACTTCTCTATAAATATCGTGTTCTCTCTCTCTTTCCCTATCGTCATATTACGTTCTCTCTTTTCTCTCTCTAATCTCATATCCCTTCCTATTTCTTACACTTTCTCCTTATATTACTCTACCTCCTATCTCTCTCTCTCTCCATTTCTCTTTCTTCACCTCTCGCTTATCTCTATATCTTCCATTCTCCTCTCCCTTCTTATCTCCGTCTTCCTTTCATTTTTCCACTCTTACTGTTTCTACTTCCTTCCTTCCTTCCTTTCTCTCCCTCTTTCTCTCCCATTTCTCTCAAATTGCCACCACTTCTTCCCTTTCTCTTACTTTGTCCAGATTTCTCTCTTTTCCTCTTTCTTTTTTCTCTTCTCTCCTTCCTCTGTCTTTCTCTCCCGCTGTCACTCTTTTGTTTCATCTCTCCCTGTCTGCCGCCTCACTGTTATGTCTCTTCTTCTTCCCCTCCCTATATGTCCTCTCTCTCTCTCTCTCTCTCTCTCTCTCTCTCTGTGTGTGTCCTCTAAATATTATAACAGCTATAAGTAATATGTACTTCACCAGCTTTGCTCCGGAAAGTATGCGTTGGTTGACAGTTCAAGGTCGGGTCAAGGAAGCTGAGATAGTTCTTGCACAAATCGCCAAGATAAACAAAAAAGTGAAACCGGAGAAGGCATCAACTATTCTACAGGTTATAAAGTAATTGTTAGCTAATATCATTTCATTATCATACAGTAGCTTGTCTTGTGAAGGTTTATGCAACCGTAACATCTCGTTCAAATATATATATGTATCATACATCATAGGTTTAAATGGTTTTAAAGCCGAAAGATTTACTTCATTGCACCGAGTTTTACCCCAAATGGCTGGGTCCCTCTCCGAAGAAATGGCACGCCACCTGCCGAGAGTATTGCACAAAGCACGAACTCCGTAGCTCCGGCAACAATCCTAGGGTCTCTGGAAGAATCTTTACAAAACTTGAAGGCACTAAATCCGAAATGATCCTAGAGAGAAGAGGCACATTACCAGCAACAAAGTCGTGATATTCACCGATGCTCTATCGGTAATCACGGCACTCAAAAGTGTAGGCAAAACAGAGCAAAATGAGATGAAAGCGGCCCTCGATGCACTAGTGTACGCACTCAAACGCACCGTCATTCTGTGGATCCCATCACACTGCAACATAAGCTGAAATGAACATGCAGACAAGCTAGCTAAAGAAGGCGGGCGACTACCTCAGACTGATCTCGAGATCAGTTATGAGGAAACCAGAACAACAATCGGCTGGCACTATAACGACAAATGGACAAAAGACCATCCTCAGTACAACAACAGCGACGGGTACTATGGTCTGTCTCGTAGTGAACAAGTTGCCATACTCCGCCTCCTTACCGGCCACAACAAGCTCCGCACCCACATGTATAACAGTTTTAAAATTGGCACAACTAGCCTGTGCCCCTGCAAAAAGCGGACATGACGGCAGAGCACGTACTGCAAGATTGTCAACTGATAGCAGGTATAAGGAAAAAAACTTGGCTTATAAACACAGAGCTTCGCGTGAAGCTGTACGGAGGAACGGAGTCCCTTAAAAACACGGTAAAATTCATGATAAAAGTTGGTTCATCAGTCTAGGCCGGGATAGGGAGAGAGAGAATGCACTAAATTATACTATGAATACTTAATTCTAATCAACGTATTAATAATAAATACTCTAATACATTTAATTTGATTATAAGTATTTGAGTGCACTAAATGCTATTATGAATAATACTGTTATTAACTCATTGTAGACCAAACGCCACACTTCATGACTTTGGGTTGGATGCCTTTTTTCCCAGGAGCCACACTAAATGGCTTTTTTAATTCTAAAAACAAATGTCTTGTAAAAACATGACTTTTGAACTGATCTACTAAGAGTTAATGTGTCACTGAGTTTAATACAAATAAGACTCAGACCTTTGTCAACAGATGTTTTTTGTGTATTCTAAATCGGTGATGATATGAAAGAGTTGCAAACATAGACCTGTTGATTAGCACAGGAACCCATGATGACCCAGATCAGGAGGAGAAAATGCTGGTAGGTCAAGCATACCCTGCAGAAGACACGGTCGAGTGTCACTAGACATGCACTTGAAGAAAACCCGCAAGAAAAACTGAACATCCTAAACATACCTAAAGACGTAGTCTTCTTGAGGAACTGTATGGACGCTGGACTATCCTGGAAAGCTATAAAGAAAACAGACAAAGACTAAGAAAAGTGGAGGACATATACTTCACAAGGGGGAGGGGGATAAATAAGTAAATTATGTTATGAATACATTAATGCACTAAATTATACTATGAATACTTGAATATACAAAAAGGGTCATAGGCGCATGGGGACAGCGCCACGCCAGGATTAGTGAGCTGACATTAATCAAGATCTTACCCCAGCTCTACGTGGTGACCCTGGTAACAGACACTGGTTCCTGCCTGGCTAATCGGGTAAGGATCGAGGGAGAGCTACTCTGGTGTAAGTAGAGATGCAGAAGTAGTCACGCTGGATGGGATCCGTTCGCAACACAGACGAGCGGAATCCTAGAGTGACTATTAATGCTAGTCTCTCCCTGCTGATGGAAAAATCTGTACGGACAAACATCAAGGGATGAGAGGTGCATTCAGCGAAGAGACGACGGCCCACATGGGGCGAAACTCAGTCCCCAGTAGCAGGGGTGGGTGCCGAGTTAAGCCCAGGTCAGGGCGAAACTATGAGTCCGAAGGTAAGTCCCCGAGTTGAGTTGCACGAGGCGAAACTCCGAGGCCTGAGGGGAAGGGGGCGGAGGCCCGAACAGATAAACGTATAGGATGAGAAGTGCATCCTGCGAAGAGACGTCGGCCCACATGGGGCGAAACTGGGTCCCCATCTCAGCGGTGGGAGCCGATGTTAAGCCCCAGGTCCAGACAACTCAAAGGCAAATGTGAGCACGGTGAAAACCTACGGAGATAGTGAGGCAGACACCAGGGAAGAGCGAGCACGGGTGGGCCCGCCGGTGGGTAAACGGGCATGACGCAGATGGCGTGGCAGGCTCGGCAGTCGCGAGGGTGAGAGGACCACCGAAATGTGCACAAAACAGGAAAGCCCAGCAGAAGTTTAATCCAATGCGTGTTTCCGCTCGCAGGTAACTTCTGCTGCCTTGTAGTTTGATTGGGGACTATCAAGGGCTAGCGGAGCAAACCGTACACAAAACTGGACGGCAGGAACACCAAGTAGTCCACAAAAAGACTGGTTACCTGGGCAGATGACGCTCATCAACCCGGGAGAGTAGGTCGTCTAAGGGTCGCTATCCTGAAAGAAAATAGCAACCTGCTGCCCTGTAGGTTGGCTGGGGACAGCAAAAGGCTAACGGAGAGCGAACCCAGTAAACGCTGGTTGAAATCGGACACTTCACCGAAAGATAAGCACTAGAGCTCCAAATGGTATTGAACGATGTGACGTAAAACACGTTCTTGGCAACGGCTGTTTTTATATCACAATAAAAAATCAAAATGGCCAAAAAGAACGATCGAGAGAGAGAGAGAGAGAGAGAGAGAGAGAGAAAGAGAGAATATACAAAAGCTATTTTTTTGGGTATTCATACTTCTTTTGCAAAAAGCATGTGGCTATATATTTTGTTTTTGTTTTATTTTGAAACCTATTAATTTTTCCTTCTTTTCTAGTCTTTCTTTCTTTTTTCCATTATTTCATCTGTTTACTTTTACTTAGAACTTTCACGTGTACTGTGATTCGTGACAGAGACTGTCGGTTTGTAGATCCTCATTTCTGTTTTGTGCGTTATTTTATGTACAATCACTATTGATACTCCCATGTAATGTGTTGACACTTTTTAACAAGTTTTAAAGCAGAAATTTCCCTTCTTTGATTACAGGAAGTAGCTGATACTGAAAAGAGAGCTAGAGAGAGCGGGAAGAAATATACTTATATTGACGTGTTTAGAGGATGGCAGACGGCAAAAATCACATTTATATTTTGTTATCACTGGTATGTCATTTATCATTGAAGTTATCATCTTTATCTTTGGCATGCTTACAGTGTTACAGTCATCATATGATTTTATTAACATCATCATCATGTACATGATTTATATTAACCCCTTCTGTCTTCTGGGACGATATACTGTCTTGCAGTATTATATAAGATGACGTGAAGCCAGTATTCTGACTATTTCGGTATATTTTGCAATGTAAATGTGTCGGAATGTAAATGTGTCGAAATGTAAATGTGTCGAAATGTAAATGTGTCGGAATGTAAATATGTCGAAATGTAAATGTGTCGAAATGTAAAAAAAAAATTGTAGAATCAAAGAGTTAATTACCATTATCAAATATAATATGTACAGCAAGGGAATGCTGGTTGTAGATTATGACAGAAATAAGGTTCAGTCAAGAAGAACAGAAGAAACATTAAATTAGCACCAAAAAAGGCATGACATTGTTTTTAATATGAAAAAAACATTAAACATTTTCAATTTGTCTAGAATTACCTATAATTCTCCAGAAAGACATTATGTTAAATGAAAAATAGACTAAATGAAAAAGCAGAAAGCTCAAAACGATCAGGAAGAGAACAGTAGAACAGAAACTGAAAGAAATGAATCACAGCTGGAACACAATGCAGATGACAGCTAAGAACCGAGTGGCATTGTGTGCATTTGTTGCTACGCTAAACGACAAGGACATCACTGACTAGAGAATGAGAGATGGTATTAAAGAGACATCACTGGATAGAGAATGAGAGATGGTATTAAAGAGACATCACTGACTAGAGAATGAGAGATGGTATTAAAGAGACATCACTGGATAGAGAATGAGAGATGGTATTAAAGAGACATCACTGGATAGAGAATGAGAGATGGTATTAAAGAGACATCACTGACTAGAGAATGAGAGATGGTATTAAAGAGACATCACTGGATAGAGAATGAGAGATGGTATTAAAGAGACATCACTAGATAGAGAATGAGAGATGGTATTAAAGAGACATCACTGGATAGAGAATGAGAGATGGTGTTAAAGAGACATCACTGACTAGAGAACGAGAGATGGTATTAAAGAGACATCACTGGATAGAGAATGAGAGATGGTATTAAAGAGACATCACTGGATAGAGAATGGAGATGGTATTAAAGAGACATCACTGGATAGAGAATGAGAGATGGTATTAAAGAGACATCACTGACTAGAGAATGAGAGATGGTATTAAAGAGACATCACTGACTAGAGAATGAGAGATGGTATTAAAGAGACATCACTGACTAGAGAATGAGAGATGGTATTAAAGAGACATCACTGGATAGAGAATGAGAGATGGTATTAAAGAGATGGTTTATGTCATCAGAATTTCTGATAAGCCGATCATTCCCCCTCCCCAGTCCAAAGTTGTTTAGCTTATGCAGACTTCACTCTGTTAGTTAGCAAGAAACATAACAAGTTATCCATTTAACTAGCAAGAAATATAACCCTCTTTTATTATATTAACATGAAACACATGTTCTATATTTGGTTGACATGACGCATACAATTTTATATTTGACTTGCAAAAACATCACTTTTCTTTTTAGCAAGCAAGAAACTGCGTTCTCTATTTAGTTGTAAAACAAGAAGTAGTTACTCTTATATTTTACTAGCTACAAATTCAACCCATTTTATTATCGACTAGCAAGAAACAGCCAAAATTAACAGGGTTAATCAAGAGAATGTTTTTACATGTTTCAGGTTTGTTCTATCTTGTGTCTACTATGGAATCTCGTTTGGAGTGGGCAGACTTTCTGGAAATGTACAATTGAATATTTTCTTACTGGCGATAGTTGACGTTCCAGCCGGCCTTTCCACAATTTACTTATGCAACAAGTAACACTGTTTGCTAGTAATTTACCTCTGACTCAAGCTAATTTTATAGAATTCTTTATTCTCATTGTGCTTATGCTTTATATCACATGTATATATAATTTTATTTGTTCAATCAATTTAATGTTTGCGGTTGTTATGCCATTATAGTTTCTTATATATTACTTTTGATGTTATCAATAGTGTGATTATCATAATTATAAATGTGTTTTTTCGTTGGAAGTTGTCGGTGCACGTAAGTTTATTCTAGACAGTGTCAGTTCCACTCTGTTTATTATGACCCGGGGTTAATGTCAGTTTCTTGCTAAGAAAACTGAAACTGTTGTTACTACCTGTAGTATCGCTTTTTAGGGCGGTGTAGGACTGTGGGAGACGAGAACATGAGGAATTTAATGGCCACATGGCTAGTGCAGTCGCCACGAAACTATTCGGGTTCGGATTTGTCTTTTATGCCCCCGACAGATAAAAATCATTAGCCTTGCCGTGGATTGAACACAGATCTCCCAAAACATGGCAACCGCGGTGTAATCCATTCAGCCAGACACTACTCAAGTCAAGATCATATGTAGTAATTATGCACAGGTCTCCCACATGGCAGCCGCGGTATAATCCATTCAGCCAGACACTACTCAAGTCAAGATCATATGTAGTAATTATGCACAGGTCTCCCACATGGCAGCCGCGGTATAATCCATTCAGCCAGACACTACTCAAGTCAAGATCATATGTAGTAATTACAATCAGGGTGTTTATCTTGGATAGTGCTCAATATGAGTGAGTTTATCAATGACATAGTACAACGAAAAAATTAATGCCACCAACAAAATTAAAAGTCATAAAAATAAGTAGATCAAACAACTAAATCAACATACTTGTAAATAATGCAAAAATCACGCATGTTCCGAAATTTAGATATTGGGGAATCATTTCCAGAAATATAGAAAAAATGGATAGAGAAATCCAGACTAGATATCAAAAGGTGATAAAGCTACTGTCACCACTTCTCAAATATAGACTTGGTAATCAAGTGACAACTAAAAAACAGTATATATTTCAGCTCAGTTCACAGTGAATCAATCATTAACAGCGTGTTTAGCTTGAATCATAGCAGTGTGAATATCATAGACTGTTGTCATTACTGGGACAACAATGCAAAGAAATTAGTTTTAATTTACAATAAAAAGATGGGAACAGGTCAGGAAATCAGATTTGAAAAAAAACAAAACAAGAGTGAAACAATTATCATTATTAAGCTCATAATTATTTTAAATACTCACAGTTGTATGTCCTGTTATTGTTATCAAACGATGGCTGTGAGATAATGATATCATGGATTACTGCATTATTACAGCCTGTGTGTTGCCCGGCCGCAAGGAAGCAAAGAATAGTAACACTGCAACCTACAAAGCATTTCGTAAGAGGCGGCCGAGGTAGGGACCTAGGGAAGCTACCCTAGGAAACAAAAAGCGTCGTAGAAATCGGATGTGCTGGTCTACTTGTCGCATAAATGGAACAACGTATAATCGCTATCAGGCTGAGATCACATATACATCACAAAGAGTGTTTAACCAGTGGTCGATGTGGAGCGTTTGAAGAAGAAGAAGTATTATTACATACATCTTTCAAGTCTTCATTGCCACCAACATTCTATTTCTAGTATATACAACATAAAATAAACATTTTATTTCTAGTATATACAACATAAAATAAACATTCTATTTCTAGTATATACAACATAAAATAAACATTCTATTTCTAGTATATACAACATAAAATACAACAATCACAGCTTTCTAAATGTGGCGCACATACTTTGTTGTATGTCCATTAATTGAGAGCACCGATAGTGTTGTGGTTAGAACACATGCTTCGTTCGTGCGTGATCTTGGTATCGAATTCCCCAGTAGTAGTGGGTTTTTTTTTCAGACTTCTCAGTGCTGTCAGGTTGACCCAGCCTCAATTGGGTATCAGAAAACACTGAGATGTAAAGACTGCAAGCGAGGTGTTGATCACATTTCTCATCTTGTTTCATTGGTCAAAGAAAAAATATGAGTCTAACACTATATTCCTCAATACATAACATGATATCAAAGCAAGTTCTTTACTGGTTTTTCTTATTGTTTACTAAATTAACATTATTGCACTCCAGGGAGACCCATAGGTGCTCAGCCTCCCCCAACATATATCAGAAGAGTATGCATTCTGATAGTTCTCGTGGCTCACTGATCAAACAAACTCCTCACTCTACTGGTTTTATTGTTACTTAATTGAAAACTGATGTTTACTTGTGCTATCACATATTTCTCACATTGTGTTAAACGAGTTTATAATAATGACATGCTGTGTCTTCTGTGTACAACAAAAGGGTGAAATATCAAAACGTGAAGAGCTTCATGTATAAGACTTGCTACTGTCGTAGATTGTATTGTTTTTTTTTACAGAAATGTGTGGTGTTGAAAAGATTAAACTTGAGCTCTTGCAATATTTCAGAATTGGTCGCAAGTGGACATGTGTCCTATTTATGGGCATTGCATGTTTGTCAGCATTTGCTAGTCTGGTTACGGAGATGTATGGTGAGCATATACTTAAATTATTCCATAGAAAGCAATAACATGTAAGCTGGACAAAATTGCCAGAACATGATTATCGGAAATAAATGTTCGATACATTAAATTTTAGTATTTGCACTTCAAAACCTTTTTTAACATTTAGTTTTCACAATAAGTTTACCAATGATAAACTAGGAACATTATATTGAAACTCTTACTGCATTACAAAGAAAACTGAAAAGGATTGGAATAAAAAATGAAACACTTCTTCAACACAACAACACCAGGTCTTGCGCAATTACAGCAACAAGTAGCGCAATTTATAACCAGGACTTTTCAGTGTTGCGACATTAAACGTATAGCAAAGACGTGACTTTTAGCGATTTCCACTGATCCCAAAATGAAAAGAACACTTAAAAGGGATAGAACTTCAGCTATGATGAAGTAGTGAAGTATGAAGTAGGGAAAACGTTTCAAAAACAAAGCAACCATTTCGTTATGGATGTGTTAAAGAAATTAGTACGATGTTCGCAAACATGTATTGACTTAAGTGATAACTTTGTTGAAACAATTGTGCAACATTGATACTAAATTGTTTAGATATATTTCTTTTCCTACTTTGTTCAAATATATTCTCCCGTTCATTTTCTATTTAAATGGAAGCAAAACGCTTCAAACCACCCACCTAACAATTGCATTTAATTGAATTTGTGCTATGAATTATATGCGTATTAAAAAGGGAAGTTTTACTGTATATTTGTACAACAGTACTTACAGTTAGAGATAAGAGAAGACACAGGAACACTTGGAAGAGGGAGTTGGAAACATAATGCAAGAAAACGTGGAGTGAGTGGAGAAATCTTGAAAAGATGGCAACGGATAGAAATGTTTGGAAAACCTTGGTTGCAGACCCTATGCCTCCCTATGGTGGAAGGATGAAGAAGAAGAAGAAGACTTCATTTAACATTCTCGTACTCTCATTGTGCAGTCAAATCTAAGTGAGTCTTGAGTGTCTTCTGTGGCAAGATGGTCAGAGATGGTCTTTCATGGCCAAAGATGGTCTTTCATGCCAAAGATGGTCTTTCATGCCAAGATGGTCTTTCGATGCCACCAAAGATGGTCTTTCATGCCAAAGATGGTCTTTCATGCCAAAGATGGTTCACAAAGATGGTCTTTCATGCCAAAGATGGTCTTTCATGCCAAAGATGGTCTTTCATGCCAAAGATGGTCTTTCATGCCAAAGATGGTCTTTCATGCCAAAGATGGTCTTTCATGCCAAAGATGGTCTTTCATGCAAAAGATGGTCTTTCATGCCAAAGATGGTCTTTCATGCCAAAGATGGTCTTTCATGCCAAAGATGGTCTTTCATGCCAAAGATGGTCTTTCATGCCAAAGATGGTCTTTCATGCCAAAGATGGTCTTTCATGCCAAAGATGGTCTTTCATGCCAAAGATGGTCTTTCATGCCAAAGATGGTCTTTCATGCCAAAGATGGTCTTTCATGCCAAAGATGGTCTTTCATGCCAAAGATGGTCTTTCATGCCAAAGATGGTCTTTCATGCCAAAGATGGTCTTTCATGCCAAAGATGGTCTTTCATGCCAAAGATGGTCTTTCATGCCAAAGATGGTCTTTCATGCCAAAGATGGTCTTTCATGCCAAAGATGGTCTTTCATGCCAAAGATGGTCTTTCATGCCAAAGATGGTCTTTCATGCCAAAGATGGTCTTTCATGCCAAAGATGGTCTTTCATGCCAAAGATGGTCTTTCATGCCAAAGATGGTCTTTCATGCCAAAGATGGTCTTTCATGCCAAAGATGGTCTTTCATGCCAAAGATGGTCTTTCATGCCAAAGATGGTCTTTCATGCCAAAGATGGTCTTTCATGCCAAAGATGGTCTTTCATGCCAAAGATGGTCTTTCATGCCAAAGATGGTCTTTCATGCCAAAGATGGTCTTTCATGCCAAAGATGGTCTTTCATGCCAAAGATGGTCTTTCATGCCAAAGATGGTCTTTCATGCCAAAGATGGTCTTTCATGCCAAAGATGGTCTTTCATGCCAAAGATGGTCTTTCATGCCAAAGATGGTCTTTCATGCCAAAGATGGTCTTTCATGCCAAAGATGGTCTTTCATGCCAAAGATGGTCTTTCATGCCAAAGATGGTCTTTCATGCCAAAGATGGTCTTTCATGCCAAAGATGGTCTTTCATGCCAAAGATGGTCTTTCATGCCAAAGATGGTCTTTCATGCCAAAGATGGTCTTTCATGCCAAAGATGGTCTTTCATGCCAAAGATGGTCTTTCATGCCAAAGATGGTCTTTCATGCCAAAGATGGTCTTTCATGCCAAAGATGGTCTTTCATGCCAAAGATGGTCTTTCATGCCAAAGATGGTCTTTCATGCCAAAGATGGTCTTTCATGCCAAAGATGGTCTTTCATGCAAAAGATGGTCTTTCATGCCAAAGATGGTCTTTCATGCCAAAGATGGTCTTTCATGCCAAAGATGGTCTTTCATGCCAAAGATGGTCTTTCATGCCAAAGATGGTCTTTCTGCAAATGGTCTTTCATGCCAAAGATGGTCTTTCATGCCAAAGATGGTCTTTCATGCCAAAGATGGTCTTTCATGCCAAAGATGGTCTTTCATGCCAAAGATGGTCTTTCATGCCAAAGATGGTCTTTCATGCCAAAGATGGTCTTTCATGCCAAAGATGGTCTTTCATGCCAAAGATGGTCTTTCATGCCAAAGATGGTCTTTCATGCCAAAGATGGTCTTTCATGCCAAAGATGGTCTTTCATGCCAAAGATGGTCTTTCATGCCAAAGATGGTCTTTCATGCCAAAGATGGCTTTCTGCGTGTTTCATGCCAAAGATGGTCTTTCATGCAAAGATGGTATGAAGATCTTTCATGCCAAAGATGGTCTTTCATGCCAAAGATGGTCTTTCATGCCAAAGATGGTCTTTCATGCCAAAGATGGTCTTTCATGCCAAAGATGGTCTTTCATGCTAAAGATGGTCTTTCATGCCAAAGATGGTCTTTCATGCCAAAGATGGTCTTTCATGCCAAAGATGGTCTTTCATGCTAAAGATGGTCTTTCATGCCAAAGATGGTCTTTCATGCCAAAGATGGTCTTTCATGCCAAAGATGGTCTTTCATGCCAAAGATGGTCTTTCATGCCAAAGATGGTCTTTCATGCCAAAGATGGTCTTTCATGCCAAAGATGGTCTTTCATGCCAAAGATGGTCTTTCATGCCAAAGATGGTCTTTCATGCCAAAGATGGTCTTTCATGCCAAAGATGGTCTTTCATGCCAAAGATGGTCTTTCATGCCAAAGATGGTCTTTCATGCTAAAGATGGTCTTTCATGCCAAAGATGGTCTTTCATGCTAAAGATGGTCTTTCATGCCAAAGATGGTCTTTCATGCCAAAGATGGTCTTTCATGCCAAAGATGGTCTTTCATGCCAAAGATGGTCTTTCATGCCAAAGATGGTCTTTCATGCCAAAGATGGTTTTTCATGCCAAAGATGGTCTTTCATGCCAAAGATGGTCTTTCATGCCAAAGATGGTCTTTCATGCCAAAGATGGTCTTTCATGCCAAAGATACCAGGTTTGCTCCCTCATGAAGCCATCTGGATATTTTTCAAGAGATCCCTGATCTAGTGTAGGTGAGATCGAGTTCCTAGTCCTATTAGAGACGGACGATAAAACGTAGGTCCCGTGTTCAATTTCAGCATGTAAAAGAACCTTTGGCAGTTCAAAATCGAGAAGAGCAGGCTGGAAAGTTGTTGCGCAGGCAAAATTCATTAGAAAAGATTAAAAATAAACTTCCTACATTTTCACTATTTTTAAAATTACATTAGGGGTTCTCGCCGATGCTACGGAGTTTGAGCACTGCAGCTGAAATCTTCCTATGTAAGAAAGATATCGGAGCACACATGGTTTACTCACCGAAGTGCAATGATGATGGTCCTATCAATCATTTAACTAATAAATTATGTATGTTAATTCATGCCATCATCTAGGACCACAAGCAACAAAGGGCTATATTGTCAGAGGGTTGAGTCTTACTGCCAAGATGGGCATTGGAGCAGCTTGGGGTTCAATACAAACCTGGGGAGCAGAACTTTATCCCACTGTGACCAGGTAAATAAATATTGCTTTTGTAGATTAACATTGAAGTATCATGTTTTATAGATCTACCCAGAATCTTCTGTAGGATGCAACTTTGAGACTACCAAAGAATTGAATCTATAGAAATACAGGCATACCTTGAGTTTTGACCTGCAGATTTCTTACTTTTCACTTTTTAATCGTTTTCAATTATACTGCAATCAAAAATCGTGGCATATCCTTTACAGGACGTAGCCATCAACTACAGTAAACAAGTCATTGATTTTCTAGGCACCACTTATACGTTCAGAAGTTTTTAATTGCTTTCTGAACGGTGAGGCCTATTTTTACCTTTCGTTACCACGGAGCAAATTTGCTTCTAAACAACCTACCGCGGAGTTTGAACCTGGTACACTTGGATTGTGATCGAGCTCACTACCGCTTAAGCTACATACGCCCACTATTATACTGAGCCATCTAAATTTGACACCTCCATTATCTCTTTCAACATACTTGCATGTGTTCTGCTGCTATCTTTAGTCTTCCATTACACGGTGCTCATCTTTTTCTTTTGTTCTTTTTATTTATTTTGTTTTTATTGTTAAGTACCATAGTTACAGTAATTGTCTACTTTTTCTGGATGAACTAATATTTTCTGGATGAACTAATATTTTCTAGATGAACTAATATTTTCTAGATGAACACATTTTTCTGGATGTACTAAATATTTTCTGAATGGACTAATATTTTCTGGAGGAACTAAATAGTGTCTGGATGAACTAAATATTTTCTAGATGAACTAATATTTTCCGAATGAACTAATCTTTTTTGAATTAACTAATATTTTCTGGATGAATTAATATTTTCTAGATGAACTAATATTTCCTGGATGAACTAATATTGTCTAGATAAACTCATATTTTCGGGATGAACTAATATTTTCTGTATGAACTAGTATTTTCTGGATGAACTAATATTTTCTGGATGAACTAATATTTTCTGGATGAACTAATATTTTCTGGATGAACTAAAATTTTCTGGATGAACTAATATTGTCTAGATTAACAAATTTTTCTGGATGAACTAAATATTTTCTGAATGGACTAATATTTTCTGGATGAACTAATATTCTCTGTATGAACTAGTATTTTCTGGATGAACTAATATTTTCTGGATGAACTAATATTTTCTGTATGAACTAATATTTTATGGATGAACTAATATTTTCTGGATGAACTAATATTTTCTGGATAAACTAATATTTTCTGGATGAACTAATATTTTCGGGATGAAATAATATTTTCTGGATGAACTAGTATTTTCTGGATGAACTAATATTTTCTGGATGAACTAATATTGTCTAGATGAACTAATATTGTCTAGATGAACTCATATTTTCGGGATGAACTAATATTTTCTGTATGAACTAGTATTTTCTGGATGAACTAATATTTTCTGGATGAACTAATATTTTCTGGATGAACTAATATTTTCTGGATGAACTAAAATTTTCTGGATGAACTAATATTGTCTAGATTAACAAATTTTTCTGGATGAACTAAATATTTTCTGAATGGACTAATATTTTCTGGATGAACTAATATTCTCTGTATGAACTAGTATTTTCTGGATGAACTAATATTTTCTGGATGAACTAATATTTTCTGGATGAACTAATATTTTCGGAATGAACTAATATTTTCGGGATGAACTAATATTTTCTGTATGAACTAATATTTTCTGGATGAACTAATATTTTCTGATAGACTAATATTTTCTGGATAAACTAATATTTTCTGGATGAACTAATATTTTCGGATGAACTAATTTTCTGGATGAACTAAGTATTTTCTGGATGAACTAATATTTTCTGGATGAACTAATATTGTCTAGATGAACTAATATTTTCTGAATTAACTAATATTTTCTGGATGAACTAATATTTTCTGGATGAACTAAATAGTGTCTGAATGAACTAAATACTTTCTGGATGAACTAATATTTTCTGGATGAACTAATATTATTTTCTGGGTGAACTAATATTTTCTGGATGCACTAATATTTTCGGGATGAACTAATATTATTTTCTGGATGGACTAATACGTTCTTGATGGGCTAAATGTATATGCAAGCTAAATAAAGATTATAATTCAACAGTCTACCCTTTTCCATAGATGACCATTCTCTGAAACTTGAACAGACAAAAGTACGAGATATAACAGTACAAGTTCAGCTTGAACAGAGAGAATGGACAATGGGGCCCAAACGGCTATGTCAGAGTTATATGGAAAGCTGTTGAATCTTGTACATTGATTTAGATACCAGCAAACTGCAAGATTGTCAATTGATAGCAGGCCTAAAAAAATAAACATGGCCAATAAACACAGAGCTTCGCAAGAAGCTGTACGGAGGAACGGAGTTCCTTAAAACCAAGGTACCATTCATGATAAAATCTGGTCATCAATCTAGGCGGCGTTCGCGAGCGAGAGAGAGATACCAGCAAACTCTTGTGGCTTTGGGTCAGAGATGGGGCTATAAAATTAAGGAACAGATTGGATCACTCAAAGCAGGTATTCCGGAGAATGAACGGCATGCAGCTTGATATAAAAGTAGTTGTCAATAAAGGTAACGAAAGGAACTAGTCATAGTTATCTTTGGTGAGATTTATCATGGGACAGAGAAGGATTTAACTGTCAATGGAATCATAGGAGACCAGATAGATGTAGGTTTATGTATTGATGCTAGGGTTACTAAGAAAAGCTAGAAATGAATTAAGTTCTGATTAAACTCATGTCACAAGGGATACTTAACATATTGATATGAGATGGTCTTCAATATTTTTGACAATATTATTAAAACTTGTAATCCTAACATATGCTGGCAAGAGTTGAAAAATGGCTGAAAACATAGAACACAGAAAAAAAACATAAAATGGAAAAGAAATCAGAAGAAAGAGAATATGGAGATACTCTGAGAATAAATTATCAAATAACCACAAAGAAGGCATTGAAGTGAGAGGCAAATGGCTCAACTATGTAAGTAGTTATACACTTGTTATATTGATTTATAGATATGTGTTACAGTAGTTATAAATCTGTTACAGTGAGTAATAGACATATCAGTAGTTATAAATCTGTTACAGTGAGTAATAGACATATCAGTAGTTATAAATCTGTTACAGTGAGTAACTAGACCTGTGTTGCAGCAGTAAAACATTTGTTGTATTTAATTTTACAGGAACCTTGGCTTTGGCGCTGCTAACACCGTCTCTCGAATTGGAGGAATTGTTGCAAGTTTCGTGATCAACTTTGTAAGCGTTTTGTCATATTTTATCAGTTTACTTGTCTATCATTGTTAGTTTGTCTTGTACTGAAGATAAACAATACACCTCTGAAAAGATTAGTAAAATATTGGCATTGACTTGACTGACTTCCTACGTCAAAAAAAATAATTGAAGATGACATTTGTGAAAAATTTGTTTCAGTATTATGTCCCTAAATTTGCAGATTTTCCTTACACTGCCACACATATTTTTGATAAAAACTGCTACTAAAAAATCAATAATGATAAAATTAAATAGAACATATTTTAGAAATAAACTGTTTATAGAAAGTTGATAGTGGTAAAATTATTTAACACCCTACAGATTGTAACAGAAAAATGTGTTTAAAAAGGCGATAATAGTAAACACTTGTATGTACTGTACATTATAAAACATACAGTAAGTTTGACAAAGTATAAATAACTACATGTATTTCATTTTGTATGTTTCTTGTATATGTGTCTGATATGTATACATTGAAAGAAACACTTATGTTGTGTTCAGAAGTTGCATAAACACAGCGATCAAGTAGTTCACTTTAACCCCTTTCCCTTCTGTTACTTTGTTTTGCTTTGATATTACCTTTTAAGCAATATATTATATAGCATTAGTTATTTTATTAGCAATATTAAGTAAATGGAATGGAACTGAGACAAGTACATCAATTTATATAACTCGGAGTCCTAATAACATTAGATGGCAGTTGCAAATAAGAAATGAGCAGAATAGGACAGGCCAAAGCAGCGTTGCAGAAAATAAGAAGCATTATATGCAACAAGTCATTGTCAGTTGAGGTTACAATGAGTTATTTAGTGCAACATACAGCCAATACTGACATACAGATGCGAGTCATGAACAGTAAACAGATAGGAAAATATGTAGGCCACAGAGATGTGGTTTTATAGAAGAATGATGAGAATCCATGGACTGCTAAAAAGACAAATGTAGTGGTGTTGAATGAGGCCAAGACACGGATAAATATCATCAATACAAGAAAGAGGCAATCATCATTTTTCAGACATGTAGTGAGAAGGGGAGTTTTAGAACACATTCTGACAACCGTCAAAATCGAGAGGAGACGAGACAAAGAGATACAATTTTGGACAGTATTTCTTTATGACACAGAAGAGCGCCAACATCTGAGATGATGGCAAACACAAGGGACAGAGATTTGTGGAGATCCTTGATCGCCTACACCAGCCGACTCCTGATGATGATGATTAGTTATTTAACTTACCACACTGCTCTCTAGGCTGACCCGTAATACTTAAGTTTAACTCAACCTCAGCAGTGTATTCATGATCTGGTCACGTAGAGTTTTAACTCAACCTCCAGCAGTGTATTCATGTATCTGGTCACGTAGCTTGCTGATTAGACACACTTTGTATTTTGTCCCATGTGTCTCAGTCCTACTATGCCATGTTTGATTCAAAATGACCAGCTAGTTTAGTATCATCTATTACATGTGAGCCATGATAGAATGGTTGTTGGTACACTTGCTTTGTAGGTGAGTAGTCCTAGGATCAAATTCCACATACTTTCAAATCTGTTCAGCCTCATTTGAGTGTAGAGAAGCACTTTACTATCTGTATGATGTTCATCTCATTACACATCTTGTGAGGTTGGTCAAAGAACAATACTGGCCAAGCACTGTAATCCTCAAATACCTCTGGTATTACAAATAAATTTCTTTACTTTTGTTAAGTGTAGTTTATTGTTGCATTCTCATTCAGCAAATTGTAGCAACAACTGCATTATGTCCTTCTTTACCATCTCCAACAAACATGTACATTCTACGTGTCTGTTCCCTCACTACTGCGACCCGCCTGTGTGTTGTGGGCCTTCAAGGGAGCAAGAATAGTAACACTGGCGACTGAGGTAGGGGCCTGGGAGCTACCCTAGTAAATAAAAAGCGTCGCACGCAGAAATCGGATGTACTGGTCTACTTGTAGGCACATAACTGGCACTATGTACAATCACTCTTAGGCTCGGATTACATACAAATCTCAAAGAGTGGTTAACAAGTGATTGATATGGAGCGTTCGAAGAAGAAGAAGACTTATATTGCGATCGCTGGTATGTCAAGGACAGTAGATTCATAAACAGATTTGAATAATGGAAGCATTTACAGTGTCATCCACTAAACAGGCCGTAGTTGAGCTGTTCAAATGATGTACTGGCAATAACCAGATTCCTAAGTGGCTAACGTATTCAGTTGCAAGGGATCAGGGATAGATGGCTGTGGTAAAACTCAGCGATCAGGTAAACATTAGTAATAGGTAACATACAATTGTGTGCATAAGGAATTGATAAAACAAAATGATGTAAATAAAATAGTAAAAAAGACATTCTAAATAAATGATGCTTCTACCGATTCGCCATATCAAGAGTGTACTGAGAGTCAGACACAAGAATTTAACAAGTAAATGAAGTTTCTGAGAGCAATTGAAGGCAACAGTAGCAGTGTCATCAAACAATTTCAGAATGGAGGAAGTAATTTGTATACTCCAGTTCAGGGGAGACAACTCTATCAAAAGCTGTACTTAGAAAACTTCAGCCAGATTTCTCAATGGGCTTGAAATTTTATGCAAATATTTATTACTTATAATTTGTTGTGGTTAGTTTTTAATAACTTTGAATATTGTTCTCATTTTTAGGATGATATGATGGTTATTTCCTACATTGTTATTGGCTGTTTATCTTTGGTGAGTGTTTTGTGCATGCTGGTTACCCCGGAGACCAAGGGAACAGATCTTGCTGATAGTATTCTTCCTGCATACAAGAAAGGAGATAATCACGATATTGCAGCACATAATGAGAAGGATCACATGAACAGCAAGTCATATGAGAAGACAGATACGCAGATAACACGTATGTAGTGGTTGACTGGAATTCATATTTTTTTATACTAAATCGAATAGTCTAGTGGTACCATTGAATTACTCCATCAATCATGTTTTTTAAATAATCTACTGCAATAGTCAATTTCCTTCTTAGAATGTGTGTACAGTCTCCATTGTTGTTCATTACATAACGAAGATCGTCAAAATTTTAAACATTTTCAATTTTATCATTATTGAGGGTAATTTTGAGGTTTCATCTTGTTTCAACATTGGACATAATCCTAGGTTTTTTGTATATGAAAAAAGGTTCTTTTTTCTTAGTATTTTCTTTCTAGTATCAAAGTAACTGTTAATATTTCAGAATCGTTGTTTATTGACTAAATCAGACAATATTCAGAATGTTGATATTGCTACCACATTGAGATATTTATTTCAATATCACGGGTGTCTGTGTCGTAGAGGCTAGGTACTTCTTATCACGGGTGTCTGTGTCGTGAGGCTAGGTACTTCTTATCACGGGTGTCTGTGTCGTAGAGGCTAGGTACTTCTTATCACGGGTGTCTGTGTCGTAGAGGCTAGGTATTCTTATCACGGGTGTCTATGTCGTAGAGGCTAGGTACTTTATCACGGTGTCTGGTCGTAGAGGCTAGGTACTTCTTATCACGGGTGTCTGTGTCGTAGAGCTAGGTACTTCTTATCACGGATGTCTGTGTCGTAGAGGCTAGGTACTTCTTATCACGGGTGTCTGTGTCAGAGGCTAGGTACTTCTATCACGGTGTCTGTGTCGTAGAGGCTAGGTATTTTATCACGGGTGTCTGTGTCGTAGAGGCTAGGTACTCTTATCACGGGTGTCTGTTTGTAGAGGCTAGGTACTTCTTATCACGGGTGTCTGTGTCGTAGAGGCTAGGTACTTTTATCACGGTGTCTGTGTCGTAGAGGCTAGGTACTTCTTATCACGGGTGTCTGTGTCGTAGAGGCTAGGTACTTCTTATCACGGGTGTCTGTGTCGTAGAGGCTAGGTACTTATTATCACGGGTGTCTGTGTCGTAGAGGCTAGGTACTTCTTATCACGGGTGTCTGTGTCGTAGAGGCTAGGTACTTTATCACGGTGTCTGTGTCGTAGAGGCTAGGTACTTTATCACGGGTGTCTGTGTCGTAGAGGCTAGGTACTTCTATCACGGGTGTCTATGTCGTAGAGGCTAGGTACTTTTATCACGGGTGTCTGTGTCAGAGGCTAGGTACTTCATATCACGGGTGTCTGTGTCGTAGAGGCTAGGTACTAATTTTATCACGGATGTCTGTGTCGTAGAGGCTAGGTACTTTTTATCACGGGTGTCTGTGTCGTAGAGGCTAGGTACTTCTTATCACGGTGTCTGTGTCTGAGGCAGTACTTCTTATCACGGGTGTCTGTGTCGTAGAGGCTAGTACTTCATATCACGGGTGTCTGTGTCGTAGAGGCTAGGTACTTTTATCACGGTGTCTGTGTCAGTGAGCTGGTACTTCTTATCACGGGTGTCTGTGTGTAGAGGCTAGGTACTTTTATCACGGGTGTCTGTGTCGTAGAGGCTAGGTACTTCTATCACGGTGTCTGTGTGAGAGGCTAGGCTTTTATTACGGTCTGTGTCGTAGAGGCTAGGTACTTCTTATCACGGGTGTCTGTGTCGTAGAGGCTAGGTACTTCTTATCACGTGTGTCTGTGTCGTAGAGGCTAGGTACTTCTATCACGGTGTCTGTGTCGTAGAGCTAGTTACTTCTTATCACGGGTGTCTGTGTCGTAGAGGCTAGGTACTTATTATCACGGGTGTCTGTCTGAGGCTAGTACTTCTTATCACGGATGTCTGTGTCGTAGAGGCTAGTATTTCTATCACGGGTGTCTGTGTCGTAGAGGCTAGGTACTTTTATCACGGATGTCTGTTGTCAGAGGCTATTATTCTTATCACGGGTGTCTGTGTCGTAGAGGCTAGGTACTTCTTATCACGTGTCTGTGTCGTGAGGCTAGGTACTTCTATCACGGTGTCTGTGTTAGAGGCTAGGTACTTTATCACGGGTGTCTGTGTCGTAGAGGCTAGGTACTATATCACGGGTGTCTGTGTCTAGAGGCTAGGTACTTTCTATCACGGGTGTCTGTGTCGTAGAGGCTAGGTACTTTATCACGGGTCTGTGTCGTAGAGGCTGGTACTTCTATCACGGGTGTCTGTGTCGTAGAGGCTAGGTACTTCTTATCACGGGTGTCTGTGTCGTAGAGGCTAGGTACTTCTAATCACGGGTGTCTGTGTCGTAGAGGCTAGGTACTTCTTATCACGGGTGTCTGTGTCGTAGAGGCTAGGTACTTTTATACGGGTGTCTGTGTCGTAGAGGCTAGGTACTTTCTATCACGGGTGTCTGTGTCGTAGAGGCTAGGTACTTCTATACGGTTGTCTGTGTCTAGAGGCTAGGTACTTTTATCACGGGTGTCTGTGTCGTAGAGGCTAGGTACTTTTATCACGGTGTCTGTGTCGTAGAGGCTAGGTACTTCTTATCACGGGTGTCTGTGTCGTAGAGGCTAGGTACTTTATCACGGTGTCTGTGTGTAGAGGCTAGTACTTTTATCACGGGTGTCTGTGTCGTAGAGGCTAGGTACTTCTTATCACGGATGTCTGTGTCGTAGAGGCTAGGTACTTATCACGGTGTCTGTGTCGTAGAGGCTAGGTACTTCTTATCACGGATGTCTGTGTCGTAGAGCTAGGTATTTTATCACGGGTGTCTGTGTCGTAGAGGCTAGGTACTTCTTATCACGGTGTCTGTAGTCGTAGAGGCTAGGTACTTCTTATCACGGGTGTCTGTGTCGTAGAGGCTAGGTACTTCTTATCACGGTGTCTGTGTCGTAGAGCTAGGTACTCTTATCACGGTGTCTGTGTCTAGAGGCTAGTACTTATCACGGGTGTCTGTGTCGTAGAGGCTAGGTACTTCTTATCACGGGTGTCTGTGTCGTAGAGGCTAGTTACTTCTTATCACGGGTGTCTGTGTCGTAGAGGCTAGGTATTCTTATCACGGGTGTCTGTGTCGTAGAGGCTAGGTACTTCTTATCACGGTGTCTGTGTCGTAGAGGCTAGGTACTCTTATCACGGGTGTCTGTGTCGTAGAGGCTAGGTACTTCTTATCACGGGTGTCTGTGTCGTAGAGGCTAGGTACTTTATCACGGTGTCTGTGTCGTAGAGGCTAGGTACTTTATCACGGGTGTCGTGTCGTAGAGGCTAGTACTTTTATCACGGGTGTCTGTGCGTAGAGGCTAGGTACTTTATCACGGGTGTCTGTGTCGTAGAGGCTAGGTACTTTTATCACGGGTGTCTGTGTCGTAGAGGCTAGGTACTTCTATCACGGTGTCTGTGTCGTAGAGGCTAGGTACTTCTTATCACGGTGTCTTGTCGTAGAGGCTAGGTACTTTTATCACGGGTGTCTGTGTCGTAGAGGCTAGGTACTTCTTATCACGGTGTCTGTGTCGTAGAGCTAGGTATTTTATCACGGGTGTCTGTGTCGTAGAGGCTAGGTACTTCTAATCACGGGTGTCTGTGTCGTAGAGGCTAGGTACTTTATCACGGTGTCTGTGTCGTGAGGCTAGGTACTTCTTATCACGGGTGTCTGTGTCGTAGAGGCTAGGTACTTATTATCACGGGTGTCTGTGTCGTAGAGGCTAGGTACTTCTTATCACGGGTGTCTGTGTCGTAGAGGCTAGGTACTTATTATCACGGGTGTCTGTGTCGTAGAGGCTAGGTACTTCTTATCACGGTGCTGTGTCGTAGAGGCTAGGTCAATTTATCACGGGTGTCTGTGTCGTAGAGGCTAGGTACTTCTTATCACGGGTGTCTGTGTCGTAGAGGCTAGGTACTTCTTATCACGGATGTCTGTGTCGTAGAGGCTAGGTACTTCTTATCACGGGTGTCTGTGTCGTAGAGGCTAGGTACTTCTATCACGGTGTCTGTGTCGTAGAGGCTAGGTACTTTTATCACGGGTGTCTGTGTCGTAGAGGCTAGGTACTTCTTATCACGGGTGTCTGTGTCGAGAGCTAGGTACTTTTATCACGGGTGTCTGTGTCGTAGAGGCTAGGTACTTCTTATCACGGATGTCTGTGTCGTAGAGGCTAGGTACTTCTTATCACGGGTGTCTGTGTCGTAGAGGCTAGGTACTTCTTATCACGGATGTCTGTTGTAGAGGCTAGGTACTTCTATCACGGTGTCTGTTCGTAGAGGCTAGGTACTTTATCACGGGTGTCTGTGTCGTAGAGGCTAGGTACTTTTATCACGGGTGTCTGTTCGTGAGGCTAGGTACTCTTATCACGGGTGTCTGTGTCGTAGAGGCTAGGTACTTCTTATCACGGGTGTCTGTGTCGTAGAGGCTAGGTACTTATTATCACGGGTGTCTGTGTCGTAGAGGCTAGGTACTTCTTATCACGGGTGTCTGTGTCGTAGAGGCTAGGTACTTTTATCACGGTGTCTGTGTCGTGAGGCTAGGTACTTCTATCACGGTGTCTGTGTCGTAGAGGCTAGGTACTTCTTATCACGGGTGTCTGTGTCGTAGAGGCTAGGTACTTCTTATCACGGGTGTCTGTGTCGTGAGGCTAGGTACTTCTTATCACGGGTGTCTGTCGTAGAGGCTAGTACTTCTTATCACGGGTGTCTGTGTCGTAGAGGCTAGGTACTTTATCACGGTGTCTGTGTCGTGAGGCTAGGTACTTCTATCACGGGTGTCTGTGTCGTAGAGGCTATGTACTTCTTATCACGGGTGTCTGTGTCGTAGAGGCTAGGTATTTATCACGGGTGTCTTGTCGTAGAGGCTAGGTACTTCATATCACGGGTGTCTGTGTCGTA
Source organism: Arion vulgaris (assembly GCA_020796225.1). Classification (NCBI taxonomy): domain Eukaryota; kingdom Metazoa; phylum Mollusca; class Gastropoda; order Stylommatophora; family Arionidae; genus Arion; species Arion vulgaris. Next base: position 26,398,850 of record CM036765.1, on the reverse strand, counting down.
GAGGCTAGGTACTTCTTATCACGGGTGTCTGTGTCGTAGAGGCTAGTATTTTTATCACGGGTGTCTGTGTCGTAGAGGCTAGGTACTTTTATCACGGTGTCTGTGTCGTAGAGCTAGGTACTCTTATCACGGGTGTCTGTGTCGTAGAGGCTAGTTATTTCTTATCACGGGTGTCTGTGTCGTAGAGGCTAGGTACTTTTATCACGGTGTCTGTGTCGTAGAGGCTAGGTACTTCTTATCACGGTGTCTGTGTCGTAGAGGCTAGGTACTTTATCACGGGTGTCTGTGTCGTAGAGGCTAGGTACTCTTATCACGGGTGTCTGTGTCGAGAGCTAGGTACTTCTATCACGGGTGTCTGTGTCGTAGAGGCTAGGTACTTTATCACGGTGTCTGTGTCGTGAGGCTAGGTACTCTATCACGGGTGTCTGTGTCGTAGAGGCTAGGTACTTCTTATCACGGGTGTCTGTGTCGTAGAGGCTAGGTACTTCTAATCACGGGTGTCTGTGTCGTAGAGGCTAGGTACTTCTATCACGGTGTCTGTGGCGTAGAGGCTAGGTACTTCTTATCACGGGTGTCTGTGTCGTAGAGGCTAGGTACTTCTTATCACGGGTGTCTGTGTCGTAGAGGCTAGGTACTTATTATCACGGGTGTCTGTGTCGTAGAGGCTAGGTACTTCTTATCACGGGTGTCTGTGTCTAGAGGCTAGGTACTTTTATCACGGGTGTCTGTGTCGTAGAGGCTAGGTACTTCTTATCACGGGTGTCTGTGTCGTGAGGCTAGGTACTTCTATCACGGGTGTCTGTGTCGTAGAGGCTAGGTACTTCTTATCACGGGTGTCTGTGTCGTAGAGGCTAGGTACTTATTATCACGGGTGTCTGTGTCGTAGAGGCTAGGTACTCTTATCACGGTGTCTGTGTCGTAGAGGCTAGGTACTTCATATCACGGGTGTCTGTGTCGTAGAGGCTAGGTACTTCTTATCACGGGTGTCTGTGTGTAGAGGCTAGTACTTCTTATCACGGATGTCTGTGTCGTAGAGGCTAGGTACTTCATATCACGGGTGTCTGTGTCGTAGAGGCTAGGTACTTCTTATCACGGGTGTCTGTGTCGTAGAGGCTAGGTACTTATTATCACGGGTGTCTGTGTCCAGAGGCTAGGTACTTCTATCACGGTGTCTGTGTCGTAGAGCAGGTATCTTATCACGGGTGTCGTGTCCAGAGGCTAGGTACTTCTATCACGGGGTCTGTGTCGTGAGGCTAGGTACTTTATCACGGTGTCTGTGTCGTAGAGGCTAGGTACTCTTATCACGGGTGTCTGTGTCTAGAGGTCTAGGTACTTCTTATCACCGGTGTCTGTGTCGTAGAGGCTAGGTACTTCTTATCACGGATGTCTGTGTCGTAGAGGCTAGGTACTTCTATCACGGTGTCTGTCGTGAGGCTAGATTTTATCACGGTGTCTGTGTCGTAGAGCTAGTACTTTATCACGGGTGTCTGTGTCGAGAGGCTAGGTACTTTTATCACGGGTGTCTGTGTCGTAGAGGCTAGGTACTTCATCACGGTGTCTGTCGCAGAGTATACTCTGTTCACGGTGTCTGTCGAGAGCTTCTTCTTGTTCTAGATACATTGGTTGAGCCACGGAAATTGTTCCAAATACCACTGATCTCAGTATAGGTGAAATCAAATTCCTAGTAATATCAGAGATGGACGATAAAACGTAGGTCCCATGTCCAAATTGGCACGATAAAAGAACCTTTGATAGTTAAAATTGATAGAGCAGGCTGAGAGCCACTGCCAGCAAAATTCACTAGAAATATTAGCAAATAAATTCTCTAAATATATTCACACCATCTAAATTGATCGGGACTCTACCGGTGCTCGAGTTCCTGCACTGCCGTGAGAGCTTCCTATGTAGAATAAATTAGAGCACATATGGTTAACACCGATATGTATTAATGATGGTCTATCAGCAATCAATCTTAGATATGTATGCATTTGCACCAGTTCTTTTGTGTATATCAGATACATCCAATAACTCACTGTCATTCATGTTTTTAAACAATACTCCACAAGAAATAATTCTTTCTCTACTGATAGAGTGTATTCTTTCCATTATACTTTTACAAATGCAAATATAGTCTAAGAAAGTTGTATGTACTACTAACAGAACTCGTTATAGGATAATGAAAGACAGACATATTAAATCTATGATTTAGAAATACAACAAAACAGTGGTATTAGTCTTGAGCTGTTAGCATAGTAATAGTTTGGCTTTGCTTTATTTATTTTGTCAGTGATGTCCTTTTCCGAATCACTACCATGCGATCCTGTACTTTCCAGTTATACAAAAACCCTGAACTTTTTCTATGATTTCATTTTCTAACAAAATTGGGTTTTCTGGTTTTTTTGTGTGATTATTTCTGATTACCTTTGTCTGTGTGATATTAACTGTAAGTTTTTTTGTTTGAGTTGTTCTGGAAAGTGTATCCATTTTCTTTTGAACATCCTCGTATTTAATATCATCGTCACAATCCAAATCTTCCAGTACTGAGGTAATTGTCCATCAAATCTTCCAGTACTGAGGTAATTGTCCATCAAGTCATCCAGTCCATCGTATGACTCTACTGTTATCCTTTATGGTCTCTCTTATCAGAAGGTATACGGTAATGTTAAACAAGAATGATGAAAGAATACACCCCTGTCTAGCTCCTGTTTTCATCTTGAAGCACTCTCTCTGATGTGTATTGCAAACTATTTGCCACAGAAAGTCTACATACATCTTAATTACACGAACTATTTTCATTGGTATTCCACAAAGAAGCAGGTAGCACATGTTGGAATAAATTGAGGTATTAATTTAGTGATTGTTTCCACTTCATACATCTAATGTACAGTCCCTAGCCGCTTGTGTTGTCCTTGACTAATTGATCTATTATTTATTCATATGGCATGTACCTTTGTGCAACTTAGCTTGTTGGGTTTTAGATGTGACTGTAAGAATAACATACTTACTTTCTATAGTTATAACTGAAGGTTAAATAAGGTTGTTGCTGTCTCCATTTCTGTTTAATAAATTCATTAAAAAATATTGTGAGAAATGTACGAGAAGGCGAGAATTAATAGCGATTTAAACTTTTTTTTGTGTTAAGAAGAAATAAAACGAATGAATGAATAGTTTTCTGTTTTTGTCTTGCGCTGCTTTAGTGGCTTGGGCTGCTCTAGTGGCTTGGGTGATAGTGACTTTTGCTTTTTTTGATAGATTCTGAGAATTCCATATGTCCATCCTTTTCGTGGTCTTCCTCTAGTATTCTTTCCTGATATTCTATTGTAGTGGAGAATGATTGCATTCTTACTAAGTGGCTGAACCACTTCGTTCTTTGTTTCTAAATATAATTCAAGCAAGGTTCTGTCCCAGCTTTCTTTTGTATGTTGATATTGGTGACTGTCGTTTCTGGTGTTGGTAACTTTTCGTAGGGATCACATATGCTGATATTGGTGACTGTCGTTTCTGATAGTTGGTAACTTTTCGTAGGGATCACATATACTGATAACACAGAGGTATTATCAAAATCAGATATAGAAATTGAGAAAATAGTCATGATAGTTCAAGAGAAAATTTTAAAATCAAAATTAAAATCTCAATGTGATGTAAACAAAGTTTATGAGTGATAAAGTAAACAGGTCAATTGATATATTTATCAATGGAGATGTGAACAACGGAAGTAGTGATAAAGTAAACAGGTCAATTGATATATTTATCAATGGAGATGTGAACAACGGAATGAGAAATACAAAGTTTTGGTTTTAAAAATATATAAAGACAAAAACGATGGAAAATAGTTGACATTTTGGAAAATAAGATGGATAAAGATGTGAAAAACTGATTGACAGTAAGTGGGGCTTGCCAGGCAAGAGTCTACTAAAATAGTATAATAATAGATCGTAAATAATAATAGAACGTAAAGCTCTTATCAATCTTTTTGCTGAAGTGACGATGGACGAAAGTGTTAAAGAAACAAATTCAGTTTTAAACAATTTCATAACATTTTAGTATCAAATCCATATTTCTATGTAATCGCCACATATGCACTTGCATAAAATATATTAAGATCACACATATAATGTCACAACTTATAATTACCCGTTGCATTATAAACATAATTTCTAGTTATAAATTTGCATGATATAAATTTACAACATGCACTTTATATAATTATAATAAAAACCGAGATATCGTAGTGGATAGTGCAATTGTTTTATTGGTACGTGGTCACAGGATACAATTTCATAGTGTTAGTAGAGGTTTTCTCGACCGGAACCGCTCTCTTGTTGATCCAGTCTCTCTGGGTACACAATTAACTCTTTACAGTAAAGATGATCGGCAAGATGTTGACTACATCAGCCATAGTGTGACACTGGTTACAGATAAGTAGCGATCTAATACCTTATTATCCAACACGCCTGTGTGGTGCCGTGGCCCGTAAGGGAAGGAAAGAATAGTACCACTGCCACCTACAAGGCATGTCGTATTAGTCGACGGAGGTAGGGACCTAGGCAAACTACTCTAGTAAATAAAAAACGTTGCAGAAATCAAATGTGCTGGTCTACTTGTAGGCGCATAACTAGAACAACATACAATCGCTCTTAGGCTCAGATCACATACAGATCACACAGAGTGGTTAACAAATGGTCGATATGGAGCGTTAGAAAAAGAAGAAGAAGATTACCAACAAACCACGTGATATAAAAACGGGTTCTTTACTTTAGTTAAACTGACATTATAAATAAAAAGATCGGTCTACAAGGTGAGCTCTGCGCATGACTCATTATTCCAGCAGGGTTGGGATCGGCTAATCACCCTTAGGAGGAGAAAAAGAATATTAGTAGCCTGCACAGGACCAGTAGAACATACAAGTCAAATCCACCTCCCAGTGGTACAGACGGAGGAACTTTGACCGTGAGATCAAAGGCTAATGGGGCGTTGGCTCATCTTAAGTGATGGTTTCCCCTAGTTCAGGTTTTTAAAAAAAGTGTTATGATTTTTAGTATTGTCCGATGGGGAGTAAACCTGACAGAAAATTTCGAAGGAGGTCTGGTCCCTATTCTTGTGATATGGGGGTACAGCAATGAGTGAATATACCCAAATATGCAAAACTAGACTCCTGATTATGGACAAATAGCTCCACTGTCTTATGAGAACCTCGGTACAGGTAAAGGCTGTGGGGGTAAACAGAAAAATCAAGAATCGAGTCCCTTCTTCTCGTTCACCCGCTATGAAATTAGAGGTAGTTAGTGATTAGTATGTCTCTGATGTCATTCTGCACTTTTGACTCTCAGCTAGTGGAGAATTAGGTATAATATGTCCCTTCTGACGTCATTGCACTCTCTGGATTCTCAGCTAAGAGAGAATTAGTCAATATTCCCTTCTGACGTCGCTCATGCACTTCTGACTCAGCTAAGGGGGTAATTAGGGAATAATATGCCCTTCTGACGTCGTATTGCTCGACTCAGCAAGGTAATTTGTAACTAATATGTCCCTCGACGTCTTTGCACTCTTGATCTCAGCTAAGAGAATTAGGTAACTAATATGTCCCTCTGACGTCCATGCACTTCACTCTCAGCTAGAGGGGTAATTAGGGTAACTAATATGTCCCCTTCTGACGTCGCTATTGCACTCTCTTGATTCAGCTAGAATAATAGTAACATGTCCTTCTGACGTCTGCACTCGACCTCAAGAGGAGTAATTAGGTAACTAATATGTCCTCTGACGTCCCATTGCACTTTGACTCTCACTAAAGAGATGTAACTAGTGTCTCGACGTCGCTATTGCACTTCTCTTGACTCTCAGCGAGAGGATAGAACTATGTCCTCTGACGTCGCTATTATTCTGATCAGGAAGAGGAGTAATTAGTAATATGTCCCTTCTGACGTCGCTATTGCACTCTGATTCTCTAGAGAGTAATTGTCTAGTATGTCCCTTTGACGTGCTAACTTGACTCTACTAGAGGAGTAATTAGGGTAACTAAAATGTCCCTGACGTCGCATTTACTTCTGACTCCCCGGAATTAGTCGTTGTCCCCGACGTCGCTATTGCACATCTCTGGACTCTCAGCTAAGAGGGAGATTAGGGTAACAGTATTCCCGTGCTTCACATCTCTGACTCTCAGCAAGGTAGTAACGATTGATCACATCGTACAAAAATTTCCCAGGTCTTCATCACCGCGACGACACCAAACCAAAGCCGAGAACAGCAATTACGTGTTATTGGTCCATCGATATAAGGGGAAAACTGCAGTAACACTATGTAGCAATGGTGAAACGCGTAAAAAGAAAGTACTGCAGTTTTACAAAGTACAAAAACAATAATACATAGCAACGTTTCGACCAATTATCCTTTATCAAGCACAGGATACACCAGAAGGAAAGAAGATCATTTGGCGTACAGAATTGCACGGCTGGGTGGCATCGACGGTGGGAAAGATCATCGCGTTTCATCAGCTACAGCTCGCCTCTATGGGACAGCACGCGGACAATAAAGTGATGTCCCACCAGAGTTCACCTGCTTCAGTCTTTCTTTTTCTTCTTTTCTCTAACTATGTTTTGTATCACAGCGTCAAGGATATGAAGAGATTTAAAAAACGGGCTTTTGTGTACGTTTAGTGGAGTCATTCCTCAATGTTTGGAAGGTTTGGTTTTTTGTTTTTTTACTGATCCACAAGCACTTGAGCTTTCAGCTCTTCGGCTCAGTGCCATGGACATCGTAACCCTTGGGTCGGTGCCACTAACACCGTAAATCTGGAGAACCTGTGGCTTTTATGTTAGCCGCGGAATTGAACCCGCACCCACAAGAAGCTTGTCACCTGTCATCCAACGCGTTACGAACACGTTGGACAGGCGAGCTTACAGTGTGCTCCAAACCTCCCCTCCTCATCACATGCCCGAAAAATGATAACTGCCTCTTTCTTATATTGATAATAAGTTTTCTGTGTCTTGACCTCATTCAACACCTCAACATTAGTGATTTTGGGATGTTCATCATTCTTCTGTAACACCACATCTCTGTGGCCTCCAGAGATTTTACGATATGTTTGTTTATTGTCCGTGACTCGCTTCCGTATCTCAGTATTGGTTCTATGTAGCACTGAATAACTCGTATTCTGATCGCAACTGACAAGGGCTTGTTGCATATGATGTTTCTCATTTTCAGGAACGATGTTTTCGCTTACCCTATTCTGCTTTTTTATTTCTGATCGGCATCTGCCATCTGATGTTACCAGGACTCGAGGTATTTAAATTGCTGCACTTGTCTTAACTCAGTCCCATTTACTGTGATGGTGCATTATGTCAAAGTCGGCTTTTAAAATATGTTAGGTTAGCATTATGTGCTGGTGGCGGTGGGGTCTTTACTCGAATAGAGGAGTGTTTCTCCGTCTCGAGTCTTGTTTCACCAAAGGCATCCTATCTTGTTTCACAAAATCCCAGCACTGTGAGATTGTAGTGATGCATCTATTTCACCACATGTGCACATCACCCGGTCCCTCGCAGGGTCCTCACATTTCACATCCTTATAAAGATGGACTTCTGCGAAATCAACTTGCGAACCTCTAATTTTGTTGTCTGCGGCTAAAAATAGTAGTCAGCGCACCAGTTCCATTGCAGGTTTTGCTGCTGCACAAGTCTCCGCCATGTAGCCATAGTTCGTCTCTCGAAATATTAGTTTTGAACTATATATTTTTGGTTTCTGTAACTACTTAATTTTTTAATTGGACGGGTAGTTAGCCCATCGCGCAACCCCCAACACGGAAGACCAGGAGGTCACATTTAGTCTGAACTATTTCCTTTTACCTATCCAGCTTGGGTAACCCGGACAAAATTTAGGTCGAAGACAATTTTATCAATTTCCAAATCTTTCTTCAATGGAAACAACTGATAACGACATTCTGATTTAAAGTAGGGATTTGAAAGCACTGACAGAAGATTTTACAAATAGATTTCAGGATTTACTGAATATGACCATTTCAGATTGGATCATAGAACTTTCCTCAAACTTACAAACTACAGAATTATCACTGCACGAAGAGTTGATAGAAATGAAGAGTTGAAATTTAAATTTAAAAATGGATATCAAGAATTTTGTCTACAAAGTCAAACTTCAATATTATAATCAGCCTTATGGGCTGCAACAAAAACGTTTGGTATTGCATTCCCATTGTCGTATTTAGCCGACAGAGAATTTAGATGATCACCAGTCTATTAACATAGAAAAGAAACAGATTATCAATAGACGTACGCCACGATTTAAGATTATTGATGACAAAAATGACACTAAACATCGAAAAATTAGTTTCATCACATCAAGCTCAGCTCTCTCACTAATAATATTAGATTCATTTTTTAATAACATATATTTTTGCAGGCATACTATGAGCAATGCATCAATATTGAAATTATCTTCTAATAAAATAACTGAAAAATGTTTCGTGTTTTTCAATATATAGTATGTACAAATTAGTTTACTGAGGGATACTGTATGTGATCTAAGTCTAAGAGAGATTGTACATTGTGCCAGTTATGCGTCTACAAGTACATCCGATTTCTTAGCTTTTATTTACTAGAGTAGCTTCCTTAGGTCTCTACCCTGTGGACTCCGACAACACATGGATGTCTAAATGGTCAATTCCTTGTTTCTTAGATGTGTGATGGGAACGCGAGAGAGAAGAGAGGGTGAGAGTGTGTGATGGGAACGAGAGAGAGAGAGGAGATGTGTGATATGGGAACGCGAAGAAGAGAGAGAGATGTGTGATGCGGGAACGCGAGAGAGAGAGAGATGTGCGATGCGAGAACGCAAGAGAAGGAGAGAGATGTGTGATGCGGGAAAGCGATAGAGAGAGAGAGTGTGATGCGGAAACGCGAGAGAGAGAGAGAGAGATGTGCGATGCGAGAACGCAAGAGAAGGAGAGAGATGTGTGATGCGGGAACGCGAGAGAGAGAGAGAGAGAGATGTGTGATGCGGGAACGCTAGAGAGAGAGAGAGAGATGTGTGATTTTAAATTTAAGGGTATAAAGCCGAAGGATTGACGTCACGTCACACCATCTGCCAAGAGTATTGCACAAAACACGAACCCTAGATCCGGCAACAGTCCTAGGGGTCTCTAAAAAAAATACCCTAGTGAACAGAACGTCGCAGTTCGGATTCGAACAGACGACCTTCGGAACGCGAGGCAAGGGCTTAACCACTGTTTTTGTGACCACAACGTTTATCAGATCGACCCAGCCTTAATTTATTACTAGAGAAACGTTGGAAAGTAAAAGAAATTGGTATTGGTCACCGGTGTCTGGGCCATATGGTGTGTCATTGGTGGAAAAAAGAATACTGGCTATAATCATCTTGATGTAGTGACTTATCCCCTCCTCAGCTCTGTGATGCTGTAGTAGAGGCTAGGTGCTAATCCTCAGTCATTTAGCTGTGTTTTCTACCTAGAGGAGGATCACTGGTTCTGAACCTCCTCTGAGTGGGTTCATTAAATGTTGATGTCATTTGTTCCAGAGATCCCTGATCTCAGTGTAGGTGAGATAGAGTTCCAAGTCCTATCGGAGACGGACGATAAAAACGTAGATTCTGTGTTCAATTTGAGCACGTAAAAGAACCCTTGACAGTTCAAAATCAAAAAGAGCAGGCTGGAAAGCGCTGCCCGACAAAATTCATTAGAAAACATTTTTAAATAATATTTCAACATAAATATCTGCACCACCTTCAAAATTACATCGGGGGTTCTCGCCGGTGCTACGGAGTTCGTGCACTGCAGCTGAGACTTCCTATGTAAAAAAATATCGTAGTATATGATTACTCACCGAAGTGATATGATGATGTTCCTATCAATCAATCAATCAATCCATCAACTTATTCCCCATAATACCGCATCGGATACAAAATGTGTCCAATTACTAACGTGGAAAAGTGTTGGTTGTGTTATGATGGCACATATGCGTACATTCTATTGTGTATTGTGTACATACAACGTAATACATCTTTGAAGGGAAGTCAGTGGTTCTCATCTGACAACGAATAATTATGTTTTCTCATGCCTAGGAATAAATTATTCTGCAGAATGAGCTTCGTTGTCAGGTAATAAATTGTCATACTGTACTTATATTTAAACGTAGTATTAAAAACACAATGCATGATATCGTGTTACACCTAAATGTATGACCTGGTACATTTTGTTTTAATAAATTCCCTCGTTTACCTTGGACACGACGAGAATTAAATACATCCGCAATAATTCGCTACGTCCTTGACATCTAGACAGCAACCGTGTCTTCTGTGTTGTTCATTCTAAAGCTGGGATCATGACGATTGAGGTTCTACTAAACGATGCTGGAGGCTTTGGCCGGTTCCAGATAGCTTTGTTTCTTTGTTTATATTTTAATAAGTTTATCGTTGGATGGAGCATGCTACAGGTGAGTCAGTACGTGAGCAAGCTAATATAGTAAAGAAATCAGAATAAAAATGAATATTTCACATATGACATGCAATTGAATAAATACAAGCGGTCTCAACCTGGGAGGCGGAAGGCAGTATCCAGGGAGTCGTTAAACGTCATTAAAACATATAGGATTTTGTGTTTGAAGAAGTTTTAATATTAACTTATTTTTCACAGTTAAAATACTTTTTTTACATTCAAACTGTAAGCACAATTCTTTTTTCAAGCAACCAAAAACATCATTGATTTTGACTCTTGTTGATATTTTTCTCAAATTTATTGTCAAAAATACGTTTTTTAATTGTACATTTCTGACTGCCAATGTTACAGTGCTTACGGGGCAGGCCGTTATAAAGCTCAGATTGAGAACCTTTTTTTTTATCAGCATTTAAAAATGACAGTTAATTTAAGTGTAGGATAATGATATTTTAAAAATGACAGTTAATTTAAGTGTAGGATAATGATATTTTTAAAAATGGTGACGGTGAAGTATTGTCACATCTACAACGGGGGCACCAGGTGAAAAAGAGTGAGAACCACTGAGAAACATTAGTGATGTATATTCCATGTAAAATATTTGAGAAAATCCATTAATGCCTTTGAATGTTAGTGCTATAGAAATATTCAGAGAATTCTATAAACAGGAAAAAAAAGCCAATTTTGCAACAGCATCAAGTTTTTAAGAAAAATGGTTGAAAACAATATAGAGAGACACGATAACAATAACATATTTTGGACATATCACACGTCATGATTCTCAGGAAAAGATCATTTTAGGGGGGCATGATACACAGCAGACAGAGGAGAGAAAATCCAATAAGAAGTAGGTGCAAGATGTTGTGAGTTGCGTAGGACTGCAGAAGACACAGGGTAAAAGTGCATTTAGAGCTGCTGTTATGTTAAAAGAATGAAGTGGTTTGGCCACTTAATAAGAATGCATTCAAACTCCTCAGTATACAGAGTCTTCTACAATAGAACATCGGGAAAGAAAGCAAGAGGAAGACCACGGAAAAGATGGTTAGATGGCGTAGCAGAATCCCGTGAAAGAGCAAAGATAACAATCACACAAGCCACCAGAACAGCGCAAGACAAAAACAGAAAACCACGACACTGGGCAACAACCCGGTAGCAGTGTGACGACAACAGAAGAAGGAATTATAGAGCAGACTGTCATAATCTGACAAACACCTGCACGTTTTGTTTGTAGACCAGGAAAAAGTGTTCGATCGCGTAGACGTGACACTTAATAGAATAAATGGCGCCAATTAAAAAATGCAAACATGTCACCATGAACACAAAAGAGCATTATTCAATACAATCTTAATCCCCGCGTTCTGCTATCAGTGCCAACCCTAGAAGCTAATATCAAATGATAGAAGAAAACTAGTCACGACAGAGATGAAGTGTCTGCGCAGAATGCTGGGAGTAACAAGAAGAAAACTAGTCACGACAGAGATGAAGTGTCTGCGCAGAATGCTGGGAGTAACAAGAAGAAAACTAGTCACGACAGAGATGAAGTGTCTGCGCAGAATGCTGGGAGTAACAAGAAGAAAACTAGTCACGACAGAGATGAAGTGTCTGCGCAGAATGCTGGGAGTAACAAGAAGAAAACTAGTCACGACAGAGATGAAGTGTCTGCGCAGAATGCTGGGAGTAACAAGAAGAAAACTAGTCACGACAGAGATGAAGTGTCTATGCAGAATGCTGGGAGTAACAAGAAGAGACTAGTCACGACAGAGATGAAGTGTCTACGCAGAATGCTGGGAGTAACAAGAAGAGACTAGTCACGACAGAGATGAAGTGTCTACGCAGAATGCTGGGAGTAACAAGAAGAGACTAGTCACGACAGAGATGAAGTGTCTGCGCAGAATGCTGGGAGTAACAAGAAGAAACTGGTTTAGAAATGAAGACATCAGGAAAAAATTGGATTGGGTACAGCATTAGTACTGAACTTAATTAAGAAATAACAAATTAAATGATTCGATCACATAAGCAGATTACCAACAGACAGTGCGCCTCAAAGAGCAATGTTACTCGATACAGTGGATAAAAACAAAGGCCGGCCAAGCAAAGGTGGATCACAGAGATAACATAGGCTACGAAAGATACTGTTTAGGAAGCGCTCACAAAATCCCGTTCTAGAAATCGCTTTTTATCATTGACCATGTGAAGCAAAACAGGACTGGAGTAAAGAAAGAAAAAACGTTATGGAACCAAGTTCCAACATAGACAAATTAGATAATGATAATATTCTAGTTGTGCTAGACAAGCGTCCCTACACCCAAGTGAAACTCCAAAAATGGGTTTTAGTAATATATTGTCACAGTACTTTTGTTTATTAATTAACATATGTATTATTTCACAATATGTCGTAAAATTGTAGCGACAATGTTTGTAATATAACTGTTTTTTTGTTGTTAGTACAATTGTTAGCGCTTGTCTTAGCAACACTGAACTGCTTAGTACAATTGTTAGAGCTTCTCTTAGCAACACTGAACTGCTTAGTACAATTGTTAGCACTTCTCTTAGCAACACTCAACTGTGGTGTGGTGAGAATCCAGTGAAAATGAAAATTTGTGGCATATCCTTTACAGGACGTGACCATCAACCACAGTAAACGAGTGGTCAATTTTCTAAGCACCACTTATACGTACAGTAGTTTGCCGTTGCTTTCTGAACGGTGAGTTTTTTTTAACCGTTCGTTAAAAATCCAAGGGAACGAATTTGCTTCCAAACTTGCCCGGCTTGGAGTTTGAACCATGTACGCTTGGGTTGTGATCGAGCTCACTACCGCTTAAGCTACAGACGCTCCATTCCAGTATACATTTCTATTCTATTCCACGGTATTCCACGTGGGAATAGCAGTGACACCATACGACGAATCAGCGCATAACAATTAATATGACTATGTGTATGCACTAGCAACTCGGCTCTTCTTCTTCTTCTTCTTTTGTCGTCACACTGCTACCGGGTTGTTGCCCAGTGTCGTGGTTTTCTGTTTTTGTCTTGCGCTGTTCTGGTGGCTTGTGTGATTGTTATCTTTGCTCTTTCACAGGATTCTGCTACGCCATCTAACCATCTTTTCCGTGGTCTTCCTCTTGCCTTCTTTCCCGATGTTCTGTTGTAGAAGACTCTGTATACTGTGGAGTTTGGATGCATTCTTATTAAGTGGCTTCATTCTTTGTTTATCTATGTAATTCAAGCACGGTTTTGTGCCAACTTTCTTTCTTATGCTGATGTTGGTGATTCTGTCTTTTCTTGTGTTGTTGGTAACTTTTCGCAGGCAACACATTTCACATGTAGTTATTTTTGTGACTGCGCTTTGCTCAATGTCCATGTTTGGCTCTGGTAACACAAAGTAGGTATAAAAATGCTGTTGATCATCTGTTGCTTAGCTGCCTGTGAAATTTTAACTCGGCTCTGAGCTAGATTAATCGACGTTAGAACTACGTTTTATACAAAGAATCGTACATACTAGTGTATATGGCCTTTTTCGTCTTTACAGACGGTCAATTGGCAAATGTTTTACTGTGACAACTTCTGAATTGTCGCTTTTCTCTCTTGTCGTTAAGCTCATACATAAGTCTCTTCTCAAAAGACTCTGCGCCTTTTCGCAATTTAGCTTTCCACACAACTCTGTCATCAGCTAGTCTTTCCCATGTGCTGGGACCTATAGAAAAGTTTTTCATTAAGGCTTTGCAGACATCTTTATATCTGAGTAGTGGTCTGCCCTGGTGCCTCTTCCCTCCGAAAGTTCACAGAACAACATTTGTTTTGGTATACGACAAGTTTCCATTCTTCTTTGCCAATTCGTATCATAATTTCTTTTTAACATTTCCTGTGCAATCAAAATTGCTACCTAAATAGGTGAACTGCTCTGTTATTTTTATCATTTTCGATTCCAGTGTGATATCTGCATTACTTGCCATAGGTGTCTTCATTATATTTGTTTTTCATAGCTTATCTGCAGTCCAACTTTTGATGCTATAGATGACAAGTTGTCTGTTTTTCTTTGCATATCTTGGTTGTTTCTACTTAACAAGGCAATATCATCTGCAAAATCCACATCTTCTAGTTGACTATTTTCTGCCCAATCGATGCCAGCTTCGCCCCCGCAACATTTTCGCATCACCCTTGGCCTTTAACCACATCTAACAGCACACCGCTTGTTTAACTACGTCTTCTCTGTCTGCATATAGACAGATATACAGACATATATACAGACAGACAGATAGACAGATAAAACAGATAGACAGATACATAGACAGACAGACTTACATTCATACATACATACAGGCATTCAGGCAGACAGACAGACATACAGATAGACAGATGGAAAGCACGAAAACACATTTCTGAATATATAGATACAGATACAATACAATCTAATGACAACAAATAAAACAAATTGCAGATGACTTTTGCTGGACTCATTCCGAACTGGCATTGTCTGTCTTTGAACGAAGCAAACTCAGGAAACGAGACCATAAACGCCTGCTCTCTAGATACCAACGTAACTGGTGGCAATACTAAGTGTGAGGAATATCATTTCATAGGTCCTTTCAACACAATCATTACTGAGGTGAGTTATATTATCTCAGCACATTACTGAGGTGAGTTATCTCAGCACATTACTGAGGTGAGTTATATTATCTCAGCACATTACTGAGGTGAGTTATCTCAGCACATTACTGAGGTGAGTTATCTCAGCACATTACTGAGGTGAGTTATATTATCTCAGCACATTACTGAGGATAGTTACATTATCTCAGCACATTTAAACAATCAATTCTTTTTTTTTTATTAGAACAGTTAAAATAGAATTGCCTCTCAACTGTTAAGTGGACAGAATATGCTACAAGAATGGTAAATTAATGCATTGTGCTGTCCTTACAGCTACATTTTTCTTGTTATTATCTAAATATTAAATGTTCCAGAGGCCAGAATTAGTAGTTCAAAATATTTGGGCGTTTTAAAAATCAAATAAATAATTTGCGTAGTCCGTGTTTTGTTCATAATTGGTGAACATGATGTGCAGAAATACGTCATGAACGTATTTTCATTTTTTTACTATACACTATTTACGATAATTTGGTAATTAAATTATATTTTAAGACGTAAAAATTACTAATAATCCAGTTTTATCATTTTACATCTACGCATTTGAAAGCTACCCTCTTGCCAAATTTCAAGTATGTACGATATCTCTAAGTGACTAAACAATGGTAACAGACATACACACACAATACAATTCGGCTTTCTTTATACACACACACACACACATATATATATATATATATATATATATAATATATATGAAATGAATGAAAATCGTGGCAAATCCTAAAGGACGTAGCCATCAACTACAATAAACGAGTCGTTGATTTTCTAGGCACCACTTATACGTTCAGTAGTTTGCCATTGCTTTCTGAACGGGTGGCGCCATCGTCCTTTGTTAAAATCAACGGAAAATAATTTGCAAGCAAACTGTCCGCAGCGTGATTCGAACTCAGAACGTCGGGGTTAATATACCGAGTCACTAACATATATATATATTGACGATATTTTATTCCTTGCTGCTTTTAGTGGAATCTGGTATGTGATATGAAATGGGTCAAGGCTACTGTGACGTCGATACAGATGACTGGAGTGTTGTTTGGTGCACTATTTTCTGGACAAATGGGAGCTTACCTAGGACGCAAGAAGACCAACTACTTCTTTGTGCTGGAGCATGCTGTCAGCAACATAATAGCTGCTTTCTCAGTCAACTGGCAGATGTTTGCTGTGTGTCGGTTCTTTATTGGAATGGGTATAGGTAAGACAGATGCAACGATATCTAAAGCGTGATTAGAAATGTCTTATAACCAGTGGCGGCTCGTATACCTTTTTCTTGGTGGGGCCAGACACAAATTTTCGGGAAAAAATCATGGTTTTTGGAGTATTTACTATTATTTGTCTATTCCGAGAATTTTCCACCCTTTCGATTATTGGTGGGGCCAGGGCCCACTGGCCCTTAATGACGAGCCGCCCCTGCTTATAACTACATTATAATTCATTAATGACGATATGTAACATACAAGGTATGTCGTAGAGACAACTGAGGTAGGGGCCAAGAGAAGCTACCCTAGAAAATAAAAAGCGTCGCAGAAATCGGATGTGCTGGCCTAATTGTAGGCGCATAACTGGTACAACGTACACTCGCTCTTTGACTAGGATCACATACAAATCCTACATAGTGATTTAACAAGTGACCGTTATGGAGCGTTTGAGGAAGAAGAAGAAGAGAATTAGAGTCACGAGAAAAGAACAACACAGCAGACGTATGAGTAAACTCACCAATCAACATCGAACAATTACGGTTAGTCGCTGGATACTGTTGGAGGTATATTGTAAAGGAGATCGGAACACCTATAAACATGTCAGGAGTTCAGTTTAAACTATTCCAAACTGAAACATAACTAAATGTTAAATTAGAAAAAAGGTTTGTAAAAATATTTATACTTTTCAACAGTCACTCCTTAGCAAGTCTCTAATGAAACAAGTTTCCAATAACAGTTTTCCTAAATACCTCTATAGTATATGCAAGCAGAGGCGTGCCGTCCAATATACTATAGGACCCACCTATTCCCCAAGACGTTATGGTTAATCTAATTTAAATTAAATGTCCATGTGTCATAAAAGCATCAAAGAAACGTATTGATTACACAGCATTAATATTTCTCACAATTTGCGTCACAATACTTAAACGATATTTCCTGCTAATTGAGAAACCAAAGACATCAATCTGAAATCAGTAGCGCTCGTTTTTGTGGATCATGACGTAATCGGCGCTTTACGTGATGAGACTTGGTTCGTCGGAGCGATTCCCCAATTGGCAGTCTGTGTATGTATATGAAAAACACAACATATGGCGTTCTGTCGTAAGCAAATTTATCTGCCGTTTTCATCTTCTAGGTTGTGGTGCTTTGATTATTAACCTTATTTAATTGTTCCTCTTAATGAAAGAGATCTGGGGAAGTGTTCAAGTGTTCGATTGTCAATATAGTGTGACATCGCTTCAAAGTATGAAATATAGCTGGGGACTAGTATTTGAAAGCGATTCCTCAAAGCGTAGAGTATATTATATAGACACGCAACAAGTAAGTAGGTCTAAGGTATACTCAATACTGCATGCAGTGTCGTTAGCTTGTTACATGTGTTCTCGACCGATTATTCGCAGTATCATTTGGAAGTCTCAGTTTGAAGAAAAGTATCAAATAAGAACGAAAGGTACAGCCACAGAGATTTCTGAAAGAATGAAAAATGAAATATGTACCATTTCAAAACGGACTATTATATTTGTACCAAATGGTTAAATGAATTGAAATCAAGAAACAAATTCGGCCGTGTGTTGTCGGGATTGTACGACATGTAGTAAGAGGCGACTTAGGTAGGGGCCTAGGGAAGTTAACCTAGTAAATATAAAGCATCGCAGAAATCGGATGTGCTTGGAGGCGCATAACTGGCACAACGTACAATTGCTCTTAGGCTTGAATCATATACAAATCACAAAGAGTGGTTAACAAATGGTCGATGTGGAGCGTTTTAAGAAGAAACAGATTGTATCAATTGTTGGCATTGTGGTGCTGTTGGAAACAGATTGTATCAATTGTTGGAATTGTGGTGCTGTTGGAAACAGATTGTATCAATTGTTGGCATTGTCGTGCTGTTGGAAACAGATCAAGTAATGTGGAGTAATAATGGTTTTTGTGATATCAGTAATTTTCACAAAACCAAGATGCGACACAAAAAGGCTCACATATATCCGCAATAACTACATTAAAAACTTTTGAAGAAACTAGAATAGATTTGAAATTGAGTGAGCAAAAAAGGTTTTAAAATATAACGCATAAGTGTTTTTAAACCCGGAACTACTGAGGCGATTAATTGATGCGGGCTATTTTTTTTTTGCTGAACCTTCTTCTTCTGCATTCTCACTTGAATGGATTTTCGGATTCTCTAATAAAGGCAGCCGTCTGTCTCAGATTGTCAGCCACGTCATACAGTTTGTCTTGGAAGCTAGTGTAAATGGAGCAATTCTTTCTTCTCAGGTCTGCATACTGGGGGTAATTCGGTAGGATATGCTCTGTTGTTATACTCGCTAAGCCACAGGGGCACAGGTCGTTGGCACCTATCTTGAATTTAGTGTACATGTGTTGTCTCATTCTGTTGTGACCCGTTCGGAGGCGACGTATAACTGTCTGGCCCTTTCTGGGCAGTTGGCAATATCCATCGTTCCAGTTGTACTTTGGGTATTCTTTCTTCCAATTTGCTTTGTAGTGTCCTCTGGGGATGGTTTTTGCTTCTTCATACCTTCGACAACGCCAAAATATAAGACTAGCACTTTGGAGTCAAATATCGCTATCATTAAAGACATGTTGAAGATTCTTCATGTAATATGTAATTTACAAAATGACACGTTCATTACAACCCATCTTTATGGAGGGATCTCAAACCTTTTCTCCCGACACCTCCACCGTCGTGTTCTAAGGTTCCTTAATTAAAGAAAACCAACCAAATTTTGAAAGAAATAACCACCTTTTTTATTTATCTAAACAAATTACAGTTTTAAAATTGCAAAATATCCATTTTCCAACAAAGTTAAAATTTTATGTTTATCTGCTCAAGTTTTTGTGTTCTGGCGACTTAAAGTAGGTACAAAAATAAGTGGCAAAAAAAGTAAATAATAAGTATACAGTTTTCTACAACAGAACATCAGGAAAGAGGGCAAGAGGTAGACCCCGAAAAAGATGATTAGATGGCATAGCAGAATCCTGTCAAAGGGCATAAATAACTATCACCCAAGCCACAAAAACAGTGCAAGACATTAACAGTAAACCACGACACTGGGCAACAACCTGGTCGCAGTGGAACGACAAAAAAAGAAAATGATAAGAAAGATACTGTCCCAGGAAATATGCATGTCCTCAGAAGTGTTCATTTATCTTGCATGTGTTATGCCACTTTCACGATTACTGTAATTTGAAGAATAAGGACTGACTAAATTTCATCAGGTTCCTCCATATGGCTAGACACATCTCATCAGAAAGTATCTGTCGTGAGTATTGCAGAGAGCACAACCTCCGTAGCTCTGAAAACATTTCTTGGGATCTCTGAAAAATGCGCTCGAAAACCGAACGAGGCGGTCCGGATTTGAACTCACATCTTTCGAAACGCAAGACAAACAGCTTAACCATTTGACTCCTCTCCGCCCTACAATTACTGTTTTATTAATTACTGAAATTAATCAATAGCAATACTAAATGTTGTAACAACTGTTATAAGAAGGAGAAGATGGAGATATGTTAGACCCACATTGAAAAGAAATTATCAAAGAATATCAAAGAAGGCATTGAAGTGGGGTGCAAAGGGTTCAAGAAAGAGAGGTCGACCTAAGGAGACTGAAACGAGCTTTGCTGAGAGAGACAAGAAATATCGGTCTCAGTTCCAATGAAGAGGTTGAACGAGTTGCCCAGGATAGAGCGGTATGGAGAAATTACTTGCAGGCCCTATGTAGCTTATAACAGTAAGAGAGGAATTATTATTAATATTATATATAAATATATATATATTAAACTAAACACGTTGTGGTTAACACAGGTGGCATTCTGGTCGCTGTGTCTCCGTATTCCATCGAGTTCTCACCAATGAAGTGGCGACCTATAGTGTCGGTCACGCCAGCATTTTCCTTGGGTAATTGCGCTGTTGCATTGGCTGCTGTTATATTCAATGACTGGTCACATATTCACTTATCATGTGGACTTGTTGCTCTCCTTGGACTTCTTGGTTATTTGTAAGTACTGCTTGCATTGTTCTTTTAAATATGTTCTCTCTCAATCATTCTCTTAATCTATCTTTCTATCTATCTGTCTCTGTCTTTTTGTCGATCCATTCATCTATCCATCCATCCGTCTATTCCTCTAACCCCGTCTGTCTGCATACACACATATCTTTGTATTTACCTACTACTTACCTCATCATTAAGGTGCGTATCCTTTATAGGACGTTTCTCTCTTTGCAGCACATCTGAAATTCACTCTGTCTCTAGCCAGTTCACCCACTTCGTCGCTGGTCATATTCATGGTTTCTTTAATATCTTGTAGCCATCTTCTTCTTGGTCTGCCTCTGCGTCCTGGGACCCTGCCCTTTAGTATTGTTCTTTCCAAGCCATCGTGACTATTGATGTGACCAAAGTATGTAATTTTTCTGTATAGTATGTTGTTTATCAGCCAATTCTCTTACCTACCTACCTACCTACACATATATCTATCTTTATGTCTGTCTACCTATGCATCTGTAAATCTCTCTTTTCTTTTCTCTTAATATCTTATCTCTTACCAGCTCTTCATTTAACGCTCCAGGAACGTGCGGTATATTTTCTCAGTATGTTTCTATTCTTCGAAATGATGCCCTTAAACGTTTTATCTTTAAAATAACCTTCAATTGTGATTTTGATTTCGCTGCTTATGTCCCCCTCCTTACGGTCCGCCTGATGCGGCCATCTCTCTGTATCATAGCACGGCACGGCCCTGTAACGCTCTATCATTCTCTCCCCCTCTCTCTCTCTCTCTTTCTCTCTCTCCACACTCTTCTTATATCTAGTTCTCTCTCCCTATATCTTCTTTCTCTCCCCTTATCTTCACCAAGTAAACAGCGTATCCAGCAATGAACTCTTCATCTTCAATCAACACACATAGCGATGCGTCGAAGGTATCTGTGACGTGGAGGCACACACAGTGCTAGTCTAGCTCTAAAAATAGCTCGGTTTATTTCCAACGTGGAGAGATTGGACTAGTTTTCTAGTGATCAGAATGTCGGTGTGATCAAGTTCATAGTATCGAAGACGGACGATAAAAAGTAGGTCCATCGTTCAATATGAACACATATAAGAAACCTTAACAGTTGAACAATAATTTTCCATCGTTCAATATGAACACATATAAGAAACCTTAACAGTTGAACAATAATTTTCCATCGTTCAATATGAACACATATAAGAAACCTTAACAGTTGAACAATAATTTTCCATCGTTCAATATGAACACATATAAGAAACCTTAACAGTTGAACAATAATTTCCATCGTTCAATATGAACACATATAAGAAACCTTAACAGTTGAACAATAATTTTCCATCGTTCAATATGAACACATATAAGAAACCTTAACAGTTGAACAATAATTTTCCAGGTCGAAAATTAATTTATTACAAATTTTTACCTATATCAAAATTACATCGTCGGTGCTACGGAATTCATGCACTATCACTGAGATATTCTTTTACATGTATAAGAAAGAGATCGAAGCACACGTGGTTATTAATCGAAGTGCAATGATGATGAGCCTATTAATCAATCAATAGTAACGAAGACTATCTTCCAAGGCCTTCTTGTGCTATTAAATACATTATGCTTTATAGTGGCATTAGTTGTGTTTCTTGTGATGGTTTCTGAAGCACTTCTGAATACATATCATATCTATTTTCATCGTCTGTCTTTTGTCACTGTTTGCATTTTATCCTGGATGGAACTTTCAGATCCAAGTTATCTTCTGCAGTTCTTTGCTCTTACAGTTTCAGCCTGTATATCTTCTTCATATGTTAAGGAGGACAGTGCCAAAGAGCAAATTTCTCAACCCCTGTCTTTTCAGGAGCATTTGTTTTAAAGCACTTTCTAAAGCTGTTATTCATTTTTGTAAGGCTGTTCTTGATGCCGTCGCTCCATATTTTGCGTGGTCTTCTCTTGCTCCGTAACTTTTATACTTTTTCTGTGTGGCTCTCTGTGGTAGGTGATACTAAGACGTTCTTAGTATAATCTGTGTATATGAAAATATGCGATCTCTCAGTTTGTTTCCTCTTCAGCAATGTCTGCGATTAATACAGAGAGACTCACTTGACATTTTATATAAGGATCCATAAATTATTATTCACTACTATGATTTTTTGAGTGCCATATGGTTATCCACATTTCCAATTCGTCGTCACTGCTCAATATTATGTTTGTTGTAATATATTCTTCACCAGTTTTACTCCAGAAAGTATGCGTTGGTTGACAGTTCAAGGTCGGGTCAAGGAAGCTGAGATAGTTCTTGCACAAATCGCCAAGATAAACAGAAAAGCTATACCGGAGAAGTCATCTGCTATTCTACAGGTCATGAAGTAACTGTTAACTAAAATCATATCATCATCATTCAGTAGCTTGTCTTGTGTAGAACTTTGCCACCGTAACATTCATTTCGAATAGATATATGTGTGTGTATCATATGTCAGATGTCCTACCTCTGCTGCCGTCACATTGAAGTTATCAATCACATCCTTTACCAACCCAACCTCGTCTCGATTTTCCTCGTTCTTGCTATCCATAGAATACCTCCCCCCTTATAGTGTTTTTCACATTTTGAAATCTATTTATGTGTCAATATACTTCAATTTCCTCAATCACATTTATCTTATCAATTAATTTTCTTCAATTCTTATTTGGTAGATTTCTAAGTTATGTTTGTACTTTTCCTAGCTCATGATGGAATTTTGAGAATTCTTCTGTAACATTTAGTAGATTTGCATCCGAAGCACATGTTTTTGACGAGTTTGCAAAAATATCCAAGTCTCACTGGTATTTTAACACCGAAATATAATCTGATCTTTATTCTGTTCTAATCCATAAAGAATGTTCTACTCCAGAAATTAATCAAATCAATAAGTCCAAATACTTAGGGGCAATTTTCACTGCAGACGGAAGTATTGATAAGGAAATCAGCAATCAATGCACAAAAGTTAACCCAGTGCTGAGGCAGTTAACACCACTGTTATCACATAAAGAGATAACAGTGCAAACTAAAAACTAAAGCAAATCTTATAAGAACGATTTTTTGGTCAACACTATGTTACCAGTGCCAAACATGGCCAATAACGGCTGCTGATGAACAGATAAGAAGACTGGATGTGAAACCAGTCATGCAATTCATAAAAAAACAACAGATTAAATGGTTTGGACACCTGACAAGAATACCCTGATATCACCTACTACAGAAAGCCACACTGAAAAAAGTATAGCGAGTACAGAGCAAGAGGAAGAGACCACACAAAAGAACATCAAGACCGCATCAAGAACAGCCTTACGAAAATGAAAATAGCTTACAAAGTGCCTTAGAACAAGCACACAAAAAGATCATTACATTTCCCGCCCCCCTCCCAAAAAAAAAAAAACTTCTATAAAGAAGTAAATAGTGGAAGAGAAGAAGAAGAATCCATAAAGATTTAATTTTCTTTGTTTTAGTAGGGCAATGTTTGATCTTTTAATTCAGTCCATTAAATCTCCATTTCTTATTCGCATTGAACTTGTTCATGCTATCCTATTGTTTTCCATTGATGATAAATACATTTGTCGATATGTCTTTTTTAAAAAGTTATTACCTTTACATTGGTCACTTTTAGATATACATTTTGTTCTCCATTTTTCTCTTGAACTGCCATTATTCATATCTCAATTTCTATTTGTGATGTGGATAATAACAAAAATAAATGTGTCTGCAGCATTTTAAAGCTCAAGTATTTCTTCTTTTTGGACTACATAAGGATCAAACTATTATTTCCACCATCCTTTCATGATATTTTCTGTGTATACATTAACCAAATAAGGAGAAAGAATGCAAGCATGCCTGAACCGTTGTCTTATATCAGACCGATGTAATGTAGTGTCTCACATTCTTACAGCTATCATCTGTTCACGTTACATGATAAATATATGCTTCTATTTTGTTAAATTCATAAAATGAACAGATTTGATGGCTTTATGCATGTCTATTTTACATTATGTTTCTTCTTTTTTCTAATCCATTTTTTGTCTCTTTGTGTCAGGATAAGAAGAGATTTCTAGAACAAGCTTTTGTGTGTGCTTCATAAACAGTGTTTTTCACCACCTCTGTTATCTCTGAGGTCCACCTTTTGGAGTGGACAGTCTTTTTCTCTCTATCCACTGTATCGCAGTAACATTGCTCTTTAAGGTGTACTCTCTGTTGGTAATCTACTTCCCATTGTGGTATCAGATTATCTGGAATTGATATCATCCTGTTAGTCTCAAGACACAATATAATTGTAGAACTCATGGGAGGAAGGGGGATTATGTATGAAGTTCTACTTTCTCCTGACATGTTTTATATCAGTCATATCTCCAAGTCTGATTTGATTACTTCTCATACCAGTGTTTAGAATATTCGTCTAGTTGGACATCTCTCTGGCACACACTTCCCATTTTAATACATTCATGTTGTGCACTTTCAAGTCTCATTTGCCTAGGTCCTAGTAGCGAAGCAGGAATAGTCCTAAATTATTCTGTCATAAACCTGCTATTCATACAAAATTTCCTTAGAGATCTGACTCATTCATACATCCATCTATTCTTTTTTTTTCTCCAATCCTGTTTTGCCTCACAGCATCAGGATAAGAAGAGATTTCTAGAACGGGCTTTTTGTGTGTGCTTCATAAACAGTGGCCTTTTGTCGCCTCTGTTATCTTTGATGTCATCTTTTGCGTGGCTATCCTTTTTTTGTATCCACTGTATCGAAGTAACATTGCTCTTTGAGTTGCACTGTCTGTTGGTAATCTGCTTACATGGCCGTAACATTTAATTTGTTGTCTCTTGATGAAGTTCAGTACTGATGTTGTACCTACCTTTTTCCTGATGTCTTCATTTCTCAACCGGTCTCTTGTTGATACTCCCAGCATCTCTGTCGTGACTAGGGATAACGAATGAATGTAGTAAAATGTATCAAAAATGATTGAATGCACTAAATGCTATTATGAATACCTAAGTGCACTAAATGCTATTAGGAATACTTTAATAATACTAATATTCTCGTGTTGATATTGGATGTAGTAAATTGCATAAATGCTTGAACGAACTAAATGCTATTATCAATAACTGAATGTAAAAGCTAAATGCTATTATGAATAACTGAGTACACTAAATGCTATTATGAAAAAAACCTAAAGTAATGTCGACACTAAATACTGTTATGCGTACTTGAATAAACTAAATTCTGTTAGGAACACTCTATTACTCTAAGCTTTATTATGAATACTTGAATGCACTATAGCTATTTTTAAATTCTATTTCACTTTTCGTACCATCTTCTGCAAATAGCATATCACTATATGTATTGTTGTTTTATTTTGATGCTTGTTAATCTTCCTTTTCTAGCTTTGATTCCTTTTTTCAAACTTGATCTTTTTGATACCTTTCTTTGGAACTTCCCTTTGGGTTTTTTTTTATACACGAAATATTCTTGTCATTTTCTAAATAATCAATTTCTGTTTTTGTGATACTATACAAGCGCTTCTGATTTTCACATGTAACGTGTTGATACTTTTTGTGATACTATACAAGCGCTTCTGATTTTCACATGTAACGTGTTGATACTTTTTGTGATACTATACAAAAACTCTGGCCAACAATGGCGGAATGCGGGAGGACCATTCAGAGTCAGAACGGTTTGATTCTGAACACGACTTTGCTAGCGCATTCCCGCCATGTTTGGTCGGGTATTTTCCGGTTTCGTTTGCCGAGCTACTGAGTTAGTGCTTGAGCAACGCTGTGAGCTGTGACTGTTACATGTAATGCTTTTGCTGTGTCAAGTGTCAACCGATCGTTTGTTGTGTGTTGTGTATTCAGAAAATGGCGGACAGCGGTTATGACGAACAAGCTCAATCTGCCGTATGCAGTTATATTGAGAGTGCAGAAAGCTGGATTTTGCCGTGATTGATGTCCCTTTCGACAAGAATTGCTATTCAAGTGATGAACAGTTTTGTGTTGCTACATTCGCGACGGCCATATGCATATTATGCGGTGCAGGTTGCTTTTTGTGGCGGTACGTGGCTGTTTCATTCTGGAATTAGTTCACACAGGAAACTTTTCACAGGTGTTAGCATTTCGTGTGATATTCATTGGCACAGGAACGGAGCAATTATGGGGTGACCCGTTGCAGTGAAGTTGGAACCGTACTTATGAACTATGAACTATGTGATACTATACAAGCGCTTCTGATTTTCACATGTAACGTGTTGATACTTTTTGCAAGTTTTATATCAGATACTTCCTTTCTTTGATTACAGGAAGTAGCTGATGAGGAGAGGAGAGCTAGAGAGAGCGGGAAGAAATATACATATATTGATGTTTTTAGAGGATGGAAGACGGCAAAAATCACATTAATATTTTGTTATCACTGGTAGGTCATTTATCATTGAAGTGATCATCCTCATCGGCGCCATGATTACAGTGTTACAGTCATCAGATAATTTTATTAACATCATCATCATGTGCATGATTTATAATAGTTATATCATCATCATATGAACAGTATAGAAAATAATGAGGAAGGTAATGATGGGTCTAGATTATGAGAGAAATAGGGCTCAATCAAGAAGAACAGAAGAAATATTAAATTATAAAACACTTGACATGTTTTCTTTGTGATATGCTTGATTGATTGTGGCGATGGGTCAGGCATACCCTACGAAAGACATAGTCGAGTGTCACTAGACAAGAACTTGAGTGGAGCCCACAAGGTAAACGAAAAAGAGGATGCCCTAAACAGACCTGAAAATGAAGTCTTATTGAGGAACTGAAGAGTGCTCGACTATCCTAGGAAACCATAAAGAAAACAGTCAGAGACCGAGAAGAGTGTCAAACAACTGTTGAGGCCTCATGCTCCACGAGGAGCGTAGAGGAATAAGTAAGTAAAGTATGTATACCTGATTGATTGATTGATTTATATGATCATCATCATTGCACTTTGGTGACTAACCATGCGTGATCCAATCTCTTTCTTGCACAGGAAGATCCCAGCTGCAGTGCACGAACCCCGTAGCATCGGCGAAGGTTCCCGATGTAATTTTGAAGATGGTGAAGATATTTTGTAGGAATTTTATTTGTAATCTATTCTAATGAATTTTACCAGGGGATTGGCTTTCCAGCCTGCTCTTCTCGATTTTGAACTGCAAATGGTTCTTTTACTAGCACAAATTGAACACAGGACATATATTTTATTGTTCCCCTCTGACAGGACTAGGAACTAGATCCCACCTATACTGAGATCAGGGATGTATGGAAAAATATCCGATGGCTTAACGAGGGAGCAAACTGAATATCTTTAGCATGAGAAGCAAGCACCTAACCGCTTTGTCACATAGACCCCCACTTTGTGATATGCAAGAAACATAACAAATTATTCATTTATTATGCCAAAAGCATACAAAGTTTCAATTTCACCAATGACTAGTATAAAGTAAAATTTTGTTGTTTATTTATGACTTAGCATCTTCTTTTCTTAAGCGATCTCTGGTCATGCGCTTAATTTACTGTGGACCACAACTGGGCAGTCAGCTTCAGGTCTGTCAGGTTTCCCAAAGCTTAGTTTTCAGGTCGACTGGGTGTGGCCAGAAGTTGCTTCTCAGCGTACCCAAGAGAGAACAGTCTTGCAGGATATGCTCCGGTGTCTGTTCCGCCTGGTGACACTGGCAGAGAGCTGTTTGACTTATTCCTAGTTTATATAAGTATTTGTTGAATCTGCAGTGTCCGGTGCGTAGTCGAAATATAATGACTTGGTCTGTTCTGCTTAAGTCTTTGATGAAGTCTTTTCTATAATCATATCCAGTGTTTGTCTTCCAGTCTACTGCAGATATTCTGTGTTTGAGGGTTTTGACCTCTTGAAAAGACAGTAGTTGGTAAATGTGCTCTTTGGCACAGCCCTCCTTAGCCAAGACATCGGCACTCTCATTGCCTGCAATGTCACAATGAGATGGAAACCACGGCAAGTGAATTTCTGCCATTTCTGAAAGCTGAGCAAGTTCTCTTTTTAGGTTTTGTACTGTGCTGTCAGCGGATTTAGCCAAATTGCTTGTATAGCTGACAGTGAGTCTGTAAGAAATACCATCTTGCCATCTGTCTTGTATATTTGACTTAGCATGAAACACAGCCTTTCTTTTCTTTTAACTAACATGAGAAATAAATTTGGTTTCTTTTTAGCTAGAGTAGCATGAAAGAGTTTTTTTTTTCTGTGTTGCTAGAATGAAACACAAATGTTTTTTTGTTACAATTAGTCCTAAATTTTGTATTGATTTGACCGATGAGTAACATACATGATGTTTCTGTATGACTAGCATAAAACGGAATATTTTGTTTATATTTGACTAAGCACAAAACTGTGGGCATCTGTAGCTTAAAAGGTAGTGAGCTCGATCACAATCAAAGCGTACCTGGTTTAAACTTCATGGCAGGCAATTTACAAGCAATTCATGTCTGTAGATTTTTACGAACGGTAAAAATAGACCATACCGTTCAGCAATTGCAAACTACTGAACGTATAAGTGGTGCCTAGAAAAATCAGCGACTCGTTTACTGTGTTTAATGCCCCTATTGTCATTTTGATCATATTTCAAAAAAACAAAGGAACCATTTTTCATGCTATGGTGTTTATTAGTAGAATGTGAGTTAAGGCCCGTACTTTATGTGACTTACGTCAGTCACACTGTGGGCAATATGGTCATCAACTCATCCCATGTAACTTATAACAGTACAACAGGAATTATTATTTTATTATTATTTTCTAATTGACTATTTAATGAAGAATATTTTTTACATGTTTCAGGTTTGTTCTATGTTGTGTCTACTATGGAATCTCGTTTGGAGTGGGTAGTCTTTCTGGAAATGTACAATTGAATATTTTCTTACTGGCCATAGTTGACATTCCAGCATGCTTTTCCACGTTTTATTTTTGCAACAAGTAACACTGTTTGCTATTAATTCAGATCTAGATATTTTGTTATATAAAATTCGTTATTCTTATTTTCTCAACTCCTTGCACATATTATCTGAAATATCTTAAATACACTCACAGTTGTATGTCACATTTTTGTTATCAAACGTTGTCTGTGAGATAATGATATCATAGATTACTGTCTTATTACATTCATCTTTCAAGTCTTCATTGCCACCAACATTCTATTTCTAGTAAATCTTCTAATTTTTCACCTATCAACTCCCAACGGTGTGCAGGTCTTCAACAAACTTCTTCCAGCTCTTCCTCTCACCTGCCATCCCTTCCAATTATTTTCATATTTTAACTATCCTTTTAATATCAGTCTCCAGCTCTCTCTTCTCCACGTATGACTAGGCCTTCCCCTACTCCTCTTTCCCTGTGGGTTCCAAAACAGTGCCTGTCTTGCAATACTTCCAGTTGGTCTTCTCGATGTGTGTCCTATCCGTCGCCAATGTCTATTCCTTAGTTCTTTCTCTACTTGTACCTCCTTAGTTCTTTCTCGGAGTTCCTCGTTCGTATTCTTATCAAACCATCTCTGCCCCTCTATTCTACATAAACATCCATTTCTAGTGTATACAACATAAAATTTTCAAATATAACTCACAAATACTCTGCTGCTTGTTCATTAGTTGAGAGTCATGATAATGTAGTGGTTAGTATACTTGCTTTGTAGGCAGTGGTCCTAGGATGAAATTCTTCAGCGGAAGTGGGATTTTTTTCTAGCCGCCATGGTTCTCAGGTCAAACCAGCTCCAATTTGTTATCAGAGAAATACTAGGATGTAAAGGCTACCAAAGTGATGTTGATCACATCCCCCTTTGTGTTCTGTTGGTCAAAGAAAAATAGGGACCTAGCACTGTATTCCCCAATATACTTCATGGTATGAAATTGGTTCTTAACTGTTTTTATTGTTCATTAATTGAAAACTCTTGTTCATTATGCTAAATCACATCTTTCTAATATTTTGTCGAATGAGTATAATGATGACATGCTGTGTCTTCTTCTTCTTCTTCTTTACGTTCGTTCTTTACAACAAATTTTAATCAATCTTTGTGATATGTTTGATCTTTGCCAAGAACGTGTATACGTTGCACATTGGTTTGGTAGGCCCCTAAACGCGTAAGACTTCTACACGTTTAGGACACATGCATCCGATTTCAGCCAAACCTCCTTAGTCGCCTCTTACGACATGCGTGGCAGGTAACAGTGGTTCTATTCTTTACACCCCAAATTTGGGCCCCGGTAACCACTCGGGCGATGCTGTGTCTAAAGTAGTAGCATATCTCTTGTGCAAAGTGGCTTTCATTACAGCCTGACTGAAGAAAACTATCTGTCTCCAGCAAGATCTTTTGACTCTTCCATCATCATGTTGAAGGTTTCTTTGATGTCCTTCTGCCACCTTTGTCTTGGTCATCCTCTGCCTTGTACTCCAGGAACCATGCCTTCCATTACCGTTCTCTCCAAATCACTGTGTCGTTTACCATGTCAAGAATTATTTTGTCTTCCGTGACATGATGTTATTTAGAAGCCAATACTCCTCGATATGCAGGTCTTTTAGACAATTCTGTGTCTACTGTGTACAAAAAGAGAAATATAAAAACACAAAGAATTGCACAACTTTGGTAAATAGCAGACTTGCTATTCTTGTAGATTATTTTTTATTTTTTATTACAGAAATGTGTGGTGTTAAACAGTTTAAATTTGAACTGTTGTCGCATTTCAGAATTGGGCGAAAGTGGACAGGCGTCCTGTTTATGGGAATTACAAGTCTGTCGGCGTTTGCTTGTCTGCTCACAGAGGTGTATGGTGAGTATATACTCACAGAAGTGCAATGATGATTGCCCTATCAATCAATCGATGAAATCATTTCAAGAATCACTAGAATACTGTACTTCATTCGTTCTTCTTTTTCTAGATTTCTCATATTTTATGTATGTTAATTCATGACATTATCATCTAGGACCACAAGCAACAAAGGGGTATATCGTCAGAGGGTTGAGTCTTACTGCCAAGATGGGCATTGGAGCAGCCTGGTCTGTTGTACAAACCTGGGGAGCT
Organism: Arion vulgaris; assembly: GCA_020796225.1. Lineage (NCBI taxonomy): Eukaryota > Metazoa > Mollusca > Gastropoda > Stylommatophora > Arionidae > Arion > Arion vulgaris. The sequence continues at coordinate 26,367,464 of CM036765.1, read as the reverse complement.
GAACTTTATCCCACTGTGACCAGGTAAGTTAGGTATTATCTTTTGTAATTTAAGATGGAAGTGTGTCACTGTTTATGGTCGAAATGTTGCTTTGTATTGTTAATGTGTTTGTACTTCGTAAGACTACAGTTCTTTGTTTTTGCATATTTTCTATTTGTAGGATTTTAACAGAATCTGCTGTAAGAGTAACTTGAGACTACTAAATAATTAATAATATTAATTTATGTAATGTCGTTATACGTTACATAGGTTATGCAAGCATTTTCTCCAAACCATTCTATCCTGGGCAACCTGCTCAATCTCCTACATGAAAATGAGACTGATATTTCTTGCCTCTCTCAGCAAAGTTTGTTTCAGGGCCTCCAGGATTTTTGCAACGCTTTTTATTTACTAGGTTAGGTTTCCCTCGCTTCTACAGGGTGTTCAAGATTAAAGCAGCCCCATTGACAAATCGAAAGTTGCCAGATAATCTATCGCGTTATGTTTATGTACTATTTAAACCAGTTCTGACTAGCTCGTTTTACGTCACATTTTTTCATCGCCCCTTCCCGCACTACAATTACATACCGTCACATAACCTTGACCTATACTACGTCATAACTGAACCTTCTCATTTTCATACATATATGCCAGATTGACTCCATTAACAGGCTGCTATTATCTTGAACACCCTGTACCTCAGTCGTCCCATATGACATGCAGTGTTGGTCGCAGTGTTACTATTCTTTGCTCCCCTTGCGAGTCCTGGTAATTAAAAGCTATGTTTGCAATTGACATCATGGCACATTGAGCAGTCCTGTGTTTGCTCTGTCCTCCGCTGCAGCAACCATCTCAAAGTCTACCTGTTCACAGTGCCATGAGAAGTTTATTAGTACATCTACGTTCTCTACCATGAAGACAACACTGTCTGGCATGTTCAGATTTAACTCCTAAGTTAGAAAAGTGTTATCATCCTCCACAAACTAACTACCAATTTTTTTTATAATAAAAACTCAGTTGTGAATATTTCACGTTGAGTTCTGGTCATGTATTACACACGGCGAACCAACACCGCTCTTTTAGTAATTTGCACTACTTTTTTTCAGCGCAGTCCGCGACGGAACACAAGTCAGCATTGTGTTTTTTCGATCGAATCGATGAAACAGCGTATAAACAATTGCTTCATATGAAATATGTGTCATTCATATAGTAAAACCGATTGTTCTACGTGTAACTGTAACATATTCTACAGATCTGGAAAATTTTATGATTATATGTTAAGTAGAAGCTATTTTGAACGAAATTTTTTCGATGGTCACTACCATTATTTTGGAACCTTGAAAATTTCGCTTGGTTACTACCCATAAACATCGTATTTACGTGAAACGACATTATTAACTTCTCTTTACTCATAAATTTTCATTACTAGAAACATTTTTCTCTCTTCTAAGGGCAACTTTACGTCTGCAACTCGTCAATAACCTACCAGACTTACCATTTATCTGTGCTACGAAGCCGGTTTGCTTTTGACGTCCATAACAACCGCTGCAGTTTGCGATCTTCTCGTGAATTCTTTTTCGTCTTTTTTACTTGTGTTAACAATATCCAGCAATGCTAAATACCAATTTTTAATTTTCTTTTTATATTTCAAACATTATTTATTCCTTTCAGTTGACTTTTGTATTGAGTATCAACCGTAATATTAAATATCCCACACTAGATCTAGCTGTCCAAAGTGAACAATTCGTCAGCGATAGACGGCAATAATGATTGGATCTGATCTTTATCGTACACTATTCAGATTTACTTGAGAAGTCTCATATTATTGTACTGTGATTTCAGAATTAAAATAACTATTGAATCATTTCAGTATTCTGTTCTTCTTCTTTGCGTTCGTTCTTTACGACCAATTGTAATAACTCTTTGTGATATGTTTGATCTTTGCCAAGAACGTGTATGTTGCACATTGGTTTGGTAGGCCCCTAAACACATAGACTTCTACACGTTTAGGACACATGCATCCGATTTCAGCCAAACCTCCTTAGTCGCCTCTTATGACATGTGTGGCAGGTAACAGTGGTTCTATTCTTTACACCCCAAATTTGGGCCCGGTAACCACTGGGCAGTATTCTGTTAATTGTCTTTCTTTAAATTTTAGGCATTTCATGTTTAAAAGTTGTGCCATTTAAATTGCACTCATTGCTTAGCTGCAATGAAGCTTTGTGACAAAATATAGTCTAGTAGCAATTTCAAATGTAACTATTGCAAGATCATCTACATTTTCTTTTTATGTAAACTTCTTCTGTGACTTTTAATTTGTTAGTGGTTGAACTAAATGTGATCATTTATATTTACTCAACATATATAAATGATTTACCAAATAAGTATCCAGCATGTTTGTATGTGAAATGTGCATACATAAGTAAATATATAAAACTTACACTATTCAAAGAGTCACTCAGAACAGCACAACATATTGCAGATAAATCAAGAAATATATGAATACAAAAATTAACCTCTGATGCTGGAGTGAATAATTTACCAATATGCTTTTATTTTTTTCAAATTGTTTTGGTTGTGGGGAACATATAATGAGCACTAGATCAACAGTTTCAATAAATAATATTCATTATGATCTCCCATGCAACTGGCTTCAACCTTGCAATAACATTAAATATATTTATTACTTTATTTTAAAAACTGGAGATAGAGGTTGTGTGAATAATTTACTCAGAAAGTGTTAAAGCTTGACCATCATTGAAGACTAAGGTCAATGCATGGGAAATTAGAAAGGATATTATTTAATGAAATTGTTGATCTAGTAGTCAATACATTTTTTAAACAATCAAGAAATTTTTTGACAATAATGAAAACACACTGGTAAATCATTTACCTGTACTTCAACTATATAGAAATTAGGATTTATACAAAGATCTGATTTGCTGTATCGTTGTGTTTACTGTACCTTTGATTAATCAATTTTACTCAAAGCTCAGGTCCTACACAAAACTTTCAATGACATAAATGTGCTTGTTCAATGTATGTTCATATAGAAGACATGATGTAGTATTTCATCACTAATTATCACATTTAGTTCAACCACTAACAAATTAAAAGTCACAGAAGAAGTTTACATTAAAAAAATGTAGATGATTTTGCAATAGTTACATTTGAAATTGCTACTAGACTATATTTTGTCACAAAGCTTCATTGCAGCTACGCAATGAGTGCAATTTAAATGGCACAACTTTTAAACATGAAATGCCTATAATTAAGAAAGAAAATTAAAAGGATACTGAAATGATTCACTAGTTATTTTAATTCTGAAATCACAATACACTAATATGAGACTTCTCAAGTAAATCTGAATAGTGTACGATAAAGATCGGTCCAATCATTATTGCAGTCTATCGCTGACGAATGGTTCACTTTGGACAGCTAGATCTAGTGTGGGATATTTAATATTACGGTTGATACTCAATACAAAAGTCAACTGAAAGGAATAAAAATGTTTGAAAAATAAAAGAAAATTAAAATTGGTATTTAGCATTTCTGGATATTGTTAACACAAGTAAAATGACGAAAAGAATTCACGAGAAGATCGCAAACTGCAGCGGTTGTTATGGACGTCGCAAAAAGGCTTCGTAGCAAGATAAATGGTAAGTCTGGTAGGTTATTGACGAGTTGCAGACGTAAAGTTGCCCTTAGAAGAGAGAAAATGTTTCTAGTAATGAAAATTTATGAGTAAAGAGAAGTTAATAATGCCGTTTCAGTAAATAGATGTTTATGGGTAGTAAAGCGAAATTTTCAAGGTTCCAAAAAAAATGGTAGTGACCATCGAAAAAATTTCGTTCAAAATAGCTTCTACTTAACATATAATCATAGAATTTTCCAGATCTGTAGAATATGTTACAGTTACACGTAGAACAATCGGTTTTACTATATGAATGACATATTTCATATGAAGCAATTGTTTACACGCTGTTTCATCGATTCGATCGAAAAACACAATGGCTGACTTGTGTTAAATTTATTTACCGTCACGGACTGCGCTGAAAAAAGTAGTGCAAATTACTAAAAGAGCGGTATCTCAATGCAAATATGACGCCGTGTACAGTAATTGTAAATCTATCATGTTGCGTTCTTGCGAAGAATATAGTGTTTGTGAATCTGTTGTATTTAATTTTACAGGAACCTTGGCTTTGGCGCTGCTAACACAGTCTCACGAGTTGGAGGAATTCTAGCAAATTTTGTGATCAATTTTGTAAGTTAGTTAGTTAGTTTGTTCCTTTCGTGCCAAAGGCGGCACATAGGGCAGAGGTTTTAGATCTCCATGTGATACGGTTCTTTGCTAGCAGTTGGAGATCTTGTATGGTTTTACATCCCAATAGTTTACTTTCTTGTTGGATGGTTCTTCGAAGAGTGGTCTTTGGTCTTCCACGTTTTCTTTTCCCCACTGGTGACCACATAAGGACTTGTCGATTTAGTCTCTTTTCGTCTGATCTAAGAACATGACCTAAATATTTCCACCTTCGTTTCCTTATAATATTTGATACGGGTTGTTGGTGTTTCTATCTCTCACTAATTTTGTAGGTACTTTGACATATATTAGAAGTTTGTTGGCCTGTCATTGCCATTTTGTCTTTTAATAGTGAAGATAAGTTAATATACCTCAGAAAGATAAAATATTAGCATTGGTTGGACAAAATTCCTCCCCCACATCCGAGTAAATTAAATATGCCACTTGGTAAAAATTAACTTTAGTGAGTTTTACAGATTTTCGTTACACTACCCCACACATTGTAGACAAAACTGTGTTCAGAAAGAAGATAATTGTAAAACTAATATATCAAATGATGTAATATAAAATACACAGTACGTTTTACAAAGTATAACAATTACATATTTCATTTTATGTTTCTTGTATAACTGTTGGATATACAATATCTGATGACAAGAGTAAATCTGCAGTATGGAAGTCCTGGATAGCACCGGCATTCCAAGCATGTACACCTTGCTGAGTCAGTGACGTCTTAGGTTGCTGGGACACATGTGCCGCATGAACGAAGGTAGAATCCCAAAAGATATTCTATATTTCCAACTCGCTACTGGTACTAGACACAATGGGCGCCCATTGGTACTCCCCATCAAGATCTGCTAGCGGGATTTAACTTCACACAGCAGAGACGAAGATAATTGGGAGCAGTTGGACATAGGCAGGCAGGCAGGCATAACAAGCAACAGTCAATGATGGCTAAAAAAAGAAAAGGCAACACCATGACATATGGAAGCAAAGAGGCGCAAAGGGCACAGAGATCATCCTCTGCATCAGTTCCAATCACCATTTTCCCCTGCAGGAACTGTCGAAGGATTGCCACTCCAGACTAGGCCATTACAGCCACAACAGACAATGTAACTCAGCACAGAACAAACTACGTGACGCAAAACCTCTAGTCTCCTAAGACAAAGAGGAATATGATGATGTATATGTGTCTGATAACTGATAACAGTATTGTAATGGAAACTTTGGTTTAGTGTACTGTAATAGAAAAAAAAACTAACATTGTGTTTAGAAGTTATACAGCAATTCGCCCGAGTGGTTACCGGGGCCCAAATTCGGGGTGTAAAGAATAGAACCACTGTTACCTTCCATGCATGTCTTAAGAGGCGACTAAGGAGGTTTGACTGAAATCGGATGCACATGTCCTAAATTTGTAGAAATCTATGTGTTTAGGGGCCTACCAAACAAATGTGCAACGTATACACGTTCTTGGCAAAGTTCAAACATATCACAAAGATTGATTCAAATTGGTCGTAAAGAACGAACGCAAAGAAGAAGAAGAAGATACAGCAATTGTTAACTTATTGTGATAAAATGTTCCCTTCTTTAATCCCCTCCCTCTGTTACTATGGTTTTGTTTCTGGTACTAACATTTAAACAATAAATTATATATATCTGTTAGTTATTTAACAGACTCCATTGCACTCCGGGTTTACTCATAGGTACGTGTTCAGTCTTCAACCCTTCTGCCATGCCCCCTCCCTTTCCAGCGTGTAAGTAGCGCGTTGGACGACGGATGACAAGCTTCATGTGAGTGCGGTTCAATTCCACGGGCTGACAGAAAAGCCACAGATTCTCCAGATTTACGGTGTTCGTGGCACCAAACCGAAGGGTTACGATGTACATGGCACCGAGACGAAAAGCTCAAGTGCTCCTGGTTCGGGAAACAAAACCTTCTTCCCACCCTTAGTAACGCATTCATGCATCTGATCCCTGTAGCTTGCTGGTTAAACACACTTTACATTCTGCCCACTTTATGCAAATTCCAAATAATGCCTTGTCTGATTCCAAAATATCCCAATAATAGTTTAGTATCACCTGTTACTTGAAAGCCATGAAAGCGTAGTTGTTGGTACACTTACTTCATGCTTGAGTGGTCCCAGGATAAAATTTAACAATGGGTGTAGGATGTTTTCTAACCTTAACGGCTCTGAGATCGAGCAAGTTAGAATTGAATACCAGAGAAACACTGGGAAGTAACGGTGGCTGACGTCATGTTGACCACATCACCTATCAAAGTACAATACTGACCTAACACAGTATTCAGTAGATTCATATACATATCATATTTCTGGAAGCATCTATAAATGTCATCCACTAATAACAAAATAGGCTGTAGTAGTTGGATCTTTAGAATGATTCACATATAGATTGCAGAATGATTCACATATAGATTGAAAGAATGATCATGTAGATTGGCAGTCATGATTACATATAGATTGCAAATGATCACAATAATGCAGAAGACAATAAGATGCAGTATGATTCACAATAACCAATGATTCATCATTATAGATTGCGTAATAAATTCATCATATAGATTGCAGAATGATTCACATATAGATTGCAGTATGATTCACATATAGATTGCAGAATGATTCACATATAGATTGCAGAATGATTCACATATAGATTGCAGTAAAACTATGTAGAATGGCGAAACATGTAATAACAAAGTACTGTAGTTTTACAAAATACAAAAACAATGACAATTCACAGCAACGTAAATACAAGAATGATACACTGGTGATAACAAGATTCCGAAACAGATAAATCAATCAGTTCCATGTCATCTTGGATAGATGGCTGTGGTAAAACTAAGTAAACAGGTAACAATGAGAAACAGGTAAAGAATACAGTTTCACATAAGCAATCAATAAAAGAATACCACATAAATGAAATAAAAATGAAAGAACAATAGAATACAGTTTCACATAAGCAATCAATAAAACAATATCACATAAATGAAATTTTATAAAGTATACAAAACAAACAACGTTTCTAGAAATTCCAATCATCGGTGAGTCGGTCACAATAATTGTTCTAGTAAATGAAGTTTCTGAGAAACATTGTATTCGATAGTACAGGTTTCAACTTGTAATCCTAGACTGGAAGCAACAATCTGTTTGCTCATGTTCAGTGGTGATGACCCTACCTCAAGATCTACTTAGAAAACTTCAGGGAGATTTCTCAATGGGATTCACATTTTATGCAAATATTTATTACTTATAATTTGAGGTGGGTAGTATTAATAATCTGAAATAATTTTCTAATTTTTAGGATGATATGATGGTTGTGTCCTACGTTGTTATTGGCTGTTTATCTTTGGGGAGTGTTTTATGCATGCTGGTTACCCCGGAGACCAAGGGAACAGATCTTGCCGACAGCATTATTCCTGTATATGGGAAAGGAGATAAACTTGATATTACAACAAATAATGAGAAGGGTCACATGAACAGCACGTCATATGAGAAGACAGATATGCAGATAACACATATGTAGTGGTTAAGTGAATCAATACTCTTTACTGACTCCAGTCTAGCCCTTTAGCTGCTAAGGACGTATATATACGTTTTCCCATTCGCTTCTAAAGACGCATTAACATGTCGTTATTGTCTCTCCTCTTTGGGCTAAAGACGTGGTGACACGTTATACATTGCTACTGTCACTGCTATAGGCGTACATTCACGTTTGTGACCTAGAAACATAATTTTTATTTTTAGCTAAACACGTAATCACAAAGTACTGTAGTTTTACAAATTACAAAAACAATGACTATTTTTAGCTCAGCCTTCAGAAAGTATGTAGCAGCGAAAAGGCTAGTGGTACCATTGGATTACTCCATTAAACATGTTTTTAAATAATCAACTTCTGTTAGCAAGAAAAAACACAACTGAAACCATTCTACTTTCTAAATTGAAACCGTTGAGACAGATAATTTCAATTAGATCTTCATTATTAAATAACTCGTCCTCAGCAGAATTTGGTACTCTAAATTTTCCCTCTGAATTTTCTCTCTCATAGGCCAGATGCCCTGCCTCGTTAGTCGCAATGCTCAAATTACATCCTGAATCCATCTTCTCCAGGGTCTTATTCTTCTTCTCTTTATCATTATGCATTCTTCCATAATGGTCTTCTCCAACTCTTTGTGTCTTTTTCTATGTCCAAAATATTTCAATTGTTACCTCCTTATTTGTAGCATCAGCCTTTTTTAAAAGTTCTTTCTGGATAGATCTATTTGTTCTCTTCTCTGTCCATAATATACGGAGAATTTTTCTGTAACACTTATATTCAAAAGCATGTATATATTTTTCTCTACTGCCTTATTAAATGTTCATGTTTCACATCCATACTTGGCACTGGAAATATGCATGCTCTTAGTATTTTTATCTTTATTTTCCTATCATTTCCATTCTATGTTTTTAGTTGTTAAATTTTTTGTAAAACCATGTTTGCTCTTATTTTAATTTCCTTCATCGCATTTTCATCTCTTGTGAACCGAGATATTCAAAATTGTTCACATTTTCTTTCTGTTAATAAAAATATCCATTGTCATGCTTGTTTTATCAGTTGCCATTATTTTGTTTCGGTCACATTGAGATATAGATTTAGTTTTTACTTTTTTCTTGCACTTCCATTATTAATTTCTTAATTCCTTTTTGCTGCGATGTTGACAGTAGAACTAATAGATACTAATGCTAAATTAAAAAAAAAATACAACCGTAATTAGACGGTTGTAAACTATTCTTAAAAGAACAAACACTAACGTAAATATACAATATTGTCCTTTCTCATGAATAACGTTGGTTAATACGCATGAAGTACGGGGGGAATACATACCCTTGGTTTGCTTTCCGAAGGTTGAGGATTTGAATCCAAGCCCCGTTGTTCTGTTCACAAATATATTGTTTCCAGAGAATCCTAGGATTGTTGCTGGAACTACAGAGTTAGTGCTTTGTGCTATATTATCTGCAAATGTCTTGCCATTTCTGTAGTAATGGACAGAGCCATATGGGGTAAAACCGAGTGCATTGAAGTCAATACTTTGGCTTTAGACCCTTTAGAAACAGGAAGTACTGTCTTGCATCTAAGTTAGAGTGACCTCATTCTGATGTGTTAGCACAAATTCCATAGTTAAGTTCGATTGCAATCATAAACCGGAATCTGAAACAGTTTTTACATTGATAAAACATAGTAATTGACAAGACAGATTGTTGATGTCGCTCGTTATAATATGCAGTAATATTATTATTACTTAATGTGCCCTGTTTGTGGCTCGCTACACTCAAGCAGAGAAGGAGTAAGAAGTGGGTAAGAGAATATCGAACAACATGACATCATTGAATGCCGACATATCAACCACAATGATTTTCTTATTGTGAATGCCGAAGAGAGTCCATGCGAAATGCCTTTAAAAATATCTTTCATTGTTTGGAACAGACTGCAAGATAGTACAGTCCCTTGCGGCTATGTCGCTCACCTAACAGCCCCACCTGAAAACTCTCTGTTTCTAACAAGTTCTCCCGCATCTTTCAGCGTCACGTTCAACGTTGTTTTATGTCCTGCTGCCACCTTTGTCTTGGTCATCTTCTGCCTTGTACTACAGGAGCCATGCTTTCCATTACCATTCTCTCTAAACCACTATGCTGTTTTGTGGCCAATATATTCCATCTTCTGGGACATGATGTTATTTATTAGTCAATGCTCCTTGATAGTCAGGTCTTGTAGAATGTCTTTGTTTTTTTCTCTTCTCTGTCCAGGATGGTCTAACAACTTTTCTGGAATAAGTGACAAACTATTAAATTAATTACAGTACAACTTTCTAAAAAAATACATTTTATTATCATTCTCTTCATGTAGCATTTCTTTAGCAGTAAGTTGCTCTCATCACAGACAGCCTTGTAATCTCTTGTTCTATAATAAATACTTCTGTCTCCTCCATTGTCGTGCTCAAGGTTTCCTTAACGGTTTGTTGCAACCATTGCCCCAATCTACCCAGATCTGATCTTTCACAAATTATGCTTTCCATCGTTTACTCTCTAAATTACTGTTACATTTAATGTGTCCAAAATATATCAGTTTCACAGTCATAACACAGTTCTCAAGTTGTGTAAGATGTGTATGTGTTTCAACTTTCTTGTCCAGGGTGCTCTAAGAATGTTTCTGTAGCAAAATATTGTCTTTTTTCCCTCTGTGTTTTTGCAATGGTCCACGATTCACATCCACATGTTAATGCAGGAAAAATATTTCTTGAGATATCTTTTTGGTTTAACTTTCCTGTATTTTACTATAAGTACTTCATACTATTTAACTTCTAAATGACAATTATCAATCAATCTCCTTCTTATACTTCTTTGTATAGTCTCCATTGTTGTTAGTTATCTGGCTAAGATATTACAAATGTTAACATTTTCAATGTCTTCATTATTGATGGTAGTTTCGTGTCAACATCTTGTTTTTGTCGGTGGACATAATCTTAGATTTCTTTGTTTTCAGATAACAGGTTCTGGTGTTCACTGTAATTTTTGTTTAAATATTTAAGTATTGTTTGATCATTGTTTATTGACTAAATTGCACAACATTCAGAATGCTTACATTGCTATCACTTAAAGGTATTTGTGCATATGAACCATTTCTTTGTGCATATGAACCATTTCTTTGTGCATATGAACCATTTCTTTGTGCATATGAACCATTTCTTTGTGCATATGAACCATTTCTTTGTGCACATCAAATACCATCATCTATTTTGTATTTAAGAAGCTTCACATAATTTGTGTGTGAATTTTCGCTAACATGTACTCATTTCTGACTCACCTCTGGTGCTGTAAATCAAAATTATTGGCTAAACTGTATATCCAATATACCTATGGTATGAAACAAGTTCCTTCTTTTATTTTGTATTTATAAAATGTATATTCCATTATATTTTGTATTTATAAAATGTATATTCCAATATATTTTGTATTTATAAAATGTATATTTCAATATATTTTGTATTTATAAAATGTATATTCCAATATATTTTGTATTTATAAAATGTATATTCCAATATATTTTGTATTTATAAAATGTATATTCCAATATATTTTGTATTTATAAAATGTATATTCCATTATATTTTGTATTTATAAAATGTATATTCCATTATATTTTGTATTTATAAAATGTATATTCCATTATATTTTGTATTTATAAAATGTATATTCCAATAAATTTTGTATTTATAAAATTATATTCCGTTATATTTTGTATTTATAAAATATATATTCCATTATATTTTGTATTTATAAAATGTATATTCCATTATATTTTGTATTTATAAAATGTATATTCCAATATATTTTGTATTTATAAAATGTATATTCCATTATATTTTGTATTTATAAAATATATATTCCATTATATTTTGTATTTATAAAATGTATATTCCATTATATTTTGTATTTATAAAATTATATTCCGTTATATTTTGTATTTATAAAATGTATATTCCATTATATTTTGTATTTATAAAATTATATTCCAATATATTTTGTATTTATAAAATGTATATCCCATTATATTTTGTATTTATAAAATGTATATTCCAATATATTTTGTATTTATAAAATGTATATTCCAATAAATTTTGTATTTATAAAATGTATATTCCAATATATTTTGTATTTATAAAATGTATATTCCAATAAATTTTGTATTTATAAAATTATATTCCGTTATATTTTGTATTTATAAAATATATATTCCATTATATTTTGTATTTATAAAATATATATTCCATTATATTTGTATTTATAAAATGTATATTCCATTATATTTTGTAGAAAAAATCATAAAGAAATTGATGTTTGCGTGATAGGAAAAAAAAGAAATTGGAATTCTGCGTTATGATTAGAAAAAAAGTGTTCATCATGCGATGCAAAAAAGGAACGCCGCGCTTAGTCAAAACAGGCTGCAGTACAAATGACTCTTTGGCGCAGATCCAAGCCAAAATATAAGACGAAACGGATCGTAAAAGAGAAACTGTACACACGAAGGGCCGGGAAGTGTAGGGGACCGACTGTCAGCGAGACAGATTGAAGAAAACATTTCCGTAGGAGAAAACGATAACCCTGACCAACTCCCATACACAAAGTAGGGGCCTAATTTCAACAGGGGTTTGAATGTCAGTCGTTCTTGTCAAAGATCAATTATATATCACAATAAGAAAGATAAAATTGGCCACGAAGAACGAACGTGAAACGAAGAAGAATTAAACGAAGAACGAACGTGAAGAAGATAAAAAACAACTATCGTTACTGCCTGTAATAATGCTTCTTAGGGCGGTGCAGGACATAAGTCTGAGGAATTTGGTGGCTGCACAGCTAGTACAGTCAACGAGAAACTGTTCAGTTTAGGATCCTTACCATGGCTTGAACACAGGTCTCCCGCATGGGAGTCACACTCTAATCTATTCGACCATATGCTCCTCTGATAAGTCAAGAACTTTAGATCTGTTTTTTTTAAAATTGATATTCCCAGTTCACAAATGGTGCAGCTTATTTTTTCCCATTTACCACTATGCATTTTAAAGACCTAGTATAATGGCTGTCTAAAGATATTATGAATATATATATACATTTTGAAACCAAGTTAACTAATTCATAACTTGATAAAGAAATCACATAAAGAGTAGAAATTGACCTTATGTGGGAATAAACTGTCACAATTTCAATATTCCATAGTTTGGCATTCTCAAGTTTTTCCAGTGACACACAAACAGACGATCAGTTTTATAATTAAGAAAACCACCGTCCTTCATGTTTGCAAAAATAACCCACAAAGAATAATTGTTTCATTACTGATATTCTTTTCTTTCAGTTATATTTTTTAAAACAAATGTTATTTAAGAAAGTATTATCTATCTATCTATTCTCTAATCCTGTTTTCAGTTTCAGGTCAAAAAGGAGACACCTGGAGCGAGCCTCTCTATGCACCTTGTCTTTCTTTTTCTTCTCCAATCCTGATTTGCCTCACAGCTTCAGTTTAAGAAGAGTTTTTAGCACGAGCTTTGTGTGTACTTCATAAATTGTGTCCTTTGTCGCCTCTGTTATCTCTGTGGTCCACCTTTTGCGTATTATATACTGGTAATATAAGCTGTTATAGGACAGACGAAACGACAAGACATGTTAAATTTATGATATACAACATACAACAAAACAAATTTCTCTTGAACAAAATTAGTTATAAATTAACCTCTGAAGTCCGCCTGAGTGGTTCCGGGGCTCAAATTTGGGGTGTAAAGAATAGAACCATTGTTACCTGCCACGCATGTCGTAAGAGGCGACTAAGGAGGTTTGGATGAAATCGGATGCGCGTGTCCTAAATTTGTAGAAGTCTATGCGTTTAGGGGCCTACCAAACCAATGTGCAACGTATACACGTTCTTGGCAAAGATCAAACATATCACAAAGAGTGATTAAAATTGGTCGTAAAGAACGAACGCAAAGAAGAAGAAGAAGAACCTCTGAAGTTGGAGAAGGTATGCCTGTAAGGCGGAGGACACTGATAACAAGGAAAGCAGGCCTTCACACAAAAATCAATCAGTAGTGTCCTGACTACTCTTGAATTCATAGCGGACGATCGCAAGTAGAAGAAGAAGTAGTTCTAAATTTGTACCTCTATTTTTTTTAAATGTCATTAAACAAAACAATTTTGATGAATCCATTCCTAATTGTTGAACAATTGGTATTGTCTGTTATTTTACTGGATTTAAACCTTAATTTTGTCTTTTGTCGCTGTTTTTTGTATCTTGACATTGTAACATACAATGTCCATTTAAAAAGAGAGGCTCATTCAGAAAAAATTATCTCAGATCACTCAAATGATGATGGCAACATTACAGACACTTCTGCTTAAATTCACCAGCTTCAGCCCCATTTTCAACATGATCCGCTTGCCCTTATTACAGATCAGTACTCAATTGACTCTATTTAAAATAAATCTTAATTGTTTGTTGCTTTTAAAAAATTGTTGCTTAAAATATTGTCTATATCTATCTACAATGTTTTATTTGTACAAATCTCAATGTCTAGTGTAGCACGTACAGAGGTCCAATTAATTTTTTTTTTTAGCTTGACTTCAAATGGTCACTGAGTTTGCTTCATTATAACAAATTATGAGCAGTCTTAAAATATGTACTCTGCAGTCCTACTTTGTGTTACCAGAGCCAAACATGGACATTGAGCAAAGCGCAGTCACAAAAATAACTACATGTGAAATGCGTTGCCTGAGAAAAGTTACAAACAACACAAGAAAAGACAGAATCACCAACATCAGCATAAGAAAGAAAGTTGGCACAAAACCGTGCTTGAATTATATAGATAAACAAAGAATGAAGTGGTTTGGCCACTTAATAAGAATGCATCCAAACTCCACAGTATACAGAGTCTTCTACAACAGAACATCGGGAAAGAAGGCAAGAGGAGGACCACGGAAAAGATGGTTAGATGGCGTGGCAGCATCCTGTGAAAGAGCAAAGATAACAATCACACAAGCCACCAGAACAGCGCAAGACAAAACAGAAAACCACGACACTGGGCAACAACCCGGTAGCATTGTGACGACAAAAGAAGAAGAAGAAGTCATGGCTGCTGTCCACACATATACACATGACTGAATTCTCTATCTTGAATTCTGTATACATGTGGTCATGAAGTCGATTATGTTCTGTTGTAAGGTACAGAATATAGTAAATAAATAGATATGGTAAATTGTAAGTTGTCTTTTATAATCTACACATAATCTCCTAACAAACTAAGTTAAGAGCGATTGTGTGATCTGCCAGTTATGTGCCTTAAAGTAGCCTAGCACATCCGATTTCTGCAGCGCTTTTAATTTCCAAGGCGTAGCTTCCTAGACCGGTACCTCAGTCGCCTTCTTACGACATGCCTTGTAAGTCGCAGTGTCACTATTCATTGTCTCCTTACCTACCCTGGCAACACTCGTACGATTTTGCACCTTAATAAGTGATCTGGTTTCCAATGATCTGTTTCCTTATCTTTTCAACTATCCTGATTCCAAGTGATTTGTTTCAAGTGATCTGGTTTCAAGTGATCTGGTTTCTAGTGATTGGTTTCATGATTGTTTGTCAGAATTTTCATTGGCTTGAAAGTGTTATGATTGGTAACTTTACTTGATTCGGTCATATATTCGGAAGTTATTGTTATGGTTATTCATGATAGTTTGTCATGATAATGTTATGTCTTGATATGGTTTGTCATAAGGGTATGTCTTGTCATGTTATGTCATTGAAAGTGGTATGTCATTGGATAAGTGGTTATGTCATTGGATAAGTGGTTATGTCATTGGATTAGTGGTTATGTCATTGGTTAAGTGGTTATGTCATTGGATAAGTGGTTATGTCATTGGATAAGTGGTTATGTCATTGGATAAGTGGTTATGTCATTGGATAAGTGGTTATGTCATTGGTAAGTGGTTATGTCATTGGATAAGTGGTTATGTCATTGGTTAAGTGGTTATGTCAGTATTGGTAAGTGGTTATGTCATTGGATAAGTGGTTATGTCATTGGTAAGTGGTTATGTCATTGGATAAGTGGTTATGTCATTGGTTAAGTGGTTAGGTCATTGGATAAGTGGTTATGTCATTGGATAAGTGGTTATGTCATTGGATAAGTGGTTATGTCATTGGATAAGTGGTTATGTCATTGGATAAGTGGTTATGTCGATTGGTATAAGTGGTTATGTCATTGGATAAGTGGTTATGCTGTCATTGGATAAGTGGTTATGTCATTGGATAAGTGGTTATGTCATTGATAAGTGGTTATGTCATTGGATAAGTGGTTAGCTGATGTAGTTGATAAGTGGTTATGTCATTGGTTAAGTGGTTATGTCATTGGATAAGTGGTTATGTCATTGGATAAGTGGTTATGTCATTGGATAAGTGGTTATGTCATTGGATAAGTGGTTAGCATTGTAAGTGGTTTGTCATGTTGGTTACATGTGTGGTTATGTCATTGGATAAGTGGTTATGTCATTGTATGGATAAGTGGTTATGTCATTGGATAAGTGGTTATGTCATTGGATAAGTGGTTAGGTCATTGGATAAGTGGTTATGTCATTGGTTAAGGGTTATGTCATTGGATAAGTGGTTATGTCATTGGATAAGTGGTTATGTCATTGGATAAGTGGTTATGTCATTGGTTAAGTGGTTATGTCATTGGATAAGTGGTTATGTCATTGGTTAAGTGGTTATGTCATTGGATAAGTGGTTATGTCATTGGTTAAGTGGTTATGTCATTGGATAATTGGTTATGTCATTGGTTAAGTGGTTATGTCATTGGTTAAGTGGTTATGTCATTGGATAAGTGGTTATGTCATTGGTTAAGTGGTTATGTCATTGGATAAGTGGTTATGTCATTGGTTAAGTGGTTATGTCATTGGTTAAGTGGTTATGTCATTGGATAAGTGGTTAGTCATTGGATAAGTGGTTTGTCATTGGATTACATGGTTATGGTTGTCATTGGTTAAGTGGTTATGTCATTGGATAAGTGGTTATGTCATTGGTTAAGTGGTTATGTCATTGGTAAGTGGTTATGTCATTGGATAAGTGGTTATGTCATTGGATAAGTGGTTAGGTCATTGGTTAAGTGGTTATGTCATTGGATAAGTGGTTATGTCATTGGATAAGTGGTTATGTCATTGGTAAGTGGTTATGTCATTGGTTAAGTGGTTATGTCATTGGATAAGTGGTTATGTCATTGGATAAGTGGTTATGTCATTGGTAAGTGGTTATGTCATTGGATAAGTGGTTATGTCATTGGATAAGTGGTTATGTCATTGGTTAAGTGGTTATGTCTGCTGGATTAAGTGCTTAGTTCATTGGATAAGTGGTTATGCATTGGATAAGTGGTTGTCATTGATAAGTGGTTATGGTCATTGGATAAGTGGTTGTGTCATTGGATAAGTGGTTATGTCATTGGATAAGTGGTTATGTCATTGGTTAAGTGGTTATGTCTTTGGATAAGTGGTTATGATGTTGCCTTGCATTCCGAAGGTCATGAGTTCAAATCCAGACCATGTTGTTCTGTTCACGAGTGCATGTTCTGTTCACGAGTGCATGTTCTGTTCACGAGTGCATGTTCTGTTCACATGCACACATTTTGTATTCCCATTCGTGCTCTGTCCTCCGCTGCAGCAGCCATCCCAAAGTCCATTTGCTCACCTTACCCATGAGAAGTTGATTACTATATCTTCTCTCTCTACCACGAAGACGACACTGTCTGGCATGTTCAAACTTAACGCCTTAATTCTCGAACACGTTCCTCTGGTTGAGACTTGCCCATGTCACATAATTGAGAGAGTACCGCATTAATGATATCGGCTCTGTCCATACTTATGCCCACTTGAGTTGATGCATTGTTGAAGGTGCTACAGAGTTCATGTTTGTGCAATACTCTCGGCAAGTGGTGTGCCATTTCTGCGGAGATGGCCGAGTCATGTGAGAAAAACCCAGTGTGATGAAAGGTAAATACTTTTTCTTTATACTTGAAAGTTTTAACCCGAGAAGTCGATTATGTCTTAAATTCTACTTGCTTCCTGTATGCTAGTTTTCGTTATAGATTGATTTTTCAACAAACTGTCGGACAATCTCACTTGTGTTTCTTCAGTTCACACAATGATATGTATATATACACTTTTTTCATTCTGGTGTCATATTGTTCTACTGTTTGCCTACTTTCTCCTTTGACAAACGCATTTGGTGTTTACATTCTGTACATTTTTCTTCGTTATTACTCAACTCTTTCTATTTTAAAACATGTTACTTCTATTTCAATTCTCAAACCATTTGTTCATAGCGATCTAAAGTAAATATTATTTTCATTCTTTTACATCAAGTGAGAGAACAAGTGGACGCTGTAAATGCTATTAGACAGAGGTTCTCATATCGTAGTATAGAAGGGTCACAAAAAGGGGCAGATCTATAGGACATAAACAATAATAAAAAAAACAATATAAACCATTTTATAATATATAAGAAACTAAATTCTTTTATGGATATTGGCCTTACCCAAGGCCTGTTATACTATTAATAGATGAAGTAAAAATAATCCTTTTGGCTAAGATCAAAGTTTAGTATCTGTATCGCTTGATATCTGTCACGTGGCTCATTATATGAGTTTACAAAGATATCAGCTTGTGTTACGGAACTAGTGCCCATTTGATAGAAGTCGAATGTCGAGAGCCTTCATTAAATGCCACATGGCTACCCTTGTACAAAACTAGGAGCGCCATCGATCGAAGGATTGATGGGGCTTGATAGTTTATAAACGTTTTCACGTTCCGTTGTACGAGGTCCACCTGGTATGGCATATCTGGGACGGCCCCCAAAAAAAAAGAATAGTAACACTACGACTACAAGGCATGTCATAAGAGGTGACTAAGGTAGGAGCCTAGGAAAACTACCCTATTAAATAAAAAGCGATGCGTCGCAGAAATTGGATGTGCTGGTCTACTTGTAGGCGCATAACTCGCACAACGTTTAATTGCTCTTTGTCTCGGATCACATACAAATCACAAAGTGTTGTTAACAAGTGTTCGATATAGAGCGTTCAAAGAAGAAGATATGGTACTTACCAGTGCCATTGCCTGCCAGGCTCTTTGGAGATCTCAAAGGTTTAAGACGGACAATTATTGTCTTTGAACATGTTCAAGTTGACATCTGATAATATACGAATGACATCTGATAATATACGAATGACATCTGATTATATACGAATGACCTGATAATATCATCATCATCAGGTGCCGTCTCCACATCACATCGAAGGTTGGCTGCAATGAATCTCCAGCATCCTCTGTCTTTCGCCTTGGTGTTGCACACTGCCAGACTGTAACCTGTCCATTTCTTAAAGTTTCCTCCCACTTATCTCTCGGTCTTCCTCTTGCTCTTCCCCTCAACTTTCCCCTCTAGTAAATGTTTTATCATGGTGTCATGTCTTTTATGTGCCCAAAATACTTTACTTGTCTGAATTTTATTCTGATAATATACGAACAAGAAAACCTTCTGATAATACACTTAATTTCAGTGGGAAACACATCATCTTAATACGTTCCAAATTCAAATAAATACTGCATGTTTGTTGAATGTGAATATTGAGTAGGATTTAGTATGAGAGCACATTTTAAACGTCAACGCCCGCGTTCAACTGATTAAGGGCTGCATGTCTTACTGGGTCTACGCGTTGAGATCCATTGCTCTTAGGTACAAATATTTACTTACGATAAAATCTAAAAAGTTGAGACTCCTTGTTCTTGGGTGCAAATATTTACCCATCGAAACAATCTAATCGATTTCCATTGCCCTATGCGTTAACATTATATCCATATACAAAACGGTTTCTACTCTGTGTCTCATAGTCAGCTATTCTTTCACACGACAGTCTAAATTTGTGATCGACATAATATTTTATTAAGATTTTTTTTAAATTCAGACATGTGTTCAGAATATGTCTGGGTCGTAACGATCATCTATTATTGCTTTGTCTGCGAGTATAATGCCAACACAGAATATACGTTCGTACTTGGGAGTTTTACTCTAACTAGAACTGCTGACATGTGTTTATCATACTTATTTTAGACTGAACTAGCGACTTGAGTCTGCTTCTACAGTTGCAGAAAGACTAATAAAATATTGAAAGAAATGCAGTGAAGACAGAAGTATTGACAATCGTTAACAATTTAGTTTATGCCGAACAAGCGACACATGGATATAAAGTTAGTTTAATCAGAACTAGGGACAATATGAATACCAATTTAGCTCAGTCAGAGAATGATCTTTGAGAATGATACAAAAGACCCAAGACCGGTTATGTGTGAAGGCAGTGGATATAACTAATGAAAACGCGACAATCCAGACATTCACCTTAATAAGTTTTGTTCTATTACATTCTGGGGTGAAGGACAATGAGAGGAAGGGATGCACCGGTAAGGCAGGAATGTGACAGGAATGGACCCTCTATTGACAAAAGCGGTTTCATCAATCCTCTAAGCGAAAGCATATGCTCTGAACATTACAGCGAAGAACATAAAAATGATATTCACTGTATCAGTTACGCATACCGATTGGTACAAGACGGAAAACTACACGAGAAACCCCAGTAGATATATCGACCAGAACAGAATGGAAGTTTTTAGTCTAAACACACTGAAAGACATGCTTGATTTGTGGCGGAAGGGGATGGGGAGTCAGAGCAATTTTTGGAATGTGCGATGAGGATGAACCACAAATGAACACTGACAACAAACCACTTTAATCTAACATGGCTTCCACACTGTTACATCAATTATTGCTTGGTTTTACAGTCGTTCACTTAGCGAAAATATCAGAGACAGTGGCGGATCGTGTATAGGCACTGTGGAACTGCAGAACTCTATATTTTTATTTGATGTTATCGATAACGTTAAATATAATGAGTCTTAATTGTAAATTATACAATTCTCGAGCTTAATGTCAGTAGCCATCCCCTAGTTCATGAAAAAAATTACAAAAATACGTATATATGGAAGACTGCGATTCACAGTTCCAGCAACGTAGTGTTTGACTGTTGTACGCATGAGTACATGTCCGACCGAAATAGGACGCTGCACTTTAGGTAGAGAGAGAGAGCTCTGGCACTGTTGCTTACGCAGTGCTGATCCTGTTGTGCCGACCTCTTTACGCGCAAAGTAAAAAAGGAAGAATGGGCTTCGTTTTTAAATGAATGTATCAAGCTTGAACTTACAATTTAGGCTTTTATTAAGTAAAAGTTATTTTGATGGAGTTTGGATTTTATCAAGTTTGTATGTACATTAAAAAAAATATGTTTGTTCCATTGTACACAATATTAAAACAATGGCTACAGATGAAAGATGCGATATAATTGTGAGGCAAATATTATGAGAACGACACAGATTAGCTTGGAAGAATCCGTGGCAAGGAAAATGATGTGCTGAGATCCATTCCAGACGGTCTTCGAAGTGGAAATGGAACCTATTATATCAATCAGTTAAATATGTTATGAATTCCATGTCTGTTATAAAATTCGTGAAGCGTTTGAATGTGTGTATAACATTCTCTATTTCTTCTCCAACCGTGCCATGATATCGATTCCGTCCGTTCTTTCTGAGACCACATATTTAGCTGATCCAACCATTTTAACATGGCTTGTTTCTAAGCGGCTGTATTCTTGTGACATACATGGGAAAACAATACCGCGTAACTAAATTTAATTAAATGCTTTGAAAACTTTCACGAGGTGTGGTGTTTGTTTTACTATCAAATACATTTGTTTCAAAATAGTCCAGACAAATAACGTTTCTACAAATAAATAGGAAACAGTTTTGCTCAAAGAATAACTAACACACACGCATTTTTCTAAACAGTGGCTGACAGATGTAAATTACTCTACACTCACGTGTTTCAATCTATGCTTTTATTGTGACCTGTTCTCTCTGTCCAACGACTGGTTTCAGAGATTCTCCATTACAGCTACAGCTAATGCTTTCATAGTGAGCAAAATAATTTCTTAACTTTGCAGTGTTCAAATATTACATATGTTCCATCAAAATGTACCGCTTTGTGTTAGAAAGTGTATTCTTCGTTAATTTGAATTATGGGAATATTTTACAATTGTCAGTCAATTTTCTGCTTTTGTTTACAAAGAAATAAACCCAGTTATATTTTCGTGTTAGTTATTTGCAAATGACTACGTTTTGTGCTCACTTAGATCAGTTTAAAACAGTTTAATTCTTTTTGATGGATTAATATAGTATTATATTCATTCTTTTAGACAATCAAAATGATCTTCGTTTAAGTGTTAAAGATGGAAGATGTTCAGTATCACAGAACTTTATTAATGATTAGTTTGTATCTGGTATCATTACTACACTCAACTTTTACTACACTCAACGACTCTAAATATTCTAGAAGGTCGAGCATTGAAACATCGATAAACCAAACTTTAGAAACACTTAATTTTGTCAGAAGTTCGTGTGGTTGTGCCGCTGAGTGTTCCCAAAGACAAACATGTACAGCATTTGTGTACTCAAACTCTACGAAAGTCTGTCGTTTGGGTTCCAATGTGATTTATGCTCGGGACAGTACATACTTATCAGACTACCAGTTATTCAAATCGGATCTTGGTAAGATATTGTCTTAATGAGAGAACTTACTTTTTTAAAGTTAATGAGTGTGTCTACTTTTTGCATTTAGTGAGCTTATCAAATTCTTCCAGTTAATGAGTGTGTCTACTTTTTGTATTTAGTGAGCTTATCAAATTCTTCCAGTTAATGAGTGTGTCTACTTTTGATTTAGTGAGCTTATCAAATTCTTCCAGTTAATGAGTGTGTCTACTTTTTGCATTTAGTGAGCTTATCAAATTCTTCCAGTTAATGAGTGTGTCTACTTTTTGCATTTAGTGAGCTTATCAAATTTTTCAGTTAATGAGTGTCTCTACTTTTTGTATTTAGTGAGCTTATCTAATTTTCCAGTTAATGAGTGTCTACTTTTGCATTTAGTGAGCTTATCTAGTTTTTCCAGTTAATGAGTGTCTACTTTTTGCATTTAGTGAGCTTATCTAGTTTTTCCAGTTAATGAGTGTCTACTTTTTGCATTTAGTGAGCTTATCTAGTTTTTCCAGTTAATGAGTGTCTACTTTTTGCATTTAGTGAGCTTATCTAGTTTTTCCAGTTAATGAGTGTCTACTTTTTGCATTTAGTGAGCTTATCTGATTCTTCCAGTTAACGAGTAGCTCTATTTCTTCTAGCTAGGAATCAGATGTTAAAATATATACTTTTTTGTAGGAGCACATATTTCACATATGCTTTCATTTTAAGCGTGATAGAAAAACAAGAGGTCAATTATCTCTAGGAAAGTGTTCTCTAATATTCGTAGACTGGACTGTCAATCACTCGCAATAATGAATTCCTTACAGGAAAGCATACTCAGCGATGTCTAATACCCTTCAAGAATCTGTGATTTCAAAATAATGTATCATTTTTCAACTGAACTATTCGTCTTCCAGAAAGTACGTTACCTGTATCTCAACAATAAAGGTTTAAGGGTTTTAAAGCCGAAGGATTGACTTCATTACATCGGGTTTTACCCCATATGGCTCGGTCCCTCTCCGCAGAAATGGCACGTCACCTGCCGAGAGTATTGCACAAAGCACGAACTCTGTAGCTCCGGCAACAATCCTAGGGGTCTCTGGAAAAACTGCACTCATGAACATAAGGTCGCTGTCCGGATTCGAACCCACGACCGTCGACTTACAAGGCAAAGGGCTTAACCACTCAGCCACAGAGACCCCTATTTCAACAATATTGATGTAAAGATGGTTGAGGTGGGTATCAATGACGGCCGTTGTTCTCACATCTATTATGTTTCTGAAATCAGTTGGATCGCCGCGATATATTGTTCTGACCTTCAATATTGCAAATCAAAGCCCACAATATATATTCATCTTGTTTGCTTGGTACATTGATTTGCAGCCTGAGTATTGCATTGTGTTCTCTAGTTTCAAGCACTCATTGCAGCAAATAGGATGTGACAGGAGAAGACTTGGCTGGTTGGGGGATTTACCCAGTTTGAGGCGAGCGATAGCTACTCAGTGACACTTGAACGTATCTTTCACCATTGGAGGCAACCCGTAGGGCCATCGTTTACGCCAAATGACAAGTTAAAAACTTATAATCCGTAGACTGATGTCTCCTTATTTGGTTTCTATGTCGCTAAAGTCTGGGGTGCGGTAATAATTATCATAGTACAATCATCATCATCATCCCCATTAAGTAGCTTCTCCCTTCCGGAAATTGACCCCCATAACAGCAGTTCTGAAAAACTCTCTGTTCAGTGCAAGTTGACCGGCGTCAGTAGCAGTCATTCTCAGATCATTATTAACATCTTGCACCCATCGTCTCTAGGTCTTCCTCTCATTCTTCTTCCAGGCACCATTCCTCCAAAATTATCTTCTCTGGGTCCTCATCTCGTTTGATGTGTCTAAAATATTTAATTTTCCTTGATGTCATGCTCTTTTTGTGTTATTTTTTGTTTTTTCCCGATCCAGAAGCACTTAGCTGAAAGCTCTTCGGCTCGGTGTCATGGACATCGTATTCGTGTCATGACACTCCCTTCGCTCGGTGCCACGAACACCGTAAATCTGGGGAACCTGTAGCTTTTCTGCCAGTCCGCGGAGTTGAACCCGCACTTACAGAGGACTAGTCACCCGTAGTCCAACGCGCTAAACGAACACGCTGGGCAAGCGGGCATGTCATGCTCTTTAATAACCAACTCTCTTTAATATCAAGCTGTTGCAGAACGGAAGCATCTGTTCCTTTCCCTGTCCATGATATTCTAAGTACTCTTCTGTAGCATTTGCATTCACTATCTTCTACGCCGCTTTGTCAATTTTCCATTCCTCACAATCATATTGTTCCAAGGGAAAAACGAAGGCTCCTAAACACTTGATTTTTGTTCTTATGTCAGTTCCCTGCCATATGTTAGTTAGTTCTTCTTGTTTTTGCAATGTAATACTCAGCGATCTGCGAACAAACAATTGAATACAAACAAAGTAAACAACTTATATTTATAGACCAAGAAAAGGCATTTGATAGAGTAAACAGGTGCAAACTATGGAAGATCCTTGAAGAATATGGCGTCCAGGGACACCTATTAGGTAATATCATGGCCTTATATCAAGATAGCCAGAGTACAGTAAGAATAACAGAAGGAATGATCGACTGGTTCTCCATTACATCAGGTGTTAGACAAGGTTGTATCCTCTCACCACTACTCTTTATTGCATATATGGATAAAATAACTCAAGAGTCCAATTCAGGTAATGATGAAATAAATGAACTGCTTTTTGCAGATGATCAGTGTTTGATACATCAAAATGAACAAGATCTACAACATCATATTGACACCTTGAACAAAAATTGTGTAAAACCTGACATGAAAATCAACAACACTAAAACAGAAATAATGAATATGGGTAGAAAACATAATATTCTAGACAGTCAATGGCACTAAATTAAACCAAGTGAAAGAATTCAAATACTTAGGAAGCATATTCACAGAAGACGGAAAGCTGGATAGAGAGATAGAGGCTAGAGTGCAAAAGCAAATGCTGTAACCTACCAGCTAGCCCCATTGTTAAGACACCCAAAAATTTCACAGGCAGCTAAGCAACAGATGATCATCAGCATTTTTATACCTACTTTGTGTTACCAGAGCCAAACATGGACATTGAGCAAAGCGCAGTCACAAAAATAACTACATGTGAAATGCGTTGCCTGCGAAAAGTTACCAACAACACAAGAAAAGACAGAATCACTAACATCAGCATAAGAAAGAAAGTTGGCACAAGTCCGTGCTTGAATTACATAGAGAAACAAATAATGAAGTGGTTTGGCCACTTAATAAGAATGCATCCAAACTCTACAGTATACAGATTCTTCTACAACAGAACATCGGAAAAAATGGCAAGAGGAAGACCACGGAAAAGATGGTTAGATGGCGTAGCAGAATCCTGTGAAAGAGCAAAGATAACAATCACACAAGCCACCAGAACAGCGCAAGACAAAAACAGAAAACCACGACACTGGGCAACAACCCGGTAGCAGTGTGACGTCAAAAGAAGAAGAAAACTACTAAGCCTTCACAGTACAATGCCAAAATAAATTAAAGAGACCGAATGTCGCTCATGCAACATGATCCTGTATTGACTTGTCTTGATGCCACCAAGTGAAAAGCAATACTAATACATTCGAAACAAGGCAAGCTGTAGATGCAACCGTATCAGCAAAGCAATGTACTGTACTATATGTCAGAACATTCGTCCTAAACAAGAAACCAGACAATGATGATTGCCTAGTCTTCCTTACAACTGTTTCGTTATGGAAATGCGAAACACGTAAAAACAAAGTACTGTAGTTGTACAAAATACAAAAACAATAACAATACACAGCAACGTTTTGACCAAAAGGACTTTATCAAGCAACAGTTACAATAGAAGTGAAGAAATTCACTTCTTACACGACACACTACACATATAATCATTCTCTTATGTTCTTTAGAGGACATTTATTCGCCAAGGATAAGTATTATGTCCTTCTACATGAGCTCTTCCGACTGTAGCCATAAACACAATATAGATTTTCAGGTTTGGTAAACGCACCCCACCACCCCAACTTTGCAGCCCGGTATTCGATATTAGTGAAGAGCTGTTAGTAATGTCTAATTTCATACGGTAGCTCGTTCAGTCATAACCGGAGGAGACATTTCAACAAATATGTGAATATGTACATATGTGAATATATATATGCTAGGGATCGAGATTCATATGAATAGATTAATACATTGATGTACAAATGGACTGATTCATTTATTTATATATATATAGTTGGATTAATGGATGGATAATAGATATGTAGATGAGACGGATAGATAGATGGATGGAAAGACTAACAGACAGACAAACAAAACAAATATAGACAGACAGCTAGACAAATGGACAGGCAAACAAGACAAATATAGATAGACAGACAGACGGACGGACGAACGGATGGATGGATGGAAGGATAGATGATAGATAGACAGACAGACATACAAACAAACAAACAGACAGACAGACAGATAATCTAAAACTATATCAACTTTCAACAGATTACTTCCAAGACATAGAGTGCTCATCCAACAACCAAGCTTACACAGTATGTCAACTTCCTAAAACGAAATCTACCATGCTTGTATTTCTCCAACAACTGTCACAAGCATCCTGCCAGCTAGGAGTCAGCTACGGACTAACGAACACAACCTCTATGTGGACTGACAAAGGTTGTCGAGCTAGATTTGGAATTGGTGTTTGATAGCGGAAACCTTATACAGGGTGTTTGCAAAGTCTCACAACATTTCGTATGTAGGTCAGCTTGAAAAATGAAGTACATGACGTCATTAAAAAATGTGCTAAAACAAAGTAGTGAAATTAGTCACAATAGTTACAGTTATGGTCTACTATTGTTCTTGGTAAACTAGAAAAATCAAATGAAATATTCATTATAGCAGATGTTGAAAATATCCACCACGTACTTCTTCAAGATATGTCTGTACACGTTCCTTCATATTGTCAAATATTCTTTCTTTAGTTGAAAACACCATTATGGTTTGAGTGAAAAGAATTATCCCAGCAGACAACAGTCATGCACTGCATATAGCACCACAAATGACAATGGAACTTTTTTTGATGACGTCATGTGCTTTGTTTTTCCATTTGTTCTACATATGAAGTGTTGTGAGACTGTACAATCATCATGTAATTTGACTTTCTCCCACTAAATTCTGTATAAAATAATATGTGTATGATTTTTTGTACATTTCCTTTTCCATTACTTTGTCATTGCCCCACAATTTATTTGTTTATCTAAATAGGAAGTTTCAAAAATTGTTGATGAACTATGACTCATATCTTGATTAACAAATTAGTACTGTTTGTCGCCCGTGTGTTGCCGGGGTTAACAAATTAGTACTGTTTGTCGCCCGTGTGTTGCCGGGGTTAACAAATTAGTACTGTTTGTCGCCCGTGTGTTGCCGGGGTTAACAAATTAGTACTGTTTGTCGCCCGTGTGTTGCCGGGGTTAACAAATTAGTACTGTTTGTCTCCCGTGTGTTGCTGGGGTTAACAAATTAGTACTGTTTGTCGCCCGTGTGTTGCCGGGGTTAACAAATTAGTACTGTTTGTCTCCCGTGTGTTGCTGGGGTTAACAAATTAGTACTGTTTGTCTCCCGTGTGTTGCTGGGGTTAACAAATTAGTACTGTTTGTCTCCCGTGTGTTGCCGGGGTTAACAAATTAGTACTGTTTGTCGCCCGTGTGTTGCCGGGGTTAACAAATTAGTACTGTTTGTCGCCCGTGTGTTGCCGGGGTTAACAAATTAGTACTGTTTGTCGCCCGTGTGTTGCCGGGGTTAACAAATTAGTACTGTTTGTCTCCCGTGTGTTGCTGGGGTTAACAAATTAGTACTGTTTGTCTCCCGTGTGTTGCTGGGGTTAACAAATTAGTACTGTTTGTCTCCCGTGTGTTGCTGGGGTTAACAAATTAGTACTGTTTGTCTCCCGTGTGTTGCTGGGATTAACAAATTAGTACTGTTTGTCTCCGTGTGTTGCTGGGGTTAACAAATTAGTACTGTTTGTCGCCCGTGTGTTGCCGGGGTTAACAAATTAGTACTGTTTGTCGCCCGTGTGTTGCCGGGGTTAACAAATTAGTACTGTTTGTCGCCCGTGTGTTGCCGGGGTTAACAAATTAGTACTGTTTGTCGCCCGTGTGTTGCCGGGGTTAACAAATTAGTACTGTTTGTCTCCCGTGTGTTGCTGGGGTTAACAAATTAGTACTGTTTGTCTCCCGTGTGTTGCTGGGGTTAACAAATTAGTACTGTTTGTCTCCCGTGTGTTGCCGGGGTTAACAAATTAGTACTGTTTGTCTCCCGTGTGTTGCCGGGGTTAACAAATTAGTACTGTTTGTCGCCCGTGTGTTGCCGGGGTTAACAAATTAGTACTGTTTGTCGCCCGTGTGTTGCCGGGGTTAACAAATTAGTACTGTTTGTCTCCCGTGTGTTGCTGGGATTAACAAATTAGTACTGTTTGTCTCCCTGTGTTGCTGGGGTTAACAAATTAGTACTGTTTGTCTCCCGTGTGTTGCCGGGGTTAACAAATTAGTACTGTTTGTCGCCCGTGTGTTGCTGGGGTTAACAAATTAGTACTGTTTGTCTCCCGTGTGTTGCTGGGGTTAACAAATTAGTACTGTTTGTCGCCCGTGTGTTG
The DNA here is from genome assembly GCA_020796225.1 of Arion vulgaris. Taxonomy (NCBI): domain Eukaryota; kingdom Metazoa; phylum Mollusca; class Gastropoda; order Stylommatophora; family Arionidae; genus Arion; species Arion vulgaris. The sequence goes on along the minus strand of CM036765.1, from coordinate 26,338,290 downwards.
CTGGGGTTAACAAATTAGTACTGTTTGTCGCCCGTGTGTTGCTGGGGTTAACAAATTAGTACTGTTTGTCTCCCGTGTGTTGCCGGGGTTAACAAATTAGTACTGTTTGTCTCCCGTGTGTTGCCGGGGTTAACAAATTAGTACTGTTTGTCGCCCGTGTGTTGCTGGGGTTAACAAATGAGTACTGTTTGTCGCCCGTGTGTTGCTGGGGTTAACAAATGAGTACTGTTTGTCTCCCGTGTGTTGCCAGGGTTAACAAATTAGTACTGTTTGTCGCCCGTGTGTTGCTGGGGTTAACAAATGAGTACTCTTTGTCGCCCGTGTGTTGCTGGGGTTAACAAATGAGTACTGTTTGTCGCCCGTGTGTTGCTGGGGTTAACAAATTAGTACTGTTTGTCGCCCGTGTGTTGCTGGGGTTAACAAATTAGTACTGTTTGTCGCCCGTGTGTTGCTGGGGTTAACAAATTAGTACTGTTTGTCGCCCGTGTGTTGCTGGGGTTAACAAATTAGTACTGTTTGTCGCCCGTGTGTTGCTGGGGTTAACAAATTAGTACTGTTTGTCGCCCGTGTGTTGCTGGGGTTAACAAATTAGTACTGTTTGTCGCCCGTGTGTTGCTGGGATTAACAAATTAGTACTGTTTGTCGCCCGTGTGTTGCTGGGGTTAACAAATTAGTACTGTTTGTCTCCCGTGTGTTGCTGGGGTTAACAAATTAGTACTGTTTGTCGCCCGTGTGTTGCTGGGGTTAACAAATTAGTACTGTTTGTCGCCCGTGTGTTGCTGGGGTTAACAAATTAGTACTGTTTGTCGCCCGTGTGTTGCTGGGGTTAACAAATTAGTACTGTTTGTCTCCCGTGTGTTGCCGGGGTTAACAAATTAGTACTGTTTGTCTCCCGTGTGTTGCCGGGGTTAACAAATTAGTACTGTTTGTCGCCCGTGTGTTGCTGGGGTTAACAAATTAGTACTGTTTGTCTCCCGTGTGTTGCTGGGGTTAACAAATTAGTACTGTTTGTCGCCCGTGTGTTGCTGGGATTAACAAATTAGTACTGTTTGTCGCCCGTGTGTTGCTGGGGTTAACAAATTAGTACTGTTTGTCTCCCGTGTGTTGCTGGGATTAACAAATTAGTACTGTTTGTCGCCCGTGTGTTGCTGGGGTTAACAAATTAGTACTGTTTGTCGCCCGTGTGTTGCTGGGGTTAACAAATTAGTACTGTTTGTCGCCCGTGTGTTGCTGGGGTTAACAAATTAGTACTGTTTGTCTCCCGTGTGTTGCCGGGGTTAACAAATTAGTACTGTTTGTCTCCCGTGTGTTGCCGGGGTTAACAAATTAGTACTGTTTGTCGCCCGTGTGTTGCTGGGGTTAACAAATGAGTACTGTTTGTCGCCCGTGTGTTGCTGGGGTTAACAAATGAGTACTGTTTGTCTCCCGTGTGTTGCCGGGGTTAACAAATTAGTACTGTTTGTCGCCCGTGTGTTGCTGGGGTTAACAAATGAGTACTGTTTGTCGCCCGTGTGTTGCTGGGGTTAACAAATGAGTACTGTTTGTCGCCCGTGTGTTGCTGGGGTTAACAAATTAGTACTGTTTGTCGCCCGTGTGTTGCTGGGGTTAACAAATTAGTACTGTTTGTCGCCCGTGTGTTGCTGGGGTTAACAAATTAGTACTGTTTGTCGCCCGTGTGTTGCTGGGGTTAACAAATTAGTACTGTTTGTCGCCCGTGTGTTGCTGGGGTTAACAAATTAGTACTGTTTGTCGCCCGTGTGTTGCTGGGGTTAACAAATTAGTACTGTTTGTCGCCCGTGTGTTGCTGGGATTAACAAATTAGTACTGTTTGTCGCCCGTGTGTTGCTGGGGTTAACAAATTAGTACTGTTTGTCGCCCGTGTGTTGCCGGGGTTAACAAATTAGTACTGTTTGTCGCCCGTGTGTTGCTGGGTTTAACAAATTAGTACTGTTTGTCTGCCTGTGTTGCTGGGGTTAACAAATTAGTACTGTTTGTCGCCCGTGTGTTGCTGGGTTTAACAAATTAGTACTGTTTGTCGCCCGTGTGTTGCCGGGGTTAACAAATTAGTACTGTTTGTCGCCCGTGTGTTGCTGGGGTTAACAAATTAGTACTGTTTGTCTCCCGTGTGTTGCTGGGGTTAACAAATTAGTACTGTTTGTCGCCCGTGTGTTGCTGGGGTTAACAAATTAGTACTGTTTGTCTCCCGTGTGTTGCTGGGGTTAACAAATTAGTACTGTTTGTCTCCCGTGTGTTGCCGGGGTTAACAAATTAGTACTGTTTGTCGCCCGTGTGTTGCTGGGGTTAACAAATTAGTACTGTTTGTCGCCCGTGTGTTGCTGGGGTTAACAAATTAGTACTGTTTGTCTCCCGTGTGTTGCTGGGGTTAACAAATTAGTACTGTTTGTCGCCCGTGTGTTGCCGGGGTTAACAAATTAGTACTGTTTGTCGCCCGTGTGTTGCCGGGGTTAACAAATTAGTACTGTTTGTCGCCCGTGTGTTGCTGGGGTTAACAAATTAGTACTGTTTGTCGCCCGTGTGTTGCTGGGGTTAACAAATTAGTACTGTTTGTCGCCCGTGTGTTGCTGGGGTTAACAAATTAGTACTGTTTGTCTCCCGTGTGTTGCTGGGGTTAACAAATTAGTACTGTTTGTCGCCCGTGTGTTGCTGGGGTTAACAAATTAGTACTGTTTGTCGCCCGTGTGTTGCCGGGGTTAACAAATTAGTACTGTTTGTCGCCCGTGTGTTGCCGGGGTTAACAAATTAGTACTGTTTGTCGCCCGTGTGTTGCTGGGGTTAACAAATTAGTACTGTTTGTCGCCCGTGTGTTGCTGGGGTTAACAAATTAGTACTGTTTGTCGCCCGTGTGTTGCCGGGGTTAACAAATTAGTACTGTTTGTCGCCCGTGTGTTGCTGGGGTTAACAAATTAGTACTGTTTGTCGCCCGTGTGTTGCTGGGTTTAACAAATTAGTACTGTTTGTCGCCCGTGTGTTGCTGGGGTTAACAAATTAGTACTGTTTGTCGCCCGTGTGTTGCTGGGGTTAACAAATTAGTACTGTTTGTCGCCCGTGTGTTGCTGGGGTTAACAAATTAGTACTGTTTGTCGCCCGTGTGTTGCTGGGGTTAACAAATTAGTACTGTTTGTCTCCCGTGTGTTGCTGGGGTTAACAAATTAGTACTGTTTGTCTCCCGTGTGTTGCTGGGGTTAACAAATTAGTACTGTTTGTCGCCCGTGTGTTGCTGGGGTTAACAAATTAGTACTGTTTGTCGCCCGTGTGTTGCTGGGGTTAACAAATTAGTACTGTTTGTCTCCCGTGTGTTGCTGGGGTTAACAAATTAGTACTGTTTGTCTCCCGTGTGTTGCTGGGGTTAACAAATTAGTACTGTTTGTCGCCCGTGTGTTGCTGGGGTTAACAAATTAGTACTGTTTGTCGCCCGTGTGTTGCTGGGGTTAACAAATTAGTACTGTTTGTCGCCCGTGTGTTGCTGGGGTTAACAAATTAGTACTGTTTGTCGCCCGTGTGTTGCTGGGGTTAACAAATTAGTACTGTTTGTCGCCCGTGTGTTGCCGGGGTTAACAAATTAGTACTGTTTGTCGCCCGTGTGTTGCCGGGGTTAACAAATTAGTACTGTTTGTCTCCCGTGTGTTGCCGGGGTTAACAAATTAGTACTGTTTGTCGCCCGTGTGTTGCCGGGGTTAACAAATTAGTACTGTTTGTCGCCCGTGTGTTGCTGGGGTTAACAAATTAGTACTGTTTGTCTCCCGTGTGTTGCTGGGGTTAACAAATTAGTACTGTTTGTCGCCCGTGTGTTGCTGGGTTTAACAAATTAGTACTGTTTGTCGCCCGTGTGTTGCTGGGGTTAACAAATTAGTACTGTTTGTCGCCCGTGTGTTGCTGGGGTTAACAAATTAGTACTGTTTGTCGCCCGTGTGTTGCTGGGGTTAACAAATGAGTACTGTTTGTCGCCCGTGTGTTGCTGGGGTTAACAAATTAGTACTGTTTGTCGCCCGTGTGTTGCTGGGGTTAACAAATTAGTACTGTTTGTCGCCCGTGTGTTGCTGGGGTTAACAAATGAGTACTGTTTGTCGCCCGTGTGTTGCCGGGTTAACAAATTAGTACTGTTTGTCGCCCGTGTGTTGCTGGGGTTAACAAATTAGTACTGTTTGTCTCCCGTGTGTTGCCGGGGTTAACAAATTAGTACTGTTTGTCTCCCGTGTGTTGCTGGGGTTAACAAATTAGTACTGTTTGTCTCCCGTGTGTTGCCGGGGTTAACAAATTAGTACTGTTTGTCGCCCGTGTGTTGCTGGGGTTAACAAATTAGTACTGTTTGTCGCCCGTGTGTTGCTGGGGTTAACAAATTAGTACTGTTTGTCGCCCGTGTGTTGCTGGGGTTAACAAATTAGTACTGTTTGTCGCCCGTGTGTTGCCGGGGTTAACAAATTAGTACTGTTTGTCGCCCGTGTGTTGCTGGGGTTAACAAATTAGTACTGTTTGTCGCCCGTGTGTTGCTGGGGTTAACAAATTAGTACTGTTTGTCTCCCGTGTGTTGCTGGGATTAACAAATTAGTACTGTTTGTCGCCCGTGTGTTGCTGGGGTTAACAAATTAGTACTGTTTGTCGCCCGTGTGTTGCTGGGATTAACAAATTAGTACTGTTTGTCGCCCGTGTGTTGCTGGGGTTAACAAATTAGTACTGTTTGTCTCCCGTGTGTTGCCGGGGTTAACAAATTAGTACTGTTTGTCGCCCGTGTGTTGCCGGGGTTAACAAATTAGTACTGTTTGTCGCCCGTGTGTTGCTGGGGTTAACAAATTAGTACTGTTTGTCGCCCGTGTGTTGCTGGGGTTAACAAATTAGTACTGTTTGTCGCCCGTGTGTTGCTGGGGTTAACAAATTAGTACTGTTTGTCGCCCGTGTGTTGCCGGGGTTAACAAATTAGTACTGTTTGTCGCCCGTGTGTTGCTGGGGTTAACAAATTAGTACTGTTTGTCGCCCGTGTGTTGCTGGGGTTAACAAATTAGTACTGTTTGTCTCCCGTGTGTTGCTGGGATTAACAAATTAGTACTGTTTTTCGCCCGTGTGTTGCTGGGGTTAACAAATTAGTACTGTTTGTCGCCCGTGTGTTGCTGGGATTAACAAATTAGTACTGTTTGTCGCCCGTGTGTTGCTGGGGTTAACAAATTAGTACTGTTTGTCTCCCGTGTGTTGCCGGGGTTAACAAATTAGTACTGTTTGTCGCCCGTGTGTTGCTGGGGTTAACAAATTAGTACTGTTTGTCGCCCGTGTGTTGCTGGGTTTAACAAATTAGTACTGTTTGTCTCCCGTGTGTTGCTGGGGTTAACAAATTAGTACTGTTTGTCGCCCGTGTGTTGCCGGGGTTAACAAATTAGTACTGTTTGTCTCCCGTGTGTTGCCGGGGTTAACAAATTAGTACTGTTTGTCGCCCGTGTGTTGCTGGGGTTAACAAATTAGTACTGTTTGTCGCCCGTGTGTTGCCGGGGTTAACAAATTAGTACTGTTTGTCTCCCGTGTGTTGCCGGGGTTAACAAATTAGTACTGTTTGTCGCCCGTGTGTTGCTGGGGTTAACAAATTAGTACTGTTTGTCGCCCGTGTGTTGCTGGGTTTAACAAATTAGTACTGTTTGTCGCCCGTGTGTTGCTGGGGTTAACAAATTAGTACTGTTTGTCTCCCGTGTGTTGCCGGGGTTAACAAATTAGTACTGTTTGTCTCCCGTGTGTTGCTGGGGTTAACAAATTAGTACTGTTTGTCGCCCGTGTGTTGCTGGGGTTAACAAATTAGTACTGTTTGTCGCCCGTGTGTTGCCGGGGTTAACAAATTAGTACTGTTTGTCGCCCGTGTGTTGCCGGGGTTAACAAATTAGTACTGTTTGTCGCCCGTGTGTTGCTGGGTTTAACAAATTAGTACTGTTTGTCGCCCGTGTGTTGCCGGGGTTAACAAATTAGTACTGTTTGTCGCCCGTGTGTTGCTGGGTTTAACAAATTAGTACTGTTTGTCGCCCGTGTGTTGCTGGGGTTAACAAATTAGTACTGTTTGTCGCCCGTGTGTTGCCGGGGTTAACAAATTAGTACTGTTTGTCTCCCGTGTGTTGCTGGGGTTAACAAATTAGTACTGTTTGTCGCCCGTGTGTTGCCGGGGTTAACAAATTAGTACTGTTTGTCGCCCGTGTGTTGCCGGGGTTAACAAATTAGTACTGTTTGTCGCCCGTGTGTTGCCGGGGTTAACAAATTAGTACTGTTTGTCGCCCGTGTGTTGCTGGGGTTAACAAAGGGCGCAAAGAATAGTGGGTCTGTGACCTACAAAGCATGTCGTAAGAGGCGACTGAAGTAGGCTCCTTGGGAAGCTACTATACTAAATAAAAAGCATCGCAGAAATCGGATGTGCTGGCCTACTTGTAGGCGCATAACTGGCACAATGTACAATTGCTCTTAGGCTCCGATCACATACAAATCACAAACAAGTGGTTGATATGAAGCCTTCGAAGAAAAAGTAGTACTGTTTGTAATAAGAAAAAGTTCATACATTATTGTCTTCCTATAGTATCTCTTCTTCTTCTTCCTCTCTTTCACCATTTACTTCTTTATAGAAGGTTGTGGGGGATGTAGTTGTCTTGTTGTGCTAGTTCTAAGCAACTTTGTAAGCTGTTATTCATTTTATTAAAGCTGTTCTGTATACCGTTGCTCCATCTTTTGCGTGGTCCTCCTCTTGCTCTATACCCATTATACTTTTTAGTGTGGCTCTCTGTCTTAGTCGATATATATATATATATATAACACATAGTAGATATATATGATGCTATATATATATATATATATATATATATAGCACCAATACAGATACAAGAAACCTTACGTTCTTTATTTTGTCTCTTTCTGTCTGTCTCTCATTCTCTCGTTCTCTCGTTCTCTCTCTCCTAAACAAAAATGTGTTTTGTGTCATTGAAGTAAGTGGAGAACTGGTAAGAGAAGACATCCTATCTCGAAGTTACATTTGATGATAGACTCACATAGAAATGAGTGGATACAAGTGTATACTGATGGTTCGGCAAGGAACACAATCAGCGATGGCGGAGTAGAAATAGTGCTTAAACTCTCAAAGAAAGTGACGGTCACGAAAGCGATTGCAACAGGTAAATACTCAAATAACTACCGGGCAGAGGCAATAAGCACAGCGGCCGAAATGATCCTAGAGAGAAGAGGCACCACTCGCAACAAAGTCGTGATATTCACCGATGCTCTATCGGTCATCACGGCACTCAAAAGCGTAGGCAAAACAGAGCTCAATGAGCTAAAAGCGACCCTCGATGCACTAGTGTACTCACTTAAACGCACTGTCATTCAGTGAATACTATCTCACTGCAACATAAGAGGAAATGAACACGCCGACAAGCTAGCTAAAGAATGCGGGCGACTAACTCAGACTGATCTCGAGATCAGTTATAAGGAAGCCAGAACAACCATCGGCTGGCACTATAAAGACAAATGGTCAAAAGACCATCCTCAGTACAACAACAGCGACGGGTACTATGGTCTGTCTCGTAGTGAACAAGTTGCTATACTCCGTCTCCGTACCGCTGCTCATCTTGACAGAGGACTCTTGCCCGAAAGCCAGTGTGGATTCCGTAAAGATCATGGGACCACAGACATTGTATTTGCGACAAGGCAAGTGCAAGAAAAATGCCAAGAGCAACATTGTGACCTATACACAGCGTTCATCGACTTGACCAAGGCGTTTGATACGGTTAGTAGAGAAGGTCTCTGGAAGATCATGGCTAAATATGGCTATACTGAAAAATTCATCAAGATTGTGCAGCAACTGCATGAGGGATGCACTCCAGAGTGCAGGACCAAGGCGAGCTATCAGAGCCTTTTCCTGTCCTGAATAAAGTCAAACAAGGCTGTGTGATTGCACCAACTCTGTTTAGCATTATGTTTTCTGCCATGCTGACAGATGCATTCAGAGATGGTAACATAGGTGTCGACATCAAGTATCGTACAGATGGAAAACTCTTCAATCCAAGGAGACATCAAGCAAAAACAAAAGTAAAGTCTGATACCATCAGAGATCTCTTATTTGCTGACGACTGCGCCCTCACTGCCAACACTGAGGCATATCTCCAGACTAGCATGAACAGATTCTCACAAGCCTGCTCCAACTTTGGTCTCTCTCTCTCTCTCTCGCGATCCCTGCCTAGACTGATGAACCAACTTTTTTCATGAATTTTACCGTGGTTTTAAGGGACTCTGTTCCTCGTACAGATTTTCGCGAAGCTCTGTGTTTTGTGGCCAGGTTTGGTTTCTTAAACCTGCTATCCGTTGACAATCTTGCAGAACGTGTTCTGCCATCATTTCCGCCTTTTTGCATGGGCACAGGCTAGTTGTGCCTATTTTGAACTTGTTGTACATGTAGGCGCGTAGCTTGTTGTGGCCGGTACGGAGGCAAAGTATGACAACTTGTTCGCTACGAGACAGACCATAGTATCCGTCACTGTTGGAATGCTGGGGATGGTCTTTTGTCCATTTGTCTCTGCAGTGCGAACCGATGGTTGTTCGGGCTTCCTCATAACTGATCTCGTGATAAAAGTTGATTCATCAGTCTAGACCGGGATCTGGAGAGAGAGAGAGAGAGAGAGAGAGTAATGCCAATACAGTCATCAATGTATCTGTGATAGACAGACGGAAGAGGGCCATCATACGTAGTCCATACTAGGTGTTCAAGATAACCTATGAATAGACAAGCATAACCAGGTCCCATTTTAGTGTCCATGACGACCCCACTGATCTGTTCAAAGAATTGGTCATTGAACTGAAAGGAGTTGAGAGTGAGAACTAGTTGTGCAAAACGAAGGAGAGCAGAGGTTGACACAGGTAGATTAGTTCTCCTATTGAGAAAGAACTGAGAGCTTTGACCTCTAACATTCGGGTACTAAGAAAATCTCATTTATAAATGAGATGGCTACATGACTCCAGAACTAGCCGTATTTGTGTATTATTTATGCATTTAAAAGCATATAATATATGTTTCATAATGTAAAACATATGATATTACCATAATAAATTGTTAAAAAAAATATTTTTATGTTTAAGATGTCTAATCTCATTGAATAAAGCGTGATTTTTGTCCTCTTCTTCTCTATCCGCCCGCTATGAATTCATGCGTAATCAAGACGCCTGGTATGGCGCATCTGACTGATTTTTGCATGAAAGCCTACTTACTGTTTCTACGGTGTCCCTAGCCATTCAGGCGAACCTTCCCCGACCTCAGTGGTAAGAGCATGCTTTTATTACACCGACATTTCCGATCGGCCGCCATTTTGGATAATTTCTGCAGACGAGTTTTCACTTGCTCTTGTCAAAAATCACACATTTGCTTATAAAATGGCATCTAGTGTCTCAGATTACTGTTCTAATCAAGAATATAAGTGTTAGTTCTTTATATGGGCTGAACATACGGAACTTACTAGACCAGTTCTGCATCATTTTCTCTTATTTATTTATTATTTATTAATTGGTGTCTCCAAAATATGGAAATATTTAGAAATTACAAATTTCCTAATTACTGCCTTATTTATTGTCCAAACAACTTCGTTTAGATATATTGTGTAAATATGAAGGTACTAAGAGACTGTGTTAATAGTTTTCATGATATATTTCATACTTATTTTTTCCTTCTTTGTGACTTTATAATTATTTGAAATTTGTAGAAAAATATATTTTTAGCATCACCAAAATTAGGTCACCAATATCACACATTACATGACACTAATATTAAAAGCACATATCTTGATAGTAAATTCAATTAGCTTTCCAACCATATATAACATGCCTATGTTCAATTCATGGAGTACATATGACTTCTAGTAATAGAGCAGGCCTTAAAAATAACAAAAACCTTAAAACCCATGAACGAGTTAGAGCCGTCAGGATGAGGTATAGACAGCGCCGGATTAGCCTAGTAGCAGAAGTAGCAAATGCTACGGGCCCCGCGCTTCGAGGGGCCCGCGCCAATGTGACAGAGCTAAGCTGTCACTGGTCATAAACAAGAAACCAAGGTTGGGAGGTGGGTAATAATATACCCCTTCCATTTATTTCTTATTTAGGTTAGGACCAAGGTCATGTTTACATCAATTTCGGACTTAGGTGGGCGGTCACATTGATCTCACTAACAACGTTACAGTTTTTTTTACTTTTGTGTAGGAGTGTCCCCTTTTTGCACACGATTCTAATAAACGAAAACTTGAAAGCTCGAACAAAAGGACCATTAAATTTTACTCATAACCCAGTTTCTGTTCCTTCAGCAGTTTTTACGCTGCGCGAAACTTAGTTTAAAATAAATGCAAGTGCTCGGTTTACGAAAGAAGGATTTGACAACTGGAAAAACGCAAATAATTTGTTGAAAAAGACATGAAGAAAGCCAACCCCCTCCCTTTCGCCTTTTCGCCATAGACAAGCAATAATTTCGTCGCGCTTAGTTTGCAAAAAGAAGGATGCGCGTGTCGATTCTCAACTTGTAAGCCAAACTGAGACCGAACAAACATATTGGTGGACACTTTTACAGCGAATTACTTCAGTTATTCAATTTTTAGCAGAACGAGGTTTTGCATTTTGGGGTAGTGATGAAATTATTCATTCACCTAATAATAGCCATTATTTAGGTTTGTTGAAACTAAGATCCAGATTTGACATTTTTTTGGCTCAGCATATAAATACTTATGCAAATAAAGGAAAGGGACATACATCATACTTATCAAAAACAACATATGAGGAATTTATCCATCTAATTGCATTAAGCTTACTGGATCATATTATTTGCGAAATTAAGAAATGCAAGTACTATTCCGTATCACTGGACTCTACTCAGACATTTCACATGTGGACCAACTCATTTCAATAATGCGGTATATCTTACCATCTGGAACAGTGGAAAGGTTTGTGAAGTTCTTGGATATGGAAGGTCATACTGCAGAACAACGCACTCAACATTCACTTGATTTTTTAAAGCAAAAATGGCAGTGATATCAAAGACTGTCGTGGTCAAAGCTATAACGATGCCAGCAACAAGAGTGGGAAATACCACGGCTTACAAGCACGCATTAAGGAGATAAATAGGTACGCAGAATACATTCCTTGCTTTGCACATTCACTGAATTTGGTTGCAAAGTGTGCTGCAGAATGTTGTATAGAGGCATCCATTTTTTTCGATTTTGTTGAAAGCCTCTATACATTCTTTTTCGCTTCTACCTATCGATGGGGCATTCTTACAAAAACACTGGAAGATACTGGTTCTAAACTCCCGACGTTGAAGAGACTGTCGGACACCAGGTAGTCTGCCCGAGCTGATGCGACAAGGCACTTTATGTGGTTTTACCATTATTAAACAAGTTTTGGATGACATCTCAAATAACATGATCAAAAGGTAAAGTGTCGTAATCAAGCGTATAAGCTAGTTTTGGAGATGAGTAAGTTGGAACCGGGAAAAATTACCATTTTATGGAACGGAATTCTAGAACGCTGTCAAGCGTCTAGCGCTTCTTTACAGTCACCTGATCAAGACCTTAACACAGGATATGACCTTTATGAATCGTTACACGGGTACGTTCAAGCAATGCGACCTACATTTTCAGATATTGAGGCCAAAGCCTGAATCCTGACTGACTGTGAAGAATATCAGCAACAAACTTCAAGACGATGCAAGCGAAATACTAAGTACGACGATTTCAGCGGCTCTACTACGCTCGATGAAGTTGTAGAAAATCAAACACCCAAACAAAAATTTGAAAGTAAGGTGTTTATTGTTATAATTGATAATGTACTGTCTGCCTAAGCTAAACGCATGGAAGCGTACCATAGAGTGACTGGTGTATTTGGAATACTTCAGCAGTTAAAATCTCTTACAACAGAAAAGATCTTGAAAAGAACTCCAAATATTGTCAGCTCTTACCAAGAGGATTTGGAAGAAAGCCTAGGCGACAAACTTGTGCAGTTCACTGAACTTCTTAAAACTAATGTAGCTGCTGCTATTAGCAACGAAAAGCATGAAGCTCTTGAACTGCAATTTTATAAACTTATAGTAGAAAATTCATTAGTCGTGTGAGTCGCTGTAGCGTAGTTGTTAGTGAACTCGCTTCTCAACGTCTGGGTTCAGCTCCCGCAATGCGCGTGGAATTTTTCCCGACCGCTCTCAGGTTGACCCAGCCTCAACTGGGTACCAGGCATGCTCTGGGAAAGTAAAGGCGGCCGGCGTGATGCTGACCACATCACCCAACGTGTGCCGACGGTCAATTAAAAATACAAGCCTAACACTGTATTGACCTATATACCACGAGGTATGAAATGGTTCCTTAACTTACGTGTTTACCAAATGTAGAAATAGTCTTACGAATTTACTTGTCTTTAATGATTACTAACTGCAGCGGAGAACGTTCTTTTCAACATTAAAGCGTACAAAAAGGGAGTTAAGGAACATGATGGGACAAGATCGTCTAAATAACCTCACCTTAATGAACATTGAATGTAATTTACTAAGAGAAATTGATTTGTCTAGTATTATCTCTAAATTTGCTCACATTAAATCGAGAAAAGTTTGTTTAAGTTGTGTTGTATTGTTTATTATTATACAAAACCTAGGGCCCTCGCTAAAATTTGCTACAGGCCCGCTCTGGCCTAATCCGCCCTGGGTATAGAGGTGTACAATGAGCACACATCAAGAGGAAGAGACGGTAGGTTCTCTCGGGTAGCAACTCAATGGAAGAAAAACAGGCAAAACGTGGTTCGTATCTTTCAAAAATGAAATGAGTGTGGTAATATAAATAGCAGTGGCAAGGAAAGACACCTATATACAAAGCGCACATAAGACTTTTCTATAAATCTCTTTTTAATCCTATGAGGCACAACAGGATTAAAGAAAAGAACAGAAGAAGCATCATTAACAGTTTATGTTTACAAGACAACAGTCAAGTCTAACACTTTAGACACCAAACATTCACTAAAATGTCTATTTTTTGTCATTATGTTAGACACAAATAATTCACTAAAATGTCTATTATGTCAACATGTTAGACACAATTCACTCTTATTCTTTAACTCTCTTCGTTCGAGCTGACAAAAAGCAGATCAATATTTCTTTTGTGAAGTTTTGATGGATAATTATTTCTGAGATTTGACGTGATCGATGTGCAACCAATTCTCTCTGTTGTCAAAGATATGATCGTATGCTGATCACAAAGGATTCTCACTTCGACAACAGGAAGTTCTCTACATTGACTTAAGATGTGAGACAACAACCATTAGAATGTAAAGTCAGTTTTTGTTTGAAATAACGTCAACGATTGTTTGCTTTCTGCCTTTTTTTTATCGTATCATATTTTGTCTTACAGGGTCAAGATAGGAAAAGATTCCCAGAACGATTTTTGTGGATTCATAAATAAAGTTTTCATTGTCTCCCTAGTTGTGAGGTCCACCTTTTGCGTGACGTGAACGAACTTTTGCTTTGTATTCATTGTATCGGAGTAGCAGTGCTCTTTTAGGCTTTAAAAGACTTGCCGAGAGTATTGCACACAGCAGAACTCCGTAGCTCCAGCAACAATCCTAGGTGTCTCTATAAAAAACTGCACTCGTGAACAGAACGGAGCGGTCCGGATTCGAACCCGCGACCTTCGACTCACAAAGCAAAGGGCTTATCCAGAGACCCCCAATTCTGTTGCCTGTTGGTATTCTGCTTATGTGACCAAACCATTAAATTTGTTGTTGATTGATGAAGTTGAGTACTGATCTTGTACATACTTTTTTCCTGATGTCTTATTTCTAAACTGATCTCTTCTTGATGCGCCCAAAATTCTGCGTAGACACCTCATGTTTGTGGCGAAGTGATTATGCATATGCCTTGCGTTCCGAAAATCGTGTGTTTGAATTCGAACCGCACCGTTCTGTTCACGAGCGCATTTTTTCCAGGGGCCCTAAGATTGTTGCCGGAGCTAAGGAGTTCGTGCTTTGGGCAATACTCTCGACAGGTGGTGTGTCATTTCTGCGGAGAGGGACCGTGCTATATGGGGTAAAACCCAGTGCAATGAAGTCAATCCATGGGCTTTAGACCCTTTTAACTGTGTCCTCTCTTGCTTAGTTGTTTGATCTTACTCTAGGCAAAGTATGTAAGTCTACATAAACTTGTTATTTGTTAGACTCTTTTAACTGTGTCCTCTCTTGCTTAGTTGTTTGATCTTACTCTAGGCAAAGTATGTAAGTCTACATAAACTTGTTATTTGTTAGACTCTTTTAACTGTGTCCTCTCTTGCTTAGTTGTTTGATCTTACTCTAGGCAAAGTATGTAAGTCTACATAAACTTGTTATTTGTTAGACTCTTTTAACTGTGTCCTCTCTTGCTTAGTTGTTTGATCTTACTCTAGGCAAAGTATGTAAGTCTACATAAACTTATTATTTGTTAGACTCTTTTAACTGTGTCCTCTCTTGCTTAGTTGTTTGATCTTACTCTAGGCAAAGTATGTAAGTCTACATAAACTTATTATTTGTTAGACTCTTTTAACTGTGTCCTCTCTTGCTTAGTTGTTTGATCTTACTCTAGGCAAAGTATGTAAGTCTACATAAACTTATTATTTGTTAGTCTCTTTTAACTGTGTCCTCTCTTGCTTAGTTGTTTGATCTTACTCTAGGCAAAGTATGTAAGTCTACATAAACTTGTTATTTGTTAGTCTCTTTTAACTGTGTCCTCTCTTGCTTAGTTGTTTGATCTTATTCTAGGCAAAGTATGTAAGTCTACATAAACTTATTATTTGTTAGACTCTTTTAACTGTGTCCTCTCTTGCTTAGTTGTTTGATCTTACTCTAGGCAAAGTATGTAAGTCTACATAAACTTGTTATTTGTTAGTCTCTTTTAACTGTGTCCTCTCTTGCTTAGTTGTTTGATCTTATTCTAGGCAAAGTATGTAAGTCTACATAAACTTGTTATTTGTTAGACTCTTTTAACTGTGTCCTCTCTTGCTTAGTTGTTTGATCTTACTCTAGGCAAAGTATGTAAGTCTACATAAACTTGTTATTTGTTAGTCTCTTCTAATTGTCATCATCATCATCATCAAATAGCTTATCCTGAGCAGAACTTTGCCACCCCAACAGTCCTCCGGAATTTCTCTCTCTCATATGCCAGATGTTCTGCCTCTGCAGCCGTCATGTTCAAACCATCAGTTACATCCTAAATCCATCTTCTCCGGGGTCTTCTTCTTCTTCTTTTTGCCGGTATACCTCCTTCTAATTGTATCCTTCACATTTCAATATATCCTACTGTTAAATTTAATTTGTTAACTGTTGACACCATTTTTGTTAACATTTTATATAGACAAAATGAACAATGTAAGATATATAAGGTAGGAGTCTAGGCAATATTTAAAAAAAATATGTTTAGTTTTGTTAGTTTTCACATTACATAGTTCTTCCAGAACGTTCGTTTCAAATAAATTTAGCGTCAAGATGCGTTCACTATTTTCTGTTTCCTCTGTAACATATAGAAGATCGAGATAAAATGTTTTGTCTCGAATATCTTGAGCGTTGTATACCTTCGACAGTTCAGATAGTAACACATTACTAGTCAAATGTGGTCTGTATACTGCTCAAGCCTGTACCACAATGCAGGATTGTCACGTCTGTACTACAGTGCAGGTTGGTCACGTCTGTACTACAATGCAGGCTGGTCACGTCTGTACTACAATGCAGGCTGGTCACGCGTCTGTACTTACAGTGCAGGCTGGTCACGTCTGTGTGCAACTAAAATATACACAGCTAACGACAATAACAGAGGCAGTTATCATTTTTGGGGCATGTGATGAGGAGGGAAGGTTTATAACGCATTGTGACAACCGGTATAATAGAGGGTAGACGAGACAGAGGAAGACAGGGAGAGAAAATTGTGGATAGTCTGACTTCACGGCATGGTAGAGCGTCAACATCTGAGTTGATATCAAACACCAACGACAGAGATTTGTGGAGATCTATGATCGCCTACGCCAGCAGGCACGGCACCTGATGATGAACGACAATAACACAAATGAAAGAACATATGTGTGAGATGAGCAGACAAATCTACAAGGACAAAACAAAACCACAAACAAACAAAATCCAAACACAGTTTGTAAAGCTTTCTAATTTTAATCCTATACAGTACTTAGAAAAATAATATAATGGATACATCGCAAGATGTGAACAATGCAAGAAATAAAGTTAAGGCATCAAGAACATCTTAAGATAAATTGTTATTGGTTACTAAACTGATATCCTAGCACTCACGACACACCCATAGGTGCTCAGTCTCCCCCAACAGATGTCAAAGGGTATCTATACTTATGATTTTCCCTGACTCATTGGTTAAACACACTCCTCACTCTATACCTCAAGCCAACAGATGTACTTGTACAGCGTGCTATTCTAAAGTCCTGAAATCTCCGTATAGATTCAACATCACTTTTAATGTCATCATTCAACAGTAAGTCACCAAGAGAGTGAAGAACATCAAGCTTATATATCCTAAATCAGTGACAATCAATGCTGCTGATGCAAGCCTGTCCACTCTCTCATTGCCATGGACATACGGATGCACGTAATCCTCTGGAGGCTAGAAACTTCAACAGACTACAACCACTCATACCGCAACCTGTCATTCTGGATATTCCGAAGCATTGACTGAATGGTAGCTACAATAACGGCTCCAGTAAACGGAGTCCACGAGAACCACTAGAGGGCAGCAGTAATGGTTTGAACCTTCAAGCACATACTGGAAGTAGTTGTCATGTATGCTCCGTTTTTCTCTTCAATGATCCTAACTTGCACGCTAGTCAAGAAACCACAGCCTGAATTCTCATCCCGATGCACAGACCCATCGCTATAAACAACAGCATCATCATCACTTACGTTATCTGCTATCAGCTACGCAGTTTTAAGTTTAGTCACAATCTCTACATTCCATTGCTAGAGTAAGTATAACATTACGAAAGTTGACCATGCTACCATTTATTGGGATACATTCTACCCCATTGCGGTAGAGCCATAACTGTGGTCACTTGACTAATTATTCTCTCTGAGTAACGAATACCATCTTATTAGAAAAAGCGTACAGAAGATGCTTACATTTTAGATCTCTCCCTCCAACACTTCACTGAGATATAGTAAAGAAAGAGAAGAAGAGAGAAACTGTCAGACTCACTAGAACCAGTAGAATCAACATCACATAAATTTGCAGGTGTAAAGTATTTTAGTATTTCTGATTTAGATATTTCGACTTTATTTAATGGAAATAAAACATATTTTAAAAATTGCTTTATGTGGTCAGTGTAAAGATTGTTTTATGTGGTCAGTGTGAAGAATGCTTTGTGTGATCAGTGTGAATATTGCTTTATATGGTCAGTGTAAAGATTGCTTCATGTGGTCAGTGTGAAGAATGCTTTGTGGTCAGTGAAGATTTCTTTATGTGTCAGTGTGAAGATTGCTTTATGTGGTCAGTGTAAGATTGCTTATTGGTCATGTGGTGCTTTATGGTCAGTGAAGATTGCTTTATGTGGTCAGTGTGAAGATTGCTTTATGGTCAGTGTGCAGATTGCTTTATGTGGTCAGTGTGAAGATTACTTTATGTGGTCAGTGTGAAGAATGCTTTATGTGGTCAGTGTGAAGAATGCTTTATGTGGTCAGTGTGAAGATTGCTTTATGTGGTCAGTGTGCAGATTGCTTTATGTGGTCAGTGTGAAGATTGCTTTATGTGGTCAGTG
Source organism: Arion vulgaris (assembly GCA_020796225.1). Lineage (NCBI taxonomy): Eukaryota > Metazoa > Mollusca > Gastropoda > Stylommatophora > Arionidae > Arion > Arion vulgaris. Next base: position 26,320,513 of record CM036765.1, on the reverse strand, counting down.
TGAAGAATGCTTTATGTGGTCAGTGTGAAGAATGCTTTATGTAGTCAGTGTGAAGATTGCTTTATGTGGTCAGTGTGAAGAATGCTTTATGTGGTCAATGTGAAGATTGCTTTATGTGGTCAGTGGGAAATAACACTTGAGAACTGAAACATTATTTTAAATACACCATCACTATAAAGTAGAATATCCTGAGCAGGACTTTGCCACCCCCCCAACATTCCTTTAGAATTTCTGTAAAATTTTAATAACAAGAAATTGTACATACCAGTAATGTTTAACAGGGCCTAAAGCCGAAGGATTGACTTCATTGCACCGGGTCTTACCCCATATGGCTTGGTCCTGCTCCGCAGAAATGGCACGCCACCTGCCGAGAGTACTGCACAGAGATCGAACTCCGTAGCTCCAGCAACAATCCTAGGAGTCTCTGGAAAAAACTGCACTCGTAAACAGAACGGTGCAGTCCGGATTCGAACACATGACCTTTGACTCACAAGGTAAAGGGTTTAACCACTTAGCCACAGAGATCTCCAATTACTAGTAATGTGTTCAGAAATTCCCAATGAAGCTTTGTTTGTGGCTAGACATTTATATTTTTTATATAAGGTCAAGTCTTATGTTATTGTGTAGTCAAGTTTCATGTCTAGGTCATGTGAGAAGCATGGACAATTGCAGCATACGAAAACAAATGTGTTTTTCTGTGAAACTTCGGAGGGGAAGAGTTACAAAGGCAACCTCAGATATAAGGATATCTGCAAGGCTTCAATGAAGAACTTTTCTATCGGTCCCAGAAAATTGAAAACAAAAACAACTATAGTGCGTTTCAAAAAGGTCGGGTAATGATTGACCTCAAATATCTTCATATTCCTTGCATTGAATAACATGATTTTTTGCATTTGGTGTTGTATTTCCGATGTCCCAAATATTGTATAAAATTCAATGTTGCAGGTAGTGTACTTTTCTTGCATCGGGGAATTCATTTGATTTTTTCTAACCTAGTAATTATCTGGTGCTGGAAGAAAATAATTTACCGTAAATTAAGGAATCATATTTTTGGCATAGTTGTATATACAATTCGAATTTTGGAGGGACAAATAACGGATATTATATAAAACATATAAGGTATTTACTCACTTATTCTGAGTCCGATTAATCTAACATATTGATGACTATTCTCGGCTGCACTAACGATAGTCCATCTTTTTCCCAATAGTCATTTTCCTCATTTATGATATGCTTTTCACATTTATACCAATACTCTCTGTCTATCTCCGACAGGGTGGCATATGTTAGCTCTTTCATATTGCATAAAGTGGACCATACAGGACAACTACTTCCAGTATGGGGATGGAAGTTGAGGATGTTACTGCTATCATCGATTAACTCTCTGGGACTCCATTTATTGGAGCCGAAGTTGTGTCTGACTCTCAGTCGATGCTTTTCAAGATCCTAAAGAGCAGGTTTCGGTATGAGTGGATGTCGTCTATATAAGTTTATAACCTCCAGGGGTTCACATGGATCTACTTCACATGGATCTATTTCCCTTGGCATGCGGGATTTTGCGGAAAACAGACCGGCTTGCATCCTTAGCATCGATTGTTGGGGAGTTGAAGATGGATAAGGGAGGTGTTCTTCAGTCTCTTCGCCACTGCCTGTTGGATGAAGACAGTAAAATAGATGTTGAATCGATCCAACGATTTAAGCAGTCTGGAGTTAACCGTTGTACAAGTAGACCTGGATGCATGATGGGCAGAGTTAGGAGTGTTTAATCAGCGAGCAACAGGAACCATCAATATGCACACTCTTCTATATCTGTTGGGGAGACTGAGCCTCTGTGGGTCTGCCCGGAGTGCAATGACGTCAGTTTAGTAACCAATATCCAATATTGCATAGTTTGAAAGTTTTATTTTCAGCTGCTACCTGTACTTTAACTTTGGTCCAAACGAGTTCAATTGGATTTAAGTGTGCATGATATGTGGCAGTCTCATATACATATGACCATACTATTGAATCAATTTGCCTTTTTTTAAGATCCTGGTCTTTTGTGATTTGTTAACAATGGATAGTAATTCAGGCTTTCATAAACATCTCGTTAAATGGAATGTTCTCATTTCTGAGTCAAATTTGTATAGCATCTTTTGTACTCGAAAAATTTTGGAGTTTGTATTCTTCTGCCACAGTGTTGTGATATGATGCTTTGTTCATTATTATTCCCATTGCATTACAAATCTAGAATGCCGCAATTATAGTGACACACCTATGCCCTGAAATATACAACCAGCAAACGGTAACTGAACACACCGTAAGGATCAATGTACAATTTTAAAAGTACGATAAAGCGTTGTTAATCGGGAAAACCACGTGAAATTCGTGCAAGTGGTGCAATTGAAATATCTCACAAACATGAAGGGGGATACTTCTATTACATGGTTGACCAAGGAGATGGTCACTTTTATATATTTTAAGTAAAGAACATTTTAAACCATACGTTTGTATTGAGTAACAAAAATATCTACCTCGAGACATAACGATTATTATATCATATGCAAAGTTACAACAATTACGGTCACGCGGTCGCAGAAATATTAATATTAAACAGCGGAAAAACATTGTGAAACGCACTATAGCTGATGACAAGAGTTGTGTGGAAAGCAACATTGTGCACAGGCGCAGTTTTTTTTAAAAGAGACTTAGGGATGAGCTGAAAAACAAGAGAGAAAAGCGAAGAAAACTCAGTAGATGTCACAGTAAAACACTTGCCAATTGAACGTCTGTAAAGACGAAAAGGTATATATACATATATATATATATATATATATATGTGTGTGTATGTGTGTCTGTGTGTGTGTCTGTGTGTGTATGTGTATGTGTCACTTAGATTAAACAAAATATTTTTTTAAATTTAATTTTCAAATTTCAAATATTACCGTTCATAGAAAAGGAACTAAACTCTTGTTTTCTTTAATCATCTAAGGTAGATAACAAAAATGGTCGCCACTCTATTTATTATCAAACTAATATTAAATCAAAACAAACTCCGAAATCAAAGTAAGTGATATTATTTTACGTTTGCGCACTTTTCTTATATTAATCTATATGTGTAAGTATGCAGTGTTTTTGTTTTGCTTACTTTTATTATTTCACCAAAAGCAGTATTCATGTCACATTAGGCAAAACTCGAGGAGAACCAGACTAGTGTGTCACATAAGTTAAATATATTATGCAATATGTGTCTGTGAAGTGAATACCAGTTTCAAGCGTTGATTTGTTGCAGTAACTGGTCGAGTCCGTCGTACAAATGTCCAACGAAGTCAATAATATCGTCCGTGAAATACAAAGACAAAAGTCTAGAGTGCAATTGAACGAAAAAGCATATAAAAGGTGGTTATGCGGTCACATTCGTCGTCGTCTGTCCTCTCGGGTGAAGTAAGTTAGAATTCTCAAGACACTTTACTCTGGTAGAGTGCGATCGGTCCTAGAGTACGGTATGGCAGCGTGGAGCAATGCATCGAACAAGCAATTCGCAAAAGTGAGCAGCAGTCAAACCCGGGCCCTACGCATTATCACTGGAGCCATAAAGTCCACGCCCATCAAGGCGATGGAGACCATCACAGGCATCCAACCAATGACTGACCGAAGGGACAAGAAAGTAGTAGTACTTGCGGAAAACTCAAACGGCTCGAATCGCATCCAATGCACGAAAGAATGTTTCAATCCGGAAAGTGGAGAATACAGAGATCTAACTTCGTTAGAATCTCTAACGCACTGACCACAGACCACCCAGTCCTGTCCAAATGCACAGCTAAACCAATCCCGGCAATCGACAAGTGCCCGCCATGGAAAACAAAAATGCCAGAACTAAGGGAATCAATCCCAGGCATAATGTGCAAAAGGGACCAAACGAACCTCGACAGAAAAACTGCAGCAGAAGAGTACATAGAATCAGAGTACCCTGAAAATGAGTGGACGCACGTCTACACGGACGGATCGGCAAATAACGCAATAAGCGACGGCGGAGGAGGAATAGTGCTAAAAATCTCCAAGAAAGTCACGGTCAAGAAAGCGATTGCAACTGGCAAATACTCGAATAACTACCGAGCTGAGGCAGAGGCAATCAAAAAGGCGGCCGAAATGATCTTGAAGAGAAGAAACACTACACGCAACAAGGTCGTGATATTCACCGATGCTCTATCGGTCATCACGGCACTCAAATGCGTTGGCAAAACTGAGATGAATGAGCTCAAAACGTCCCTCGCTGAACTAACGAGTTCACTCAAACGCACTGTCATCCAGTGGATACCGTCACACTGCAACATTAGGGAAAACGAAGCGGCCGACAAGCTAGCCAAAGAGGGCGGGCGACTACCCCAGACTGATCTCGAGATCAGCTATGAGGAAGTCAAAACAACCATCGGTTCGCACTATCGAAGCAAGTGGGCAAAAGACCACCCGCAGTACACAGACAGTGACGGTTACTATGGTCTCTCGCGCAGTGAACAAGTTACCATATTTCGCCTCCGTACCGGCCACAACAAGCTCAGAGCCCACATGTTCCATAAATTTAAAATTGGCACAACTAGCCTGTGCCCATGCAATATGGCAGACATGACGGCAGAACACGTCTTGCAAGACTGTCCACGTTTAGCAGGTATACGAGAAGAGTACTGGCCAAAACACACAGAGCTTCGCGAAAAGCTGTACGGAGGAACGGAGTCCCAAAAACAACAGTTAAATTCATGATAGAAGTTGGTCCATCAGGCTAGGCCGGGAACGCAAGAGAGAGAAAAAAAAATGATAAAGGTCTGTGAAAGTACAAATCGTATCAATACATGAAACAGTACACAAATATGTATGTTAATAAGTGTCCTAAGAACACGAAAGCAAACCAATCAATTGCAGCAGGTTTTTTCTCTCATCAAAGTAGCTAGCTAAATAAACAACAGCAGCATGGAATTGAAGATGAACAAAAATAATTTGGTAGATATGAATAACCATATGCAAATTATGTATACCAATATTTGTTTAATAGCGTTGATATCATGCACGGTAGTGATTTGATTATATGTGTCAACAAACACATGTGTGTCGAAGTCAGTTGCTAAGTACATCTGAGGACATCAAACAGTGAATGTCACATCAAACAATTGTTCTATCTGACATCTAGTCATGATCATCATCATCAGGTGCCGTGCCGGCTGGCGTAGACGATCATGGATCTCCACAAATCTTTGTCGTTGGTGTTTGCTATCAACTCAGATGTTGACGCTCTACCGTGCCATGAAGTTAGGCTATCCAAACTTTTCTCTCTCTGTCTTCCTCTGTCTCGTCTACCCTCAATTTTACCGGTTGTCACAATGTGTTCTAAGCCTAACCTCCTCATCACATGCCCGACAAAATGATGACTGCCTCTTTCTTATATTGATGATAAGCTTTCTCTGTGTCTTGATCTCATTCAGCACCTCAACATTAGTCATTTTGGCAGTCCATGGGATTCTCATCCTTCTTCTGTAAAACCACATTTCTGTGGCCCTCAGAAATATTTCGATCTGTGTGTTCATGATGCACAACATATTGCATAGGTTCTGCCGTGTCCCACTGAATTTCTGGCCTTAGCGCAGACAGCCAAATAAACCGGAAACTAGAGATGATGCATAGTAAACATAGTTTCTCATATACCGACAACTCTTACGTTTATATCTCGTAAATCAGGCTATAACTATATATGTAAACTTATGAACATGTGAACTTATGAACATGTGAACTTATGAACTTACGAACTTATGAACTTATGAACATGTGAACTTTTGAACTTACGAACATATATAAACTTATGATTGATGGTTTCATCTTCTTCCTCGATCGTTCTAGGCTAGTTTTTATCATTCTCTTTGTGATATATAAACAGCCAAACATCAGAACGTAATGTACGTGCACCAACCTTCAGCACCTATTTGAGCACAGTTGCTTATCCTTCGGTGGGGTGTTCGACTTCAGCCAGCTATTGTGTGCGGTTCGCTCTCCGCTAGCCTTTGACTGTCCCAAGCCGTAACCCACAAGGCAGTGGGTTGCTATTTTCTTTCAGGACAGCGACCCTTAGACGGCCTGCCCTCCCGGGCTTATGAACACCATCTGCCCAGCAAAACCGGTGGGGTCACAGGTTTCGCCCCATGTGGTGCCACCATTGCAACGTCCGTATGCGTGCTCGCTCTGCCCTGATGCCTACCTCACAATTTCCGTCAATTTCCACTGGGCTGTCCGACTTCGAAGGGGTAAAATCCGAGTTTCGCCCCATGATGCCCACATGCAACTCAACTCGGCACCCAGCATGCTCATCGGCTCTAGAGAGACGGATCAAGAGAGAGCATGTGCGGACTCCGAATTTCGCCACACACGGGTCAACGTCCCTTCGGTGGTTTTGACTTTTGACCCATGGGGACCAAAGTGCGGCCCAACTCATCACCCAGCATACTCATCGGCTCAAGAGTAGTGCCTCAAGAGAGAATGCGCGGCTCCGAGTTCTGCCCCGAGGTTCCACATGTATCCTTCTAGTTTTCCCCTCGGCTGGGAGAGGCGAGCATTAATGATCACTCTGGGAGTTCGCTCGTCTGTGTTGCAGGCGGATCCCATCAAACATGACTACCTTTGCATCTCTACTTGCCCCAGAGTAGCTCTTCCACGGCACCTGCCTTCTTAGCCAGACCGGAACTACCGTCTGTTACCAGGATCACCACTTGGAGGTGAGAGCAGGGATTAGAGCCACCTCTCTAATCCTGGCGCGCCGCTTTCTTGCGCTTTTGACCCCTGATTAATGGTTTAAGCACACTCCTCACTCCGATCCTCAAGCATTCAACTTTACTTGTACAACGTGTAATTTCAAACTTCTTAAATCTCTGGATCTAAATCTAAATTTTAGTGTCTTCATCTTATTTTTCTTTGCGTTCGTTCTTTACGACCAATTTTAATCACTCTTTGTGATATGTTTGATCTTTACCAAGAACCTATAGACGTTGCACATTGGTTTGGTAGGCCTCTAAACGAATAGACATCTACACGTTTAGGACAAGTGGATCCGATTTCAGCCAAAGTGTCCTCATCGAACAAGCGGTCGCCAAGAGACAGAAGAGTATTCGTCATGTCTCCGTATGCATAAATATATATGTGTGTGTTGGTGCGTGGTGTATGTGCATGCGTGTGTGCGCGCGCTCCTGTGCTTTTTTGTTTGTTTGTTTTTGCCATACTGTTATACCATCTCTTTCTGAGCAAACATAGACGACACTTGTTCATAAAAGTTGACATTTGTGATACTTAAAGCTGACATAAATGATTTATATCATTATCATCAAATAGCTTGTCCTGAGCAGAACTTTATCACCCAAACAGTCCGCCGGAATGTTTATTATGTTGTATTCCATATTATTGTTAGGATTTTCTAGGCAATGTCTTGGAAATTAGTCCGCCATTGCTTTCCTTTCTGGCAGTGGCCATACTGGTCCATGACCGTAGCCATTGTCTCTATTACAGAGATCCTCTGCCTACCGTCGTGAGTTCTGAGACCATAACCATTGACACTCTGTCGACTACCCCCTCACTCATCCACCACCTGCCCCCATGGCTTCCCCGTACTCTGCCGGTGGGGGGAGGGGCGGGTTCCAAACGGGTACTCCACCTTGTCCAAAGGTGTCCCGTAGACTAGCGTAGGGAAGGAGGCGCCTTACATCTCCTTTAATAGAGGTTTACCTCTAGCCCGCTACCCGAACACTGTGACAACTGGAGGTAAATGAATAATTTACCAAACAGCTTAACTTCATGGCACATTTTCATATAAGCTTTGTCAGTTGACTTATATAATATCATTTTTTTGTTCAGTTGATTTATATATTTTCCATATTTATCACCACTGAAAATGTGACCTTCGTACAAGGGGAAACAACCACAGAATATACAAAGATAGATGTATGGCCTTTTTCGTCCTTTACAGTATGTCAATTTGTGTTTTACTGTAACAATTTTTTAGTTTGCGCTTGTCTCTCTTGTCTTTCAGCTCATCTATAAATCTCTCGTGACTGTTAATTTCCATGTTGTATCCGAGCCAAAAGCAAGGATTAGGTGTGCTCTCTGTTTATGCCTAGCCTGGGCAGCTGATATGGGGAATATGCCTTGCCCATTTTGCTCAAGCCCCCTGTCTATCATGATGTTTCCACCAAAGGAAAGACAAAGTCAATACGTTTGAAATCAAGCAGGGTTTGCAGGGTATGACAGAAGATGGAATGGAATACACACATAACCATCGACCACCTTAGGGTCCTCCCTCCGGATTTGTGATCACAGTTTACTCCTCTAGCTTTCTGCTCAAAGGTGTTGACCTACAAGACTGGAGATTTTCTATTAGGATTAACTCCCCAAGACTTTAGCTCTCCCGAGCAACGCTCCACAAGACAGTGGGTTTCACAGTTGCAGATGGTACCGTCTCCTATCATACGGTAGCAGATGAAACATCTAATATACAATTATAGTTTTAGAAGAACACTGGTTATCTAAGAGAAGTCGTTTTTAAATCACATATTCAGTTAGGATAAATAAGTGGGTGAAATTCTATCGTGTGACATTATCAACTCAGTTTGAACTTTGTGGAACACACTGGACATAAGAGAGAAAAATATAGACATTCTGCAAGACATCGAAGAACATTGGCTCATAAACAACACTATGTCCAGGTAACTGAAATAGGTTAGTCACATTAAACATCACTATGTCCAGGTAACTGAAATAGGTTAGTCACATTAAACAACACTATGTCCAGGTAACTGAAATATGTTAGTCACATTAAACATCCTTGTCCAGGTAACTGAAATAGGTTAGTCACATTAAACAACACTATGTCAGTAAGAAATAGGTTAGTCACATTAAACAACACTATGTCCGGTAACTGAAATAGGTTAGTCACATTAAACATCACTATGTCCAGGTAACTGAAATAGGTTAGTACATTAAACATCACTATGTCCAGGTAACTGAAATAGGTTAGTCACATTAAACATCACTATGTCCAGGTAACTGAAATATGTTAGTCACATTAAACATCACTATGTCCAGGTAACTGAAATAGGTTAGTCACATTAAACATCACTATGTCCAGGTAACTGAAATAGGTTAGTCACATTAAACAACACTATGTCCCGGTAACTAATGGTTAGTCACATTAAACATCACTTGTCCGGTAACTGAAATAGGTTAGTCACATTAAACATCACTATGTCCAGGTAACTGAAATAGGTTAGTCACATTAAACATCACTATGTCCAGGTAACTGAAATAGGTTAGTCACATTAAACATCACTATGTCCAGGTAACTGAAATAGGTTAGTCACATTAAACATCACTATGTCCAGGTAACTGAAATAGGTTAGTCACATTAAACATCACTATGTCCAGGTAACTGAAATAGGTTAGTCACATTAAACATCACTATGTCCAGGTAACTGAAATAGGTTAGTCACATTAAACATCACTATGTCCAGGTAACTGAAATAGGTTAGTCACATTAAACATCCTTGTCCAGGTAACTGAAATAGGTTAGTCACATTAAACAACACTATGTCCAGGTAACTGAAATAGGTTAGTCACATTAAAACATACACTATGTCAGGTAATAAATATTCAAAAACACTATGTCCAGGTAACTGAAATAGGTTAGTCACATTAAACATCACTATGTCCAGGTAACTGAAATAGGTTAGTCACATTAAACATCACTATGTCCAGGTAACTGAAATAGGTTAGTCACATTAAACAACACTATGTCCAGGTAACTGAAATAGGTTAGTCCATTAAACACACTATGTCCAGGTAACTGAAATAGGTTAGTCATAACATTCAACAAACACTTATGTCCAGGTAACTGAAATAGGTTAGTCACATTAAACATCACTATGTCCAGGTAACTGAAATAGGTTAGTCACATTAAACATCACTATGTCCAGGTAACTGAAATAGGTTAGTCACATTAAACATCACTATGTCCAGGTAACTGAAATAGGTTAGTCACATTAAACATCACTATGTCCAGGTAACTGAAATAGGTTAGTCACATTAAACATCACTATGTCCAGGTAACTGAAATAGGTTAGTCACATTAAACATCACTATGTCCAGGTAACTGAAATAGGTTAGTCACATTAAACAGTCCACTATGTCCAGGTAACTGAAAATTAGTCACATTAAATCGTCATGATGGTCTGTCAGGACTGAGCAAAAGTCAAGGAAGTAGCATACGACCAAGACGACGGTGGCAACAGGACATTAAAAAAACAAAGAGCATAGATATAGAGGAGACGATAGAACTTGTTAAAGACCGACAGATGTTCAAGCGAGTTGTGATGAAAGTGACATTCTACATGATAGTAGTGTATAACCTAAACAAGATCGTGACCCATAAACCACTTGGTCGTACGAATTGTTTTTCTTCTTTTTCAAACGCTACATATCGACCACTCGTTAACAACTCTTTGTCATTTGTGTGTGATCCGAGCCTAAGAGCTAATTACGTTGTGCTATTTATGCGCCTACAAGTAGTCCAGCAATCCGATTTCAGCTATATTTTTTATTCTTCTTCTTCTTTTGCGTTCGTTCTTTACGACCAATTTTAATCACTCTTTGTGAAATGGTTGATCTTTGCCAAGAACGTGTATACGTTGCACATTGGTTTGGTAGGCCCCTAAACGCATAGACTTCTACACGTCTAGGACATGTGCATTCGATTTCAGCAAAACCTCCTTAGTCGCCTCTTACGACATGTGTGGCAGGTAACAGTGATTCTATTCTTTACACCCGAAATTTGGTCGCCGGTACCACTCGGGCGACGCTTTTTATTTAGTAGGGTAGCTTCGCTAGACCCCGACCTCAGTCGCCTCTTACGACATGCCTTGTAGGTCACCGTGTTACTATTCTTTGCTACCCTTGCGAGCCCCGACAACACACGGGAAATAGGAATTCCATTCTTCGTATTGAAGATAAAAGAGGTTACATTTTCTGTCTGAACTAACCATTCTCACTTGTTCGTTTTCACACATTGATATACATGAGCTTTCCATCCGTGACCATAATCTGACTTGTGTGACTACATAGTATATGTAGTCAATGGATGTATTTAGCAATCACAATAACGTATGCCTGTGAGACATGGCTCATTTATGAAACTGTTGAAAAATCAATCAAAGCCTTTGAAGGCCACGGCCACCCATGTGTTGTCGAGGCCCTCAAGGAGAGCAAAGAATAGTAACACTGCAACCTACAAGGCATATCGTAAGAGGCGACTAGGTAGGATCTAGGAAGCTACCCTAGTAAACAAAAAGTGTCAGAAATTGGATGTGCTGGCCTATTTGTAGGCTCATAACAGGCATAACGTACAATCGCGCTTAGGCTCAGATCACATACAAATCACAAAGATTGTTTAACAAGTGATCGATATGGAGTGTTCGAAGAAGAAGAAGAAGAAGAAAAATCAGTGCTACAGAAGATTGATGAGAATATTATTGATAGAAAGAAGAACAAGTAGGTATATTGTGCAACAGCTTAACATTGAGAAGAAGTGATTGATACAAAAATATAAATATATGAAAAATAAAATATATTTGGTATATAAAACGACATAGACAACTTGAGAATGCCTGCGATATGCACCGGATACCTTACGCTGAGCAGGGAGACATTTGTAGCTGTTGTCATTGTAACCAAGATATATGATAACGATGATGATGATGATGATGATGATGATGATGATGATGATGATGATGATGATGATGATGATGATGATGATAATGATGATGATCCAACCAGTGACTGAACATTGAACACTTTGTGACACGATGTCAAAGTAAATGTGAACTAGAGCAGGTTTAAAATAAAAGTCTGTCGCTTTGCTTGGCCATGCTCCCTACGGAAGTCTCTTTTCCTTATGTATCATAATTTTGCAACCTGTTATTTGTAAACTATCGGCATGACATGCATTCTGGTTTTAACAAGAAATATTGAAACAAGTAAATCACATCCATATTGTATGTTCTCACTCACACTCAGTGTTTACAAAAACGAATGTGTTTATCTTTCCATTTTCATAAACTTGTTACGCCTCAATGAGTGTCTGCGTCGCTTGTGTGTTGCTCTGGCTTGCAAAGGGAGCAAAGAATAGTAACACTGCGACCTATAAGGTATGTCTTAAGAGTCGACAGGTAGAAGCACAGGAAGGTACCTAGTAAATCAAAAGCGTTGCAGAAATCGGATGTGCTTGCCTACTTGTAGGCGTATAACTGGCACTTCGTACAAGCACTCTTAGGCTGGGGTAACATACGAATTACAAAGAGTTATTAACAAGTGGTCAATGTGGAGCGTTCAAAGAAGAAGAAGTGTCGGTGCAACGTATTATTTGCTTTATATATATATATATATAAATCTTACAGTTACGAAGTTATAAGTTGAAACAAATATATTTATTCCTTTCAGTTGACAAAAAGAAGCATTTCGTGATAAAGAGACAAAAGACGACACAATTCAAATAAGATAAAAAAGGAAAACTTAAGTTAGCAGTGCATTGTTAAATAATCAACTTAATAAAATTCAAATGATATATAACAAACAGTAACAAATATTATTAGATTTGAAACACTAGATGGGACACGTGGAGAAAAACCAGAATTAATCAATATCAGCATGGTGTTGTATGTGTTGAAACCATTTACACTATTTACACATCTCACATAAGTTAGATTGCTAGAAGAGAAGAAGACATAGAATAAGATGAATAGAATAAATATGTGAACTACTTGAGAATCTGAATAAGGAAACTATAGTATTTTAAAAACAAAATAATATAAAGAAATATATAGAGAAACATACAGAAACATAAACACAAAGTTCGTGCACTGCCATTGAGATCTTACCCATCAATCAGTCAACAAATCAATAAGTGCTAATTGTTCAGTATATTGTTTGAAAGTGTACACATATAGGCGCAGGTTGCGTATATACACTTGGCAAATTAGATCTATACTGTTCAAACAACATTTTGTCTGTAGACTACGCCTCTCTTTACGTTCTGATCAGGTAACCAGAAAATACGGAAAGGTGTTCGGATAAAACTCTTGGATTATTTCCGCTGGCTAAAAATACCACAACCTTGACAGTGTTTCCCGTTTGAAGTCTGCTAACTGCTGTGATCGCACTTTGATCCCCGAAATCCTTGTCCTGCATGTACATCTTTGCTATATCTTTACCTGCCACATTCAAATAAATCTCTCCAACGGCACCTGCAAAACAAGAAAAGGAAATAAAGTGTATTAACATATTAATTGATTAGATGTTGTCTCCATATCAATGACATCTCTAACACTTTCTATATCTACCATGCATTTCTATCTCTTCCTTTTCTCATTCAAGTTGGTACATTCTGTAAATTTGACTTAACTTATTCCTCTCCGCTCCTCGTGGAGCATAGGGCATCAACGGTTGTTCGCAACTTTTCCGGTCACTGGCTGTTTTTTTTATGGTCTCCCAGGAAAGTCGAGCAGCTTTAAGTTCCTCAAGAAGACTTCGTCTCCAGATCTGTTTAGGACGTCTCCTTTTCCGTCTTCACTGCGGGTTCCACTTAAGTGCTTGCCTAGTGACACTCGACTGTGCCTTTCGTAGGGTATTTCCGACCCACCGTAATGTTCTCCTCTTAACCGTGTTCATCGTGGGTTCCTGTTCTGTTCTTATTCACAGGTCTGTGTTTGCAACTCTGTCATTCCATCTTAGTCTTAAAATACGCCGAAGACATCCGTTGACAAAGGTCTGAATCTTATTTGTATTTGACTTAGTGACTTGCCATGTTTCCGAGCCATACAACAACACATATCTCACACAGAGATCTGTCAATTTATTATGTGTCAAGTTTTTAATGTTCTTTAAAACAAAAACCCTACTATATCTCTATCTTGTCACATACAATCAACATATGCATTCAGTGTGACTTTTTAACAGAGTTGGGTTTCAACTATTTATGTTTTCAAAATATTTTATTTCTTTATTATTTTATCATTTCGTTTTTTTCCTCTGATCCTGTTTTGTCTCATAATTTGTGTCGTCATGATAATAAAGGATTTATAGAACGGGATTTTCTGTGCACTTCATAAACAGTGTCTTTCGTCGCCTCTGTTATCTCTTCTTCTTCTTAAACCAAGAAATTAAGAGTTCTCATTCTTTTTCCTATAGTGCATTGTGGGAATGGGTGGTGGGGAGCACCGACTTTCTTTAAAACCCAGAAACCTCCAACAGCTCCGGGCGTGTAGTGCTATGCTTGGTGCTGCGAAGGCTCCTGCTCAGGTAGGGTTCTGTTATCTCTGAGGTGCACCTTTATCGTGGACGGCCTTTTTTCTTTGTATCCACTTTATCAGAGAAGCATTGTTCTTTGAAGCGCACTGTCTGTTGGTAATCTGCTTGTGTGGTGGGACCATTAATGTGTTGTTTCTTGATGAAGTTCAGTACTGATGTTGTACCAGCTTTTTTTTATTACTGTCTACATTTCAAAACTGGTCTCTTCACGATATTCCCAACATTCTGCGTAGACTCTTTATTTCTGTGGTGACTAGCTTTTTCAAGTCGTTTGATATCAACGTCCAGGCTTGGTGGTGATATCATAATATTGGGAGAAATATTGTGTTGAACAATGCTCGTTTTGTGATCATGGTTCATCATAATCATCAAACAGCTTGTCCTGAACAGAACTTTGCCACCCCAACAGTCCTCCGGAATTTCTCTCAAAGGTCAGATGTCCCGTCTCTGCAGCTGTCATGTTCAAATCATCAGTTACATCCTCCTGAATCCAGCTTCTCCGTGGTCTTCCTGCGTTCAGAAATATTCTATTCCAACTTGGATTGAAATCGAGACTACTCGTCTCAGAAGGGAATATCCTCAACCCTGTGTTACCCCGACTCTCAAGACATGTTTTTATTTATTGTTTTTATTTGTAATTATTTCATTTTCCATAGGTTTAGTATAGCGTATAACATAAAATAAATACTAGTGCTAAAACTAAAGCTAAAATTTAAAATCAAGTAGTCATATTACAGTTCATGTAAAACTTCAATATAAGAGACAATACAGTCATATTACAATGCATGTAAAACTTCAATATAAGAGACAATACAGTCATATTACAGTGCATAGAGGATCTCTCTGGCTAAGCCTTTGTCTTGCGTTTCGAGAGTTGTGGGTTTGAATCTGAATTGAACCGTTATGTTTACAAGAGCATTTTTGTTTCAGAGAAACCTAGGATTGTTGCCGGAATTAGGGAGTTCGTGCTTTGAGCAATACTTTCGGCAGGTGGTGTGCCACTTCTATGTCCCAAGAGACTAAGCCAAATAGAGTAAACATCGGTGCATTGAAGTCTATGGTTCAACTTTGCACCATTTACAGTGCCTG
This sequence comes from Arion vulgaris, assembly GCA_020796225.1. Taxonomy (NCBI): domain Eukaryota; kingdom Metazoa; phylum Mollusca; class Gastropoda; order Stylommatophora; family Arionidae; genus Arion; species Arion vulgaris. The sequence continues at coordinate 26,305,063 of CM036765.1, read as the reverse complement.
TTTTAATTTGAATTGAAAATCAAAATGACGTATTGTAGAGTGTTTCTGAAACTACAGCAATCTGAGCTGTTTGATCATATTAGAATATTTAGATTGTTATTGGTTATTGGTTATTGGTTACTAAACTGGCGTCATTGCACTCCGGGCAGACCCATAGGTGCTCAGTCTCCCCCAACATATATCGAAGAGTATGCATACTGATGGTGCCTGTGGCTCGCTGATTAAACACACCTCTCACTCTGCCTCTCAGGCATCCAGTTCGACTTGAACAACGGGTAATTCCAAACTGCTTAAATCGCTTGATCGATTCAACATCGATTTTAGTGTCCTCATCCAACAGAGAGTCTCGAAGAGACCAAAGAATATCCCCTTATCCATCTTCAACTCCCCAACAATCGATGCTGTTGATGCAAGCCTGCCCGCTCTCTCATTACCGTAAACACCCGCATGCCCAGGACAGTATATCCACGTAAGCCGCTGGAGGTTAGAAACTTCTATAGACGACATCCACTCATACCGAAACCTGCCCTTCTGGATCTTGTGAAGCATCGACTGAGAGTCAGACACAACAACTGCCCCAGTTGTTTATATATTTAGATATTTAAATATTTAGATAATGTCTTCTAGTTCATTTTCATATATTAATAAATTGTTAGCATCCCATGGCTAGGAACGTTCGCCCGTGTGGTACCGGGACCCGCAAGGAAGCAAAGAGTAGTACCACTGTAACCAACAAGGCATGTCATAAGAGGCGACTGATATAGGACCTAGGAAGCTACCTAGTAAATAAAAGCGTAGCAGAAATTGGATGTGCTGGCCTACTTATAGGCGTATAACTGGCACAACGTAAAATCGCTCTTAGGCTCAGATCACATACACATCACACAGAGTGGTTAACAAGTGGTAGATGTGGAGCGTTCGAAGAAGAAGAAGAAGAAGCTAGGAATGTACTTACCTCCAAGCCCTATCTCTAGAACCAGGTGAAAAGAATAAAGTCCAGCCACAGGTGCTGTGAAAATGCCGGTAGTGGCATTATATCCCTGACCTTCGTTGATCATAACATCTGAGAAAACTAATACATCACCTGTTGCAATATGCTTTTCTGTACTGATGGCAGCAGAAAAAGCTACAGTTGTATCTGCTGAAATATGTAATAATGCGGATTAACTCTCAAGACTGAACTAATCGTATTCTGGCTCTGTATAAAGAATAGACCAGATTAACATGGCAAGATATTACAACTTCACTGATTCTTCTTCTTCTACGAACGTTCCATATCGACCACTCTTTGTTATTTGTATGTGATCTGATTCTAAGAGCGATTGTACTTTGTGCCAGTTATGCGCCTACAAGCAGGTAAGTACATCCAATTTCTGTGACGCTTTTTATTTACTATGGTAGCTTTCCTAGATTCCTACCTCTGTCGCTTAGTACAACATGCATTGTAGGTAGCAGTGTTACTATTCTTTGCTCCACCTGTCGGCCCCTGCAACACACAGCGATATTAATGATATTAAAAGAGTTATTCTTCTTCTCTTCTTTCGATCGTTCTAAAGCAGTTTTTATCATTCTATTGTGATATATAAACAGCCAAACATCAGAACATAATGTAAGTGCACCAACATTCAGCTCCTATTGGAGCACAGTTGCTTATCCTTGGGTGGGGTGTTCGATTTCAGCAAGCGTTTGGGTGCGGTACGCTTTCCGCTAGCCTTTGGCTGTCCCCAGCAGAAACCCACAGACAGTGGGTTGCCATTTTCTTTCAGGGCAGCGACCCTTAGACGGCTTGCTCTCCCGGGCTTATGATCGCCATCTGCTCAGCAAAACCGGTCGTTTTAATGAACACCTTGGTTTGCCGCCCGTTCAGTTCTGTTTACGGTTTGCTCCGCTAGCCTTTGATTGTCCCCAATCAATCTACAAGGCAGCAGTAGTTCCTGCGATCGGAAACGCGCACTGGCTTTACCTCTGCTGGGCTTTCCAATTGTTCTGCTCATGTGGGTGGACGCACACCTCCTGCCTGCCATGCTTGCCGCTGCCGCACTTGCCGTGCTTGCCGCGCTTGCACTGGTTTTGACGCTGCTGGGCTTTCCAGTTGTTCTGCTCATGTGGTGAGACGCACCCTCTTGCCTGCATGCTCGCCGATGCAGTGCTTACCGCGCTTGCCGTGCCGGCCTGCCCCTCGGTGGGGCCTACTATGACTTTGCCAGCGTGCGTGCTCGCTTTGCCCTGATGCCTACTTCACCATTTCCGTTAATTCCCACTGGGCTGTCCGACTTCGAGGTGACAGAATCCGAAATTCGCCCCATGATGGCCTACGTGCAACTCGGCACCCAGCATGCTCATCGGCTCTAGAGTGGCGGCTCAAGAGAAAGCATACGCGGGCTCCGAATTTCGCCCCACGCGGGTCAACGTACATTCGATGGCTTTGATTCGTGCCCCCACCCCTCCATCTTTGTGATTGGGGCTAGATTTTTGTCCTATGTGGACCAACGTGGCCAACTCATCACTCAGCATACTCATCGGCTCAAGAGAGGTGCATTAAGAGAGAGAATGTGCGGGCTCCGAGTTCCGCCTCGCGAGGTTCCACATGTATCGTTCTAGCTTTTCCCATAGGCCGGGAGAGGTGAGCATTAATAGTCACTCTGGAAGTTCACTCGTCTGTGTTGCGAGCAGATCCCATCAAGCATGACTACCTTTGCATCTCTACTTGCCCCAGAGTAGCTCTCCCACGACACCTGCCCTCTTAGCCAGACCGGAACTACCGTCTGTTACCAGGGTCACCACTTGAGGTGAGAGCAGGGATCAGGAGATGGCCATCTCCTAATCCTGGCGCGCCGTTTTCTTGCGCCTTTGACCCCAAAAGAGTTATATAAATGTTCCGAAAGTATGAAATTTAATAAAGTAATTAACGACATAGAAACTGATAGGAAACATACCTTTCTCTCTCAGCTGTAGAATTTCTGTTGTTTGGTTCTTGTTTTCTGCTTGTAGTTCACTATTATCTTTCTCCACAGCTTTAATTCTCTCAAGTAGATTATTCAATGCAATTTCTAAATTGTCTACCTGTTTCTCCAAGTTTGAATGGTCACTAACTAGAAGTGGGAAAAACAAAGTTTGTGTGAATAGCAAAGTATTGTGTGTATTAATAATAATAATAATTTCTCTCGTGCAAGTAATTTCTCCATACCGCTCTAATATGGGCAACTCGCTCAATCTCCTCCATGGAACTAACACCGATATTTCTTGCTTCTCTCAGCAAAGATCGTTTCCGCGTATCCTTAGGTCGTCCTCTCTTTCTTGAACCCTCTGCATTCCATTTCAATGCCTTCTTTGCTATTTGATGATCATTTCTTCACATGGTGTGTCCAACATATCTCCATCTTCTCAAGGTGTATCCAACATATCTCCATCTTCTCCTTCTTATAACAGTTCTTTCTTGTGGTAGACCAGACATTTCTCTGATTTAGCGTGTGCATTATATTTCATAGCGAAACACAGTCTCCCCCTTTATCGGCATTATATTTCAAAAACACAGACTATCTTCGACATTTTAGAAATCACAATAAAATTTGGATACACGATCGTACAAGGAAACAAATAAATAAGACATCTCAGTTAACGTAAGATTGATATAGAAACAAAGTATATAGAAATAACTTAATCACATTCAGTCCTTTTCATCAGATATTTTGCTAAAATGTGCCGACGGTAGAGCATGTTACCGTAGCTACTCTGAAATAAGTATCATTAATCCTCTCCGCTCCTCGTGGAGCATAGGGCCTCAACAGTTGTTCGCCACTCTTCTCGGTCTCTGGCTGTTATTTTTACGGTCTCCCAGGTCAATTGAGCACTCTTCAGCTCCTCAGTAAGACCTCGTCTCCAAGTCTGCTTAGGGCGTCCTCTTTTCGTTTTCCCTGCGGGTTCCACTCGAGCACCTGTCTAGTGACACTCGACTGTGTCTTCCGCAAGGTATGGCCTATCCATCGCCATCTTCTCCTCTTGACATGTGTCATCATAGGTTCCTGCCCTGTTCCTATCCACAGATCCGTGTTTGTAACTCTATCATACCATTTCAATCTGAGAATCCCCCCCATGAGGCCATTACCTTGTAGTGGTGGGGGGGGGCTTGTGTACCTCAGGGACCCGGAGAGCTATGCCGGCAGGGTTACCCAAGCCGGGAAGGTCGAAGGAGAGAGGGCAGACTAAATGTGGTCTCCTGGTCCTCCAGGTTGGGGTTGTGTGATGGGCTAACTACCCATCCATTAAAAAAAACAGTAGTTACAGAAACCAAAAACAAATTGTTGAAATAAGTATAAAGTCTTATAAATGGAAGTTTAACGAGTGTTCAACATCACGCCGGCTGCCTTTACTTCTCAGTGATTCTCTAGTATCCAAAAATGAGGCTGGGTCGACATGCGAGCAGAACGGTTGGGAAAAGATGCCAACTAACAGAAAGACAAAGTCTCTACTAATAGAGTAGCATGTCCCTTGCGGAATCTCACTTTCATCACAGTCCTCCTGAAAACTTTATGTCTATAGAAAGTTCTCCTGCCTCCTCCAGCGTCCTGGTCAATGTTTATTTGATGTCCTGCTGTCACATTCGTCTTTGCCGTTACTCCAGGAGCCGTGCCTTCTATTACCTTTCTCTCCAAACCACTGTGTTGTTTAATGTTGACAAAATATTTCATCTTCCGAGACATGATGTTATTTATGAGCAAATACACCTCGATATGTCGAACTTGTAGGATGTCTTTGTTTTTTATCTTCTCTGTCCAGGATGTTCTAAGAACTTTGTTGTAGCAGCTATATTGGTTAACTGTATAGCTTGAGCTAACTACAGTTTCCTTCACATGCCACTGATTCTGAATTCAGTTATTGATATGTGCCTATTAACCAAACTTGCCGTTAGATGTAATTGATTATGAGAACATCTGCCGATATACCTCCGTTTAACCAAACTTTCATTTACATACCGTTGATTCTGAGATCTCCTTGTGCTGTGTCCTGTATTACCAAGCCCATCTCATCAATGTAAGACATAACACACATGTAAGTTCCTGCATCATCCTTGCTGGGATAATTTATTGTTATATTCAGATAAGAGTTTGGGATATCAGAGTTGTTGATCAATCCATGAACCTGGTATATAAATATAACACGAATTACTGATTTCGTGACAATTTTAAACAACGCTGGGTTAGTGTAATGAATAGTGCGTTCGTATTTCGTCTCGGACACAAGATGGTTGTGAGTTCAATCCTATACTCGATGTTCAACAGAAGAATTTGCCTACTAACTCTTGCATACCAGGGTCTGTAAATGTGAAGTTAAAGGTACTACATACCCTAACGTCTTAAAAGACTACGAAAAATTGTATTACTTATTAGATAAGATCGTGTTCCTAGACCTATAGAAGATGGACGAAAAATTGTATTACTTATTAGATAAGATTGTGTTCCTAGACCTATAGAAGATGGACGAAAATTGATTACTTATTAGATAAGATTGTGTTCTAGACCTATAGAAGATGGACGAAAAATTGTATTACTTATTAGATAAGATTGTGTTCCTAGACCTATAAAAGACAGACGAAAAATTGTATTACTTATTAGATAAGATTGTGTTCCTAGACCTATAGAAGATGGACGAAAAATTGTATTACTTATTAGATAAGATTGTGTTCCTAGACCTATAGAAGATGGACGAAAAATTGTATTACTTATTAGATAAGATCGTGTTCCTAGACCTATAGAAGATGGACGAAAAATTGTATTACTTATTAGATAAGATCGTGTTCCTAGACCTATAGAAGATGGACGAAAAAACCAATGTCAGGTGTTTAAGTTGAGCACGTAAAATAGCCTGGTAATTGAAATTGATAACAGCAGACCTTAAAGCCGCTGTCCATTGCAACATTTGATGAATAAAATATTTAATATTATTTCTCCTAAATCTAATATCAGGATAAAATCGTGAGCGCAATCCCAAACAAAAAAGTGCACGATGTAATCGTATGGTTTTGAACTAAAAGAGCAAATATTGCAGCATAAAGCGAAGAAAATGTGAGGTATTATCCTTAGTGATAGACGAATCATTACGTAATAACTGGTCTTACAGCTATCAGTCAACAATGGTAGTGCTAATGCAATTATAAAAAGTATCGGATTTTCTAAATTTTGCACAAGATTGAATTCTCGAAGTCTCTAGTTGACAAATGTAAAGGAAAACAATTTCTTCTGAATTGTTTGGGCGCTTCAATGTTTATAGTGCTATTATGGGGCTAAGATTGTTACAAGTGACGAAACATGGATACATCATTTCGAACCAGAGACAAAAAGAAAGCCAATGGAGTGGCATCATGAGCAATTACTACGTAAAAAGAAATGCAATATTTTAAGAAAGTTCCTTCTGCAGGAGAAGTTAGTATCATTGTCTTTTGGGACATTTAATATGTGATTCTATGAATGTTATGCCAAGAAGAGAGGCAATAAATTGCAAGTTACATTAGCACATTGAATAAACTTTATCGACGTTTCTGTAAAGTTCGACCCCACAATAATCCAGCAGACCTTGCGTTTTCTTCATGACAACACGCACCCTCACAGAAATATAGTTAGATATCTATCTATCCATATATATATATATATAAGGATTGCTTGCTGTTCTTATATTATTGTATTATTATATTCCACTCAAACCGGTATACATTACATATTGCATGCAAGCAATTTATCCACCTCAATCTATCCTGAGCAAATCGTTCAATCTCTTCTCTGACTTTGATTGCGTCATTTCTTGCCTCTCTCAGTAAAGTTTGTTTCACAGTTTTCCTATGGTGTCCTTTATTTCTGGAACCATTTGTCTCCCACTTCAATACCTGCGTTGGGATTATTCAATCATTTCTTGTCTGAGTATTCCAACATATCACCATCATCTCTTTTTGTACAACAGTTGTTACTAGTGGTTGACTAGACATTTATCTAATGTCACTACCTTACCCGAATTCTTCTCACTTTATGCTCATTATTTGGTATACTCTACCTGATAGTGATCACTTGGCGGGTTTCCATACTGTATCCTGTCTGGAGGCTGAATATGTACAATTGGCGTGTCTCCATCTTTTGATATCTGAATGACAAGTATTTCCTTAGCTCGCATCCCAGTTCCGTCAGGAGTGCACGCAATAAAGATATTGCTTGTCACAGCTTCAATGAAGCCATCAGGTGAAATGTCAAGTCTGGCAGCAGTGGCTGTGGAAAGTAAATTCAAATATAAAATAAGCAATGCATAAGTACACCACAAGTATTTATCGAAGCAATCATTGTCAATAAGAAAGTATTTCGTTTCTATAGTCCAATGCATAAGTACACCACAAGTATTTATCGAAGCAATCATTGTGAATAAGAAAGTATTTCGTTTCTATAGTTTAAAAAACAAAAACCAGTTGTAATCGGTCGAAAAAAGGTTTATATGCAAAGGTTTTATTTCATTGCAATGAGTTTCCCCATATGGCTTCGCCACTGTCGGATTAAATGATACGCCATCTGTCGAGAGTATTGCTTAAAGCACGAACTCCGTAACTTCAGCAAAAATGTTAAGGATCTCTTTTAAAAAATGCACATGTAACTCGGACCATATTTGAACCTACAACCTTGCTGAACGACAAACTTATTAACTAAATTGCCATAGAGACTGCCCAAGCAGAGTTGATTTCTAGCATAGAGACTGCCCGAGCAGAGTTGATTTCTAGTGAGAATAGCTCTTATATTATATAAGTATCCGTTTATTGTTTCCTTCTAGATCGTCACTTGATTGTATTCTTTATTGGTGTCATGTCCTGGAGTTGATAATATCAACTAAACGTAATGTATTTGATAATAAAGTTGATACTGTCCAATAAATGTACTGTGTTTCTCAGCGTCTCAGTTGGACTGAACCGGGTTTTAAATAAATTCTTTCAAATTAAAGACGCTATTTAGCTGGATGTATAGGTGTATCCAACGCAACAAGATAGGAACCAACATAACGTGTCCTCTTTTGCAACCTTGAAGTCACGCTGAAGAAGTCAAGATATATTTCTTTATAAGACTTCACAACGACATATATAGTAAATCAATCCTTGTGTCGTTGCCCATATCAACTCATTTGTTTATCTGTGACGACTTTATACAAGGTCTAGGTCAATATGTGACTATTAACTTTTACTCGAATACTATTCCATCCAATCTGTGCAGGTAAATATATTGTTTTCGACACATGAGAAGGTCTGGCACATTGCAATGTTTTAGGAAGATATAAACTGTCAACTAGATTCGCCGATAGCACAATGGTCTAGTGATTACGTAAAGGTTTCATGGTTTGATGCCGGTTTAACTAAATATTATCGGTGGGCACAAGGTATGCTGTTGGAATACAGGAGACCCTGAACCTTTCCTTGGGAATCGAATTTACAACTACCTATGAAGTCGGATTACGGCTGGCCAGAATGGCGAGGGACATTGGTGATAATAAAAGCAAGTCTTCACGTAAAAAAATCAGTCAGAGGCGGCATCGAATGTACCATGACCACTCTTGAATTCATAGAATGCGAAAGAAAGAAAACAGGCAGCTATTGATAATTATATTGGCTAGAGAGGAAAGAACAACAAATATCTAAGTCGACAGGCATCAATTACAACACGTTAAAGACTTTGCGTGTTTGGAGAGAATTTTTCCAGAACTCCCAAAAATATGCAATAATGCAAATACACTCTTAGGACAAACGACATCAATTTTAAAGTGCAAAGATGTCACAATGAACACTAAAAGAGCATTGTACAACATGATCTTTTTCCTGATATTATCAGGCAAACCTGAACGTTGACATTAAACAAGAGATGTAAACTAGTCAAGACAGAGATGAAGTGTCTACATAGAGTGCTAGTAGTATCAAGAAAATTCTGGGTTTTGTAATGAAAACATAAGGAAAAATATTGGTACAACATCTGTACCGAACTTCATAGAGAAACAACAAATTAAATGGCACAGTCGTGTAACCAGATTGCCAGCAGCATGAAATGGCTATTCTATTCAGATATATTAGATACAAAGCAAAAGGTGGGTCCACATAACTAACAGAAACAGTGAAAGATACAATGCACGAAGCGGACAAAATATAAATCTCGAAATCTCTTCTTCTCCTGTCGCTGTGTGGCAACTCAAGATGCGGGAAATAGAAAAAGAGCAACTATTTATAAAAATAATATTAAATCCATTATAAATGCAGACATGATGATACTGTATATAAGTTTTGGATATGAAATGTATAACTTATAAAATGTCATTAAATTTGTCCATGACAAGAGCGCATGAGAGAAATATCACAATATTTGAGATTATGTATTTGAGAAATGCTATACTTTCACCAGAAGAAGCAAAACAAGAAAAATGATGACTTTATGAATAATGTAAGGATAATACGTTGCATGAAATACATATATAGACATACAGTGAAATAATCTGATGATATGGACATCTCAAGAGATTGGACAACATTAAGTAATCACCAAGTGTGTGGAATATTAGTTTAGTTATTGGTAACTGAATCGGCGTCATTACACTCCTGGCAGGCTCATAGATGCTTAGCATTTCTAAAAAAATGTTGAAATATATACATCTTGATGGTTCCTGTGGCTCGCTGGTTAAACATACGTCTCACTCTGTCCCTCAGGCATTCAGTTCTGCTTATATAATAAGTAATGTAAAACTTCTTAAATCGAGGCTACATTCAACATCATCTTTTGTGTTGTCATCCAATAGGCGGTCGTCAAGAGATAGAAAAACATTAAACCCCCCAATCCTTATCCTTGCTCAACTCCCAAACGATCAATGCTGCTGATACAAGTATGTGTGCTTACTAAGTGAATACAATAACAGAAGACTGATGTAGAGGCAGACTGAGAAGCAGATAGATAAATAATATCGTGGTGATACTAAAACAACATGGACTCAAAACAACAACTGCAACCATCGGTGTAATTGCTTCATGCTTCATCAATCATGGTGAATAAGTAAAAAAGTCAACAACAGACATTAAAGAGAACGTCAAAATTCACACTTACCCTGTTGAAATACAAGAGAGATAACACCTACACATAGGACATAGCCAAATAAGCTAGACATGTTCATGAACTTTTGAGTGAATGGGCAGTTCTTCAAGTTCACTGTACACACTATAATTAACTTTCTATGCCTGGCTGTGATCTTGTTTATATCAGTAATACTATTTTATCAATCCTGAAAAACAACAAATATTCACAGTATTTAAAAAAAATTAATAAATAACCCGTTTTTAAACTTACAGGCGTATTGAAAATACAGTGTTAGGCCCTTCTTTTCTTTGTCTAATGATACGCGAGGCATGATGTGGTCAGCATCACGATGCCAGTCCTTACTTGCCAGTCTTTCTCTTTTATAAAACCACGACGCTGGACAACAACCCGGTAGCAGAGTGACGACAAAAGAAGATTTCTATTATGGCAAAATGAGGATGGGTCGATATGTCTGCCACTACGGTTGGAAAGAAATTAGCCCCAACTTGGAAATTTGATCCTAGAATCACTTGTCTTCAAAGTAAATGCACTAACTTCTACACTATCGCAGCTCTCTGCAGTGCTCTTCACAAGAGATACATTTATCGATTATGTTATTGATGTGTTTGTGAAAAAGCACGACGTTTCTGACTGTTTATAGATCAGTTATTGAACCAAGTTCGTATCACTCTGCGCAGACTTATATGAGCTCAGTCTCTTTCAGTAGATATAGAAGAGTGTGCATAGTTCTGGTTTATGACGTTCGCTAGTCAAACACATGTTGCCCCATTATTTTGTCTCCATAATTTATCAATCCAACTCGTGCGACGTTTGATTCTAACTTCTCTTTAATTAGTTTATTTTAATTTTAGTTTATTTTATAGAACAATGCATACATTAAGGAATAACTATCCAGTGTCTTTGAACTATAAATGTAGATGATAACTATAAATGATAGAAATTAGGTCAAACTATAATATAAATATCAACTATAAATGGATAAGAAATGATCAAACTATAAATGGATAAGAAATGATCAAACTATAAATGGATAATAAATGATCAAACTATAAATGGATAAGAAATGATCAACTTAAATGATTATCAAACTATAAATGGATAAGAAATGATCAATCTAAACGTCTGTTATTATATTTCTTAACTATGATAATATTTTTATTGTAGTTAAAATATATTTCATTACCGATTTTAACAAAACCAATATTATTCACTATAGATAGTACAAAACATTCGAATTGACAAAAACTTCTAGTACACAATGATGTACAATATACACGAAGACTTTTATAAATGTCTGAGATATTCTATAAAACCTATGTTTCAGGTTGTGATGAAAGACTCAAGTTATCAGAACTAGTGGTTATCAATGTTATCAGTGTCTTTTATACCAGACAAGCTCAGTTTTCGACATACTAGTTTACAAAGGGAAATCTCTGAAGACGGCAACCTTTGCTGACGTCAACAGAGTAAGGGTCAATATGTGACGATACTTTCATTTGCTCTTGTTTTCTGTCGTTCTTTGTTATTACAAGTTAGGTTATATTTCCTATATTATCTATCTATCTATCTGTCTGTCTGTCTGTCTGTCTGTCTGTCTGTCTGTCTGTCTGTCTGTCTGTCTGTCTGTCTGTCTGTCTATCTCTCTCTCATACTTTCTATTTATCTATCAGCCCCTACACTTTTGTGCATATTATACGAGGCAAATTGTATCCATCCATACATTTCTTCATTAATATGTAACTACACCCATCGTCTACACATGTTATTGCCAACAAAAATTCAATATATCGTCATATTCATATATACATATCTTCTCTGTCTGCTTCTTGATCTCACGGATGTCATGTTATTGCAATAAACTACGATTTATCTGTAGTTGCTTCTATGTTTTTAACAGCCCCAACATTTGCTGGACTATATATAAATATATATATATCCTCTTCGTGTCCGATTGACACATAAGACTTCCACAAGAGATTTCCACTGTGGCGGTTCTGTTGACTTTCTACCAACCGTCTCCCACGTCAGGCAACACTCTTCAACTCTCTTTCCACAGTTCTTCTCCATGTAATCTTTCGACGTCCAGGTCTTCTCTTCCCATCCATTATTCATCTGAGAGCTGTCGTAGTCAGTGCCCGTGTTGGCATACGACATACATGTCCAGTCCAGCTCCATCTCCGTCTTTAAATGATGATCTCCAAAGATGCACAGTCCGTTCGTTTTAAAACCTCCTCATTTGTTATGGTATTTGGTCAGAAAATGTGCAGGATAGCTGGTTTGAAAAGCTAATATTGTCTTATTAGGCTAAGTATGTACGTATCAATTTCGCGTAATAAACCTATCATGATCAAAATACGGATCAGTTAAAATATACACTACACGTTTGCTAAGCTAACCTAATCATCTGATAGTGCTACACTGTCTGCCTTTTCAAACTCTTGTACATTGCTATGATGTTCACAGTGAAGTTAGACTTGCGTCATTCACATCCATTTCGTCAGTTTCAACTATGGTGTACAAACAAACAAGAAATGAATGCGTCAAATCTTTATTTCAACAAATGGAGAGTGTTCTCACTGAATATGGTGTAGCTGTGTCGGACAATAGTATTCTTGAAGAGTAAATATTTCAAACCAGTTTAACAAAGCTCTGTGGTGCATGACAATAGTTCTAAGAGAGAGTGAATATATTGAATCAGTTCAGGGAAGATATGTGATGTAGCTTTGGTTTGAATATCAAGATCTAACGACTATAATACTTTGACTAGTACATAACAACAACAACAGAGAACGAAATTTCATGACCAACAATGTTGAAAATTTGAGGCTTAAAAATCTAGTTCTCAAATACTAGTCCATTTTCTATCGTTCTACTGTTTTTTGTTTATAAAAGTAACAAAAAATATTCTTATATATCATTCATTCAAGTGCCGTGCGGTTGGCGTTTGAGATCATGTCTTTCCACATAGGTCTGTCTCTGGTACAATCCATCAACTCCGTCACCGAACCATTGCCGAACCACGATTTCAAGCCGTCCTGAATTTTGTCCCTTTGTCTCCCTCTATCTCTCTTCCCTTGTATTTTGCCTGCTGTAACCAAATGTTCTAAACTGTCCTTTTTAATTATACGTCAGAAAAAACCGTGATTGTCTGCTTCTTATTCGATTGGTTATATTTCGATATGAATCTGTTTCTGATAAGATCTCTTTATTGGTATTTCTAGCTTTTCCCATGGAACTTTCAATTCTTATATATCAGGTACCTTTATTTATTCTAACTAACTCTTCTGTAGCTTCTAGCATGTATGACTCTACTATCTCAATATCGTTACCGAATACTTTCTCACGAAGTATATTTCATCCTGTTAAAAAGATATATTTCAGTAAAGTGTTGGGTGGATTAGCAAAGTATATTTCATCCTGTTAAAAAGATATATTTCAGTAAAGTGTTGGGTGGATTAGCAAAGTATATTTCATCCTGTTAAAAAGATATATTTCAGTAAAGTGTTGGGTGGATTAGCAAAGTATATTTCATCCTGTTAAAAAGATATATTTCAGTAAAGTGTTGGGTGGATTAGCAAAGTATATTTCATCCTGTTAATAAGATATATTACAGTAAAGTGTTGGGTGGATTAGCAAAGTATATTTCATCCTGTTAAAAAGATATATTTCAGTAAAGTGTTGGGTGGATTAGCAAAGTATATTTCATCCTGTTAAAAAGATATATTTCAGTAAAGTGTTGGGTGGATTAGCAAAGTATATTTCATCCTGTTAAAAAGATATATTTCAGTAAAGTGTTGGGTGGATTAGCAAAGTATATTTCATCCTGTTAATAAGATATATTACAGTAAAGTGTTGGGTGGATTAGCAAAGTATATTTCATCCTGTTAAAAAGATATATTTCAGTAGTGTTGGGTGGATTAGCAAAGTATATTTCATCCTGTTAATAAGATATATTACAGTAAAGTGTTGGGTGGATTAGCAAAGTATATTTCATCCTGTTAAAAAGATATATTTCAGTAAAGTGTTGGGTGGATTAGCAAAGTATATTTCATCCTGTTAAAAAGATATATTTCAGTAAAGTGTTGGGTGGATTAGCAAAGTATATTTCATCCTGTTAAAAAGATATATTTCAGTAAAGTGTTGGGTGGATTACATAACTTATATTTACATCTCTGTTAATAGATATATTACATCAAAGTGTTGCATATTTACAAAGTATATTTCATCCTGTTAATAAGATATATTACAGTAAAGTGTTGGGTGGATTAGCGTGATGCTTTAAACGTTTGCCTATCTACTCGGACTCAAGAGAATTGTGGGTTCAATCTCATACTCGACATTCCACACGTGAGAAAATGAATTTGCCCTTTTACCTCCTGCACACTAGGTCCTAGAAATGAAAAGTGACAGGCATTTCATCCCCTAAGGTTTGAAAGAATACGGGAAATTTGTATATATTTATATTAGTGTACAGAATGGGGACTCGTCTGAACTGAAGAATAAATTCGACTTATCCCTAGCTGTCGAATCGCACTGTGAATGCTTTAATTTTAATTGCACCCTTGACGGAGAAAAAAAATGTAATCTTACCTTATTTTGAACCTGCGTCCACATAACTGAAAGCTGCCCTAACAACTAGGACACACGGTCCTGTGCAGCCCACTTAAAATTAGCTTAACGTACTCAAATATTGACAATTTAATTAAAAAAGTGCATAAATCGATGGTATAGTAAATTAAAAATTGCGTCGACAGTTATGAAGAACATGCGCAGAGCATGTCATCAGTACTTCTATCGTCAGTACTTTCCGTGAAACAATTCATAGACAGTGAATACTGTTACATACACAGTACAAAGTGAGCTGGTTATAACGACACGATCACAAACAGAGCTTGTGGTAAATGGAAAATACCTTTTACTGCATCACTTGACTGCTCTCTACTATCATCATAAAATAGCGTGTCCTGGGCAGAACTTTGCCACCCCAACAGTCCTCCGGAATTTTTCTCTCTCATAGTCCAGATGATCCCGCCACTGTATCCGTTATGTTCAAACCAGCAGTTACATCTTGAATTCATCTTCTCCGTGGTCTTTCTTTTCTTCTCTTTGCTGGTATGTCTCCTTCCATGATGGTCTTCTCCAGCCTCTCATGTCTTTTTATATGTCCAAAATATCTCAATTTTCTCTTTCTTATTTGTAGCATCAACCAGTTTTCTTTGATTTTGAGTTCTTTCTGCATAAATCTATTTGTTCTCTTTTCTATCTATGTTATACGGATCTGTAACACTTATATTCAAAAGCACATATTTGTTTTTCAACTGCCTTATTAAATGATCACATCCATACGTTGCCACTTTGTATATGCATGCTCATAGTATTCTGATCTTTGTTTTCCTATGAGTTGGGTTCCATACTGTTTTTAATTGTTTAATTTGTATTTTGTAAAGCCATCTTTGATCTTCTTTTTAATTTCATTCATTCCATTTCCATCTGTTGTTAGCAGTGAACCAAGATATTCAAAACTGTTTAGATTTTCTACTTTCTCTCCGTTGATAAGACTTTCTTTTGTCATGTTTGTTTTATCTGTTGTCATTATTTTTGTTTTGTCACATTCTCTACTATTATGTATCATAATGTCATATATATATCATAATGTATCATAATGTCATATATATATCATAATGTATCATAATGATCTGGGTTGTGCGTCTGCAAACTGTGCCTCCCCGTTTTGAAAATAACCGGACGGGCGAGCCAGTCAGCGAACGCGGTTCCCCAGTGTCGATAACCAATTGCGTGCATAGTCTCTAACGGCTGCGCGTGCCTCCTCGCTTTTTCACGCGAACGAGGCTCCCAGCGAATAAGGGACAAGGTAGCGTCTGCTATTAAGACTAGCTGCTGCCGCGCGCGGTCTTATTGGTGGTGTGTGTGTGTGTCCGTATATCGGAGTTTCTCGGTCGCGGTGTGATGCAGTCAGTCTAAAATTTTAAACGCTCGACGGTGGTCTCGTTAAAGGCCCGGCTCTCGCAACGAGCTTGTGGGTCCGCAGGTAGTAACATGGTGTCGTTTTTTTTTTTTTTTTTTTTTTTTTTGCTTGGCGAGGCGCAAGTCTTGCCGGCAAAACTGTGGGAAGCGAGCGCTCGGTCGTTTCGCTTCAATTTCGCATTTTCGCCGGGGACGTCGGGATCCGCTCTGCACAGAGCGCTGTCTCCTACCCGAGCATTGTCGGTCCGGTCTCGTCCATGACAGCTATCTGGTTGATCCTGCCAGTAGTCATATGCTTGTCTCAAAGATTAAGCCATGCATGTCTAAGTTCACACTGTCTCACGGTGAAACCGCGAATGGCTCATTAAATCAGTCGAGGTTCAATAGATGACACGATCCGCGCTCTGCACAGAGCGCTGTCTCCCGACCCCGAGCATTGTCGGTCCGGTCTCGTCCATGACAGCTATCTGGTTGATCCTGCCAGTAGTCATATGCTTGTCTCAAAGATTAAGCCATGCATGTCTAAGTTCACACTGTCTCACGGTGAAACCGAGAATGGCTCATTAAATCAGTCGAGGTTCTTGGTCAAAAGGCTCATGAGGTCATGGTGGTAACATGAGCCAGGGTTACGAGGGGCGCGCTAACAAGACCCTGCCTCAACCTCCACGCGGTGACCCTGGAAACAGACTCTGGTTCTGGTCTGGCTAAGAGGGGCAGGGATCGGGAGAGGAAACTACTGGTAGTGGTAGCTGTGCAATTACGGAAAGACGATAAAGATACATACAAATAAAATGCACAATTCTCCTGACCGATGTCCAACAAGATATTGCCCAAGTCCCTGAACGCAAAGAAACAGCAACGAAACGACTCAGACATGGATGAGAGGTGCATCCAGTGACCAAACGTATGCCCACGTAGGGCGAAGCTCGAAGCCCAGAGGAGGGGCAACATTGCCAGCCCGTCGGCAAGAATAAATAAGACAGGACCGTAACGAATGAAAGTCTACCCTCGTGTTGGTGCGAGAGAAGATTGCAGCTGACCCCGCATCGGTAGCCTGGTGCAGATACATGTACTGGGCAAGGTTTGCGAGCGCAAAAGAACAAGTTGCGTTTAGTGCATAACGAAACTACCCGCCCTGGGAAAACCGTGCAAGGTACTGTGCGATTAAAATTAACATCCCCGGAAGAACTGAGGTTGGTGATGCCTAAAGGAACTGCCAGCCTTGGGGCAACTGGGCAAGGTTCGATTGCAGTCGTAACTAACATCCCCGGAATAACTGGGGCGGGTGATGGCGGCGAGCGCAAAATCCTCAGTTACGCTTATAGTGCCCACTGAAACGACACACTACATTGTTTGTACTCGGTCCCATGCCAGTGCTTTCGAGGTAAATTGCAAATTGCCACGTACCGATACGCGTCTAGAAAAGGCAGAGAATGTTCCTTCCCCGGATCAAACTCAAAATGTACGGTAAAGCAAGGCCGACAATGTACGGATCAAACAGGAAGCCCGGGTCCTGAACATTGGCGAAGGCCGATACTTTACACGGTGTTTTATACGAGTAAGACGCGTCCGAGGACAAGCTGACAAGCCCGAGAAATATTTCTCAGTCAGAACGGGTAAAGCAGCGTAACTCACTGTCTTGGCGTAGATCACAAAGCCCAAATATACGGCAAAGTTGATCGAAAAGGCGTAGATCCGAAAGGATCGTTCTAGGGAAGTTCACCCTAGTAAATCAAAAGCTGGCAGAAAACGGACGGGCGGGCCTAGTCACCATGGGCGCACAATCGTCCCGACGTAGATCACTCCGTTCTTGCCAGTGGACCAATTATACATCACAATAAGAATGATCAAATTGGCCGTGAAGAATGTTAGCAGAAGAAGAAGTATCATAATGTCATATATATCATAATGTATCATAATGTCATATATATCATAATGTATCATAATGGCATATATATATCCATAACTGGTAATAGTAATTGTTTGATCTCAAACTGACAATCACAAAAACGAAACATTCTGTGCTTGATGATTGATAAGATCATCATCATTGCCCTTCGGTGAATAATCATGAGTACTCCAATCTCTTTCATACACAGGAAGATCTCACGAGCTCCCTGGCACCGGCGCGGGTCCCAGATAAAATTTTGTAGATGGTAAACGATTGGGAAGGAAATTTTTTTTAATCGTTTTTAATTAAGTTTGCCAGAACAGCGGCCTTGCAGCCTATTACAGCTGCCAATGATTGTTTTACTTGCTCAACTTAAACACAAGACTTTCGTTTTATCGTCAGTCTCCGATAGGACTAGCAGCTTGTTATCACATATAATAAGATCAAGAATCTCTGGAAAATATTTAGATTGCCCTATTTGGAAAACGAACCGAGTACATTTTGAGCTAGAGGCGAGAATCTTACCACCACGCCACAGAGACTCTTGTTGAATACAAGAAACATGACCTTCATTTTGGTCTTCTCTTCCGCCATTAGTTTCTTTATAGAAGTGTTGGGGAAGGTGGAGGAGGGAGGGGTTGGGGGCGAGCGTAGTGATCTTCTGTGTGCTTGTCTTAAGGCACTTTGTAAACTGATATTCATTTTTGTAAGGCTGCTCTTGATGCCGTCGCTCCATCATTTGCATGGTCTTCCTCTTGCTTTGTACTCGTTATACTTTTTCTGTGTGGCTCTCTGTAGTAGGCGATACCAGGGCATTCTTGTCAGGTGTCCAAACCATTTAATCTGTTGTTCTTTTATGAATTGCATGACTGGTTTCTCATTCAGTCTTATGATGTCTTCATTTATAATGTTGTCTTTTATTGTCACACTTGCAGCTTTTCTAAGGCACTTAATCTCCGTTGCTATGATTTTCCGTTCATTTCGGTGACTTACATAAACACACGAATCACATTTAGGGAAATGGCTAAGTAAAACAAGAGTAAAATATTCAGCTCTAACTCCTTAACAGTTTTTGTCCAGCTGATACACTATCTTCATTAGAAGAAGTAGTACTTGAAGGACGGCTACAATTTACAACGTTATTGTCACTGTAAAGTTTACTAGAATAAGGATGGGGGCAAAACATCTGGGAAAGCTCTGGGAACTTGAAAAGACAAATATACGTAGCGAAATTAATGTAAACTAGAAACAAGTATCCAGTTTGTACACCTACAGCGTACGACACAATCTTTCTCCCATCATAATGCTATCAGTACCAAACCTGGATGCTGACATCAAACGTTAAAAGAAAACTAGTCACGACAAAGATGAAGTTTCTACGCAGAATGCCGGGAGTTTCAAGAAGAGATCAGCTTAGAAGTGAAGACATCAGGGGGAAAAGACGTTTATAAACTTTATCAAGAAACACCAATTAAACGGTTCTGCCACTCAAGCAGATTAATAACAGGCAGTGCGCCTCAAAGAGTAATGCTACTCCGATACAGCGGATACAAAGGTAAAGGCCGTATACTCAAAATGTGATCCTCGGAAAAAACAAAGGAGGTGAGAGAGAGGATGTTTGCCAATTGACCGTCTATTAAGACGGAGAAAGGTCATATATATATATATATATATATATGATATGATATCATCATCATCATCAAGTAGCTTGTCCCTTCCGGAACCAGGCTTTATATGACAGCAGTCCTGAAAAACTCTGTTCTCTGTAAGTTGACCGGCGTCAGCAGCAGTCATTCTCAGATCGTCAAAGCCATCTTGTGTCCATCGTCTTCTATGCCTTCCTCTCATTCTTCTTCCAGGCACCATTTCATCCAAAATTATCTATCTTCTCTAGGCACTCATGTCGTTTGATGTGTCCGAAATATTTAATTATCCTTGTTTTTATGCTCTTTAATAGCCAACTCTCCAGGGCCGTGCCGTGCTATGATGCAGAGCGGCGGCCGCAACAGGTGGTACCGTAAATGGGCGGCATATGCAGCGAAATCAAAATACAATTTTGGGCAGTTTTAAAAAAAAATACCAATCAAAGATTATTTTAAAGAAAAAAAAAAGGGCGGTATTTAGAAGACTTGCAATATATTGAGAAAATCTACCGCACGACCCTGCAATTCTCTTTAATATTAAGCTGTTGCAGAACAGAAGCGTTTGTTCTTTTCTCTGTCCATGATATCATAAGTGCTCTTTTGCATTCAAAGGCATTAATGATCTTCTTGAGTATATATATATATATATATATATATATATACTGTGATCCACTTCAGTCAGTCTTCAAGCGTGGAGACGAAGTATCATGTTAGTATGAGCAATCGTAAATCGAATATCTCGTAAGTCGAGTTGTAGTTAGTGTCAACCAGTTCATGTTAAACGTACTGACGTAATTTAAAACAAACTTTTACTTTAGAAAGTCCATACAGGAGTGGCTAGACTAGGTCAGACCATATCTATTGTTGGTACAATAAATACTAGCGAAATCTACAGTCAGACCAAGCTTCAGCACATGAAGTATTGATCTTATCTCGTAGGAACATATCCGTATCTATTGTTGGCAACTGTTTTCTACTTAACCTTGAAACACAAGTCTATTTATAAACCAACTGATAGATCAAATAAACTGACATTTGTACTTGAGTATTTCCACATTATTTGTTTCCAAAATATATTTAATTGTATTTGCAGTGTTTGGTTATATTAGAAGTATTAATGGTGTTGTTATGTTGCCTCGAGATGACATGGCCAAGTGTAGGTTGAATCAGGGCCGTGCGGTATATTTTCTCAGTATGATGCAAGTCTTCGAAATGCCACCACTTAAATATTTTTTAAATTTAAAATAACCTTCAATTGTAGTTTTAATTTTGCGGTTATGCTGCCCCCCTTACCGTTCCGCCTGATGCGACCGCCTCTCTGTATCATAGCACGGCACGGCCCTGGGCTGGAGGATAAACACGCTTAAAGATATCGATAGTTTGGGGCAGTGGGGTAGCTAAGGGGGCGAGGGGCGGACCGCCCCGGGTGACAGCATATGGAGGGTGACACGATGCAGAGCCAACTATAAACTACTGGGCCCGACACCTGGATTTCTCTCTTCCGTAAAGTGGTCTGACATTTTGTGTGTGTCGGTAAACGATAGAACGTCAGCGTGTCTTGTTATTTTACTGGATTTTGAGTCCTTGTATATTTATCTACAACAAATATTTGGATTACTGATATTGCAGAGTGTTAAATTGAATTTGTGCATATTGTTTTCATCTTAAAATGGGCAAAAACGTGCTGTGTTCCTGGATGTAAATCGAACTACGACTCGACTAAAGAATATGTGAGTGTTTTTAAATTCCCATCAAATTCTGATAGGAGAGACAGATGGAAGAAATGCATTCCACGAAAAGACTGGTCACCAGCTAAATCAAGCGTTGTGTGTCGTAAACATTTTCATCCATGTGACATTATATTGTCTGATACATTTATAGATAAATGTGGAATTAAACATGAACTTCCTCGGAAGCATACTGGTTTTAAAAAAAACTGCTTATCCATCTCTTTTTCCTGAATTGCCATCTTATTTATCCAGTCAACAACCACAATCTCGTAAAGATCCAGAAATAAGAGTAGCAGAAATCGTCAGCAAACATGACAATAGAACAGCTGCGTGGTTGTCTGCAGATATTATACAAGATTTTCCAACTTTACAGTTTGAGATAACAGCAAAGTTAAAAGACTTGTTAGATAAAAACTGGAGAATGCATACAGTCACAGAGGATATATTTACTTGTCTTGTTTTGTATACTATGAATGTGAAAGCAAACAGTGCACCATCCATTTCTGTAAGTGTAAATGTTTTACCAGACATGAGTGTCTATATATACCGGGCTATAGCCTGGCTGTGCACGATGTCACCTCCAACAAAATTGTTCAGCCAGACTAAGGTGCGAAAATAGTCTGAAAATAGAATTGTGATAAAAACCCAACCAACACAGGAAATGTGACCGTTATGACGTCACATATTTCGAATTTGAATCTATAAACCGTCGAAAATATTGTCTGAGCGAGTACAGCTCTTTTGGTGAGTCATTTTTCTTATATTTTTCTTATAATTTGTTTCGAACAATGTTCGAAATAAATGACGACCATGGCTTTATCGAATTATATGAAAGAACGTCGACGACAGCATAATATCAATGGAAGCTGTCGAAAGACGACAGCTTCCATTGATATTATGCTGGGCATGTACAGTCCGCAAGATGCAAGGATGTACATTTGACAAAGCAGTTGTTTACCATTTACAAACTACAATGGACATTTATGAAATTTTCGTCAAATTTATAGGACTAAAAACAGAAAGTAAAATATAAATAAAAGAACTTTTTAAAAATCTCCTTTTGCTAATGGACTAAAAAGCAGGTAACTTCTTGGAGCTTGTTGAATTGTTATCTCACTACGATGTAGCGTTAAGAGAACATCTTGTCAGACTCCAGGAAAGAACAGACAGATTGTCGGATCTGGCTGTTCTGTCCATTGAACACGAGCTTACAAGACAAATAGATTTTGACGATGTCATTGACCTGTTTGCCACAATGAAAACAAGAAGACATTCCTTCTAGGACTATAGTGTCGAAGGACATTCTTTTGGTCTGTGCATTGCCGTGTTTTGCATTTAGATGTTCTGAAAGTGAACAGTTGCATTTTAAAAATCTTTGGATTTGAACTATTTGTTTTGTGGTATTGGATTCGGATTTTGTCTTGGATCATACATGTAAGCAGTAACGTACCGGTCAGTAGAGTAAAGTAGAGCCTAGAGGTAGAGTATGTATGAAAATTTAGCTACACCTAACCATTCAGCATAGGGTCGTGTGGGGTCACTGGGGTGACATTTGAACGGACCGCCCCGGGTGACGTTTACTCTAGCTACGCCACTGGTTTGGGGGTTTCCTGCTGCTTACCATGAGCATGTTTAATTTGTCGTCTGAGAGCGAATTAATGGGAAATAGAAGTAAAGAAAGAAGAATTACATCTTGGAAATAAAAGCGAAGGGAAACTTGACTGCAATGAGTAAGATATGAAAGTCAAAGGAGATCAAAACAAACACAAAGCTGAGAATCTTTCAATGAAATGTGAAGTCAGTGCTGTTCTATGGTTCAGAAACACGGAGACAACAAAAGTAACCACCAGAAAACTACAGAATTTATAAATTGATGTTTACGTAGAATAGAGGGACTGAGATGGTATGATAATATTACGAACGAGGAACTCAAAGAAAGAACTAAGCAGATACCAGTGGAGAAAGAGCTACGGAAGAGACGCTGGCGGTGGATAAGACACACATTGAGAAGACCGACAAGAAGCATTACAAGACTGTTTTGGA
Organism: Arion vulgaris; assembly: GCA_020796225.1. NCBI lineage: Eukaryota > Metazoa > Mollusca > Gastropoda > Stylommatophora > Arionidae > Arion > Arion vulgaris. The sequence continues at coordinate 26,281,680 of CM036765.1, read as the reverse complement.
ACCCGCAGGAAAAGAAGTGATGAGGAAGGCGTAGACATGCCTGGAGAAGAGAGCTGGAGGCTGAAATTAAAGGGATAGGTAAAACATGGAAAGAATTGGAAGGGATGGCAGGAGAGAGGAAGAGCTGGAAGAAGTGTGTTGAAGACCTGTGTTCCGTTGTGAGTTGAAAGGTGAAGATTACACCCCTCCTTAAGACATCTGGATATTATATTTTTTAGAGATTCCTGATGCCAGCGAGAGTTGGTAAATGTCTGAAGATTTAAAAAGTAAGTTGAACGTATTTTAAGATAGATGTATGTGAAAAATAATAAACATAAAATGGGATGAATTCGGAATAAGCGATGGAAATAGGGAAATGTCTGATAAACCACTAGTAACAACTGTTATAAGAAAGAGAAAATATTGATATGTTGGACATACTCTGATAACGAATGATCAAAGAATCACAAAGCATGCATTGAAGTGGGAGGCCAACAGTTAAAGTAAGAAAGTAGTCCCCAGGAAAACCCTGATACGAACTTTTCTGAGAGAGGAGAAATATCAGACTCAATTCCATAGAAAGGTTGAACGAGTTGCCCAGAATAGAACGGAATGGAAGAATTATTTGCAGGTCCTATGTAACTTATAAATTTATAAGAATTTTGTAAGAAATAAAAAAAGCATACTGCGCCAATTGTCTATACAGACTAAGTACATATTGGTCTGTTCATAGTTCAGAGAAGTGTACGCTGGTTTTAAAATAAAACAAAAAATAATTTAAAAACTAGTACAAACGTTGAAAAGAGATAATAACTGCGGAAATGTGTAAATCGGAAAAAGGATAACATTGAAATCCAGTTTTAGTCCAAGCGGAAACAATTTGAATGTATATCACACTCTGCCAATATAGTTATCAGCACGTTATGAATACCATGACAGATGTCATGTCAAGAGGTAATCTTTATGTCATCTGATGACGCACTTCACAAAAGGTGATGACGCAAACGACCCAGATAAGACCGGAAGTAAGTTACGCACTGCTTACAAATTATATGTAACAAATGAAAACTTCAAACTTGGACTACTATCCGTAGTAAGTTTAACTCATTTCATACCATTAACCATTCTAGTGGCATTCAAACGTGCACCAATTAAACCCTTAGCCTCTATTAACGTTGCCAGAGTTACAGAGTTCATGCTTTGTGCAATAATTTCGGCAGGTGGCGTGCCATTTAAGAGGAAATGGACCAAGCTATGTGGGAAAATTTGATGCAATGAAGTAAACACTAGTCCTTGTTTATCTTGTTTAGACATTAATGCAGTGAAGCATCATGTGAAATGAAACGTGTATATGTTCTTACTGGTAAATTTTGTAACCAATATTGTCTTGTCTGTCTTGACTAAATATTTATTTAATTAAGGGCCATGAATAGATTAAGTTCTCGTTATTGTGACAACCAGGTTGATGAAGTTATTGTTTGCCCGAAAATGTAGACCTCATACCCTAATCACAATCTGCCACGAAAATGTAGACCTCATACCCTAATCACAATCAATAATGTCATGAAAATATAGACCTCATGACCTGACACAATATGTCATGAAAATATAGATGTTCGTGACCTGGTCCCAATATGATACCACAATAGTGGATTTGCAGCACGTGTGTATCATAAAACTAAACACAAATAATGGTGTATGTTTACCTATATTTACATAGCTAATTATTTTTCCACTACTAATTCTCGTTGTTTTCACATTACTAAATATGAAAACGCTGATGTTATATGCACATTGTGAATATGCAATGGGCGGATTGGCACAGATGTTACATGAATTGCGCGTTAGATATCATGAGACGTATTTTCAAACTGATTAAAAAATGGCATCAACATTTTGAAAAACCCATGAACTTGTTGATCAAAAACTGAAAAAATCTGAACGAAAAGATAATTAACTATATTGAAATTAATAAGACATGACCAATATCTCCATTGACAATCGCCCATTAAAACAAGCCAAAGAAGACTTTACATATCTAGGGAGCATTTCTTCAGCAAACTGGAGAATAAATAATGAAATCCAACACAGATGCAACAAAGCAAATCAGATGATAGAACAGGTGGTGTCAATTTTAAAATACAAACGTCACAATAAACACAAATAGAGCAATGTTCAACACAGTTTTGTCCCACATTATGCTATCAGTGCCAAACCGGACGCTGACATCAAATGATAGAAGAAAACTAGTCACATCAGAGATGAAGTTTTAGTTTTAGTTTAGTCGTCGGATCACCATCACTGCACGTCGAACAAATTAGTCCATAAGTGCTCCGATCTCTTCCTCAGTATGTCCATCAGCGTGTGGCGACTAACGACACCGGTTCTTTGTTGGTTTACAATTCTTCTTTGTCTGCCAGCATAGCGTTCTTGTCGAGCTACACCACACTTAACTTTGAGTTCTTGCAGTCTGGTTAGTGTTGTGGATTCACCGCTATTACGTGAATCATGTACACGCTCTCTCTCCCTTAAGGAATGTATAATATCAGCCTGGTCCATTGCTCGCCCGCTTTGGACAGCAGCCATACCTGCAAGCCTATCCGCACGTTCATTCCCCTTACACCTGCATGCCCTGGCACAAAAATAAAACTGATCTTTGTCAGCTTAGACCTCCCCAGCGATTCTATCCAATGTCTCCTAGCCCATCCTGTTTCAATCTTCCTGAGCATACTCATTGAGTCACTGAGAAAACATGCATGGATAAAAGTCTGTGATTCTTCTAGCCAAATCATCGCTTTGGTAACCGCCATGATTTCCATAGTGAGACTGCTTTTAGTCACGGCAAAACCACCACTGTCTTCCTTCACAACATCACCTCCGACCTGAGCAGTGAAAGCCCACGAGCTCCGCACATGTCGAATCACCGAACCATCCGTATAAATGATTACATCATGCTCAGATGCGTTCTCAGAAATTATTGCCTGAACCTCTGCCTCCACAACAAGTGGGTTATGTTGCCTGCATTCTTTATCAAGTTCGATGCATACAGAAAAGGATGTAGCGATTCCTCTTGGCACTGGTATCCATTCTTCACCGGGATCAATGTCTTCAAGTGTACACACCTGTTCAATACAGTCCTCGGCCTGACCCATCCAAGATTTTCCTCTTTTTAACCTATTTCCTTTTTGTCTCTTTATTTCCAAGTGCAGAGGATGTTGTTTGTCAGCATTGACTCGAAGGTCTGCTCGTGCACGGCTCATCAGTATTCTATACTCCATAGTAGGATAGTCAAGGAGATAGCGCATCGCCCTGCACGACGTGTCTTTAGTGCAACCAAGTATAATGCGCATCGCCTCGTTCTGTATTCTTTCCAGTCGTTCTATCTGACTATGACTGAGAGTCAGGATCGCCAGCGCATACTCAAGCACAGAAAGGACCAGACCCCCTTGGTATAAAAGACAAAGATGGCGCTGTTCACAATCCGCCGCAGCCATTACCCTCATCGCCAGCAAACCTTTCCTCGCCTTCATTATCACATGAGCTATGTGTTCCGTAAAAGCTAGACTACGATCAAAACGCAACCCCAGGTATTTCATAGACTGAGATCGCTTCACCACCTCTGAACACTAAACCACAGATGGTGTTGGAGTGTTGACGATGTGGTTGTTTAAAGAGAACCATGTCACCGCTGCTTTTGTGGGGTTGACCAATGCTCCTGCTTCAACGCACCATCTACCTATGCGGTCGAGTTCTGACTGTAGTTCCTCCACAAGCTGTTCTCTATCCTTGCCCTGACGATACACCAACACATCATCTGCATATGACATTGTCCTTCCTCTACCCGTGATCTACTCTTTTGTGATGATCACAGTATAGGCATTGAACAACACCGGAGATAATGGTGACCCTGTGGTAAGCCAGGGTGGATTGTTGTTGGTGATGACGCCCAACTGCCACATTTAAACACTATCTTTCGCTGGAAGAGGGCCGCAAAGATCAAATTGAGGAGGAATGGGCTGATATTGAGTTCAGTCAGCTGCACCATTAAAAATGCAACGGCACTCTATTATAGGCATCTTCAAGGTCAATTGCAGCAGCACATGTCTCAATGCCCGAGTGAAAACCCTCATAGACATCGTAGGCGAACACCTCATAGAGATGAAGTGTCTACGCAGAATACTGGGGGTAACAAGAATAGAACGGTTGAGAAATGAAGACATCGGGGAAAAGTGGGTACAACAACATCAGTACTAAACTTCATCAAGAAACACAAAATTAAATGGTTCGGCCACGCAAACAGATTACCAACAGACAATGCACCTTAAAGAGCGATGTTGCTCCTAATCAATTGATACAAAACAAAAGGCCGGCCACGCAAAAGATAGACCTCAGAGAATACAGAGGCGATGAAAGACACTATTTATGAAACGCACAAAAGGGCTCGTTCTAGATATCTCTTCTTATCCTGACGCTGTGAAACAAAACAGGATTGAAGAACGAACAAGTAAGAAATGTATCATTGTTTCATCGATTGAAGAAGCTATTTAGATGTTATACATCTGAAATGTATCATTGGTTTTCATCATGATTGAAGAGAGATTATTTAGATGTTATTGGTTTCATATGATTGAAGAGCTTATTTAGATGTTATCAATTCTGAAATGTATCATTGGTTTCATCATGATTGAAGAGATTATTTAGATGTTATACAATTCTATGCACCAATTATACAATTCCAAGATGGGGAGATACACATTTCAAGTCGCTTCCTGCTAACTCTGACCTGTAGAATTTGACCCAGGTTTCTCAGTGCTTATTACAAAAAAGCACTAATGGGACCAGAGATTGCTGCTTAATTTTATCTGACAATCCCGTGGGTGTTGAGGTCACAAATTCTAACCAAAGATTTGGATATAATCTTTGCCGTAACCCAGCATGAACGATAATCTGTTCTACGACCATTTAGCAAAGATATTAATAGACTAATATAAACAATCATCATCATCAGTCCTCGTGGCGCACAAGCGCACAAAAGCAGAGAGAAAATGTCCATTCAATTTGATCTCACGTGTTTATGTGCTGAAAGGACATAGAGAAAACATATTATCAACACAAAAAAGGGCAGTCATAGTTTTTAGTGTATGTTTTTAGTGTATATTTTTCGTGTATGTTTTTCGTGTATGTTTTTCGTGTATGTTTTTCGTATGTTTTCGTATGTTTTTCGTGTATGTGACGATAAAGAAAGGTTTAGAACACATTGTGACAATCGGTTGAAAAAATGAGACACGAGATAGAGGAAAACTGAGAGAGTGAGAGAGAGAGAGACCGAGAGAGAGAGAGACAGAGAAATTCTGGAAAGTCTTACTTCATGAATAAAAAAATGCCAATATCTGAACTGATAACACCAAGACAGATGTTTGTAAAGATCCATGATCGCATTAGCCAGATCGGCTACACATTGATCATTTTTCTTTAGATCTTCTGTAGGATGAGAGTTTACATAAAGAAAATGAAGTCAACTATTTGTATAAAGTCTACCCAAATTTTTTATTTTTATTATAAAAATAATCCACAACTAACATATGACATTGTATAATGTGACCAATGTTTAGATATAACATATTCATAAATGAGACACCATCTAGTCTTTCGTCGTAGTAAACTAAACAGGGAGTACCATCAACATAAATTATCGGTTACGAGTATACAGAATGGTGTGTTGACACCATTGGCAACATATGGGTGTGAAACATGGACAATTAAAACACGACAGGTGTAAATATATATGTGCGATCACGTATAAGTGTTAGAGAAGAGTCAATCGTATAGCATGGACAGTGAGGAAGAGTCATTCGTATAGCATGGACAGTGAGGAAGAGTCATTCGTATAGCATGGACAGTGAGGAAGAGTCATTCGTATAGCATGGACAGTGAGGAAGAGCATATGTCTATTCAGAAGGAACTTAAAATCGAAGAAAACTGACATGCTACAAATGAAAAAAATGAACAAATGAGAAAACTGAAGTATTTTTGAAACATAAAAACACAAGAAGGGTTGGTGACCATTATGTAAAGAGGCATCAGAACAGAGAGGAGAAAAGGAATACCAAGGAGAAGATGGATTAAGAATGTAACTGATTATTTGTTCATGACGACTGCAGAGGCGGGACATCTGACATATGAGAGAGAAATTCCGTAGAACTGTTAGGCTGGCAAAGTTCTGCTCAGAACAAGCTAGTTCATGATGATGAGGATTTGTTCACTAAGTCTACTCAAATTGAGATTAATTATAAAGCAATCAACAACAAATATGAGATAATGTTTCAGAGTTATAAAAATGGGGCAAATATATTAACTTATTCAATGATATTAACATATAATAAATGTCAAACTGAGTTATAAAGTCCTTAATTGTATGAAATATACATGCGATAATTGTTCAAAGGGATTGAAATTAAACAAATTAGACGCCTGAGTGGTTACCGGGGCCCAAATTTGGGGTGTAAAGAATAGAACCACTGTTACCTGCCACGCATGTCGTAAGAGGTGACTAAGGAGGTTTGGCTGAAATCGGATGCACATGTCCTAAACGTGTAGAAGTCTATGCGTTTAGGGTCTACAAACCTATGTGCAACGTATACACATTCTTGACAAAGATCAAACATATCACAAAAAGTGATTAAAATTGGTCATAAAGAACAAAAACAAAGAAGAAGAAAAAGAAACAAATAAGATATTTTGATCGCCCTTATGGTGCCTGGGCTACCAAAGAAAGCAAAGAATAGTAACACTGCGACCTACTAGGCATGTAGTAAGAGGCGACTGATGTAGGACCTAGGAAGCTACCCTAGTAAATAAAAAGCATCGCAGAAATCGGATGTGCTGACCTATTTGTTGGCGCATAACTGGCACAACGTACAATCTCTCTTAGGCTCAGGTCGCATACACATCACACAGAGTGGTTAACAAGTGGTTGATTTGGAGCTTTTGAAGAACAAGATATTTTGAGAGACATGATTGAGAGACATGATTGAGAGACATGATTGAGAGACATGATTGAGAGACATGATTGAGAGACATGATTGAGAGACATGATTGAGAGACATGATTGAGAGACATGATTGAGAGACATGATTGAGATACATGATTGAGAGACATGATTGAGAGACATGATTGAGAGACATGATTGAGAGACATGACACTTTTGAAAAATGAATTGGAAGTGAACGTAGAAGGCCGAAGATCAAAAGAAAGATAGATAAAATTAAGATGGAAAAAAATCAGAATTTTACAGGCAAGGCAAAGAACAGAACTTGAGAACCACTACAGGCAGGAGCGGTAAATGAGGGATTTAATTTGTTAATTGGAAAGCACTCTTCAGTAGCAGGTAAAACACAGATATATTGTGCATAATTAATAATACATTTCTACATAATAACGTGTCGTAATAAACAACATTAACAAAAGTATCACAGAAAATATCGTCAACATAATAATCGTAATTCAGTTGTAACTTTTAGAAATCGCAACTTGCAACATTTGCAATATTCATTAGACAAATTAACAATCTTTTGGCAACTTGCGCAGCATATGCAATATTCATTAGACAAATTAACCATCTTTTGGCAACTTGCGCAGCATATGCAATATTCATTAGACAAATTAACCAGCTTTTGACAACTTGCGCAACATATGCAATATTCATTAGACAAATTAACCATCTTTTGGCAACTTGCGCAGCATATGCAATATTCATTAGACAAATTAACAATCTTTTGGCAACTTGCGCAACATGTGCAATTTATTCATTAGACAAATTAATAATCTTTTTATAGAATCTTTTAGAAGTGACACATCAAAACATGTGTACATTGATTATGGAGATGATAAAATTCTTTCTTTAACACAAATAGTCGGATACCCATTTCTAGTTGGGTGTTCTATGGTAAATACCGCATCAAGATATGAAATCTTATAAGTTTGATGATTGAATCCACAGACCACATCAAGATATGAAATCTTATAAGTTTGATGATTGAATCCACAGACCACATCAAGATATGAAATCTTATAAGTTTGATGATTGAATCCACAGACCACATCAAGATATGAAATCTTATAAGTTTGATGATTGAATCCACAGACCGCATCAAGATATGAAATCTTATAAGTTTGATGATTGAATCCACAGACCACATCAAGATATGAAATCTTATAAGTTTGATGATTGAATCCACAGACCACATCAAGATATGAAATCTTATAAGTTTGATGATTGAATCCACAGACCACATCAAGATATGAAATCTTATAAGTTTGATGATTGAATCCACAGACCACATCAAGATATGAAATCTTATAAGTTTGATGATTGAATCCACAGACCACATCAAGATATGAAATCTTATAAGTTTGATGATTGAATCCACAGACCACATCAAGATATGAAATCTTATAAGTTTGATGATTGAATCCACAGACCACATCAAGATATGAAATCTTATAAGTTTGATGATTGAATCCACAGACCACATCAAGATATGAAATCTTATAATTTTGATGATTGAATCCACAGACGAAAAAGGGAAACAAGAAGAAAGATAGTTTTTTTTTTAATCGCAAAAACAAAAACAGCGACATTTCGACTAAAATGCGTTTATCAATCAACGGATTCAAGAACAACACCGGATGCCAGAAAAAGCTCTGTGGGAATTTTGTAAACCACATTATAACTAGAGAGATCTCGACGAAATAACAGTGCAACAAATAGTTGCAGCAAAATAGTGGATATTATTATCGATACAAGGGAAGAATGCAGTAAATTGAATACAATGTATTAACTACTGTGCTACTTTGATTCCACTGAACATAAAATTAATGTAAAAAAACTATTGTTTTTAGTCCAACACGCACAATTAATTAAAACTTATTACAACGCTAGATGGAACTGTGTGCAGGTGGGAGGGAATGGGGTAGTTTATGTTTTTATTCTGCTGTAAAGCTAACTCTTTATGTCATAACTTTCAGCTTGTTGTAGTAACATTTCAAAGCAGTTTCTATGTTTGTGATAATAGTTGCATGTGTATTAAAATTGCAACTTCGTTTCTTCTTCTCTCCTAGCAGTAGTAACCGCTACACATACGCGCACACCCACAAATCATATATTTATATCTATCTAAATATATATATATAGCAAACAATGCCCCAACTCAAGCGGACAGAAGCATGGGCAGAACCGATATCATCAATGCGGTACGCTCTCATTTCTGTAACATGAGCGAGTCTTCATAAATCATGGATTTATGTGACACTGGAACGAGTTCGAGAATTAGGCATTAAGTTTAGACATGCCAGACAGTGTCGTTTTTGTGGTAGGGAGAAGATATACTTATCAACTTCGCATGGGTACAGTGAGCAAGTGGGCTTTGGGATGTCTGCTGCAGTGGAGGACTGAGCACGAATGGGAATGCCCAATGTGCTATGACGTCGATCGGGTAAGACGTCGATCGGGTAACATAACATTATATATATATCGCCTCTATGTATTGCTTTCGTGGATCTAAGGCATTTGACACAGTCAGCAGGCCAAGTCTTTATAAAATATTGAAGTATATTGGTTGTCCCCAAAGTTGCTCCAATTGATTGTTTCCTTCCATGAGGGCATGAAAGCCAGCATACAGTTCGATGGCAGCACATCTGATAGTTTTGAGGTTAAGAGTGGAGTCAAGCAGGGCTGTGTCCTTGCCCCCACTCTCTTTGGTATCTTCTTCGCAGTCCTTTTGAACCACGCCTTAGGGGACGCTGATGGTGATGTTTTCATCCGCACTAGATCTGATGGTTCACTGTTTAACTTGGCTCACTTAAGAGCCAAGACAAAAACGACGGAAATACTTCTCAAGGACCTCCTTTTCGCTGACGATGCTGCCTTAGTCGCCCACAGTGAGACTATACTGCAATATCTAATTAATAATTTGTCAAAGGCATGCGACCTCTTTTCTCTGACAATAAGCGTCTCCAAAACAGTTGTATTATGTCAGGAGGTAAGACATCAAATATCACTTTAAATGGCAACCATCTAACACCAGTGCAAAAATTCTGCTATCTTGGGTCCACGGTCACTGCCAGCCTTTCTCTTGATGAAGAAATCAACTCTCGTATAGGAGTGCGCTACTACATTCGGTATACTATCAAAGCGAGCGTGGGACAACAAAAATTGACATTGCAGACGAAGATTTAAATATATCGAGCCTGTGTAATTAGTTCTTTACTATATGGCTCAGAAACATGGACAGCCTACTCAAGACACGAGAGGAGACTTAACATCTTTCACCTTCGATGTCTCCGCAAGATTATGAACATCAGGTGGTACGACAAGATAACCAACTCTGAAGTACTACAATGTGCAAATCTGCCTTCCATCATGGGCATGCTCAGCAGTAGACGACTAAGATGGTTGGGACATGTGAGAAGAATGGAAACTTATCGCATACCAAAACAAATGTTGTTCTGTGAACTTTCGGAGGAAGAGGCACCAGGGCAGACCACTGCTCAGATATAAAGATGTCTGCAAAACCTCAATGAAAAACTTTTCTATACATCCCAGCACATGGGAGGGAACTAGCTGATGACAGAGTTGTGTGGAAAGCCAAATTACGGAAGGGCGCAGAGCCTTTTGAGAAGAGACTTATGTACGAGCTGAACGACAAGAGAGAAAAGCGAAAACTCAGAAATGTCACAGTAAAACACTTGCCTATTGACCGTCTGTAAAGATGAAAAGGGCCATATATATACATATATATTATACCAACAATATATATTGTCTCACTATACAATATCAGTGATAACAAGGATACTAGAAAAAACAATAACGATTGTGATGGCAAAAGTTGTCTATAAAAGTATATCAAAAGCACTATTTCATAGCTAAAGATCACTAATTCTATAACCTCATTTTCATTGCATAATTTTCTATTAGCAAATAGATTTCAAGTATCAAGCTATTATTTTTGTCTGTACATTCTATAGTTTGATATTTATTACTGAGCTTTGTCGGCTGAATTCATCAAGGATGCAGAAGGAACTTCCTCGTTGCATGGATCTTGATTCAAATAACAAATTTTGTCAACAAATTGCTTCTGTATGTTTACACTTTGGCTTCACTTGCTTTTTGAGACTGGCTCCTACTTGTCTGGCTTATTATTGTTCTTCCTACTTGGTGGGTTATTTCCACCATCTTTAAGTCCATATTGAGAAGGTAAGCCAGTTTGGATGCTGGGATCTCGTAGAGTTTTGGTGTCATTGTTGCTTGGAGGAATATCTTGAGAATTTTCAAGTGGAAATACAGGTTTTCCATTGGGTATGTTCTGTTGTGTGAAAGGAGGAGGAGCCGAAACGATGATGTTAGGTGTGCTGAAGAAGGATGGGTTCTCTGACATCTTTGTAAAGCTTTTTCTTTTTCCTGTTTCTGTATAGAATAGACGTAATAAGATCATATTTACATTGTGTGGGAAATTAATGACATTAATGTGGAAAAGTAATGGCATTGAGGTGTGAAATTAATGACATTGACATGTGGCATTAATGACATTGACATGTGGCATTAATGACATTGATGCGTAAAATTAATGATATTGATGTGTAACATTAATGTGCGAAATTAATAGCATTGATGTGCGAAATTAATGAGTGAAATTAATGACATTGATGTATGAAAGTAATGACTTTGATGTGTACAATTAATAACATTGATGTGTTAAATTAATGTAACATTGATGTGTCAAATTAATGTAACATTGATGTGTCAAATTAATGTAACATTGATGTGTCAAATTAATAACTGATGTGCAAAATTAATGACATTGATGTGTGAAATTAATGACATTGATGTGCAAAATTAATGAAATTGATGTGTACAATTAATAACAGTGATGTGTCAAATTAATGACATTGATGTGCAAAATTAATGACATTGATGTGCCAAATTAATAACATTGATGTGCAAAATTAATGACATTGATGTGCAAAATTAATGAAATTGATGTGTACAATTAATAACAGTGATGTGTCAAATTAACAACATTGATGTGTCAAATTAATGACATTGATGTTCTACGCAGATAACAGAAGCAGTATCTTATAATAGATAAAGCATCTAAAAAATGTGTAGTAGTAAAGAAAAAATTTGTTGTATTCAAAATGGATGTCTGTATAGTCCTCACACTTGGAAAATAAACCAGCAGTCACTAAGTTTTTTTTTGTCCCTCGGATTCCAATTGTAATCAATTTAGAAAAATCAGTGTCCTTTTTTCTTCCTCCCCCTTCCTTCCCCCTCCCTTTGTTTTTCTGCTGACTTAGTCGTAGCGTAGTACAATCGTTGTAAACACTGGTAAAGGAGAAATTCCAAACTTTACACACAAAAATTATTGGCTGAAATCTAGAATTCCAACACTTTAGGACGCAATGCCTACCTTTTTTTTTCTTTTTTTCCTTCAAAACGAAAATTGTACATTTTGTAAACTAATCTATAGAAAGAGTGTATGCTTTGTTGTAGAATGGTTTACAACATACGGTGGAAATTATGTTATGGGATGTAGTGATTTCTTTCGTGTTTCTTTTGATGATGCTATTCTCTCTGGGTGCTACATGTCCTCTGTGTGCTATATGTCCTCGCAATTGCATCTCATTCCCCCGTTGTGTTGTTTGTATGTTTATGTGTGTCTACGTTCATTTTTTCTGAAAATTTATGATAAGTTAATGGAAATATTTTCTGCAAATATTGTTCATTAAACAGCAAATTGACATTTAGTTTGTGTTTGGTTAATAATGTAGAGTTTGTTTTACATATCTGGCGAAACGTCATTCAGCTACCTTTTTTAGTCTGTGCCTTCTGGGATTTGGATTTCCTGTTGACAATATAAAACAGAACATTACATTAGTAGGAAGAAATTTGACGAAAATATAATACTACTGATACATGTTATTGTATCTTTGAAATTTAGTAAATTTTAAATATAAACGTACAAACTTCTGTTTTATTTGTTATGTATAAATATACACATAACAAATAAACACAAGTTTGTATGTTTATTTTGTAAACATTTCTGAAGTGAGTGGTCACTACTTATGAAGTGTTAATAATTTCCATGACTAAATTTCAAAGCTACATTAACATCAATAGAACATAGTATCATTACAATACGGATTTAGAGAAATCAGACACTTGATTTCAACAGCAGCACGTTGTATTATAGTAGACATGACAGATTAGAGAAGTTCAATATATGAAGACACACAGATTAAAACTATTACTATTATATTCATATCATAACATTCTAAGGAAAGACTGCAGTAAAACTATGTTGCAATGGCGAAATAAGTAAAAACAAAGTAATGTATTTTTACAAAGTACAACTTTGTGAACAAAATAAAAATATTTACTTTGTAAAACTATCGTACCGTTACACATTAAATAGACCGGCAAGCAATGTATATATACCTCTCTATCCTGGGCAACTAGTTCTTTCTCCTCTATGAAATTGAGTTCGATGTTTCTCTTCTCTCTTAGTAAAGTTCATTTCAGTGCTTCTCTGAGGCATCCTTTATTTCTTAACTAAATTACATACCACTTCTATAGTTTGTTCCTTTCGTGCCAAAGGCGGCACATAGGGCAGAGGTTTTAGATCTCCATGTGATGTGGTTCTTTGCTAGCAGTTGGAGATCTTGTATGGTTTTACATCCCAATAGTTTACTTTCTTGTTGGATGGTTCTTCGAAGAGTGGTCTTTGGTCTTCCACGTTTTCTTTTCCCAACTGGTGACCACACAAGGACTTGTCGATTTAGTCTCTTTTCGTCTCATCTAAGCACATGACCTAAATATTTCCACCGACGTTTCCTTATAATATTTGATACGGGTTGTTGGTGTGTTCTATCTCTCACTGTGTTGTTAGAAACGAAATCACTCCATTGTACTTTTAATAATTTTCGGAGACATTTATTCTCAAAGCTGTCCAGTTTCTTATCAATTTTCGTTGTTGATTTCCAACTTTCACAACCGTAGGTCAGTACAGGAATCACACATGACCTAAATAATTTAACTTTTGTGCTTATACTAAGGTCTTGAGATTGCCAGATGTTCGTTAATTTAGTGAAGGCACTAGCTGCTATAGCAATACGAGGCTTTATTTCTTTCATCGTGTCTCCGTTGTTTGACACTTTACTACCCAAATATGTAAATTGTTTAACTTTCTCCAGTGTTTGGCCATTTATTACGATGTTGTCTGTCGAGTTTGTGATCCACTTCTATACCTGCTTTGTAATATTTTAATCATTTTTTCTCAGAGTATGACCAACATATTTCCTTTTTTTGTATAACAGTTGTTACTAATGGTTGAATCCAAACTATGTCTACATATTTCTTAGAGATGATAATGACTAAAACAACAATACATTGACTGGTCTAGTTGCAAGTCCTACTTAACAATGGGTGCGACAAGTTTTTCAGTGCTTGGTAAGTTAGTCCATAACTATTTGACATTGTTTATTACAATGACCATACTGTGGTAATATAACCAAAATGACTACACATCTTTAAGAGCTATGTCTCTAAGTTAATCCCAGCTGACAGAAGATGTAGTCTGTACTTTAAACTATTGGTTTCTTTCTATCCTGTCGACTATTTCTGAGGGAGGGGTTTTCAAGTTGTTGGGTTTCCATATTTAAGAGGTTCTGCTTGACTCAAGGATACAATGGGTGCAATGACGTGTGTTAGGGGATGTTCTTCTCTGAATAGAACTTTGCTGTTAGTCATTCTCTCTCTCTCTCTCGCTCTCTCTCTCATTCTCGCTCGCAACCTCTAAGCATGTTAAAGATTAGACTCTTACTTTCTTTGAATGCAGCTATTGTTTCCAGATCCCCAGTTGCCTTATGTATTAATCTAGATCTTATAATTGTGCTTCATATTTACTTACTGTCCGTTCTTTCTGCACTTTCTATAACAAATACAAGTCACAATCAAGATAATCAACGCAAGGATCAGTAGTGCAAGCAAGCAAAATACAGCAATTCCAGCTCCTGTACTGGTGAAGTCATTGTTCGTTGTCTTTTCTTCATAGGGTTCTACAGTTGCCACACTCACAACCGACGGGTCAGACAGCCCAACAACTGGCGTACCGTCCCTTGATGCTTGGAGTACCTGAAAGGATAAAACAATCAAGAATTTTTGCAAATTATTAATATGAGTTTGCCAAACGAAAATAATGTAATTTGAACTGATGTCGCTACGGAGTTTTTTTTTTTTTTTTTTCCTCTTGATGGAGTTGTTCTTTTAGTTTTACAAAAAATGTGCTCTTAGTATAGCAAAACTACAATATTGTTTCTAAGTATAATTTACAATATGACTAATTATATATGAAATTGTAGATAGATGGATGTAGTTTCCCAAAATAATTCCTGTATTTAAAAATGTAATGCAGTGTTAACTATGCAGGAAACATATTAGCTTTCATTAAAATGAAAATTTAATTGGAAAAGCAAACATCCAAATTAGGAAGGGTCGTTAAACCAAACGTTGCTGCCTTGTTGGTCAATAGTTTAGTCTAAGGTGGGCAGCCTGACAGAAACGATGCAAAAGACGAATGTACAATGTGCATGGCAAATCGTTTTACGATGACATCGTCGAGTATAAAGAAAAAAAAGTAGTGGGCAACTAGAGTTCCGACAAGTGGCAGAAGTGCTGGATCCTACGCTGCGAGTCATGGGACAGATAGAAGGAACAAACACGTGAAAAAAAAACCCAAGAAAATTCAACATTGTGCAGTAGAATGCAGAGGAAGTCTTGAAAAAGAAAGTGTTCTTAACAAATCACCTACAACCGGAGCAGATAGATATAGCATGTATACAGGAGACCTACCTCAATGCTAGCATTATATTGATTCTCCATTAGAGGATATCAGACCTTTCGCCTAGATAGAGAAGGTTCCAAAGATAGAGTCCTGATACTCGCCTGTAACCAGCTCGCATGCAAATAAATAGCAGTATGCGCCAATAAACAGTTGAAAATTGTTGGGATATATGCAACAATCCCAATTGGGAGCAATCGGATATACTGGACCCCAAACAAAAACCTAGTAATGGAGAACATGGAAATAGTACCCAGTAACGTGGCGTGAATGGATGTGGTAAACATGACGCCGGCCACCTTTACTTCCTAGTGTTTCTCTGTTACCCAAATGAAGCTGTGTCGACCTGAGAGTTACTATGGTCAAAATATAAATAACTAACGCATATACCATGTGAAGCTAGGTAATCAAGGTAGAATGTTTATATTCTATTGTATGTCATGATATCTATTTAAACTCTCTCTTTCTTCTCTCTCTCTCTCTCTCTCTCTCTCTCTCTCTCTCTCTCTAGCCTGTGACACTTTTCTATTCTTGTTCTCTGTCGTCCTTTGTGTTTCAGCTGCAATTACCCTCTTACTCTCTGGTGACCATCTCAGTTCTGTTTTGTGACAGAGTTAGTCTACTTGCGTAATACATGTCCTATTCATCTCCAACATTTCTTTTGGATGATGGTGTTTATATTCTCTTGCTGGTCCTCGGTTAGAAGTTGTTGGTTAGAGATAGTTCTTGGCCAGAACACGCTTAAGATTTTTCACAGACATGTTTTATGGAAGGTGGAGAGTTTATAAACATCTTGTTGTATCATTCTTCAGCATTGTGATCCGTATTGTATAGTTGATAATATACAGCTATTGTATATATTATTCTTGCGTCTGATGCTTTATTGGGCTTATTTCTAGACACTTCGTGCCTTACTCGATCGGATGTTAGTGTCAGATTCAGTTCCTTCTTTGTGGCTGATAATGTTTTCAAGATATGTGAAAACAGTTGTGTTTGGAATGGATTATCTTCTAGTTTGACTGATGCTGGGGTGGCCATGTTAAAATTAATCATTTCTGTTTTATTCTGATTGGTTTTCAGCCCAACTTTCTGGTTGTAGTGTTTAAGGTGGCATATATTTTTTCCTGGTTATCATTGTGTGTGTGTGAGATAGAAGTGCGATATCATCAGCAAAGTCTAGGTCTTCCAGGTTGGATGTGAGAGTCCATCTGATACCTCTTGACTTATCTTCAGTTCTTTTAAACATCACCGAACATATGACAATGTTGAATAGTAAGACTGACATTATACATCATTGTCGGAAACTTATTTTGACTTCAAACTTAAGCTCGGTAGTTTCAATACTGTATGGGAACTGAGGTTGGATAAAGGGGATTTTCTTTGGTCTCTTGGTAACCGCATGTTGGATCAGGTCACGTAAACTGACATTGAATCTATCCAGTGATGTAAGGAGTTTTGAATTATACGTTGTCCAAGTAGAACTGAATGTCCGGGAACATATGTGTGTGTTAAACCACCGAGCTACGGGAACCATCAGTATGCATACCTTTCGACATCTGTTGGGGAGGCTGAACACCTATGGGTATGCCTGGAGCGCTATCACTTCGGTTAAATAACCAATGACAAATAATCAGTTCCTTCTTACAAACAGAACATATATTCAACATATGATTAAAGAGGCTAACCGCATATTGGTTACCACGAAGTGTTGTGAATCGGTTCTGGTATGCAATAGTAAAAATTACCCAACAACAACGAAATTATCTACACATAATCTACAGAATGCCATTAATCAATAACTTAAGAATGACAACCAAGCTGCATGCAAAAGATTAAGAAATACAATTATAATAATAAGTGCAGGGACAACATTGGTCAACGATTTTATAGAACAACACAGAATTTAGTGAAACACGTACAAACAAAGTACTATAGTTTTACAAAATACATAAACAGTGACGATAAACAGCAACGTTTCGACCAACAAGGCCTTTATCAAGCAAACGAACAAACAGGAGTGACAAATTAAAATGAAACACAAATGGACGACCAAATACCAACGTATCTAAGAAAAATCTGGAATAAAAACGAATAACGAAATAAATGTAACACAAAAACACACATAAAAACTAGAAATAGAAAAGAAACAATGAAACATCTAGTAAATATATAACTTGAATACATGCAACATATACCCATATAGATTATAAAGCATGGGAAGAGAAAGTACTAAGAAGCATAAGAATGTAATACATGCAACATATACCCATAGAGATTACAAAGCATGGGAAGAGAAAGTACTAAGAAGCATAAGAATGTAATACGTTGAGCCCGCGTGGTCGCAAGGTACCATACAAAGAAATCAACCGATTCTCCAGAACAAATCGACTACGATCATCAGAGGAACATGATCGGATGGCTGTGACCTGGACATCGCAAGCTCCTGAATGGCCAGTATCATTGAAATGGGTAGCTACAGGGGTCACAGAGCATTGGCGTATATCGCGCAAGTGTTGGGCGAATCGGTCACTGAGTCTCCTGCCGGTTTCCCAATATAGGCCTTGTTGCACCGCTTGCAGATAATGGCATAGATAATATTACGGGACTCGCACGTGAAACTGTCTTCAACCACGAACGTGGCTTTTGGAAAAGACACCGTGCGGGTCTGTATTACATAAGCACAAGTGTTGCAGCGCCGACGGCCACACTGGATGGTGCCAAAATGACTCTGGATGTTAGGCTTGAGGCGACTGTGAACCAACATATCCTTAAGGCTTCTGTCCCGTCTGTACGCCACCAAAGGATAGTGTTGGAAGATTGAACGTGTATCAGGATCAGACTGAAGAATGGAGAGATGACGGAATAAGACTTTCTTCACAAGGGAACTATGAGGGTGGAAAGTTAAGACAAGTTTCACCCTGTCAGAATTGGAAGTTCTATGCTGGTTAGAGAGAGCCTCCTGGCGAGAAATTTGCTGAACGCGCCGCATAGCAGAAGCAAGCACCTTATCCGGGTATAAGCGCTTACGAAAGAAATCCAGCATCTCGTGAGCTCTATCGAGGAAATCGTCGTCCTCGCTACAGAGGCGACGAAGGCGCAAGAGTTGAGAGAATGGTAAAGAATCACGACAAGCCTGGGAATGGGAAGAGGTATAAAGAAGAAAACTATGTGCATCAGTAGGCTTGTAGTATACTGATGTAGTGATGGTGGATATGCTGATAGTGATAGTGATGTCAAGAAAGTTGACACAAGAGGTAGAGATGTGAGATGTAAACCGAATAGCCGGATTGAAGACATTAATGAAATTAATGAAGCGTGACAAATCAAAGCTACATAAAAGAATTTAGTGGGTTGATTCTTTTGTAAGAATGAAACCAGACTAAATTGCATTGCATATGCTACATAATGAACATCAAAATATAAAACAAGAGGCTGAGCAAGAAATAGTTGGTTAGATGGCGTCGATAAGATATTAAATAGTTTCATTGTGACTTCCAGTCTAAGCTACAAACATTGAGAGGGTAAGAAAAGTATACTAAATTGTTCAGTACAACGGTTAAGTCGTAAAGGCAGTTCAGTACAACGGTACGTCGTAAAGGCAGTTCAGTACAACGGTTAAGTCGTAAAGGCAGTTCAGTACAACGGTTAAGTCGTAAAGGCAATTCAGTACAACGGTTAAGTCGTAAAGAAAGTTCAGTACAACGGTTAAGTCGTAAAGGCAGTTCAGTACAACGGTTAAGTCGTAAAGGCAATTCAGTACAACGGTACGT
This sequence comes from Arion vulgaris, assembly GCA_020796225.1. NCBI lineage: Eukaryota > Metazoa > Mollusca > Gastropoda > Stylommatophora > Arionidae > Arion > Arion vulgaris. The sequence goes on along the minus strand of CM036765.1, from coordinate 26,262,035 downwards.
CGTAAAGGCAATTCAGTACAACGGTTAAGTCGTAAAGGCAGTTCAGTACAACGGTACGTCGTAAAGGCAATTCAGTACAACGGTTAAGTCGTAAAGGCAGTTCAGTACAACGGTACGTCGTAAAGGCAATTCAGTACAACGGTACGTCGTAAAGGCAATTCAGTACAACGGTTAAGTCGTAAAGGCAGTTCAGTACAACGGTTAAGTCGTAAAGGCAATTCAGTACAACGGTACGTCGTAAAGGCAGTTCAGTACAACGGTTAAGTCGTAAAGGCAGTATGAATAAGAATAATTAGAAGAACCAGCAAACAAGAAGACACCAAAAACGTATAAAATAAACATGAGAAACTTACATCAAGTATTTGTTTCTCTGAGAGAAATGTCTTCTGTTGGTTGATGTTACGCATGTCGTCAGATGATGTATCATTAACAACATAAGTGTAGACTGCTGACCTTAGAAAGTTAATGAAGAACATGATTAGACTATATACAATGAAAAATATGAACAAGTAAATGTTTTTTTATAACAGCGAGGAAGAGAGAGAGAAAGGAAGTGAATGGGTAGTAGAGTGAGTGAGATACATAATGATATAAAAGAATTAGGGAGAGAATAGTAAGTAAGAAAGAGTAAAGTGTGTGAAGAAAAGGAAACGAGTGAGATAGCTAGGAAGTGAGAGAGAGAAAGGTGAGAGCTAGAACACAAAGAGAGAATCAGTGGTCGAGAAAATTAAGTGAGAAAGAGAAGTCGAGTGAGAAAGAGAAGTCGAGTGAGAAAGAGAAGTCGAGTGAGAAAGAGAAGTCGAGTGAGAAAGAGAAGTCGAGTGAGAAAGAGAAGTCGAGTGAGAAAGACAAGTCGATCAAACAAATTGTTTTTAAGTGTGCACGACAGTCAGCTTTTCTTGTTCTGTGTGTGTGTTGTCTCTGTATGTGTATGTGGACGCATGTCTACGACTATGTGTGTTTGTGAGTGCAATATGCATGTTTGTGTGTATGTGATTTTCCATTTGTCTATGTGAGTGTATGTATTCTCAACTAAGAGGGGAGCAACCTAATCTAAATCCAGTATTGCATTTAGAAGAAAAGATTTCTTGACAATATATGTGTGATAGGAAGAAAATGAGAAGTTCCACCAAATTAAACTTTCACTTCGTACATTTGTTTTTTTTGTTAACCTTTCGATGCATTTATATTGCAATGTATACTGAATTAGACTGTCTTATGGCTTTGCGTCCTATTCAAAAATATCACAAGTCAGTATAGCAGCACAGAAGGACGAACGGGTTAAAAGACTATCATGACATAGTGTTCACCACCATGTTATGTGCTAGTGAAATGTGGACAGTGTAGAAGAGTTACGAAAGAAAATTTAAACCATTTCATAACAGGTTGTCTATGCAGAAGGCTCAGTCAAGCAGTATGACAAATTGCAAGATACCAAAGTCCGAACGAGGGTCAACCTAATTCAGAGGTCAAGAAGCTACTGCAGAATGCTTCAGTTTTAAATGTCCAAAGCTGAGGGTTGACTTCATGTACAGGGTTTTATCCCACATGGCTCAGTCTCTCTCACTGTAAAAATGGCACGCCACCTGCGGATAGTATTGCACAAAGCACGAACCCCGTAGCTCCGGAAACAATCCTGTGGAGTCTCTGGAAGAAATACACTCGTCAATAGAAGGCGCGGTCCTGATTCGAACCCACGGCCTTCGACTCGCAGTGCAAGGGCTTAACCACCTAGCCACATAGACCCACTAGCCCAATAACAGCTGTGTACAAGAATACAAGACAATCATATGACTTTCTCTCAAACATTGAATTATCTGCTTAGATATTATCATAGCCTGGGGAGGGGGGGGGTCATGTCCATCAATTGTTATTTATTCATTATGGTTATACAGGGTGTTCAACTTAAAAGCAGCCTATGAATGAAGCTAATCTGGCATATATGTATGGAAATGAGAAGGTTCAGTGTGATGGTGCGTAATTGTAGTGCGGGAAGGGGCGATGAACAAATGTGACGTAGGACGAGCTAGTCAGAACCGGTTTAAATAGTAAATACACACAATGCGATAGGTTAACTGGCAACTTTCAATTTGTCAATGGGGCTGCAATTATCTTGAACACCCTGTACTTGTATAAACGAGCATAAATCTCTGCTCTTCTTGATAACTATTATTTATTGCTGTTTAAAAAATACAGAACTGGTTCAGTATAGATTGATTGATTGATTGATTGATTATTTGCTAAGATCATCATCATTGCATTTCGTTGAATAATCGTGTATGTTTCGAACTCTTGCTTACACAGGACAATATCAGTGATGTGTACGAACTTGTAGCGTCAGCGAGAGTCTCCGATGTAATTTTTTTTTTTTTTTATGGGGCTCGTCCGAGATGTGCCATACCAGGTGGACCCCGTACAACGGAACTTGAAAACGTTTATAAACTATCAAGCCCCATCAATCCTTCGATCGATGGCACTCCTAGTTTTGTACAACGGTAGTCATGTGGCATTTAATGAAAGCTCTCGTCTTTCGGCTTCGATCAAATGAGCACTAGTTCCGTAACACAAGCTGATATCTTTGTAGACCCATATAATGAGCCACGTGACAGATATCAAAGCGATACAGATACTACACTTTGATCTTAGTCAAAAGGCCGAGAAGCGATGTTATTTTGAGAATGGTGTTTTGAAATTTTTGGTTTTAATTGATTAATTATTTATTTCCCTGGCATCAACAAATCAGCCTAATCGTATAGATTCTCTAATGTTGAAGATTGGTTTACGTTTTCAACTTGTACGCTTGATCTATATAGGTTTTATTTTTAGTCTCTGATAGGACTAGAAACTAGACAGCAGTAGCGGCTCGCGGTCATTTTTCTTGGTGGGGCCAGACACAAATTTTCGGAAAAATCATGTTTTTTTAAAATATTTACTATCATTTGTCTATTTCGGGAAGTTATTCCCCCTTTCGATTATTGGTTTGACCAGCCCCACTGGCCCTTAATGACGAGCCGCCCCTGCTAGACAGTGAGATTAGAGATTACACTGGATGCGAACCTAACAGAATATTAACGAATTCTTGAACACGACGATGGTGGGGGTGGGAGAACTAGCTAGACATCTAGAGGTTTTTATACAGGCTGTGATGAGAATGACGTCCTGCAAATGACGTGTGATGATGATGAAACAATATTTATAAATACTGCAGGTGTAAGCTGTAGGGATAACAAGTTAATAATTATACTAAGTAATGTAAGAAAGCGATAACTTACTGAAGAGCTAAGAGACGTCGTCTTGTATTAGTGCTGGTGTCCAAGAGATTGGAAAAGCCTATTCTCTGAGTACCGCTGAAAAACGACTGAGCCCGTGAGCGGAATCTTTGTCTGATGATAAACAGTGTAAAGTTAAGTTGAAATGTACAATTTAAATATTACGTAAACGAAATATGATGTTTCTAGACTAATTTCACTGACATAATTATCACCATCATTATTTTCACTGACGTCATCATAGTCATTAATAATAATAATAATAATAATAATTCCTCTCGTACCGTTACATAGGGCTTGCAAGTAACTGTCACTAGTGGTTGACCAGACATGTCTCTGATTTCATCACTTCTTCTGAATTCGTTCCCTTTTATATTCATTATTTTTCGCAGACATCTATTTCCATATGCATTCAACTTTCTTTTTATATCTTAAGTGATTTTCCAACTCTCGCTGACATATGTTAGAATTGATACAAAATATGAATTGAGAATTAGTAATTTAGTTTTAATACTATATAACTTGCAGTTCCATATTTTATTTAGACTTTTAATAGCTGATGTCGTTTTGACAATTACTAAAACTATTACAAAATAAACTTACAGAATGCTCTGCACGTAAGAAGGTGATGCTGAGAATTCGATAACAATCATTTGACTTGCCATGTCATAAGTATCTATCCGCAACAAACTGACTTTTGAGGTCGTGTTAGCTCCGTCGGTGACCTGTATCATCACCCACTGAAGGTATTTGGTCTTGTCTGCTAGAGATTCTCTCACCGTGATGTCCCCAGTGGACTGATGGACACTAGATTGATGAAACGATTAAAAATATTATTTTCCATAAAGTATGATTGTTCTTAAATAGATATATGCTAAAAATAATGAACAAATAATAGGACGAATTCAGAAGAAGGGATAAAATTAGAGAAATGTCTGGTCATCTGCAAGTAACAACTGTTATAAGAAAGAGAAGTTGGAGATATGTTGGTCATACGCTGAGAAGAAATGATCAAATAATCACAAAGAAGGCATTGAAGTTCTAGGAAAAAGGTTCAAGAAAGAAAGAACGCCTGAAACAAACTTTACTGAGAACTAAACTGCGTGCTAAATATCTGATTCAATTCCACAGTAGGTATTGAACGAGTTGGCCAGGTTATAGGGGTATGAAGAAATTGCTTACATGCCTTATAATAAAATTAAAAATAAAATATAATTAATAAAATTATTATTATGAAATAGGCAGATATTCTTCTTCTTAAAACGCTCCATATCGACCAGTTGTTAATCACTCTTTGTGATTTGTATGTGATCCGAGTCTAAAAACGATCGCACGCTATGTGCCTATAAGTAGGCCAGCACATCCGATTTTCTGGACGCTTTTTATTCATTTGGGTAGCTTCCCTAGACTCCTACCTAAGTCTACTCTTGCGACATGCCGTGTAGGTCGCAGTGCTACTATTCTTTGCTCTCCTTGCGAGACCCAGCAACACACGGGTGCTTGTTATGAATTAAGCAGATGAATCTTAATACTTTCCCTCACATATTTATCACATCAAGATAAAATACTAGCTGGGGTCAAAGGCGCATAGGAACAACGTCGCGCCAGGATAAGTGAGCTGGCACTAATCAAGATCCTACCCACCTCCACGTGGTGACCCTGGAAACAGACACTGGTTTCTGTCTGGCTAAGCGGGTGGTGATCGAGGGAGGGCTACTCTGGTATAAGTAGCGATGTAAACGCAGTCAAGTTGGATGAGATCCGCTCGCAACACAGATGAGCGGAATCCCAAAGTGACCATTAATGCACGTTTCGCACGGCCGATGGAAAAAGCTGAACAAATAAACATAAAGAGATGAGGGGTGCATCCAGAGAAGAGCCGTGGGCCCATGTGGGGCAAAACTCGGAGTCCGTAGGTGGGAGCCCCGAGATGAGTTGCATGTTAGTGTGCGAGTCGTCTGTGAACGAATCCCAAATCGCCCGGAGTAAATGACCGAAAATAAATTGTCAGCTGTGGGGCAAGAATGAATGAGAGCGATGTGAAACAAATCAAAGATCTCGGCAAGTGTCTCTGAAAACGCGGTAACGTATCGGGACGACACATGGGAATATTGCGGTAAACTCCGTTCAAGAGGCCAAGCGCAGATAAATCTATTGGGTAACGTTGGCCGAGCGCAAATCCTAAAGTTGCGTTTTAGCATCTAACGAAACTGCCTTCCCTGTAACAACCGGACAAGGTATTGTTGTTCTCACATCTAACATCCCCGGAAAAACCAGGGTGGGTGATATTTGGCGAGCTCAAAATCTAAGTTGCCCTGATAACTCCTAATGATACGACCCTCTACATTATTTGTGCGTAGATCCAGTCCAGTGTTTCCAGGGACCAGGGAAAATGCAGAGTAGCAACTGCAAATTGCCACGTGCCGACACGCACCTCGAAAAGGTTGAGGATGTTCCTACTCTGGAATAAACTCAAAGCAGTCAGGAAAGTAAGGTCGACAATGTAACTATTTGACAGGCTGTCCAAACTCAAACATTGGCGAAGACCGACACTTTTCGAGGTGTATTATACGAGTAAGACGCCGTCCCAGGACAAGCTTATGTGCCCAAAAAGACTGAGAAATGTTCCTAATCCGAAACAACCTCAGTCAGAAAAGGCGCAGTACTCTCCTTCTTTACGGCGTAGATCCAAGGCAAAATATACGGCACAAATGATCGGTAGGACTTGTACAATCTAATGCAAGCTACCCTAGTAAATAAAATGTTTGCTGAAATCGGACACATCGCCGAAGGATAAGCACCAGAGCTTCAAAAGGTGCTGAAGATGTGACGTGAAAAACCGTTCTTGTCAAAGGCTGTTTATATCACTACAAGAATGATCAAAATGGCCGAAAAGAATGACTGAAGAAGAAGAAGATAAAATACCAACTGGTTATAATACTGATATAAGCAATAATGATTTGTGAATGTAGTAAAACAATACATGTCTCCAACGAGAAAGCTCAATTCCTTACAAACACGTCAACTGTTCATTCAACCAGCCATTCATTTATCTGTTGTTGTTTTTCAATAATTAAATTTCGTTAGCTAAATGAGTTAATTAAAATGTATATGTTCAACTCGCAATGAAATATTAAAAGCAAGACACTTTCTTAGGTTGAGAGATGCCTGTCTGGGTTTAAATATACATTTTCCTGTTATAAAACAAATGATACAAATCTAGAAGTATAGACGTTGTATGTTTCAAATGCCCCAACTGTGCAAAGACGGTCACCATAAAGCATTCTTCTTCTTCTTCTTTGCGTTCGTTCATTACGACCAATTTTAAACACTCTTTGTGATAGGTTTGATCTTTGCCAAGAACGTGTATTCGTTGCACATTGGTTTGGTAGGCCCTAAACACATAGACTTCTACATGTTTAGGACACATGTATCCGATTTCATCAAACCACCTTAGTCGCCTCTTACGACATGTGTGGCAGGTAACAGTGGTTATATTCTTTACATCCCAAATTTGGGCCCCGGTAATCACTCAGGCGACCATAAAGCATTGAGTATGATGGAGGCAGTTGTAGAGTTGTGGGCAAGGGCCAGAAGGATGTATTGCCATTAGACCATTATTGAACGTCTTAAGCGCTTCATTCAGCGCTACAGAACCACTCACTGGCAGCATTCGAGAAAGATAGTGGAGTAGTCAGCTTTTGATGACAATAGCGCAAGATCGTCACACTTGTTCATCTCTGAGAAAACAATGTCCTCCTAGCATATCTACAGAACTGAGTCATTCTAAGCTAGCAAGACAAGTATTAGGAAGAGGGGGCAAATCTTTCTCTTCTTCGGGGACAAATGTTCCTCTTTTTCGAACGCTCCATATCAACCACTTGTTAACCACTCTGTGTGATTTGTATGTGATCTGAGCCTAAGAGCGATTGTACGTTGTACCAGTTATGCGCCTACAAGTAGGCCAGCACATCCGATTTTTGCGATGCTTTTTATTTACTAGGGTAGGTTACTTAGGCCATTACATCAGTCACCTCTTACGACATGCCTTGTAGACCGCAGTGGTAGTATTCATTGCTTCCCTTGTTAGTCATGTCACCACACGAGCGATCTATGATGAGCAATGTTCTTCTATTTAGAGAACTGGTCACTCTAAGCCAGCAAGACAGCAAGAATAGTATTAGGAACAGGTAGGCAAATGATTGCAATTGCCATCATGCGATGTCTCTACTTAGGTCTACTTCAAAGTGCAGCGCCATTTTCACCGCATGTCTATATTTACAGATACAGTGGATACAACGTATAAAGTTGACCATGCAAAAGTGGAATACAGAAATAACAGAGGCAGTGAAAGACACCATTATACGAAGCGCACAAAAAAGTATGTTTTCGAAATATCTCCTTTTCCTGGCGCTGTGGGGACAAAACCGGATTAGAGAAAGAAGAAGAATATGCGTCTATATCAATACTATATATCTGTCTGACGATATCTCCTTGTATATATCTATATCATACTATATATCTGTCTGACGATATCTCCTTGTATATATCTATATCATACTATATATCTGTCTGACGATATCTCCTTGTATATATCTATATCATACTATATATCTGTCTGACGATATCTCCTTGTATTTATCTATCTATTGGCCACTACAGACATCATCATCATCAAGTACCGGTTGGCGTAGGTGATTATGGATCTCCAAAAATATATGTCTCTGATGTGTGTTATCATCTCAGATGTTGGCGCTATTCCGTGCCATGAAGTCAGACTATCCAACATTTTTTCTCTGTTTTCCTCTGTCTCGTCTCCTCTCTATTTTACTGGTTGTTGCAATGTGTACTACATACATATATACATGCAGGGGAGGGTCGTCATTAAGGGCAAGTGGCGCCGGGCACACCAAAAATAATGTATAACGTTTATTTATTATTTTTAAAAATTAAAATATAGTTACCAAAAAACATGATTTTTCCGGAAAAAAATGTCTAGCCCCACCAACAAAATGACCACGAGCCGCCACTGTATACATGTAACGCCATGCCTAGGTAGTTGTATACATTTTTCAAATTGTGCTAAACTATACTGGTAGCCAAATAAGAATAGTAAACCAACAAAGAACCGGTGGCGTTAGTCGCCCCACGCTGAGGGACATACTGAGGAGGAGATCGGAGCACTTCTGGACTAATTGGTTCGACGAGCAGTGATGATGACCCGACAACTAAACTAAAGATACATGTAACCACATACCTGAATGGACTTATAGTCTGGTAGGCCACGAACTTGATAACTGCTGACAGTGAAGGAATCAAACCAAAGTCTCCTGGTTTTAATGTATAAACAAGTAGCCCAACTGAAGCTTGGTACGGTACTTCTCGAGAAATAAGTGCGCCATCAGTCACCGCCGATGTCGAGGTTTTTTCAGTCTCATCCACATCTATAATACGAACATTTACTTTAAGATTTGTAGTAAACGTCTGGTTGTCTGACGCTATAATATCAAAAGATATGGATGGCATCGATTCAAAATCTGGAACGGACGTAAGTGTTAGATGTCCAGCTTGATCGATCCCAAAAAGCGATGGCCCAGGTGACTGTAAATATAATATGTTGTTTCTGTTAATAGCATCAGTGTCCAAGTCGGTGCAGTGAACTGTTGTCACTAATGTACCAATTGGACTGTTCTCGGGAACTGCTAGAACCAGTGTTGAGACGTCAAACTTTGGAGGATTGTCATTGAGATCTGTGACAAGAACTTCAACTGTTATGATCAAGGTATCAACATCAGTCGTTGCGTAGATTAGTAGTGAGTAAATTATATACGTCTCTCGATCTAGATTGTTCATGGCAGTTAGTTCTCCGTTATTACCTTTCAACTGAATGTTAAATGCGTTGTCATAGTTACCAGTTGATATAGTATAAGCAGAAACTGTTCGTCCGTCAGTAATATCGATTGAACCAATTACTGTTCCCCTAGGTACGTTTTCTGGAGTGGTGAAGCTATAGTTAAACTTGATATCTCCAGTAATTGCAGGATTGATAGCTACATTAACGGCCAGAGAGGCATTGCGTGAAGGGGTTCCCCTGTCCTTGGCGAGCAGGACTAGGTTGTAGTTGTTTTTGGCGGTCAGCAGACTAGTTGCTGTCATTATATAACCTGACGTGTAATCACTAACAAAATAGCCGTCGTCATTTCCGGATATAATTTTATATTCAATTTGACCACTAATCCCCTTGTCCTGATCTGTTGCTGTACATGTTAAAACAACAAAACTTATAGCAGCATTTCTATTAATAGGGACGTTTGTGTTGCATATTGAAAAAATCGGATTATAATAATTTGGATTAGTGGACACAACATTTATCACTAAATCTGTAAAGTTATCAAGAATTGGGGTCCCAGCATCAAATGCTCTTACTCTCAAAGTGTAGCTGGCATTTACAAGAGCGTTTAAATTGTCATTAGTTGTACATATTCCAGTAACTGTGTTGATAATAATCGTTTGAAAGTTTGGGGGATTTACTATTTCATACGAAACATTGCCCGCCTTTCCAGTATCCAAATCTGTGGCTTGAACTAGACAAATTTCTGTACAGATGGGTACTGAGTCTAATACACTCACAACTAATGGCGTAATGAAGACAGGTTTATGGTTATTGATATCTGTGATCCTAAAAACAACTGATACAATAGTTGACTTTGAAGGTGTTCCATTGTCGATAGCATTGACAATATAGAAGTAAAACTGTTTCAATAAATAATCTAGACCAGTCTTTAAACTTATTTCCCTGTTTTTGGTTAATTGCGAAATCTGAAGATCCTGGCATGGTCAATGTAATGACTCCCGCAGGTCCATGATCAGAGTCCGTAGCAGAGACAGTGCCTACAGGATAGTTAAATGAAGCATTTTCGCTAACATCAAAACTATAAGAGTCTTGTGGAAATACAGGATAAGCCTCGTTGACGTTTGTGATGTTAATTGTCAAAGTGAAGGTGGCAGTTGTTATGGTAGAACCTGTGTTACTTGCTACAATTGTTAAAATGTAAGACTCTTGTCTCTCGTAATCTAACTCATTGCTGATCACAACTTCACCTGAGTATGACCTGATAAGAAATACGTTGGTGTTGTTCCCAGGAGTGATCTTGTAAGTAATGTTACCATCTTCTTTAGCTCCTTTACCTGTTGCGTTGAGATCATAGATTTGAGTTCCAATATACTGATCTTCGCTTACGGAGATTGTTGCTGAGCTGGTGATGAAATTGGGAATATTGCCATTCAAAATATTAACAATAGCTACACCTGTGGAAGATCTGCTTGGTGTACCTCCATCCACCGCTGTAAATGTTAGTCTGTACATGCTGACATCTGGGTAACTCATTACTATGGTTGTGACAAAACTAGTTCCATTGACATTAAAAGCTCCTTTTGTATTTCCATTCACTATTGTTAGCGTTACAGTTCCATTAGCTCCCAGGTCTTGATCTGTAACATTAATACCAAGCACTGTACCAATAGGTGTCTGGTCTGTAAGGCTAAATACAGACACCACAGGAACAATGATCGGGTTACAGTCATTCACATCTGTGATATATATATTCAAAATTGCGAACACAGAAATTCCTTTCTGGTCGGTTGCGCTGATATTTAGCGCATATAAATCTGTGCGTTCACGATCAAGAAATTTTACAATTAAAATAGTACCATTCATTGGCTCAATTTGGTAGTCGTTGTTAGTGTTACCGGACACGATTTCAAATATGAAAGTAGACTTTGTGTTGTTACTAGTCGCTTGAAACTGAAACACCCCCTTTCCTAGAGCAGAGTCCTCGCTTAAGTTGACCGAGTGAGGTCCTCCCATGGGAAGCATAAGTGGTGGATACATACTATTATCTTCAACAGTCACAACCACTAATGTACTTCCAGTTAGAGGATTCGAACCATTGTCTACTGCAGTTATGGTCAAATAATAAACGTTCTTGTCCAGTGATTGTGCTAAGGAAAGATAACCTGTTTGATCTATAGTGAATATATTTCCAGGGTCTCCATTAGTTATGTTGTATGTTAACGTTGCATTTCTTCCAATATCTTTGTCTGTTGCGGTATACGATTTAATAGATGAACCCCCTTTTAACGTTTGATCTACTGTAATTTGATATGTACCAAAATCAAACACTGGAGTATTGTCATTGATATCGAGCACATTCACCGTAAGATAATTAGACACTGTTTGACCACTGTCAGAAGTGGCTTGAATCAAATAGTCGTATTTATCTTTCTTTTCTCGATCGTATGGCGACATTAATGTGATCTGTCCATTTGATGTTGTCAAAGTGACCAGGTTGTCATCGTTTCCACTAAGAAGCTTATACTGGACTGTTGGGAAGGCGCAGCAAGCATTGACAGTGAAGAGGAGGTACCTGATTCCCTTCCGGTTTGTTAATGGTTGTCGGTAAGTTTGTCATTGTTAGTTTCTGTTCAGCCAAGATGATAAGAAAGATGTTCGCAACGTCTGCCCCGTTGGTGACATTTATACTCAGATTGTACTGCTGTGATACTGGAATAATACTCAAGATAACATCACCTGTAGTTGGATTAATCTGGTGAGATAGTAATTAATAATGTTAGCAATATAGAAATAATAATAAGATAAATAATTCAATAGTAATAAACAAACACAAATTATAATAATAATAAAATAAAATAATAATAATAATTCCTCTCGTACCGTTATACGTTACATAGGGCCTGCAAGTAATTTCTCCATACCGCTCTAGCCTGGGCAACTCGCTCAATCTCCTCCATGGAACTGAGATCGATATTTCCTGCCTCTCTCAGCAAAGTTCGCTTCAGGGTCTCCTTAGGTCGACCTCTCTTTCTTGAACTCTTTGCATCTCACTTCAATGCCTGCTTTGATATTCGTTGATCATTTCTTCTCAAGGTGTGTCCAACATATCTCCATCTTCTCTTTCTTATAACAGTTGTCACTAGTGGTTGACCAGACATGTCTCTGATTTCATCACTTCTCCTGAATTCGTTCCATTTTATATTCATTATTTTTCGCAGACATCTATTTTCAAATGCATTCAACTTGCTTTCTATATCTTTAGTCATTTTCCAACTCTCGCTGGTATATGTTAGGATTGATACAACATTTGAATTGAAAATTCGTAATTTAGTTTTAATACTATATAACTTGCAGTTCCATATTTTATTCAGACTTTTAAAAGCTGATGTTGCTTTGCCAATTCGTATCATAATTTTTTTTTAACATTTCCTGTGCAATCAAAATTGCTACCCAAATAGGTGAACTGCTCTGTTATTTTTATCATTTTAGATTCCAGTGTGATATCTGCATTACTTGCCATAGGTGTCTTCATTATATTATAATAATAATTATAATAATAAAAGTTGACATAAAAAATTACTAAATTGAGGATGCTTAATTCTAGCATTAAGTGAGTTGTCGTTATTCTTTTTCTTTCTTGTCTGTAATCTTATTTTACTTCAGAGAGTCAGGATAAGAAGAGATTTCTAGAACTAGCACATGTGTACGCTTCATAAACACAGTCATTCACCGCCTCTGTTATTTATGTGATCCACCTTTTTCGTGGACTACCTTTTACTCTGTATCAAATGTATCGGAGTAGTATTGCGGTTTGGGGCGCACTGTCTGTTGGTAATCTGCTTATGTGTCCAAACCATTTAATTTGTTGTTGATTGATGAAGTTCAGTACTGATATTGTACCCACCTTTTTTTCCCGATTTTTAATTTCGAAACCGATCTTTTCTTGATACTCTCGACATTCTGCGTGGACACTTTATCTCTGTCATGATAAGTTTTCTAAACTGCTTAATGTCAATGTACATGTGTGGCACTGATAGTATACTGTTGGGAGATTATTTTATACAATGTTCTTTTAGTGTTCATGGTGACATACTAGCATTTCAAATTTGATGCCATTGTGTCCTATGATTTGATTTATTGCATTTATGTTGGAATTGGTTAGTTATTCTTCCATTCGCTGGAAAATACTCCCTAGGTATGTAAAATCTTTTACTTGTATTAATTGATGTTTGTCGTTCTATCAACAAGAAATATGGCATACAGTATAGATAAAAATACCACTGTCTTCATACAGCATTTTCTTTGCAGAATATTGATCTCATTACATAACGTCTGAAATACTCTCCATTTCTAACCAGTTCTCCCGCCTTCACCTTCGTTGTGTTCAATATTTTCTTAATGTCATGTTACCGTCGTTACTTTTGTCGTTCCCTGCCTCGTTTACCAGGAAAGATGACCTCCATAATTGTTCTATCTAAACGATTGCTGTTCTATCTAAACGATCAAAATATTTCAGTTGCCGAGACATGATATTGTTTATAAACCAATGTTTCTAAATGCTCAAATCTTGTAGGATGTCTATACGTTATACCTATGCATAGAATGTGAAATATATTATTGCAAAATGGTAATATAAGTTATGTTGTGCTATCGACATTATGTCACAATATGCCCGCGTGCCCAGCGTGTTCGTAGCGCGTTGGACTACGTTGGACTACGGGTGACTAGTCCTCTGTAAGTGCGGGTTCAACTCCGCGGACTGGCAGAAAAGCTACAGGTTCCCCAGATTTACGGTGTTCGTGGCACCGAGCCGAAGGGTTACGATGTCCATGACATAGAGCCGAAGAGCTTTCAGCTCAAGTGCTTCTGGATCGGAAAAAATAATAATAAAAATAAAAACAAATTTTTTTAATTTTTAAAAATGTCACAATATACGTTCTGATGCCTGCTGTGTCCTCCGCTATTGTAGCCATCCCAAAGCCCACCTGCTCACTGTTCCCATGAGAAGCTGATTATTATCTCTTCTCTTTACCAGGAAGACAACATTGTCTGGCCTGTCCAGACTTCACTCCCAATTCTCGCAATTGTTCCGGTGTCTGAGACTCGTCCATATTCCATAGCTAGGCAGGTACTGTATTAACGACATCAACTCTGTTCATACTTCTGCCAGTTTCTTTCTCTACCTCGCGATCACCACTTAGACGGATGTACCAGACTTCCCCATACATTCTTATTCATGTGGAAATATGATTCAAGCAGCCTTTTTAGCATTGTGTGTTTCGTTACATCTTCAGCGTCATTTGGAGCTCTGGTGCTTATCTTTCGGTGATGTGTCTGGATAGGTGGACCGGAAGTATTGCAAGACAGGCATTGTTTTGAAACCCGCATGTAAAGAGGAGTAGGGAAAGGCTTAGAAATACACGGAGAAGAGATCTAGAGACATATTAAAAGGATAGTCAAGTTGTGGAAAGAATTGGAGGAGATGGCAAGAGAGAGGGAGGGCAGGAAGAAGTTTGTTGAAGACCTGTGCTCCGTTGGGAGTTGAAAGGTGAAGAAGATATAAAACATATATAATTTCTCGTATCCCTTTCACACCGTAGGGTGTTAAGTGCCGGTCCCTTCACAGCACTAAGCATAGCACTACACGCCTAGAGTTGTTTGAGATTTCTGGGTCTGAAAGAGAGCCGACACTCTCTCCCCAACACATTATAGGAAGAGGATGAAAACTTATAATTCCTGGGGTTCGACAACATCACATTACTAGACCATATGAGGTAGGAGGGCCAAATACTTTCCTCGCATAGTGGACGTCAAGTGTGGGATTGAACGCACAACCCTCATGTATCTGAGTCGATAGACGAATACTACTTACACATTACATCCATCCAGCAGTCTAGGCTGATAATAATAATAATTCCTCTCGTACCGTTATACGTTACATAGGGACTGCAAGTAATTTCTCCATACCGTTCTATCCTTGGCAACTCGCTCAATCACATCCATGGAACTGAGACCAATATTTCTTGCCTCTCTCAGCAAAGTTCGTTTCAGGGTCTCCTTAGGTCGACCTCTCTTTCTTGAACCCTTTGCATCCCACTTCAATGCCTGCTTTGATATTCGTTGATCATTTCTCCTCAAGGTGTGTCCAACTTATCTCCATCTAGGCTGATACTGAACTCAATTAATTATTTTCTTTAGAACTGTATATCTTCTAATGTATCTAGATTATCTAATTCCTATTAAAAAAACATACCTGGAAAGTTCCGTTGTCATTTCCACTTACAAAAGTATAAATCAGTTGAGTTGCCTTGTTGCCGGCCCCCAAATCCCACGAGACACTGTTCTACTAAAGGAAACGGGAACTGAACTACAGCTATAGGTGAGCCACGCTTTCCCAAAGCTTGATCATTCACATCAATGACCAATTGTACTTTTGCTGAAAGGAAGATAATTTATAACATAATATTAATTTTATTGTATAAAAATAAAATTTTTACAACTAAATATTGATTTCATGACATGTATTTTTCAAACACAATAATTATTGTATTTGATGAGAACATATCTTCAAAAAGGGTCTATTTGTAACAGAACACTAATGTATAAGAATATAATTGTATAAGAAAAACTAATTAAAGTATAAAATTTTTATAACAGAAGTTGTATAAGAATATAATTGTATGACAGAAGATTAATGTAAAAGAAATAATTGTGACAAAAGATTAATGTATAAGAATATAATTGTATGACAGAAGACTAATGAAATGGTAATGATAACTCTACATTCATTAATTCGAGAACATATTCATACAAATAAATGATAAATAAAAATGAGTTTCGGAAAAACTATATAACAATTTTGTCCTTATTTGGTTTTTGTTATTCGTTTCGAATCATGAATGAATCAGTTGTCATATTTTCTTCTTTAATAAATATATTTTGATGTATGGATGTTTCAACTCAACTACTCCCCTACCCAGAATACAGACCACTTCAAGTAGGCAAACATTGTTCAAATGTAAGGAATTTCTTTTTGGGGGGTGAATGTCAGAAAATTTTATTATATCTTTAAAAAAAAAAACTAGGACGGGCCTTAAACAAAATTTTCAAGTTATCTGCCTTTTTGTGTTCGTCAGCTTACTCCTAAATATAATTCAGTGTCCTTTCATGGTTAAACAAAAAATGATTTGTTGAGCGAATTTTCCCGAATCAGTTTTAAAATATTGATTTTTGGGAAAGCCCCTTAATTTTTTCAAAATTATTTGGTGTTATGGGTCACCTTTTGGAAGTTGGAAAGGTAGCAGGAATTAACTATTCTGTACTTCTTCTTCTTCTTTTGCGTTGTTCTTTTCAAATTTTAATCCTGTGATATGATTGATCTTTGCAAGAACGTGTATACGTTTCACTGGGTTTGGGAGGCCCTAAACGCATAGATTTTTAAGGTTTTTGGACATGGATCGATTTCAAGAAACCTCCCTTTGTCGCCCCCACGACATGCGTGGCGGTAACAGTGGTTCTATTCTTTACACCCCAAATTTGGGCCCATGAAATCTCGGGGAGTGTCGACGTCTTAGCTAAGGATGGCAGTGCCAAAGGCAAATTTTCCAACCCCTTTTCTTTTCAAAAATCAAACCTCTTTCAGAAAATTCGTGAAATGCAGGACAAACACTGATATGATTATGGAAAGATTCCATCAAAGACCAAAAACAGACCAGGGCATTATATTTCGACTACGCACCGGGCACTGCAGACCAACAAACATTAAGACTAGGGAAAAAGCAAACAGCCCCTGCCAGTTCAACAGACCCGGGGGGCTATCCCAAGACTGTCCCTCCCGGGGGGCTAAGAATCAACATGTGAACCCCCGTGAATAAACTAACTTTGGGGCCTGACAGACCTAAAACTGACTGCCCCGTTTTTGGGCCACCCCCGATTCCCCTCCTCTTAAGTAATTTGATCCTGGGACATCCCACGTATGAAATATGCTTAACCTATCTCGGATATATTTACAACGTATTTTATGTTGTGTATGTTATTGCTTCTTCATGAACTAAATAAAAAAATTTTGCTAACTATATTCACAGCCAACTATAAACTCATACGGCCACGGACTCTGGAAAAATTCGGGGAAAAAAGACCCAACCGTCGCGGGCCTCGCATTCCAGTATTTTGTATATAGGAAAATTTTTTTTAAAAGCCAAAAATGCTAAGTAAAAATTTTATTTGCAACGTTAAGTTTAACAATAAAGGGAAAATTTGTATTATGAATTTTTGTTTCATTAATAAATAACCATAGATAAAATTTGTAAAATTACAAAAACCCTTCAATATTCTTCAAACTATAAAATCCTGCCAACCAACTCAAACTAGGTCAGGTTTCCTGGGCAGCTATGAGGCCCAATATTAGATTTTGGGCTGTATTTTTATATAATGCCGAGCGGTTACCGAGACAAAAATTAGGGTGTAAAGAATAGAACCACTGTTACCAGCCCAAGTATGGCTAAGAGAAACTAAGGAGGTTGGGTGGAGCTAAGCTCCCCCAAACCGAAAAAAAAACACTAGATGGCTAAGAAACCAGAACCAAGAAAATTCAGAGTTCGCCACCGAGGAAGAAGAAGGACCAAACAAGGAGAATCGTGAAGCGACCCGATGAAAATGGAGAGAGAGTGGAGAGATATGGAAAACATGGCCTTGGCAGGGGCGGTTCGTCATTAAGGGCCAGTGGGGCCCGGCCCAAAAAATATTGAGAAACCTGTATTTATTATTTTATACATTACTTGTTCATAATTATTACTTTCAACGAGATACTGATTAGCTTTAAGAATTTGATATATGACATAAAACATCATACACAGTCTGAAATTTGAAATTCATAATCTTTTACCCCTAATTAGTATACGCCCCTGGTCATTGGGCCAGTGAATCAGTCCTACCAAACCAAATGAATTAACTGTACTTATTATTTTAAAAATTATTTTCTTAATTATTACTTTTAACTTAAAACTGATTGCTTTGAAAGTTGAATTATAATACTAAAATATAAATATTATATCAGAATAATATAACAATCCTGTTATTTATATAATATCTCTTTTTAAAAAAATATTATTTCTCTGAACCCTCATCGTTTGCCTCAATTTTCAAAAACATTATCCGTGAACACTATTTCTGGGCTAGTTTAATTCTATATAAGATGTAACATTGGACCTCTGACTTTGATCCTATTGCAATGATAATTGCAAAACAATGTCTTTTTCATTCAGCCGAAAAATATATTCATCTTACGCGGCCAAACTACTCCCAGATAAACGAGGACTCCAGCAAAAATAGTCCGTTTAATTATCGATTGAATCCCCATTCATATAAAATAGTATACAATTATAGAAAATTATAGTACTAAATACAAACCATCTATAATGTTTTAGGAATTGTCCTTGCAATAATACATATTGTCAATGCAATAAATCATTACTTCGTGACCTTCGAGCTTAGTTCCACTTTACGTCCGCTTCCGTGAACGACCGGTTGATGCGTCACTTGATCAATTTAGCTAGTTAAAATTTTTTAATCGCAAAACATTAATTAACAAAGTACTGTAGTTTTCAATTACAAAACAATGACAATATACAGCAACGTTTCTATCAACAAGGCCTTTATAAAACAAACGAACAAGGAGTGACGAAAAAAAAATCACTAACATATGCACGACTACATACGGCACGGTGTATCGGTAGCGCTCTTTCAGTTATGTCCCTTTTTTACGCTTAACCCCCCTTTGTTTCTTTCCCTGTACAGGAATGTGCAAGGTCAGAAATGGCGACATTTCGGTGGGTTTATATGTAGCTTCAAAGCCCGGCTGTTTAATGTAAACACTATATACGTTATTTCTAGCTATAATAAAAGTTCATATGTAGCTTTAGATTATTGTGTAGTTTAAGTCTGTTGTATAATATAGTTATGAAGTTATATCGGTATGAACTAGTCACTTTCCAAGTAGTTGACGATGTGCAAATACGCTGAGGGTGACGTTTTAATATTCATTGAAGGAAGAAATATGCGGTACAAACATGTACAAAGTTTAGTTTTTGGACAAGGAACACTTATCACTACTAAAATTTATGTTTCTTAATACGAAATTTAAAAAAATATAGTGAGAATTCTTCATTGCCGTGAGATTTTCTGAATGAATAAGAGTAAGATAATAAGATAAGAATAAGTAATGAGTAAGATCAAAAAAATTGTTTAAATAAAAATGAAATTGTAATAAAAACTGTAGAATATAATGATTCCGGAATAAATTAATTTTAAAGATTTTTTTTTCATTATAACGTGGGGCACAATGGTTGACATATAATACTATACTATATGTCATCAGCTAACGAAGACAATTTTTAAAAAGCTATTCGGTCATTTATAATAGCATAAAAGTCATAGACAGTTATAAAAATTTTACTGTTAAATTGCTAATATATTTAACATATCTCAACCTCCCAAAAATTTTATATATATATATATATATATATATATATATATATTTAATCACAATAACATAAATTCACACTCACACATCTATTCCATAAATACAAAGGATAGCTTACTTCTTCCTGAACTATGAATGTTTAACATAATTAATTTATCATTTAACAATAATCTTTCACTTCTAAATATACTGAAAATGGTAGTTCAAAAAAAAATACATATCTTCATACATTGACAATACACATTTGTAATATAATTGTACAATTCTACTAGCCCATATTAGTCATAAGGGCCCATTTAAAATTTAAAATTTCTCATTACATTTTGCCCTCACACATACTTTCTCATACTTACTCATCCCTTCCCAAACCCTTGCTTAATACTTCATGACATGTAAATGCTTCCAAGACATCTTTACAAACACACTTACATATAAATATTAACTTCTAAATTGTTATTAAGACAGCTAGACAATACAGCAGTGACAAATTGTACAGCCCAGAGGTCTGCTATTATTTAAACTTTATGTTTTCACAGTGAACTTGTGTATTTACAGTTGGATAAGTTTGTAGCAGCTGTGTTTCTATGATAAATTTTAATTCCTTAGTTTTATTTCTTATACCCCAAGCTTTTTTCTCTATACCAGCTACCATTGAATGTACAACCTCCTCCTTGTTCCCCCTAAAGCTAATCCGAAACCATTAATTCTGATCCAGTTTCACAGTGATGTTTCTAGTATGTGTTGTTTTGGAATTATTTTATCTGAAAAATACAGTCTGTACATTTTCATGTAATCTTGTATTGCTAATTGTATTTCTGGAACTGTGTCAGCATGGATTGGTCTACTGTGTGAGATGTAATTGTGAACTTTTCCAAATGCTGTATTTAATGAATTAAAAATGTCTCTTGTGATCAATGCAATATTTATAATATCCTTATTCTGTGTGTACAATTGTGTGTGTGTTATGACATCTTCCTGTAGAATCTTTGCTTTCATATTAAGTATTATGACAGTGGTTACCAACAAAGCTCTACTATGATATGCCTGTGGTGTGATTTTGTGTTTGTCTAATACTTTATCTAACTATGAACACACTGGACCAGACCTATCACACAGTGCTACAAACTCAAGTTCTAATAGGCTTGTTTGGGTTTTTAATCTTAGTATTGCATTTTATTTTCTCCTCCTCACTTTCACAAACTAATAAATCTGCATGTAACTTGTTTATTTCTAATGAAAACATTTTTTGCCTGATGCCAATTCTTACCGTATTGTTTTAAATATTTATGGTGTTTGAACAAGTGTGTTCCTTTTCTATTTTTACCATGATATCTCTGTCTATTCTGTCATGCTTTTTCTAGTAATGTGTGATGTTTATGAACAATACCTAATAAAATGTGAAGGTAAGGAGGAGCAACTTTGTCAATATCAATATTTAAAATTGGAGCATGCAAGCAGTTCTAATACAGAGATGCATGTTTTTTATTACCATGGCCAATTGTAATGAAACGATTTGTATTGTTTCAACAATGACAGACCTCTGCTTGTACAGATCTGCTCCCGTTGGAACCTGAAAGTCTTTACGTGATTGGAGGCACCACAAGCATGGATATCTTCCCTGTGCACCCCGATAGCCCATCACCCTTTGTTAAAAAATCATAATCTCCATAAAAGAAAACCACCAGTTTCTTACCCTCCCACTCTAACCGTGTCAGTGTTTCTTCAAATTTCTTTTCTGTGATGTTCATACATTTTGTATGTATCTTTAACTTTAGCTATTGCTACTAGAATAGTATTTAATTTAGAATTTGGTCTTGCTAAGTTTGCAATTTGCATTGTGACTTTGAAACTGTTCTTGCCATGGTCACCTCCCACTTTAACCCAAATCTGATCTTCTGGTATACATCTGCTATCCATGTTTAATCCCTCTCTGCTATAATCACTAAGAAGTGTACAAAAAACTACCAAATCTTTAATATAACAAAGTGCTCCATTGTATGACCATCAGGTCCCTCGAATACTTTCATCACATGCCCAGTCTCTTTACATCTTTCCACACTGCCTTTCTGATCTTTCATGGGCATCTCAACCCCAACCTGCTTCAGATATCTTTATGTTTTCTTTTCTTGCCTCCATGATAATCCTAATGATTCTTTCATAGAAATAGCTAAAGGAGTTGGGACTATTACTTTTAATTCTGCTACTTTACTGATATTCACACGGGATCTTTTTGGGAGTCGTTTAATTTCATGTGCTTGTTTCACTTCTAAAGAATCAGTTGATGCCTACTAAAGTTCCCTAACATCTTGAAGATATTTAGACCCTTTCGTTTTTTTGGAGATTTTATTTGTGATGTTTGTTTCCTGGATTTTACTATTTTTTTTCAATACAAGTGGTTGTCCCCTTGTTCTCATGTTATTACATTATGTGAGTGAGATGTGTTTAGTTTTCTTCTAACAAAATGTGTAAATAACTCTTCTTCACCTCTAGATAGAGGCTCTTGAAGTGATTTACTACGATAGAGATGAATTTTTTTTGCTATCTAACATTGGTGAGGGTTTAAAGGCATGTCATGTGTGATGCAGTTTTCTATGAATTGTCTTTTAACAGTCATATCAACCTCATCCTGTAAAGAAATATCCCTACCCTCACTGCAAGGCGCTTAGAATGCATGGGGGGATCATGGAGGGCAGTATCAATGTAACTGTGGCTTAAATTCATGACATTTTTGAAACAACCAAGACGATTTTGTTTATAATGAAAACATAGACTACACTCATTTAAATAACATCAGAGTTAAACTCAGTCCATATATTCCGATATTTATCAGCAATGTTGGCGTTGACTGAGTGAATTTTCTGATAGTGTTCTTTGAATACGTATAATTCTTGACACACATCTCCTACACATACTTGTTGAATGTTTATTGGGCAAATCATTATTTACATTTATTCCAAATACATAAAAATGTCATTTGTTTTATGCTTATACTGTGCTGGCTTGTGGTATGATTTTTTCTTTTGATTAAAGTTTTTCTCCATGTCCTACACAGACCTTGGATATTTGAGACATGCTTGTCAATGTATTGCCATTTAATATAATCAGTATTAAATGGTTCCACAAACAATATCTCAGCCTGAAATGAATTTACAAAATTTTTAGCTATTACTACATATTATATATAATTTTTCTGTGGTTACAAGCAATTTATTTCAATCATAATATATTCTATTATTTACTTTTATTTTTACTTATAACTTCCAATAGCATAATGTTACGAACTTACAGTCCTAATTAGATCTCCCCAAAATTTTTGTAATCGGTCGTTGGAATATTCAGATAATGTAATAATGTCTTCTTCGTCAATATATATGGATGATTGCATCAGTCACATTTGGGTAGGAATTTATATCACTAAACTTGCTATTCGATACAAATAGCAACTAACCAACAGAAATAAAAGCTAACAGAGTTTTGTTTATGCTTAGATTGCGTTTTCGCTCTGTAATAACAACACTGTTGTTTCAAGAGTCGGAGTAACATGACGTAGTAGTCGTCAAAGTGACATCGAAACAAAACAGGGTCGTCAATCTAGCGATCAAAAGTTTGTAGCTTCAAGATAATGTGCGCACACTAAAATTGAACAAAAGAGAGAGGAATCATTCATCCTTTTGAAAATATGATTCAAGGCGTAATATATTTTAATCGTTGAAAATGAAATTTTTGGAGCTGTAACTGTGCAAAAAGTAGCGGGGTACAAAATTATTGCGGTGACAATTCGTAATTGTCTCGTTATAGGTAGCTTTCCTTTCGAAATGTTTATAAAATTGTTTGGTAATATGGGAAAACTTTAAAGTTTATAATAAATTTCATATTTTATGGAAAAATTGACATAAAGTATACACCTGGGTTTATTTCCCCCAGTTTCACGATTCACTAGAAATTCAAAATGGATACAAATTATGAACTTTTTTTACCCAACATTCAACGCGCGAAGAATGTCTTGGAGGTTTCTTAAAGATCGGTATTTTAATACAAATAGGTCGCCGTGACGGAGACATACTGGCAATATGTTTACGATGCCCTGATCTCATTCACAAATTCGTGGTTTATTGTCATGTGGGTGCCGCATTTTAAATTTGGTTCGCAGACACGTTTTTTTAATATTCTCTAGGCGCTCCTGTCGTTGATGTGTCCGAAATATTTAATTGTCTTTGATTTTATATTATTTAATATCCAACTCTCTTTAGTATCAAGCTGTTGCAGAAAAGAAGCGTTTGTCCTTGATTTTATATTATTTAATAGCCAACTCTCTTTAATATCAAGCTGTTGCAGAACAGAAGCGGATGTTTTTTTCCTAAAAGAGGTAATGGGGTCTAAGGCGCATAGGGACAACGTCACGCCAGGATTAGTGAGCTGGCACTAGCTAGATTCTACCCACCTCCACGTGATGACCATGGATACAGACAACGGTTCCTGTCTGGCTAAGCGTGTAGGGATCGAGGGAGAGCTACTCTGGTATAAATAGTGATGCAGAAGCAGTTACATTGGATGAGATCCGATCGCAACACAGACGAGCAGAATCCCAGAGTGACTACTAATGCACATCTCTCCCTGCCGATGGGAAAAGCTGAACAAATAAACATAGGGACGAAGGTGCATCCAGAGAAGAGACTGGACCCATATGGGCGAAACTCGGAGCTACGAGGTGGGAGCTCGAATTGAGTTGAGTGTCATGATAATCTCGAGGCATATTAAATGTGAGCACGGTGAGAAAACAGATAAACACGGTGAGCAGGCACCAAAGTAGAGCAAACACGCATACGGACGATACACAGGGAGCCACCGGTGGGTCAAACATGCACTGTGCTGATGATAGAGCGACGAAAAGGTGTGAAACGTAGGGTGAGCGGACGCCCCAATTGTGTAGAAAAACTGGAACGCCCAGTAGAGGCTTGAATACAGTGCAAAAGTTCCTACCAGAATGTGATAAACTGTGCACTGTGCACAGAGATAGAAATGGGTACCGTATAGCCCAGAATAAAACTATGTGAGCATAAGTGACAGGGAAAAGGACGGCCCAGTCGGTGGACGAGGGCAAAAGCAGAAATGGACGAATGGGCACCAAAAAAGAAACGCGAGGTGGCGAGCCTCGAAGATGGGGTCTTCATCCAGAGAGCAATAATCGCGTTTTCCCTCGCAGATAACTACTACTGCCTTGTAGTTGATTGGGGACAATCAACAGCTAGTGGAGCAAGCAGTACACAAAACTGGAAAGCAGGCAAACCAAGCAATCAAAAAAAAGACTGGTAAACTGGGCAGATGACGCTCAACAACCCGGGAGGGAAGGTTGTCTAAGGGTAGCTACCCTAAAGAAAATAGCAACCTGCTGCCTTGCAGGTTGGCTGGGACAGCCCGAGGCGACGGAGAGCGAACCCAGTAAACGCTGACTAAAACCGGACACATCGCCGAAGGATAAGCACTAGAGCTCCAAATGGCGCTAAAGATGAGACGAAATAACCATGCTAATGCGATGAATCAGATTTCCACATGAAAACATAATTTATGGAAATCTGGTACATCTGTAAGCGGTGATCGCGCTCGAGAGAGAGAGAGAAATAAAGAGAGAGAGAGAGAGAAAGGGGTAATAACTTCCTGGAATAGACAAGAAATGGTAAATACTCCAAAACTCAAATTTTCAGAAATTTTTGCCTGGCCCACCAAAAATTACCACGAGCCGCCACTGGGCCTTGGATAGGTGGACTTGGAAGGCCTTGGTTGTGTGAACTATGCTTCCTAGGAGAAGGTTGTATCTGACTCTCAGTCGATACTTCACAAGATCCAGAAGGGTAGGTTTCGGTATAAGTGGATATCGTCTATATACGTTTCTAACCTCCAGAGGCTTTCGTGGATATACTGTCCTGGGCATGCGGGTGTTTACAGAATGAGAGCGGGCAGGCCTTCAACAGCATCGATTGTTGGGAGTTGGAAGATGGATAAGGGGATGTTCTTCGGTCTCTTCGACTGTCTGTTGGGTGAGGACACTAAAATCGATGTTGAATCGATCAAGCGATTTAGGCAGTTCGAAGTTAACCGTTGTACAAGTCGAACTGGATGCCTGAGAGGCAGAGTTAAAGGTGTGTTTAATCAGCGAGCCACGGGAACCATCAATATGCATATTCTTCGATATATGTTGGGGGAGACTGTGCACCTATGGGTCTGCCGGAGTGCAATGACGTCAGTTTAGTAACCAATAACCAATTGACTAAGTAGCTTCCTGGACTTCTACTTCAGTCGCCTCTTACAACATGCCTTATAATTCGCAGTGTTACAGCTCCTTGCTCCCCTTCCGAGCCCCAGCAATACACGAGCGAATCTAGTGATATCATAAATAATCTCGTTATGAAATGTAATCACAATTAAACTTACAGAAGCAGACAGTTGTTTTGACGTCGAGTTGTCTTTAGCTTGAATCGTAAAGATATATGAAGAGGTCGTTTCGAAGTCGAGGTAGGAGGCCAATCTAATCTCTCCTGTAACAAGAAAAAATAACAAGAATGTTAATTTGTGAAAAGTATGATACCATGAATAGTTAATTTGATATAATATACTACTGGCGAAACACGCAATATACTACTGGCGAAACACGTAAATACAAAGTGTTTATATATGCTATTATATTATGCTCATATATTATGCTCATATATTATGTTCATATATTATGCTCATATATTATGCTCATATAATTGTAGTTTTACACAGTACAAAAACAATAACAATACACACAACGTTTCGATCAAAAGGCCTTTATCAAGCAAATGATACTAAGGGAAGAAAGGAAGATAGTTATTGTTTTTGTACTTTATAAAAATTACAGTCTGCGAAAAACAATGAATATAAAATGGAACGAATTCGGGAGAGGTGCTGAAAAGAGAGAAATGTCTGATCAACCACAGGTGACATCTCTTGATGGAGATGTGTTGGACGCGCCTTGAGGAGAGATGATCGGCGAGTAGGCGGGCATTGAGGTGGGATTCAGGAGTATCAAGAGAGGGAGGACGACCTGGGGTGACCCTGAAACAAACTTTGCTGAGAGAGTCAAGAAATATCGGTCTCAGTTCCATGGAAGAGCTTGAGTGGTTTGCCCAGGATAGAGTGGTATGGAGAAATTACTTGCAGGCCCTATGTAACGTATGACGGTACGAGAGGAATTGTTTTAAAAACTACAGTACTTTGATTTTACCTTTTTCGCCATTGCTACATGGTTTTACTTTAGTATTTCCTTTTATCGATGATATAATGTACTACCTGTTTCACCATTGCTACATAGTTTTACTTTAATATTTCCTTATATTCATGATATAATGTACTATCTGTTTCACCATTGCTACATAGTTTTACTTTAATATTTCCTTATATTCATGATATAATGTACTACCTGTTTCACCATTGCTACATAATTTTACTTTAATATTTCCTTATATTCATGATATAATGTACTACCTGTTTCACCATTGCTACATAATTTTACTTCAGTGTTTCCTTATGTTGATAATATAATATACTACCTACATAACTCTCAATAATATATTCATGTCAGATTACATAAGGATACACATATATTATATTATTATATTATATTATATTATTATTATATTATATCATATTATTATATTAATAGCAATTAGTGGTATAGATGACACTTAAAACATATATCAATCTGCATCCCTATCTTTTGAGTAAGAGATGGGTGTGAAATTGTGAACTAACAGACACCAACACGTTGCTAAGTGCTGGAAACCGTTGAGCAATCATACACTCATACAATCTTGTAAGATAGGATACACCACTCATACAATCTTGTGAGATATGATACACCACTCCCACAATCTTGTAAGATAGGATACACCACTCATACAATCTTGTAAGATAGGATACACCACTCATACAATCTTGTAAGATAGGATACGCCACTCATACAATTTTGTAAGATAGGATACACCACTCCCACAATCTTGTAAGATAGGATACACCCCCCAAAATCTTGAAGATGGTACCCACTCATACAATTTGTAAGATAGGCCCCCCAAACAATCTTTAAAATGGATACACCACTCCCAAAATTTTGAAGAAGGATACACCACCATCAATCTTGAAAAGATAGGATACACTCATACAATCTTGAAGATGGGATACACCACTCCCACAATCTTGTAAGATGGGATACACCACTCTCAACGAAGATGGATCATCCCCATAAAATTTAAAATGAAATTTCCCCCCCACAATCTTGTAAGATAGGAACACCACTACAATCTTAAGAAAGATACCCACTCTACAAGTAAAGTGTTAGCCAGTTTTTTGTGCTAGTCATCAAATCTTGCTTTTTCAGTATTCACTTGCCTCCATCTTCTGCCATTTGCCCCTGTTTGAAAAAATTACCAACGTTCATACAATAGGGTCATTGTGAATATGGGGTTATTCTGGGGTTTATTGTCTTTGATCGAATCTCATCGGGTTCCTTTACTTAGTGTTTTTGGGACCCATAAGATATGGGACATAAAGTCAATTCCAGGATGTTGAATTGGGGAAAAATTCCTTCAAAAAAATTTTAACAATAATCAGAGCGTATTAAGAAAGGCCCAAACGTTATGGGATCAAAAAAGAGATTTTTATTTTTTTAACTCCCCCCGGGTGACGCGGGGAAAATTTTGATTTACCCCTTTCAGCCCTCCCGTTTTCAACCCCTATTTTTCTATCCTTTCAAACAGCCCCAGCTCTCTTTCTGGGAAGTCTATGCCTTCCCACTTTTTTTTCCTTTGGGTTTAAGATGAAAAAACATGGAATGTGTTCCGAATCGATTATTTATTATTTATAGGACCATCATCAAGGTCCATTTCCTAGTAACTATTGGCTCCCATCTTTTCTTCAAAAGATCTCAGGGGAGTGCCAAAATGCAAAGCACCGGCGAGGGTCCCGAAATTTAGAAGATAGTGAAAAAAGTTTGAGAATTTTTAAAAAAATATTTCTAATGAATTTTTCCTGGGCAGCGACTTTCCAGCCTGCCCAACTCGATTTTGAGCTGCCAATTGTTCTGTTACGTACACAACTTAAATCTACATTCCCTAAAAGAAGATTATGCATCTGAACTCAAAATTTATGCAAATATTTAGCATATACATTACCTACCTTGAAAGTGGATAGGATATAACATACCTGAAGTTGGATAGGACATAACATACCTGAAGTTGAATCAGACATAACATACCTGAAGTTGAATCAGACATAACATACCTGAAGTTGAATCAGACATAACATACCTGAAGTTGAATCAGACATAACATACCTGAAGTTGGATCAGACATAACATACCTGAAGTTGAATCAGACATAACATACCTGAAGTTGGATAGGACATAACATACCTGAAGGTGGATCAGACATAACATACCTGAAGTTGAATCAGACATAACATACCTGAAGGTGGATAGGACATAACATACCTGAAGTTGGATCCAGACAACATACCTGAAGTTGAATCAGACATAACATACCTGAAGGTGGATAGGACATAACATACCTGAAGGTGGATCAGACATAACATACCTGAAGTTGAATCAGACATAACATACCTGAAGGTGGATAGGACATAACATACCTGAAGTTGAATCAGACATAACATACCTGAAGGTGGATCAAACATAACATACCTGAAGGTGGATAGGACATAACATACCTGAAGTTGGATCAGACATAACATACCTGAAGTTGAATCAGACATAACATACCTGAAGGTGGATAGGACATAACATACCTGAAGTTGAATCAGACATAACATACCTGAAGGTGGATCAAACATAACATACCTGAAGGTGGATAGGACATAACATACCTGAAGTTGAATCAGACATAACATACCTGAAGGTGGATAGGACATAACATACCTGAAGTTGGATCAGACATAACATACCTGAAGTTGAATCAGACATAACATACCTGAAGTTGGATCAGACATAACATACCTGAAGTTGAATCAGACATAACATACCTGAAGGTGGATAGGACATAACATACCTGAAGTTGGATCAGACATAACATACCTGAAGTTGAATCAGACATAACATACCAGAAGGTGGATCAGACATAACATACCTGAAGTTGAATCAGACATAACATACCTGAAGTTGAATCAGACATAACATACCTGAAGGTGGATCAGACATAACATACCTGAAGTTGGATCAGACATAACATACCTGAAGTGGATCAGACTAACATACCTGAAGTTGGATCAGACATAACATACCTGAAGTTGAATCAGACATAACATACCTGAAGGTGGATCAGACATAACATACCTGAAGGTGGATCAGACATAACATACCTGAAGGTGGATAGGACATAACATACCAGAAGGTGGATCAGACATAACATACCTGAAGTTGGATCAGACATAACATACCTGAAGTTGGATCAGACATAACATACCTGAAGTTGAATCAGACATAACATACCTGAAGTTGGATCAGACATAACATACCTGAAGTTGGATCAGACATAACATACCTGAAGGTGGATCAGACATAACATACCTGAAGGTGGATCAGACATAACATACCTGAAGGTGGATAGGACATAACATACCTGAAGTTGGATCAGACATAACATACCTGAAGTTGGATCAGACATAACATACCTGAAGTTGAATCAGACATAACATACCTGAAGTTGGATCAGACATAACATACCTGAAGTTGGATCAGACATAACATACCTGAAGTTGGATCAGACATAACATACCTGAAGTTGAATCAGACATAACATACCTGAAGGTGGATAGGACATAACATACCTGAAGTTGGATCAGACATAACATACCTGAAGTTGGATCAGACATAACATACCTGAAGTTGGATCAGACATAACATACCTGAAGTTGGATAGGACATAACATACCTGAAGGTGGATAGGACATAACATACCTGAAGTTGGATCAGACATAACATACCTGAAGTTGGATCAGACATAACATACCTGAAGTTGGATCAGACATAACATACCTGAAGTTGGATCAGACATAACATACCTGAAGTTGGATCAGACATAACATACCTGAAGTTGGATCAGACATAACATACCTGAAGTTCGATCAGACATAACATACCTGAAGTTGAATCAGACATAACATACCTGAAGTTGAATCAGACATAACATACCTGAAGGTGGATCAGACATAACATACCTGAAGTTGGATCAGACATAACATACCTGAAGGTGGATCAGACATAACATACCTGAAGTTGAATCAGACATAACATACCTGAAGTTGAATCAGACATAACATACCTGAAGTTGAATCAGACATAACATACCTGAAGTTGGATAGGACATAACATACCTGAAGTTGGATCAGACATAACATACCTGAAGGTGGATCAGACATAACATACCTGAAGGTGGATCAGACATAACATACCTGAAGGTGGATCAGACGTAACATACCTGAAGGTGGATCAGACATAACATACCTGAAGTTGAATCAGACATAACATACCTGAAGTTGAATCAGACATAACATACCTGAAGTTGAATCAGACATAACATACCTGAAGTTGGATCAGACATAACATACCTGAAGTTGGATCAGACATAACATACCTGAAGGTGGATCAGACATAACATACCTGAAGTTGGATCAGACATAACATACCTGAAGTTGGATCAGACATAACATACCTGAAGTTGGATAGGACATAACATACCTGAAGTTGGATCAGACATAACATACCTGAAGTTGAATCAGACATAACATACCTGAAGTTGGATCAGACATAACATACCAGAAGTTGGATCAGACATAACATACCTGAAGTTGGGATGGGACATAACATACCTGAAGTTGGATAGACTAACATACCTGAAGTTGGAATCAGAATAACATACCTGAGTTGAATGACATAACATACCTGAAGTTGAACAGCATAACATACCTGAAGGTGGATGGACATAACATACCTGAAGTTGAATCGGGTAACAACCTGGAAAGGTGGAACCCAGAATAACATACTAAGGTTGGATGGAATAACATACCTGAAGTTGAATCAGACATAACATCCCTAATGGATAGACATAACATACCTGAAGTTGAATCAGACATAACATACCTGAAGGTGGATCAACATAACATACTGAAGGTGGATAGGACATAAATACCTGAAGTTGGATCAGACATAACATACCTAAAGTTGGATAAAAGACATAACATACCTAAAAGTTAATCAGACATAACATACCAGAAGTGGATCAGACTAAATACCTAAAGGGTTAATCAGACATAACATACCAAGTTGGATAGGACATAACATACCTGAATTTGGGATCAATAACATACCTGAAGACATGGATGAAAACATACAGAAGTTGATTAGAAATAACTCCCATCAAGAACCTCATCCCGTGGTGGGCGGGTTAACCCTGTTATAAATATCCTGTTGTTAAAATCAAAGATGTGATTTAAAAGATTTTTGAGCCAGGTGTGTTTGTGAACTATTATAAATATAATATATATATTAAAGGTTGAAAGGGGTGTCGCACTAAGAGTTTAACCCTATATAACAAACAAAAGGTAAAATGAAAGTGATTCACTAAATAGAAATTTTTAATCCCAAGCTAACAACAAACAAAAGGGGGAAATAGAGAGTGATTCAGCTAAATAAAAAACTTAATCCCACGTAACAAACAAACAAAGGAAAATGGGAGTGATTCAGCTAAATAGAACTTAATTCACACAACAAACAAAAAAAAGGAAGAAATGAGAGTGATTCAGCTAAATAGAGACTTAACCCCACATCTAACAACAAACAAAGAAGAAATGGAGAGTGATTCAGCTAAATAGAGACTTAATCCACATAAAAAACAAACAAAAGGAAATGAGGGGTGATTCAGCTAAATAGAAACTTAATCCCACAGCTAACAAGCAAACAAAAGGAGAAATGAGGGGTGATTCAGCTAAATAGAAACTTAATCCCACACCCAACAAGCAAACAAAAGGAGAAATGAAGAGTGATTCAGCTAAATAGAAACTAATCCCACAGCTAACAAGCAAAAAAAAGGAGAAATGAGAGAGTGATTCAGCTAAAAGAAACTTAATCCCACAGCTAACAAGCAAAAAAAAGGAGAAATGGAGAGTGATTCAGCAAAATAGAAACTTAATCCCACAGCTAACAAACAAACAAAAGGAGAAATGAGAGCTTTCTTCTGCGTTCAACTTTGATAGCGACTACTCCGGTATATGTCATAAACAGGGCGGTGGCTTGAGGTCTTCACGGTTCCCATGTTTGTCTTAGTGTTGTTTCTGTTGGCTAGTTCAATCTCTCATACTCAGACTGGGCAGTCTTGAGGATGCCCTCTGGGATTCTTTGGTGTCCAAGGTGCAGGCCGCCGAGTCCCTGAGACCCATTCTGTGGGGTGTGCCTGAGACTGCAGTGTCC
This sequence comes from Arion vulgaris, assembly GCA_020796225.1. Taxonomy (NCBI): domain Eukaryota; kingdom Metazoa; phylum Mollusca; class Gastropoda; order Stylommatophora; family Arionidae; genus Arion; species Arion vulgaris. Next base: position 26,228,943 of record CM036765.1, on the reverse strand, counting down.
GTTCTAAGTCTAAGATTGTGGTCTGGCTTTTCTTTTTAGTGTATTTATACTGTCGTGCTCTGGCCTGTATCTCCATTTTGTTTTCTCCAGATATTTCCTGGATTGTTTCAGGAGAGTCTTTGCTTCTTGAAACTTTGTGTTGGGTGGTTTGTTAGGCTCCCCCAGCCTTTGCGAGTTTGTCAGCCTTTTCTTTTCCCTGGTATGCCACAGTGAGCTGGTATCCACTGTAAGCCCAGTTCGGATTTTTTTGACAACAAGCTGATATTTTGCCGTATGTCCTGAATGAGCTTGTCTTGTCTGGGACTTGAGATAGCCTGGAGGACGGATCTTGAATCGCTAAAGACTGCAATATTTTTGCTGACACTTGCTGGTCGTTGAGAATCTGTATGGCTGCAAGAGGATGTTGCCTCTGCTCTAAGTTGGTGCATGTTTCTCCTGCTGCCAGAGAGTGTGTTTCTGTGTTTCCTTGAGGGTGAGTGATGTAGATTCCCTACCTCCCCTTTCTGGTAGCATCTGTAGCTGAGCCATTTTGGAACACATGTGTCCATGTGCTGGTGGATATTGCTCTTGATTTGGAGGAAATGGCTCTTTTCTCTGTCTCTTTGTATTTTTTGGAGATTATTCCTGAGACTTCTAGGTGTATTTGGGCCGTGTTTTGGTAGCATGTCCATGGCTCTGGTATTATGGGTTCCACATTTCTGGGTCAGTTTCTATGATGTCGGGATGTTGCATTAAATTTCGGGCCCAGATGGTTGAGACTTTTCCTTGCAAGTCTGTTTTGTTTTCTTGGAATTTTGTGTAGAGGGTGTTCTGTTAGCCGTTTTATTTTTTCAAACTGGGTGAGTGTTTTAAATTTTCTGCGGAGTTCTAGAGGCCTATTCTATGTCTGGGGTTTTTTTCCATTTCTACGATAGGACTGCTTTCATTGCTTCCCGAGTTATTCTTGGGCCCATGTTTTGTACCTTGTCTATTTTGTGTGTGTTTTTTTTGGCTGCTGTTGTCCAAGAGCTGGTGCCATTTTCATGATGGGTCTGATTGCTCCGTGTAGACCTGCTTTTATATTTTGAATTTGCGCCCCAGGACGTCCAGCTAGTTTCTTCATCTCAGCAAGTCTTTGTATGGTTTTTCTTTGAATTTTGTCTATGTTTTTTCCCAGGTAAGTCTGTGTGGGTGTTTCCCAAGGAAGGTGGGTGTATCTTTTTGGGGTATTGTTTCGTTTTCTAAATTGATGAATACTTTTTCCTTTTTGGGGGAGAGGGAAAAAAACAGTTGCTGTGGTTTTTGTGTGTGTTAATTTTGCCCAGCTTTTGTCCAGTTCTCCACTTTTTCCACTGTTTTTTGTAGTAAATATGATGTTTTTTGAGTGTGTTCTGTAGCTGTCCAGATTAGAAGTCGTCTGAATGTAGGCTGTTTGAGCCCTTTTGGGGCAGCATTTGGTGATGTCATTTATGTATATTGGGAATAGGTTGGTGCTATCACACTGCCCTGTGGAACTCCTTCCTTCATTTTTGCATCTTGCTGAGGTGGTTGTCTTTTTTTACCTGGCTGACGTTGGGAGAGGAGGTTTCTGATCCAGGAGAAATGTTGGGGAGACTCCTGTTTGTGGACTTTCAGCATTAGGCCATCGTGCCATCGTATCAAATGCCCGGGAGAGGTCAAAAATATGGCTGTTACTTTCTTTCCTGGAAGGCGTTTTCAATGTCCTGGGTGATGTAGGCCAGTTGGTCCTCTGTGCTTCTGTTTTGTCTGTATCCGGTCTGGGGGATGGGGGTGAGCAATGAGTTTGTTTCTAGGTACCATGTCAGTCTCCTGTTTACTAGCCTCTCCATCAATTTCCTTGCACAGCTGAGAAGGCTGATGAGTCTATAGCTTTTTGGGTCATTTTTGTCCTTGTCTGGTTTCAAGATGGGGTAGATTTTGGCCTCCTTCCGGGTTGATGGAACTTGACCTGTTTTCCAGCTCTGGTTGAAAATGTTGAGGAGAAACCTTGCAAAGAGGACCAAGGTGTTTAAGGAATTCATTGGTGATTCCATCCGCTCCAGGTGCCTTTTTCTCCTTTAGTTTTTTTATTTGGTCTTCTAGCTCCTGAGAAAACATAGCTGTCATGCTGTCTGTTGGGATTGTAGAGTCAATACTATTCAACAGTTGCTTTGACTGGTTTTTAACTTCCTTTTTTCTTGCCTGTTGAATTTGGACTGATTTTCCAATTGATAGGTTCTAGCTAATAGGTCTGCTGCTGCTCTGCCGGTGACAAATCCTGTGTCTGTGTGAGCACATTTTTTCACTTCTGTCCGTCACCGTTTGGGGGTTTTGTGGAGGTTCCATAGTTTTTTAGTGTTTTTCCCTAGTTTTAAAGAGGCAGTTTTCATGCCAGCTGTCTCTCATGCTTTTCTTCTTTTCTTTGGTAAATATAGCCTTTGTCTTGTTGTGTAGGGTAACATTTTCGTCTGTGGGGTCTGCTTCCATGTTTTCTCTTTGTATGCTGAGTTCATCGTGAAGCTCTTCCAGTTTAGGGGACCAATAGGGTCGGCAGTCTTCCCTTCTTCCTCTTGGTATACTTATTTTTACTGCATCTAGAACCCAGTTGTTGAATGTTTGGAGTTTGCGGTTTAGGGCTATTTTTTAATTTTCATGTTCTTAATGGCTTCTTCTAGGTGTGAGGTGAAGATATTCCAATTTGCTTTCTTATAGTTCCAGCTGGGGTGGAGTGTTCCTTTGGGGTGTTCCTCTGCCCCTTCATGGAGATTATATGGGGTTTATGGTCACTGCCCCTAGTTGATTGCACACACTTCGACTTGTGAATTTTTCAACATCTTCAGTCGCTATTGCTAGGTCTGGTTTGCTGGTTGTTCTCCAAGGTCGGGAGTAGTATGAATGTGGGTCACCAGGTTTGTTTAGCAGAACAAGACTGTTGTTGATGATGAAGTCTTCTACTTCCTCTCCTTTTACATTTAGGTCAGAGTACCCCCAGCTTGGAGAAAGGCTGTTGAAATCTCCAACTATTATCCAGTTTTCTGTGTTTGGTTGTATGTTGTTTAAGTGGATAAATTTGTTTGGTGGTGAATATATGTTGCAAATTGTGATTTCCCTTTTCGTTGGTTTTTTGGCAGATGGTTATCGCTTCTATATCGGTTGATTGGGAGCGGTGCGTTTCCCAGGCTGAGAACCTTTTTGACGGCTCATGACTCCCCTAGGTCGGGCTTTCCCTGTCTTGCCTGAAGATTTCGTAGCCTCTAATGGAGAATCTGTGCGTGCTGGTAAGATGTGTTTCTTGGATGCAGCACACATCGATGGCGTGCTCCTTCAGAAAGTTTTTCAGCTCTATTTTTTTGTTTCTAACGCCTTCCGCGTTCCACTGCATTATTTTTTAAATCTTGACCCGTGTGTTTTCTCTCCGTCTTTCTGGCTGGTCTGAGAGTGTGAGGTTTTGTTTGCTGTTGTGTTTGGAGAATGGGGTTCCGGTGTTGAGCCTGCCTGGTTTCGACCTGTAAATATGACACCGTACCGGAGTAGTGTTGGTTGCATAGCTTCGGTTGTAGTGGGAGATGCGCGTTTTATTCCCGTGCCGCTTGGCGCATCTTCCGACTTCGACGGTTGAGGTTTCATTTCTGGGATCCTCTACCATGGCAGATTGCCTTTTCTCGGCTTAAGGGCTCTGCCTACCCCGGACCGCCGTATTTAACACATAGCGAAAGGGCGGTCGGTAGCGATCGAATTCTGATCGGTCACCCTCGTACTTCGAGTCGCTTAACTACACCACAAAAATATCCATGAATAACAATATATCCTGCGTCCAAATGAATGAAAAAATAGTAATCAGGCCACGGGAAACAAGATGAAGTGATCAAAATTTTTTGCGACGCTAAACCCATGTTCCCAGCGCCATTTGTCGAAATGAAGGATGATAAAAGACTTAATCCCCGCTAAAGCAAACAAAGAGAAATGAGGATTAGCAAAAAGAGACTTAATCCCACAGCTAACAAAAAAAAACAAAAGGAGAAATGGGAGTGATTCCTAAATAGAGACTTAATCCCACAGCTAACAAACAAACAAAAGGAGAAATGAGAGTGTGATTCAGCTAAATAGAAACTTATCCACAGCTAACAAACAAACAAAAGGAGAAATGAGAGTGTGATTCAGCTAAATAGAGACTTAATCCCACAGCTAACAAACAAACAAAAGAAGAAATGAGAGTGTGATTCAGCTAAATAGAAACTTAATCCCACAGCAAACAAACAAACAAAAGGAGAAATAGAGTGTGATTCAGCTAAATAGAGACTTAATCCCACAGCTAACAAACAAACAAAAGGAGAAATGAGAGTGTGATTCAGCTAAATAGAAACTTAATCCCACAGCTAACAAGCAAAAAAAAAGAAAAAAGACAAATTAAGAAACCATTAACCTGTGATTACATTAGTAATGGGCTGCTTCTTCTTCTTCTTCTTTTCTCTAATCCTGTTTACCTCACAGAATCACGAAAAGACGAGATTTCTAGAACGGCTTTTGGTGTGCTTCATAAATAGTGGTTTTTTTCACCGCCTCTAATATTTTAGGTCCACGTGTAATGTGGACGGCCTTTGTAATTGACTGAGAAAAAAAGAAAATCGTGGCATATCTTTTACATGTCTTAAGCAGCCACAGTAAACGAGTTCCGATTTTCTAGGCACCACGTATACGTTCAGTAGTTTGTTGTTTTCTCAATGTGAGTTTATTTTACCAGTCTTAAAAACCAAGACACGAATTTACTTCCAAACTCCTGCCGCGGCGTTTGGGAACCAGAATAGCTTTGGTTGTGATCGAGTCACTACCGCTTAACCTACAGCCGTCCATATTTAATGGACTGTAAGTGTCTCAAATAGTAACCACATGAACGGCCACCGCGTCTTCTATCTTGTCTACAGGGATTCTGTTACTCAACAATTGTCATAAATGCTCATATAATTGCTGTTGAGATATGTATATGCTGTACGGTAGCGAGACGTGGACCACATATGTCAGACAAGAGCATCGCCTCAACATCTTACACATGTGCTGGGTCCAGGTGAATATACAGCATCCGATGGCAAGACCTCATTCCAATATAGAAATCCTGACAATGCTGACGGACAATTCCAAGCGTGACACCTTGCTGAGTCAGCAGCGTCTGGGCGGCTGGACATATGCCTATGAGTGGTGATAGAATCCAAAGATGTTCTATATGATCAACTCGCAAATTGGTACTAGACATCATGGGCGCTCATTTCTACATTTCATTGACATCTACAAGCATGACCTAACTTCATGCAGCAAAGACAAAGAAAATTGGAGCGGGTTTGGGCAAGACAGGCAAGCATGGCGAGCGGCAGGAAGGGTGGCTCAAAAGAAAGCAAGAACAACAAAATTACAATGGATGCTAATGAGAGAGGGAGAGGGGGAAAAGATCATCCTGTATTATCTCCAGTTTCACCTGCATAACTATGGCAAGGATTGCCACCCAGAGTAGGAGATTACAGCCACAATAGACGTTGTGATTATTCTTCTTCTTTCTTTTTCTTCTTCTTCTTCGAACGCTCCTTACCGACCACTTGATAACCACTCTTTGTGATTTTATGTGATCTGAGCGTAAGGGCGATTGACATTGTTCCAGTTATGCACCTACAAGTAGGCCAGCACATCCAATTTCTGCGACGTTTTTATTTACTAGGGTAGCTTCCCTAGGCCACTACCTCTGTCGCTTCTTACGACATTCCTTGTAGGTCGCAGTGTTACTATTCTTTGCTCCCCTTGCATTCCCCGCCAACACACGAGAGACGTTGTAATTCAGCATAGAACAAAGTACGTGACGTAAAACCTATTGCCTCCTGAAACAAAGAGACCAGAGAATGAATTAATGATATGTAAGTATTTTAAGTAATGACAAATAAGGAATATTCGATTTGACAATACCTGGAAATGAATCTTCCGGGAAAACTGGCTTAATGTTCCAACAAAAACTGGTGGATATCTATTTATTGGTGTAATGGAAACCTGGTAATAACAACATGTGTTAGTAGTGACACTATTGAGGATTATCCTGACATTTGGGTTTTTCATTATGTGATGAATATGCTTCAGATGATTGAATCTAGAAGTCTACGCGTGGAATGGGTGGACAGCATTCGGAGATCACATCTCAAGCAAATGACTTGACTGTAAAACTTGGACATGCTGGAGTGCAGGGTAACAGCGTGCTGACTTTCTTGCAAACAATGTCCCGACTCAAGCGGGCAGAAATATGGACAGAGCTGATGGTACGCTCTCATTTATGTGATATGGGCGAGTCTCAGACACTTGAACGAGTTCGAGAATTAGGAGTTCAGTATGGACATGCCAGACAGTGTTGTCTTCGTGGTAGAGATAGAAGATATATTAATCAATTTCTCATGGACACGGTGAGCAAACGGACTTTTTGGGGTGGTTTCTGCAGCGGAGGACAGAGCACGAATGGAAATGCCTAATGTGCCATGACGTCGGTCGCATAACATAACATAACATTTTATGAACAACAGAGTAACAAAACTTTAGTAAAGATTGCATGTTTACTTAATTCGCTTGAAGAGACTTTGTGGATATGTTGGACACAATTATGGATACTTTATATCAGGACACACTTCTACTGGTCTTTATTTTGTAAAGTATCACAAGAAGTGCAAGTTTTCGTTGCTGTGTCAAATATGTTATTTTATAGGTGAGGTTTGCAGTGAGTATTTCTGTCCATGCTATCTATTCATTTTCCTGTTGACCTTCCTCATGCTCTTACACCAGCTTGTCAACTGTTGTACGTGTAACATGTTACTTCAGTGACTGAAATTCTTGAAAATAAAAATAAAGCTAAAGTACAAATACTGGTAATTATATCCTTCTTCTTTCCTTTCGTTGTTTTAAATTTGTCTATATATTCAATATTAAACATTAAACTAGTAATCCTAGTAAACATTAAAGACCTAAAACAGATAGCAACGAACCGGAGACATGGAAACTATGACCTCTCCCCTATGCGCCGCCCACAGCCCAAGAGGAAAAGACTAACTTATATTCAATGTTGTCTCTTTATGCACTTCACCTTCTTTGTAGCTCCACGAGGTCCGTGTAGTTTTCTGTCGTGTTTTTTTCGTTATGCCAGTGAGTCTGCCTCATTGTATCATATTCGGGGCCCGTATTGAAGTATGTGTTACATTCTGCTGTACCTGTCCAAGTGCACATGGCTGAATTGTCAATCTTGAATTTTGTATACATGTGATCAGGAGTCGATTGTGTCCTGTTCTAGGCGCAGAATGACAACTTGTTTAATTTGCTCATATTATAGTAATCTTATTGTTTTGACATTTCTTGCTTTCTGATTGATTTAATCACCCTTTTTCTTTTGGGGTAGTAACTGGAACATTCCGCTGCTCTCCTGCAGTACCTTCCATGACCAGTCGGTATGTTTTTGGTGGTAGGTAACTGGAACATTCCGCTGCTCTCCTGCAGTACCTTCCATGACCAGTCGGTATGCTGTTTCATTTACAGGTATTCCACAGTGAAAGGTACCCACTGCAAGACGATCCTGCGCTGCTTGGACAATTTAGACAGAAAGGGTATGTAGACCTGGAATTTTCAGGACTAGAGTGTTGAGTTTGGGAATTATATTAAAATGTGTGAGATAAAAGGAAGATAAAACTGAAATTTCTATTAGTTTTGGGAAAAAATCATGTGTAAACGGGAAATTTCCATTAGTTTTGGGAGAAAATCATGTCGGTAAAACTAGAAATTGTATTAGTTTTGGGAGAAAATCATTTTTAAAACTAGAAATTGTATTAGTTTTGGGGAGAAAATCATGTCTTAAAAACTAGAAATTGTATTAGTTTTGGGAGAAAATCATTTTAAAACTAAAAATTTTGTATTAGTTTTGGGAGAAAATCATTTTTGTAAAACTAGAAATTGTAGTTGTTTGGGAAAAAAATCATGTCGGTAAAACTAGAAATTGTATTAGTTTTGGGAGAAAATCATATCGGTAAAACTAGAAATTGTATTAGTTTTGGGAGAAAATCATGTCGTAAAACTAGAAATTGTATTAATTTTGGAGAAAATCATGTCGGGTAAAACTAAAAATTGTATTAGTTTTGGGAGAAAATCATGTCAGTAAACTAGAAATTGTATTAGTTTTGGGAGAAAATCATGTGGGAAAACTAAAAATTGTATTAGTTTTGGGAAAAAATCATGTCGGTAAAACTAAAATTGTATTAGTTTGGGAGAAAATCATGTCGGTAAAACTAGAAATTGTATTAGTTTTGGGAGAAAATCATGTCGGTAAAACTAGAAATTGTATTAGTTTTGGGAGAAAATCATGTCGGTAAAACTAGAAATTGTATTAGTTTTGGGAGAAAATCATGTCGGTAAAACTAGAAATTGTATTAGTTTGGGAGAAAATCTGTCGGTAAAACTAGAAATTGTATTAGTTTTGGGAAAAATCATGTCGGTAAAACTAGAAATTGTATTAGTTTTGGGAGAAAATCATGTCGGTAAACAGAAATTGTATTAGTTTTGGGAGAAAATCATTTAAAACTAGAAATTGTATTAGTTTTGGGAGAAAAATCATGTCGGTAAAACTAGAAATTGTATTATTTTTGGGAGAAAATCATGTCGGTAAAACTAGAAATTGTATTAGTTTTGGGAGAAAATCATGTCGTAAAACTAGAAATTGTATTAATTTTGGGAGAAAATCATGTCGGTAAAACTAGAAATTGTATTAGTTTTGGAGAGAAAATCATTTTTGTAAAACTAGAAATTGTATTAGTTTTGGGAGAAAATCATGTCGGTAAAACTAGAAATTGTATTAGTTTTGGGAGAAAATCATTCAGTAAAATTGAAAATCATGTGGTAAAACTAGAAATCATGTCGGTAAACTAGAAATCATGTCTAAAACTAAATTGTATTAGTTTTGGGAGAAAATCATGTCGGTAAAACTAGAAATTGTATTAGTTTTGGGAGAAAATCATATCGGTAAAACTAGAAATTGTATTAGTTTTGGGAGAAAATCATGTCGGTAAAACTAGAAATTGTATTAGTTTTGGGAGAAAATCATGTCGGTAAAACTGAAATTTATTAGTTTGGGAGAAAATCATGTCGTAAACTGGAAATTTCCATTAGTTTTGGGAGAAAATCATGTCGGTAAAACTAGAAATTGTATTAGTTTTGGGAGAAAATCATGTCGGTAAAACTAGAAATTGTATTAGTTTTGGGAGAAAATCATGTCGGTAAAACTAGAAATTGTATTAGTTTTGGGAGAAAATCATGTCGGTAAAACTAGAAATTGTATTAGTTTTGGGAGAAAATCATGTCGGTAAAACTAGAAATTGTATTAGTTTTAGAGAAAATCATGTCGGTAAAACTAGAAATTGTATTAGTTTTGGGAGAAAATCATGTCGGTAAAACTAGAAATTGTATTAGTTTTGGGAGAAAATCATGTCGGTAAAACTAGAAATTGTATTAGTTTTGGGAGAAAATCATGTCGGTAAAACTAGAAATTGTATTAGTTTTGGGAGAAATCATGTCGTAAAACTAGAAATTGTATTAGTTTTAGGAGAAAATCATGTCAGTAAAACTAGAAATTGTATTAGTTTTGGGAGAAAATCATGTCGGTAAAACTAGAAATTGTATTAGTTTTGGGAGAAAATCATGTCGTAAACTAGAAATTGTATTAGTTTTGGGAGAAAATCATGTCGTAAAACTAGAAATTGTATTAGTTTTGGGAGAAAATCATGTCGTAAAACTAGAAATTGTATTAGTTTGGGAGAAAATCATGTTGTAAAACTAGAATGTATTGTTTTGGGAGAAATCATGTCGGTAAACTAGAAATCATGTCGGTAAAACTAGAAATCATGTCGGTAAAACTAGAAATCATGTCGGTAAAACTAGAAATTGTATTAGTTTTGGGAGAAAATCATGTCGGTAAAACTAGAAATTGTATTAGTTTTGGGAGAAAATCATGTCGGTAAAATTGAAAATCATGTCGGTAAAACTAGAAATCATGTCGCAAAACTAGAAATCATGTCAGTAAAACTAGAAATTGTATTAGTTTTGGGAGAAAATCATGTTTGCATAAACTAGAAATTGTATTAGTTTTGGGAGAAAATCATACAGGTAAAACTAGAAATTGTATTAGTTTTGGGAGAAAATCATGTCGTAAAACTAGAAATTGTATTAGTTTTGGGAGAAAATCATGTCGGTAAAACTAGAAATTGTATTAGTTTTGGGAGAAAATCATGTCGGTAAAACTAGAAATTGTATTAGTTTTGGGAGAAAATCATGTCGGTAAAACTAGAAATTGTATTAGTTTTGGGAGAAAATCATGTCGGTAAAACTAGAAATTGTATTAGTTTTGGGAGAAAATCATGTCGGTAAAACTAGAAATTGTATTAGTTTTGGGAGAAAATCATGTCGTAAAACTAGAAATTGTATTAGTTTTGGGAGAAAATCATGTCGGTAAAACTAGAAATTGTATTAGTTTTTCGAGAAAATCATGTCGGTAAAACTAGAAATTGTATTAGTTTTGGGAGAAAATCATGTCGGTAAAACTAGAAATTGTATTAGTTTTGGGAGAAAATCATGTCGTAAAACTAGAAATTGTATTAGTTTTGGGAGAAAATCATGTCGGTAAAACTAGAAATTGTATTAGTTTTGGGAGAAAATCATGTCGGTAAAACTAGAAATTGTATTAGTTTTGGGAGAAAATCATGTCGTAAACTAGAAATTGTATTAGTTTTGGGAGAAAATCATGTCGGTAAAACTAGAAATCTGTCGTAAACTAGAAATCATGTCGGTAAAACTAGAAATTGTATTAGTTTTGGGAGAAAATCATGTCGTAAAACTAGAAATTGTATTAGTTTTGGGAGAAAATCATGTCGGTAAAATTGAAAATCATGTCGGTAAAACTAGAAATCATGTCGGTAAAATTGAAAATCATGTCGGTAAAACTAGAAATCATGTCGGTAAAACTAGAAATTGTATTAGTTTTGGGAGAAAATCATGTCGGTAAAACTAGAAATTGCATTAGTTTTGGGAGAAAATCATGTCGGTAAAACTAGAAATTGTATTAGTTTTGGGAGAAAATCATGTCGGTAAAACTAGAAATTGTATTAGTTTTGGGAGAAAATCATGTCGGTAAAAGTAGAAATTGTATTAGTTTTGGGAGAAAATCATGTCGGTAAAACTAGAAATTGTATTAGTTTTGGGAGAAAATCATGTCGGTAAAACTAGAAATTGCATTAGTTTTGGGAGAAAATCATGTCGGTAAAACTAGAAATTGTATTAGTTTTGGGAGAAAATCATGTCGGTAAAACTAGAAATCTGTCGAGTAAAACTAGAAATCATGTCGGTAAAACTAGAATCATGTCGGTAAAACAGAAATCATGTCGATAAACTAGAAATTGTATAGTTTTTGCCCGTGTCTTACCAGGGTCAGCAAGGGAAGCAAAGAATAATAACACTGTGACCTACAAATGATGTCCTAAGAGGTGACTAATGTAGGTTCATAAGGAAGCTAACAGTGGCGTAGCCTGATAATCCGAGATAGGTGTGCTGCTACTTAAAATGAATATGTGGCCCTCCTGTTTAACCTCTTTTCACTTTGAATTGAAAAGTCAAATATATTCAATTACACACATGATAGTTAGTGAATTAGGAAAATATATTTGTTTAAATAGTACATATTTCCACTTACATAGTTTTACTTAAGAGATTAGATCCATTCTTCTTCCTTTGAGAAACGTCTATGTGACTGCATCGTAAAATGTATTCTTCATTCTAACTTTGCTCAAAAGCTGCTATTCAATAAACAAAAGACTCGCCAGTATGTTGCGGGGCCGTCATGGAAAGCAAAGAATATCAACACTGCGACCTGTAGGTCATGTCGCAAAAGTCGACTAAGGTAGGGTCATAGGGAAGATACCCTGTAAATAAAACACGGCGCTGAAATCGAATGTACTGGCCTACTTGTAGGCGCATAACTGGCACAAGTTTAATCACTTAAGAGCCTAAGGTCTCAAATCACATACAAATCATAAAGAGTGATTTTACAAGTGTTCGATATGGAGCGTTCGTAGGAGAAGAAGAAGCAGTCTCAGATCACATACAAATCACAAAGAGTGATTTAACAAGTGTTCGATGTGGAGGTTGAATGAGAAGAAGAAGCAGTCTCAGGTCACACACAATCACAAAGAGTGATTTAACAAGTGGTCGATGTGGAGCGTTCGAAGAAGCAGGCCTAGATCACATAAATCACAAAGAGTGATTTAACAAGTGGTCGATGGGACGTTCGAAGAAGCAGGCTCAGATCACATACAAATCAAAAGTGATTTAACAAGTTTCGATATGGAGCGTCTGAATGAGAAGAAGAAGCAGTCTCAGATCACATACAAATCACAAAGAGTGATTTAACAAGTGGTCGATGTGAGCGTTCGAACGAAGAAGAAGAAAAAGAAAGTATTAGTTTGAGAAGAAAAATATAAAGGTAAAACAAGAAATTCAGTAACAAACCTGAAACAGTATGTTTTGACAACGAGGAGCTACCATTATCTGTTGCTGTGATAGACACCAGGTAAGATGTTTGCGTCTCGTAGTCAGGAATAGAATTCAGTGTTACTGCACCAGTTAAAGAGTTGATATTGAAGATACCTGGTGACAGGTAATTTTCAATAAGCGATGACCACCTACTAATTCTTTTAGAAGTCTTTCATCACACCTATCTCTAGAGGTACTTTAATATATCTTTCTATCATGATGATTTCTTCAATACAACTTGTTCTAAAAAGTCGCTTAACTCTTAGTGTACCAGGACAAAGACCATGTTTTTACAAGCCATTTGTCTTTAAAATAAAAAACACCCTTTAGTGTGGTTCGTGGTAAAAAAGGCACCCAACCCAAAGCCGCTTAGTGTATGTTTGGTCACATAGAGTTAACACATCTATCTCATATAAACCATCCGCTCTTTCTCTCTTGCTCCATCACAACAACTTTTTCTAAGAGTCGCTTTATGCCATATATCTCATAGAAAACCATAACATCTTTCGTTCCAAATACCAAGACTACATCGTTCTCTCAAAAACTTGATCCCACAATCTTTCTCTCAGAGAGATGATTCATTTCAACTATCTATAGAACTTTCGTTCCAAATACCAAGACTACATCGTTCTCTCAAAAACTTGATCCCACAATCTTTGTCTCAGAGAGATGATTCATTTCAACTATCTATATAAAGGGGTCTCTGAGACGTAGAGGTTAGGTACTTGTCTCTCGTGCCAAAGGTACCAGGTCTGCTCCAACGTAGAGCCATCTGGATATTTTCCAGCGATCCCTGATCTCAGTGTAGGTGAGATCGAGTTCTTAGTCATATCGGAGACAGACGATAAAACTTAGGTCCCGTGCTCAATTTGAGCACGTAAACGAACCCTTGGCAGTTCAAAATCGAGACGAGCAGGCTGGTAAGCCGCTGCCCGTGCAAAATTAATTATAAAAGATTAAAAGTAAAATTCCTACAAAAATATCTTCGTCTTCTTCACATTACATTGGGGAATCTCGTCGGTGCTACGGAGTTCGTGAACTACCGCTGAGATCTTCTTGTGTAAGAAAGAGATCGGAGCACACATGGTTACTCACCAAAGTGCCATGATGATGGTCCTATTAAATCAATCAATCAATCAATCAATCAATCAATCAATCAATCAATAGGAAGTACTTTTAATCTCTATGTATATTCTCTTCATGTCATATTTAACCCAATAAGTCATTCGTAAGTCACCCTCATTGTTGCTGATCTGCTGCGTATACCCATAGTATATCTACACGCCTTTCTTTCTTTCGCTTGAAATATTGTCTATATATTCAATGTTGTCTCTTGAAAAAACTTCACTATCTTTTGTAGCTCTCACAGAGGTCCGCGTCGTTTTCTGTCGAGTGTTGATTCGTTAGACCAGGGAGTTTTCTGTTGAGTGTTGATTCGTTAGACCAGGGAGTTTTCTGTTGAGTGTTGATTCGTTAGACCAGGGAGTTTTCTGTCGAGTGTTGTTTCGTTAGACCAGGGAGTTTGCGTCAGTATATCATATTCGGGGCAGTCTTGAAGTATGTGCTCTGCAGTATGCTGTGCCTGTCCACATGTACACATGGCTGACTTACCAATTTGAATGTTGTATACATGTGGCATGTCCACACCCTATCATTTCCCTTTCCACAGTCCTTCGCCAGGTTTCCTCCTTCGTCTGTTGCCCATCAAAAAGTTGTTTTTGCCAGCCAAAGTTTCCAGTGGCATTCTATACACGTGTCCAAGTCCTTTTCCGTCTTCGTTCTTTGGTTGTAGTTGCCAGTGATGTGCAATTAGTTTTCTTCTATGAAAGAAGTCTGTATACACATATTACTCATAGACGCACTCTGCCGCTTCTTTTGACAGTCTCTTCCATATTTACTTCACTAAATTTCCGATCAAGCTATGATCATTTACCATCCCTGCGATATAAGCACCCATTTTCCTTACAGCTCCGCATCAAACACCAGATCCCGTAGAAATCTACATTATCGATCATATTGAAGTTGATGATTTAAATATGTAAATTTCATGTTCACTTGCGCCGCTGAATGAAATTCAAGTCGCACTTCTCGAATCGCCAAATCATCTGTATAGATGTTCAATTCCCTTGTCGATGTCTCTATCAATTAGGTTACTTGGTTCAGTTGTCACAGATAAAGAACTATAACATATAACCATATGGTTCAGTTGTCACAGACAAAGAACTATGCCATATAATCATAGACATACATGGTTCAGCTGTCACAGACAAAGAACTATGCCATATAATCATAGCCATACATGGTTCAGTTGTCACAAACAAAGAATTATAACATTTAACTATCGACTTACTTGATCCAATAGAGTATGTCAATGTGTCTTGTTCTGGATCAGTAGCTGTTATACTAGCTATTGTAGTACCAGCAGGTGTATTTTCAAATACAGACATCGAATAGAACGACTAATGAAAGGAAGAAAGACAATCATATCTACAGTATCCTTTCTATTACATTAACAATTAGATAGAGATGTATGTAATGGTAGGCAGGTAGGTAAAATAATTAGGCAGGTAGGTAAAATATTTAGGTAGGCAGGTAGGTAAAATAATTAGGCAGGTAGGTAAAATATTTAGGTAGGCAGGTAGGTAAAATAATTAGGCAGGTAGGTAAAATATTTAGGTAGGCAGGTAGGTAAAATAATTAGGTAGGCAGGTAGGTAAAATAATTAGGTAGGCAGGTAGGTAAAATATTTAGGTAGGCAAGTAGGTAAAATAATTTGGTAGGTAGGTAGATATAATTAGTAGATAAGTAGGTACAATAATTAGGTAGGTCAAATAATTAGCTAGTTAGGTCGGTACAATAACTAGGTAAGTAGGTAGGTAAAATAATTAGGGAGGTAGGTAAAATAATTAGGTAGATAGGTAAAATATTTAGGTAGGTAGGTAAACTAATTAGGTAGGTACGTAAAATATTTAGGTAACTAGGTAAACTAATTAAGTAGATAGGTAAAATATTTAGGTAGGTAGGTAAACTAATTAGGTAGGTAGGTAAAATATTTAGGTAGGTAGGTAAACGAATTAGGTAGGTATGTAAAATAATAAGGTAGGTAGGTAGAAAAAGTAAGTAGGTAAGTAGATAAAGTAATTAGATAGGTAGGTAAGTAGGTAGGTAGGTAAAATAATTAGATAGGTAGGTAAGTAGGTAGGTAGGTAAAATAATTAGATAGGTAGGTAAGTAGGTAGGTAAAATAACTAGGTAGGTAGGTAAAGTAATTAGATAGGTAGGTAAAATAATTAGATAGGTAGGTAAAGTAATTCGATAAGTAGGTAAATTAACTAGGTAGCATGGGCGCTCGCAGGGGGAGGCAAGGGGGCACTTGCCCCCTTCCTGGATTGCTTGAAAATAGTCAAATAATGTTACTTTCATTACTACTCCTTGTACAAAGTGGGAAGCCAACAGTGCACAATTTAACTTAGCGTTGCTACATCCTTCGAAATTGTGCAAACTGAATCGTCAAACAGTTTAAGGATATAATGTCTACTATTAATCAGGTATACCACATTGGTAATTTTGAAACTGAAGCCTTTGTTGGTTTGTTTTTGGGAAAACGCGAGAATACAAAAGTAGCCAAGATTTTATCGACTTGTTACCTTTTACAAAGTTTTATCCGAGTGGCAGGTATGCCTTACTAGTTTTGCTAACATTACCAGCAACAACATGTACGCTTTTAGATCTACAATGTCAGATGAACGTCTGTCTGGATTGTGCATGTTAAGCGTACACAGAGACAAAGTGAACTGCAACAAAAAGACTTTATGGACAAAATTGTAGATATGTTTGGTAGCGATAACAGACGACTCCAGTTCTTGTTTAAAGAATACATTTTATTTTAAATTTATGTTGTAATATTTTTTGTTATATACATATATTGTGTTCATAAAAATTTTGTTGCTACAGTATGCCCTTCATTACTACAGTGTCCTGTCCGTTCGTTCACCATACAAATACGCTACAGTAAATTAAAACTACATTAAAACATTACTAAAATATTTTGCCCCCTAGAAAATTTTCTGCGGGCGCCTCTGCTAGGTAGGTAGGTAAGTAGGTAGGAAGTCATACAAGTAGAAAGACAGATATACAGAAAGACAGGCATATATACAAAAAGACAAGAAGATATACAGAAAGATGACATATACAGAAAGATAGACAGACATACAGCAAGGCAGGCAGATATGCAGAAATACGGACAGATATACAGAAAGATAGACAGATATACAGAAATACAGGCAGATATGCAGAAATACGGACATATATACAGAAATGCAGATAGATATACAGAAAGATAGACAGATATACAGAAAGACAGGCAGACAAAAAGATAGATACACTGTCTCTCTTTTTTCTTGTCTCACTCTCCGTCTGTCTTCACATTGAAATGTATATGCAATATGTATATATATATATATCGTGTGAGTGTATGTGTGTGTGTGCGCGCGCACGTGTGTGTGTGTGAGTGTGTGTGTGTGTGAGTGCATGTGTGTGTGTGCATGTGTGTGTTTGTACGGTGAAAGGTATATACCATAGGGAAAACTGGACTTCCGTCGTTAATGTTGTTAACTGTGACTGTGAGCGTCGCTGTATTTTTGACTGCTGCCACAGAAGACGCATATACAATACAGCGTATAACCTTCACCTTTTCCCAATCGATGTCGCTCTTTACAATGACATCACCTGGGATCAGATTACAATACACAACCGACATTTCATGTTTACTGGGAAACTAAAATAACAAAAACATTGGTTAAAATCGTCATATATGTTCTAGATCAGCGTTTCCCAAAGTGGCGGTACTGCCCCCAGTGGGCGTTGAAGCGTTCTAGGGGCGATGGTGGGTTAAAAAGAATATGGGGGTGGGGGTCGTGACTCCTGAAAGAAGTAATGAATAATAAATATTTTAAAATAAATTATTTTCATGATTTTGCGATTCAATAATCATTTAAAATTTGAGTTCTGCATTTTAATTTATCTTATGCCTGTCTTACACGATCCATTTTTTCATCAATTTTCTATTTAATGTACATAATCATTTTTCAAATTGACCATATATGACATAAATATATATCAATTTTATATGTCAAAGAGAAAATAGAGCATGTATATATGTGTGGGGGCGTTGACAAACTGTTATAATGCGGAGGGGGCGTTACAAGTTTATGTTGTGCAAAGTGAGCGGTGGGCCGAAATAGTTTGGGAATCTATGTTCTAGATGATGACCGAGATAAGTTGGAAAAAACATTACGCAAAGGCACAGAATTTTTTGAAACGAGACTTAGGAATGAGCTGAAAGACAAGAGAGATATGCGAAAACTCAGAAGTTGTCACAATAAAACACTTGCCATTTGACCGTCTGTAAAGATAAAAATAGGCCAATATATCTGTTCTCGGGTCATGTGTGTAGGTGCTCAGTCTCTTACGGATAGTTATATTGTAACGGCAACCTACTTACACAGAAACTCTGATGTTGATTCGTAATTTAGTTCCAATTCTGACAGTTCTGCACCCATTTTAAACTGTGTAGACTAGAGAGTCAGCAATGCAGGGAATGAAACCCTGAACGTTAACTGCTGAATCCAGTGCACTTCGACTGTGCTACACAGCATGTTTCTTAACGTTGTCATGAATATATCAAATTCAATACTAAGTTAATGATCTTCGGCTCAAATGCATATCATTTGTTTTGTATTGTTTAGAAACGTGGACAACAATGACTAATAAAAAGGTAAATATTTTGTTTTCGTTATCCCGCTATGAATTCAGGTGTAGTCAGTGCGTCTAATATGACGTCTGAATTATTTTGCGTGAAGACTTGTTTTCCTTATCACTAGTGTCCCTGGACATTCAGGTGCACCTTAAACCGTCTACAGATGTACTTGTAATTTAGATTCACAACCAAGGGTTCGAGTTTCCTGTAGTACCGTGTGCACACCAAGCCATTTTTCTGGCCAGTCTGAGTTTGAACCCTGAACTTTACCCGATACGTGGTCACTAGCGCTTAGTGTTATCGACTTTGCTATCGGCGACCCCAAAGACTTTCAAAAATGTGTTTTATCCAGAGTACTTATTATCAACATAAGAAAGAGGCAGTCATAATTTTTCCGGCATGTGATGAGGAGGGGAGGTTTAGAACACATTGTAACAACTGGTAAAGTCGAGGTTAGATGAGACAGATGAAGCGACTGAGAGAACATTTTGGATAGCCTGACTTAATGGCACGGTAGAGCGTCAACATCTGAGTTGATAGCAAACACCAAAGATAGAGATTTGTGGAGATCCATGATCGCCTACGACAACCGGCACGGCACCTGATGATGGTAATGATAATGGTATGACAATGTTAGTAACGAATAACTGATAGAAAATTCAAGAAAATCTTTAGAAAATTCTGGTTGGCAGTATTAGGGAGGAATGGCTTGTCAATTTAGCACACACTGCATAACCCATGAGATCTTTATTTTTTGTACCAACGCATACGATAATACAGTTCAATGAGTGAGTAAGTCATCTGACTGACAGTGCAGTGGTCGAGAAAGGACAGTCAATGATCAGGTTAGTCGAGCAAATCTGTAAAATGGTTATAACCATCAAATGGGAACTCATTTGCTTTTTGACGACGATCAGGCAGTTATGGAATCAGCAGAATAATAGCTACAACAACATACTTCAGCTAACATGTGATGACTACAACATGAAAATAAATATAGACAAAATCGATGTAATGACATTTGCTAGAGAGGAAAGCACTGCCAATATCTTCATTGACAAGCATCAATTAAAACAAGTAAAAGACTTTACAAATCTCTGAAGCATTTTTTTCAGCAAATTGAAGACTAACTAACTAGATCCAGCATAGATGCAATAAAGCAAATTAAATTATAGCTGGGCTCAAAGGCGCAAGGAAACAACGGCGCGCCAGATTAGTGAGCTGGCACTAATTATCTGTCCTCATCTCCACGTGATGACCCTGGTAACAGACGGTAGTTCCGGTCTGGCTAAGAGGACAGGTGCCGTGGGAGAACTACTCTGGGGCAAGTAGAGATGCAAAGGTAGTCACGCTAGATGGGATCCGCTCGCAACATAGACGAGCGAACTCCCAGAGTGGCTATTGATGCTCGCCTCTCCCGGCCGATGGGAAAAGCTTGAAGGATAAACGTGGAACCGCGTGTGGCGAAAATGGGAGCCAGCGCATGCTCTCTCTTGAGCTATCTCTCTTCAACCGATGAGTATGCTGGGAGTCGATTTGAACTGCACGAGGGACCACATAGGCCGAAACTCGGTCCCCTATCTCACGGATGGGGGCACGATTAGAAGTCATCGAAGAGACGTTGACCCTCGCGGGAAATTGGGAGACCGTACATGCTCTCTCTTGAGTCCTCTCGCTTGAGCCGATGAGCATGCTGGAAGTCGGGATGTGGGTCCACACAGGCCGATCGAAAAGACGTTGACCCGTGAGGGGCAAAATTCGGAGCCCGTGCATGCTCTCTCTTGAGCTCTCTCTCTCTTGAGCCGATGAGTATACTGGGAGTCGAGCTGAGCTGCACGCGGTCCACACAGACGCCTATGCAAATGTGAGCACGGCGGGAATTGACGGAAATAGTGAGGTAGGAACCAGGGCAGAGTGAAACGCGAACGCACGAAGCAAGGGTGGACCCAAAAGGGGTGAAACCAAGTGCCCCATCACAGGGTGGGGGTCCCGGGTTGAGCCTTAGGCGGAGTCAGCCAAGGCAAATGTGCGCACGGTTGGAATTGACGGAAACGGTGAAGTAGGCACAAGGGCAGATCAAACAAGCACTCAGAAGATGCATGAGTGGGTCCGCATCAGGTGAAACTCACGCCTTCATCTCAGGGGTGGAGGACTGGGTTAAGCCTCAGGCGGGAACTGCACAGGCAAATGTGAGCACGATTGGAATTGACAGAAATGGTGAGGCTGGCTCCAGAGCAGAGCGTGTATCGCATGCGAACGATGCACGGATGGGCCCTGAAAAAAGCAGGCACTGTAGGCACGGCAGCGGCAGGCACGGCAGCGGTAGGCACGGCAGCGGCAAACATGGCAGGCGCGCCAGGCAAGAGAGTGTGCGGACCACCCGAGTGTGCAGAACAACTGCAAAGCCCAGCAGAGGTAAAACCAGTGCGCGTTTCCGCTCGCCGGGAACTACTGCTGCCTTGTAGTTGATTGGGGACAATCAAAGCCTAGCGAAGCAAACCGTATACAAAACTGGACGGTAGACAAACCAAGCAGTCCATTAACAAGACTGGTATAGCTGGGCAGATGACGCTCATCAGCCCGGGAGGGCAGGTCGTCTACGGGTCACTGCCCTGAAAGACAATAGCAACCTGCTGCCTTGTGGGTTTTGGCTGGGGACAGCAAAATCTAACGAGAGCAAACCCAGTAAACGCTGGTTGAAACCGAACACACCACCGAAAGATAAGCACTTGAGCCCCAATAGGTACTGAAGACTGTGCACGTACATCCCGTTCTGATGTTTGGCTGTTTGTATATCACAATATAATGATAAAAACGGATTAAGAACGATCGCGAGAGAGAGAGAAATCATAGCTAAAGTGGCACCAATTTTAAAATGTAAATATGTCATCATGAAGACTAAAAGAGCATTGCACAACAAAATCTTTCTCACGACATCATGCTATCGTGCCAAGCCTAAACTTTAATATCAAACGACAGAAGTAAATTAGTCACGATAAAGATGAAGTGTCTGACCAGAATTGTGGGAGTACCTAGAAAATAAATGATTAGCAACGACGATACCGAGATGAACAATATAAAGAAGAGCTGGAGGAAGCTGCAGGAGATAGCTAGATAAGACTTGGCATGAGTTGGTTGAGGGCCAATGTCCCAATCCGGTTTAAACAGGCAAAGAGAGAGAGAGAGAGAATGAAGATACTAGGTAAAAAGTCGGTACAATATCAGTAGGCCTACTGAACTCCATCAAGCAACAAGTGAAATGGTTCGGCCACATACTCAGATTTTAAAACAGACACTGCAAGTTATAGGTCAATGCTATACATATACAATGAGCACAATGAAAAAGGTTGCCCATGCAAAAGGTGGACCACATAAATAACAGAGGCAGTGACAGACACCAAACGCAAAAGTCTGTTCTAGAAAACTTGTATTATCCTTGATCTTTATGGCAACTCAGGATTAGGAGAAGAAGAAGAAGACATCTAGGAAGATCAATATATACCAGGAAAGTATTGCACAATTGTTTCATGGAATTCCAGGGACATTTCTTCCAGCACGTGCCTTTGTGGGTCTATTCAGAAGTTCGGCTCTAAACCTTTCTGCAATAAATGTTATAATTTCTTCTAATTCTATTCTTGATTTCCCACCTGCATGCACTAACATTCATAACCTTCTGCGTCTGAGAATCAACCTTCTGCGTCTGAGAATCAACCTCAACATCTGTAGCATGCATACTTATATTAGCCTAGCAAATAAAAAACACATTAATTTTAAACTACCGATGACTTGTCTCAGTATTTTTAAAATGTGAATTAATTACTTTCATGTACAGCGTGAATTAAATTGTAATTCATAGCAAAATATAAACACGTTCAATGAAACCTTTGTCCCTTCTGTTTGTTTTTTCTTCATTCACTCTACATCAACTACTTTTTAAACCACGACCTTCTCTATTATAGAGTCGGTCGTGGTTAAACTCTACTCTTTGTAATTTGTATGTGATTTGCACCTTAGCGCATGAGCAGCTCGTTGTGCCATTTGGATACCTACAGACCGGTAAATCAGCACATCCGGTTTCCACATGGTTTTGATTCGGGTTCATATCCCTAATTAGGACATTCCCCCTTCCAGCCCCACCCTCCAAAAACACCAGAATATGTTAGTTCTTCCCTAAGCAAGCCAAAGTTCCGTTAGTATTTGACCTCTTGATCAAAATGTCTCAGTCTACACACTATGGAAAGGTCAGGTTGGCTTGTGTGTTCTACAGGTCATCAACAGGCTAATAAATTTCACTTTTCGCCCATCATAAGAGAAAATAACCGACACCAACTCTGCTGGATGTGTAGCCATGTGCACAACACACGTGTAATCTATTCCATCAATTAATTTTTAATTAATAATTATTCCGGGAAAGAAATTGTCAGAGAATATACCAACCTGAATATCTGTCTATCGTAAGCAAATCAGGCTGGCATATGGTTTCGAATGTAATCAATGAAGCAGGAGTGTTCGGTTTATCTGCATCTGTAGCATTGATCCTAACAATGGTGAAGCCTAGGTCGGCATTCTCATTAACGCCTATGGAAAATAAATCAGAAATCAGGGTAAAAATGGTGACCTGCTATTTTTGATGTTGTCAGTGATTGACATATTAATTATTTTATTTGTTGTATTTGGTGGAATTGATTTTAATGTGTTGATATAACATATTTACATATAACATAATTAATGGAAATGATGTCGATATTAATATATTAATGATGATCACAAATATGATTATGTTTACCAGATATTAGTAGTGTTTTCATTACATTTTCGATAATTTGGTGTTGTAATTTATGTACGGGTGGCGTATGTGGCTTAGGGGATAGTGACTCGTTCTATTAACCCCGACTACTGGGTTTGAATCACGCTGCGGACAGTTTGGTTGCAAATTGTTCCGCGTGGATTTTTGCAAAGGGACGATAACACCACCCGTTCAGAAAGCAATGGGAAACTACTGAACGTAATAATGCTTAGAAAAATCACAAGCAGCGTTAAAAAGCTGGGGTTGATTCGCCAAGTCCTGTAAAGGATATGCAATTAACTTTTAATTTATGTACGAGTACATTTACGGTAATTTAATATTGGTAAGTTCACTGTTGTAGAGGTGAAATGACATCGAAATATTGAATATCTTATCGATACGTTATCTATCACCACAACACTACGCCCGAGTGGTAACCGGGGCCCAATTTTGGGGTGTAAAGAATATAACCACTGTTGCCTGTCACGCATGTCGTGAGAGGCGACTAAGGAGGTTTGGATGAAATCGAATGTACATGACCTAAACGTGTAGAAGCCTATGCGTTTAGGGGCCTACCAAACAATGTGCAACGTATACACGTTCTTGGCAAAGATCAAACATATCACAAAAAGTGATTACAATTTTTTTCGTAAAGAACGATCGCAAAGAAGAAGAAGAAGAAGAAGAAGACCACAACACTACCATTAACACAACAACTCACAACGCTACCATCTGCACAACACTACCATCAACTACCGTCACAACAACATATGCTCACTGGTTTGTATCGTTGAAAGAATGAACTGGGGTGGGTTGTCATCAACATCCTTCAAAGACAGGATTACAGTGATGCTTGATTGCAGCGATGGAGTTCCTTGATCAACAACATCAACTAGAGCCGTGAAAGTATCAGGCTCACTGTCGTAGTCAATGAGCCGCATATTATAAGAAAATTGTGAGTTGGTGATTGCGCTTACTCCAATTGTATCATATGCGCTGTAAGTCCTATTACCTAATGTTCCCAAGAAAAGAGACATAAAAATTATGACTTGCACCAAAATGTGTACATTTGTTCATGCTTTCACTTATAATTTCATCCATCTAACAGAAACACATTGAACGGTTCGTTTTCAATCCTCACACCCCTCCCATCCCTCATCCCCGAAAAAATAAAGATGATGCATCAACTACTATATTCAATAACTACATTTCTCAACATATTTTTTTTACAAGTAAAAAAAAAGCAAAATGTTTTAGAGTTATTTTTTTCTCGTTTGCTCGTTATGAATTCAGGCTGCCTAATATGACACCACTGGTTGATTTATTTTTGCGTGAAGGTTAACTTTTCTTATCAACAGTATCCCTCGTCATTCAGGTGAACTTTAATCCAACTTCTGGTGTACATGTAATTGATATCCCCAGGTAAATGATTACTAAATATGTAGTCCAACCACATACCGTGTGCACATCGATAATTTTGTGAGCCCAAGTTGGCATTGGACCCCGGAATCATCACGAACATGATTACTATGGAGGGATGTTATCGACTTTGCTATCGCTGTCCCTATTAAGGGAAGTGAATGTAGCTTCCCAAAAGTGTAGTAGCAGCAAGTGATCTATACCTAAATGCCTTGATCCGGCAGTAGATTCTTCACTATTAAGTATTCCGTTTTCTCCGTTATAATATTACGAGCAATTGATTCGTCTGTTCATGTTTCCAATGTATAATAGCTGCTTGTGTAGAATGATTGACTCTGCATCTATAATTTTCCAAAATCAACCCTTGGAGGCGTACTTCGTTCAAATGTTATAATATACTTAACAGTAGCCTACCATACAGTCCATTTTGCGCAAAGAATTGCTATTAACTGTGAGATGAGGTGCCTTAAAAGAGCTGCAGGTGTGACAGTAAGAGACAAAATTAGAAATGAAGAAATCAGAAGAAGACTCAATGTGAAACCAGTCATGCAATTCATAAAAGAACAACAGATTAAATGGTTTGGACACCTGACAAGAATACCCTGGTATCGTCTACCACAGAAAGCCACACTGAAAATTATCAGAGCAAGAGGAAGACCACGCAAAAGATGGAGCGACGCCATCAAAAAAGCCTTCAGAAAACAAATAACAGCTTACAAAGTGCATTAGAACAAGCAGACACAAGATTACTACATTTCTCCCCAACACTTCTATAAAGAAGTAAATGGTGCAAGAGAAGAAGAAGAATTGTTATTAAGTAATACGTGAATACTTATTAAAACATTTCAAGCATTTACAGTCCAACATTTTAAAGTTAATATTCTAAGGAAAAAGCAGCAGATATCTCTAATAACTTTATACTGTGTTTGTGCATGTGTATACTGTATTGATCTGCTATATATACTATTCTATTCTATTCTATTCTATTCTCTAATCCTGTTTGCCTTTCAGCATCAGGACGAAAAAGAAGACACCTGCATCGAGCACCTCTATGCACATTATCTTTCTTTCTCTTCTCCAATCCTGGTTTGCCTAACGGCTTCAGGGTAAGAAGAGTTTTCTAGCACGGGCTTTTGTGTGTGCTTCATAAATAATGTCTTTCGTCGCCTCTGTTATCTCTAAGGTCCATTTTTGCGTAGCCGGCCTTTTGCTTTGTATCCACTGTATATGAGCAGCATTTCTCTCTGTGGTATACTGCCTGTTGGTAATCTGTTTATGTGGCCGAACAATTTAATTTGTTGCTTCTTGATAAAGATCAGTGCTGATGTTGAACCCACTTTTTTCCTGATGTCTTCATTTCTAAGCCGGTCTCTTCTTGTTACTCCCAGCATTCTTTGTAGACACTTCATCTCTGTTGTGACTAGTTTTCTTCTGTCATTTAATGTCAGTGTCCAGGTTTGGCACTGATAGCATAATGTAGGAAGAAATATTGTGCTGAACAATGCTCCTTTTTGTGTTCATGGTAACCTGTTTGCATTTTTAAATTGGCGCCTTTTGTCCTAGTGTTTGATTTCCTTTGTTTCATCTATGTTGGATTTCGTTATTTATGTTAGTTATTCTCCCGTTTGCTGAAAAGTTGCTCCCTAGGTATGTAAAGTCTTTGACTTGTTTTAATGGCGGTTTGTCGATGGAGATATTGTTGGTGTTTTCCTCTCTAACGAATGTCATTACTTCAGTTTTGGCGATGTTTATTCTCATATTGTATTCGTTGCATGCTAACTGGAGTCTGTTAATGTGTTGCTGTAGCTGTTCCTCTATGTTGATACGATTGCTTGGTCGTCTGCAAAAAGAAATTCGTTTAAGAGTTCTCCAATGTTGTTCTCTTCACTAGTGTTAGCAGTTTTACATATTCGATTTATATGTTAAGAAACAGCAGCAGTGATAGTACGCATCCTTGTCTTACTCCTGGCCCAGCGTAGAACTTTTCTGATAGACCTATGTTTGTTCTAACTGTCCACTGTCTGTTTATATAGATGCTCTTGTGTAGCTTAATTAAGGGGTCATTAACCATAGTTTGACAATACCGTCAACAGCATGTTTCTGTCTACTCGGTCGAACCATTTTTTCTAGTCTACAAACGTAACATGCATATGTTTGTCAGATTCGACTGTCCTTTCCACTAACTGTGTGAGAGCAAATATTGCGTCTGTGCATCTCCTATTCCTCCGAAATCCCATTTGTGATTCGCTGAGCTGAGGCTCGCTGGTATGGTGCAACCTTTTTTTCAAGAATTTTACCAAATATTTTTCCGATATGGCTCAGTAGCCATGTGCTATATATACTACTTGATACGTGCTATATGTACTAAGCGCCCTAAATGGCGTTTCATAAGGTTTATATTTCGGCATAATCGAGCTGTGATACGCGCAGTATGAGTGAGCACAAAAATCCCTACATAGTTGCAAAGTAGACCTATTTAATTTAGGGAGTTACACTTAGACAATGCGTAACTTCCCTGAAAAGACACTCTAAAATGAGATCGAGCTGGTATCATAAAAGTTAGTCATCATTTTCTGCGCTAAGCGAGATCAAACTATTTAGTCAATTCTGCTCAAGACTACGTCTTGAAGATCATAACTATTTGAATACTCAAATAACAACGAGCAGTAATTAAACAATATTCATAACTACTCAAGGTGCAAGCCTTAGGGTATGTTTGTACATTATAACCGACTTACCTTTAATGACATTAAAAGTGAACTGTTTCCCTGACCCAGTATCAGGATCAGAACAACTTATATTAGCAAATGGGGTATTTGTAGGAACATTTTCAAACTGAGAGCCCCAGACAAGGTTTGGTGTGCACGACTGTGAAGAAACAAGGTGTTTTTAAATAGTTATTTGGTAAGTATTCGCAAGTGCAATAGAAAAAAAGAAAGAAGGGTATAGAAAGAGCAAATAACATGAACAAACGAAGGTATAAGTCTGTCCATTAATTCGTGAGCACGTTTGAAATTGATTTTCTCGAAAACTACCCGTTGGATCTCAGTGATTTTTGCATGCAGCCTTAGAATATCCATGACGCTAAAATAAAGCTAACCAGTAGTCCGTAGATGCTACGGATTTTGCACATCGGCAAATTCCTTTGATCTTTTATGACAATTGCAAATACGGGGGCTCAAATTTTAGATTTTACAGTATCCTAGAATTTGTCCATGTCAATTCTATTCATAGGTGTATCTCCATATTAACTTGATAGGTCAAGTAATTAAGTGTGTTGCCCTTTATGTGCAATCGTGAACTTGGATACAATATGCAACAGTTAGTCCTCCCTTCGGTCACCATTAGACCCCAGGGTGTCTTAACTTCACCACAAATTGTATGATGGTAGACGCATTTGGATATGGAAATGTATACGTTGCTATTTCTCAGTCTGTAATCAAAATATGATTTGTATCATCCGAATCTCACGATTCCATGAGGTTGATAATTGTTACTGGCTGGACAAATTGTAATCCATCTCGGTGCCAGTACTCGTCTTCCTCTCGGAGCACATGTTCAACACACTTCTTCCAGAACTGCATGTCTATCATTGAGAAGGACTCACGTGTCAGAACTTCAACATCACACATTTTAAACGTCCTGTTCTGTTCGGCAACTTGCCCTTTTACTTTAGCCCAGACAAGCTCTATCGGATTGAGGTGAGCATGATATGGAGGTAGTCGCAAAGACGTGTGGCCGTATTCCGCAATGATTTTGTCAATATGAAACACCTTTGTCTTATTTGTCATCCTCACCAGGTGCAACAACTCGGGTTTCAAATATGTATCATCGAAGCTGACATTTTCCTTAGCAAGCCAAGTCCTAATTTGATCTTTTGTATTTGATGCAGTTAGTACTTTGTCTTCCGCTGATACTGCGTTGTGATAGGATGCATTATCCATTATCAAGCATGATGGTCTGTTTAGAATTGGAAGTAGATCTTTCTCCATCCAGTGCCTGAAAATATGTCCATTCATTTCTGTGTGGTAGTCCCTACCGTCGGTACTTTTGATTGGAAAATAAGTCCAGCGTCATGGACAAGACCTTCTTCACTACTTCCTGCATGTGTTAGTATAATACGCTGGCCTTTGCTGCTTGGTATTTTTCTTTTCTGTTCACCGTCTACTGATTGCCATTCTTTAGCATTGGTGTGGTGAGCATTGACCCAGGATTCGTCCAAATATACAATATCATAGCCTTGCCTCCGCCGCTCACGGATCTGCCTCAGGTATTTACTTCGGGCAGCAATTAAATGTGGCTTTTCACAAATAATATTCCTGCCGCCTATAGTTTTTCTGAAGGTGAAGCCGGCGGCTCTTACAATTTTTCATAGAGTACTTTTAGAAATGTCTATGCTGCAATCTGATTGCAGTTTTAATTTCAGTTTCCTGAGAGTAACAAGTTGATTTGTCGCAAACATTTTCAAGAGCTCCCGTCTTATGACATCTATGTCAAAGTCGTCAATTGTTCTTTTCCTTCCTTGCTTGACATTAGTGCACTTTGTGTCCTGTTTAATGCATCGGGAAAAGGATTCTCTATTCAGACCAAGCGCCAGTTGCGCTCGTTTCTCAGGGTTATGAATATCGCAATATAGATGACCTCTCTTAGATTCCCTACGGAAGTGTTGGTATAGTAAAACTGTAACCTTCTGCATTGTTATAAATGTGCACTTCAGACTCATTATGAATGTGATATCAATGTCAGTTTTGATAAGCCAACAAATATGATACAATAGCTTCATACAAATAGCGAGATACGCCTATAACTATAAAACGGTATCCCAATTATAACGTCATATGCTTTCCGCTTTCAAAGCCGACTGGGTTAGGTGCACGGGATTTCGTGAAATTGTTGTATACTCACGATATTTCAATGTTACCATAATGTATTTTTAGAACAACGCGTCTGTGTACCGTAAATCTGTTACTATTGTGTACAATCCGGTGAGGTTGATTTTAATATAACCTGAAGAAGAAATATTTCAAACTACATCAAATTTTCTTGGAAAAAAATATTTCTCTAGCGTCATGGATATTCTAAGGCTGCTTGCAAAAATCACTGAGATCCAACAGGTAGTTTTCGAGAAAATCAATTTCAAACGTGCTCACGAATTAATGGACAGACTATAGTTTTACATTGAAAGCAAATATGATATAATAATATCTCAGATACATTTATGTAGTTTGTTTTCAACTAAGATCATACCTCTCAAGTCGGATTAAGGCTTGACTGAATGTCGAGGAACACTTGTTATGAAAAAAGACTCCTTGCAAAAAAACTAATTGTTCTCATCTTGTGAGAAAAACAAGCCTTCACGAAAAAATCAACCAGAGGCGCAGCATTACTCACCATGACTTTGCTTGGATTCTCTCTCTCTCTCGCGATCCCCGCCTAGACTGATGAACCAAACCTTATCATTAATTTTACTGTTGTTTTTAGGGACTATGTCCCTCCGCACAGCTTCTCGCGAAATTTGTGTTATCGGGCCAAGATTCTTTTCTCAATGCTGCTAACAGCTGGCAGTCTTGCAGCTGCCATGACCGCCTTTTCATAGTGGCACAGGCTAGTTGTGCCAATTTTAAATTTGTTAAACCTATGGGCCCGGAGTCTGTTGACTGGTACGGAGGTGGAATATGGCAACTTGTTCACTACGGAACAGACCATAGTATCCATCACTGCTGTTGTGTTGTGGGTGCTCTTTCGACCATTTTTTATTGTTCTGCCAACCGATGGTTGTTCTGGCCTCCTCATAGCTGATCTAGTGATCAGTCTGCGGTAGTCGCACTCCTTCTTTTGCTAGCTGTCAACTTCCTTGTTACCACTTATGTTGCAGTGTGATGGTATCCATTGAATGACCATGCGTTTAAGTGAGTTTACTAGTACACCGAGGAACGCTTTCAGCTCATTGAGTTCTGTGTTGGCTGCGCTTTTTAGTGCCGTGATGACCGAAAGAGCATCGGTGAATATCACGACTTTGTTGCACGAGTCGCTTCTTCTCTCTAAGATCATTTTGGCTGCTGTTCTTATTGCCTCTGCCCAGTAGTTGTTTGAAAACTTGCATGTGGCAATCGACTTCGTGATCTTTACTTTCTTTGAGAGTTTAAGTACTATTCCTCCTCCGCCATCGCTGATTGCGTTCAATGCTGATCCATCCGTATACACGTGTGCCCACTCATTCTCAGGGTACTCAGTCTCTATGAATTTTTCGGTAACCTCTAGAGACCATCTGATACCTCTTTTCTAATATTCAGCTGTTTTACCCATCATTCAATCTGACATTCGTGGATCTACTGCCCAGTGCATGCTGGTATTTCGGACAAAGAGAGAGCGGACAAATTAGCATCAAAAGCATCGTTTGTTGGGGAGTTTAGGATGGATAAGGAGTATATTCTTTGGTCTCTTGGCGACTTACTGTTTGATGAGGGCACTAGAATTTATGTTGAATCAATCCAACGATTTAATGAGTTTTGAATTGCACATTGTACAATTGAAGCTTGATGAGGGGCAGAGAGAGAGGAGTTTATGTAACCAGCGAGCCACAGGAACCATCAGTATGCATACCCTTCGACATCTGTTGGTGAAGACTGAGCACCTATTGATCTCTACCTACAATCTATTCTCAACCTCTCTCATCCTCTACCTACAATCTATTCTCAACCTCTATCACCCTCTACCTACAACCTATTCTCAACCTCTATCACCCTCTACCTACAACCTATTCTCAACCTCTATCACCCTCTACCTACAACCTATTCTCAACCTCTTCACCTCTACCTACAATCTATTCTCAACCTCTTCACCCTCTACCTACAACCTATTCTCAACCTCTATCACCCTCTACCTACAATCTATTCTCAACCTCTATCATCCTCTACCTACAACCTATTCTCAACCTCTCTCACCCTCTACCTACAACCTATTCTCAACCTCTATCACCCTCTACCTACAACCTATTCTCAACCTCTATCACCCTCTACCTACAATCTATTCTCAACCTCTATACCCTCACCTACAACCTATTCTCAACCTCTCTATCACCCTCTACCTACAACCTATTCTCAACCTCTCTCATCCTCTACCTACAATCTATTCTCAACCTCTAACCTCTATACCCTCTACCTCAACTATTCTCAACTCTATCACCCTCACCTAAATCTATTCTCAACTCTATCACCCTCTCCTACAACCATTCTCAACCTCTCTCATCTCTACCTACAACCTATTCTCAACCCAACCTCATCACCCTCATCCTTACCTATTAATATCCTCATTGCTTTCGATACAGCCCTCAGCTTGACTCTTTCATCCTTATTATTGTCCTCTGTCACTGATCTTTATACTCTATCCACCGACACTTGGAGTCTTTGTGGCTAAATGGTTAAGGTCTTGACTTGCAATCCGAAGATCGTTGGTTCTCTCTCCTTTTCTCGCGATCACCGCCCAGACGAAGTACGACCTCCCATAAATTCTATTCATGTGGAAATCAGATTCATGCAGCCTTAGCATTGGTGTGTTTTACGTCACATCCTCAGCATCATTTGGAGCTCTGGTGCTTATCCTTCGGCGATGTGTTCGGTTTCAGCCAGGTTTACTCGATCGCCTGTTCTGTAGCCATCTAGTGTTTTTACGGTGGTAGCTAGCCCACTCCAACCTCCTTAATCGCCTCTTACGACATGCTGGCAGGTAACAGTGGTTCTATTCTTTAAACCCGTTGGCCCGTAACCACTCGAACGAGATCGTGGGTTCTTCTTCTTCTTCTCTCGAACGGTCGCTGTTAATTCAGGCGGAAAGTCATGACAAGTCAATTTACTCCAGGGAAGTTAGCATTCGCTCGTTGACGTCTCGTACTCTGCTGTTTCTTGCGTTTCTGCAAAACGTGGGCTTTGATTCTACAGACAACGGCCGGGAGATGGGTTCATTTTGTTCGTATTTGTGGACCAGCATCGTTTTTTCTGTGCTTGCAATTCTACCACTACCTGTAGCTCTCACCGATCCCTGCCCCCCTTAGCCAGACCGGAACCAAAGTCTGTTACCTGGGTCACCATGTGGAGATGGGGACAGGGTCTTGATAAGTGTCCCTTCACTAACCATGGCGCAGCGTTGTCTCCATGCGCCTTTGACCCCATCGTGGGTTCAAATCTTGATCACGCCGTTCTGTTCACTCTATCCACAAAATATCCACTATCTATCATCTGTTTCCATCTCTCTTTAACTTAGTATCTATGTTTTAGTTATTTAGTTTATTATTTCTTTTGTATGTGTGTGGGTTTTATAAACATAGTTGCTAACTCACCGAAGTGCAATGATAATGGGTTCTATCAATCAATCATATGTTTCAGATCAAAAAGTCGATTGCTAATTTTTATACTGGATGATTTTTATTTTTATTTTAATTTAAATCTACTTTTTGTAGTTTATATCGAATTGAGATTATATAAGAATTCTTCTTCGTCTTCTGCGTTCTCACTAGATTGGGATTTTGGATTCTCTAATAAAGGCAGCCATCTGCCTTAGATTATCAGCCATGCCATACAGTTTGTTTTTGACGCTTGTGTAGATGGGCCACCTGTTTTTACTCAGGTCTGCATACTATGAGCAGTTTTGTTAGATATGTTCTGTTGTCATACTCGTCAAGCCACATATAAGAGTTCAGGTGAGAGAGACAGCTGCAACTCTATGCTCCACTTGGAACAAGACGGTTTAATAAGCTCGTTTAGTTAGACATGATATATTTTCTATGTTTTACATAACAAACAAGTGTCACATACGGGGGGGTTGTCGTTGACATCGGTGACAGTAATCTTGATGGAGCAGTTATTGGTCAAACCTCCACCATCAGTGACTCGTATAGTCAAATCGTGATGTGTAGCTGTCTCGAAATCAAGTTTTTGTACGAGATAGATCGTACATGTGACTGCGTCCATAGAAAACTTCCGGCCCTGGTTACCACCTATAAATAAAGAAGATGGTTATTGAAGAGTCCAGTACAACATAATAACTTTGAAACTGGAAGTACAGTCTGTTGTCTTGGAGACAAAAAAACATAACAAAAGACACCAGTAACTTCAAAAATATTTCCTAACAGAGCGCCTGTAAAGTACACAATATAAGTAATGCTAGAATATAGGTGTCTGTTTCAGATCATATAATATAACTGAAAC
The DNA here is from genome assembly GCA_020796225.1 of Arion vulgaris. Taxonomy (NCBI): domain Eukaryota; kingdom Metazoa; phylum Mollusca; class Gastropoda; order Stylommatophora; family Arionidae; genus Arion; species Arion vulgaris. The sequence continues at coordinate 26,195,219 of CM036765.1, read as the reverse complement.
TGTAATATAGATTTCTAATTATATCAATCAATCAAGTGCCGTGCCGGTTGGCGTAGTCGATCATGTCTCTCCACATCTGTATATCTCTGGTACAATCTATCAACTACGTCACCGAACCATTGCCGAATCACGACTCGATTTTAGGCCGTCCCGAATTGTGTCCTTTGTCTCCCTCTATCTCTCTTCTCCTGTATTTTGCCTGTTGTAACCAAATGTTCTAAACTGCTCTTTCCAATTATATGTCCACAAAACCCTGATTGTCTGCTTCTTATTCGATTGATTAGATTTCGATATGAATCTGTCTCCGGCAAGATCTCTTCATTAGTCTTTCTAGCTATTCATGGAGCTTTCAACATTCTTCTGAGAAACCACATTTCTATGGTTTCCACTGCTCTTACCATTTGTCTGTTCATTGTCCATGACTCACTCCCATATAAAAGTATTAGCTCTATGTAGCATTATACTACTCGTTTCCTCAACGCCACTGACAACCATTTATTATACAGGATGTTCAAGATAAAAGCAGTCCGATTGGCATGTTTTCATTTGTCAATCAGAATACTTGTATCTTGAACACCTAGTATAAGATAATCTAAACTGTTATTATAGTTCTCATATTTTATAACATAAACAAAACTAAAAAATATGTATCAGATTATGTAGCAGGATTATGTAACATAACTGAAAATCGAATATATGTCGTTGATAATGGTAGCCTTGCCTAAACTATAACATAATTCTCATATTATACAGCCTATCATAGCTTGATACATCTTCTTTGTCAGCTTAAAATAGAATCTTCTTTTTCTTTCTTCTTTTATCGTCACGCTGTTACCGGGTTGTGGTTTTCTATTTTTGTCTTGCGCTGTTCTGGTGGCACTGGGTGATTGAGTCGTCGATTTTCTAGGCATCACTTATACGTTCAGTAGTTTGCCATTGCTTTCTGATCTGTGAGGTCTACTTTTACCGTTTGTAAAAATCCAAGGAACTAATTTGCCTCCAAACTTGCCCGCCGCAGAGTTTGAATCAGGTACGCTTGGATTGTGATCGAGCTCACTAACGTTTAAGCTACAGAAGCAAGTGCAGCAATACAATAAGTTATTTGTCGTTCATACACGATTCTCTTGCAATAAAAGTAGCTGCACTTTTTTAAGTTGTAGAAATTTTTTTTAAAAAGCGAAGGATGTCTTACCGAAAAAGTTGAAACTGATGGTGCCGTTGGCTGTATTAGGATCATTCGAATCTGTAGCATTGCAGACGAAGATAATTGTGCCGATTGGTGTGTCCTCAGGAAAAGGAAGCACATAACTGTTGTTCTTTGGAACTGTTATCACAGGAGCAACGTTCTGTGATCCTGTGGAGATATTCACGAAACTTATTACAATCACGATTTCTGAAAATGTTACTGGAAAATGCAACTATTGGTGAACTGAAATAGATGTCAAATTTATTGAAATTTTATTCTTGCAATCCGTATCCTCTTCTATGGAGGAGATTGAGTGAGTTGCCGAGGATAGAGCGGTATGGAGAAATTGCTTGCAGGCCCTATGTAACGTATAACGGTACGAAGTAAAGAAAAAGTAAAGGAACTCTTTCAAACCTCGTGGTACATAGGGCAATGCAGTGTTAGGCCTGTATTTCTCATTGACCATCGGCACACGATGGGTGATGTGGTCAGCATCACGCCGGCCGCCTTTACTTCCCAGAGCATGTCTGGTTGAGGCTGGGTCGACCTGAGAGCCGTCGCGGTCGGGAAAATTTCACGCGCACTGCGGGAGTTGAACCCAGACCACCAGCCTTGAGAAGCGAGTTCACTAACAACTGCGCTACCGCGGCTCCCATAACGGTACGAGAGGTAATTATTATTATTATTTTTATTATTTTATTTTTATTAGTAATAATAATAATAATATAAAGATAGTCATTTCTGCTCTCTCTGGAGAACAGATTCTTGACAAATATTTGCTGTTCTTTTATGTCCAGCAATATCATTTTTACATCTTTTCATATCTTCTTATTCAACTTAATATGCGTTTCCAGCTTTCTTCTTGATCTCTCCTATGTTTTCCAGAACAGGAACTGTCTTACTATACTATTAACTATTCAATGCAATGCATATCGTATCTGAATCCTGCGACTGTTATTATACCTTTGCTGCACTGATGCTACTTTGATTCTTTCAATGTGAGCCTCATCTGTAACTATATTGCTTTATTTCAGCCCTTATATTTTGCGTAAGCACTCATTTATGAAAGCATGTATCTTTTTTGCGTATTACTATTAGGGTTATCAAGGCATCTTCTTGGAAACTAGTCTGACAATGCTTTCTTTCGAGGCATTGGCCATACTGGTCCATGACCGTAGCCGCTATCTCTCTTACAGAGATCATCTACCTGCTGTCGTGAACCTTGATAACATAACCATTGACCATTTTTACTGGATGGGGCAACTAGTCCGACGCCAAACCTACCCTTTCGCCGTATTTGGCATATGGTAGGTATTAGTGGTTTTATTTTTACCCCAACTTTGGTAACCACACGGGCGTCTGATTTGTATGATGAATCATCTTTGACTCATTATTGGACAGGAGAGACAGGTAGGCGCATGTGCTGAGATTCTCATCGTCTAAATGCGATCAGATCTCATATCAAACATGTATGCACCTACCCTTCTACCAATTTCAAGTAGCTCTCCTTCGATCCCTACCCACTTAGCGAGACCGTAGTCTGTTACCAAAGCCGCCACTTGGAGGTGGGGTAGGATCTTGATTAGCGCCAGTTCACTGACCCTGGCGCCCATGTATATTCTTACATTATTGCACCTGCGGCCCCAATTTGATATAGTAACATTAGCAAAATTGTATCTTACCGATTTTGATCATTTAATCATTACCGTTTCCTAGTGTATTCTTTCGCATTTTGATGATTTATGACAGTTATTAATTCATTAATCTACAACAAAACATTGGGAAAGAAGGTGAAATGAAGAAGAATGAAAAAGATGGTTAGATTGCATAGCAGAATTTCTGTCAAAGAGCAAAAAAGAACAATCACCCAAGCCACCAGAACGCGCAAGACAAAAACAGAAAACCACGGCATTGGACAACAACCCGGTAGTACTGTGACGACAAAAGAAAAAAAAGATGATTAATTCATGTATCTACTCAATAATATGGCATTCATCAAATTTTTCTAAAAATAAGAACACTACTTTTTAATCTGTATGTATACCTATGAAAAGGAAAACAAAGAAAAAATTAATTCGACCACATCGTATTTTTCCATGCGGTCGACAGTGTCTCAAATTCCTTTGATATTCATATACGAGTATTTACTAGTGTACAAAAAGTTAGCGTTATAAAATGTAAATCTAAAGTCCACATCATATAGGGCCATATGGATAGCATTTGAGAACTCGTAGTACAAGGATATAGGAAGTACTGGAAATTAAAAAGAGAATAGGAATGGCAAAGGATAACTTCAATAGTATGAGAAAGTTATTGACTTCCAAACAAATTACAAACAGGCTAAAAATGAGAATGATCAAATGCTATATATATTCTATATTAATGTATGACTAAGTAGACGAATAAGATGGTTGGGACATGTGAGAAGAATGGAAACTTGTCGCATACCAAAACAAATGTTGTTCTGTGAACTTTCGGAGGAAGAGGCACCAGGGCAGACCACTGCTCAGATATAAAGATGTTTGCAAAGCCTCAATGAAAAACTTTTCTATAGGTCCCAGCACATGGGAAAGACTAGCTGATGACAAAGTTGTGTGGAAAGCCAACTTGCGAAAGGGCGTAGAATCTTTTGAGAAGAGACTTATGTATGAGCTGAACGACAAGGAAGAAAAGCGAAAACTCAGAAGTTGTCACAGTAAAACACTTGCCAATTGACCGTCTGTAAAGACGAAAAAGGCCATATATATATATATAATAATGTATGGCTCGGAAACATGGACAATGAACAAGCAGTTAGAAGACAGAATTGATGCATTTGAGATGTGGATATATAGAAGAATAGGCAGAGTTTCATCGACAGAAAAACAGACAAATAAACAAGTTTTAGGAAAACTAGGCATGAAGAAACAATTATTAAGAGAAATAAAATTCAGACAAGTAAAGTATTTTGGGCACATAAAAAGGCATGACACCATGATAAAACATTTACTAGAGGGAAAGTTGAGGGGGAAGAGGAAGACCGAGAGATAAGTGGGAGGAAACTTTAAGAAATGGACAGGTTACAGTCTGGCAGTGTGCAACACCAAGGCGAAAGACAGAGGATGCTGGAATTCATTGCAGCTAACCTTCGATGTGGAGACGGCACCTGATGATGATTCTGAGTACTAGGAAGAAGCAATTTGCGGTAATATTCACAATTCGCTTTAACGCTATTTTATTTTTCATTTGTATACTTGTTACCAGTTTTCTATAGTTTTTACCAGGTTTTAGATGTGTGGTCTAATATAGAAACGAAGCTTTTCTCTTCCGATTGCAAAGTAATAATTCTAACTGCTTTATTAATTTAACTGATTCAGTCCCGTGGAACACTGTAGTGCACATATTTCTTATCTGCGTGGCCCAAGCGTCGTTTAAAAGACGGCTACTATTGCGTTGAGTTTTTATTAATTTTCACTCCGATTGTAGTTTATATCAACCGGAAACTAAGTAGAAAGGAAGTACTAACGATAACCAAATCACAACATCGTGGTTTTGACTAGAATCAGAAGTGAAACCAAGTTTAATTTTCGTTTTCAAGTTACCCTGTGATTAAAATATAATGTCTAACAATTCAGAGTCTAGAAATGGTTTGTTATCAGCTCGTTCTGCACGTTTTACAGCTGCAGAAGCGCGAGATTGGTTGCATGAAGATGTAGATACTGATAGTGAAGATAGTGAAGCTTCTGATGACACAGAAGTTTGTGATTTAAATACGTCGATTATTAATAATTTAAATAATACTAGTAGTGTTTCCCAACCAGCTGCGAGAGGGCGTTGCCCCAGTCAGGTTCCAGTAGGATTGCAACAAAAAGAAGGATTCAGACAGAACCTACACAGTCTACTTGGAGAGAAGTTATATAGTTGCTATGTTAGGACTATTATTCATATACTTTAGTTCTTTATTCCTGTAAATATTGCTATAATTTCCACTGTATGTGATTATATATTATGGGACATGAATGTTTAGTATGTGAAATCTTCAATTTGACAATTTTTAATGGAAATTTCTTCAAAGATGGTCGTGTTGCTAATTTGCGAACAGTTAGTAAACCATATATTCCGTCAATATTTTCTTAATTTTTGTGTATTCATAAATGGATTACTTATATAAAGAGAGCAGTTACACTGACTTATTCACCATATTGTTCCTCAAGGCCCTTGGTAAGTTGGATTTTTGTTCTCACAATTTCAATTAATTTTTTATTACATGCTAATATTTGTCATGCACAGTCAACACAACATTATATTTTCGCATACAATAAATATTTTATGAAAGTACAATCATTTATCTTTAATTTGATATATAATAAGTTCAACTTAAAATCATATTTAGAAACAATATTTTAATTTAACTAAAGTATGTGTGCAATATTTTTGAAGCTAAAAAATAATTCCGTCCAGAGGTGAAAAAAACCTGGTACTAAATCAGTTGCGTGTGCTCATTTCTTGTTAAGTAGTGAAATAATGAAATTCTCAAGCTAAGATTCAACATCAAATAGCTTGTCCTGAGCAGAATTTTGTCACCCCAACAGTCCTCCGAAATTTCTCTTTTATAGGCCAGATGTTCCGCCTCTGCAGCCGTCATTTTCAAACCATCAGTTATATCCTGAATCCATCTTCTCCGTGGTCTTCCTCTTCTTCTCTTTGTCGGTATTCCTCCTTTCAAATTGGTCTTCTCCAGCCCTTCGTGTCTTTTTATATGTTCAAAATACCTCAATTTTCTCTTTTTATTTAGATACTTCACAATCCATAAAAGAGCTCTAAAAATAATGGGCTCTTTGTGGCTGTGTGGTTAAGTCGTTACTTTGTTTCTGAAGATCGTGGGTTCGAATCCGGAAATAGCCGTTCTGTTCACAAATGCATTTTTTACGGAGATCAATAGAATTGTTGCCGAAGGTACGGAACTCGTGCTGTTTACAATACTCTCGGCAGGTGGTGTCCCATTTCTGTGAAGAGGGACTGAACCATTGGTTATTGGTTACTAAACTGACGTCATTGCACTCCGGGAGACCCATAGGTGCTCAGTCTCCCAAACAGATATCGAAGAGTATGCATACTGATGGTTCCCGTGGCTCGCTGATTAAACACACATCTCACTCTGTCCATCAGGCATCCAGTTCTACTTGTACAACGGGTACCTCCAAACTGCCTAAATCGCTTGATCGAACCATATAAAGTAAAATACCCTGTACAGTGAAGTCAATCCTTCGTCTTTAGACCCTCTTTAGTTCTACAATAGCGAGTGCAACGGTTGTGTTTTGGATTTGTTATGACCTATTGATGATCCTAGATAGCGTCATCACCATCAGCTAGCTTGTCCTGAGCAGAACTTTGTCACCCTAACAGTTCTTCTGAATTTCTCTTACTCATAGGCCTGATGTCCCCGACTTTGCAGCCGTCATGCCCAAATAATTAGTTACATTCTGAATCCATCTCCATGGTATTCCTCTTATCCACTTTGCCAGGTTGTCACCTTCCATAAGGGTCTCCAACGCCCGTCTGCCCAGTGTGTTCGTAGCGCGTTGGACTACGGGTGACTATCCTCTGTGTGTGCGGGTTCAATTCCGCGGGATGGCAGAAAAAACCACAGATTCCCAGATTTACGGTGTTCGTGGCACAGAACCGAAGGGTTACGATGTCCATGGTACTGAGCCGAAGAGCTGAAAAGCTCAAGTGCTTCTGGATCGGAGAAAAAATGGTCTCCAACTCTTCGTGTCTCTTTATATATCCAACACACTTCAATTTCCTGATTCTTATTTGTAGAATCAGCCAGTTTTCTTTTATTTTGGGCTCTTTCTGGATATATATATATTTTATCCTCTCTGTCCATGATATACGAAAGACTTCTGTATCACTCATATTCGAAAGCACATATATGTTTTTAAACTGCCTTGTTAAATGTCCATGTTTCACACACATTCATAGCAAGATAGCATCAAAACTACAAATAAATGACTTACCTACAATCCTAGTAAGCATCAAGACGACAAAGATGATAAATGATTGTACTTCCATATTTTAAAGTTTCGAAACTAGACAGCTTGAATAAATCTTAAAATGAAAATCCAGTTGTCTTCAGAGTATATCCAAAAAGAACTGAACAAGAAATTAATTACTGTAACCGTTTGATCTACTACACTTAAGAGTAGACCCGAATCGAGTAAGTAACCAACTGGCTTACTGACATGTAAACGAATACTAATCTCCTTGTTTGAAATAGATCAACGCGATATGTACACTCTTGCACTTCTTAAGAAATAAATATGTAAATAAAAGTGACTTCACTGAAGATTCATCTGTTTTTGATTCGAAATGGGTGTGGTGTATCCCTCTCCATAAAACTACAGCTAAAATCAATCATACCTTTAAATAGCGAGCCTAATAACGTAAAGAGAGACGTGCTAGAGTAGCGAACGGTACAGGTTCGATCGAGTCAACCGTATAATAGAGCCATAGTAACGGGAATAACAAACAAGTATAACTGTCAACACAGAGCAGATCGCTGTTTGACAACTGATAAGCGTAACGTATAAATGTGTTAGCACAACCTTTAACTTTCGATTTTTCTTTTACTGGAAAGATTTATAATTCTTGTTTTTTTTTTTTTAATTAATATTCTCTGATTTAACTGTACAGAAGAATAGGTCTTATTTCATGAAACGAAAAAGAGACAAATTAAAAACTTCTATCAAAATTATTAACGAATAAAATGTCTACTGAAAGTAAAAATCAAAGAAATAAAATATTTCGGCAACATAAAGAGACATGATACACTTATCGAAATCTAATTAGATGGGAAAGTTATAGGACAATAAACAAGAGGAAGACCAAGACACGTGGGAGGAAACATCAAGAGATGTACAAATTACAGCCTGGCAGAGTGCAACATCAATGCAAGAGACGGAAGGTGTTAGAGGCTCACTACAGCCAACCTTTGATCGGAGAGGGAACTTGATAATGATGATGAATGTTCTATATTCCGTATTCTGCAATCATAATGTTCTTATTCTTCTTTTCATTAACCGCGAACATACAAAGCAGTCCGTCGTCGACACGTTTATGGCCATCATTCATAGGGAGCCAAATGTCTGATCAAACTGTACATCTCTCGAGTTCTTCCTTTACTATCCTCAGCAAGATTGATATGTGTCTGCCTCTCTTTTGCTTCTCTACGGCTCCCATTCCATGGCAGTTCTTGTTATTGTTTCTGGATCACTTCTGAACTCGTTACCTATCCGGCATAAGAGTCGTCTGCCTTTCCATCAATGCGTGTATGTCCTCATGTTTGCACTTGTTCAACAATTCTTGATTGTTGATTTTGTTTGTCTAAAACATTATGATCATTTTTCTCTAGTAGAATGTATAAAATGTTGACAGCTTTGATGTTTCATTGGCTGTACACTCCAGCATTCAGATGTACACAAAGCACTGAAGGCTTACAGCTCGTATATATCTGTCATATATACAGTGGCGGCTCGTGATCATTTTGTTGGTGGGGCCAGACATTTTTTCCGGATAAATCATGGTTTTTGGTTACTATATTTTAATTTATAAAATAATAAATACACGTTATACATTATTTTTAGTGGGGCCTGGCCCCACTGGCCCTTTAAAAACGAGCCGCCACTGCGTGTAGAGCCGCTGTAGCGTAGTTGTTAGTGAACTCGCTTCGCAAGGCTGGTGGTCCGGTTCAGCTCCCGCAATGCGCGTGGAATTTTTCCCGACCACGACGGCTCTCAGGTCGACCCAGCCCAACTCAACTGGGTACCAGACATGCTATGGGAAAGTAAAGGCGGCCGGCGTGATGCTGACCACATCATCCATTGTGTGCCGACGATAATGAAAATACAGGCCTAACACTGTATTGACCTATATACCATACGAGGTATGAAAGGGTTCCTTCCTCCTTATATATGCGTGTGTCTGTATGTGTGTGTGCTAATTTTTGTTTCAGTTCTGGGAAAAAAAATTATTTGCCACAATTACTATACGTGCTTTATCGCTGACACTTTCAACTATATAAACGGGGCTGAGCACATATAGAGGCGGCTTGATTGCGCACTCGTCGATTCTAATAAAGCATTCCAGATGTATTTTTTTTTCTTACGTTGATATCTATATCCATCGAATGACAATATTCACGGTCGAATGAGTATTTGAAATCAGACACTTCACTTAAGAATTGTCATTAACTGTAGCAGATCAATACATTAAGCGATCGTGTAGTCAGTAGGTTGAACCCTGGCCTTTGGAGAACAATAAGTTCGAGTTCGCCCTCTGCTTTAGACAGGTTTCAGTTGGTACAATAAGGAGCTGATAGCACATAACGCAGGGATGATTCTTCTTCTTTGAACGCTCATATCGACCACTTGTTAACCACTCTTTGTGATTTGTATGTGATCCGAGCCTACGAGCTATTGTACATTGTACCGGTTATGCGAATGCAAGTAGGCCAGCATATCTAATTTTCACGACGCATTTTATTTACTAGGGCAGCTTCCCTAGGCCGGCCCCTATCTCAGTCTTCTTCTTCTTCTTCTTTGCGTTCGTTCTTTACGACCAATTTTAATCACGCTTTGTGATATGTTTGATCTTTGCCAAGAACGTGTATACGTCGCACATTGGTTTGGTAGGCCCCTAAACGCATAGACTTCTACACATTTAGGACATGTGCATCCGATTTCAGCCAACCTATCTCAGTCGAATCTTACAACACGCCTTGTAGGTCGAAGTGTTACCATTCTTTGCTTCTCTTGCGAGCCTCGACAACATACGGCGACAAGGGATGATGTTGTACATACGGTTAGGTACGTGTACCATTTTGAGAAGTCATAGCTGATGTTTTATAGTAAACGTGCACTGAAGGATGGTTGCCAAGTGACATTCAGCGTAGATGACAATTTCTTTCTTCCAGAATGTTGTTGCTGATTGCGTTTGCTCTTTCTTTTTTACCTTTCTTTGTGATATGTGTTTTTCGTCACAGACAGAGTAGTGAGAACGTTGTGCCCCCGTTAGAAACCTGTAGGTCAGGCCACAGCAAACTCTAAATACTAGGCCGCATAACTGACGGGAAAACCCTTTACCTAGTTTCAGTTGGGGGCTGGAATTTATATATTTTTGATAGAACACTGCATGCTTTTTTTTACAATTTTACTCAATTCTGTGAGTCTATGGTTATTTATTGGTGAAAAATATTCATAATATTGATATTCCTTATTGTTATACTTAACTTGTTGGATAATATAACTTTGATTTAGCATGTTGTGTTGATTTAAAAATTGATTTATCTATATACAACAATACTGGAATGCGAGGTCACGTGACCGGTTGTGGTCTGATTTCCCATAAGTTTTACCTGATTTTCCAGGCCCAATGGGTTTATAGTTGGCTGTGAATGTGATCAGGCATATCCGAATTTTCTACGACGCATGACATTTGGGTTTGCCACCCTTGCCATTGACAGTTTGCTAACTGATTACTGATCACCTTTCGTTCTTTTGGGTATCGATTTGTGTTTTCTCTACTGTTACCACTTTTCAATCACTTTTTCAACTTGTATATGATCTGAGCCAAATAGCAGGAGTACTTTGTGACAATGTTTTTATGTGGTTACTTCCAAAGTTCCAAGACACGTATAAGTTTTGTCTTCCCATGGTTTTATGAGTTTTATATTGACACAGGGCAGCACAACTGGGCAACAACCTAATAGCAGTGTGACGATAATAGAAGAAGAAGATTATTTCCTATGAAAAGTGTAGATACAGTGGAAATGGATACAGATAAGTGTAGATACTACGGAACAGTTATATTTACATCCACAAACTGACATGTAGTAAGTCGACTGTTAGTCACATATAGACGATACTGCTGGGAAATATTGTTTGGATATCTCCCCAGGAATTATGAGCTTTCATTTTGAAATTGCACGTCCTACAAGCAGAACTTAGCACACGAGGAGAGAATGATGAATGTGTTTATCTCAGCGAGTCACAACATTCATCATCATTAATGATTTTTAACATCTGTTGACAAAATATTTAACCCACGCTGTTATACGTGCTACAATATCGGTTCAATAACCAGCAACTTTCTTATTCTTCTGATTCATCACTTAACTTTGTTTTTATCCAGGCATTATTCGTCAACAAAATGGTGTCTGGGTGTCCAATACCTCATCAGTTAATGACTTACCTAATGTACAGTTGGCAATGTTTTGGAACCCGTAGGTAAAGGGGAATAGGGGAAGGCCTAGACATATCTGGAGAAGAGAGCTGGAGACTGATATGAAAAGGATAGGTAAAAAATGGAAATAATTCGAAGGGATGGCAGGAGAGACGAAGAGCTGGAAGAAATTTGTTATAAGACATATGCTTCATTGGGAGTTGAAATGTGAAGAAGAAGAAGAATATACAGTTGAAAAGTCAGTAATGAATTGTTCCGGTGTTCGGCTGTGTTTCCAGGATTCTCAAGGGGAGCAAAGAATAGTAACACTGCAACCAACAAGGCAGTCATAGGAGTCGAATGAGGTAGGGATCTAGGGAAGATACCCTAGTAAATTAAATGCGTCGCAGAAATCGGATGTGCTGGCCTACTTGTAAGCGCATAACTGGCACAGCGTACAATCGCTCTTGGCTTGGGTCACATACAAATCACAAAGTGTTGTTAATATGTGGCCGATATGGAGCGTTCAAGGAAGAAGAAGTTCCCATGTTAATAACTAATAGCTGATCATCTGTTTTTAAATCGTTCAATTATTATTACCACACGTTCAATAAGATTTGAAATCGATTTTTTTTGGAACTGTGTTTCTTTCTGCTTGTCTTGAATACCGATGAAAGAACTTGTATCGATACGTCAAACTTGATTTATGATCGTGCTCTATGTACCTGTAACTTTTATTGCCAGTGCAATCGAACTAGCATATTATAGTTATCCTGGTATTACTTCAAGTGGGTGGTTCCAGATCCGTGAAAGGGTGGTATGTAAATCCACCTTAAGCAAACATTAATAATATATAATAGTGTTGCAGAAGCTTTGAAAATACCATAACAGCCATGAAAGATGTCATTATTTAAAGGTATGTGTGACGTCTGGATCGTGCGGACAGGAAAATGTTATTGTGTTGTATAACACCTGGTAAAACATACGATGTAATGAAAGCGTGGGTTTATAATAATAATAATTCCTCTTGTACCGTTATACGTTACATAGGGCCTGCAAGTAATTTCTACACACCGCTATATCCTGGGCAACTCGTTCAATCTCATCCCTGGAACTGAGACCGATATTTCTTGCATCTCTCAGCAAAGTTCGTTTCAGGGTCTCCGAAAAAATAAATAGACCAACACAGAATTCGAACCACTTACCATCCTTTCTTACGACACCCATCACCCAGACTAGCAATACGAGCGTCCTTAGGAACACAACCAGCGAGTCATTCTAAAAAAATGGCTCACTGAGGAGTGTCTTTCTCAAACGCTTCGTTATAACTAGGCACATAATAATCAGGTAAGGTTCGATCGAACAGTTTTTGCATAACACATGCTATAAGCTTATTGTGCTTGTATATATTTGAGACAAGACAATATCATACATACACACATGTATACACATATAACAAACATACATATATCATTCAAAGTAGTGTCAAATTTGTTGTAAGTTGAGAACAAGGAGTTTTTTGGCAAGAACCCCAGAAGAAGCAATGGAAGCAAAGATTGAAAACAAATAAACGATGTACAGGTATTAAGAGCTTCCGAGAAAACAAATAGACAAACACAGGATTCGAACCACTTTTCGATCGAACCTTACATGATTATTCTGTGTCTAGTTATAACAAAGCGTTTGAGAAAGACACTCCTCAGTGAGCCATTTTGGTGAGCTAGTTGTGTTCGTAAGGACGCTCATATTGCTAGGCTAGGCGATGGGTGTCGTAAGAAATGATGGTAAGTGATTCGAATCCTGTGTTTGTCTATTTGTTTTTTCAGAAGCTCTTTATACCTGTACATTGTTTATTTGTTGATCATAATCTTTGCTTCCGTTGCTTGCTCTAGGATTCTTGCAAAAAAACTCCTCGTTCTCATCTTTCAGGGTCTCCTTAGGTTGTCCTCTCTTTTTTGAACCCTTTGCATTTCACTTCAATGCCTGCTTTGATATTCGTTGATCATTTCTCCTCAAGGTGTGTCCAACACATCTCCATCTTCTCTTTCTTATAACGCTGTTACTAGTGGTTGGCCAGACATTTCTTTGATTTCATCACTTATAAATGTATCATGCATCTTGCGATATTTCATCTGTCAGTACATGTGTTTATCTAACACGTATATCCAGTGGCGGCTCGTGATCGTTTTTGTTGGTGGGGCCAGATACAAATTTTCGGGTAAATTATGGCATTGGGTTAGGTTATATTTTAATTAATTAAATAATAAATACATGTTATACATAATTTTTGGTGGGGCACGGACCCTCTAGCCCTTAATGACGAGCCGCCACTGCGTATATCTATATATCTGTTATGGGTTAATGTTAAGAATGAATCGGTCCTCTGCCAGATCCACAGGTGATCCATCTCTTTCGACAAATGGTATATGCTTAGTATCTTGTGACAAATGGTGACATGCGCATCATCTTTCAGCAAAAGACGAGGTACTCAATTCAAATCAGCAAATGGTGAAGTGCTTAAATCTTTTTTTTAGCAAATGGTGAAATGCACAATTTTTTAAGCAAATGATGAAGTGTTAAACACTTTAGAGAAATGGTGAGGTATTTTTTTTTCTTTATATTAACAAATGGTGATGTGTTCAATCTCTTTCAGCAAATGGGGATGTGTTCTTCTTCTTCTTCTTCGATCGTTCTAGGCCTGTTTTAATCATTCTCATTGTGATATATAAACAGCCAAACATCAGAACGTGATGTACGTGCACCAGCCTTCAGAACCTATTTGAGCTCAGTTGCTTATCCTTCGGTGGGGCGTTCGGTTTCAGCCAGCTTTTGATTTACTAGGTGAGCTTTCCTAGGTTCGATCAGCTTTGCCGTATTTTTGGGCTTTGTAATCTACGCCGGGACAGTGAGTTACGCTATTTATGCCCGTTCTGACTGAGAAATATTTCTCGGGGCTTGTAGGCTTATCCTCGGACGGCGTCTTACTCGTATAAACACCGTGTAAAGTATCGGCCTTCGCCAATGTCCCGAACTTTCGACCCGAACTTCCTGTCTGATCCGTACATTGTCGGCCTTGCTTTACCGTACATTTTTGAGTTTGATCCGGAGAAGGAACATTCTCGGCCTTTTCTAGACGCGCATTGGTACGTGGCAATTTGCAATTAACCTCGAAAGCACTGGCATGGGGCCGAGTACAAACAATGTAGAGGGTCGTTTCAGTCGGTGCTATCAGCGTAACTGTGGATTTTGCGCTCGCCGCCATCACCCGCCCCAGTTATTCCGGGGATGTTAGTTACGACTGCAATCGAACCTTGCCCGGTTGCCCCAAGGCTGGCAGTTCCGTTTGGCATCACCAACCTCAGTTCTTCCGGGAATGTTAATTTTTAATCGCACAGTACCTTGCACGGTTTTCCCAGGGCGGGTAGTTTCGTTATGCACTAAACGCAACTTGTTCTTTTGCGCTCGGCAAACCTTGCCCAGTACATGTATCTGCACCACGCTACCGATGCGGGGTCAGCTGCAATCTTCTCTCGCACCAACACGAGGGTAGACTTTTATTCGTTACGGTCCTGTCTTATTTATTCTTGCCGACGGGCTGGCAATGTTTGCCCTCTCCTCAGGGCTTCGAGCTTCGCCCTACGTGGGCATACGTTTGGTCACTGGATGCACCTCTCATCCATGTCTGAGACGTTTCGTTGCTGTTTCTTTGCGTTCAGGGACTTGGGCAATATCTTGTTGGACATCGGTCAGATTTGTGCATTTTGTTTGTATGTATCTTTCTCGTATTTCCGTAATTGCACTGCTACCACTACCAGTAGTTTTCTCTCCCCGATCCCTGCCCTCTTAGCCAGACCGGAACCAGAGTCTGTTTCCAGGGTCACCGCGTGGAGGTTAGGGCAGGGTCTTGGTTAGTGCGCCCTCGCTAACCCTGGCTCATGTTACCACCATGACCTCATGAGCCTTTGACCCCGGGGATGTGTTCAATCTCTTTCAGCAAATGGGGATGTCTTCAATCTCTTTCAGCAAACGGTAAAGGAGGCGCATACTAATAACGGTTGTGTCTCGCTGGTAGTGGCGGTTCGTGTATAGGCACTGCGAAACTGCAGCTCCCTTATTTTCATCTCTTCCTTCACCTCCTTCCACTCCTCTCTTTCTCTCTCTCTCTCTCTCTATCTTCCAGTTATCTCATAGCTGCCATTGTTTTCTCTGCGTGTTAACAACTATGTTAGCATTTCTCTATTAATCATTATCCCTTGAGACTTGTATCATGTAGTTATATTTTATTCTCCGTCTTTCTCTCTCTCTCTCTCTCTCTCTTCTTCTCTCTCTTAGCGCATTTATTTATTTATTTATTTATTTATTTATTTATTTATTTATTTATTTATTTATTTATTTATTTATTTATTTATTTATTTATTTATTTAACGCAAGAATCATTATTACACAGCAAATAAAAATCCATATTATATGTGACTCTATTTATTAACTTGAACCAATGGCAGGTTTTCTATTTGACTTGCCAGATTGAATAGTTAGTTATTGAAACTGTTAATAATAGATTGCTGGATATCGAGGCTTTTGTATAGATCGATACATTCTCGTACTACACAGAACTATAGAGCTAATATCAATCCTCAGTAAACAAATATAATATGTTAGATGTTTCAGAGTGTTGCGTGCAGTTCTAAAGAACTTTCAACAAAAGCCACATACCGTTGTATGAGTGGCAAAGTATATGTCAATAAATAAAATATCATGCGTGTTGATATTTGAAAAACCGAGCTTGGATGAGAATGGAAATCAACGACGATAGAAAGGCTGAAATGTTGTTCATAATCTATTCCGTCTGTACTTAGGCTTGTTCGTTTGTAGATTTTTTCTTTAGAGATAGTGTTAAGCATGAAGAGTTTTTCGAGTTGACATCAGCTAATTGCTGAAGCTCTTTACTACGAGAGAACGGGTTCAATCCCTACTATAGAAATAAAACGACATTTCTGAAGAGCAAACTCGATATTCATTTTTTAGTTTCACTAGCTTTATTCACGCATGAGTAGTGACGGTTGATTGCAACATGTTAGTCTCGAGACAAGTAAAACCCGACCCACTGTTGGTTAATTTCTGCTTTCTCCTGAAAGAAAGACAGACATATAAAAAAGTTTTACCAAATCTAATAATAAAGCTAGAATTACTACAGGAAATTGAAATCAAACAAATTAAACATTTTAGAGACCTAAAAAGATATAACAGGTTGATCAACACTTTATTAGAGGGGAGAGTTTGAAGGACGACGATCAAGACGAAGACCGAGACACAAGTGGGAGGGAAACATCAAGAGATGGACAGATTACAGCATTGGGGAGAGGAACATGAAAGCACAAGAGAAGACAAGTGCAGTCAATCTTCAATGTGGAGACAGTACCTGATGATTTTCTCTCTCTCTCTCTCTCTCTCTCTCTGCCTTTTAACCCGGATTGGGGCATAGGCCCTCAACTAACTCATGCCAAGTCTTCCTATATCTAGCTGTCTCATGTAGCTCCTTCCAGCTCTTCTTTATATTGTTGATCTCTGCCTCCAAATCTCGTCTCCATGTATTTCTCGGCCTCCTCTCTTTCGTTTTCCCTACGGGTTCCAGGAAAGGACTCTCTTGTTATATTCCAATCAGGTTTTCGCAAAGTGTGTCCTTTCCAGCGCCAGCGTCTTCTTTTAACCTATTGGTCCACTGGAATCCGTCTTGTTCTTTCCATAAGTTCCTCATTTGTAACCCTATCACACTGTCTTAGTCCCTCTATTCTACGCAGACACCTGTTGATGAATGTTTGCAGTTTATGCCTTATTGTTTTTGTAGTTCTTCATGTTTCTGACCCATACAGCAGAACTGCATTAACATTAGAGTTACATATCGGTGATTGAACAAAGTTTAGACTTCATATTTTCCCAGTGCAATGATGATTTTTTCAGTGCGTTTTAAATCAGCAAGTTTCTTAGTCTGCCTTCACCAGTTCTCTGACCATTTTTAGAGCCTGTATCCTGCTGGATATGTTTCTGGCGAACTTCAGTCTTGTGTATTCATGTCCAGCGCCTTCAAGTCAGGCGTACTTACCTCTTGTGTATTCATGTCAAGCGCCTTCAAGTCAGGCGTACTTACCTCTTGTGTATTCATGTCAAGCGCCTTCAAGTCAGGCGTATTGTGTGATGTAGAGGTAAGATGCTCACATTTTGTTCCAAAGGTACTCGGCTCGTTTCCCATGTGGAACGTTCGGAATATTTTTCGAGAAATCTCTGATTTCAATGTTGGTGAGATCGAGTTCCTAGTCCTATCGGAGACGGACGATAAAACGGAGGTCCCATGTTCAAGCTGATCACGTAAAAGAACCCTTAAAGTTAAAATTCGATAAAAGTAGTCTGCAACGCCGCTGTCCGGGCAAAATTCATAAAAACGATTAAAATAAACTTCCTGCACAAATTTCCACCATATTCAAAATTACATTGGGGACATTCGCTGATGCTACGGAGTTCATGCACTGTCGTTGAGATCTTCCTATGTAAGAAAGAGATAGGAGCACACGTAGTTATTCCCCGAAGTGTAATGATGATGGTGTTATCATCAATCAATCAACGATGGAAGTTTTGATACACGTTATTTTGTCAGAAACCAGCTCCACGTATAAAATACTCTTGGGGATAGCCGTCATTAATCAGCGTCAGGGGACTCAGCCACCTTAGACGGTGTTGACGTATAAGAGTAACTATTATAAGTATCCTAGCATATTCCAATATCTCATTATTTGTTATTGTGTTACTCCAGGAGGTCCTGAAAATGCAAGTCAAATATGACCATATATAATTCCTTATTTTCTCATGAACAGTATTTAACTGGTATACAACTAGTTCTCCAGTTCCAGATCTTGACATGTCATTTATAACTTAATTCGTTAGTCTGGGCATTACACAAATGATCGGCATCGATCCAGAAAGATCGATACGCAAGTTTAGTGAGTCAAGTAACGATAAATTAATTTGATTTATTGTGAAAATTAAACGAAAACTAACGTCACTTCACTGGCAATCACGATCAGAGGAAAACGATGGCAGGGAAATATGTGTAGAATGTTACAGAACACTTAGTCAAAGAAGTTTTTCGATGGATAGCAGAAGAAAGAAGAAAACTGGGCAAACTAAATGAAACAAGGAGAAACGATGGAAAAGAAATAAAAGCGTTTAGACTATCATAACATACCATGGGTAGACATTTATAATCAACATCAATGGGGACACTTGTGTCTTATGTTCATCTATGACTAAGATTTAGAAAGAAAGAATGTTAATTTATGTGTGTCTATAACAGCTTTTCAGCGGCACCCGTGTTATAAATTATGGCGCCCTACGTTTCTCTTATTTACGTGGGTTTCTAGGGTAGCAAAGAATAAAGTTATCATCTCTCGAATGTCGTAAAAAGTAACTAGAAGATGGGTAGGTGGTGAATGTAAAACAAAATGCATGGCGACATTTTTCCACTAATAATAAAATATTTAATAATTAATGTCTGTCCAACTTGCATTGTATAATCCATGAACGTTCACCCATTATGTAAGGGACAATAATTTGTGTAAAATTAAATGTTGTAGACAATGGAATTCTCATGTTACTATTTTTATTACTATCAATATCATTATTGCCAGTATTATTAGTAGCAGTGGCGGCTCGTTATCATTTTTGTTGGTGGGGCCAGACATTTTTCCGGATTAATCATGGTTTTGGGTTGCTATATTTTAATGTATAAATGAATAAATACACGGTATACATTATTTTTGGTGGGGCTCGGCCCCACTGGCTCTTAATGACGAGCCGCCACTGATTAGTAGTATTATTGCAATCGCCCCACGGCGCCCGAGCCTACACAACCATCAGTTAGATATTTCACAATATATGATATCGTTGGACAACACTATTATGAATATTATAACAGAATGAAATGGTTTGGCCACTTAATAAGAAAGCATCTAAACTCCACAATATACAGAGTCTTCTACAACAGAACATCAGGAAAGAAGGCGAGAGGAAGACCATGAAAAAGATGGTTAGATGGCATAGCAGAATCCTGTCAAAAAGCAAAAAGAACAAACACTCAAACCACCAGAACAACGCAAGACAAAAACGGAAAACCACGACACTGGGTAACATCCCGGTTGCAGTGTGACGACAAAAGAAGAAGATGAAGGACAACACTGCTTCATAATTTCTTATTTGTTGCTTTGCGCTGAAGAATTATTGAATGACCAACGATTCTTTGTAGAGGTTAAGGCTCAAAATGTATGGAAACACTCGAAGGCTCTTGCTAGAGGAGTGTGTTCATAACAATTTACTTAATGTAAGCACTTTTCCCCCTCACAGTCTGCTTCTTCTTCGAACGCTCTATATCGACCTCCTTGTTAACCACTATGTGTGATATGTATGTTATCTGAGCCCAATAGCGATTGTACGGTGTGCCAGTTATGCGCCTACAAGTAGGCCAGCACATTATATTTCTGCAATGCTTTTTATTTACTAGGGTAACTTCCCTAGGTCCTACACCAGTCGCCTCTTACAACATGACTTGTAGGTTGCAGTAGGACTATTCTTTGCTTGCCTTGCGGGTCCCGGCACACACGGGTCCCAGCACAATAATTTCAGCACTACACTAAAACAGTATTCCACCAAATATATTAGAAATGCACCAAAGAGTGTTTAAAACTATTGCCATTATTGCCCTCTTTACGCACACATTGGCAACTGGTGGTTTATTGGTAATTATATCAATCCAAATGTTATGTATTCTGCACAATACTGTCACTTCTTTGTTTATATTGATTTCCATTTTAATACCATGAGGTATATTAGTTATAATACGGTATAAGACCTGTGTTGTTCTTGACCTATAACACACCGTAGGCGATGTGGCCAACATCACGAAGGTCAACTTTACTTCCCATTGTTTCTCTGGTACCCACATGAAGCTGGGTCGTTCTGAGAACCGTTACGATCAGGGAAAAATTGCACGTATAAATCCAATGCAAAGCTGATTAGTAAAATGAGTTGTAACCCTTTGACATCACATGGAGAACTAAAACCTCTGCCCTATGTGCCGCCTTTGGGGCGAAAGGAACAAACTAACTAACTATACTGAACTAGCTAGTATATCGGTCTCGCGTCACCTAAAAAAGCAAAGAGAGCATGTAAGTCAGCTCAGAAGGGTGAAATGGTTAATATATTAACGTAATTAAATAACTTATCTGTACACTATTTGCAAACGTTAACTAACACGGTGCACACTAAACTATATTTTGTCAATACAAAATTCTGCTAGCGATATTCCGATGATTATCATGTCTTGAATTTTAATGAAGCTAAACAATTTATAAATATAATGATAATAATGGCATGAAGAAAGCGGGATCTCCGATAGATTAGATGATAACATGACCCGCTAGTGACAGCGTGCGGTGGAGATTCCATGATTCGAGTCGGCTTTGGTGTGCACACGGCTTGACTACAGGAATCTTTAGACTTGGGGTCTCTCTGGCTAAGTGCCTTGCCTTGCGTTCCGAAGGTCGTGAGTTCAAATCCGGACAGCGCCGTTCTGTTCACTAATGTATTTTTTTCAAGAGACTCCTATGGTTGTTGTCGGAGCTACGGAGTTCGTAATTTGTGCAATACTCTCGGCAGGTAGTGTGCCATTTCTGCGTAGTGACACGGAGCTATATGGGGTAAAACACAGTGCAATGAAGTGAAAACTTTGGCTTTATACCCCTTTAATCATTTGATTATGAGATCTAACCTCTGAAGTCGGAATAAGGACAAATAGAGAGGAGCACAGAAACAATAAAGATAAACCGTAATGCTCTCCCCACTGCTGTTTATAACATACATGGACGATATAAGTAGAGAAGCAGGAATAGAGAAAGAAAATAATATTTCAGAACTTGCTTGAATTACACAGAGAAACAAAGAATGAAGTGGTTTGGCCACTTAATAAGAATGCATCCAAACTCCACAGTATACAGAGTCTTCTACAACAGAACATCGGGAAAGAAAGCAAGAGGAAGACCACGGAAAATATGGTTAGATGGCGTAGCAGAATCCTGTGAAAGAGCAAAGATAACAATCACACAAGCCACCAGAACAGCGCAAGACAAAAACAGAAAACCACGACACTGGGCAACAACCAGGTAGCAGTGTGACGACAAAAGAAGAAGAAGAAGAAACCTTAATGCACAAATCAGTCGGAGGCTTTATATTAGGCGCCTTGACTACGCCTGCATTCATAGCATAGCGTACGGAAAAAATGTTTTAAAAAATATGTGTTTTGTGCAACCCTTTTTCAGATTCCGTCCCTATTTTGCGCTACCAACCCATTGTTCCTTAGCGAAGTTATCCATCGGTTTTGAATGAAAGTCCATATATGAATGTTGATAAATTTCTGCAAACTACTTTATTTGATTCAGTTTCAGTTCCAGTTTGGAATATCTTCATTGCACTCCGGACATGTCTATAGGTGCTCCGATCTCCTTCGCAGTATCTCCAATAGCGTCCAGCGACTGACCGTACCAGTTCGATTTTGATTGATGATTACGTACCTGTTATGCTGTTCTGTTCTTGCTACTCCAATCCTCAAACCCAGCTCCAGCAATCTAGTACTTGACATGGATTGGTTTACATGAACATCTTCTTTGCGGCCACACTCTATGAGGGCGTTCAAAATATCAGCACTATCCATTGGTTGGCCCTCTGATATGGCGGCAGAGCCAGCCAGTCTGTCTGCTCTCTCATTGCCAACGACACCATGTGCCCCGGAACGAAGTAAGTGTGATTCTGCAAATTGTTGACGCTTGTAGTGACTCAGTCCATTGCCTGCGCACCAAACCAGAATCTATCTTGCGGATCATACTCAATGAATCACTCAGAATGCACGCATGAGGGTAGTTTTGTGACTCCAGCCAACGTAAAGCATTAGTCACCGCCAGTACCTCCATTATCATGCTCGCTTGTCATACGAAATGCACCACTGGCCTCATGGACCATTTTGCCACATAAGCTTGCAGAGAAAGCCCATGCGGACTTTTCGTAACGAACTACCGATCAATCCGTGTAAATCACAACGGAACCTACATTGCAGTTTTCATCAATAATAACCTTAACGTCTGCATCCAGTGCCACCGGGATTCCTCTCTTTGCAACTTTTGTCAAATTTAATGATGGTGGGAAAAGTGTTCCCGTATATTGAAGGCATCGGTATCCATTCTTTATTTGATTCGATTTCTACTAACGCATAGATCAGTAATAAGATAACATGTTTATTTTTTTAATGCGCTACATTTTGATTAAAAAACATAATCTAGCTTTCGAATCCAACTTCCCACAAACTAACAAACTTGTTTCAAAGTTAAAAGTAAAACGTAGTAATTCAGTACTTGACGATGAGTATTTGCTGGTTCGTTGGTTTTTTTTATTGTTACCTGAATGAAATGTTAATGTCTGAATTACAGATTCAATCGTAATTAACAACAATGTAACATGTCAATACAACACTACATAATAATATTATTGATTTGATTGTGGCATAAATAACAATCATTAATTATTAATGAGCGTAAACTCCACATCGAAAGCGGCTAACCCGTGCATGTTACATAAGTCGAATCCACAAAATAAATAGTATTTAATGTCAATTTTATGACTAGTTGTTACTAAAACAACGTCATAACATTCTGGACATAGACTCATACTCATAATAGTGTCGTGTTCAGTCTCCTTTACTTTAGCATTATATTATTTGTTCACTTCTTCTCTTCCGCCATTTACTTCTTTATGGAAGTGTTGGGGGTGAAACCTAGTGATCTTGTGTGTGCTTGTTAAGCACTTTGTAAGCTGATATTCATGTTCGTAAGGCTGTTCTTGATGCAGTCGCTCCATCTTCTGCGTGGTCTTCCTCTTGCCTTGTACTCATTATACTTTTTCTGTGTGGTTCTCTGTGGTAGGCTATACCAGGGTATTCTTGTCAGGTGTCCAAACCATTTAATCTGTTGTTCTTTTATGAATTGCATGACTGGTTTCACATCCAGTCTCCATCTGATTTCTTCATTTCTAATTTTGTCTCTTATTGTCACACTTGCAGTTCTTCTAAGACACCTCATCTCTGTCGTTATGATTTTCCGCTCATTAGCTGCTGTTATTGGCCATGCTTGACACTGGTAACATAGTGTTGGCCAGAAAATCGTTCTTATGAGATTTGCTTTAGTTGTTAGCGGTATCTCTTTATGTGACAACAGTGGTGTTAACTGTCCCAGTACTTGGTTAGCTTTTGTGCAACGATTGCTGATTTCGCTATCGATACTTCATCTGCTGTGAAAATTGCTCCAAAGTATTTGGCCCCAATTGTTTGTTTTATGTCTACGTTCTGGAGTTTTATTGTAAGGCTTTCTGGTTGTCTACTTATTGCCATTGTCTCTGTCTTTATTATATTTATTTTCATGTTGTACTCCTCACCCTTGATGGTAACTAAGCTCAAATGGTTCTGGAGAGATTCTTCGTTTTCTGCAATCAGTAGGCCTACTTGGTCATCTGTAAATTAAAGTTCTGAAATATTATTTTCTTTCTCTATTCCTGCTTCTCTACTTATGTTGTCCATGTATGTTATAAACAACAGTGGGAAGAGCACACATCCCTGTCTAACTCCTAATTTTACTGAGAATGTTTTTGATGTTCCGGCTTTTGTTCTTATGTAACTTTTATTTGAAATGTATAAACTATTGCAGACCTTGATGAGATACTTGCTGATTCCATATTTTCTTAAACAATCCCATAGATTGTTTCTATCGACTCTGTTGAAGGCCTTTTCCTGATCTATGAATGCCACACTACAGGTTTTGTTATGTTCTATTGCACTTTCCGTCAGTTTTTCACTTTGTTCACTACTTCGACATAATCAATCTCATCTTGTTCCTCTTGTACAGGTCTTCAGAGACTCTGCTATTTCATCAGTCCACCCCTTGTATGGTTGTCCTCCCTTCCCAGTTCCCGTATTAATCTATGTATCATTACCTGTTGTGGCATACTATGATTCATGATACTATTTTAATGCGATTCCACAATACCCTAATACATGTATTATAATAATAAAATTGGCCAAAAATAATGACCCTAAGACTTATCTTTGATAAACATATTGAGAAGTAATAATCTCTTACCCTAAATTTCATAGATTTCCAAAAGGCTTTTGATAGACTTAGCAGAATATTATGGGATCCTATGAAATAATGGCCAAAGTAATAATTATCAAAAGCATGTATGATGGTTCACTTTGTGCAATCCACACTGTTGATGGCCGAAGAAATTTGTTTTTGGTTGAAGCTAGAGTAAAACAATTCTTTGCTTCCTTGGCTCCGGCAACACACGGGCGACTTCCACTTGTCTATTCATTGTTATATTTAAGGTTGGCTTGTATTTATATGTTTTACTGAGAACCACAATATCGTAGTTGTTAGAGAACTCACTTCTAAGGTGCGTGGTCTGGGTTCAATTCCACGGTAAGCATGGAATATTTTTCCGTCCGCAATTACTCTCAGGTCGACCAAGCTTCAATTGTGTACCTGGAAAAGCACAGGGAAGTAAGGGTGGCTGGCACGATGTTGACCACATCACCAATTGTGTGCCGAGGGTCAAGGAAAAATACGATCCTAACACCGTACTACTCAATGTATGAAAACGGGTTCTTTTACATTTAAAAAAAACAAATATGTTTTACTAATTATCATTCATTTCTGATCCATGATTATTTTCTAATCAATATTCACTATGTTATGTATTTGATAGCATTGCTCTTGCATGTACTACTACTCTATTTCAGCTAACAGTGACTATCTTAGTGATGTGGTAATATCACTGAAATGCAATGTCTGAGATCACAAGAGTACCTTTGAATTCATCTGCTTCATATACTAAAAGAAAGTCCACTCAAGTTGATGAGGTTCCATTATCTAAGTGGAAAAAGCGCAAAAAATCCATTCAGAGATTAAGGAAATCCTTGACCTTCCGCACAGAATACCTCTTACCTAAACATGTTATTTCAAGGAGTTTTCATCAGGTTTAAATATAGTTTTGGTCTTTTTTTTCCCATATTAGTATAGCATAATTACATTTTAGTTCGCACTAATGGTGGACGCAGCGACTGGTTTATGGTTGAAACCAGAGTAAAGCAAGTATTCTATCTCCGCTATTGTTTGAAGTGGCCATTGACTAGGTGATGCAAAAATGTTGCAGGGCGAAACTGGCATCGATTGGGTAGAAAATAGTCAACTAGAAGATTTGGATTTTGCAGATGATATTGCCTTGTTAAGTAGAAACAACCAAGATATGCAAAGAAAAACAGACTTGTCATCTATAGCATCAAAAGTTGGACTGCAGATAAGCTATGAAAAAACAAATATAATGAAGACACCTATGGCAAGTAATGCAGATATCACACTGGAATCTAAAATGATAAAAATAACAGAGCAGTTCACCTATTTGGGTAGCAATTTTGATTGCACAGGAATGTTAAAAAAGAAATATGATACGAATTGGCAAAGCAACATCAGCTTTTAAAAGTCTAAATAAAATATGGAACTGCAAGTTATATAGTATTAAAACTAAATTACGAATTTTCAATTCAAATGTTGTATCAATCCTAACATATGCAAGCGAGAGTTGGAAAATGACTGAAGATATAGAAAGCAAGTTGAATGCATTTGAAAATAGATGTCTGCGAAAAATAATGAATATAAATGGATAATTCAGGAGAAGTGATGAAATCAGAGACATGTCTGGTCAACCACTAGTGGCAACTGTTATAAGAAAGAGAAGATGGAGATATGTTGGGCACACCTTGAGGAGAAATGATCAACGAATATCAAAGCAGGCATTGAAGTGGGATGCAAAGGGTTCAAGAAAGAGAGGTCGACCTAAGGAGACCCTGAGACGAACTTTGTTGAGAGAGGCAGGAAATATCGGTCTCAGTTCCATGGAGGAGATTGAGCGAGTTGCCCAGGATAGAGCGGTATGGAGAAATTACTTGCAGGCCCTATGTAACGATAACGGTACGAGAGGAATTATTATTATTATTATTTATAATTACATTTTAGTTATTTACAATGGTGTTTTAAGTTAGTTTTGAAAAGATTTTGTGTGGATTCATATTTGTTGGAATAAAATGGGATGAATTCCAGAAAGGTGACAAATCAGAGAAATGCATAGTCAACCACTAGTAACAACTTTTATAAGACAGAGAGGATGGAGATCTGTTAGGCATTCTCTGGAATAAAGGAATAACTCTTTCCGTACATGATTATTTCCTCGTTGTACACAGTTAATTCAAGGAGTCAAAAAAAGCAATTTACATAAAAATTATACTACTCATCAATAAATAAACATGTATATATCTTATTGTATACTAATTTTAAGAAAACCTATTAGAATAACAAGGTTAAAAAATAGTAGAAGTAAAATAGTAGAAGTAAAACTAGAAAGACTTCTTATTAGGGAAACAGCTTGAATGGCGCAGTGTACAACAAATGGTGTTCACGGAATACGTTGTGGCACAGTATGCAGCGATTGGCGTGGAAAGAGTTAAGGAGTCACAAAACAGGCATTGAAGTAATATAAAAATGCAACCATTTATTTCTTTTTGCTAATCTGTTAAGCACATTTATATTGATTATCAATAAAGAAATCTTTAACTAAATATTTCCTGCTAGGGATGTTTTATTGTTCAACATATTAACAGGACTATATGTGTATATTTTATTAATTTGATAATGAAGGAAATAGTGTATAGTAATGTGGGTAACAAGAGATGGAAATGGAATGAAGAAAATTAAAATAAGAACAAACAGCTTACAAAAAATTAAACAACTAAAAACAGTATGGAATGGAACTAATAGGAAAACAACAATCAGAATACTAATAGCATGTATATTTCAAGTGGCAACGTATGGGTGTGAAGCATGGACATTTAACAAGTCAGTGGAAAACATGTGCTTTTGAATATAGTGTTACAATAGAGTTCTCTATATATATTATGGACAGAGAAGAGAACAAATAGATGTATTTAGAAAAAACTCAGAATCAAGGAAAACTGGATGATGCTACAAATAAGAAGGTGAAAATTGAACTCATTTGGACATATAAAAAGACGCAAAAGGTTGGAGAAGACCATTATGGAAGGAGGCATCACAGCAAGGAGAAGAAGATAGACCACAGTGAAGATGGATTGAGAGTGTAACTAATGATTTGAGCATGATTACTGTAGAGGCGAAACATCTGGCCTATAAGAGAGAGAAATTTCGAAGGACTGTTAGGGTGGCAAAGTTCTGCTCAGGACAAGCTATTTGATGATGATGATTATGTTTAAGGTTTACACACAAATATTTTTGTAAAAATCGCTTTAGCAAATGTTATGATATGGTATGGGTAAACAGTTTGATATTGTTGTGATCTTTATTACTGACAAGTTAGTTGAGACTCATCATCTTGTTGGCATTACTGATAAATTTCAGCTCAATTCATTACCCAGGAGAGAGCTATTGCTTACTGGATGTAAGTATTTGTCAAGTAATTGCACTCATCACATGTGTATGAAAATCACTGAACAGTGTGAACCAGTTTGGGTTGACCCCACCCACACATGCTCACATTTCACACTGACATCATTAGTAGTTGTACTTTGTGGTGTCTATTTAGCAGTAGAAAAGTTTGAATTTTATTTTTTACTTTCTTTCATTTTCATGTTAACATTTTTCTGTATTATTAATTCTGTTGGATATTCAAATTTCTTATAATAATTATTAGTGTTGCAAAAAATAACTGTTCTGATTGCTGAATCGGTTTAAGACAGACGCACTCTAAACAGGAATATTGACTTGAGGTCTATGGTTCTAAATGATCAACATGTAAACTCAGGAAAATTTCAAATCCAAGCAAGTATATTCTATGAAAATTTAATATAGAGGTTTAAGAAAATGCCCAAAAGTGACCTTGCAAATACGGATGATTTATGTTCTATTCAGGTTAGCACTATAGAACTTTTCAGATGTTATTGTAAATCGGCATATCTTAACTGTAGAAATATTATAAGTATAATAAAATGAGTTTCTGAATTTTTTACAAATCCAGATTTGACTAAAAATATGGTGGAGATACTTTTGCAGAGACACAAAAACTGTTCAATGAATTCTTATTAAAGTGGTAGGAGATGATCAAATATGCATAAGAAAGAAGTATGCAAATTTATACAGCAACCTTTAGTAATTTGAAACGGTATTTAGTGACATACATTTATGGAAAATAACAATTTTGAGAAACCAAAACTAAATATTTTCAATTATTGACAAATTAATTACTTAAGATCTCCAACATACAAACTTGCCTCAGCCCATGCTTTAGGTGCTAAGCTAATTGTTTTACATCTTTCATCTTGTGCCTAAATTTGTATTAGCAAGGAAGATATGTGTTTTATAGATGACAGCAAAATACTGAAAATAATGTTTTCCAAAGGAAAGTTAAACTAAAACAAAGTTTCATA
This sequence comes from Arion vulgaris, assembly GCA_020796225.1. NCBI lineage: Eukaryota > Metazoa > Mollusca > Gastropoda > Stylommatophora > Arionidae > Arion > Arion vulgaris. Next base: position 26,166,240 of record CM036765.1, on the reverse strand, counting down.
TCAGCACAATTTCCATTATTAACTAGCAATATTGGCATCATTGAAGTTATTTTAAGCTCCTCCTCAAAGTAAATGAGATCTTAGGACACCAAGTCCATATAAGATTATGGAAAGATTCATTAGCATTGTGAGAACCACCCTGAATATATTTTGTCAACGGTGAAGATAGCTTGACAAATACTTGCATTATGTTGTCAAATAAAATTAGCAGTGTGTTTAATCAACTAAAACTATCTTTAGAGCCAAGTACAGCCTATCGCAGTTCTCATGGTTATCTTGTGATGTTTAAATATGGCTCAAATACTATTTATCCAACCAATGGACTCTAGTTTCCCAGAATTGTTCATACAAGCTCATCATAATCACTGCATGTTTAATGATGCTTAGTTAATCTATCTGCACTACCATATTACTATAACTTTGCTACATCTGTTGAAGCAAAGTTATGTATTCCTATATAATTAGCTAAAACATATACATGCCTAGTTAAAATGTAATTAAAATACAAAACTATACATTTTTTTTCAAACTAAAGATAGATTCTTGTTAAATTGATGTATTATCTAAAATATAAAAACTCAAATTTCATTTTTTAAGAAAATATCGTTAAATATAGGTGTCTGTCCTAAGACTCTAGGCAGACTTGTAGTCTTGTTTATCAGTCTTCCTAGTAGATGTAAAATGGTATGTATACTGATTAAAAGGAGACAAAATAAAGAAGGATGTAAATAAAGTACAAACCAGACAAGACAGTAGTTGACTGGCAGAAAGGAACAGACAATGATATTCATATTAGAACTGAAGGCTAAATCTCAAGTACACTAGGACTAAATGGGTTTACAGATTCTGCCACCTGCTGCTATATCTTTAATCTGTGCAACTTGTTAATCAAGTCCCAGCTACACTTTTCAATCTGTGTAAATTGATAGAGAATCTAAGTACCAGATCGCACTATCCAATCTGTGCAAATTATTGAAGAAATAAAGTGCCTTCAGACTTCCAATCTGACATATATATGAGATTAACTTCCTCCATAATTATATTTACATCTGAACAATTTATATAGCCATGCAGTGAAATAGCCAATATACTGGCTTTGTCATCTTGAAAATACTGAGCCAGTCATCGCTAGAGTGAATGAGTTAAGATGAAAGTTAGTTCACTGATTTCAATTTCGCTATTTTTGGTAGCTACTGCCTCATACTCATTATTAACTTTGTTTATTGGTATCTTATCTGTTACAGTTGCTTTATAATTTCTTGTATTGTGCTATTTGTTTTCTTGTCTTGTTAATTAATTGGTTTTATTATTACAGCCTCAAGTGCATCTCGTTGATTATGTTTCTTTGATGCCTGAGTCTCTGTGGCATAGAGGTTAGGTGCTCGCTTCGTGCTAAAGGTACCAGGTCCTCATGGAGCCATCTGAATATTTTTCCAGATCTCCTAGTCTCAGTGTAGGTGAGATGAGTTCTAGTCCATCGAGACGGACGATAAAACTTAGTCCCATGCTTAATTTGGCACGTAAAAGAACCTTGGCAGTTCAAAATAGAGAAGAGCATGCTGGAAAGCCGCAGCATGAAAATTCATTAGAAAAAATTATAAATAAAATTCCTACAAAAATATCTTTACCATCTTCAATTATATCGGACCCCCTACTATGGAGATGTACACTGCAGCTGAGATCTTCCGTGTAAGAAAGAGATGGAGCACACATGGTTACTCATTGAGTCAATGTTCATGGTCAATCAATCAATCAATATTGTATGCCTGCAGCTGGAGTTTAAGTCTTCTATGCTCTAAATAAATATAAATACTATCTTATCCACATATATCTCAAGTGTATATGTGTGTTGTGTATATGTTTCTAGTGTTAGCTGTAGAAGTGGAACAGTATTACAGCGAATTAAGTTATACGAGACTCACTTGCTGACCAGACAAATAGTATTTATAGCAAATTATTTATGTAGCAGATGAGCTTACATAAAAAGGGAATAACACTCATCTCATTGTTCTTACTCAGTGTTGAGGTGAGTATAGGCAGAAGTGTCTATGCATTTCATAATTTCTGAGGTGGCAATTAATGTGATCATTAAGAAAAAAGGAATAACACAACACATAAAAGTATTTAGCTGCTATTCCCTGGATATTTGTTTATTTCTAATGTTGATGACAAAGAAGAGACCATATACGAAATGAGAAAACAGTCAGAACAATGCCCGCATAGATTCATTGAAAAACAGAGCTCAAATGGTTTGCCACTTGGTGAGAATGAGTCCGAATACACCTGTTGCAAGAGCGCACAACTTGAAAATGGAATCATCAAGAGGAATGGGCAGACCAAGAAAAGACGGGTTGATGGAATTACAGATATCTTAAAATTTCACAATGCACGCCTGCCCAGCGTGTTCGTAGCGCGTTGGATGACAGGTGACAAGCCCCCTTTGAGTGCGGTTCAATTCCAAGACTGGCACGTGCACAGCCTTCAGTACCTATTGGAGCTCAGGTGCTTATCCTTTTCGATTTCAACCGTTAACTGGGTTCGCTCTCCATTAGCCTTTGCTGTCCCCAGCCAAAACCCACAAGGCAGCAGGCTGCTATTTTCTTTCAGGGCAGCGACCCGTAGATGACCTGCCCTCTCGGCTGATGAGCGTCATCTACCCAGCTGTACCCGTCTTTTTAATGGACTGCTTGGTTTGCCGCCCATCCAGTTTTGTGTAAGGTTTGCTCCACTAGGCTTTGATTGTCCCCAATCAAACTACAAGGCAGCAGTAGTTCCCTGCAAGCAGAAACACACACTGGCTTTACCTCTGCTGACCTTCCAGTTTTTTTTGCACACTCGGGTGGTCTGTACACCCTCTCGCCGGCTCCTGCCACGCTGCCGTGCCATGGTCGTCTGCCCTCCGGTGGCCCACTCTTGCATTGCCCGCATGCATGCTCGATGCTTGTCTGCCCATCAGTGGGCCCACTCATTGCATCGCCAGCATGCGTGCTAGCTCTGCCCTGGTGCCTGTCTTATCTTCACCACCTGTTTTTGCCGTTCTCACATTTGCCTAGGTTGTCCGACTCTGGAGCTTAAAATCGTGCCCCTCATCCCTGTGATAGGGGCCTGAGTTTCGCCCTATGTGGGCCACGTGCAGCTCAACTCGACTCCCAACATACTCATCAGCTCAAGAAAAAGAGCTCAAGTGAGAGCATGCGCAGGCTCTGAATTTTGCCCCGTGTAGGTCAACGTCTCTTCGATAACTTACAATCGTGCCCCCCATCCCTGAGATGGGGACCCAGATTTCGATCTATGTGGGCTCACGTGCAGCTCAACTCCCAGCATACTTATCGGCTCAAGAGAGAGGGCTCAAGAGAGAGCATGCACAGGCTCCGAGTTTTGCCCCACACGGTTCCACGTTTATCTTTCCAGCTTTTCCCATTGGCCGGGAGAGACAAGAATTAATAGTCACTGGGAATTCGCTCGTCTGTGCTGCGAGCGGATCCCATCTAGTGTGACTACCTTTTCATCTCTACTTGCACCAAAGTAGCTCTCCCACAGCACCTGCCTTCTTAGCCAGACTGGAACTACCGTCTGTTTCCAGGGTCACCACGAGGAGGTGAGGGCAGGGATTAGTGCCAGCTCACTAATCTGGCGCCATTGTTTTCTTGCGCCTTTGACCTCTTAAGGGTTATGATGTCCTTGGCACTGAGCCAAAGAGCTGAAAGCTCAAGTGCTTCTGGATCCCCAAAAAATCTCCACAATACTACATCATATTAAACGACCAAGCGTGCACTATCTCAGAAACCGATCATCAGTTAAACCTGCTACCCCTATCTGCAAAAATGCAGAGAAGGACAAAAGAAAGAAAAGATGATAAACAGAAGAAATTAACACCAAGGAGATATTGTTTGTTTATTACTACAGTTTAATAAAAAACAAAAATTAACTTTAAAAATTAACGCTTGCTTATTACTACTGTTGGATGAAATTTCAAATATTTTTTATTTTCTCATCAGTACATTCTGAAGATGGAAAAATTGATGAGGATTACTTTGATGAGATGCTCTTTATTGAGCGACCTGTCTACACACAAATGGATTTTGATATGGTCAGTATTACTAAATTGGTTGGGCATAATCATCCAGTATCTTGTCCTATGCAGAACTTTGCTGCCACCACAACAATTATTCAAATTTCTATCCTATACCTCTCTATCACATTCTGTATCCATCTTCCTCTTTCCTGGAATTCCTCCCTCCATAATTGTCTTTTTCAAACATTCCTGTGTATTTTGTCATCATGTAGCATGTCCTTTGAAGAATATCGCTCTCATCACAGCCCGTCAGAAATATTCATTATCTCTAGAAAGTTCTTGCATCTCTTTAATTGGCATGTTCAAGGTTTATTTAATGCCTGCTTGCTACCATCATCATTGTAATTTCTTGTCTTGTTTTCCAGGAACTGTGCCCTCGATTATTTTATTTTATTTCTCAAATTTTGGGTTGCCTCATAATGTCAGGATAAGAAGATGTTTCTAGAACTGGTCTTTAACTTTCAGATGTTTCAATGATCCAACTTTTGCATGGATAACCTTTTAGATTGTATTCACTGTATATAAAAAGCATTGGCCTTAGAGTCGCATTGTCTGCTGGTAATCTGCATATATGGCTGAACCATTTAATTTGTTGTTTCTTGATGAAGCTCAGTACTGATGTTGTACTCACTTTTTCCTAATGTCATCATTTCTAAACTGGTTGTTTCTTGATACTCCTAGTAATTTTTATAGTCTCTGTTGTGACTAGTTTCCTTCTGTCATTTGATGTCAATTTCCAGCTTTTGGCACTATTAGCATTATATCTGGGGAATGATCAGGGTGTACTATTCTCTTAGTGTTCATGGTGACCCGCTTGCATTTTAAAATTAGTGCCATTTACACTATGATTTGATTTGCTTCATATCGTCTTTGTTCAATTTTATTAGTTATTCTTCCAATTGCTGAAAAAATGTTTAATCAGATATGTAAAGTTATTTAATTCTTTTAATTCATGTTTATTGATTGAGATATTTGTAGTTCTTGTCTCTCTAGCTTCATTATTGCTGTTTCTAAACCACTGGTGTTTAATGTGGCCAAATTATTTATGTTTCTGAGACATATTATTGTTTACTTGCCAATGTTCTTCAATGTTGAAACCTTGTAGAATGTCAATAATTATCTTCTTAAACATTGGTTGGGTTTACTTCAATACCAGGTGTTTCTTTTACAAAGTTAGCATACACAGTAATTTTAAAAATTACATTTGGTCACCATAAACGCAAGAAGAAACAGTCACATATACCAGCATCAGAGAAAAGGTTGAAACAAGTCTGCTTAAATTACAGTGAAGAACTGAGAATGAAATGGTTTGGCCACCTAGTAATAATGCAGCCAGACCACACTGTCTATAAAACCTTCAACAGCAGAACATCAGGATGAAAGGCGAGGGGAATACCAAGGAAAACATGGATAGATGGAGAGTCTATATCATGCCAAAAGGTGCAGAAATTCATCACTTGAGCAATCTGAGAAGCGCAACACAAACACAGAAGACCACAACACTGGACTATAACCCGGAAGCAGTGTGATAACAAAAAAAGAAGAAACAAAAATTTTGCAGATAGTAAAAACATTTGTCAAATATTTGTCAACCAACCATTCAGATAAGTTAACATTTCATAATATAATTATTACTCTATTCTTATTTTTTTAAATAAACTTTTCTGTTAAATTCTTATTCTCCTATTTTATTTCTGTTGATTCAAAAATAGGGCTTTGAAAGGGGCGGGCAATCACCTCAAAGTCTTTATGACTTTGTCAAATCCAATGTCTCAAAATGCAAGTGCACAAGTTCAACTTTTCACAAGTTTATCAAATCATTTCTTCCATTCATTGCTATAATGAAGGACTACAATGTAAACACTGACCTGGCACAGGACATCATTGCTGGTTTGACTGTAGGAATCTTGCATATACCACAAGGTAAGCTATATTCAGTGACTCTAGTGCTCATTTACCATAGGCTCAGCTGTATTCAGTGACTGTAGTGGTCGTTAGCAGATTACCAACAGACAGTGAAAGCAAAAGGCTGGATACGCAAAAGATGGACCTTAGAGATAACAGAGATGATGAAAGACACTGTCTATGAAGCACATACAAAAGTCTGTTTTCAAATCTCTTCTTATCCTGATGCTCTACAGCAAGCCAGGATTGGAGAAAAGAAAGAAAGAAAATAATAGTAATTTCTTAGCTTTCTGGCATAAATTGGAGATTCATTTTGTGATATCATCCTTTCCTGCTGACTTCTTTAGTTTCAAAAACTAGAGTACCTCTTTCAGCTCATTTATAGTAAAGTAGGTCATCATGTTTTTCTATTGCTGTGGGGGAGTACTTGAGAAATTGCTTTTTTTTCTATTAGCATTTTCAGTCTCCTGAGAGCTGACTCTGGCGTAGTTTTCAAGTAGTTTTCAATAAAAATGTTTGCATAACCTTTTACCTGTCAACATTTCTTTACTGCATTTGTATCACTATTGGTGGTTGGTTGGTGTTTTCGTCACTGAGGACTTTCGCTAGTTTCCATAGTTTTTTCTGTCTCTGTTCAAGTTGAGACTCTGCCTTGTCTCTCCAGGTCTGCCTTGCAGCTTGCTTGACTACGCTCCTGTAATTGGGTATGGATGTTCTGTCCAAGCTCTGCTCCAATTCTGCTCTTTCTCTGGCCTAACTTGATTCATTTTCCAATTTTGAGAACTTTTCTGACCAATAAAGCTTGTAGTTTCTTCTTGCTTCTTACACCTCTAGGGATTGACTCTCTTGTTGATGTCATATTTTTTACCTTTGTCTGGTGTGTGCTTATTGGGTCACAGTAGATGTTGCTGAACCTTGCAAGTTGTACCCATTCAGTTTTTTTGTAGTTCCACCTAGGAGGTTTTTGGACTCGGGACACATATCTAAGGTTCAAGGAGAGCTTAACAGATTTAGGGGGACTGTCTCCTAGCTAGTCAATGACTGGTTTAGTTCGTAAGCTATGTTACCGGTGGCAAAGACGAGGTCTAGGGCAACAGGTGTGTATTGTCATCTTCTTGAATAGGGGGTTGATGAGTGATCTGGTGTAATCTTGAGCTGCAGGTTGTTTTGATTTCTCACTCTTCTACCTCCTCTTCCCTTGGATTTGTGTCTTTATATTCCCACCTTTCAGAGTGACTTAAAATCTTCCGCCACTAGACAGTTTGTATTGGGTTAGCATCACGGCCTCCAGCATAAGGGATCTGTTATTGGGACGGTATATACTGTAGTCATATCGGCTATTTATTTACATTACAAAGATGTAAATTTCTATAATCTCTGCTTCTCTTTTTGTAGGGACTTCTATCTGTTTCCTTGGAATGTTGTTGCACACAAGTATGAGTACCTCATTCTTGATTTTCTCTGTACGACTGATATCCTCAGACAGAGAGCCTATGTTGATGGCAGGCTACCACAGACAGACACCAGTATAATGTATGAGAAAGCAAAAGCATGGATAAAAATGGCTTACAAGAACAAATGGCGAGATATCGCCCGGGTCAACAAAAAGATGATTCCTACTACCAACTCAATCGAGAACAGGTTGTCATCCTCCATCTACGTACTGGGCACAATAGACAGAGGTACTATGTATTTAACAAGTACAAGATATAGCCTTCTGAGATATACCCATGTGACACCAGCAAGATGATATACACATCCTGAAAAAGTGTCCAATATACAATGAACAGATGAAACACATGGCCAACCCCCATGCCGGTACAAGACACGCTAGCTGGATATGTATACAGACTCCAGGTGACCACTAACTACTTTAGAAGCATACAAGTCAATGACTAAAAATGGAGAAAGAATAAGAAGTTATAAAAATGTTGTATATTACAATCTTTATAAACATATCCAAATACATAGAAAAACTCACAGTAATTAGTAGAGCAAATGATGTTTTTAAATAAACATTTCTTCTTCTTCTTTTGTCGTCACACTGCTACCGGGTTGTTGCCCAGTGTCGTGGTTTTCTATTTTTGTCTTGCGCTCTTCTGGTGGCTTGTGTGATTGTTATCTTTGCTCTTTCACAGGATTCTGCTATGCCATCTAACCATCTTTTCCGTGGTCTTCCTCTTGCCTTCTTTCCGATGTTCTGTTGTAGAAGACTCTGTATACTGTGGAGTTTGGATGCATTCTTATTAAGTGGCCAAACCACTTCATTCTTTGTTTATCTATGTAATTCAAGCACGGTTTTGTGCCAACTTTCTTTCTTATGCTGATGTTGGTGATGCTGTCTTTTCTTGTGTTGTTGGTAACTTTTCGCAGGCAGCGCATTTCACATGTAGTTATTTTTGTGACTGCGCTTTGCTCAATGTCTTTCTTTGGCTCTGGTAACACAAAGTAGGTATAAAAATGCTGTTGATCATCTGTTGCTTAGCTGCCTGTGAAATTTTGGGTGCCTTAACAATGGGGCTAGCTGGTAGGTTACAGCATTTGCTTTTTGTACTCTAGCCTCTATCTCTCTATCCAGTTTTCCGTCTTCTGTGAATATGCTTCCTAAGTATTTGAATTCTTTCACTTGGTTTATTTTAGTGCCATTGACATGGATATCTAGATTATTATGTTTTCTTCCCATATTCATTATTTCTGTTTTAGTGTTGTTGATTTTCATGTCATGTTTTACACAATTTTTGTTCAAGGTGTCAATATGATGTTGTAGATCTTGTTCATTTTGATGTATCAAACACTGATCATCTGCAAACAGCAGTTCATTTATTTCATCATTATCTGAATTTGACTCTTGAGTTATTTTATCCATATATGCAATAAAGAGTAGTGGTGAGAGGACACAACCTTGTCTAACACCTGATGTAATGGAGAACCAGTCGGTCATTCCTTCTGTTGTTCTTACTGTACTCTGGCTATCTTGATATAAGGCCATGATATTACCTAATAGTTGTCCCTGGACGCCATATTCTTCAAGGATCTTCCATAGTTTGCACCTGTTTACTCTATCAAATGCCTTTTCTTGGTCTATAAATATAAGCTGTTTACTTTGTTTGTACTCAATTGTTTGTTCGCAGATCTGTCTTAGTGTAAATATTGCGTCTGTGCAGCTCTTACCCCTCCTAAACCCAAACTGGCTATTGCTTAACTGGGGCTCTAATATATGTCTTGCTCTTCGCTCCAATATTTTTGCAAACATTTTTCCTATATGGCTCAAAGGAGAGATACCCCTGTATGTTTCACACTCTCTTTTGTCTCCTTTGTTCTTCCATATTGGGACTATAATAGCTCTCTGCCAGTCATCTGGAGCCTCTTGTGCCTCCCAGGCTATGTTAAAAATTCTGGTCAGCCATGTTATTGTTGTTGTCTTACACGCAAGTAACATTTCTGTTGTTATACCATCTATCCCTGCTGCCTTCCTTCTTTTGCTTTGATTTAGTGCCATTTCAACTTCGGATTCTAAGATGTTCAATTGTTGATATTTTCCATGTTTCATTTGAAATGTTTCTGTACCTTGTGTTTCGCAGTTTAACAGTTCCGTAAAATATTCTTTCCATCTGTCTTTAATATCTTTGCTGTTGGTAAGAGGTTTCCTAGACTTGTTATTTATAATGGTGACTGGATTGAATTGTTCTTCTCTTAGCCTCATTGCCTTGATGCTTCTGTAAAATTTTCTTGGTGTCTTAGTGCATAGTTCCGCTAAATGTTCTCCATATTTTGCCCAAGATTCTGATTTTGATGACTTTACTTTATTTTTACTATTCATTCTTGCTGTTCTGTATTTGGTGTAGTCTTCATCTAATTTTGACTTTTGCCACCTGTGAAAACACTTTTTCTTTTCTTGTATAGACCTTTTAACTTCTTCATTCCACCATGCTGTGTGCTTTCTGTTCTTATTTAACTTTTTAAGTCCACAATTTTCTTTCACTATATCCATGATATTTGTTTTGAAGATTTGCCATTCTTTATTTATGTTGCTTACTCCCTCTAGGGTGTTAAAACTGATGTAACTGCTCCTTCAATTTGATTCCTAATTTCATTATTATTTAGCTTTTCAATATCTAATATTTCAATTTGTTGAGTTGTACTCCTGTCTTGTTTTCTAATTGGTTTTTGTAGAAATAGTACCACTGGTCTATGATCAGAGTCTAATATTGCATTTGGGATGGCTCTAGCGTTTTGTATTCTCCATCTTTCACTCTTTTTTTGCTAGTATAAAGTCGATCTGTGATGCTTGATTAATATTATTCCATTTATACCAGGTTAATATCTGGCTCCTGCTATGTTGGTAAAATGTATTGGTGATAAATAAATCATGTTCTGTCTTGTTCACTCATTGATTTAATATTTAGGTATGGCTTATGGTCAGCTGACCTCTCTTCCACCTGTGTATGGTCTGTATTGTTCCTTCTTCCCAGTGGTCTTGTACTTCTTTTTTGGTACTTCCAAGCACATTTCTCTTGGTAAGTAGTCTCGTTTGTTCTATTAATAGAAATATATACACAATGTCAATTTAGAAACTGCATATTTTAGTTTAGTAATACGAATTGGCAAAGCAACATTAGCTTTTAAAAGTCTAAATAAAATATGGAACTGCATGTTATATAGTATTAAATCTAAATTACGATTTTTCAATTCAAATGTTGTATCAATCCTAACATATGCCAGCGAGGTTGGAAAATGACTAAAGATATAGAAAGCAAGTTGAATGCATTTGAAAATAGATGTCTGCGAAAAATAATGAATATAAAATGGAACGAATTCAGGAGAAGTGATGAAATCAGAGACATGTCTGGTCAACCACTAGTGGCAACTGTTATAAGAAAGAGAAGATGGAGATATGTTGGACACACCTTGAGGAGAAATGATCAACGAATATCAAAGCAAGCATTGAAGTGGGATGCAAAGGGTTCAAGAAAGAGAGGTCGACCTAAGGAGACCCTGAGATGAACTTTGCTGAGAGAGGCAAGAAATATCGGTCTCAGTTCCATGGATTAGATTGAGCGAGTTGTCCAGGATAGAGCGGTATGGAGAAATTATTTGCAGGCCCTATGTACGTGTAGAGCACGAGAGGAATTATTATTAATATGGATTAGTAATAAGGATATGATAAACAATATACTATAACAGAAAAAATAGATACTTTGTTCACATCAAGCGTCACGATGGCCTGGAGAGAACAATATTAGAGGGCAGGATCCCAGGACGCAGAGGCAGACCAAGAAGAAGATGGCTACAAGATATTAAAGAAAACATAAATATGACCATCGGCGAAATGGCTAGAGACAGAGTAAATTTCAGATGCGCTGCAAGAGAGCAACGTCCTATAAAGGATACACACCTTGATTATGAATATGGATATCTTGCTTATCCAATTCTAGGAATTGAGCTATATAACAAATGTTCAGATTAGAAATGTTTGTTTTAAAGTTAGAACCTTAAGCTGAATGTGTTCCATGTCAAGATGTTAGATCTCATGTTAGACCATCTTACATGCTCATATCACAGTTCAGATTGTAATATCAATCATTCTTTAGTTTGCAGCAAAATTAGACTAGAACTAAAAATGCTTTATCACACTAGACATGATTAAGACCACATATTGATGTCAGAAGCATATCAGACCCTGCAATGGCTAAACAATATACCAACATTTTTTATGGAACATGTCTTACCAAACCATACAGTGGCATCTAAAAGAGCATTGTTCAACACAATCTTTCTCCCAATATTATACTATCAGTGCCAAACCTGGACACTGACATCAAATGATAGAAGAAAACTAGTCATGACAGAGACGAAATGTCTTCACAGAATGCTGGGAGTACAAAAAGAATATCAGTTTAGAAATGAAGACTTCAGGAAAAACTGGGTGCAACATCAGTACTGAACTTCATCAAGAAACAACAAATTAAATGGTTTGGCCACATAAGCAGATTACCAACAGACAGTGCATCTCAAAGAGCAACACTACTCTGATACAGTGGATGCAAAGCAAATGACTATTCACACAAAAGCTGGACCTAGAAAACAACAGAGGCAGTGAAAAACACTATTTATGATGCAAACACAAAAGTCTGTTTTATAAATCTCTTCTTATTGTGACATTATGATGCAAAACATGATTAGAGAAAATAAAGAAAGAAAACAATCTACATCATAATAGAGAACTGGTAGTATCTGTTGAATACAATTCATTGTCACACCTGCTACATGTTGGGTAGAAGACAAAGAACTAGTTTGAGACAAACTTTATCAAGATTACTTACCACTGTCATCAGGGCCAAACACACTTCTCTGATTCACTATATGTGCAAGCCAAGTACAATAATTATCAAGGTACTTAGATTAAAACATATACATGCTTTTGAATATAAGTGTTACAGAGTCTTCCATATATCATGGACAGAGAAGAGAACAAATCTATCCAGAAAAAACTCAGAATCAAAGAAAACTGTCTGCTATAAATAAGAATGAGAAAATTGAAGTGTTTTGGGCATATAAAGAGACACAAAGGGCTGGAGAAACCATCATGAAAGGGGGCATCCCGGCAAAGAGGAGAAGAGGAAGACCATGGATAAGATGGATTCAGGATGTAACTGATAGTTTGAGCATAACGGCTGCAGAGGTAGAACATCTGGCCTATGAGAGAGAGAAATTCTGGAGGACTGTTAGAGTGGCAGAGTTCTGCTCAGGACAAGCTATTTGATGAGGTATGGATCTACTTGAAGGCCAGATCAGCAAATTGCTAAAATATATGCTAATAAATATTGTTTCCAACACATAAAACATTCAGACTGCTGCACAAACAGGAACTATCAGACATAAAGACAACATTGGATATTTTTCATGATGTTTATTTTTCAATCTTTGTGTTTCAATTACTTGTCAGGCACATTTGCAGTTGTATCACTTATGGTTGGCTCAATAGTGCAGAAAGGTTTAGAAGCTCGAGGGCTGGAATTCTTGGAATGGAATACAACAGATACCAGTGGAACAAATAACTCACTCCAGTTGGTCAACAATTTTCCTGAGGTGCTAGATGTTAAACTGAAGCTAGCAATGTCTGTAACACTTATGGTGGGAGTCATACAAGTAATATACTTTTTATTTTCTTTGTATTTAAATACAGAAGTTAGTGCAGAAAGAGTTCTAACATATTTGTACATTAAATTTTAAAGGTTTGTGAAAATTATGGTATTTGCATAAAATATTTTGTATGTTGTCCAGTACTTTTATAGTTGTGGCAGTTTTAAACATATCAGTCTTACACTTGTTATACTTGTATCTATCACTAAGCAGTTACTTTCTACCTCAAGCTGCACAATCAGACCCTCCCTCTCTCTCTCTAATCTGTGGGCCTCTAGCGCTTACAGCAGCAACAATTACACACCAATCTTCTCTATTCTTGGTCGTCCTCTGTATTGTTTTGCAGCCATGATTAATTTCTTTCAGTTCTTGTCCTTTTGGCTTTCACCACTTCTAGTCATATGAGGCAATGACTCTGGTAGTCCATAATACCTGCAAATAAGTAGTGTCTTTATTGCTGTTTCCATAACCTAAAGTTTTTTTTTACAGGAGGATTTCGTTAGTACCAAATCAAACCCATAATCTGAAAGACCAGGAAGCAATATTTAGTCTGGCCCCTCCTTGGTGACCTAGATGACCCTGCCAGGAACATAAATTTCTCCCATTCTAACCCACTGTATCATTGGAACATGCAAGCCTTCCCATCACTACATGGTAATAGCCTAATAAGGAGGACCTCTTCACCCACCTCAGCAATTAAAGTGTTGTTCTACCACAGCCTACTTCTTTTAGATGGTGCTTGGAGCTAGAACAAAATCCAAAACACATGCTGTAATACGAAATATAGAAATTGCTGGTTTCGACTTACAATCTCGAACATCAGGACTGTAAGTCCAGGTCATTCCATTGACCTCAAAAACAATAGTTCAGAAAAAATGTCTATCATTGAATGTCAAACTTAGCCATCTTCATTGGCCTACAATGAACACTTTTTGCGAAGTGAAATTGTTATAGGGAAAAAATCATATATTCATGTGGGTAGACTTATCAGTCTGAAATATTGCTTCCTTGATAAAATAAGACAGGTCAAAGTTTGTAAACGAGATAATGTTTTATTACTTTATGTTTGTTTTTATCATATTTAAATGCAATCAGTGAAATTACTTTACAATTATTAATTTAAGAAATAACTAAAACAATTTGTTTGTACTTTTCTTATATGTCAGTTTTTGCTAGGAGTTATGCAGATGGGTTTTCTGACCGTGTATATGTCTGATCCATTGATCAGTGGCTTTACTACTGGTGCTGCCTTCCACGTATTAACAAGCCAAATTCAACACATTTTTGGTATTAACATGAAACAGTACAGTGGTAACTTCAGACTTGTATATGTAAGTATCTTTTCTGGTATGCAATGCAATGTTCATGGGAACTGGAAGAACTGACCTCACATTAATAAAAATTGTGAATATTATTAATGTTATTATTATTTAGCTTTTCTTATTTCAGATTAAATATAGGGCTGCGGCTGTCGCTCTCTACAAATTTATAATCGAAGCCATCTTCTTGATCCTGCAATGCCCCATCTTCTGTATCCTCTTATTATTCTTCAGTATTCCCACTTTTCCCTTGTGTCAAATCTATTACAGCCTTCTATCTTTAATCTCCAGATATTACGACCGTGTTCTTCCCCAAGCATGTATATGTAATTACTGTGAATATATAATTTGAAATATACTACACAGTCATCTGTTAGCTAAAAATACATTTGATTGAAGGTCACAGCAAACTAGGGCCAAACATTCATAGGTGAAAGTCAGAGATGATGAGAATTAAGCAAGAAAATGACAAACTGATCTCCCTGTTTCAAACCACACTTCACGAGGTCGAATCATATACATACTTGGAAAGCAATGTTGACAAAGAAGGAGAAACGATAGTGATATCAGAATAAGTCAAGCAGAGCTTTCATCGCATTACGATATTTATGGAAGTCTAAAGAAATCAAATCTAGAACTAAAATTATAATTTTAAAAGCCAGTGTTAAAGTAGTTCTGATGTATGGTTCAAAAACACGGATAACTCCTAAAACTTAAAGTTTTTACAGAATAGAGGGACTTAGATGGTATGATAGTCACAAATAACTTATGGATAGAACAAGACAGATCCCAGGGAACCAAGAAGTGAAGAAAAAAACACTAGATAGAACATGCTTATAGAAAACCCAAGTGGAAATATAGCAAGAAGGGTCTTTTCTTTGAACCCGCAAGAAAAGTAAAAGAGAGTAGAGCCTAGAAATATATGGAGAAGAGATTTGGAGGCAGGGATTAACAATATACTGAAAATCTGGAAGGAGCAGCAAAAGATAGATTTAAAATGGGAAGACTTGGCATGAGTTAGTTGAGAGCCTACATCTCAATCAGGGCTAAAAAGGCACAAGAGAAAGAGATGAAGATCTGTTAGATAAGCTATACAGTTTGCATATAACATGGTAAATAAAAATTGTGATGGTATAATTTATTTTTAATGCATGTTAGAACTTCAAAGGCTTTTGTACCTTCTTGTTCACTGTTGAAGTTTTAAAGTAGTTATGTTGACATTTTGACTGCAGATATAATCCTGTTTTCAATTCCACAAAGTCTGTTTTCCCAGATGTCTTTACAAATATTGTCTGTGAAAACTGTTCTGCTGCAACCATATCTGCTGCCTTTTATTTATGTTTTTTAGTTTATATTTTATGGTTTATATCTTTTCAGGCACTTTATGAAGTAACATGTTGATTTTGGGGTTTTTTTTCCTCTCTGACAAGCTAGCATTATAAGAATATCATAAAAAATAAGTTTTACCTAATTACATTTGTTTATGTATGTGTGAGCACATGTGGGGATGTCCTGAGTACAGTGGGGGGGACCACATGTGGGAATGTTCTGAGTACAGTGGGTGAGCACATGTGGAGATGTACTGAGTACTGTGTGTAAGCACATGTGATGTCCTGAGTACTGTGTGTGAGCACATGTGGGAAGGAAGGCCATAAGTACAATGGGTGAGCACATGTGGGGATGCCCTGAGCACAATGGACATTGAGTTTATAAACAGGAATATGAATCCACTTGATAATATATTGACATAAATACATATTTGTTTTGAACTTCAGTCCTACAGAGATATCATAATGAACTTGCCCCAGACACATTTCCTCACATTCATGGCCTCCATTGTATGTATACTCCTGCTGGTGATTGTGAAGGAATGTATCAACACCAACCCACAGATTAAGAGAAAGTTAAAAATGCCTGTGCCAATTGATCTGATAGTTGTGAGTATTAAAGTGTTCATTTACTGACTCTTGTGTGTTGATTGTAAAATGACTGACTGAAATTTCAGATATTTTGTGTAGTTGGTATGTTGTTAATCATATCATGTGAAAATGAAAACTAGTCACGACAGAGATGATGTGTCTAAGAAGAATGCTGGGGGTAACAAGAAGAGACTGGTTGAGAAATGAATACATCAGGAAAAAAAAAGTGGGTACAACATCAGTACTGAAAGATGTTCTGGGCTGTCAGGTCAGGCAAACCTAATCATCAATTTGTGGCATAGTAGTTGAGCCGCTTGTCTTGTATTCTGAAGTTCATGAGTTCAAATTTGAAAAGCATCATCTGGTTCACATGTTTTTTTTTTATCTTGAGATCTCTAGGATTGCTGCTAGAGCTAAGTAGTTTGAACTTTGTGCAATACTCTCGGCAGGTGGCGTGCCATTTCTGTGGAAAGGGGCTGAGCCATATGGGGAAACCCAGTGCAATGAAGTAAATCCTTGACCTTTTAACTCTTCAGTGAATAAAAGCACACATAAACATACCAAACTGTTAAAACACAGACTAACAAAAACTAGGAGCAAGTATGTAACAAGTCAACAACTCAACCAACATGCAGACAGTTAAACATTTAGTTCAGGACAACTTTAAAGAAGAATGGCTGAATGATGGAAAAATTATGATGGTTGCATCATCATCAGTCCTCGTTGCGCCGAAGGGCACATTAGACGGAGACAAAAATTCCACTCAGTTTTATCTTGTGTCTTTCTTTCTACTTCAAATCTAGTCCTATGCAAGTCTCTGAGCTCTTCTTCCAAAGTTCACCTCCATGTGTGCTCCTAGGCTTCCATTTTTTGCACTGTCCCTGCGGTGTCCACTTCTTCTTTGAACGCTCCACATCGACCACTTGTTAACCACTCTTTTGTGATTTGTGTGTGATCTGAGCCTAAGAGTGATTGTACGTTGCGCCAGTTATACACCTACAAGTAGACCAGCACATCCGATTTATGCTATGCTTTTTATTTATTAGGGTAGCTTCCCAGGCCCTACCTCAGTCGCCTCTTGCAACATGCCTTGTAGGTTGCAGTGTTACAATTCTTTGCTCTCCTTGAGGGCCCCGACAACACATGGACGGCGATGTCCACTGCATCACATGTTTTGACCGCCTTTCTTTTCTCATCTTGAGTACATCATCATCATCTCTTTTTTTTATCTCTTTATTTATGTCTTCCAGACCAGTTAGTTAGTTAGTCTGATGCATATGTATTTAGAAATAACCCATACTGACAAAAATTACATCAACAAAGTACCACACAGAAAGTAAAGCATAATCTTTCCACTAAAAATAGAGCACACCAGACTAAGCAAACACTTGAACAGAATAAACCTCTCAGAGACCCCTAGGATTGTTGCAGGAGCTCATGCTTTGTACAGTACTCTCAGCAGGTGGTGTGCCATTTCTGCAGAGAGAGACCAAGCCATATGGGGTAAAACCCTGTGCAATGAAGTCAATTCTTCAGCTTTAAAACCCTTTTTTTAAAACGACTATTTTGATTTAATTTTTTAATTTGACAGCATGTCTCAGGTCTCTCTTGTCCCTACATAACTTCTCCCTTGGAAGATTTGAAGATAGTCTAGTTTGCCACTCTGTACCTCTCATAAAGCTACAGTCTGGAAAAATGTCTCCTACTGTTTGCCTTTCTCATATAGGAACATGTCAGACTGCTGTGTTTTTAATTTAGTGTGTATATGACTGTTGAGTCTGCAGTAGTTTGTTGTTATACAAGTAATTGAATGCAAATTCTTTATTTCTTGCCTACAGGTTATTCTTGGAACATTTGTCTCTTATTTTGTTCAGTTAGAAGAAGTATATGAAATCCAAATTGTAGGTGACATCCCTATTGGGTAAGAAAGTTGTTAGAGTCCAGATTTATAATTAATCGTCACCCACGTGTTGCCCGGGGCTCACAAGGGAAGAAAAGAATAGTAACACTGCGACCTACACGGCATGTTGCAAGAGATGACTGAGGTAGGGCCTGGGGAAGCTACCCTAGTAAATAAAAAGCTTAGCAGACATCGGATGTGCTGGCCTATTTGCAGGCATAACTGGCATAAAACACTTTTGCTCTTAGGCTCAGATCACATACAAATCACCAAGATTGGTTAACAAGTGGTCGATATGGAGCGTTCAAAGAAGTTATTAATCTTTACGTTAACTTGAAGTTAGATTAAAATCTAGAACATCACTTTTTAAAGAGTTTCATTCTACTTATAGAACATTTGCGTATGCATATTCATATAAGTGATAACGTACCTCATGGATTATTTCTCATGGATCATTAGGGTTGTTGCTGGAGCTACAGAGTTTATGCTTTGTGCAACACTCTCAGCAGGTGGCGTGCCATGCCTGCCGAGAGGGATGGAGCCATATGGACAGACCTGGTTCAATTAAGTAAATTCTTCGCCTTTGGACCCTTCATTCATGTGAACTGCCTTCACAATGAGCATCTTTTCTTTGTTCAGGCATGATACATTCGACCCAGCTAATGAAAGTGTACCTGGCTCTCTCAGTTATGGAATCAAATGTGATGTAGCTAGGCAAGAAGATGTAGTAATCTTGTGTGTGCTTGTTCTAAGGCACTTTCTAATTTTGTCTCTTATTGTCACTTCTACAGCTCTTCTTCTTCTTCTTGAGACGCTCTATCTCGACCACTTACTAAACCATTCTTTGTGGTTTGTATGTGATCTGAGCCAAAGAGTGATTGTGCGTTGTATCAGCTATTTGCCTATGGATGCCTAGGCCAGCACATCCGATTTCTTGCCAGCTTTTTATTTACTAGGGTAGCATTCCCTAGAACTGTGGGACAGTCGAGCTTGCGCTTGGACGTCATCTTGCAAGGGTAGGATGATCGGCATCTGAAAAGTATTGCCCTTCGCCAATGTTTAAGTTTGTACCTGTCAACCTTTACATTATCTGTCTTACTTTTCTATCCACGATGAGTTTATTCCAGTATAGGAGTAATTCTCAGCCATTTCGAGGCGTGTGTCGGCACTTGGCAGTTTGCAAAGTCTACTCTGCATTTTCCCTGTCCCGTGAAACACTGGATTAGGGCTGCTCACAGATATTCTAGAGTATCATTTAATTCGGCGCTAGCAACGCAACATAAATTTTGCGCTCGACAACATCACCCACCCCAGTTCCTCCAGGGATGTTAATTGATAATGCAACAGTACAGTGCCTGGTTGTTCCAGGGGAGCAGTTGCGTTAGGCACAAGGCGCAACTTTAGGATTTGCACTCGCCAACCGTACCCAATAAATATATCTGCCCTTGGCCTCTGATACGGAGTTTACTGCAATCTTCCCTTGTGTCGTCACGACACATTGCATCTTTTCCTACGATTCTTGCAGAACTGGCAAATTTGGTGCTGAACATTTTTTGAGGGGATGTGCTTCCTGGCGAATCTACCTTGTCAGTTCTTATGATTCATTTTTATTTATCCAGCTTTTCCCATCGGCCGGGAGAGACATGTAGAAATAATCACTCTGGGATTCTGCTCGTTTGTGTTGCGAGTAGATCTCATCAAACGTAACTACGTCTGCATCTCTACTAATACCAGAGTAGCTCTCCCTCGATCCCTACCCTCTTAGCCAGACAGGATCCTCTGTCTGTTTCCAGTGTCACCACTGGGAGGTGGGATAGGATCTTGATTAGTGCCAGTTCACTAAACCTGAAGTGACGTCCCTTGATTGCGCCTTTGACCCCACAGCTCTTCTAAGGCACCTCATCTCCGTCGTTATGGTTTTCCACTCATTAGTTTCTTGTGCATGGTTGCAGTATCTAATTCACAGAGATGTGTAGTTGTAGTATCAAGTTCAGAAGCATATATTGTTGTAGATATTCCATTTTTTTATTACAGGATTCCAGCACCCAACTTGGAAGCCTTCTACTTTCTGCCTGAGGTTACGGCTGATTGTTTTGCAATCGCCATTGTAGCATTTGCTATATCTGTGTCCATGGCGAAGATATTTGCTAGGAAACATAATTACGAGGTGGATTCGAACCAGGTATTTCGTTACTTCAAGGATGTTTGAAATATTTTTCAGAATTTTATTAAAATCTGAAGCCTCAGTAAGAGCTATCTGAATAAGAGCTGCCTGGAGTTTCTATAAAACTATGATATCTGTATACCAGTTGTCTAGGGTGTCATTAAGAACTCTCTAGTCTAAATAAAAACTGTCTTGAGTATCAAAAAAGCTTTATAGTTTCAACAAAAGCATGTTTCTCCATAAGAGCTGTCCAGTTTCAACAAGAGCCATCTGGAGTGTAAATAAAACCTGTTTGGGGTGTAGCAAAAAGCTGTCTAGTCTGAATAAAAGCTGTCTGGAGTGTAGCAGCAAACCGTCTAGTCTGAATAAAAGCTGTCTGGAGTGTAGCAACCAGCTGTCTAGTCTGAATAAAAGCTGTCTGGGTGTGCAGCAACCATCTAATCTGAATAAAGCTGTCTGAGTGTAGCAATCAGCTCTCTAGTCAGAATAAGACATGTTGGAAATGTAAGTAAGAACTGCCTAGAGTTTCTGTTGAAAACACTTTAACTGTGTATCTCCTGCCAATTGACATAATTTTTATATTTATGAAAGCTTAAGTAATTTGTTTTAAATATTTTCTGTAATTGTCTTTTACATCCACAGGAGCTACTGGCATATGGCTTATGCAATATTATATCATCCTTTTTTTACACTTTTGCCTCCGGTGTTTCACTCTCTCGGAGTTTGGTTCAAGAAAACATAGGCGGAAAAACTCAGGTAGGTTGTCAGAAATTACTTATTTGACTGATGAAGTTATAATAGCAGGGTTGGCTATTACTAAACAATCTTGGTTATTGGTTAAATTTGGTTAAATTTATTGACTAAACTGACATCATTGCACTCCGGGCAGACCCATAGGTACTCAGTCTCTCCCAACAGATATTGAAAAGTATACATACTGATGGTTCCCGTGGCTTGCTGATTAAACACACTCTTCACTCTGCCCCTCAGACGTCCAGTTCTACTTGTATAACAGGTAACTCCAAGCTGTGTTAATCGCTGGAGCGATTCAACATCTATTTTCGTGTCTTCATTCAACACGCAGTCGCGAAGAGACCAAAGAACATCCCCTTTATCCATCTTCAACTCCACAACAGTTGATGCAAGTCTGACCGCTCTCTCATTACCGCAAACACCTGCATGCCCAGGACAGTAGATCCACCTAAGTCTCTGGAGGTTAGAAACTTCTGTAGACGACATCCACTCATACTGAAACCTGCCCTTTTGGATCTTGTGAAGCATCAACTTGAGAGTCAGATACAACGGCCCCCAGTAAATGGAGTCTCAGAGAGCCAATGGAGGGCAGCAGTAATGGCCTCAACCTCCATCCTCATACTGAAAGTAGTTGTCCTGAAATCCACTTCACTCTGCAACAACCTACCATGCGTATTAACCAAGAAATACCATCCTGACTTCTCACCATAATGAACCGACCCATCGGTATATACAACAAAACCTTGATCTCAGTGGAGTATAGGGCTGAAACTGTCATTCCCCACCTATTTTGATTCTGGGTTGTCTTTAGCTCTGCCCATAAGGCTCCAATCTATTTTGCCTCCCGAGGGTCTCTATGGTGATGTGGTTAAGATGTTTACCTGTCATTCTGAAGGTTGTGAGTTTGAATCTTTACCAAGTAACATGTGCAGTTTTTTTCATGAGATCCTTGGATTGTTGCTGGAGCTATGGAGTTTTGTGCAACACTTTCAGCATTTCTGCAGACAGTGATGGAGTCATATGGAAAAACCCAGTGAAATGAAGTCACTCCTTTGCCTTTCGACCACTTTTTTTTCTTGGCACTTCTGTTGTTATTTGCTAAATGTTTTTTAACCTTTCTACTCTTCTCTTCCTTGTGGGATTTCAGTCAAGTCCAAGTCTGATTATGCTCATCAATTGTTTCCTTAACATGTATCCAATCTTCTGTCACTTTCTTTAATCTCCAGTATTATTTATTTCTCTTCACTTCCACAAGTCTGTATTTGTTTTCATCTCTAGCCATCTGATACAGATTATGTAGTGGAGAAAACTGTTGGTTTACATTTGAATTTTCTTGGTGATATTCTTATGTCACAAGCTATGTCTCAGAGTCATAAATTCGAACAAACTTTGTATTTGTGTTGAATAGCATAACAGTCTAAATACATTTCCACAGAGAATGCTGTTGAGTGCAACAAGGAGGATAAAATTCAAAGAAAACTTAATATTTTCCTCTATATTATTAACATCTTGGGTTGTTTTCTCCACCTTTGCTAATATAAAAATTAAATTTCCTATAGCAGTTTCAGTCCTTAGGATATGAAGTGCCTGTCACCTCATATTTCTAGTACCAAGTGTGCAGGAGGTAGGAGGGCCAATTCCTTTCCTTGTATGTGAAGCATAGAGTGTGGGATTAAACTAATTACTATCCAAATATGTAAAGATGTGAATTTCTTCAAATATTTAGTATAAAAAGCATAATAATGTAATTTGATATATAGTTTAATTTTTTTACTTATGCCACCCCAAACCATTGAGTTTTATTATTTCTAGACTACATTGGATATTGTATACAATAACCGTCTCTCATTTATTTCCATATTTCATAATTTTATTCACATTTTATGTTTGTTCCATTAACTATCTTTGATTTTTTTTTTGTGTGTTCCATAATTGATTGAGACCTTTTGACCAAACCATGACCATGTCTTATACTGTACTTTTGTACTGTCTGTTTCAATCGTAGTACTCGGCCAATGCCCTTGTAGGGAGGTGTGAGCTGTATGTATGATTGGTGGACTATGGAACTATTGCATGATACCATTCATAATCTGCTTAAAATAGTGAAATTTTTATTGGTGTGACCAGAGTGCAGTGATGTTGGTTCTATTATCTAAATATCTAACTCTCTGTGCCACTAAACTTTAGTGTCATCTTTTACTGGATTTTTGCTATGTATGTTGTTGCACTTTTGTACTGTCTTTTATTATACTTTTGCAATGTTTGTTATTCTACATATGCACTCTCTATTGTTGTGCTTTTTTTTTTGTTTTAAACTTCTAACACTACTTTTTTTACTGTCAGTTTCTGTAAGTTTACTAGTTACTGTCTGTTCCTTTATTTTTGTACTCACTTCACTTGCTAATTTTGTTTTATTAGCAATTGTGAATTAGTTATATTAGCACATTCTCAGTTTCTTTCTATGATGTATAGGAGATTTGTTCAATATTTATCCATTGTTATACATTTTTATTGAAATATATCATTATGGTCAGCTGTTATTCTCTGTATTTCGTTTGCTAGATAACAGGACTAGTGTCCAGTGCTCTGGTTGTGTTTGTGCTACTGGTAGTTGGCCCTTTTTTCAGAACTTTACCAAATGTAAGTATTTTTTGTATATACATGAATGTAAAATCTTCTCTTATACATGGATAGCAAATGAGAGTCCCGATAGTGTAGTAGTTAGTGCTCTTGCATTGAAAACCTGCGGTGTCAAATGAAATTCCCTATTTGGAGGTGGATTTTTTTCCAACTTTAACCACTCTCAGGTTGACTCAGTCTCGATTGGGTACCAGAGAAACACTGATAAGTAAAGGCAGTTGGCGGGATTTTGACTACATTACCAATTGTGTGCAATTGATCAAAGATAAATATTGGCCTAACACTGTATTTCTCAGTGTACCTCATGGTATGAAAACAGGGTCTTTACTATTTTACTTTATTTGATAACATATAGAGTACTAATATATACACTACAATGTAAGTTTCTTTGTTTCTTTTCCCCAATCCTGTATTGCCTCACAGCGTCTAGTCAAGAAGTAAGTTTAATACAGTAGAACCCACTTATCTCGACCTCGGTTAACTCGCCAACCCTATTAAGTCGACGCTTTTGAAGTGGAACAGCCAAATTCTCTCTTTGTCTTAGCATTTTCTCATCGGGTATCTCGATTCTTTTATGTCGCGAACCCTAATATCTCGAGCACAAAAGAGGGCCAAATTTGCCACTTAACGTTGGTTATCTCGATCCCCATGACCATGGGTGTTAACTTATGCTACAGTAATATATACAGTCCAATATTGGCAGGTGTTGACTCATGTAAGTTTCTTTCGTGGGAATGGAGATCCCATTTTGCAAGAACACTGTATTTTGATTTTTTAATTTACGTCTTGGTTCACTGCGCATGTGCTGAGTTCACGTGAGTTCAAGAAACCATAGTAACCGCGTGTACGATACTTTTCAGAGCTGTGTCAGTTTGTATAAATAAAGGTTTGTATCGAGAATCGACGGTGGTTTTTATTTTATATTGGTAAATTTCTGCTGTTATTTGGTGCACATATGCCTTTTGTTGTTAGCAAACATGTATGTACATTTTTATAGCATGCCGATCGCTTCATCAAACAAATAACACATGCATGTACATTCTCATTTATTAACGCACATCATGTACATAAAGAAATTTCAAGCACATGTTAATATTTTGCCGCCATATTGGTTTTCGTTTATCTCGATCATCGGTTATCCCGACGCTTTTGGCAAACCCCTAGGCCGGCGACATAACCAGGTTCTACTGTATATGCAAGTCAATAATTGGGTATGATCCTGTTGGAAAAATGCTAGCCACTGTAGATTTTAGTAGCAATAATGTTTTTCTAACTAGTTGACAATCTTCAAGATTAACTGATTAGCTACTGAATTGAAAAACGGGCTGTGGCTGAATTAAATTTAGGTCCTATTTTCCCATTGCAGGTGTATGTACGAATTCAGTTGCAGTTTTCTTAATTATTAACAGATTTGTATGAGTAATATACCATTTTGTAGGTAAATGAATTTTCTTTAAGATTTATCTAAAACAATTGTTTGTTAATTTTTAGTAGGAAATTTGTAAATGTAAAATTATTATTTACAACAGAAAAGGATTAAAATATAAAATGTCCCAACTTACCGACAAGTTTTGAATTTCCAAAACATTTAATACCTTTCACTTGGTAGTTACTGTATAGTATATCCAATAATAAGAAAATATCCTAGAACATAGAAATTGAAAACATTTAATAAACAATTTACACTTCTTATCGGGTATGACCTTATTGCTTTTTGCCATGCTAAACAATTTTGTACAGTTTAGTAATTGGCTTGAAAATGCTATAAATGTGACAAAATACAAATTTTTTAAAATATTCTACCGATAACATGTGGTGTATGAATAGCTTTCTTCGGTAAATTAAAATCTCGAACCGAAAAGGAGAGTGCAAAAATATAATTGTTTAAGTAGGAAACAAGCCTGATGCTCACAGCGACTTGCCGCCCTGAGGTATGGTGGCTTTGGTGCTAACAGCGGCTTATAGGAGTAAATTAGTTAATAATGCGGGTCAAAGGCTCATGAGGTCATGGTGGTAACATGAGCCAGGGTTAGCGAGGCGCGCTGATCAAGACCCTGCCCTAACCTCCACGCGGTGACCCTGGAAACAGACTCTGGTTCCGGTCTGGCTAAGAGGGCAGGGATCGGGGAGAGAAAACTACTGGTAGTGGTAGCAGTGCAATTACGGAAATACAATAAAGATACATACAAACAAAATGCAGAAATCTCCTGACCGATGTCCAACAAGATATTGTCTAAGTCCTGAACGCAAAGAAACAGCAACAAACGTCTCAGACATGGATGAGAGGTGCATCCAGTGACCAACGTATGCCCACAGTGAGCGAAGATCGAAGCCCTGAGGAGGGGCAAACACTGCCAAGCCGTCGGAAAGAATAAATACGACAGGACCGTAACGAATAAAGTCTATCCTCGTGTTGGTGCAGAGAAGATTGTAGCTGACCCCGCATTGGTAGCCTGGTGCAGATACATGTACTGGGCAAGGTTTGCGAGCGCAAAAGAACAAGTTGCGTTTAGTGCATAACGAAACTACCCGCCCTGGGAAACCGTGCAAGGTACTGTGCGATTAAAATTAACTTTCCCGGAAGAACTAAGGTTGGTGATGCCTAACGGAACTGCCAGCCTTGGGGCAACCGGGCAAGGTTTGATTGCAGTCGTAACTAACATCCCCGGAATAACTGGAGCGGGTGATGGCGGCGAGCGCAAAATCCTCAGTTACGCTGATAGTGCCGACTGAAATGACCCTCTACATTGTTTGTACTTGACCCCATGCCAGTGCTTTCGAGGTTAATTGCAAATTGCCACGCACCAATGCGCGTCTAGAAAAGGCTGAGAATGTTCCTTCTCCGGATCAAACTCAAAAATGTACGGTAAGGAGGCCGACAATGTACGACCAGACAGGAAGTTCGGTCTGAACATTGGCGAAGGCCGATACTTTACACGGTGTCTTATACGAGTAAGACGCCGTCCGAGGATAAGCTTACAAGCCCGAGAAATATTTCTCAGTCAGAACGGGCATAAACAGCGTAACTCACTGTCCGCTAGATCACAAAGCCCAAAATACGGCAAAGCTGATCGAACCCTAGGGAAGCTCACCCTAGTAAATCAAAAGCTGGCTGAAAACGAACACCCCACCGAAGGATAAGCAACTGAGCTCCAATAGGTGCTGAAGGCTGGTGCACGAACATCACGTTCTGATGTTTGGCTGTTTATATATCACAATGAGAATGATTAAAACAGACCTAGAACGATCGAAGAAGAAGAAGAAGTTAATAATGCAAACTTTGATTGTTAATTGCATCTTTGAATTCCAGCTGCAAATTGTCAAATGTGAACTAATATTTTTAGCAAGTTAAGAGCCAATGCAAAATTTATACTTTCTCATCTCTCATTTTAGTAAATAAGCAAAGTGTGAATTTTAGCTAATGTGGGACACTACAACAAAACAAAACAGGAAAAATACAAATATATGAAATTTTTCAAAAAGAGCTATCAAAGCTACACATAGATCAAAGTGGAAACAAGATAATACAATTTATATGAATATAGTGTCTCTCAGTAGTTCACCAGGTCTTCAAATGTATACTACACTCAAGCACAAGAGACTACATATGTAACACAGATAGCACATCAGAAATGTATACCTGTTGTACCAGCTCATTCTGGCAATCAAACGCCTGTTGCCAACCTGACCAACATAGAACAGTGTACAGAGAGTCAAATGAGCATATCTTGGTTCCCGTCATGAAAGACTGATGGCAATGTTGGTAACTTAGAGATGGGTCTCAGTGGTGAAGTAGTTAAGTCATTTGCCTGTCGTACTGAAGGTTGTGGGTTCAAACCCGGACTGAGACACGTTTTCACATTTTTTCATGAGATCCTTAGGATTGCTGCCTGGGCTACCGAGTTCATGCTTTGTGCAATGCTTTTCGCGAGTGGCATGTCATCTCTGCTGACAGGGATAGAGCCATATAGAGAAACCAGGTGCAATGAAGTCAATCTTTCGCCTTTGGACCCTTTTTTTTAGTAACATAGAACCGGCTGCTACCTTCGTCAAGAAGAAGTCTGAAAGCAAACAATGAACAATATATTTTCCAAACTTGTTAATATTTATGCTATTATTCTATCTTTCTCCTCCACAGTGTGTGCTGGGAAGCATTATTCTTGTTGCACTGAAGGGCATGTTCATGCAGTTCTTAGATCTCAAGGTTTTATGGTACATTTCATTCATTGATTTTGTAAGTAAATTTATGTTGCTTGCTGTGAATCAGAACAATTCAGTACATAGCATTCAGTGTATCATCTCATTAGAAAATGTTGATTGATTAAACCATCATCATTGCACTTTGGTGAATAACCATGTGGGCTCTTATCTCTTTCTTAGAAAGACCTCAGTGGCAGTGCAAAGCTCTGTAGCACCAACAAGAGTCCCTGATGTAATTTTAAGGATGGCATAAATTCAAATGTTTTTTTTAATTGTGTTATTAACAATTATTGCCAGGGCAGCTTCTTTTCAGCCTACTTTTGTCGATTTTTAACTTCCAAGGGTTCTTTTGTATATTAAACGTGAACACTGGACTTGCTTTCTATTGCCCGTCATGGATAGGACTAAGAACTTGATCTCATTGAGATCAGCTATCGCTGGAAAAATAGTCTAATTGCTGCACATTGCAAACGAACCAAGTACTTTGAAGTGAGAGGTGAACACCATTATCTCAATATCACAGACCCCCAGAATTATAAGATATAATGTTCGTCAATCAAATATGATTATAACCACATAGTTACTTCATCCAACAAACAAAATGTAATATCAGTCAATGGACACGTAGGTGACTTGTCAGTCCGATGCGTGCCTTGAAGATGAAGGATGAATCAGTGACTAGCGCAGCAAGTTTGATTAAAGTGAGGAAGAGTTCGCTAAGCGCGACCTCACTCTCTCTCCTGTTTCCAACAAGATCCAGTGGCAAGACAAGTCGAGACGACTGGTGGAGGATTCAGGTGCAGTGGATGACCAGGGTGTACTACGTGCCTCACCGTGCTCAGTACGCTCCACAGCGCTTTGCTGGTACTCGCCGTTGAGCCACAGAAGTGGTTTCTTCCGCACCCTCTGTCGAGTCCAGTCTTTACATGCGAGGTAGGCAAGACCTATTTCACCGATTGGTTGTTAACCATCCGGCTACCCTCAGCCTGGTTTGGTTGGCCTGTCAAAGCCAATGCCCATATGATGGCTACTGCAGCATGCTGACAGCTGCTATGAGCAACAGGTGAGAGCTGAATGACAGGTTTGGTCCAATGTTCAGAAATCTGCCCTTAAATGGGCACAAGATATAAGACAAGGACATTAATTATTTTTTAAATGTGTGGGTTCTTTTTTTTTTCAAATAATTATTTTTTTGTCTACTAATTGCTACACAAGCTACTAAAATTGTACATCAGTTGCTCATCTGTAAATGTCTCTATTTCATAGTCATTCTCCATTCTTTCTTTCTTTCTCGAATCCTGTTTGCCTCACAGCGTCAGGTCAGGAAGAGATTTCTAAAACGGACCCTAGTATGCACTTTGTAAATAGTCTCTTTCGTCGCCTCTGTTATCTCTGAGGTCCATCTTGTACGTGGATGGCCTTTTGCTTTGTACCCATTGTATCGGAGCAGCATTGCTCTTTGA
Organism: Arion vulgaris; assembly: GCA_020796225.1. Lineage (NCBI taxonomy): Eukaryota > Metazoa > Mollusca > Gastropoda > Stylommatophora > Arionidae > Arion > Arion vulgaris. The sequence goes on along the minus strand of CM036765.1, from coordinate 26,136,759 downwards.
GGTGCACTGTCTGATAGTAATCTGCTTACGTGGACGAACCATTTAATTTGTTGTTTCTTGATGAAGTCTAGTACTGATGTTGTACCCACTTTTTCCTGATGTCTTCATTTCTCAACCGGTCTCTTCTTGTTACACCCAGCGTTCTGCGTAAACACTTCATCTCTGTTGTAACTAGTTTTCTTATATCGTTTGTTGTCAGCGTCCAGGTTTGGCACTGGTAACATAATGTGGGGAGAAAGATTGTGTGATTGCTCTTTTTGTGTTCATGGTGACGTGTTTGCATATTAAAATTGGCGCCATTTGCCCTATCATTTGATTTGCTTTGTTGCATCTGTGTTGAATTTCATTAGTTATTCTTCCTTTGTTGAAAAAATGGTCCCCAGGTATGTGAAATCTTTTACTTGATTTAGTGGGCGATTGTCGATGGAGATATTGGTAGTGCTTTCCTCTCTGGCGAATGTCATTACTTCTGTTTTGTCAATGTTTATTCTCATGTTGTATTCATTACATGCTAACTGGAGTCTGTTGATGTGTTGTTGTAGCTGTTCTTCTGTTGTTGATATGATTGCCTGATCGTCTGCAAAAGAAATTCATTTAAGAGCTCTCCAAGGTTGTTTCCTTCTCTGGTGTTATCTATTTTACAGATGTGGTCACTATACATGATGAATAGCAGTGGGGATAGTACGCAATCTTGTCTTACTCCTGACCCTACGTGAAACTTTTCTGATAATCCTGTATTTGTTCTAATCGTACATTGGTATACATGCTCTTGCAAAGGTTGATTAGGTGGTCATTATCACCATAGGTTGTTAGTATTTTCCACAACTTGTGCCTATCTACGTGGTCGAACGCTTTTTCCTGATCTACAAATGCAACGTGTAGGTGTTTGTCAGATTCGACAGTCCCTTCTACTAACTGCCTGAGGACGAATATTGCATCTGTACAGCTTTTGTTCTTCCTGAATCCCATTTGGGAGTCATTAAGCTGTGGCTCGATGATGTGGCGGAGCCTTTTCTCAAGTATTTTGCAGAATGTTTTCCCAGTGTGGCTCAGTAGCGCTATTCCTCTATACTTTGTACAGTCCTCTTGCTACCTTTCTTCTTCCAGATGGGAACAATTGTAGCATTCCTCCAATCTTCTGGTGTTTCTTGTGTGATCCAGACGTGGTTGAATAGTCTATGGAGCCAGCTGATTCCTACCTCTTTAGTTGCTTTGATTAGGTCGGCCGGGATATTGTCTGGGCCTGGTGTTTTATTAGGTGGGGCCATATTTACAGCATTTCTAATCTCTGATAGTGTTATGCTTGGTTCTACTTCTGAAGTTACATTTACTGTGTGTTCTTAAATGTTCAGTTGGTCCTCTTGTTGTAGGTTGAGAAGTTCATTAAAGTATTGCCGCCATCTGTTCATTATCATTTTTGGATCATTAAGAGCTTGACCGTTTTCATCGTTAACAATTTCAGTTGGGTCATATTGCTCTTGTCTTTCCCACATGGCTTTAATTTTCTTGTAGAAATGTCTTGTTGAATTTTTGTAGTCTGAATTTAATGTTTCGCTATTTCTTTATTTATATCTGTTATTCATTTAACCTTACTAGTTTGTCATTATTTTTAGTTATATAAATTGGTGTTCAAGTTAGAACTTCTTTGCAAATATGTTTCAAACTTTTCTAATCAGGCTGTGTGGTTAGTGACATTTACTGCAACCTTCTTGCTAGATGTTGACCTAGGCCTGCTTATTGGTGTTGCTTTTGCACTGTCTACAGTTATCTTCAGATCTCAAAGGTAAGTCATTATATAATGTATCACATTTGAACACAGACATGGTCATAGTAGTACTTGTCATAATATTGTAATAGCGACTCATAATAGAAATTGATGCAGTAGTTATTATGATAATAATTATTCTAGGTCAACTGTTACCAATAATCTTAAATGTTTTTTTTTAAAGTTTTCATATCTATATGGCCATATATATCTCTATAACTGTAAAATCTCAGCTAATTTATTGGTTATTTTATTGGTTATTGGTTACTAAATTGACGTCATTGCACTTCGGGCAGACCCATAGGTGTTAAATCTCCCCCAACAGATATAGAAGAGTATGCATATTGATGGCTCCCGTGGCTCGCTGATTAAACACACTTCTCACTCTGCACCTCAGGCATCCAGTTCTACTTGTACAACGGGTAACTCCAAACTGCCTAAATCTCTGGATCAATTCAACATCTATTTTAGTAGCTAATTTACAAAGATATATACTGATTGCAAGATATATAGTTTTAAAACTAAAAGACAAATTTCCAATACTAATGTTGTATCAATCCTAAAATATGCCAGCGAGAGTTGGAAAGTGGCTAAAGACATAGAAAGTAAGTTGAATGCATTTGAAAGTCGATATCTGAAAAAAAATAATTAACATAAAATGGAACAAATTCAGAAGTGATGAAATCAGATAAATGTCTAGCAAACCACTAGTAGCCACTATTATAAGTAAGAGATGGAGACATGTTTGGTATACTCTGAGAATCAGTGATCAAAGAATCACAAAGCAGACATTCAAGAAAGGGATCAAGAAAGAAAGGAGGCCCAGGGAAAACCCCGAACCTACTTTACTGAGAGTGACAAGATTATCACACTCAATCCCATAGAGGAGATTGATTGAACAAGCTGCCCAAGATAGATTGCCAGTATAGAGAAATTGCTTGCAGGCCCTGTGTAACATATTACGGTACAAGAGGATATAAAAATAATAATAATATACTGATTGCAGAAATAAGACTAAATGATGACATGACAACATCATTTTACTGTATGAAATAAATACTTTTATATAAAATTTGTAAAAATTATACCAAAATAAGGAAAACTGCAGTAAAACTAGGTAGCAATGGCAAAACACATCAAAACAAAGTACTATAGTTTTACAAAATACAATAACAATATACAGCAACGTTTTGACCAAAAGGCCTCTACCAAGACCTCTCTAAATGATAACCCATATCATTTCATTAAAACAGTTGATGGTTATAATTTTACTTTTCATGTTTCAGACCATACGCTTGTTTGATGGGACAAGTGCCAAGAACAGATATTTATAGAGACATTAATATGTACAGCATTGTAAGTTGTGTCCAAAAGTATGTTTGTTGTTGAGATCTAGAGCTGCAGATTTGGTTGATTTTTAGCAGCCAATGTCAAGTATACACGTGACTGCAGAGTCAATTGTGTCCTCTTCTGAGGCATAAAATTACAACTTGTTACAATTTGCTCATATTTTAATTTGAGTTCATTTGATTGTATTTTGTGTTCTTTGGGGGAAAGTACATTTTAGCTTCATCATCATTATCAAAAAGCTTTTCCTGAGCAGAACTTGGAAACTCTAATAGTCCTTTGAAATTTCCCTCTCTCATAGGCCAGGTGGTCCCACCTCTGCAACCATCATGCTCAAATCCTCAGTTACATCCTAAAGCCATATTCTCCGTGGTCCTCCTCTTTGATGGGATGCTTCCTTCTATAATGGTCTTCTCCAACTCTCATGTCTTTTTTTATGTTCAAAATACTTCATTTTTCTCAATCTTATATGTAGCATCAACCAGTTTTCTTTTATTTTGCTTTCTTTATAGATAGATTAGAGTGTGGGCCCCCATGTAAGAGACCCAGGTTCAATCCCTGGTAATGCCAAGGAATTTTATTCTGTCTGGGGTATAAAGAAAAATCTTAACATGAATATTTTTTTGGCGACTGCGCTAGCCATTAAATTCCATAGGCATATGTGCCCCCACCTTCCCGTCCTACACTGCACTAAAAGCGATATTACAGGCAGTAACAACAGTAGATATATCTGAATAATAAATTTTGAATATTATTGTATTAATGTGTTTATTTAGTTCTTCCGCAAAAATTTAAGGCTACTCTTGTTATGTATTACCTGGATAAGTGATTAAAGGTTCAGAAACAATTGTTTCTAAATATTCAAGTTAACCCTTAGAACCTGAGATATAGCTCTGGAATTTAAACATCTCTCATTCCAACAAATTGGTCTCACAAGTAGCCATCATTATTTGTCGGGAATCGAAGATAACCTGTGTACAAATGAACGTTCTAACACAATCCACATGTTACTATTTCATTTAAAGGGGATTCTAGTCTGAAACTTTTTCATTGCTTTCATATTAATGTAGAATTTGTATTATAATTTTGAGATATTATGACTTAAAAGAGTAGAAAAAGTTTAGTTTTCAAAAATATGTCAACGTGTTGCCATGGAAGCAATAAAAAATGGCCACCAAACACAAAATTTCAAATCCCTAAGGCTCCAAATGTAATGAATATAAATGAATTCTGTTTTCACTCTAAGGTGAGCAATTGTAATATCTAAAATATTACACATGATTTTTAGTATATATTAAATTTTTTTGAATTTTTGGTAAACACACCCTCAAAAACAGCTTTTTAACCAAATTTTGAGGGCATTTTTACCCAAAAATATTTTAAAAATAATATATCCTAAAAGCATGTGTAATATTTTAGATATTACAATTGCTCACCTTAGAGTGACAACAGAATTCATTTAGATTCAGAGACTTAGGGATTTGAAATTTTGTTTTTGCTGGCCATTTTGTATTGTTTCCATGGCAACGTTTTGACAATGTTTTTTTTACTCTTCTATATCATAATCTTTCAAAATGGTTATACAAATTTTACATTAATATGTAAACAACGATAATAGCTTCTTGATCCCCACACTACCGAATCCCCTTGTAACTCTTTCCACGTTTTAAGGCGCACACTGCGCCGCAGCGGAAGTCTGTTGCACGCTATTAGCCGCACACTGTGCCATAGAGTTGCTTCCTTATAAGAAGTCTTTCTAGTTTTACTTCTACTGTTTTACTTCTACTTTTTAACCGTGTTATTCTGTTGGGTTGCCCAGTTTTCTTCAATTTATTATATATATATGTTTATTTATTGGCGAGTAGTTGGGATGGTTTTTTTTTTTACCTCCCTTGAATTAACTGCTTAAAAATTTAGGAAATAACTGCGTGTGGAAAGAGTTAACGCGATGGCAGACATGTATCTGATACTTAGTTAGTCTTTCCTCTTGGGCCTGTGGGGCGCATAGGGCAGAGGTCATAGCTCTCCATGTCTCGCGGTTCGTTGCTATCTGTTTTAGGTCTTTAATGTTTACTAGGCCCATCGTTGAGCCTTCTCTGATGATGGTTCTTATCTGATACTATGTTGTGATAATTTAAAGTCATAGTTAAGTTTTTCACAATGAAAAGACGTACTGAAAATTCAGGAAGTTTCTACTCAAAAAGGACAACAACAGAGCAGACTGTTGAACTTGTTTTAAATGATTCCAAAGATAAATTTGACAGATTGTGATTATTCTGATAAGGATATTGAAAGTTAGTTAGATGATCATTTAGACAATGAAGAATTGCTTGAATCGATTTATATTCAAGCCATATAGGTTCAATCTGGAGAACAAGCTAGAGTACTTGATAGGGGAGCAGGAGCTTTGTATACATAATGTATCAAGTAAATTGAATACAGTTTGGTCTCCTGCAAATATATAATAAGCAGGAATATCTGAGATGATGGGTTAAGTCAATAACAGATTATAAAGCACTTATTTGTCAAATCCTATTGTTTTTACTAACACTGACATGTGCTGATTTTGCTCAGGAGAATGGGTTTTTAAAGTACATGTGGCCAGGGTTCAAAGGATTTTGTTGCAAATCTGTTGTCTAATGTCAGGACATTCAAAGGGGTTGTTATCAAGGATAAGACAATCCAAAGGATAAGATAAACTAAAGGATAAGATAAAACAGTAAATGAAATTAATCACTTCTGTAAAAAGAAGTCTATATTAATTTTTTGTATCTCTAGTTTTTTTGGGGGATTTTTGGTCAAAATTTGGTGAGGCATTAGCCAAAGTAGCCAAGACTCACAAATATTTATGAGAATTCCCTGTGCAAGCTATACTAGGACTGTAAAGCATTTCAATAAAGTATGAGAAAGTTCCAGTATATAATTTTTTTAATTATGTTTTAAAGACATTAACTACAAAATGCAGCAGGCTGAACCCATTTGGTCATGTACAGCGGACAACTCCATTATTTTTTTTTCACTGTCGCGTTAGCTCTAAATTTACTTTATTTTACTAAATTTACCCAATTTTCTTCTTTTTCTCTCACCTTCCCTTGAAGTATCAACAAATGACCTACAACCAGTTCTGTCTTGTGCAATTCCTTAATTTATTCTGTTAGCTTGTGATAAAAGTACATTCATTTATCTACCATATTACCTGCCATTTATTATATTTGTATTTTTTAATAAGAGAACTGTATTGGAATGTGTACATACACTTACGGAGTGGAAAAAAAAATGAATTCAGCCACAGTGTGTTTTTCAATGTGGCTGCTGTTTAAATATTAATACCATGAGTCCTCATCATGCCCACAAGGCAGGGAAATAAATATACACTCAGCTCTTGAACAATTTTGGGTTTTCTGTCTCTCTTTACTGTAGCTGTTTGCTTTTTTTAAAGCGTTGAGTAGCTGGCCCCACTAAGTCACCTTTGATATGTCAAAGGAAGAGAAGACAGTAAATCTATTCTTTACTACCGCACAAGAGAATGCGAATGTAAATTACCATTACTGTAACAAATTTTAATCTGTTATTAATGTGTTGTTTTCTTTTCAGGCACAAGAAATTCCTAATATCAAAATATTTCGATTTGATTCAGCACTTTTTTTTGCAAATGTTGAGTACTTCAAGAAAACTCTGTATAAAATGACAGTAGATCCAAATGATTTAAAGAATATGCAGAAGAAAATTGACAAGAAGAAGCTCAAAGAAGAGATGCTACGAATTGAAAGTAAGGTGAGTATACCAACTGGCATAAAAGAAACCAGTTAAAAATCGATGTTTATGCACTCAGGGCGGCCACATATGTGCTTAGGATCTCAACTGATTGGCTCCTATAAGCCGCTAGGAGCGCCACTACTTATTTATTTTAGAACGATCTTGAAGAAAATTCATTTACCTACAAAATGATATATTACTCATAAAAATCTGTTTATAATTAAGAAAATTGCAGCTGAATTTGTACATATACCTGCAATGTAAAAATAGAACCTAAGTTTAATTCAGCGACAACCTATTTTTCAATTCCATAGCTGTCAGTCCCAGAGCACTTATATAGTAGTTTCAATGAAGATTTCAAATTTTTCTCTAACTCGTCGAGTTTAAGTAATTTACTGGGAAATTAACTGTTCCAGGAAATGAACTGTGTTAGACAATCATGAAGCTCCAAGCTTTCTATCTCAAATATTTGTTTGCCCAGTTCTCTTGTTGAATTTCTTTTCCTTATCATGACCAACATGTAACTAGTCTTAAATGGCTAAGAGATGTGTCTGCTAGTAACTGCATTCATAGCAGGAAGCTCCTAGCTATGATATGAGATAACCTGGAAGTAAGAAAGCATGATAATTCTATCAAAACAACTTAACACTCGAGCAATCGGCTGGCAGGCAGTAAGCTAGTGTCTGTATTGTGCAGTCCAACCTGGAATGGCACACTCCTGTTGGCAAGCAACTGTCCATAGTGCTATGTCCAAAGGCGAAGGATTGATTTCATTGCACTGGGTTTCCCCATATGGCTTCGTCCCTCTCGGCGGAGATGGACTGCCATCTGCCAGGAGCATTGCACAAACTCCGTAGCTTCAACAACAATCCTAAGGATCTCATGAAAAAATTGCATGTGTCTCTGTCCAGATTTGAACCCACAACCTTCAGTACGACAGGCAAACAACGTAACCACTTTGCCATTGAGACCTCCAAAGGGCTGTATGTTCACCCAAGTCAGTGGTATATGCTTCATGAATGCAACACATGCTCTATAGTTTTAAAATGTAAATAAATAATTAATAATATTAAATAGTTGTAATAAACAAATATTTTCTCACTATTAAAATTACGAATCACAAATTGACGTTCACACCCTGGATATCATTACAGGTATTTGGTTCAAACAGAATTGACTTACAGTTGGACATTCTGGAAAAAAAGTTATTGTTGTGAAACATGAAACAGTGAAACGAAATCGTGAAGTTCTGAAGAGAGTTACAGCCGTGATATTTTTTTTTTAGGAAAAGAAGATTTGGCATTCCTGGTACAGCAAAGGAAGTGATTCCAAGAATCGTCAGAATTATGTAGAAGTCTTCAATTTATTAGTAGAGTTTGATGACAAATTGAACCAGCATCACAAGACAGCAAGTGTGTACACCTCATTATTTCAAATAAATTGCTATAGAAAGCACACACTAAAGAGCATTGCAATGCATTTCACAGACTTTCTAAATAAAAAGTCCACATAGCACAGTGACAGTTATTGGTTACTAAACTGGCATCGTACACTTCGGGTAGACCCATAGGTGCTCAGTCTCTCCCATCAGATGTTGAAGGATATTCATCATTCCTGTGGCTCACATAGTAGATTATGAAATACCAGTCACTTTGCATTTCTAAGTTCAAGTATTTAGAAGGTAGGAGGCCAATACCTTTCTTCATTTGAGAAGTTTGGTTGAGTGAGTTGAACGCACAAACTCTTTTTGCTAGATTCGAAAAACGAATATTCTATTCATTGAGTTATTCTGTCTCATGTGTGTACACCTCTTCTTCTTCGCCTTTCAACTCCCAACGGAGCACAGCTCTTCCTCTCTCGTGCCATCCGTTCCAATTCTTTCCATGTTTTACCTATCCTTTTAATATCACCCTCCAGATCTGTCTAGCCCTTACCCCACTCCTCTTCCTCTGCGGGTTAAAAATAAAGTGTGCCTGTTTTTCAATGCTTCCGGTCGATCTTCTCAATGTATGTCCTATCCATCGGCAGCTTCTCTTCCATAGCTCTTTCTCCACTGGTATCTGCTTAGTTCTTTCTCAGAGTTCCTCGTTTGTAATTTTATCATACCATCTCTGTCCCTCTATTTTATGTAAACATCCATTTATGAAGGTCTGTAGTTATAGGTGTACACTACTAAATTATAAATACAAAATTAATTTGTGACCGTCAACAGGTTTATGATTTATTATTTTATTGATGTCTTTCTTTAAATCTCACAGGAACAACTCGACAACGAGAATACTGTGTCTATTCCAGAAAACAATTACATGGAATGCCATGATGGCGGTACAGTTCATTCTTCAGAGACAGATAGAGCATCTGCAGATCTATCTTTAAAAGTAATTGGCAGTTCTGTAGACCTTGTTCAAATTAAAGAGTTACCTACCTTGACGGATATACACTTCATCATTCTGGATTGTTCCACTATGAGTTATGTGGACTCTATGGGTGTCAATGTCTTACTACAGGTTGGTCTTTGCAAATTAATGGACTTTAGTACATAGCAACACTTTGATATAAATTAGACCGTGTTTTATAATAAAAAATGTATATTTATATGTGATATATATCATCCTCAAATAGCTTGTCATGAGCAGAACTTTGCCACCCTAACAATCCTTCGGAATTTCTTTCTATCATAGGCCAGATGTCCCGCCTTTGCAGCCGCCATGCTCGAATCATCAGTTACATCCTGAATTCATCTCTGTGGTATTCCTCTTCTCCTCTTTGCTGGGATGCCTCCTTCTGTAATGATTTTCTCCAATCAGTGTCTGTCTTTTTATGTCTAAAATACTTCTTCGAACGCTCTATATCGACCACTTGTTAACCACTGTTTGTGATTTGTATGTGACCTGAGCCAAAGAGCGATTGTACATTGTGCCAGTGATGTGCCTAAAGTAAGCCAGCACATCCGATTTCTTCTACGCTTTTTATTTACTAGGGTAGCTTCCCTAGACCCCTACCTCAGTCGCCTATTACAACATGCCTTGTAGGTCGCAGTGTTACTATTCTGTGCTCTCCTTGTGAGCCATGGCAACACACATGCTTCAGTTTTTCTCATTCTTTTTTGTAGCTTAGGCAAATTTTATTTTATGTTCTTTCTGAATAAATCTATTTGTTTTTCTACCCATGACATATGGAGAACTTTTCTGTAACTAGAATGGTCGTGTTACTAGTTTGTGAATAGTTAATAAACCATGCATTCATTGTGCACTTGTAGTGATGGTCGTGTTACTAGTTTGTGAATAGTTAATAAACCATGCATTCATTGTGCACTTGTAGTGGTTGTTGTGTTACTAGTTTGTGAATAGTTAATAAACATGCATTCATTGTGCACTTGTAGTGATGGTCGTGTTACTAGTTTGTGAATAGTTAATAAACCATGCATTCATTGTGCACTTGTAGTGATGGTCGTGTTACTAGTTTGTGAATAGTTAATAAACCATGCATTCATTGTGCACTTGTAGTGATGGTCGTGTTACTAGTTTGTGAATAATTAATAAACCATGCATTCATTGTGCACTTGTAGTGGTGGTCGTGTTACTAGTTTGTGAATAGTTAATAAACCATGCATTCATTGTGCACTTGTAGTGATGGTCATGTTACTAGTTTGTGAATAGTTAATAAACCATGCATTCATTGTGCACTTGTAGTGATGGTCGTGTTACTAGTTTGTGAATAGTTAATAAACCATGCATTCATTCACAATTTTCTTAACATTTATGTATTCACAAATTGATTATCAAAATGCAGAGAGTAGTTTGATTGTTTATTCAACCTATTGTTCATCAAGACCCTTGATAAGTTGAGTTGCATTGCATATTTCATGCAAATAAATTGGCACATGATTTTCTTCCGCAATCGGTTACAATAAAAGTGCAGAGAATAACACAAGCAACCCTTTTATTACCAACTGTCCATAAGAGACCAGGTAGTCATTCTTCGTCTAAACAAAATGAGACACCACTTAAACAGCAAATTCAAGAATGGCATCTCTAGACTGTCACTGGGATTTAGCAGACATTACGGCAGAACATCTCCTTAACTCTTAGTATACATCATTTATTTGTAGTGCTAAGATAATGTTTTTTATATCAAAATGTGCAGAAATGTATAGTAAAGCTCTATAGTATACATTAGCTGTAAAATTTATGTTGTTGCGATAAGAAAAAAAAAACCATATAAAATAGGTGCATGCAAACAATTTTTTTTTATGTTAAATTGTTGTACACTCACCATAACAGTAATAGTAATCCACAAAACTGAATTACATCAAGTAAGTTTCATTTAAAAGTATATCCAATTATAAATAATATAGAAATGTTTCAATTATTTCTGATCACAAGTAAAGTTTTTATGTCAATTTGATCAAATTTATCATGAGCAGAAAAGGATAAATTACTATGTAAGCTTGTGGGAAAACGCCCCCTCATTCTCAAATTCCTCAACATCACTGTCATCACTAGACATGTTGTATTCTTCAGAATTATCACTGCTTGAAAACTGATAATTTGTGTTACTATTCTCAGAAGTAAGCCATGTCTGAATAAGCTGCAATGCTTGCTCAGTCGATAGACGTTTATGAATGAGAGCAGAAGAATCCATGTTTAGTTTTACAAATGTGATATATTTAAAAACCTGCTTGGTACATGTCAAAAGAATTTTTGTTATGTTTGCCGGTCTCACATGCTTGTTTGGATGCATCACGGGGTAGACAGGAAGTTAGTCCAGATTTTTAAGCAACCTAAACATTAGAAATGTTTATAAAAAACCAAATGTACGGTTCTAACACGAAGATCTACCCAATAGACCCGCCGTATAAGCGAGACATCAAGAAGATCTCTTCAGTAGACCTGCCGTATAATAAGAGTTAAAACTGTCCACTGCAAGTAGACCTGATGAAATGTATGTAGTCAACACTGAAATCCGGAAACAGACAGCAAACTATGTCAGAGACTATAAAATCAATAAGAGACTATATGAAATCCAAGTCTAAAGTGAGTGATTATTGCAGATGTAGAAGGAAGTGCATCAACAAATAAGGTGATTGGCAATGTTGAGGATAGAGTTGTGGATATCCACAACACTTAATAATGATTAGGTAGCAGGCTCTGATAATTATTCCTAATTTTTTTCCAATCAGATAATGTTCCTTTGATGATAGAAATCTATTTGCTCTAGAAAATCACTTTACATGGTCGCCTTGGACCTTATGGACCCGATGCACTACATTCCTATGCTTCTTATACAGTCTCTTCTCATGCTCCATAATATATGTGTATATGTTAAATGTATATATTTGATCATTATTGTTTTATCAATTTCTAGTTTTTCACATTTATTTAGTTTTTCATCACGTATTTTCAGTTTAGGGCCATTAGGGATTAATTGTCTGACTCTATATGTTATGTCTAGCATATAGAAAGTCTAAATTTCTTTGCCTCTTTTGTATCCTTTGCTTGATAAAGACCTTATGGTTGAAACGTCGCTGTATCTTGTTTGTGTGCTTTGTAAAACTATATTACTTTGTTTTGATGTGTTTCACCTATTGTACATAGTTTTACTACAGTCTTCCCTTATATCCATAATACTATTTCCGTAATGTAAGCATACAATAAAAAGAGATCAGGTACTAGAGCCAAGGAAGACCAAGAAAAAGATGGATAGACAATATCAAGACCACACTAAATAAACACAGATATAACATAACAAGCCTGACTCATCTAGCCCTGAAATGCAAATTAAAGCTTTTCACCCCTACACTTAATGGCAAGAGTGGATAACCAATTCCATTATCCACCTGGGGAAAGACAATAGACTAATATTTTCCCCAACTCATTAAATTTGGAACCCAATTTGCAGTTGTGTGAATGGTAAGTTGACATTGTAATATAATAGTAATTATCTTTACAGGCGCTATCTTCATATGTATTTTGCATTTATTTTTAATTATGTATTTTTTAATTTGTCTACAGATCATGTTAGAGTTTAGAGCTTTCAATGTCAATGTGTACTTGACACAATGCAAATGTGAGTTGTTGCTTGTTTATGAAAGTGATTATAAAGTTTGGCATTATAGCCAAGTTAGATGTGATATATTCTGTGAGTGTCGTACCGGGGTAGGCAAGGGTAGCAAAGAATAGTACAACTGTGACGTACAAGACATGTCGAAAGAGACGACTAATGTAGGAACTAGGGAAGCTATCCTAGTAAATAAAAAGCATAGCAGAAATCGGATGTGCTGGCCTATTTGTAGGCGCATAACTGGCACAACGCACAATCGCTCTTAGGATCAGATCACATACAAATCAAACAGAGTGGTTAACTTCAAGTGATGAACAGTTTTGTGTTGCTACATTAGCGACGGTCATATGCATTTTATGCGGAGCAGGTTGTTTTTTTGGCGTGCGCTGCTGTTTCATTCTGAAATTAGTTCACACAGGAAACATTTCACAGTTGTTAGCATTTCGTGTGATTTTCATTGGCACAGGACGGAGCAATTATGGGGTGACCCGTTGCAGTGAAGTTGGAACCGAACTTATGAACTATGAAACAGAGTGGTTAACAAGTGGTCGATATGGAGCATTCGAAGAAGAAGATGTGTTATCAAGAGTACTTGTGACCAATCAAAATATCATAGGACTGATTGTAGTCAAGAAGTAAATGTTACTTTAATCTTCTTTGAACGCCCTATATCGACCACTACTTGTTAACCACAGTGTGATTTGTGTATGATCTGAGCCTAAGAGCGATTGTACATTGTGCCAGCTATGCACCTACAAGTAGGCCAGCACATCTGATTTTCTGCAACGCTTTATATTTACTAGGGTAGCATCCCTAGGCCCTACATCAGACGCATCTTGCGACATGCCTTGTAGGTCACAGTGGTACTATTCTTTGCTTCCCTTCGGACCCGGCACCACACCTGCGTTACTTTAATCAAGATCTGATAGGACTGACTCTAGTCAAGACAGTAAATGTTATTCTAATCAAGATATCATAGGACTGACACATCAGTGACCAATTCTACGTTTTTCGTAACTAAATCTGGCAGCCATCTTTGTAAGATTTTCACAGTGACACAGAGCTATTTTTTTTTCTAGGAATGTTCTCCTTGCGTGTGGGACACTACAACAGACATTGGGGCATTTGTGTTGCTTGCATCCGCTTAACAGTGGACCATGTCAACTTTTACAGATCCGTGTACTATAGGCATTTAGTAGGAGCACAACATCCGTCCTAGGTACTCTGCAGTTTTTTCTGGGAAAGTGTTTGTTCCAGTCATTGGATCACCATCACAGACATTTGTGACAAATATCATGTTTAACAGAAAGTCTGATAATTTAGGGCACACGCATAACTGTAGGACTATGGAGATGTGACAATTATATTTATCGTTGTGATGCCTTCATATCAATTAAACCGAGTAGAATCTTTTTTACAAGGCTGCTGCTGGAGAAGACTGTGGACTCTGCCCTGACATCACGCTTGATGATCTAGCATGACCAATGACATCTTCTTCTTTGCGTCGTTCTTTACGACCAATTTTAATCAGTCTTTGTGATATGTTTGATCTTTGCCAAGAACGTGTATACGTTGCACATTGGTTTGGTAGGCCCCTAAATGCATAGACTTCTACACGTTTAGGACATGTGCATCCGATTTCAGCCAAACCTCCTTAGTCGCCTCTTACGACATGTGTGGCAGGTAACAGTGGTTCTATTCTTTACACCCCAAATTTGGGCCCGGTAACCACTGGGCGTACCAATGACATAAATGCAGAAGTATACAATGGATATTTAGAGAAAAGATAACAATCTTGAACTAAGTATAATGTAACGGATTACCTCTGAAACCGGAGTAAAACTCACCTGAATGGTAAGGGATACTAGTAAACAGGAAAGCAAGCTTTCACACAAAAATCATTCAGAGGTGCCATATTAGGTACTATGACTGAATTCATAGTGGATGAATGTAAAAAAGAAATGTAAAGGACAATAATGTGCATTTTGTTAGTAACTCTATCTTGTATAATAAATGTCTATATAAATCAGCACTATTATAGCACATAGTGTGGTGCCAGGGGTAGCAAGTGAAGCACAGAATAGTACCACTGCGACCTACAAGGCATGTCATAAGAGGTGACTGAGGTAGGGACATAGGGAAGCTACCCTAGTAAATAAAAAGCATCGTAGAAATCGGATGTGCTGGCCTACTTGTAGGTGCATAACTGGCACAGCGTCCAATCGCTCTTAGGCTCAGGTCACATAAGTGGTTACAAGTGATCGATATAGAGCATTTGAAGAAGAGCACATAAAAGACTGACAGTCAAAACCTTCTTGAAAGGAAGTCATATCTAGTGGGAACATTATGCTCTTATTGACTCAACAATTAAATATAACTCTGAGATCTGTGGAAGAAGTTACAAATTGATTGATTGTATTAAACTTATTTTCAGCGGGTGTCCGTGAAATGTTTGAGCTTACAAACTTCTACAAGACAAACAACAGGCAGCATGTCTTTATCACGATCCATGATGCTGTAGTCAGTGCTCAGCTACAGCAATGTCGTCTCATGGTTTGTTTCCTTAGCAGTTTTTTTTTTGGTCATGCATTACATTTTCATGTATGACATTGTTTTTTTTTTTGGTTATTACCTTTCATTTTGTTTCGTTGTTTGTAAATTTCTCAGTCAAACAGTATTTTTCTGTTTCCAAATAATTTTTTTATATTGTCTTTTTTTTACTCTAAGTATCTTCTTCTTAGAACGCTTCATATCGATTACTTGTTAAACCACTCTTTGTGGTTTGTATGTGACCTGAACCTAAGAGAGATTGTATGCTGTGCCAGTTATGCGCCAACAAGTAGGCCAGCACATCCAATTTCTGTGACGCATTTTATTTACTAAGATAGCTTCCCTAGACCCCTACCTCAGTCGCCTCTTACAACATACCTTGTAGGTCACAGTGTTACTATTCTTTGCTCCCCTTGTATACCCGGCAACACTCGAGCGTACTCCAAGTATTAAAACATCTATCTGAAGTTGGACATGTCTGACTACACTAAACACAATGGCAGCTGCAAATCTAGAACAGAGACTGTTTGTTCTCCTTTACCATAAGTTGGTTTTGTCAGAGGTCAACTATGGACTACTCATTCTCACAATATCATTATCACAATATGATAGATTGGAACATATAAGGAATAAGTAACTCTGAGGGATGTCAAAACATTTGTAACAACATCCAAAAGAACACACAGACACTGCTGATATCAAGGCACAGGAATAAAAATGGTACGGCACAGTAGGAAAGGTCTGTTGGATAAATAATGACCATAATTTAAGGAAAACAATGGTTCATCCTGAATGAGAACATGACCAACTATCAAAAAGACTTGCCGATCATTGTGCAACTAATGTTCTCATCAGATGTTGTGGAAAGGCAGACATTGCAAATAATCTCTGGAGAAGATAACAGTACAATATATACTTATGGATCTGTTCTGCATGGTAGGAAATCAGGAGATTGCTGTAATATACAGTCTAAAGTAATAAAACAGTCTCAAGTTGAAGGATTGCCTTCATTGTGCTGGGTTTTACCCCATATGGCTCTGTCCCTCTCTGCAGAAATCCATGCCACCTGCTGAGGGTATTGCACAAAGCATGAACTCCGTAGCCCCTGCAACAATCCTAGATATCTCTGGAAAAAATGCACCCGTGAACAGAATGGTGAGGTCCGGATTTGAACTCCTGACCTTCAGAACGCAAGGCAAAGTCTTAACCACTAAGACCCCACAGAGTAATATACAGCTATCACCAAACAGTACCGAGCTAGCAAGCAAAACTGCAGGTATGAGAACTGAGATTAAGTAACTAACAGTGATCTTAAAATGGGTTTTTAGGATCTCATTAATCATACTAGTTATTGTATCTGAATTTCAATTGATATTTCAAAAGATCTGAAACAGATGGCTACTATATGAGTGGATGTAAGAAATCTCAGGGATCAGTATGCATACCCTTAGATATCTATTGGGGGAGACTGAGCACCTATGGGTCTGCATGGAGTGCTATTACATCCGTTCAGTAAATAATAACCAATTATATATCAGACCTGCATAATATTTATATATCAGACTTGTATAATCTTTATATTATAAGACTTGTATAATATTTATATATCAGACTTGTATAATTTTTATATATCAGACTTGTATAATCTTTATATATCAGACGTGTATAATCTTTATATATCAGACTTGTATAATCTTTATATATCAGACTTGTATAATCTTTATATATTAGACTTGTATAATCTTTATATATTAGACATATAATCTTTATATATCAGACTTGTATAATCTTTATATATCAGACTTGTATAATCTTTATATTATAAGACTTGTATAATCTTTATAGCGAAACATGTACAAACAAAGTACTATAGTTTTACAAAATACAGAAACAGTGACGATAAACAGCAACGTTTCGACCAAAAGGCCTTTATCAAGCAAACGACACAACAGGAGTGACGAATTATAGAGAACACTTACAAATGGACGATAACGGAAACATGCAAATGTATCTAATGAACTGGGAATAAAACGAATAACGAAATGAGTGCAACACAAAACTAGAAGTGGAAAAGAAGAGAAACAATATACAATCAAATGAAAATACAAATTATATATATGAAGCAAATACACATATAGATTACAAGGCATGAGATGAGAAAGTACTAAGAAGCATAGGAATGTAATGCGTTGAGTCCAAGAGGCCGCAAGGTACCATATAACGAAATAAAACGGTTCTCCAGAGCAAATCGACTACGATCATCAGAGGAACATGATCGGATGGCTGTGACCTGGACATCGCAAGCTCCTGAATGGCCAGGATCATTGAAATGGGTGGCTACAGGGGTCACAGAGCATTGGCGTATATCGCGCAAGTGTTGGGCGAATCGGTCACTGAGTCTCCTGCCGGTTTCCCAATATAGGCCTTGTTGCACCGCTTGCAGATAATGGCATAGATAATATTACGGACTCGCACGTGAAACTGTCTTCAATAACGAACGTGGCTTTGGAAAAGACACAGTGCGGGTCTGTATTACATAAGCACACGTGTTGCAGCGCCGACGGCCACACTGGATGGTGCCAAAATGACTCTGGATTTTAGGCTTGAGGCGACTGTGAACCAACATATCCTTAAGGCTTCTGTCCGTCTGTACGCCACCAAAGGATAGTGTTGGAAGATTGAACGTGTCTCAGGATCAGACTGAAGAATGGAGAGATGACGGAATAAGACTTTCTTCACAAGGGAACTATGAGGGTGGAAAGTCAAGACAAGTTTCACCCTGTCAGAATTGGAAGTTCTATGCTGGTTAGAGAGAGCCTCCTGGCGAGAAATTTGCTGAACACGCCGCATAGCAGAAGCAAGCACCTTATCCGGGAATAGGCGCTTACGAAAGAAATCAAGCATCTCGTGAGCTCTATCGAGAAAATCATCGTCCTCGCTACAAAGGCGACGAAGGCGCAAGAGTTGAGAGAATGGTAAAGAGTCACGACAAGCCTGGGAATGGGAAGAGGTATAAAGAAGAAAACTATGTGCATCAGTAGGCTTGTAGTATACTGATGTAGTGATGGTGGATAGGCTGATAGTGATAGTGATGTCAAGAAAGTTGACACAAGAGGGTGAGATGTAAACCGAATAGCCGGATTGAACTATGCTTCTTAGTACTTTCTCATCTCATGCCTTGTAATCTATATGTGTATTTGCTTCATATATATAATTTGTATTTTCATTTGATTGTATATTGTTTCTCTTCTTTTCCACTTCTAGTTTTGTGTTGCACTCATTTCGTTATTCGTTTTTATTCCCAGTTCATTAGATACATTTGCATGTTTCCGTTATCGTCCATTTGTAAGTGTTCTCTATAATTCATCACTCCTGTTGTGTCGTTTGCTTGATAAAGGTCTTTTGGTCGAAACATTGCTGTTTATCGTCACTGTTTCTGTATTTTGTAAAACTATAGTACTTTGTTTGTACATGTTTCGCTATTTACCAAGTTTTACTGCAGTCTTCCCCTATTTCTATAATATTTATATATCAGACTTGTATAATCTTTATATTATAAGACTTGTATAATATTTATTTACACTGGAATCTAAAATGATAAAAATAACAGAGCAGTTCACCTATTTGGGTAGCAATTTTGATTGCACAGGAAATGTTAAAAAGAAATTATGATACGAATTGGCAAAGCAACATCATCTTTTAAAAGTCTAAATAAAATATGGAACTGCAAGTTATATAGTATTAAAACTAAATTACGAATTTTCAATTCAAATGTTGTATCAATCCTAACATATGCCAGCGAGAGTTGGAAAATGACTAAAGATATAGAAAGCAAGTTGAATGCATTTGAAAATAGATGTCTGCGAAAAATAATGAATATAAAAGGGAACGAATTCAGAAGTGATGAAATCAGAGACATGTCTGGTCAACCACTAGTGACAACTGTTATAAGAAAGAGAAGATGGAGATATGTTGGACACACCTTGAGGAGAAATGATCAACGAATATCAAAGCAGGCATCGAAGTGGGATGCAAAGGGTTCAAGAAAGAGAGGTCGACCTAAGGAGACCCTGAAGCGAACTTTGCTGAGAGAGGCAGGAAATATCGGTCTCAGTTCCATGGAGGAGATTGAGCGAGTTGCCCAGGATAGAGCGGTATGGAGAAATTACTTGCAGGCCCTATGTAACGTATAACGGTATGCGAGGAATTATTATTATAATATTTATATATCAGACTTGTATAATCTTTATATATCAGACTTGTATAATCTTTATATATCAGACTTGTATAATCTTTATATATCAGACTTGTATAATCTTTATATATCAGACTTGTATAATCTTTATATTATAAGACTTGTATAATCTTTATATATTAGACTTGTATAATCTTTATAAATAACTTGTATAATCTTAAAAGAATGATCGTCTGCTAATGTTTTCCAGAAAAGGACAAAAGCCTACACACTGTCAATTATTGGAGCAACAGCTAATCAATAACCAGATGTCGAGGGCTGCAAGCTATGATACCATAAGGGATAAGGTAATAGATGAATAAATAGTGATAGCACCAGCAGCAACTTGAATGAAGCTTTCGAAGGAGATCTGATATGTTAGTCAGTTTATCATCAATATATAAGCTTAGAAGTTGTGATATACTTGTAACATACTGTTGGAAACTTATTGAAAATAACAAGACAACAAACATATGAAAACGGTTCTCTAGAAGCATGCATATATTTGTATGTACTTGTGTTATGTAATGTGCATATAATACACATTAATAGCTACAAATATATATCCATGTATCTTCTTCGTCTCATCCACCATTTACTTCTTTACAGAAGTGTTTGGGGAGGGGGTGTAGTGATCTTGTGTGTCCTTGTTCAAAGGCCTTTGTAAGCTGTTATTCGTGATGCCATCGTTCAGTCTTTTGCGTGGTCTTCCTCTTGCTCTGTACTCGTTATACTTTTCTGTGGTAGACGATATGTATTATTGATATAGGAGAGGACTGCAGTAAAACTATGTAGCAATGGTTAAACACGTAAAAACAAAGTATTGTAGACGATACCATATTTATGTATGATGTAGCCAATCACCAGCTATGGATTGACAGTAAATAAAATGTTTGAACATTTTTTAGACTTAATATTTCAGTACATTCACATTTTATTTGGTTTTAGTATTTTAGAAGCATTCGATCAATCAAGTGCCATGCCTCTTGGTGTATGCAATCATGTCTCTCCACAACTATCTCTACCTGGTGCAGTTAAACTATTCTGACGTCAATCTTTTGTTGAACCAGCATGTCAGACACTTTCTCCCTCTGCCTTCCATGATCTCATCTTCCCTGTATTTTATCATTTGTCACCAAATATTCCAAATCTCATCTTCACACTATGTGCCTGAAAAACATTGATTGCCTCATTCTAATTCTTTTGATCAGGATTCTTTGTGCGCAGGCCTCTTGTAAAACTTCATCATTTTGGGTTTTCCGCTGTAGGACAGGATTTTCAGGATTCTTCTGTCTAGTGATCTTATTGGTAGTTTCGCTGTCCATAATTTGCAGCCATACATAAGTATTGCTAGAAGCATTAGAATGATGATAAAGGAGAAAAGATAGTTAACTATTTTACATCACATTATTCATAAACGTTTGCATCAGACCTGATAAATAGATTTGAGTGAGAATAAGTTGTGTAAATTAAGTGATCACTGTAGTAATACATTGTTACTAGGCTCACCATTTGGAAAGGGAGTAGAGTCTTGGTCAGTCTTAGTACGGTGGTTTTTCTATCAAGAAATTCACTGCATCTTCATCCTCTGCCATTTGATTTAACAACTTACAGGTCTGAAAACTCTGACATGAAACCTCAATCTTGTATATCATACAAAAAGTAGTTACTTTACCTTCTGATAACACAGTATATTCTGTCAATAATTCTTGCATTTACTCACACCTCAAATGCATACTGAACATTTCAACATGAATAAACTATGGGCCATCTTTCTTTCTTTTCTCCAATCCTGTTTTGCCTCACAGCGTCAGGATAAGAAGAGATTTATAGAACGAGCCCTTGTGTGCGCTTCATAAAAAGTGTCTTTCGTTACCTCTGTTATCTCTGAGGTCCACCTTTTGCGTGGCCTGCCTTTTGCTTTGCATCCATTGTATCGGAGCAACATTGCTCTTTGGGTGCACTGTCTGTTGGTAATCTGCTTATGTGGCGAACCATTTAATTTGTTGTTTCTTGATGAAGTTCAGTACTGATGTTGTACCCAGTTTTTTCCTGGTGTCTTCATTTCTCAACCAGTCTCTTCTTGTTACTCCCAGCATTCTGCGTAGACACTTCATCTCTGCCGTAACTAGTTTTCTTCTGTCATTTGATGTCAGCGTCCAGGTTTGGCACTGGTAGCATAATGTGGGAGAAAGATTGTGTTGAACATTGCTATTTTTGTGTTCATAATTTTATTTGCTTTGTTGCATCTGTGTTCAATATGTACAAGATTCTATGGATAATATGTACATGAAATTATACAACATATCAGGGACAACTAAATAACATCTATAACCACATTACGATGTTGAAACATTTATTGAATATGAAAAAGTCAGATTCATATATGTTATTATGTAGTAACATTTGAAAAACCTACTATTCATAACCTCACATGTTCATAAAATGTAACATTACTCATGATAATGTATAACGATACAAGAATATAAATAAATATAGCTGCTAATTTGAAATCCTGTTCAGGTCAATTATAAACACATACTATTGTACAGTATCAACAAAATATCAAATATGTTCAACAACAGTACATAGAAGTTGTATTTGTTATAGGATATAACATTACTCATTATAATGTCTAAGGATCATCATCAAGGTGCGTGTCCTTTATGGGACGTTACTCTCTTTGCAGCGTATATGAACTTCACTCTGTCTCTAGCTAGTTCACCAACTTCGCTGATGGTCATATTCATGGTTTCTTTAATATCTTGTAGCCATCTTCTTCTTAGTCTGCCTTTGTGTCCTAGGACCCTGCCCTCCAATAATGTTCTCTCCAGGTCATCGTGACGCTTGATGTGGCCAAAGTATCTAATTTTTCTGCATAGCATATTGTTTATCAGTCAAATCGTTTTTAACATTCAGGTCTTTCAGGACATCAGTGTTCTTCATTTTTTCTGTCCATGGTATTCATAGGATCTTTCTGTAGCATTTCATTTCGAAGGAGACTGGATTTTCGTTCTTGGATACAAAAATATAAATAAATATAGCTGCTCATTTGAAATCCTGTTCAGTTCAATTATAAACATGTACTATTGTACAGTATCAACAAAATATCAAATATGTTCAACAACAGTACATAGAAGTTGTATTTGTTATGGGATATTCATCATCATCATCAAGTAACTTGTCCCTTTTGGAACTTGGCTCTGATGATAGCAGTCCTGAAAAACTCTGTTCTGTGCAAGTTGGCTGGCATCAGCAGCAGTCATTCTCAGATAACCGATGGCATCTTGTCTTCTAGGTCTTCCTTCTTCTTCCAGGCACTATTCACTCCAAAATTATAGGATATTAACATATCAAATTTACCACAAAGCAAAGGCCATTTGTATATCAAGTCATTCTTGGGCGAGACAGCCTACATGTTAATTGATTTATTAAAACTTACAGTGACATAAACATTTCAATTTCATTTGTGTTTACGGTACTTTCATTTATATATATATATACTTTCTTTTATAAAAACTGTTCATATTATTATTCATTAATTAATCATAAGAGAAATACTGATCATTATATAAGTGCATTTACTCAGTTTGTCAATGTCTGTTTTTTGCATATACATTAAAGACAGTTTTACATATCCATTTGTTGTTTATTGGTATGAAGAAGCTCAGCGAAAGATTATATTTTACTACATCACCCACTTGGGATTTAACTGTGTGTGCATATTATCATCATGTGTATACTATAATCATTCATAACTTTAATTCAACATGTTGCTGAAAAGAGTACTGATTTCTGTTTCAAGTATTTTTTTCCGCCCGTTATGAATTCAGCCACAGTAATATATTATAGCACTTATACTATGACACATCCGATTGATTTTTGCATGAAGATTAGCTTCCTTATCACCATAGCCCCTCGCCATTTAGGTTATCATTACTGACTTCAGAGGTACTCATAATGTAAATCCCCAAGTGCCCGCCTGTGTGTTGCCGGGGCTCTCAAGGGGAGCAAAGAATAGTAACACTCAGACCTACAAGGCATATAGTAAGAGGTGACAGAGGTGGGAAGCTACCCTTGTAAATAAAAAGCGTGTCCTGGCCTACTTGTAGGCGCATAACGATAATCGCTCGGATCACATACAAATCACAAAGAGTAGTTAACAAGTGGTTGATATTGATTGTTTGAAGAAGAAATCCCCAAGGAAAGGATCAGGGTTTCCTGTACTTCAACAGAGTACATTGAGCACAGTAAGAATTTTTTTACCCAAACTACAGAATGTCCACAGCACATGACACTAGCACTATGTGTTATCAACTTCACTATTGGTGTCCCTTCTGTTTCAGATTATCTTTAACCTTTTAGATTCTGATGGCTTCAGAATTTTTAGTGAAGTGATTATTTTCTATTCTATAAGTTATCCATCTTTTTCTTTCCTCTTCTTCGAACGCTCCATATCGACCACCTGTCAACCACTCTGTGTGATTTATATGTGATCTGAGCCTAAGAGTGATTGAACGTTGTGCCAGTTATGCGCCTACAAGTAGGCCAGCACATCCGATTTCTGCGCTCTTTTTATTTACTAGGGTAGCATCACTAGTACCTACATTAGTTGCCTCTTACGACATGCATTGTAGGTCGCAGTGGTACTATTCTTTGCTTCCCTTGGGTCCCATCACCACACGGGCGAGTTATCCATCAAATATCGTTAGTCCATCTGAATGTATCACATTAGTTTGTCTCTGGTGGCTTCATAAATTTTAATGAAGTGATTATTTCATATTCTACAAGTTATCCATTATATTGTTAGTCCATCTGAATATATCAGATTAGTTTGTCAGCTCATAAAATAAAATATTTTTTAAAATGTCTGCTAACCATATAAAATCCATGTCATCCAGATAAAATCAAAATAAATGTTGAGGCCTAAAATGCACTGAAAGATTTGTCAGGTTCACCAAACCAGAGCTTACCAAGACCTTAATCCACCTCTACATAGCTCAGGTAACAAGTTACATCATTGCATTCTAGTTAAGCGATTAAGGATTGAAGACCAGGAAAACCAGGTCCAAAAATTCAGTGCTGAAGAGTAAAGATATCGCAGTAAACTTTTACTCAATGCAACCTACATCATTTTTAGGGCAAACAAAGAAGAATACTAGAGAACAACAGAAAAAGAATCATCTAGACTCATAATTTCATACAATCTGTCGGAGGAAAATTCTTCAAATATTTTGTCACAATAAAATCAGCAGTCAAGAACAGTTCAGCAGATGCAAACATAATAAAATTCAGTGATCAAATGCCAGAGCTGGATTTGAGGATCCTCTTCATCAGACATGTTCATCATTGCTTCGATCTTCTCCCAAGCATGTATTTTCTGTGTGTTTAGACTAACAACTGCAATTCTGTGTTGGTTGATGTATCTACTGAGATTTCTCTCATGGTTTTCCCATCTTGCCGCACCTATTGGTGTGCATACAAGATGGAGAATACCTATTATCTTCATTGAAATCTTCAGAGCGTGTTTTCTCTTAGAGCATTGATGATGTCACTTTTGTCCATAGATGACCCATTCTCGATTGCAATCTTAAAGTATATAAAATATTAATATAACATTTATATTATTACAAACAAATTTCGAAAAATAAAGAATTTCAACGAAGTAAAATTCAATTTGATTAATTTGTCCCTTATGTAATAAAATCTGCTCTTGGTCGACAAGCTAAAATTATAAATTTTAATAAATGCCGCAGTGACATGTAACTATTACAGTCAAATAGTTTTGTAACAAATATGTGAACAGAACACTTATATGACCATAACCAGTGTTATATTCTAACAAGCTATATGCAGATACTTACATCCTTAGATAAGCCGTTGTCTTGCATTTTGTAGGTCGTGTGTTCAGATCCGGGCAGCGTCATTCTCTTCATGAGTGTTTTCTTTGCGGAGATTTATAGGATTATTGCAGTAGCTACGGAGTTTGTGCAATACTCTCAGCAGGTGACGTGCGATTTCTGCGAAGAGGGACCGAGTCATATGTGGTAAATCCTGACACAATGAAGCCAATACTTTAGTTTTAGACCCTTAGACAGGACACTGCCTTAATCAAACTGGTGTGTTGGGCCGCTGGACTTGCGGAGATCGGAGCACCTATGGACATGTCCGGAGTGTTATGATGGTAGTCCTCATGTAACTGCCTTATTTTTAAGTCTCCAGTTGACAACTTAAAATCTTACATAGAAGATGAAATCTGCTCTTGTTTGAGAACAGAAATAGCTGTCTCTATGTTTTGTTTGTTCTTCTTGAGACCTCATACATAACATCATTTGTATTATTACAAAATCCATTAGTTTCACCATGCTGGAAATGCAGCACTTTCTTCTCAACACTTATATCAGCTGATTTTTGTAAAGTGAGGTCTAGGAAAAAATTATTCACAAAATGTATCTGAGCAATATCACAAATCTTACTGAGAAAATGCCCTGATACATATCTGAAGACCGAGCAGAGTTCTGCTAGTCTATGGTCCAGAAGCTTTAGCACAATAAATCCTATGCAACAGAATATGGCCAAAACAAAAGAAGTTAAACTTTCTTGTGCTGGATGTTTTTTGTATGCCATGACAGCTCCACAAACAGCACCAATGATATGAAACATCAAAGCCACTTCAAAGCCAACTTTGAAAAACAAACTTAATGTATAACTAATTAATGATAAACTTAATATTAAAACTGTTGATACATTTGACCACCCATTCTGGTAATAAAAACCCCAAACTAGTAAAAGTGAAAAGAAAGGAAATGTGCACCACTGATCTAAAACAGACCATACTACAGCCTGGGTGATAATTCTCAAAAACTGAATGCTCCCATACAGTGTACAACAGATGTTAAAGGTATAAAACAATGCAGAATCGTTATCTTTCAACACCCCATATTCCGTTGCTGTATAAGTTATCCCACACCAGTAGAGTCCAAGATAGATGTACCCAAAGTTAATAAGAGAATTCAAAGGCATAACATTAAAAATTGACAACCATACTGGCTCTGCATAATGTTCCAAGCCAATGTCTAGCTCCACTTGATCAAACCATCCAGAATAAGCTATGAGAAACATTCCACTGAATGTAAGCATGATATAGGTAACCACAGAGCTTAGATGACTCATACTTCTTCAGTAGATAATATGAGCTGTGATGAAATTAATGAATTGATCCTAATCCAATGTATCCTAATCTGTAAAAGATAAAACACAAAATATGAGCATGGTTTTTAATTCATGATACTACTATGCCCTGCTACAACAAATCATCAGCATGTGTTTTTCATATTTGAATAATAATTCTATAACTAGACATATTTATATATATACAATTGTATAAGCGATGATACCTTATTTTTATTATTTTTATCGCTGACAAAGAGAATAACGTACTTCATGTGAAAGCACCCCTACAAACATATAATAAACCTCATGTAAATATTGAAATTTTGACGTTTGAGAATCCACGGACACACCCGGGAATGAACTGAAAATATAGCTTGAGGCTCTGTTAGGGATTGCTTGGGGTGGCTTAAAAATAAAGTACCCTTTCAATCTTACAGTAAGGGTATTCAGCAGAATGTCATGTCTCTATGTGTCCACAATGTTTAATTTGCCTCTTTTCAATGAGCAACAATTCCCTATTTATTCCGAAATTTTTCAGAACATCATTATTTATTCCTGTGTCCACGAAATATGCAAAATTATACACTATAAATTCACATCAATCAAGTATTGTGTTTTCTAGCAGCACTTCGTTGTCCATGTTTCTGTACCAAGGAGAAATGAAGAATATAATTAGAAGCTGCTGATCTAATTTGTGTTGCTCGTTTCGATTTTAATGTCTCAAATTGAAGTCAAGTTTAGTATCATTATCTCTGTTTCACATCTCCCAAGTCCGTGTTATCGTTAATCGAGCCACTTTGTACTCAGGTGGCCCGGGTAGACGCATTAGTGAAACCTTGATTCCTTAGCCCCAAGACAGCGCATGATTCATGATGTTTTATTGTAGTTTTAATGTATCGTGTACTGTAGTATGTCACTAGTAACTTAGTTATGTGGGTGATGTTGAAATGGAATTGCTGGTGTAAAGTAAAGTAGGTGACCAAAAAATAACGGAAACATCACATAACTATAGACATTACTGTGCCACTAGATGTAATGCAAAACAAAATGTTAAGTAATATGAAATCGATGTCTAGAAGAACAGCAATATATTTATACTTCTCCTAAAAATATGTTGTACAAGCCCCAGAAATGGTCCGAAATGTTGTTTATGTTTGGACTTGCACTGAACTACAACCCTTGACCAACAAATTTTGCATAATGGTACAAACGAGATTTCGAACAAATTTAGTTTTTCTTTATAGTTGTTAATAATTTTATATTTTACATATACTATTTATAATATATTTTAAATTTAACAAATATATGAGCTAATTCTAATATTAATAATCTAATATCAAAAATGTTAAATTTCTAACACGTCACGTGTTATGTAGATTTTGTTTTCACATACGGGTATTACAGAATTTGGCATCTATGTTTTCAATATGGCGGCTCCCATATTGAAGTGGAAACGAGTTACAAATACTTCAGGACCTGCTCCTAGACCTCGTCATGGCCACCGAGCTGTTGCAATTAAAGATTTGATGATCGTTTTTGGAGGTGGTAATGAAGGAATCGTGGACGAATTGCACGTATACAACACCTGTAAGTTATACATTTTCCTCTATGTTGCTCTTCAGCTCCGTATTTTAAGATGGCGGTTTTCTTGTTGTACCTGACTAGCGCTTTTTTAAGATCAGTAAAATATTAAATGCCGGTGACAGTTTGTAGAGCTAGTTTCAAAATATAAATAATATTGGTCCAGTTAAACGATTCGGTAATTGTTTATAATAATTTTTTTTTTAGCCGCTTTTTCTTATAATGCGGCAGTTGCCAGTGCAGTAGCAATGGAAAGGCCCAAATAATCAAGATGGCGGCGCCCTACTAATTTGAGTGAATTATTTATTGTATTTTTACGACGTTTCTATCGAAATGCCTTTGAAAGAAATGTATTCTATTAATTATAACCACGGAGTGTCTTCTGTTCCTATAAGTAATATTGAATAGTTACGTTATGATTTTATATTATATTGCTGTGAAAACTCTAATCGAGTAGACAAAATTCAATATGGCGGCTTTCTAGCAGTAGCTGAAATAACGAAGCTCTGAGAATGTCCGAGATTTGGTTAAAATTTGAGTTTAGCGCAAAGAAAGTGAGAGAAGCACTAAATTTAAAACTGATTTAACAGCGTACGTTCTTAATAAGTTAATTAAACCTGACATTACTACACGAATACAATACAGCTCCATCCACTACATTTCCAAAATGACTTATAAAATCCAACAAATTTAGTGATTCATTGTCAGTCATATTTACTGCGAAGTTATTAGGCGAAGTATCAAACTACAAAGTAAGTTAAAAGTAAAAAATCGGTTTTATATGGTTTTAGTTAGTTTTAGCATCCAGCAACTTAACCGGGTAACTTGAGTAACAGGCTAAATTATTAGTAAATGAAATCAATCAACAATCCTTTTGGTTTTGATTTGCTTCATTATAATAGTTAGTTCCTGTCAGTTGAAATTAATGAAATGACAAGAGAAATTACGTTTTTATTCACATATCTATCTATCATATTATTATATAATTATATTCATCTCCATGAGTTATCTGTTCTGAGAAGTAGAAGTAGATAGCTTCTGAGTGCTTACTTAACTAAATTATTAGTTACACAACTGGAAGTTTATAATCTATAACTGGTTGTAAGCTCAGAAGTAAGGTCATTTTATAATACAAAAGCAGAGACTGAATCTGCTTGTTCTCCTTAAATACCTTTATGGAAGAAGAAGAGAGCAAGACATGCCTGGGAGACTATAGTTTATTTTCAAATCAATGGCCCTATGGGAAACACATTCTCGACTGGCAATAGTACTTACGGGCATGCACTAGTCTATAGAATTGGAGATATTAAAGAATAAGTAAATTGCGCATAAAATAAAAGAGGAAGAAAATAGTGATGATTAATATACCACACCAACAAGACACAGAAGATGGCGTTTAAGAAGGGGTGTACAAGTGCCAATATAGATTTCCGTAGCTGATTGCAGGTCATGTTAAACAAAAAGTTGGTCTGAAAGTGTCATTGCACATACTGTCTCATCAAGATCATACTGAATCTCTTATGCCAGTAATAAAACAAAATCAACTCAATTAGAAATATTGTCCAATTAGTTTGTCCGTGGGGTTGTTGTGTTAGTGTCTCTTCAACAAATAGCAGGTACTATTCGAGATATTGATTAATTTGTGCTCCAAATGGGTATCTTGGTGGGTTGCTGATAGTGAAGTTAATCACGCTGCGCCAATGACCACATGGCATGGAAACTCCGAGGTTTGGGTGCCAACTTGGACCAACAAATTCTCAAGGTGTGTGCTGCTGGACTACAGGTTCCCCGATCCTTTACTTGGGGATCTCAATTGCATGTACCTCTGAGGTCATACTAAGGCGAGTGACACTGGTGTTAAGGAAAGCAAATCTTTTTTAAAAAGGATGTGCAATATTAAGCGGGATGACTACACCCGAATTCATAGGGGGGGTTATCTTGTCTGTGTTCACGTTTGCACATTGGCAAACTTCATTCTATGAAAAACCTGCATAAGTGCTTTCAGAAAATACTTTTGTTTTACATAACAAATCTGCAAGGTATTTATCAGTGCATAACTTTAAAAAAAAAATGTTGGTTAGTGTTCTCTTGTAAGTCAATAAGCTCAATTTGCAGTGATACTAAAACTGTGCTCAATCATCAGATTAATTTCCTTTTATCAAGTATCCTCAAATCTCTAATAGAATTCAGTTCTCAAATCTTTTAAGGAATTTTGCCTGCACAGCGGCTTTGCAGCCTATTTTTATAGAATTTAAGCTGCCAATGGTTCTTTCATATGCTTAACTTTAACTCAGGGCCCATGTTTTATCACTTGCCTCTGATAGAACTAGAAACTCGCTATCACAGAGTTTGTCTGGAAAAATATTTTGTTCGCTCCACATGGGACACGAACTGAGTACCTTCAAGCAAGAGGCGAGCATATTACCTCCACACCACAGAGACCCTCAAACTGACCTGTTAATGTAGGAAAATGAGACGTGTTGCACTTTTAGTTGACTACTAAATACATACCTCTTTTTAAAAGACTTTGTGTCTATATAGCTCATAGCAATTGTCATCTAAAGTACATTAATAATTTTACAGCCACCAACCAATGGTTTGTGCCAGCAGTAAGAGGTGACATCCCACCTGGTTGTGCTGCCTATGGATTTATCTGTGATGGCACTCGCATTCTTGTGTTTGGTGGTATGGTTGAGTATGGAAAATACTCAAATGAGCTATATGAGCTACAGGCTTCACGATGGGAATGGAAAAGACTGAAACCTAAAACACCAAAATGTGGGCCCCCACCGTGCCCTAGACTTGGTAAGCATTTTACTTTTGTTGTATTTTATGTTTCTAAATTTAGTAGCTTTAAGTCTTTAGCATTTAAGACTTTAATTCCGTCAGTGTTTGTCAATTAAATTTAACTTTTTGTATTAAATATTTGTCAGAGCAGTGGCACACAGACATTGGTTTTCATCCATCACTGATAGAACTAGATGTTTTGGTCTCACCCTGATGTCAGGAGCCATGGCAAATTTTTCTGAATCACCTCGAAATTGAAAATATCTCAGAATTACATAGTCGAAACTGATAACTTTGTGACTGCTGCTGCCATTATCTGCTAGGATCATCTAATCCATTCATGTTTAACGGACAATTTGCTATCGGAAATCTCTCTTTATATATATATATATATCTGGTTCCATGCTGACCGTTGGGTATAAGACACTACATTCCTATGAATTGTCAACGTATAATCATTTTGTTTGATTTATTTATGAAAACATATATTTGTGTTTTCATTGTGGTTTTTTTTCCCATATCACAATTTTTAGTTTTTTTTTTTTTTTGGTGTCTACTTTTGAAAATGTGCTATGCGAACACAAGATTAAGCTGTTGAAAGGTTCACCTGGAATTTATTGACCATCTGATGATCAGGACAAGATTTTGTATTTGCATTTTATTTTGATCTATAGGTCACAGCTTCACTCTGCTTGGCAATAAAGCATACCTTTTTGGTGGCCTTGCAAATGATAGTGAGGACCCAAAGAACAACATACCAAGGTAATAGATTTTTAAAACAGAAAAAATTAGATACAATTATTACCAAGTAATTACATCTAAATTTTGGTAGTGGTTACTATAAAATTGTGATTTTTGAAAAGTTTGTTTCCATTTGATAGGAATATGTTTGTTTTGTTGAGAAGTAATTTCAACTATTACCTTATGTGTAAACTAGATATAGCAATCTTTTGCAATATGGTATACATACATTGAGTGCAATTTTGTTTATAAATACTTTTATACAGTAACATTTATATTTATAAAGCTTTCAATTTTTTAAACAAGACAGTCTTGTCTATGAAGTAAAACTCAATATTGAATTGTTGTCCAGGAAAAACAGCTGGCCCTTCCGTGAATTCCAGACATACAAAGACTGGCTATGACATCAATAGAGAGAACTACTGTTATCAATATATACATACATAATCATAAAAATAGCTTTCTACAAATATAGTTATAGAAGTTAGAAGCATGCCATGTTAAATGACATAAAATGAATTCATTTTACTGCTGCACATTCTAGAAGATAACCCAATTATATATGAAAACTTTACTAAATGGCATTCTGTTAAATGTGTTTCAGGTACCTAAATGATCTTTATACTCTAGAGCTACGTCCCCAGTCCAATCAGCTGTCATGGGACCTGCCCAACATTGTTGGCATACCACCTCCACCTCGTGAGTCCCATTCGGCAGCTGCTTACACTGAGAAAGATGGTCGCAGACTGAGACTGTTTATATATGGTGGGATGAGTGGCTGTAGATTAGGTGATCTGTGGATGCTTGATGTGGGTATGTAACATTGAAACATATATTTATGATGTTAACACAAGATGCTTCAAAGAATTTTTGGAATGATTTTCACTTCTTTTTCTTTTTACCTCTACTCATGGCTCTTGCTGCAAATGTAGTTTTATTCTGAACTTTTAATGTCACTGAAATGACTATTGAAATATATTGTAAGTCATCAATTGTTTGTAATTATGATCACTATTCCAAAAATGTCTAATTTGCAATACAATATCAATTAAAAAGAAAAAGTGTGTAGGACCTCGACAGTACTCACAAGATCTCAATGAAACAGTTGAAAGATATAATTGAAGAATATGTTAAGAATAAATAACCTACTTTTAAAAAAAGACATCAACTCCTGATAAGATGTTAACAGCAATAGATAGATGATGAAATTTTTTTTAATGGTATCTTTTTTCAACATGGATTCTACCTCCATTACTCTATACTTGTTATTTATTTACCCTTTGTTTTAATTGACAGGTGTTGTCCTGGCAGCTCATTTCATCTTGTTTTTCTTATAGGAAATCGTGTGTTTGTGTCATTAATTCTGATGATTAGCGAAAATATTTGTTTAGCATAGTTTTTATGCCTTTGATTCTAGTTGGTTTTGCTTTGTCATTACAGAAATGTCATCTGCCAGTGTATAGCATTTCTTTATCAGCTGTACAAAAATGGTTTCCAAAAACATCAGTCAATTACACTGTCTTTCTGTCTGCTTAGATAATTATAAATTGAGGAAATTGAGATTAGCTGGATGAAATTCTGTAGCAATTTTAGAATAGTGACATGTGTATTGAACACTGGAGCAGAAATTCTAATAAAATAGGAAAGTAGAGCAAATGAATTTTTTAAAATAGATACATTTTCAGCAGTGGTACCGTTGAGTTGTCATACAAATGCTGGACTGAATGGTATACAGACAAAATTATCTGTAAAAATTGTGTACAGTTTATGAACAGAGATGATCTATGTTGCCCTTGCAGATCAAACTCTTTGTGAAGATCTAAACAAGCTCAGGTTCATGACCACTGCTTTCAACATATTCAAATTGACAAAAGTAAGATTAAATGTAAAAGATGAATTAAGACAACTGATTGTTTTTCAGAAAATATGGCTTGGATTCAGCCGACAGTATCAGGCATGCCTCCACTTCCAAGAAGTCTTCACTCAGCAACTGTCATTGGTTCACGTATGTTTGTGTTTGGAGGTTGGGTTCCATTGGTGATGGATGATGTCAAAGTGGCAACACATGAGAAAGAGTGGAAATGTACGAACACTCTTGCCTCTTTAAATTTAGGTAGGTTTCAGCAGTACTTGTTATATTTTGCTAGCTAATCTTAGCAAATACTGCAGTAGTACTTTTTAAACCCAGCAGCACATGGATATTTGGTTCCTGTTATCTTCTTAGTGTCATGAGTCAGTTAATTGTATTTTAATTGCTGTGTGATGCAAAATTCAACTAGCCAGAATACACTCTTTATTCTCTTCTACTTAGGTGTAAACCCCCAAGTACAGGCTTACTTCAATCTGCCCAGTTGTAACCGGGTACCTTACTAACTAATTTAGAGAAGGGAGGTTAGCAATAACAGAAAATGTGCAGCTCTCCTACATATGCCATAACCTAGTACTATGTCTCTTTACCACTTCACGCACATAAGACATATTCTGTACAAACATTCGCTTTATTTCATATTTTGTGAAATTATCTGCAGGCAAAACTTAGCAAATAAATAACCTGTTCGCATATCTATAATTTTAATTGCCATTCATGTGGTTGTAATAAGTATTTAATTTCACTTTCTGTCTAATTTTAATACAAAAAGAAGAAAGATCAGTTTTGTTACATCTGTAATATTGCTGTTTTGTTAACTGATTTAACCTCAAGTGAAATGAACAAGTAATCATATTCAGTAATGACTTTATTAGCTACTATCATACTATTATATAATGTTAGTTCATTTGGATTTGACCTGTACTTTGTTTGTATTTAACAGATTGAATCTATTATGATTGTTCCAGATAAGATGTTTGGATTGTGGTAGCTATTTATGTTGTAAAGTGAAAATAATTGTTCTATTAATAATTTATCAGAAACAATGGCTTGGGAACCCCTGGCAATGGAAGTTTTTGAGGATGCCCTTCCTAGAGCTAGGGCCGGACACTGCGCAGTGGCAATAAACACCAGACTGTACATATGGAGTGGCAGGGATGGATACAGAAAAGCTTGGAACAATCAGGTCTAAATACTGTTTATGAATAGTGTTGTTGAAAATATGCTATGTTAATCATGTGTGTAGTTAAGCTTTAAGGACAGACGGCACCCCTAAACCTAAATCTTAAGAATCCAAGTTTTTTTATATGGTTCTAAGTTATCAACATAATGTAAAAACTCAATAAAAATTATTTAAAAAATCCAAACACATATATTCTAGGCAAAAATGTTAAATATTGATGTTTTTGGTCGAAAAAGTTCAAAAAGTGACATTGCCAAATACAGGATGATTTAAGCTCTATTAAAGTAAGCACAATAGAAATTTCAGATGTTATACTAAATCACCATATCTTTAGCTGGTAGCAAAAAATTTTTAAAATATAAAGAAATGAGACTTACCTGAATTTTTTCATCCAAATCCATATTTTTGACGAAAAAGAAGTGGGGTAAGAGATATCTTTTACACAATACATAAAAACCATTCAAGGAATTCTAATAAAAGTGGTAGGGGCTGAGCACATGTGCATAAGGAAGAAGTGCAAATTTTACAGCTTTTCTTTGAGTAGTTTTGGAATAAAATTGTATTTTGGACATACATTTAAGTAAAATAACAGTTTTGAGAAAATGTCAAAAAAACCGACAAATTCTGAATTATTGAAGGCAGTAATGCAGTTTAAAACCCGCCAGAAACATAACAATCTTCCCCAGCCAACTCTTGAACTGTTAGCAATGATTTTTTTATACCTTTCTACCTTTTTTGTATTTAAATTTTGTTTTAATGAGGAAGATATGCGTTTTCTATCTACGGTCAAAGCACTGAAAACAATGTTTTCCAAAGGATAAGCTCAGTTTGTTAAAAATACTATGTCTTCCTAATTCCCCATTATTAAAGACTATAGTGGCATCATCAACAGCTATTTCCAACCTTATCCTCCCCACAAATGTGGTCTTAGGACAGCGAGTCCATATAAGATGATGGAAAGATTCGTTTGCATTTTGAGTACCACCATGAAGGCATTTTTTCAACAAAACCTCAGAAGATAGCTCGACAAATACAGGCATTATCTTGTCCAAAACAAAGTTAGGTAGTTTGTTTTTATCAGCTAAAACTTTATCTTTAGGACACCAGCTACCACAGTCCTCATGATTACCTTTACGGTGGTTAAAATGGCCCAGACACTTTTTTCATTTCCTCTAAATTCCCAATATTTTTCCTAATAGCTGCACCATAATGACCCTGAATGCGTTTAATGGCGGTTACAGTTAATCTACCTGCTCCCCCTATTCCTATAAACTTTTCCCACCCTCTGTAAATGATTGCCCCTTATATTCACTAACCTTGTCCAGTAAGCGCTTTCCCATTCGCTTCTGGATATGGCCGCAACATTCTAATTTAGTTATAGAGGCCCCATTATATACTGGAGGAACAGCTTCGGCTACTGATTTATAACTTTTAGAATCCCCATCACCTAAATAACCAGTATAAATGAGGTTATGGTTCTTCTCAGACCTGCGAAAGATGTTCATTATGCCATCAGGTTCCATCTTTCCAGAAGAACCTATGTGATTTTGTTGACAGTTACTGGCATGGGTTTTAAACCATTCTTGATAATCCGCAATGTTGGGAAATCTTTTCTTGGCATTCAAACATTTAGCACAGTGGTTGCTACTCACATAACTGTCTAGTACCTTCGAAGGCCCTTTATTTGTATTTACAGACAGTACTGTAGATACCCCATTCTTGGAGACAAATCCACGACGTTGCCATGTCGCATCGCAGCTGACTGTGACTTCTGGACCCTGTTCATCTTTCAGTTCTTTTGCTGCCTCTGACATGCATTGTTTTGCTACATCCTTTGTAGCATCATGAATCTGTTTTTTAAAAACACGGCTTCTTGTTTCACCAACAGGAGGTGGCATGTTCATATTCCCAAGAAACTGTTTAGTTTTCTCATAATGACAGCCAATGCTATACATTGCCAACTGCAATCGCAGGTTGACATTTTCTGTGCACGACTTCAATGAAATTACATGTGCACATAAAGTACAGGTAAAATGTAAATGGCTTTCTACTCCAATTAGCACTTCTTTCACTATGAATGTATTTTTGCTACTCATATCAAAACAATTTGAACATGGTAACAATTGAACGAAAGAAATCACATTTTCTATGTCAAGAAATCGATAGCCACTAATTTCTGGAACTTCAGGAACTTCTACTAAATTTAAAGACTTGTTTAGCTTCTGAAAAGATGATGAAGTTGGAACAGACAGGTTTAAATTTAAACTGGATTCACTAAGGGCAGGTACAGTATCATCAATGTCAATATTAGAATTTGTGGGATCATCATTTTCAAACTGAAACTGCCCACTCGACGTCTCAACACTGTCAATACTACTAATACTAGTATTGATACTAGCATTCAAATCTTCCGTTCTAGAATACTGGTTACCTCGAAATTTCCTTTTCTTTGAACGATATCTATTTGTTTTAATTACTTTATTACTATCCATAATGGTTTAGTAGAGTAATAGCAAATTATTTAGCTCAAAAGATACACACTTCAGTCGTAACGCGCGTGTCTAATTGCCACTGTTTACTAATCGTAAATGTAAGCATTTTGTAAGAACCGCTCTGATTGGTTGAGGGTTTCAAAGTATCATGGCTGACTATTTATCAACCAATGAAATTTCTTGTTATATTCTTTATTTGTTTATAAAAACGATCGCAGATTATGGGGAGGCTTTAATTTTTGTGAAAAAATTATTAATATTGTCCAAATAGAAGCAAAGTTATGACAATTTTAAGATTTTGAATATATAATTAGCTTGCTAAAGGTAAAAACATACATAATTAAACAATTTAATTAAAATACATAGCTTAATCTTTATTATAAACTAAAGATGGTTTCTGGTTCAGAATTGAATGTATTATCTAAAATATAAATAACCCCAAATTACGTTTTTTAAGGAAAATCGATAATACCACAGTGCGGTCTGTCCTTAACACATATCTGGCTGTATTCTTACATATCTGGCTGTATTCTTCAAATATAAATGTCATGTGTATCTTGTATTGTGTGTGTGTGTGTTTATTTTCTAGTCCGGTGTTATTTGTTTAGTTTGACATCTAGTCCTCAAACATTATTAGGTAGTGCCTAGCATAGAGATCTTGAAACATTAAAGAAGTGTAGAAACCCATGTCTGCAATCAAATTGAGTACTTACAAATATTCATGTTTACAAGAAAATGTTTAATATACATGAAATAATTAAAGAATACAATGAGAAAAGTACTCCAATAAATATTAAACAAGATGTAGCGTAACATAATCCTTGCAGTCCCAGAGCTTCAGATGTAGTCCATACTAAATTTACATGACAATGGAAATAAAAGTCATAAATACCATTTCTAATCAGTATTTGTAATTCAAGTTACATTTAAATGGATGAGGTAATCTGTGAATATGTATTTTCTTAATGTCATGAAAGTTTGATGTGAAAAATTATACAGGCGAATAAATAAATAAAAATGGATGACAAAAAAAAATAGAGCAGGGCAGAGAAACTGGAACAAGTTTAATGTTCCTTATATCTTGGACATACAGTAGCATAGTATGGAAAATGTAAAATATTTTCAAAACATGTAAATTATGAAAAGAATATACACATCCACTGCGTACCTGACATATAAATAATTAACTGTGATGAAAGATAGTCTTAGAAATAAAATCAGATCTATACATGTAACTTGTAAACTTTAATTCAGTGACTATTATTTTCTTGTATTCTCAACATTTGATTTGTTCTCATTGTACAGGTTTGCTTTAAAGATCTATGGTTTCTAGAGACAGGTGAGAATACATGTTACAAACTAACTTACATCTATGATACTGGATAATGATTCATCATTATGTGTGTGTGTTCGTTTATGAGATTGACTGTCTAATGTATATATTTATTCTCCTGTTCATCATGGTGTATCTTGGTTTTTTGTGTGTCCAGTAGTAAACATTTATTGGTCTCTTATGACTATATCCGTATGACTTCAAATCGATCCATCGTGAGTTGGATATCAGAAAAGTAATGGTGGTGTTGACTACATTACCCATCATGTGTTATTAGTCAACGAGAAATTGAGACCAAACAATTTCCCCAAAATATCTCATGTGGCTTCTTATAACCATATTAATTGGACACAATGGGATTATTTTTTAAATTGTGTTCTGGTCTATCAAAACTACTCCACATCCAAGTAATTGCCCTTGGTTTGCTAACCAGGCAGAGATATTTTTTTAAAAAAAAGATGGTATACCAGGTCCTAATTATACTGTGGTGAAAATTGATGTACGGGTTGAAAGGTACATTCTCGCTGTGGACTGTGACACAATGTAGCAAGTGCCTTTTTTAGTGTAAGCACAGAAGAAATCTCATCATCTTGTTATGGTCTCAGTCGATGTTAACTCAAATATTGTATTGTGTTTATCAGAAAAACCACCAGCTCCATCTCGAGTTCAGTTAGTTCGAGCTAGCACAAACACACTGGAAGTCTCATGGGGCGCTGTACCAACAGCAGATGCCTACTTGCTGCAGTTGCAGAAATATGACCTGCCACCGTCCACTACAACAGCAGCAAGCACTACAATGGCCACACCTACTGCAGCTATTGCTGCTCCAGCAACACCCCCGACAGCAGTGGCAGTTCCTATTCTCACCACCGCTACTCCAGTAACACCCGTAACAGCAGTCACACAGACTAGGCCGCAGATTCAGTTTACTGCACAGCCAGGTGTTATTATCCGCACACCCACTGCAGGTAAGCTTGTAATCTTATTCAGTTTATGTGTTGGTCTGCACCATTTTTCATTTTGCTACCATATTCCTAATAAAATCTTTACAAATCCTAGCGTGCTACCACTGTTTAGCCAGCCATGCTTACAATGACTGAACTTTATCTTCAACATGCTATTAATGGATTTACCAAATATTAGTTTTGAGTGCCTTAAAATATGCCAGTCACTGTACTACTTAATTCTTGTTCCCTTCAGTAGTCTTTTATTCATTCAATTGTCAAGCTTAGCTTAACTATTTCAAAACAATTTCTGTGTTGCTTTTTTTTCCATTACAATTTTTTTTTCTGTACTATGCCTATGTAATCAGATTACGGATACAATTTAGCGGTTTAACCCTGCAACCAAACTCCACAGTATACAGAGTCTTCTACAACAGAACATCGGGAAAGAAGGCAAGAGGAAGACCACAGAAAAGATGGTTAGATGGCGTAGCAGAATCCTTTGAAAGAGCAAAGATAACAATCACACAAGCCACCAGAACAGCGCAAGACAAAAACAGAAAACCACGACACTGGGCAACAACCCGGTAGCAGTGTGACGACAAAAGAAGAAGAACCCTGCAACGATTACTTTGTTGGCTCTTTAAGTGATTCCAGATTTAGTGATTAATATTGGTCATATGTGAGTGGATGTCGTCTATAGAAGTTTCTAACCTCCAGAGTCTAAAGTAGATATACTGTCCTGAGCATGCGGGTGTCTACAGTAATGAGAGAGTGGACAGGCTTGCATCGATTGTTGGGAATGGATAAGGGGGATGTTCCTCTGTCTCTTCGCAGCTGTCTGTTTTAATGAGGACATTTAAAGAGATGTTGAATCGATCCAGCGATTTAAGCATTTTGGAGTTACCCGTTGTACAAGTAGAACTGGATGTCTCAGGGTCAGAGTGAGGAGTGTGTTTAATCAGCGAGCCACAGGAACCATCAGTATGCATACTCTTCGATACCTGTTGGGGGAGACTGACTATGGGTCATATAATTCTGAATGTATTTCAAACATTAGCTGTACACGAGTGGTTAATCTCTAACACTTGATGGCATGCTGGTTATTTTGTTTAAAGGCATAATGCATTATGTTTTCTTTGATAGATAGTTGAATTAAGATTTCAATTTAAGATTAATACTCAATTATAACACTTGTTTCAAAATATGAATTTAAGTAGTAAAAAGTTGTCGGATGTCTTTGCTATTGACATGTTAGTATAACGTATTTATATTTTGTTGGCACAGGCCAGGGAAAATAATAACAAATCATTCACAGAGTATAAATGTAGTCAGTTAACATGTTTATTATGATTCTGTACATTTTTGATAGAAGAGGGGGAATTAGAAATCTAAAGTATTGGAATTGTGAACACATTTTAGTCTGTAATAGATATATTCTCATGAGTCCTGTAGTAGCGATTTGTCATCTTTCACAAATATGTTTGATTTCTTTTTTTTTTCACATTACATTTTAGTGTGATAGAAAAGCAATGTTGCAGTTTAAACTTTCACATTACATTTTAGTGTGATAGAAAAGCAATGTTGCAGTTTAAACTTTTACATAACATCATTTTGTGGTTGAACATTCACAGTACATCTTGGTGTGATAGAAAAACATTTTGTAATTAATATTCCACAGATTAGTGCTGCAAATATATATATATGTTTATAATATATATTATGCTTGATGAAGTTTCATATATATGTAGACTTAGTGGAAGCTTAGTATTACTTTCTTTCTAAACAATACATTAATTTTCCTTGATTCTATACAAAAACTACCATATTTGCTATAAATTCCACTCTCCCAGGAATGCCTATCCGCACAGTAACCAGTGTGGTGTCACCTATGACCCCTGGTCACTCGCCACAAACCATCAGAGGTAGTAGTATGCTATTAAAGTATTTTGCTCTTAATTTATATTATGGCATGTTCTGCAGCATAACTCCTATTGAATCCTTAGTACTCAGAAAATCATATGGCATATAGAACATCTCAACCATTTTTTTTAACATCTTGATAAATATAAAGCACTTAGGTGCATCAGTATTAATTTTGTTTGGAACTAGTGCTCAATTGATCATTACTTTGCATGCTTGCTTTTCCATCTCCGCTCACACCCAGTATTATGTGTTTGTTAATTCTGAACTGTTCCTTCTATTCTATTTTTTTTTTATTTTTCACTATACCTTCTATGTTATTATGTTAATTTGATTAACATAGCTATTGTAATTGTGTTTGTTAATTTGGGTTTTGTTTGAAATATATTCATACTTTTATTACCTAACAAATAATTTGGTGAAATGCTAATTATGAATTGCTGTTTCGTAGTCAAGAACTGTAACTGCACTCATTTTTGCTAAGAGATAACTCTAGTTGATCTCTTTCAAACTAGCATCTACAGAAATTACATGCCCTGACAGATTATGTTGAGTTCTTCCTCTTTGAATGCTCCATATCGAGTGATTGTACGCTGTGCCAGTTATGCGCTTACAAGTAGGCCAGCACATCCAATTTTTGCGATGCTTTTTATTTACTAGGGTAGCTTCCCAAGGTTCTACATCAGTCGCCTCTTACGACATATCTTGTAGGTTACAGTGGTACTATTCTTTGCTTCCCTTGTGGGCCCTGGCACCACACGGGCAATGTTGAGTTCAAGTGATTCCATGTACTTAGCTATATTTTGAATTCAATGTTATTTGTCAATAACATCTAGCATTCTGATACTGGCCAGCTTTCGGGATAACGTTACACTTGTTAGTTTTTCTTAGTTGTGTCATTTAAAGATCTTTAATGTTCTAGTTTTAGTATGACTAATCAATTCATTGTTTTACTGTAGACTTATACAATACTGTATCTATTTGTGATAATTTTTTTTAATCCACAACTCATTTGTTCTTGTTGATATAAAATCTTAATTCTGCCTTTAAATTGTAGAAGTAAAATGTTTGCTTGGAGCCATAATTAACACTGAATTTCAAGTTTTTAAATGATGCTAACAAAAAGAAGTATATGAATGAGATAATTCTGTATTCATGTCCAAACTTCTAGACTGTAAATATCCATATTAAATTTTAATTACTGACTAATTTCGCAAAATGCCAAAGAATCTAGATTACTGAGGTATCATTTTCAAGATTAAAGGAAATCCACTGTATCGTCATTTTGTTTAGATTTGTACTGGTTTATTTAGAGTTTTAGTATAGCTTATTGTTGTCTTTAAATATAGCATTGAGAAGGGAAAAAAAAAGTATGTTAAGTGGTTAGAGCAGTTTCTCAGGTCTTGATTTTGTGTTGGCCTGTATTATAGTACTGTTTGGTATAATGTACTGGAGTTTGAACATCATGCTATAAACTGTTGCAGATAACACTCAGTTATAAACCTGAAACTGTGAATAGCTGTATCTTGTTATTTTTTAGTTGGGCATCTACAGAGACTAGTAAACCTGAAAAATCTCAAAGAAGAGATGGTGAGAAAGAATTATGAGAAGAAACTGAAGTTTTTCTAAAACTATCCATAGAAAAACAATTGGTAGAGGGACAATTGGAAATGTTTAAATCATGCATCCTTAAATCAGACACAGGGTGTCGTGGTGCCACCCAAGATCAGGTCACTGGCACCAGCTTGATTTTGTACTCACACGCAGACAACATCTCAACACAGTGAAAATCACACGTACTTTCCACAGCGCGGACTGTGATACAGATCATGCACTAGTTATCAGCAAAGTCAAAATACTTCCAAGGAAAACCTATTCAACAAGAAGACCACCCAAAGTCAGCGTCACCAAAATGGGGATGACAGAATAGGGAGACTTTCAGAAAGGCGTTTACTGCTCTGTGTGAGAATGAAATGGGAGAATGTAGCGTGGACGAAAAGTGGAACATTCTAAAATCTAACATATATGACTGCCATTGACTCATTTGGCACCAAGAAATTCTCCAACAAAGACTGGGTAGAACAAAATGAAACAACCTAAGCCCTCTACTTGAGGAAAAGAAAAGAGCTCTAATAAATTACAAAAATAAACCCTCGCAAAGTTCAAAGGACCATCTTCTGCACACAAAATCAGTATTGCAACGAGAGTCAAGGAGGTGTGCAAATGAATACTGGTCAAATCTATGTTCTGCGATACAATATGCTGCAGATATGGGCAACACCAAGGCAATGTACGAAAATATCAGAGTAGCTCTGGGACCAAACATAACAAAAATTGCACCACTAAGATCAGAAACAGGTGAGCCAATAACAGATATGACCAAATAGCTCGAAAGATGGGTGGAACACTATTCCAATCTTTACTCTGTGGAAAAACCAGCACACCCAGTCCTCGATCAGATCATACCGAAACATCATGACCAAACCGAGCTGGATACCGAACCCACGGAGCAGGAACTTTCCGAAGCAATCAACAAACTTTCAAATGGCAAGGCATCAGGACTAGACAACATTCCTGCAGAAATCCTCAAATACAATAGGAATGTCCTTCTGCCCCACCTCTACAATCTCCTTATTCAGTGCTGGAGAGAGGGAACACTTCCTCAGGACATGAGGGATGCAAAGATAGTGACACTCTATAAAAACAAAGGGGATAAGGGGATTGTAAC
The DNA here is from genome assembly GCA_020796225.1 of Arion vulgaris. Taxonomy (NCBI): domain Eukaryota; kingdom Metazoa; phylum Mollusca; class Gastropoda; order Stylommatophora; family Arionidae; genus Arion; species Arion vulgaris. Next base: position 26,092,292 of record CM036765.1, on the reverse strand, counting down.
AACTACAGAGGCATCTCCCTTCTAAGCGTAACAGGCAAAGCTTTTGCACTAGTCCTTTCAAACCGACTACAGAAACTGGCGGAGCGTGTTCTTCCAGAGTCACAATGTGAATTCAGAGTTAGACGGTCAACAACTGACATGATATTTACCCTCGACAGCTACAAGAGAAGTGCAGAGAGCAGAGCAAGCCTCTATGTATTGCTTTCGTGGATCTGACTAAGGCATTTGACACAGTCAGCAGGCCAAGTCTTTATAAAATATTGAAGTATATTGGTTGTCCAATTGATTGTTTCCTTCCATGAGGGCATGAAAGCCAGCATACAGTTCGATGGCAGCACATCTGATAGTTTTGAGGTTAAGAGTGGAGTCAAGCAGGGCTGTGTCCTTGCCCACACTCTCTTTGGTATCTTCGCAGTCCTTTTGAACCACGCCTTAGGGGACGCTGATGGTGATGTTTTCATCCGCACTAGATCTGATGGTTCACTGTTTACTTGGCTCACTTAAGAGCCAAGACAAAACGACGGAAATACTTCTCAAGGACCTCCTTTTCGCTGACGATGCTGCCTTAGTCGCCACAGTGAGACTACACTGCAATGTCTAATTAATAATTTGTCAAATGCATGCAACCTCTTTTCTCTGACAATAAGTGTCTCCAAAACAGTTGTCAGGGAGGTAAGACATCAAATATCACTTTAAATGGCAACCATCTAACACCAGTGCAAAAATTCTGCTATCTTGGGTCCACGGTCACTGCCAGCCTTTCTCTTGACGAAGAAATCAACGCTTGTATAGGGAGTGCGGCTACTACATTCGGCATACTATCAAAGCGGCGTGGGACAACAAAAATTGACATTGCAGACAAAGACTCAAATATATAGAGCCTGTGTAATTAGTTCTTTACTATATGGCTCAGAAACATGGACAGCCTACTCAAGACACAGAGGAGACTTAACATCTTTCACCTTCGATGTCTCCGCAAGATTATGAACATCAGGTGGTACGACGACTCTGAAGTACTACAACGTGCAAATCTGCCCTCCATCATGGCATGCTCAGCAGTAGACGACTAAGATGGTTGGGACATGTGAGAAGAGTGGAAACTTATCGCATACCAAAACAAATGTTGTTCTGTGAACTTTCGGAGGGAAGAGGCACCAGGGCAGACCACTGATCAGATATAAAGATGTCTGCAAAACCTCAATGAAAAACTTTTCTATAGATCCCAGCACATGGGAGGGACTAGCTGATGACAGAGTTGTGTGGAAAGCCAAATTACGGAAGGGCGCAGAGTCTTTTGAGAAGAGACTATGTACGAGCTGAACAACAAGAGAGAAAGCGAAAACTCAGAAGTTGTCACAGTAAAACACTTGCCTATTAACCGTCTGTAAAGATGAAAAGGGCCATATAATACTGCAAAAATAGCACATGAAACCTTTAAAAAATGTGGAACACGGAAGAAGAGATTAACAAGTCTGTCGAATAATGTCAAAGGAGCTGTGAAAGTCAAGAAGAACAAATACCAAGTATGGGTGAAAAACAATCAAGAGCACTACTACATAAAACTGATGTAATATAAGAGGACCTTCTCCAGCACCGTATACTTCACCTCGACACTGCAATAGTGCAAGATACAATGCAATCTATAGAAATGTCATAAAGTATAATTGTTAAAAGATAATTATTTATTTATAATTCTGCAACCTGTCATGTTATGGATAGAAAAAGCTTGAAAACTGCATTCATTTTTTTTACTGTTTAATTAAGTAATTTTTGTTGTAGAATTCCAAAATACACAGAGTATGTTAAATAATAGTTTATTACTAGTGACTTATTTAGGCTATAAGAAAACTCAAAAAGATATTTCTGTTTGCAAGCACCTCAGATATTATCTTTGATTTATTCACTGACATAAACTGCCAAGTTGGCGCTATTGAATCTCTTTTGGTGTGCTTAACTTACAAATTTCGATAATTATTTATTTATAATTCTGCAACCTGTCATGTTATGGATAGAAAAAGCTTGAAAACTGCATTCATTTTTTTACTGTTTAATTAAGTAATTTTTGTTGTAGAATTCCAAAATACACAGAGTATGTTAAATAATAGTTTATTACTAGTGACTTATTTAGGCTATAAGAAAACTCAAAAAGATATTTCTGTTTGCAAGCACCTCAGATATTATCTTTGATTTATTCACTGACATAAACTGCCAAGTTGGCGCTATTGAATCTCTTTTGGTGTGCTTAACTACAAATTTCCCATTTAATATCTGCTTTCTATGTTATCTCTTCCTTATAGTCACAGCCACCCCCCGCATCCGTGCTCCAATGACAGTCACCCCAATATCAAACACCATCCGTGTTGCTACACCTCAAATGCCAAGCATTCCTCAGACAATACAGAGGGTTACTAGTGTGGCTGCAACGGTAAGTTCAGCCAGTCATATATTGTACTAGTCAATTATATGTACAGTGTACCAAGAAATGATCAACTACCTTGATATCTTTGCGTAACCAAACACACACTTTTTAAATATTCTTTTTCATTGTCAATTTTCTTTCTGGATTTTATGTTGCTGTATGTCTGCTTTTAGGACATTAATGCTAGGATTAGGAAGGCCCGACAGTCCTTTGTGATCCTGCACATGGTGCAGAAGTCCGCTGCCATCTCCACGAAAACAAAGCTCAGGATTTTCAGCTCAAATGTGAAGTCGGTGTTGCTGTATGGTTCGGAAACTTGGCGAGTCACTAGTGCAAATACAAATAAGATCCAGACCTTTGTCAACGGATGTTTGCGGCGGATTCTCAGATTGAGATGGTATGATAGAGTTACAAACACGGATCTGTGGATAAGAACAGGGCAGGAACCTATGATGACACAGGTCAAGAGGAGAAGATGGCGATGGATAGGCCATACCTTGCGGAAGACACAGTCAAGTGTCACTAGACAGGAGCTCGAGTGGAACCCGCAGGGAAAACAAAAAAGAGGACGCCCTAAGCAGACTTGGAGACAAGGTCTTATTGAGGAGCTGAAGAGTGCTCAATTGACCTGGGAGACCATAAAAGAACAGCCAGAGACCGAGAAGAGTGGCGAACAACTGTTGAGGCCCTATGCTCCACGAGGAGCGGAGAGGATTAATGATGTCTGCTTTTGTAATCAATTGTTAACGAGCACTATATTCTTATATCCTCTTTCTAAATACTTGCAAAAATCAGTTTGTTGTTTATTCATTATTCTTCTTTCAACTTACTCTCTTTATAAATAAATCTTTCCTGTTCTTAAAATGCATATATATAATTTGTAATGCTAGCCTACACTTGCTGTTTGCTAGGATTGTTATTGTGTTTGACTCTCAGTTCAGGCTTCAATAAGTCCCCAAAAAAAGTATGTAGTGTGAGTGGATGTTGTCGTTTAAGGTTTCCAACCTCTAAGGGTATATGTGGATATATTGTCCTGGACATAAAGGTGTTAGCGGTAATGAGAGGCTTGCATCAAAAGCACAGGTCGTTTGAATGTTGAAGTTGGATACGGTTCTCGGAACTGATGATGACTAGGGTTAAGTTTACACAATTTTAGTCACATTGTATGAACAAAACTCTACACCTGATGGGAAGAATATGAAGTGTATTTAAATAGCAAGAACATGCATACCCTTTTGTACCTGCACATATTGGTCTGCCTGGGTGATATTAAGATGGTTCAGTAATCATGTTAAAATCAATTGTAAGGTGTTGGACAATTTTCCTAAACATGCATATATGTGAATTCATAAAATTATACCTTTACTCACTTTCATATTTGATAAAATAAATGCGACAATTATATATAAAAATATGTTGCAGCCCATGTGAATGTGGTGTAAATAAAGTTGCATTATTAGCTACTTATACAGGGTGTTCAAGATAATTGCAGCCCCATTGACAATTCAAAGTTGCCATGTACACATTGAGTTGTGTTTATTTACTATTTAAACCGGTTCTGACTAGCTCGTCCTACGTCACATTTGTTCATCGCCCTTCCCGCACTACAATTACACACCGTCACACAACCTTGACCTATACTACATCATAACTGAACCTTCTCATTTCCATACATATACGCCAGATTAGCTCCATTCACTGGCTGCAATTATCTTGAACACCCTGTATATTCTGTATGCTCAGTGGGTGTATAGACACATTTAGAGTATGTATTTGTTTTCGGACAGTTTTTTTTATTAATTATTTCAATCTGTTTGAAGTTGTTTACATATTAATATCTAATGTAAATAATCTTCTTGAACTTTTCTAGACCTCAAGTAACATGTCAGGAATAGCTGCCCTTGCAGCCGCAGCTGCTGCTACCCAAAAGATTCCAGGAACTGCAGCCAGCGCAACCACAACGCCTGCATCGGGTATTAAGGTTGTGACACCCACCCTTGTCACACCTGGTGGTGTCAAGGTCACTCCTGTTGGTGGAAAGTTGCCAGGTAGGAGTGCTGTTTACATCTGGTTGAATACTCTTTACTGAACATATTTAAGCAGTTTGGAGTTACACAAGTAGAACTGGATGCCTGAGAGATAGAGTGAGGGGTGCATTTAACCAGTGAGCTATAGGAACCACTATATCTGTTGGTGAGACTGTGCACCTAATAGCCTGCCCAGAGTGCAAGGGCATCGGTTCAATAACCGATATTAAACAAAGTTGTTCTGTAGTTTAAACATGGTAGTTTTTCTCTGAGACTGTTACATTTGACTATTTGTTTCTTTTTTTATATGTATTTTTGTATACTATTTATTATGTATAGTACATTACTACTTACATTATGACATTTATGTTTATCTTACATGAAGTTGTTCATTTGGGAAAAGTCTTGTGTTAGCACTGTAATATTAAGTTTGATTCTGATACACACATAACCTGTTATGGTGTGCTCTTTTGTTGTACATTTTATCAATATGTTCATTGTGGCTTTGTGTATTGTTGCCTAGTGCCTACCCTACCATATGATCCTATATAAATATATTATGATGGTATTTCAAAAAGTAAACGCAAATTGATATTTCACATAACAAATACTTCATGCATTTCCAACTACCATGCAGGGAAGATAATATTAGAGAGGGTTTTTACACTGCCCAATAGGTGGTGTGTCATGCTTAGTTGGAATGGGTGCATATGCAAAATGACAGCACTGTAGACGTTCTTTGTCTCATATGGCGGAACACTGTTTCATGTTGTATCATTTTCTAAACAGAAAAACAAGTTATTTCCAAGTCAGTATCCTATGACATATTGAAAACCATGAACCCGCTTGATTATGCTTTTCATCTCCTGCCAATTTCTTTTTCTCATAGGTAGGGCACAATAGCTCCAGGAACACAGACAGTTCGCGTAGCTCCATCTGGTACAACAATCTTGAAGGCATCTGGTTCTGGTGCCAACATTGCAGGCAAGCAGATTATCACAGTTCATAAAGCTGGCAACAGTGGTACAAGCCAGTCCCAGATTGTCACTCTGGTCAAGACTACACAAGGCATGGCTATGGCTAGTGTAAGTTTGTCAATTTTGTTTACATCTCACTGTATTTTCAACCATTGTGGCTAAAATAGTCATCACATACTGTTTCTGGTTTTATGTTCTCTTGGTTGTTTTAATTGTTTCCTTGTTTGTCAGGGACAGAAATATGTTATGCACAACAAAGTAAGTAATTATTTTAAAATTCAGAGGCCTGCTGACTCCTTAATTAACTGGCCAAACACTTTCTAGTCAAACTACCTTTTTAAACTAAAAGCAATGTTTCCTTCAAAACTCCATAGATGTACCTTAATGTTTTCATGACATTGCAAAGCTGCCATTCAGACTGACTTTGATTTGATTCCAAGTTATGTTGTCTGTGTTTCTGGATTTTATTTTCAGTTATGTGAATATGGTTCTGTGTACTTTACACATTTGTCTCTCTTGTTTGTTTTACTATTATATGTTTGATATACATGTATAACACTGACAACACACAGGATTCATACATAGTTGATATGCTTCTGAGAAATAGATTATCTTCTACTTCCTCTAAAAACCTACAATCCTATGTTAGTGTCAATGTTAAAAATATATGCTGTTTTTAATTTGTTCAGCCCAAAACCCCTTACCCCAGGAGCAACAATTGTCAAGTTAGTAACCACACAAGCAGGAGGTATCAACAAACCAGCCACTGTACTGACCACACAGTCAAGTGGTGGACAGACACCTACAATCTTAGGCATCAGCAGCGTTCAACCGAATGTAAGTCTCATATCTAAGATATTTTGATACCCAGTGTTAAGCCTTGATTTCATGTAAACTTCAATAGCATATTTGCATTCATAATTTATAAATGAATTATTAGATAATAATTAAGGCAGATACATTATGTAAAAAGATGTACTAACCAATGGCTTGTTGTCGCATTGGGCGTAGGAATACTAGGATAACCGTTGAATTAGATGCTGAAGCACCCATGGGCTTGCCCAATGTGTGAGGATGTTTATAGAGAGAACTGGTCTGAAGAGCTCTCTGTCAGAGGCGGAACAGACAATGAAACATATCCTGCAAGAGTGGCCACACCCAGTCAACCTGAAAACAACTTTTGAGAAACCTAACTGACCTGAAGCTTGTGGTCTACGGTGGGTCAAGCGCATGGCAAGAGATCGCTGAAGAAGAAGATCTGAACATGTATATATTTAGACTATACTGCTACAGTGGTACCACTTTGTGTATTTAGTTTCTTATTGCTGCTATAGGTTACATGATCACATAAAGAGTTATTTTAGTGGGTTTTTTTCACTGTTATAGCTACTATATGAATATTGATTTAGTTATGTCAACAAACTACAGTACCACATAGAAAGTAATTTTAGTTTTTCCAACTGCTACAACAGCAGGCCACACCAGGCCAGAAGTCAATTTCTACCATGATCAGAACTATCCCAACATCCATTCTGACCATGGCAAAGGCTGGACAGCAAGCCACTTCTGGTGTAACAACAACCCAAGTTGGAACAAAGACCATCGTGATTGCAGCACCCAAAGGCAGCACTAGCAATTTGAACCAACCAACAAAGATCATCACCAGCGTGCCAAAGTTAGCTGGCCAGTCTGGGAACACACAGTTTATTGTTGTAAGCCCTCAGAGTGTTGCAGGAGCTGTTGGAGCTGGTAAGATATGTTTGCATTGTTTTCATGTCATTAATTATTAAGGTATTTTATGTCTTCATTAATTCAATCAATTTACTATGTTTCTGTAAGTAGTTTGTTCAGCTGAAATAGATATTTTTCATTGTAGTAATCATTGCTTTTGATTTTTTTTTAAACCATTAACCCTTTGAACCCTGGCCAACTATACCTTAAAAACCCTCTCCCCTGTGCTCCTGAGCAAAAACAGCACATATCAGAATTATTTGAAAAACAAGATAGATTGGCAGAATTAAGTGTCCTATAATTTTTTATCGACTTACCCCATCATCTCCAGTATTCCTGTTTACTATGCCAGTCTTCCCAACATGTAGATCCTTCCTTTAGACAAGGAAATTTTGACAAAATTTGCACCAAAATTGTGTCTTCACTTTCTTGACTGGTCTGTCTTTGTAATCCATGTTTGGAAAGTCACTGACATGTTTGTTATATTTGAACATCAGTCAGTTCAAATAATTCTTCTTCTAAATGATCATCCGACTCACTTTCGATTTCATTATCAGAATAATCATATTCTAAGTCTAATTCATCTTCAGAATCATTTAAAAAAAGTTCAACAGCTTGCTCTGTGGTTATCCTTTTCGAATGACCATTTCCGAAATTATCAGCGTGTTGTTTCATCTTTTTAAAATTAATAAACAAATATCAAATCACTTTCAAAACACGATGCAAACCGCCATTTAGATAAACCTTTAAGGAAGCATTTCCTGTGTTTGACGTCACACTAGTACACAAGTTAACGCTGAACGCTCACAAATAACAGGATGGGTTCTCATCCCGATATGTAGGCACCCCGGTATACGTGTACTAATGATAATATCGTAGGCGTGTTCAAAAGGTTAAACTAGAGATTTGCTTATGATCAGAAAAGTAGATGAAGGAATGTAATAATTGAATAGAAATGTTTGTTGCAGTCGGCATATTATCAGTGTAAACTTTTAGGGAACTTGGAACTTGTAGTATTAACTTGGAGGGAATTATTACAAATTAGTCAAAGTAAACAACATTCAAATTAACTTGGAGGGGATTATTACAAATTAGTCAAAGTAAACAACCTTCAAAAAGAAGTGGCCAAGGATAAATTAATTAAGAGTGAGACTAACTGTAATCAATGTACAACATACAAGAATAACAAATATGTTGATTTTTTTTTTATTACAAATTTTTTGGTTGAAAAGCTCTATAGTTATTAAAAAAATGAGTATATACAACTTTTGAATTAAACTGATTGGAAATATACGACAACCAACAATAAAATATACAACTTTTGAATTGAACTGATTGGAAATATACGACAACCAACAATAAAATATGCTTATGAGGTGTTGCAGAAACAATATTGCCATACCCTAGCAGATAAAACATGCTGGATCACAAATAAGGGAGTCTTTTTGTGATGCATAACAGCACACACAACAAATTAAAGAATAATGGTACTTGAAGTCTCCATCAATTTGGATCAAGAAAGCAATGATAAATTTCAGTTTAAATTATTAGCCAAGCTCAGTTGTTTTGTCTTCACATACATTTTTCATTGTCTTTAAATAGTGACACATCTATGCTGTCGCAAATGTTGAGTTGTCAGCTGTCTGAATTATTTTGAAACTGGTTATTGAGCAGACCCATAGTTGCTCTGTCTCCAACCATACTGTGGGTATATGTTGACAGCAAGTAAGAAAGAAAAAAATTAGGCTGTATACTGGACGGGAACACCCAAGAGATGGGAAAAAATAATTTGAACGTAGCAAGAGGCTGAAAATGTTGAAATTTATTATCACTGTTTACATTTATGTATATATTATTTCCTTAGTCAATTTCTGGGGTAGCGAAAAATAAAACCACTGTATTCTCTAGCATGCCAGAAAAGACAACTGAAAGTGGTAGGACATAACGGCAGCAATGCCAACACTTCTTTATTTTTAAAAAAATGGAAAACCCAGAAGAGCATAAAACTAGGTTTGGGATTGAAAAAAGACATCAAATTTAGTGGACATTTTTTGTCTCTGCACCATTTGCCCATGAGTGCAATGAGGACTGATGAATATATATTTATTATTGGTTACTAAACTGACATCACAACACTCTGAAGATAAGGGATCAGTCTGCGCCAATAGATTTAGAAGGATGTGCAAGCTGATGGTTCCAGTGGCCGCTGTATAAACAACACTGTATTCTCTCATGTCCTACTCATGCAATGCTATGTTGGGAATTTCCGTACAGTTTTAATCATCACATACCATATTCTCATACAACAGGCAGCTGCTAAACAACTTCTTATCTTCAACTTATATGTACATTTGATGCAAGTATTTCTGTGTGTTTTTTTCTTCAAAATGCTGTTATTCTAGTGAAATTTGTTATTCTTTTCAGGGGCAAAATCAGTTTCATCAATAACATCTTTAGCATCTGGAGGTAATATCTTCTGAAGCTGGTAAACCAGTCATCACAGTTCTTTCTGGGGTAAGATTTATCTTTTTTATATATATATCAAGAAAATCATATGGGGCCAATATTTAGTGATATTTATTGTTAAGCTTCTAGAACATTTATGTCACAATATTAACTTCAGTAGAATTAATGTTTTTTGTGTTGTCCATGAAACTCTTCTCTTCTCTTTAGCCTGTTACGCCCCTGGCGTTTAGGGCAGCAACAACGTACACCATTCTTCCCTGTTCATGGCCTTCCTCTGTATTGTGTTCCAACTATGATTCATTTCCTTCAGCTCTTGCTCTATCGTTCTCCTCCAAGTCGTCTTGGGTCTTCCACGCTTTCGCCTACCCTCTGGAGTCCATCTCAGTGCAGTTTTCGTGTCGGAGCCAGTCTCCATGCGCATCACATGTCCAATCCATCTCCAGCGTCGTCTTCGGATGATAGTGCCCATATTCTCTTGTTGGCATCGTGCAAGCAATTCTTGATTCGAGATAGTAGTCGGCCAGTACACGCGTAAGATTTTTCGCAGACAAGTTGTATGAAAGGCGGAGAGTCTGGACATATCCTGTTCTGTCATTCTCCAGCATTCCGATCCGTACAGCAAAGTTGACAGCACACAGCTGTTATAGATACTAGTCTTGGTTCTGATGCTGTATTGGGCAGATTTCAAGGCGGTCTGAAGGGTCATGAATGCACTTCGTGCTTTACTCAGTCTGTTTTTAATGTCAGATCCAGCGCCTCCTTCATTGCTAATAACACTTCCAAGGTATGTGAAAGCGGTTGTATCTCGGAGGGTTTTACCTTCTAGTTTGACTGGTGCTGGGGTTGCTATGTTCAGAGTCATTACTTCAGTTTTCTTCTGATTTATTTTCAGCCCAACCATCTCACTATATTGGTAAGGCGGCAGGTCTTTTCCTGGATATCTCTATGTGTATGAGATAGGAGTGCGATGTCATCTGCAAAATCTAGGTCTTCCAGCGTGGATGTGAGCGTCCATCTAATACCTCTTGCCTTATCTTCCGTTGTTTTACGCATCACCCAATCTATGACAGTGTTGAATAATAGGGCTGACATAACACATCCTTGTCGCACGCCTGTTTTTACTTCAAACTTTAGTTCTGAAGTTTCAACACTGCATGCAAACTTACTGTAGCAGCTTTTTATAATATTTATAAAACACAGTGGATTCCATACCATCTTAAGATACGCCATAGACTTTCGCGGTGTATGCTATCAAAAGCCTTTTCAAAATCTACAAAGTTGATATAGAGTTTGCTTTGCCATTCTGTGCATTGTTCTATGATATTTCTAAGAGCAAATATTTGGCCTATACAGCTCCGTCCTCTCCGAAATCCTGCTTGTTCCTTTCTCAGTTTCTTATCCACAGCGTCAGTAATACGTTGTACGATGATTTTGCTTAAGATTTTACTTGGGACAGAAAGCAGTGTTATTCCACGCCAATTATTACAATCGGCAAGGGAGCCCTTTTTGGGTATCTTGATGATGACTCCTCTGTTCCATGCATCAGGTATTATTTGGGCATTCCAAATAGTAGTAAACAAGGGTTGCAATATATTAGCTGCAAGTTCTGGGTCTATTTTGAATAGTTCTGCGTTTAAGTTATCATTCCCTGGTGCCTTGTTATTCTTAAGAGATTTAATTGCTGTAATGATCTCATCCTGGCTGGGTGTTTCAATGCCAATTTCTAACTCCTCTGTTGGTTCTGGTATGTCTGCTACTACCGTTGGAGGTGGTCTGTTTAGCAATTCTTTAAAATGCTCTGTCCATCGTATTTCTTGTTCCTTTTCCGTTGTCAATAGTATTCCATTCTTATCCTTTATGAGAGTATTTGATCTTCTGTAATGTTTCCCGCTTATTAGCTTTGTAATTTTGTACACTGTTCCTTGATCACACTTTTTTGCTGCTTCTTCTGCCTGTACTGCCAGGTCTTCAACATACATTCTTTTGTCGGCTCTCACAGCCCGTTTGATTTCTTTACTTGCGCTTTTGTACTGTTCTTGGTATCTTGCTTTCAGTCTTTCGGACTTTGCTTCTAACAATTTCTTTTAATATTCTTCGGCTGTCTATTATTTTCCATGTTGTTGGTGTTATCCATTCTTTTCTTTGTCGGTACCTAGACATGTTTCACTGCTCTTGCTATATATAGATGCTATGTTGTCCCATGTTCTATCTATGTTGTCAGTTTCATCCGTAGTTTCATTACTTTCTAGGGCTTGGAATCTGTTCTTTATCTGCATTATAAACTTATCCCTTACTTCCGTGTCTTTTAGTCTATCCACATCGAACCTCTTTTGGAGGTTTTTCTGTTGTCCTGTTTTTCTTAGTTTAAGTTTGACATAAGCTGTGACTAGGTGGTGGTCACTACCAACATCTGCACCTCTCTTGACTACAACATCTAGCAGCGAGCGTCTCCAGGGTCCATTGATCATTATATGGTCTATTTGGTTTTATCTCTGCCATTAGGGGAATACCATGTTAATTTGTGGATATCTAAATGTTGAAATAGGGTTCCTCCTATAACGAGATTGTTCATGCTGCAGAAGTTTACTAACGTTCCCCATTTTCGTTCATCATACCACATCCATATTTTCCCATAGTTCTATAACTATGCGTGTTGTCTTGTCCGACCTTCGCATTTAGATCTCCCATAACAATGATAACATCATGGGATGGTGACTTGTCTAATTCTGCTTGTAGGTTTTCGTAGTACGAGTCTTTCTTTGTATCTTAGCTATCATTAGTTGGCGCATAGCATTGTAGGATTGTGATGTTTGTATGCTTCCCTTTAGTCTGATCTTAATCAAGCGGCTGCTGATAGGTTTCAATTCTAACAGACACTTTTCCACGCCCTTTCTTAGGATTACTGCTACTCCTTCATGGTGTAGGTCATCGTCTCGCCCAGAAAAAGGACTGTTTCACCTGTTGCAGTGGTACTTCTTCCATTTCCTGTCCATCTGTTCTCGCTAACCCCTAGGATATGTAGATTATATCTTCATGTCCATGAAACATTGATTTATTATTGTTTTGTTACATCTATATGTGGGCTCAGATCACATGCAAATCACACAGAGTGATTAACAAGTGGTTGATATGAAGCGTTCGAAGAAGAAGAAGAAGAATTTAACAGTTTGTTAAGTAAAATTGTTGTTTTGTCTGAAAACAGTAGGTTAAACAGTATGTTTAGTGACGTTGTTCTGAAGAAATTCAATTATTAACTCATTCCATACCATTGACCACTACAGTATCTTATCACCAATAGCAATTTATTATGTTTTGTAGTAGACTGTACAAGTTTTTAGTTAAGCTTTATATAGTAAAATATAATGTCGAATTATTTTAATCTAATATAGATAATAGACACACGGTATTTCTTAATTTGAGTTTCTAGGACATATAACTTTTGTACCTTTTTTGTGAATATATTTATTTTCTTGTACTGAAACTGCTAGTGTGTAATTTTTTTAATTGAAAACAATTGTGTGGAGCAGATGCTGTTGAAATTGGATTATAACAACACCAACTTTGGTGAAACTGATAACTGTATCCATCGTTCTGCATACACAACTTTTTTAACATCGGTCTTGACATCCATGAGTACACATCCTTTTCCAACCATGTTATATTGATAGAATATAGAGAAGACACCTACTTTAGTAAAGCTGATATTTGCTGTATCTATCATGCAGCATACAAAACTTTTTAAAGTTGATCTTTGCACAGTTTTGTAAATAATCCTAAGTTCTAACATTTTCTTTGGAAAGTGCTTTCTCTTCAACTGTACAGAATTGTATTTTAATATCATCCACAGTATCTGGTGCTGGGTCTCATGCAGTGACACCATCTGGTGGTCAGACTGTTGTTACTTCACCTGCTATGCGTGTAGTCAGCGGTAATGCTTCCACAATCTCCCTCATCGCACAGGCAGCCAGTGAAGCTTCAGCAAGTGGAACAACTACAGCAACAATTGGTGGTCGCCAGATAGTCACTGTCCCTGCTGGACAAGCAGGATTATCAGGAACTAGAGGTCCTGTACAGATCACTATAACTCCTACGAACAGAGCAGGCATTAGTACCATCACTCTGCCTTCAAGCATCAGACAAGTAGCAAAGCCTGTTGTAGTCAGTTCTCCAGCATCCAATGGAACACAGATTGTAAGACTGAGTGGTGCTACTGTGCTGGCGGTCAATGCACCATCATCTGCTGCTGGAGATCAAACAGCAGCTATGATCAGCTCTGAGGCACAAGCAGCAGCAGACGCTCTAGGTGAAAGTGTGCTAGCTCAACAGGGTAGGCTTGGAGATGGTGATGTGCAGCAGTATGATGGAGCATCAGATGATATCATTGAGGATGGTGTATTTGATGACATCTATGAGTACACATCCTTCTTTTCCAGTCATGTTATGTTGATGGAATACAGAGAGGACGACACCAGTTTTAGTGAAGCTGATAGCTGTATTCATCATTCTGGGGACCACCAGTATGCATTCACAGAACGGGTATTGAGTTATGACGATGAGGTAGATGATTTTGTACTCCCACAGTTTGATGGTGCTGATGATGAAACCGGTGGTGATGATGAAATGGAGACTGATGCACAAAACAACCAGGCAGGGGAACATCAGAATGAGACAGTTCAAGATTTGACAGATCAAGTTGAGTCGGGTCACGGTGATGGGGATGATTCCCAGGCTATGGGGGAAGGTCTACATGGTGATGTTGGACACTTGGAATCTACACTTCTGGGCCAGGTACAAATTTTCATAATTCATTATTATGTGCTGTTACTCAAAAATTGTGTGTATGCATATTTTACTGACTTGTATGATTTCTTTGACATTTCTTGTACTTCATCTTGTCTTTACACAAGTTCTGATTATTGTTACATTTGTTATTACATAACAGTATTTTACACCTGCTTGTTCTGTTGTCTCTTACAGTCTGATCATGAATTAGAGCGTTAAGAATTGTTGAGTGGTTTATATTGATTGTTAATGTTTGTCTATACGGCAAAACACATAACAAAGTACAGTAGTTTTACATTAACAATACACAGCAACGTTTTGACCAAAAGGCCTTATGTGATGCAGACCAACTTATGTGATACAGACCTGTACTGTATCTTTACCTAAAGTCACGTTTGTTATTGAAGATGGTTTCACATGTGATTCCCACAATATAATCTACGCCATCAATTCCAAACGGTGTGACAAGGCACATATTGACGAAACAGGAGGCAAAATGCTTAGTGACCGTTTCTGCAAACATTTGCATGATATACGTCAATGCTCTGTGACCCCTATAGCCACTCTTTTCAATGGAACTGACCATTTGGGAGCCTGCGATGTCCAGATTACATCCATCCGATCATGTTCCTTTGATGATCGCAGTTGATTTCCTCTAGAGAATCATTTTATTTCGTTATATGGTATCTTGCGACCTCATGGACTTAACACACTACATGTCTATGCTTCTTGGTACTTTCTCCTCTCATGCTCCATATTCTATATGTGAATGTTAATGATTTTTTATTGTTTCTCTTCTTTTTCCACTTCTAGTTTTTTTGCATTTATTCATTTTTAGTCTAGATTTTCATTTTAGGACCATTGTATATGTAGTGTGCTGTGAAATTCGTCACTCCTGTTGTATCATTTGCTTGATACCGCCCTTTTGGTTGAAACGTTGTGTATTGTTTTTGTATTTTGTAAAACTACAGTACTTTGTTATTACGTGTTTAGCCATTGCTACATAGTTTTACTGCAGTCTTCCTCTATATCGGATAATGTTTGTCTATAGTAAGATTCATTTTGAGTTATTGTCATTTAAGGAACAGGGTGATGGTCACCAGATGTCAGAGGCAGAATTTCAGCAGCAAGCAGAGAGTGCATTGGAAGCTCTGGCAGAGGCAGAAGGATCATTGTCAGTCCAAGCCATGCTTGGAGGTCAAGGTGTGGAGGATGGTGTTAGCTTGGAGAGTGTTCTAGTTCAGGCGGCTGCATTGAATGCTGCTTCACATCAAATTAACGATAAAGCAGATGAAATGTCTCGGCATGGAGAAGAAGATGAAATCAAACCAGAGATATCAGAGATTGCACATGTTGGCCATGAGGATCAAGAAAATATTGCAGACTCTCAGTTACATCCCAAAGAAGAGCCACTAGATGAAAGCTTGGCATCATTAGCCCAAACACTGGCAAATGCTGTCAACAATGTAGGGGAAAACTCAGGTAAGAGTGTGTATTTGTCAGTGTGGTAAAGCATGAATGTTTTAACTTTATGTAATCCCAAGCTTACATAGGTACAGTACTTGGTACTTACATTTTAAAGTAAAGTGCACACTTGTCATCTGATCGAAGTTGGGTACCATCTTGTTCTAGATCAATAAGTCTGTTCCTGTCTTTTGAACATTCTGCATCTCTTGTTGTTCACTAATATTTAAACTCAGTTATATTGTTACGCATAAGTTAATTGTTGGTAAAATTATAATGATATGCAAGTCAACTAGTGTGGAAAAGAGTAGTTATGGTACTCTTATTTTTCAAAGTTAGAAATGGTAAAAATAACTGGTTACGTACGGCTTAACAACTTCAGATGTTGCTGAATGTATTAGCATCCATGATCACAACCAAACACATGAAGATTTGCTATTGATTGAAGAGTAAGAGCAGCGGTTTTTTTATAAGGAATTACTATGTGATTCAAGCCTTGTCACACTTAAAAAACATTTTTCGCTTTACAGCAAAGGTGTCAAACCTAAACCTATGTAAAGCAGAGATTGCCTGTGCAAAGTTAATAGTACATATGCATAATTTGTTATTCTACTTGTTATGATCAGGTTACTAGTACAATGTTAAGTGATGTCTCACATTTTTTATCAAAACGATATTGAAATGTTTACATATTGTGTGTCTAATATTGAAAATCTAATGTCTGATTTATTGAATTGCTGTCATAAACACTAGCTGAATATTGCTAAATCTCTTGCGCTATGATGGTGCTTTCATCATTTTAAAAAGTTAATGGAAAACGCAAAATGAGTCTTCAATGGAATGATAAACTTCAGCCCAAATCTGCTATGGGTTATTTTGGTGGAATCACTAAAACTGAGACTTCTGCCCCCTGTGCCAACTAAGAATGAGCATGAATGTGACACTGATAAAAAGTCTTCTCAACATCTTTTGTGCTAAGATGACCAGTGCTATTGTGTGGCACACTCTTTGGTGATCTTGGTAATTTGAGGTGACATGTTGCTTTCATCGAACATATTCAAGTTGATGCATGCGGATTGCTTGCTATAGATGAATTATTGTATCAGACTTTGAGTGTGAAATCAATTTAAATTGTGCATTTCTATATTGCCACAATTTTATTAAAATAGTTTTATTTTACCAGTTTTGAACCCCATCCCCTGGGCTCCTGAGCAAATGTCACACAAAACTAATTATTGTGATCTGTATCAGAATGATCACAGTACAATTCACCTTCAGAATCATTTAGCGCATGTTCAACAGCTTGTTCTATTGTTAGCATTTGAAAATGACCATTTTGTGAATTTTCTGCATGCCTTTTCATGAAAACACTTTAATAACTGCAAAACTTTTTCACAACAATCTGTCAACCCCAGCCATTTTACCATACCAAATAGTAATGTGTATTGTGTTTGATGTCACATTTTTATACAATTCTATTATCTGCGGTCATATATATATATAAGGTCTCTGCCCTATTTATCAGGGACTCTAGGCATGAGATGTTTGAATCTCAGACCAATATATTGGGTTGTCATATGTAAAGGATTATACTGGTTTGTGCACGTAAACATTTATAAAAACTAAACTGTTATTTTCCTTACGGTTTTAACCTTATGTGATAAGACTTATGTTGAAAATCTGGTGACAAGTAAGACTTAATTTAATAAAAAGTACTAATTTCATTGTCACCCAATTTTAAAATTGTACGTTGACATTTCAGACCCGCTTGCCACACTAGCATCAGCTGCCATCTCTACTGCTCATGTGACAACTCCTAAACAGTCCGATGCCAGTGTGGGTGTGAACAGTGACATGAAGCCAGACATGAAACATGAGAAGATCGTAGTCAAAAGGGACCAGCAACAGTGGTTTGATGTTGGTTTCATCAAATCAACATCTTCTACTGTTTCTCACTATCACCTACCATCTGAAAATGGGCAGACAAATACAGATGTAAGTTCAATATGTTAACTTTATATAGCTATTTATCGGTACTTTGACAATATATGTTATGTGGTCAGCTTTTATTACTAGCTTTTATCAGTTAATTTTTTTTTGGGTGTAAAATGTGGTACTTCCTATTGCTACCATATTCTGATGATTACATAATTAGATGCTTGAATGCTGGGTTGCCATACTGATTATATAAAACCAAATTCTAAAAATCTGGGGGTTTATTTTTGGGAATAAAAACGAATAACGAAATAAATGTAACACAAAAAAAACACAAAAATAGAAATAGAAAGAAACAATGAAAATCTAGATTTTTCATTGTTTCTTTTCTATTTCTAGTTTTTATTTGTGTTACATTTATTTCATTTTTATTACCAGATTTTCATTAGAAATGTTTGTATGTAGTCGTTCATATGTTTTTTAAATTCGCACTCCTGTTGTTCGTTTGCTAGATAAAGGCCTTGTTGGTCGAAACGTTGCTGTATTTTGTCATTGTTTTTGTAATTTGTAAAACTACAGTACTTTGTGATTACTTGTTTTGTCAATCAAATAGTTTTACTGCAGTCTCATCTATTTTGTGAGTTTATTTTTCAGTTTAGTTTACATCAGAGAATTTGTTTTATATATCATTATTTTATATATCATTATTTTATATCAAAGCAAGAGGAGAGATACAGAAAGGATTGATTTGGCAGATATTACCTTTTGTTTTAAGCATAATTAGCAGCTATTCATATCTTTACTGCAGATTAAATAATATCTAGAATTGCTCATACCTGTTCATTTTATCTGTCACCAGGATATTGATGTAGTCAGTGTTCCTGACCACAGTGTGTTAAAACGTCAAGAACTCCAGCCTGGAACAGCATATAAGTTCCGTGTAGCTGGAATTAATGCTTGTGGCCGTGGACCTTTTAGTGAAGTGTCAGCTTTCAAGACATGTTTGCCAGGATTTCCAGGAGCACCTTCAGCCATTAAAATCAGCAAGGTAAAAGTCATTAATTTTGAGATTTTTCATTGCAGAATTGTAATGAGAGGAATGTTTAGAAGATAGTCTTCTATATCAGGAAAGAAGACGAGAGGAAGACCATGAAAAAGATGGCTAGGTGGCATAGTAGAATCCTGTCAAAGAGCAAAAATAACAATCACCCAAGCCACCAGAACAGCGCAAGAAAAAAAAAGAAAACCACGACATTAGGCAACAACCAGATAGCAGTGTGACAACAAAAGAAGTTTAGAAGAAACTAAGTACGGTCCTGCTTTATTTTTAGCTACTGAAAACATTGGAATACAGATTGGGCGGAACATATCTAGCAAATGTTAATTATTAGTTAAATGCCATTTAGCATGACATATGAAAGAGAGAAATTTAAATGTTCCGTATCCTTTGCAGACCATAGCGTGAGAACTGCCTATCACTTTACATTTCTATTACTGTTGAGTATGTATATATATATATGTTCAAATTTTGCTTACTTTAATCTACAGAGTGCTGATGGTGCACATTTGTCCTGGGAGCCACCTCAAAACACTGCTGGAAAAATCATTGAGTATTCTGTATACTTGGCTGTCCGCAATCAAAACCAAGATACCAAGCCTGGAACTCCTGCCCAGCTTGCATTTGTTCGAGTTTTCTGTGGACCCTTGCCCTCATGTGTGGTCACAAATTCTTCCCTGACCTCGGCACACATTGATTATACTACGAAACCTGCAATAATATTCCGTATTGCAGCCCGCAATGAGAAAGGATATGGGCCAGCAACACAAGTCCGGTGGCTTCAAGGTAACAGCATGTTAATGTTAAATAAAAAGTTTTGATAATATCGATTCTTACTTTTCATATTCCAATACTTTTGAGGTTCACTGAATGTATCACTTAATCAAATGTCAGATTATGGTTAAATGTATTTTGTTATTTGTATTCCAATATTTTCTGTTTCTTGCTTGATGGCACATTCTAAGAGACTTGTATTCATGTTTTCTTTCTATAGTGACATCTGAAATCCGATCTTTTTTCATATATAGATGGATGTAATAGTTACTGAAAGAATAGAAAGTATGTTTGCATACATCAGAATAAATATGACTGATAAGTGAAGTGTTAGTTTATGCTTATAATCTTGCTTCTTTAACACTTTCACTGCCTCGCTATTTTTTAGGCATGATCAGTTTTCAGGGTGACAATTTCAAAAAATCGTAAAAATAAACTTTTAAACTATGGAATAATGCTCATATATGAATGAGCTAACCTTTCTATATGTAGAGTATATTCTTCATAATCCACAAGCTATTGCTGTAACTTATATTGGCTTCGTGCTCCATACCTATCCACAGTATGATATACCGCATCGTCGCCGACAAAAGTCTGCGGTGGCAGCGAAAGTGTTAAACTGTTATTATTCCTTTACGTTGATCTATATCAGCATTACCATCGCATTCATGCAATGTGACAATACCATCATCTCTCTTAAGATAGAAATGCTGTTCATTCATGTGAGGGAGGAATACTACCACACTTTTGTAATGTAGCAATACTGTCTCACTCACATAATATAGCAAATGTAATTGTGTCTTAATCTTTCATCAACAAACACAGATGCATCCCAGAGTCCTGCAGCAGGTGGAAAAGTAGTGAAGAGACAAGGATCTGAGAATGTGTAAGTATTCTGAGAATTAGAGTTTATATTGGCTGGTTACAGTAACCATATATCCTTGTTATTTGTTCCCTAATTTCTTCGTTGTTTTAAATCTGCTAGACATAAACAGCCTAATAAACAAGGTAAAATTTGATTAAGCATTGGAAATTAACATTTCAATTTTGAAGGCTGCAAAATTCTTGTTTTATGAGTGATTGCCAGGACCTTTCACATGAGGCACACACACACACACACAGTAGTTGTGTATCATTAATTTGTGGATTCTGTGAAAGCTACCAGAAATTATGGGAGATGCGTAGTATTACTTTTAGTGTGAGAAATCTGAAAATTGCAAGATAGAGAAATTAAAAATATAAATTGCAGCTGCGGAAGGAAATTTATTTCATAATTTGTTTGAATGTTAATATCTGTTTCTTATTAGATCTCATTTTCACATAGTTCATCCTCCGTTATTGTTATGTTCAAGATTAAGAAGCTTATTATTTATTTGACTACATATATTTTTGTTTAATGTTCTAACTTCTCATTCTTGTTATTATAGTTTTGTGTGTTCAGTATTACTTGTCTTCTCAGTCCATATTTACCACTTTTGTTGTTTACTACTTTGATCACTTCTTACAATTTCTGCTCACTGCCAACAACATTGTGTCATTTACATATTATTTTTCCATTGATGTTTTGCTCTGAAATAATTTTTCGCCCTTATGGTGACGTGTCCCGCAAGGGAAGCAAAGCATAGAACCACTGCAACCTACAAGTCATGTAAGAGGCTACTGATGTAGGACCTAGTGAAGCTACCCTAATAAATAAAAAGCATCACAGAAATCGAATGTGCTAGCCTACTTGTAGGCGCATAACTGGCACATCGTACAATCGCCCTTAGACTCAGGTCACATACATATCACACAGAGTGGTTAACATGTGGTCGATATGGAGCGTCAAGGAATACATTCAGCTTGTTTGAAATTTTGTTCAATGCTTATATTGAAAAGACATAACAGCATACATCCTTGTCTTACTCCTCCTTTCATATCAATGTATGGTGAATAATAATTATCATTCCATTCTGCTACTATATCGTAAGTCTTTTTGAATTCTTGTTACGTAATACTACAAGATTGTTGTCCTAGTAATTGTCACAAAGTTAAGAACTAATTGTAACCAAGTAGACGGGCATACCTTCTGGTGTCACTTTTCTTCACTGAAGCAGCTAGTTTGAAATACACTGTGCTGATTTCCTTGCTGATTTCCTTGCAACAAACAAATCTAGTTATTTCTGCTGTTTATATATTGATTATATTATTGTTTTAATGTATGTTTTGCTATTTCAGGAAACCTGGCACAGTAGTGAAAAAGCTGAAAGTGGAAGACTCAGAGGAAGCCTAACACACCCTATCAATCAAAACAGTTCACTTAAGTCTTCATGCCCAGAAAATTTCACCTCAAATCAACAGACAATGTCTTCATTGAGCACTTTTGCTCCTTATGTCTTACCGGTCTACAAACTCATTATTTTTCTATTGAACTCAGCTCAGCATATATTATTATTATTATTTCCATGACTTAAACCAAATGACATCGTTTAAAGGCACAAAGTCATTCATTAATTGTAATCAATTTAAACTAAATAAATATACAAATATAAGCCAACATTCCTTTTTCTCTCCCCCATTGTGTGTATTGTACGGCTCACTTAATACAATCTGTTATTTTTTGGAGGCAGGTGTGGGTGTCCAAATTAAATTGTGCACTTTCATATGAAAATAAGTTGCTAAATTATATTTTAATATCACAGATTTGTTATGTGCTGAAGGAGTTGACTACTTTGTATTTCTGTCACTATGTTATTGTCAGTAATACTTGATATTTACTATGTACCTTTGTTATACAGTCCTGCTTTCTTGACTATATTAAGTGACCTTCATTTTATCACACCACTCACTCAATTTGTGCACATTTTCAAGTTCTCTTGTAGATTCTGTTTGCATAACCCATCAGTGTGGTGATTTGTTGTTCCTACAGTTTTTAGAACTGCCATATTGACAGTTGCATCAGTGATTTACCATATTTGATAAGTTCAACTTGTTGTCACTTGCAATTGGATAGCAGGTATCTACTGTGTGAATTTGGTACTGATTCCTTTTATTTGGCTCGTTATTTTATATTCTCTTGCATACAACATATCCACTTTCTTTAAAAATGATTGTTTTCTTTGAGTTCACCCAACAAGTCACTTGTTAACACCTTATATGATCTGTGTAATTTGCATGAGAGTGTGCAAGTAGGTTATGCTCCAGGTCAGCCAATTGAATAACACATATTTATTCACCATAGAACTGGAGGAAATGAAAATCGTGGCACTTCCTTTACATGACGTAGCCATCAACCACAGTAAACGAGTCGTTGATTTTCTAGGCACTACGTATACGTTCGGTAGTTTGCCATTGCTTTCTGAGCGGTGATGTCTATTTTTACCTTTTGTAAAATCCCACGGAAATGAATTTGCTTCCAATCTGCCTGCCGCGGAGTTTGAACCAGCAACGCTTCGGTTGTGATCGTGCTCACTACCACTTAAGCTACAGCCACTCACTGGAGGAACATATTCTTTAGTCTCCTCCAATTATTTGAGATTTTTCACTCCATATTCCCATCGAAATTATGATGACTACAGTCACTGAATGAATCAGCAAAGACCAAGCATCCTGGCGCAATCAACCAGTTAAACTACCAGAGATGTGCGGTTTTTGCTAACATGTAATGCCAAGGCAAACACTTTCATATTTAATAAACAGCTTGCCTGTTTGTCTCTAGTATTCAACCTGTGAAAACTTATAGTTATAGTCACTCTTAGATATTACTTGTACTGTATGCAGCTGTCTCACACTGCTGTTTCCATTTCAATCTCTACTCACTTTGCCAGACTATAGTGTTGTAGTCTGTTTTCTGGGCCACCACAGAGGAGTGGGGTTGTTGTTATGCCTAAGACTAAAAAATATCAATATTTATGTTTTCCTGGTCATGTCAGAAAGGGGGTGTGTGGGTGGGATTAGTGTTGAGACCTATTATTTTTTAACATTTCATTTAAAAATAATGCTGGTCTGGTTAGTGTTGTCATTTACTCACAGTAACACAATTAACTGGCAGAAAACTATATTATTTTATAATTGATGTCTGTATATCATCCATTTTGCATGCAATTTCACTTGCGCAATTCAATGTTGTGTGCCATAAACCAGAGGTTTCCACATTTCTGTTGTTTAAGACATCATACTATACTAAACCAGATTGGCAACACTTAGATTTGGATTATTGGTACTAAGATTCATAAACAAAATACAACTTCAGGATTATTCATTATTACTAGAAATATATCTTGTGTTTTCTAGCATTTCATAGTTTAGGCAACAAAATGTATTATTTATTTTGTTGTATGTGTTCAGTATAAATATTTGCAAGCTGACAAATCTAAGTTTTTTAAATTTCAGATTTATTCATGGGTTTGTGCTCCTTTTGTCGAATCAGAAATAGAAGTTGTGCTTTTTCATTTTCACAATTTTCAAAATTGTAAATGAATAACCTTACTCATTGTTTGTGGACTACGCCATAATTTAGTGGTCTTGCCTGCTAGTTTGTGGAGTCTGTAGTTTCAGTGGTCCTACGCGTTATGTTTTGCATTCAGCGTAGTTCAATGGCCCTACACATTAGTTTGTGGAGTCACCTTACGTCAGTAGCAGTTAACCGAATTTGTGCATTCGTGAATGGTTTTTGTTATCATGTACAGTCAATATCTACAATCGAGCTGCTGTACTAGTGCTCTAATGTTGACACTCTGGGTCATCTGAAAGACACAGAACACCTATAGAAGTGCCCATAGTGTACTGATGTCATTTCTATTTTACATGTTAGTGCAAAATGGAGAAAAAAAATTATACACCTCATATACTCTTGCAACATACTAGTTAAGAACTTAGGCTGTAGAAAAATTTAGTTTCTTGATTATGATTATTGTACTATGACCATTCATTTCTTCAATCATTTCTGGTTATATCATTATGGAATCGCCGCTACCGAGCAGGTGGCAGCAAGGTTAGTTGATTCTTACTATTGTAAAATGGCTGCTAGAAACTGAAACAACATTTCTTGTTGTGAGTGGGGGAAAAACGCACACCAAAAGTGGGCATTTAATATACCATAATGTATCATTCATCTGTCCATGTTTTTATTGACTTATCCTGTGACAAGATTCATTTTCACATTTAATTTTTATTTTTGAAAAATGCCCAGCTTGCATTTCTTGCAGATGTATATTTCATTGACCATCATAGTATCATCTAAAACATTTCATCATTTTATTTGTCAGACAGCATATATATATATGTATACTTGCATTCATTTTTGTGTGTTGATATGCCTGTGGTCATGAACAAGCCACTTAACTCTACTATGTTATTTTACTGTTATCTCATTTGTAGTATTAAACAATATCAGGATGACAATTTATGTTGAAATCAAACTTTTCTGCCAGTTTGAATCATGAGAACATAATTAAGTTGATTACATTAATTTGTTATGCAAATGGCAACTGTTGTGGATACAAATATATTTGTGGTGTCTCTTGTTTTTTCCTTAATGTCTCCCAGTTTTCTTGTTACCCTGTTAGACATCCATGGGGTGTCCTGCAGAATAGAGAAGTTTAAATAAAATTATCAATCTCAATGGAACGAGATAGAAGTAGGAATACAACAGATTTAAGACAGTATCAGACTGAGACCAGTTAGTATAATGAAAACATCAGACTGGACTTTGACTGATAGCATATTGTTGATCAGATGTGTTCATTTTTATAACTCTTTAACAAGAGGTAGCATAAATGTAACACTGACATATGACATGGCAGTTAATATATTACCTACATTGACATATTCATGAATTTTTTTGTGTACATTTTTGTACATACAATTTGATATTTTGTTGTTATTTGAATTTTAAGTTATGATCCGTAACTTGTTGGTTTTATCTTATGGTTGATGGCAAGAGTATCTTCCCTTACTCTCTCTTTCTCTCCCAACATGATATTCATATATGCTGTCATATTATAACATATTGTGTTGTTATTACTGTTTGAACATAATATAAACATTGAAATAAATGTGTAGAAATATACCTGTTAATCTCACTTGTTGATTGTTTGTGTCTTAAAAGTCAAATTGTTTTAATTAGTTGGAACTTTACATTGTTTGCACTAATCAATTTGGCTGAAATTTGTATTTGCCTCTCCTATGTGTGCTAGGGTCTTAATGAGGGTGCAATGAACTCACGTTCATGGTGCAAGTCACAAAGGGTGGTTAACTTAGTTGTTAGAGTAAATGCAAACAACAAGCACCAATTAATAGATGTATAAGAGATTGGGCCTCTCTCTTGTGAAAACAATCTGTTATTTCCAGTCAGACTTCAGTATTTCTAAAAAGTTAATTGCATATCCTTTACAGGACTTTGCAAATCAACCCCAGCTTTTAACGCTGTTTGTGATTTTTTTAGGCATTATTAAGTTCAGTAGTTTGCCATTGCTTTCTGAATGGTTGATGCCATTGTCCTTTTTGTAAAAATCCATGCGGAACAATTTGCAACCAAACTGCCCGCAGTGTGATTTGAACTCAGAACGTCGGGGTTAATAAACAGTCACTATCCCCTAAAGCCACAGACGCCACCGTTTTAGTTCAGTATATCTACAAAAGACAATTCACAGTAATGTAGTTTGACCAAGTATAAAAAAACAACAGCGACATCATATGTTGTTCATTGTAAAACTACATTACTTGGGTTTTACGTGTTGCTACATGGTTTTACTGCAGTCTTCCCCTTAAATCAATAATAATATCCATCATTTTCTACCAGTATTATTTTGTGTGTAGTATATGTTTTTAAGTTATAATATTTTAATGCAGCGGTGGGTAACGTTTTTTGGTTCAGGGGCTGTATGCAGATTTTTTAAACTGGTCTCTGGCTGTGCTAAAATCAGTTTGTGCTAAATATGACCACCCACTTTTCATCATAACAAATGACAACATAGTTTCTGGTGTAACAGACCAATATAACGTTACAAAATGATGTCCATAAGTTAGTACATCAGGTCACTAAGATCAAATGAAAAGATTAGGCAGCCATTGATAACCGTGGCAACTATTAAGTGTTTACTGATAGCAGCCGATTCAAAAGGGTTGAAAATATAAGAATGCAACGCACTACAAAATTGATGTGGCATTTCCACCACTTACTCAGTTGCCATGTCGGCTGTTGTAGATGATCATGGATCACCACAATCATCTACCCTTAGTGATATCAGTTCGGGTTGTTGACACTTTTCCATGCCATGAAGTCTTCGAGCGCTCCATATCAACCACTTTCTGAGATTTGTATGTGATCTAAACCTATGAGCGATTGGTCTGTTGTGTAAGTTATGTGTTTACAAGTAGGCCAGCACATCCGATTTCTGTGACGCTTTTATTTACTAGGTAGCTTCCTAGATCGTCACCTCTTACGACATGCCTTGTAGGTCGCAGTGTTACTATTCTTTGCTTCCCTTGCAGTTACCGGCACCACACCGGCTGCCATGAAGTCAAGCTGTCCAGAGTTTTCTCTCTGTCATACTCTTTTCTACCATAGATTTTATTGGATGTTACTGAGTTCTTTTTGTTACGGAATTCTTTGAGCTTCATGCAAAAGATGGAGTGACGGCATCAAGAACAGCCCTACGGAAATGAATATCAGCTTACAACGTGCTTTAAAACAAGCACACACAAGATCACTATGTTTCCCCCAACACTTCTATAAAGAAGTAAATGGTGGAGGAGAAGAAGAACTGAGTTCTTAACCTCTACATCTCATTCATTACATGCTGAAAAAAAGAAATTGCCATAGAATGTAAAATGAAAGGATTCAGTGATTCTTGAGTTTTACTTGTCTTGCTTTCAACATTTTGAGATATTTTGTTGTTTCCATAAAAACACAGGGTTGGAGGCCATCATAGGAGACATCCCTGCAAAGAAAAGAAGACCACAGTGAAGATTTATTTAGGATGTAACATGATTTGAGCATGACTGCTGCAGAGGTCTATGAGAGAGAGAGAGAAATTCCAAAAGATTGTTAGGATAAAAATTGTTCTGATCTACAGTAACCAAACTTGCTTCCAAACTTACCCACTGCGAAGTTTGAACCAGGTATTCTTGGGTTGTGATCGAGCTTACTACAGCTTGAGCTACAGACGCCAGTCTATAGCACACAAAAATGGTGATGAAACAGGACTAGTAGTCTCTGCTCAAGGTGTGTGGCGACTATAATCTTGAGAGCTGCAAGACCACCATTGCAACGCTGTGTTGTTTGTTCAACATGATCTTTGAAAGATTGACTGATCCAAAGTTATTCCAAGATAGCACAACCTGTCACAACGCTCTATAGTCTATCCATCAAATGTAACTCCGTGTAGGTCAGCTCTGACTGGAATCATTCAAAAAGCACCACAAAATAAACTCAGAATTTACCTGAAATCAAGATTCCCTATACCAAAATAAAATGGTATGCAATATTTCCTAAACGTCTTTGACATTTCTTGTCTATCTGAAAAAAGATGTCATCTGAAAAAGGCATTGCGTGACTCAACCCGAATGAATTTTAGCCACATTTGCTGTGTAGATATTTAACAACACAGATGATAGAGGTGATCCCAGATATATTTTCAGGGTTTGACGTTCATGTTCCTAAATCGCCCGAGTGGTTACCGGGACCCAAATTTGGGGTGTAAAGAATAGAACCACTGTTACCTACCACGCATGTCGTAAGAGGCGACTAAAGAGGTTTGGATGAAATCGGATGCATGTGTCCTAAAGGTGTAGAAGTCTATGCGTTTAGGGGCCTACCAAACCAATGTGCAACGTATACACGTTCTTGGCAAAGATCAAACATATCACAAAGAGTGAGTAAAATTGGTCATAAAGAACAAACGCAAAGAAGAAGAAGAAGATGTTCCTAAATGTTGTGAAACTGTCCTTTCCATCAAAGAAGCAGCTATCCAATTTCTCAGCCACAGATCAACTCCACATTTTTGCAAAGAGAGTATCGTGATTGAAAAGAGGCAATGACTACAGCAAAAATCTCTTGCTTGGATTGGAAGCCATCATAAACATCTTAAGCAAACGTTCTAGTATTGTTCCTTTCATTGGCAGGTAGCTACCCAAAGTGTCGGGTAAGGTGTGTTCTGTTCCCAAGTTACGCATTAACTTCTCAAGGAAGTTGCCATATACATTTTGCAAGGTAAGTATATGGAAGCTGCTGAGCAGTCTATGATACTTTCCATTTTTGTGGAGCTGGCGTGAATATCTCGGGAGGTAATCTTAAGGTACCATACTATTCCGTATACTGTTGTTGAAATCCATCACAAATGCATTAATGCTTGTCGGAATGTTTGATATGGTTATACTGAAATGTGGCAGTAACTAAAGCGATGGTCTGGCTGGAATCACAGACTTTTATCCATGCATGTTTTCACAGTGACTCGCTTAGTATGCTTAGGAATATTGAAATATGATGGGTTCGGGGGCAATAGATGGAGTCGCTGGGGTAGTCTAAGCTCACAAAAATCAGTTTTGTTTTTGTGCCAGGGAATGCAGGTGTAAGTAAGGGGATATGAGATATAACATACCGATAGGCTTGTAGGTATGGATGCTATACAAAGCGGATGAGCAATGAACCAGGCTGATATTATAAATTCCCTACTGGAGAGAGGACGTGTACATGATTCAAGTAATAGTGGTGAATCTTCAACACTAACCAGACTGCAAGAATTCCAAGTCAAGTGTGGTGTAGCTAGACAAGAACCCTATGCTGGTAGTCAAAGAAGAATAGTAAACCAACACAGAACCAGGGTCGTTAGTCGCTGCGCGCTGAGAGACATATTGAGGGGGAGGTCGGAGCACTTATGGACCAATTGGTGTGAAGTGATAATGATCCGACGACTAAACTAAACTGAATACCTTCAGATCCTGGCGCTGTGTCTGACTTGAGTGCACTTACTACTATACATTCTCCTTTGTTATGAAATCAGTGTATGGTTCTCCAGTGTTAGTAATATCGCGAAGAGCATTCATAATTTCATGACGGCCATTCTCAACACCCTGTTGTATCTGATCAACAAAACGTTGAAAGAACCCCAGCCCCTGTTTTGCATATGTTGTCAATATGAATCCTGACTAGTCACGTAAATTAGGAAGATACTGGTTGGTAATTCTCATTTTGCAATTAAACTGTCAGAGTTTATGTGGCGACTTATCACCAGAGTTGTGTTATGGAAACCTCACATAACTTGTTCTTTGCTTCACTTACCAATTCTTTGAAATCATTTGTGTCGGACAGCAGATTTCTCAACTATATCACTCATATTTCTTGATCGCTTCGTTCAGACTCTCTGCCATGACTTTTTAGCAGCCGTTTTTGCCAACCATACTTTTTCAACCTTTTTCATTTCACCGGAGTGGTTGCAGTGGGACCTTTTTGGTATTCCGCAGCAATATACATACTGTGTTATCTTGATCACTATGGCATGTTGTGTACTCAAAAACAGGTTTGGACCTTCTGTGTCGCAAGGTTTTAACACTGTCAAGAAGGACAAAGCAGGGGAGACGATAACTTTCCTTCCCCCGTGAACATTTCATCCAACAAAAGCAGAGTCGATAGTGGAGATGAGTGCCAGATCGATGACACCGGCTGGAGCTCATTTGAGATATTACAAAACTATATAAACCCCGAAACAAAGAGCGTTCAACATTAGATTTGATGAAAATGTATAACTTTAACTCTTAACCATTGGCAGGTTTTTAAGGTTTTTTTCGATATTTGTGATGCCCTGCTCTATATTTAGCAACCATACAAATTCTTTGCATTTAAAATAGGCATGTTATATATGGTTGGAAAGCTAATTGGATGGGCATTGGATGGGCTATCAGGATATGTGGTTTTAACATAAGTGTGATGTAATTTATGATATCCGTGACCTACTTATGGAAAGTCGAAAATAGATTATTCTACAAATGACAAATTTTTTTACCGTCACAAAGAAGGAAAAAATAAGTATGACGAATATAATGGAATCTTTTATTACAGTCTTTTAAAGTCTTCATATTTGCAAAACATATATGAATTTAAACATGTTTGGGAAATATGAAAGGCAGTAATCATGAAATTTATAATATTCAATATTTTCATATTGTAAAGAAAAAAGTCAATAAATATGGCATTCAAGAGAAAATGATGCCGAATTGGTCTAGTAAGCAGCCTATAAAGAACTAACACTTATAGTAGCATACATAAACATTAAATAGGTATATAATTTCTAATAATAAAAAGATATAAACATTGTGCGTTGTTGGTTTTCTTGTTTTATCATAGTATTTAAATAAATGTCTGATAAGAATAATTGTCTATCAACTACTGAACGACTTTAGCAGATTAAATGCAACTGGAAAATAACCAGCTGTAGAAAATATCATTTATTATATAAGAATAAATATAGATATAAGCAACATGACATAAAAATGTCAATATAACTTTAAAAACGAACACAATTTGAATTGGTAAGATAAACAATTACTGAAAGAAACAACAGGTGTAGTAAGTAACCAGCAAAAGTCATCATGAAATGCTTGTCCTGAGCAGAACTTTGCTACTCTAATATTCCTTCGGAATTTCTCTCTCTCATAGGTTATATGTCCTACCTCTGCAGCCGTCATGATCAAATTAGTTGCATTGTGAATCCTTCTTCTCCATGGTCTTCCTCTTTGCTGGGATGCCTCCTTCTATTATGGTCTTATCCAACTCTTCGTGTCTTTTTGTGTGTTCAAAATACTTCAATTTTCTTATTTGTAACATCAGCCAGTTTTAAAAAAGTTTTTCTTGATAGATCTATTTGTTTTCTTCTCTGTCCATTATGTACGGAGGACTCTTCTTTAACACTTATATTATCCTTCATCATGTTTTTTGTTTTGTCATGCTTTTGTTATCCGCTGTCATTATGTTTGTTTTTGCCACATTGAGATATAGATTTTGTTTTTCGCACAGCTCTTCACTTCCATTATTAATAATAATAATAATAATTCCTCTCGTACCGTTATACGTTACATAGGGCCTGCAAGTAATTTCTCAATACCGCTCTATCCTGGGCAACTCGCTCAATCTCCTCCATGGAACTGAGACCGATAGTTATTAATTATCAGCAAAAACTAATGACGTAATTTAGAGATTATTGTATATTTTTCTAAGCATGTAACTTCCGTCTCTATATTTTACTTATTTGTGTTTGCCACTTCCTTGTATTTCATCTGTAACATACAGTCATACACTTCATGCAGTGCATTATGCAACACATAAGACCAAGAAAAGGTAATAATTCATCATGTTTCTGGCGTAGCAAAAACAGTGTTGTCACATGCAGTTAATTTATCTATCTGTCTTAACTGTTTGTTTGCCAGTAGCATGTTTTATTGTGCTCTGCGTTATGATGCTGTTTTAATAAAAACAAATACATATAGCCTTACAAAAACTAAAGCACTAAGAAACAGTTATATTAGGGTTATCAATGTAGAACTTCGGATATGTCCGTAGGTACTCAGATCCTCGCCTCAACAAATCCAGCAACGGCTCAACACGACAGTTCGATGGCTAAAATTAAGATGTGCCATCCTACAGGCCATAGGGGCTTAACGAGAGCGCAACGTACTAACGTACATGGAACAAACCACACAAATTGCAACGAGTGGTTAATTAGGTTAATAAGCACGAACTCAAACAACACACAGCATTGGTTATTGGTTACTGACCATCATAAGTGCTCAATTTCTACTGCAGATGTCGAAAGGTATGCATGCCAATAGTTGCCGTGTCTCACTAGTTAAACATACTCCTCATTCATCCCATCACACTCCTAATATAACTTGTGATTTCAAACTCCTTCAAACTTTAAGTAACCTATTCTTCTTCTTATTTTACTTCTAACGCTCCATATCGACCATTTGTTAACCATTCTGTGATTTGTATGTGATCTGAGCCTAAGAGCTATTGTAAGTACGTTGTGCCAATTATGCGCCTACAAGTAGGCTAGCTCATCTGATTTTTTGGATGCTTTTTATTTACAAGGGTAGCTTCACCTAGGTCTTACATCAGTCGCCTCTTACGACATGTCTTGTAGGTCGCAGTGGTACTATTCTTTGCTTCCATTGCGTGCCCAGGCACCACACGTGCGTAAGTAACCTCATCATTAATTGCCGTAGCATCATCCACCTGAACAACCCAAGGGCATACCCCTTACCCATCTTTGTCACCCTGAAGATTGGCGCTGTTGATGTAAGTCGGGCTCTCTCATTGCCACGAACACTCGAATACTGGCATCTTCAGGACAGTACAGAATTTAGAAATGTATATTTAGAAAGGCGGTATTAGGCCAGTATTTTTCTTTGACCAATGGCACACGATAGGTGATGTGACCTACAGTACTTCGGCCATCTTTACATCTAGGTGTTTCTCTGGAACTCATTTGAGGCTGGGTCGACCTGAAAGCGGTTACGGTCAGAAACAAAATGTAATTCCGTCTGATGGATCGTATCCTTGGGCTATGCACATGCGAAGCAAATCCCTATGCTATTTTGTCTCCCATGCTAAAATCCACTTCATTTCCTAGAGATTAGGGCTACAATAGACGATATTCATCAATCCCCCACCTGTCGTTTTAGTCCTGCCGAAGCATGAACTGAGAATTGAATACAATAATGTCTTCTGTAAACAGAATTTCATAAAACAATTAGATGACAGAAATAACAGCCTCTCTCTGCCTCCATCAGATTGAAAATAGTTGTCATGAATACTCCCATTGATCACAGCAATTCATCACAGCAATTCATCACAGCAATTCATCACAGCATCGATCAAACTGCCGCGTGCTAGCTAGAAAACCTCAACTTGATTTCTCACCACGACGCATATGTCCACCCCTCTACACAACAACATCATTATTCTCTACACTATGTCATCAGCTACTTAATTACATAAAAATTGGAACTTGCATTGTAACGAAGATGAATAAATAGCAGAATTAAATAGAGGTTTTGGGGAGAAAGCTATGCCAAGAATATAAGGTAAATTTATGTAATGTAATATCATTATATATCAGAGTTCCAGGAAGGTAAATCAAACGATTGTCATTGACAGATTGATTACGAACATCGGCAAAGTGGGAGCCGTATGTAATGACGTGGTTCAACAGATTTCACTGAAGTTCGCGGGTTTGAATACGAACCGTGTTGTTCTGTTCACGAGTTCATATTTTTTCCAGAGACCTAGGATTGTTGTCGGAGCTACGGAGTTCATGCCATCTGCAATACTTTCGGCAGGTGGCGTGCCATTTCTGCAGAGAGGACAGAGCCATGTGGGGAAAAAAATCCGGTGCAAGAAAGTCAATTCTTTGACTTTAAAACCCCATTTAAACAAGATCTACAAGACTTGATAGACATAATAGTGAGAGAAAGTGAAACAAGATCTACAAGACTTGATAGACATAATAGTGAGAGAAAGTGAAACAAGATCTACAAGACTTGATAGACATAATAGTGAGAGAAAGTGAAACAAGATCTACAAGACTTGATAGACATAATAGAGAGAGAAAGTGAAACAAGATCTACAAGACTTGATAGACATAATAGTGAGAGAAAGTGAAACAAGATCTACAAGACTTGATAGACATAATAGTGAGAGAAAGTGAAACAAGATCTACAAGACTTGATAGACATAATAGAGAGAGAAAGTGAAACAAGATCTACAAGACTTGATAGACATAATAGTGAGAGAAAGTGAAACAAGATCTACAAGACTTGATAGACATAATAGTGAGAGAAAGTGAAACAAGATCTACAAGACTTGATAGACATAATAGTGAGAGAAAGTGAAACAAGATCTACAAGACTTGATAGACATAATAGAGAGAGAAAGTGAAACAAGATCTACAAGACTTGATAGACATAATAGAGAGAGAAAGTGAAACAAGATCTACAAGACTTGATAGACATAATAGTGAGAGAAAGTGAAACAAGATCTACAAGACTTGATAGACATAATAGAGAGAGAAAGTGAAACAAGATCTACAAGACTTGATAGACATAATAGAGAGAGAAAGTGAAGCAAGATCTACAAGACTTGATAGACATAATAGTGAGAGAAAGTGAAACAAGATCTACAAGACTTGATAGACATAATAGTGAGAGAAAGTGAAACAAGATCTACAAGACTTGATAGACATAATAGTGAGAGAAAGTGAAACAAGATCTACAAGACTTGATAGACATAATAGTGAGAGAAAGTGAAACAAGATCTACAAGACTTGATAGACATAATAGTGAGAGAAAGTGAAACAAGATCTACAAGACTTGATAGACATAATAGTGAGAGAAAGTGAAACAAGATCTACAAGACTTGATAGACATAATAGTGAGAGAAAGTGAAACAAGATCTACAAGACTTGATAGACATAATAGTGAGAGAAAGTGAAACAAGATCTACAAGACTTGATAGACATAATAGTGAGAGAAAGTGAAACAAGATCTACAAGACTTGATAGACATAATAGTGAGAGAAAGTGAAACAAGATCTACAAGACTTGATAGACATAATAGTGAGAGAAAGTGAAACAAGATCTACAAGACTTGATAGACATAATAGTGAGAGAAAGTGAAACAAGATCTACAAGACTTGATAGACATAATAGTGAGAGAAAGTGAAACAAGATCTACAAGACTTGATAGACATAATAGTGAGAGAAAGTGAAACAAGATCTACAAGACTTGATAGACATAATAGTGAGAGAAAGTGAACAAGATCTACAAGACTTGATAGACATAATAGTGAGAGAAAGTGAAACAAGATCTACAAGACTTGATAGACATAATAGTGAGATAAAGTGAAACAAGATCTACAAGACTTGATAGACATAATAGTGAGAGAAAGTGAAATAAGATCTACAAGACTTGATAGACATAATAGTGAGAGAAAGTGAAACAAGATCTACAAGACTTGATAGACATAATAGTGAGAGAAAGTGAAACAAGATCTACAAGACTTGATAGACATAATAGTGAGAGAAAGTGAAACAAGATCTACAAGACTTGATATACACAATAGAGAGAGAAAGTGAAACAAGATCTACAAGACTTGATAGACATAATAGTGAGAGAAAGTGAAACAAGATCTACAAGACTTGATAGACATAATAGTGAGAGAAAGTGAAACAAGATCTACAAGACTTGATAGACATAATAGTGAGAGAAAGTGAAACAAGATCTACAAGACTTGATAGACATAATAGTGAGAGAAAGTGAAAAATGGTTAAGCATAAATATAAAGAAAACAGATGAAATGGTTTTCTCTAAGAAACAGAAAGCACCTCAATGTAATATACAAATAAACAACACTACACTGAAACGAAACAAGTCCATCGGTTCAAGTAACTTTCAACATTCCCAACATGAGATGAAAGATGTATAAGAGTGATTATGAGCAGAGTAGCTCAAGTGGAAGCAGCTTTTATGAAAATGAAAAACACACCATGCCTGAATTTATTACACATGACACTGAGGAAACGAATACTCAAGTGCTATATTGAACCAATACGTATGTAGGGCAGCGAATCATGGACAATCAACAAACAATCGCTGGAAGACACAGAGATATAGTTTTATAAAAGAATGCTGAAAATTCCATGGATGTTGAAGAAAACAAATGACTAGGTTTTAAAACAGGCCTGCTCACAAAGAAACCTTATCAAAATACTAAGAATCTGACAATCAAGGTTATTCGATTACATAATGTGAAGAGGAGGTTTAGAACATTTGGTGGCACCGGATAAAATTCAGGGAAGGAGAGAACGTCGAAGGCAAAGAGAGAAGATGTTGGATGGTCTGACATTGTGGTTCGACAAAATATCGACGTCAGAACTGATTAACTGCACCAATGAGAGAGAGAGAGAGAGAGAGAGAGCTACGGAGAGACATGATCGCCTACGCCGACAGACATGGCACTTGATTGATTGATATACTCGTACTATATTATATTATATATACTGTCTTGGAACTTTGGTATCGAGCGAACGAGCAGTAAGTGCATATCGTACCCTAGCGGCGTTGTTACTACTACTAGTAGTAACGACTTATTGAATATGCTTTCTGTTGCTAGTTTCACATGGGCAGGGAGAGACGTAGCTGCATTGTGATAGCAGACAACGCTAACGCAGGCTGTCCCTTCGCTCGCAGTATTGAAGGAACAGTGAAATGTGAGTGAGTAAGGAAATAAAACACATTTTGTCTAGTGTTTCATTCATTTAATGTAGACTTTTGGGAAAGTGACCGATAATCAAATATTATGATTATTATCGTTTCCTATACTTAACAGTGTTAATATGAACTTCATATGAAGGAGTGGTACCTGGTCATACTCGTGTGACTCAGGACATGTTTTGACGATCTTAAATTTTAAAAAACTGCCGACTAGTTACCACACATCTGTTGCTGTAAGTCTGATTATCGCAGACGACAGTTTGTGCCGCCTGTTCTTGTATTCTGCTAACTAAAACAGGCAGCTCAAGTCTGCAATCACTGTTTGAGTGAATATCATCTATATTAGTTATTTACAATATGTTTTGATCGTACCAGTTAAAAGTGTCGAGATGGATGGTTTTCAGAACTAAGTAATAATTCATGAGTGTACCTCGTCTATTCTGTAATGATTAATGCTTCCTGATATAATACAAATAAGGTGCATTGTTTGTGATTGAAAAGTATGTTTCCTACCACAAGAAGGCCTGCATTTTTCTTCAAGAACATCAAGATGACTATATTTTAAACTTTCAGTCTTTGACAAATATACTGACATCGTAAGTTTGTGCAAGCAGTTTATATAACAATCACTGTTGTTTGTCATTAGTGAAATCTGTAGTCACACCAATTAGCAAATAGAACAGTATCTTCTTCTCTTCCATCATTTATGGTGGGGGTTAGTAATGATCTTGTGTGTGCTTGCTTGAAGGTACTTTATAAGCTGATATTCATTATTCATTTTCGTAAGGCTGCTCTTGATGCCGTCGCTCCATCTTTGCGTGGTCTTCCTCTTGCTTTGTACTCATTATATTTTTTCTGTGTGGCTTTCTGTGGTAGACGATAGAATAGTATACGGTTTTTAAAGAATAGGTCAGGACATAGTCAGTTCTGACAGCCTTCCAGACGACCAGTTAGATGTAGTACAATGCTACAGTATAACTCAGTAGATTTGGTAATATAAAGTGGAGGTTTTCTGTTTGTAAAATCTTACTAGTAGCCCGTCTGTACAAATGTGTGTTCTATTGGACAATAGTGTATGTACCCACTGTGGTTGGCGAGAAGCCATAATGATGTTGACTAGACCTGAGAACAGAGAACCAGTATGTACAGCTTTTTGATGATTGACATCCGTAGTGAAGGTGCAGTGGCACAGCACGTGATGATCTTCTTGTCTTGAATATTTGGAAATATGTTTATAGTAGAACTCTGTACCACCAGAATTCAACTTGGTACTACCAGCATGCAACTCGGTAGATCCAGCATGCAGCTCGGTACTACCAGCATGCAACTTAGTACTACCAGCATGCATCCGTACAACCAGCATGCAACTCGGTACAACCAGCATGCAACTTGGTACTACCAGCATGCAATTCGGTACAACCAGCATGCAAATCGGTACGACCAGCATGCAACTCGGTAAGACCAGCACGCAATCTGGTGACAGTAAATGAGAACAGTGAACCCTTCATTGATGGCAGTATCACGACCTTCTCTATAAGGAAGGTCGTGGCTGTATCATAGAGCAGCACAGAGAGCAACTTCGTCTGCTAGTGCAAGTGTAGTCCAAATCTGGATCCTTTACGGGCTTGGTAGAAAATCCACAGACATCCTAGTTTGACACACAAAAAATTACATGGCATTCAGCCGAAGAGCAAACTCTGCTGGATAATTGAAGATGAAGACGAAGAAGAAAATTGATCAAGTTGTAATTTAGTTTGTCACTAGGATAATGTCAACAGTCTTCTCTACTTCTTTACGGCGGTCACAGGTACCGGGACCCGTCTCTTCCTGATAGCAGTTGATATGTTAATTCGTTTCGGATTATTCACCGAGTAATAGCAGCGCAATATTTATATCCTTCATGCTGTCCATAATTTGAAACATATATTTCTAGTTGGATGTATTAACTCGTTCCTTATCAAGTGCCGAAGGGTGCGTCAAGACTGTCTATTAAGTAACCAACTGTCACACACTGCGCCAAGCATTGTTTCATGTAAAATTAGTGCTTAAATTTACACTAGCTCATCCTGATTCATGCATCTGAATGTACCATTCTTTTAGTATTTGATAGTAATACATTTATTTATCTAGAAAACAGTATATAAATTATAACAATAACAAACTGCTGAAAATGAAGAAAACTACAGCACAACTAGTAAATACTTGCACGGAATCT
The DNA here is from genome assembly GCA_020796225.1 of Arion vulgaris. Lineage (NCBI taxonomy): Eukaryota > Metazoa > Mollusca > Gastropoda > Stylommatophora > Arionidae > Arion > Arion vulgaris. The sequence goes on along the minus strand of CM036765.1, from coordinate 26,053,198 downwards.
TCTTCTTCTTCTTCGAACGCTCATATCAACCACTTGTTAACCACTCTTTGTGATTTGTATGTGATCCGAGATTAAGAGCGATTGTTCGTTGTACCAGTTATGCGCCTACAAATAAGTCAGCATAGATTTCTGCAACGTTTTTTATTTACTAGGGTAGCTTCTCTAGTCCCCCAACTCAGTCGCCTCTAACTACACGCCTTGTAGGTCGCAGTGTTACTATTTTTGCTCCCTTGCGAGCACTGGCAACACACGGGCGTTGCACGAAATAACAATATAAACACACATTACTTCGGTTACAGCTTGTTTTTTTTTAAAAATCCAGTAATGAAATTGTTAAGATACTAACAACTAAAGAAAAATCAAATTAAGACAGTTCAAATATGGTAAGACAAAAACTTAGAATAATATACGCTAATAATTTTGTGTTGGTTGACAGTGTCAGAGAAGGGTGGCCAGGAGCCTCGTGTAAATGTTCCTGAACAATAGTGCCCCTATGTTCATGTCAATTGACTTTGCGAGTTCGCGCTTCGCATCCATGCATATGTTTCTTTTCTCATGTCTTGCTAACTCGTCATTGTCGACGCTTGCCTCAAAGTGTCTCATTGATTATTTGCCATACTCTTTTGGTTCTGTTCTGTACAAGAGAAAATGTACGAACTTTAGCAGCTTCCATGTCATATTTATCACGTTTGTTTTTCATTTTTCACGAACATACAATACAATAATAATAGTAATAATAATTCCTCTCGTACCATTATACGTTACATAGGGCCTGCAAGTAATTTCTCCATACCGCTCTATCCTGGGCAACTCGCTCAATCTCCTCCATGGAACTGAGACCGATATTTCCTACCTCTCTCAGCAAAGTTCGTTTCAGGGTCTCCTTAGGTCGACCTCTCTTTCTTGAACCCTTTGCATCCCACTTCAATGCCTGCTTTGATATTCGTTGATCATTTCTCCTCAAGGTGTGCCCAACATATCTCCATCTTCTCTTTCTTATAACAGTTGTCACTAGTGGTTGACCAGACATATCTCTGATTTCATCACTTCTCCTGAATTCATTCCATTTTATATTCATTATTTTTCGCAGACATCTATTTTCAAATGCATTCAACTTGCTTTCTATATCTTTAGTCATTTTCCAACTCTCGCTAGCATATGTTAGGATTGATACAACATTTGAATTGAAAATTCGTAATACAATAGAATGGTGATACTCAAATTACATTATTTGCATATCAAATCACATATTTTACAATTATTTTAACACCCTTAATAACTGATTGATTAATTGATTGATTGATAGAAACATCAATATCCCGTGTAGCATAAGGCAGACTAGCTCAAGGGAAAATTAAATAAGTTGATTGATAAGAACATCTACATCTTATCTAGCATAAGGCTGACTAGCTCAAGTGAAAACTAAATCAATTGAATGATAGGAAACTTTACATCTCATCTAGTATAAGACTGACTAGCTCAAGTGAAAACTAAATCAATTGAATGCTAGGAAACTTTACATCTCATCTAGTATAAGACTGACTAGCTCAAGTGAAAACTAAATCAATTGAATGGAACTATCAGAGAGAAGGAAACAACGTTTGACTTTATCCCTCTAGTATAAGACTGACTAGCTCAAGTGAAAACTAAATCAATTGAATGCTAGGAAACTTTACATCTCATCTAGTATAAGACTGACTAGCTCAAGTGAAAATTAAATTAATTGATTAATATGAACCTTCATATACCCTTTCGCATAAGGCTGACTAGCTCATGTAAAATTTCCCCAAAATCATTCTTCTCATGTCATGTGTTGTTTGGTTTCCAGTACTGTTAGATTAAGATGATTTCATGAGGAAAAAAGCGCAGAATGCAAAAACAAGATGATATTATGTTACAAATTAAATTTGATGCTAAGAAATATTAGTATTATGAAAATGATTTTAAAATGATTACAAATTCAATTTGAACTTTAAGAATATTAGTATTATGACAAGATGTTTATGTTCAATTAAATTTGATGCTAAGAAATATTAGTATTATGACAAGATGATATTATGTTACAAATTAAATTTGATGCTAAGAAATATTAGTATTATGAATAATTTTCATCAATAAATAACGATGTACTTCTTCTTCTTTGAACGCTCCATATCGACCACTTGTTAACCACTCTGGGATTTGTATGTGATCCGAGCCAAAGAGAGATGGTACGTTGTGCAAGTTATGCGCCTACAAGTAGGCTAGCACATCCGATTTCTGTGACGCTTTTTATTTACTAGTGAAACACGTACAAACAAAAATACTATACGTTTACAATAGCGCTACAGTGACGATAAACACAACGATTTCTGGACGGGCTTTATTTACTAGGGTAGCTTCCTAGGCCCATTCTTCAGTCGCTCTTGCGACATGCCTTTAGGTCACAGTAGTACTATTCTTTGCTCCCATTGAGAGCCCCGACAACATACGGGCAAACTATGTACTAAAAGAATCGTGTAACATTGCAATAAATCTGCGTATTTTCCAATCAGACACATGTCAGCGCACTCTAAGGGGAATTTCCGATTTCTCGACAGAGCTATTTGGTCTTCTGCTAAGGAGTGCTACGAACCATCACCAATGTATTTTGGCGAATAACCATTTGTGCTCCGATTTATTTCATACACATGAAGATCTCAATTGCAATGCAGAAACTCTGAAGCACCAGCGAGGGTTCCCTCTTCAATTTTGAAGATGTTCAATGTTAGTATAAATTGTTGTCACAATTGTTTCCAACTTTTACCCGGCCAATGACTTTACACCTACTTTTATCAATTTTACACTGCCAAAAGTTATTTTACATGTACATTTGGAACACATAGCCTATGTTTATCATCCGTCTGCGATAAAACTAGGAACTCGATTCCACCTACATTTTGATTATTGAAAAAATACGCCGATCGTTTCACGTGTGAAACAAACTTTTGAAAGGAGATGACAACTCTTTACCACAACACAAAAAGACCTACCACCACAAATTTGAATGCACTGCACTGTGGTATGTGAAGATCACATATTTGAGTGCACTGCTCTGTCGGATGTTAAGATCACATATTTAGAATGCCAGTGCTCTGTGGGATGTGAAGATCACATATTTGAATGCACTACTCTGTGGTATCTGAAGATCACATATTTGAATGTACTGCTCTGTGGTATGTGAAGATCACATATTTGAATGCACTGCTCTGTGGTATGTGAAGATCACATATTTGAATGTACTGCTCTGTGGTATGTGAAGATCACATATTTGAATGTACTGCTCTGTGGGATGTGAAGATCACATATTTGAATGTACTGCTCTGTGGTATCTGAAGATCACATATTTGAATGTACTGCTCTGTGGTATGTGAAGATCACATATTTGAATGTACTGCTCTGTGGGATGTGAAGATCACATATTTGAATGTACTGCTCTGTGGGATGTGAAGATCACATATTTGAATGTACTGCTCTGTGGGATGTGAAGATCACATATTTGAATGTACTGCTCTGTGGGATGTGAAGATCACATATTTGAATGTACTGCTCTGTGGGATGTGAAGATCACATATTTGAATGTACTACTTTTGTGGTATGTGAAGATCACATATTTGAATGCACTGCTCTGTGGGATGTGAAGATCACATATTTGAATGTACTACTCTGTGGTATGTGAAGATCACATATTTGAATACACTGCTCTGTCGGATGTGAAGATCACATATTTGAATGTACTGCTCTGTGGGATGTGAAGATCACATATTTGAATACACTATGGAGAACAGTGGATATTACGTATAACGGTACGAAAAGGATATATATATAATTGTCACAAAACAAACGCCCCTCCACAGTAATTAGTCAGATGCGTCCCAATATATACAAAACATTGGACATCACTACTCTACACGATTCTCATCTGAGTGATTGTTCGTAGAGAGTGAGAGTTTTATAGAAGAAAAGTAAAGAACCAGCTTCTATAACATGTTGCATATTGTAAAATATGTTGTTATACCCTTATTTTTCTATGTCCAGCAACATTCGATGGGCTATATGGTCAACATTACGTCGGCCATCTCTACTTTCAGTGCTTCTCTGGTATCTAATTGAGGCTGGGTCTACCCGAGAGACATTTGTGGTTGGGAAAGTTACGTTTACGTTCTAATTATGAATTGAACCGATATACCATTCCCCTCACCCCTTCCTACCACCTTTCCTAAGAAGCAAGTGCACTACAAATTATTCTAGCAAAACTAACGGGAGTCTCATGGGATTCATTATTACAACAACAAAACTATAGAGCAAACAAATTGAGAGTGAGTGAGAGGGAGAGAGATGATTGGTATATATATATATGTGTGTGTACAGAGAGATAGATGAGAGAGGGGAGCAGAAGAAGAAGAAGAAGAAGAAATATGAAAACTCAAATTTCTTTGAAAATGAATATGATCAATGACTCTACAGATCACACGGTAAGTGTTTCTGAACTGCTTGTCTCCATCACGTGATGGGTGAGATGTCCACTTCTTGTTAAGTTCTTTTTTTCATAACCATTTTCAGGAAGACAATAAGACGAATGTCAGACTAGAGACATCTAATATGGAAGACAAACTGAGCGAACCGAGGACCCTGGGGCCAGTAGTGATTGACAAAAACGAGAACAACGTCTGTGTCGCGTGGTGTTTTACAGAATTCGAGTCGGACAACATCACTTTAGATTATGATCGGCCGTCGGACTTTGTGACCTCACAGGTAAGACTTGATTGACATGTACGATCCATTGTGACTTCTACTGTAACAAATGATTGTTATACGTTAATGACTAAGTAGTTGTGACTTTGCATGCAACAGACGATTGTCATATGGGATCGATTGAGTGATTATGACTTTTAAATGAAACAGACGGATGTCATATGTAATGTATTACCCGGTTGTGATTCCATATGTAGTAAGTGATTGTTATATGTTAATGTCTGAGTGGCTGTGACTTGGCATGAAACAGACGAATGTCATATGTGATGGATTGAGTGATTATGGTTTGGTTATTGGTTACTAAACTGACGTCATTACACTTCGGGCTCACTGCACATAGGTGCTCAGTCTCCCCAACAGATATCTAAGAGTATGCATACTGATGGTTCCTGTGGCTCGCTGATTAAACACACCTCTCAGGCATCTAGTTCGACTTGAACAACGGGTAACTCCAAACTGCCTAAATCGCTTGATCGATTCAACATCGATTTTAGTGTCCTCATCCAACAGACAGTCGCGAAGAGACCGAAGAATATCCCCTTATCCATCTTCAACTCCCCAACAATCGATGCTGATGATGCAAACCTGTCCGCTCTCTCATTACCGTAAACACCAGCATGCCCTGGACAGTATATCCACGTAAGCCGCTGGAGGTTAGAAACTTCTAAAGACGACATCCACTCATACCGAAACCTGCCCTTCTGGATCTTGTGAAGCATCGACTGAGAGTCAGATACAACAACTGCCCCAGTAAATAAAGTCCAAGAGATCCAATGGAGGGCAGCAGTAACGGTCCTCATACTAGAAGTAGTTGTCCTGTATGTCCCACTTCGCTCTGCAACAACCCTACCATGCGCATTAGCCAAGAAACTCCAGCCGGACTTCTCACCACGTTGAATCGACCCATCGGTATATACAACAACATCATCATCCCTTGCATTATCTTCTATCAGCTGCTTAACTGCCAGATCAGCCTTCATGTTGCCCCAATCTCTACATTCTCTTCCAAGAGTAATGATAACGTTGAGATAGTTGGTCATGCTACCATCTGTTGGGATCCATTCTTCCCCTTTTGGTAGGGTCACAACCGTAGTCACCTGGCCAATTGTTCTCTCAGCCTGGGCCATCCACAACATGCCAAATGATTATGACTTTACATGAAACAGACGAATGTCATATTTGATTGAGTGGCTGTGACTTGGCATGCAACATACGAATGTCATATATGATTGAGTTTTTGGGACTGCATGCAACAGACGATTGTCATATGTGATGGATTACGTGTATGTGCTTCCACACGTAGTAAGTGATTATTATATGTTATAAATTGACTGATTATGACTTCACATTAAAAAGATGAATGTCATTATTTCTTCTTGTGTCGTTACACAGCTACCGGGTTGTTGCCCAGTGTCGTAGTTTTCTGTGTTTGTCTTGAGCTGTTCTTGTGGCTTGGGTGATTGTTATTTTTGCTCTTTGACAGGATTCTGCTATGCCATCTAACCATCTTTTTTCGCGGTCTTCCTCTCGCCTTCTTTCCTGATGTTCAGTTGTAGCAGTACATTCAAGACTGTATACTGTGGAGTTTGGATGCATTCTTATTAAGTGAAGAATATCATTTATTTTAGTAAATGTGATTGTGTAGGTAATTGGTAAATGTCAAATATTTGCGCTAATCCGTCTCTTACAAATATGACTGTTTCTATTTGTTCAGTGTACAATTTGTTGAAAATGCAACATAGTGTCAGTGGGGGTCCAATTGTTATTGTTATCGTTTTAAAAATTATTCATTTAAGGACAGTTTCAGTTCAGTTTCATCTGTGTGATGCTGGTTCCCGCAAGGGTTTCACACAAGGAGATCGGGTTCTGTCTAGCCTATTTTAAAAAAATGTAAAAACTGTTGTCCTGAGAAAAAAATATTGTCGATTTATTCAATTAGAGCATCTGGTTAGAACGGAGATTATTTGAGAAAGAAATACGCGGTAATTTGTTCTGGAGACGTTTATTCGTGTAAGTAAACATTCTTATTAGAAATTGCAACATTCATATTTTCTCCCCGATTTGATTAATGTTGACGCAAAAAGATAGGGAGACTGAAGGAAAAGTGGTGAATGCGTGCATTACTCATGCATATAACAAAAATACAAAAGGAAATATAGATGTTCGTTTCAGTTTCTTCAAGTATTTGTAACTATCCGTTATGTTCGAATCAAATACTCGTTGTTTTATGCTCTTTACTTGGGGATTGGGGGTGTTATCAACAGCGTCAGTCGTCTAATATAAACTTAGCAATACGTAATCACTAGAAAATGGTCTTCGGTAGGGAGTGACTGATACTAATCTTCTAAAGTGATATAAAGTTATTAACGAATACTGATTAAAAACCGAAGAGTTGCTACGTATCTAGTATTGTGTTAGGAACGATTAGTGACTAAATATACGTATTCTAAATGTAGCGAGTATTTGTCTTGTATCAAGAAGCCACAACGTCGAGAAGCCATAACGTAACGAGTACTTCATATTCATTCATCTTGATTCGAAGCTAGCGAAACTACTGATACTAAATTTTATCACTGACATAAGACTATTCTCGAATACTGGCTACAGAAAGAATGTTGGTTGTGTACATGATAGTGGTAAAGTAATGAATACTTTTTCTTGGGTTATACTTGATACTTTCAGATATAGCTGCTAGAAAAACATTTCTGTTAGACACGTTTCAAAGAAGAAGCGTGATAGAAAAGAAACTTTGGCAAACTCAGATTGTACCTGATCGCTAAATGTAAGATCTGACCTCTTCTGAAACCACTAGTTAATGGCCACATTGTTAAACCACTTGGACAGACCAAAGGCAGATGAATGTCTACCGTCCCTCTGACCTAAACAGACCAGATTTTTAACAAATTAACGAATAATAACAATATTGCTGACTGCTCAGATTCATGAAAAGCTATTGATAATCGATTACTTGATCAAATGGACAGACGCACATTTTAATTGGTAATCGAATACACCAAATCGATTATTTGTTTGCAACAAAACCGAATATTACTGACTGAATGATGGGAGGGCGATAAACTGTTATATGTGTTATGCTTGTAGTAATGCAGATGCCAAAAATACATTCAACTAGGAGAGACAAATATGTAAATAGGTCCCAACAAAAAGATTATAGCTAGCCATTAACCGGTAAGATTTACAGCATTTTTTAGTTATAAATACTCGCCGCAATCTTTGTTGCTATAATGTTCCAGATAAAGTATCGTACTCACTTCGAACTGAATAGTTCACTCGAACTGAGTAGTTCACTCCAACTGAGTAGTTCACTCAAATGAGTAGTTCACTCAAACTGAGTAGTTCACAAATATGATGCGGGTTTACATCACTTGTTGGCCTCATAGATTATCCTTTTTTACCAATTTTTTTAGCAATTTATATGTGATATAGTTAGTCAAAAGAACTACTTTCTTGATTTCTCTAGAACAACCACTTGTGGACCACTCCTTGTGGCCTGTGTTTGATTTACACCGAAGGAAATACTAGGTAACCACTTGTTTAGACGGACTGAGAATTTGCGTTCAATCCAGAGTGATCAATTTTCGGTCTTTCATTGTGACCTTAACTTGATCTGAATCAGAGAACTATTGCATACTTGGATGTTTCGAGCATCGACTATGCTCGATTTCGAACTATTTTCATTTGCGTCTCAAGGAGTGTGGAGTTGTCACTTGCTTTCCTTTGGAACTTTGGAAAACTATGGATCCGAGCATACGTTTGCATGAGCAAAACCGACAGGACCAATCAGAAAGCCATAAATCAAACCTCAGCCTGGTGGTAGCTTTGGCTCTAAATCGACCATTTTCAACCATTTCTTGTACGTTTTCTGAGCTAAAGAGTGTACTTAACAACATTTAGTCCATTTCGGTTATGCAGATTGTTTGTCAATTTCATGGTTTCTTTACTTTGTATCTCATGGAATACGGAGTTTTCACTCTTTTGTTTTCCTGTGAGGCAACTGGAAACTTTGGACATGGAGTACGTATACTTGTATCAGTAAAATTGACAGGATCAATCGACTGCAACATGTACCTCTGTTTAGATGGGTTGTTTATGCGATCAGTCAGTCGATTTCACCCCGCCAATAATGGCTGACCCATTTCGTTTCTGTGAAATCTTTTTTTAGTTTGTTCTCTAGGCAGTTGCAGTCCTCTGCTAACGAGATCTGTTTTCCCGAGTTTGTCAGGAGTCGTCCTACTCTAGGTGACTTCAGCATTCTAAAGTTTTAAAGCGTTTTAAAGCCGAAGGATTGGCTTCATTGCACCGGGTTTTACCCCATATGGTTCGGTCCATCTCCGCAGAAATGGCACGCCACCTACCGAGAGTATTGCACAAAGCACGAACTCCGTAGCTCCAGTAACAATCCTAGGGGTCTCTGGAAAAACTGCACTCGTGAACAGAAGGCCGCGGTCCGGATTCGAACCCACGACCTTCGACTCGCAAGGCAAAGGGCTTAACCACTCAGCCACAGAGACTCCCTTCAGCCTTCTATCGCCGGGCTAACCTACTCAGTCTTTTGTGCAAGGTGTGCTCCTGAATACTTTTAGCTTAATCCCATATACTTAGGAGAAAGTGTCATAGAAGTAGAAGACAAGACAAGGAAAAGGATGTCCTCTTCAAGGGAGAGGGAGGATGACTGATATTTGTCCCATAGCTGGGGTATGGGTTGATTGCAGCCACAGCATTTACCACTCACCGGTGAGCTCTGCGCTGTCACCTTATGAGGCCCCATCCTGCTCCCCGCCCTTTGGTCTGACCTTTCACCTTCAGTCTGTTCGGCTTGGTTAGACGTGCCAGGAGTTAGACTCCGGCCGACATAGCCTGAAGGATCATAAGGACACACAAACCCTCCAACCACGATAAGGTAGGCTAATATGGAGGATGTCGGTCGGTGAAAACCATGTAGATGGCAGTGACTATAAAATGGTGTTCGTCTCGTCTGTGAACTAAACTAACACATTGCGCAACTGTTTATCTACTACCTGCTATCATGAATAACGTCTTCGATCCCTAGCCGCTTTGCCAGAGTACAACGTATAGTATATTTCCAGGGCTGACACATGAGGGTTGAGTAGAGTCTAGGTCAGTGCCAGCTCACTAACCCTAGCCATGTCTTGTTACCACATGCATACGTCCCCTTTTATAAAACTGTATTACTTACAGTGAAGTTTGTTTTTATTTATCTTAATTTGCGTTTACTTACTATATTTCAATATTAATATCAATTCAATACAGAGTTTATGATACAGTATTAGCTATGTCAAACAACGGAGACACGATGAAAGAAATAAACTCTCGTATTGCTATAGCAGCTAGTGCCTTCACTAAATTAACGAATATCTGGCAATCTCAAGACTTTAGTATATGCACAAAAGTTAAATTATTTAGGTCATGTGTGATTCCTGTACTGACCTACGGTTGTGAAAGTTGGAAATCAACAAAGAAAATTGATAAGAAACTGGACAGCTTTGAGAATAAATGTCTACGAAAATTATTAAAAGTCAAATGGAGTGATTTCGTTTCTAACAACACAGTGAGAGATAGAACACACCAACAACCCATATCAAATATTATAAGGAAACGTCGGTGGAAATATTTAGGTCATGTGCTTACTTACTTAACTTACTTAATCCCGTCATGCCTAGTGACACATGGGGCTTCAGAAAGGACTTTCCATGCTCTCCTGTCCCGTGCAACCTTCAGCGCAGATCCCCACGTCAGAGATGCGGTGTCCAGTTCCTCTTCCATCATGCGCCTCCATGTTGTCCGTGGTCTGCCTTTCTTTCTCTTTCCTCTGGTGTCCAAGTGAGGGCTATCCTTGCAGGCATTTCTTGTCTCATTCTCATAACATGTCCGAGCCATTTCCATCTTCTCTTTTTGAGTATGTCATTCATTGCCTCTTGTCTTGTGTCTTGGAATAGTTGGTTATTGGATATTTTTACTGGCCAAAAGATTCCCAAGATTCTGCGAAGACAAGAGTGGTGGAAAACTGACAGCCTGCTAGTATCTCATTTGGTCATCCTCCAACACTCCGATCCGTAGAGCAAAACTGGCAAAACAATGCTTTTATAGAGTTTAAGCTTTGTGGTCCTATTGTAGATTTTGGACTTCCATACTGGTTTCATTCTGGCAAAAGCGGTTCTGGCCTTACTTAGACGTGATTTTATATCTTCCTCTGTGCCACCATTTAGTGTCAGTACGCTACCAAGATATGTAAACTGCTCAACCCTTTCCAGTGTTTCATTTTCTAACATTACTGGTTGTTGGATTTCACTGTTTGTCATAATTTTTGTTTTTCCTGTGTTTGTTTTGAGGCCTACTGTCTTTGCCGTGCTGTGAAGTATTGTACTTTTCTCTTGTATATGTTCATATTTGTGTGACACCAGGGCTATATCGTCTGCAAAGTCCAGGTCCTCAAGCATCTCGAAAGGGGTCCATCTTATTCCTCTTGGTGCTTAGGTCATGTGCTTAGATCAGACGAAAAGAGACTAAATCGACAAGTCCTTATGTGGTCACCAGTTGGGAAAAGAAAACGTGGAAGACCAAAGACCACTCTTCGAAGAACCATCCAACAAGAAAGTAAACTATTGGGATGTAAAACCATACAAGATCTGCAACTGCTAGCAAAGAACCGTATCACATGGAGATCTAAAACCTCTGCCCTATGTGCCGCCTTTGGCACGAAAGGAACAAACTAACTAACTAACTATTAGCTATGCCTCTTCTAACAGTAACTCTCAAGCAATCAGAGACGAAGATTGTTAGAGATATATCAATTCCAATGGGTGTCGGCTAATTGACAGTGTACTGTATTTCAAATGTATGATATGTTTTTGAAATGTAGACAATATTTTTTCGTAAGTGTAGATATATGACCATCGACGAAGTGGGTGAACTGACTAGAGACAGAGTGAATTTCAGATGTGCTGCAAAGAGAGCAACGTCATATAAAGGATACGCACCTTGATGATGATGAGATATATTTACCAGCGCACTATAAATTCATCTCCACTTTTGTATTCTTACTTTGATGTCCTCATACATTCCTCCATTTTTTCTATATTGATGCTAAATCTTGTGTATAGCTGGCTACTTTTTGTGAAAGTTATTATCATAATCTTTGTCTTTTTTTGTGTATTTTCCCATCCACTCTCATTTTACCTCTTTTCGAAAACGCTCATTTTATCTTGGCTCTGGAAACAAATATGGGAAAGAAGAGCCAAATTATCCACAAATCAAAATCCTAAAACTGGCCAGTAATAGTCCACTGAAATCCATTTTTCTTTTCTTTCTTTTTCTCTTGTCTCTAATACTATTTTGCTTCACGGCTTCATGATAAGAAGAGATTTATAGAACGGGCTTTTGTGCGCGCTTCATACATGGCGTCTTTCGCTGCATTTGTTATTTCGGTGATCCATTTTTTTGCGTGGACGACCTTTTGCTTTGTATTCACTGTATCAGAGTAGCATTGCCGCAGAAATGACAACTATTTGTTGACAGTATTGCACAAAGCACGAACTACATAGCTACGGCAACAATCTTATGACTATCTGCGGGAAAAAACGCACTCGTGTACAAAACGTCGCGGTCCGGAATCGAACAAACGACATTCGGAACGCAAGGCGAGTGCTTAACCACTTATATAATAACCAGCGATAGAATCCAGTCAAAACAGTAAGATAAGGAATAGTGACAATCTCTGTCCCACACCAATTCTCATCTCAAATGATTCTGAGAGCTGTCTTTCATGGAAAATTCTAAATTCATTTTCTTCTTATGTTTTCCTTATTAGGCTAATGCACTTGAAAAAGATATCTTATTAATGCACCAAGAGATTCCGTTTTGATTCTCTCTCTAATTTGTCAAATGCTTTTTTTTCTTAATGCACAAATCCAATGTCAAGTAAACCGTTGCATTCTAAACCTTGTTCTACAGTTGTGGACAAAGGTGATATCTGGTCTGTGCAGGACATATCTTTTCTTAATTCCACCCATTATTCTCTTAACTGTTTTATATGTAAACTCGTCTGTCCAAGATAATCATGTTTGCGTGTTTTACTGGCACTGATATCAACATTATCATTGTGTAATTCGTGTATTTCTCCGATTTTCTTTTTTTTTTCTCAACAACTTGATTGGATACCCGTCGTTCAAATCTACTGGTATTTAATCTCTTTCCCAGACTTTGTCTAGCAATTTGTAGAACATCTCTGTTGATTTGCTATTGTCTGCTTTTCTGGTCTCAGCTTTGGTACTGTCTGACCAAGCTGTTTTTATTTTTTTTCCTGAGATTGAGTTATTTCTGTGTTTTTTTCTTTCATGTGGTATTTCACAGTTGTTCTGATCGTCTGCGTTTCTCTCCACCTCCAACTTTTACAGTATTTGGCCGCCCGAGTGGTTACCGGGGCCCAAATTTGGGGTGTAAAGAATAGAACCACTGTTACCTGCTACGCATGTCGTAAGAGGCGATTAAGGAGATTTGGATGAAATCGGATGCACTTGTCCTAAACGTGCAGAAGTCTATGCGTTTAGGGGCCTACCAAACCAATGTGCAACGTATACACGTTCTTGGCAAAGATCAAACATATCACAAAGAGTGATTAAAATTGGTCGTAAAGAACGAACGCAAAGAAGAAGAAGGAGAGACAGTATTTGGCACTTGTTTGACATTGTTACTACAAGTTACTACAAGCACGGCCTTCTCTATAATATATTATAGAGAAGGCCGTGCTACAAATAGCGTCTGGCTGAACGGATTATAACGCAGCTTCTATGTGGGAGACTCGTGTTAAATTCACTGTACGGCTAAGGATTTTGTCTATTGTGGACATCATTGACAAATCCTAACCTCAACAGCTTCGCGACGACTGCACTAGCCATACGGCCATTACATTTCTCAGGCTCTCATCCCACCTATCCTACTCATCTCAAGTGTCATGCCTGCAGGCGTAGACGATCATGTCTCTCCACAACTCTCTGCTTGGTGCACGTAATCAGTTCTGACGTCTATCTAGTGTCGAACCATGATGTCAGGCCATCCAGCATCTTCTCCCTCTGTCTTCCACGATCTCTCCTTCCCTGAATTTTACCTGTTGTTACCAAATGTTCTAAACCTTCTCTTCGCATTATATGACCAACGAACCTTGATTATCGGATTCTTATTCTTTTGATAAGGTTTCTTTGTTTTCAGGCCTGATTTGAAACCTCCTCATTTGTTTTCTTCGTTGTCCATGGAATTATACCGCCTTAAAAAGTGGTACTACAGACAGTAACAACAGTTTACAATAAATGTTACGTTTTCCTTCTTGATTCCTAAGATATAAGATTGTTGCCGGTAGTTGTATGTTGTGTACAATTGTCTACATTTCAACTCTATATTTCACTTACCAGCAGACAAAGTAATTGTGCCACATCTTCTTCTCTGCATATGCTGACGTCTTATGGTGATAAGCTTGTTTATACATATATTGTCAATCTGGTTGTCTTTTGTATGATCTGTTGATATTTATGTTGTCTTACGTATTCTTATATGTCAGAATACACAACCTTCGTTAACCAATTGGTTTGCCTGCCTGCCCAGCGTGTTCGTAGCTCGTTGGACTGCGGGTGACTAGCCCTCTATGAGTGCGGGCTCAATTCCGCAGGCTGGTTGAAAAGCCACAGGTTCCCCATAACCATGGTGTTCGTGGCACCAAACCGAAGGGTTACGATGTCCATGGCACCGAGCCGAAGAGCTGAAAGCTCAAGTGCTTCTGGATCGGAAAAACACACAAAACCAATTGGTTTGAAGCACATACGTGTAAGAATAGACCCCAATCCTGGCTCATATTTCATTGTTCCTGCATTTAATTACCGTTTAAAAACTTATATTATTTGATAATATCTATACTTTTATGTCTCCAGTTGAAAATCTAAAGTCCTTTCTTCTCATTTTATCCTTGATGTTTAGTTATCTATTGTAAAATTCTTCTATCAATGGACTCTTCTTCTCATTTTATCCTTGATGTTTAGTTATCTATTGTAAAATTCTTCTGTCACTGGACTCTTCTTGTTATTTGCAAGTGCAAAATTCATTTGTACAAATATGTCAGAATAAAATTGCGACCAGCAGTTTTACAATGTTTAAATTAGGTCACGGATTCTATCCGGTGTTAGTGAGTTCGTGCCCTGCCAGTGAGATCGTCCTGTATATGAACGAGATTAGAGCACACATGGTTATTCGCCGAAGTGCAATTGTGATAGTCCTATCAATCAATCATGCAAGCAATCAATCAGTTTGTTAGCGCACAACACTGGATGATGTTTATCTTTATTTTATTATATATTTAAAAAAAAATATTAGTGATATATCTCTTGGTTTTTATTGCTTCATGTACAAGTGGTACTTTCTGTGTTTACCTCCATAATGTTAGACATATTCCTCTACTATTGTGTCGATACATTTCTTCCTTGAGTAAACAAATCTGAATCAATTCAGTTTTTCATTTAATTCTTCATATTCTGTTCCAGTTTCATATATTCAAAGAATGTCTATTGTCCATTCCCAGGTGGAAGATGGAGTTGGTTGTCCACTCTTGCCGTTAAGCGTAGGGATGGAGCTTTAATTTGCGTTCTAGGGCCAGATGAGTCGCCCTTGTTGTGTTATATCCGTGTTTATGTTGTGTGGTCTTGATATTGTTTATCCATCGTTTCCTTGGTCTTCCCTTAGCTCTAGTATCCGATCTCTTTTATTGTATGCTGTTATTGGTGGTTGGTTGTATTTCATTCTCATTAAATGTCCAAACCACTGCATTTGTCTTTCGATGTATTTGGTGCATGAAGTTATGCCCACTCTGCCTCTGATGTCCTCATTTCGTAGTCAAAGAACGTTTATGTTGTAATTCTTCATTTCTTCTGGCACATCTGTGTAGCTTTTTCTTGTAAGTTTAGAGTTCAAAAGTTCAAAGTAGGCGTTTTAGAGTAAACAACTCTAAGGGGCAGAATGAGTTGGATATTTAACTACCTAGGTATGGGAAACACCAGCATGCATACCCCTCGACATCTGCTTAGGGAGATTGGAGCAGCTGTTTGTCCAGTGTATTTTGACTCCGGGTTAGTAACCAATAACCAATAATTATGTTAGCAAATGAGTCATGGTCGCTACTATAACGAACAAAAAAATTCATTTGATATAAGTGCTAGAAGATATGCCCGTTCATCGCACGGAAATTCACAGTTTAGTTCCAGCTTTAAGCGCAAATGACTATCCTTGAGCTATGGTAACAAAATATGACAGTCCCACACAGGACGAAAGTGAGCATATTAAAGAGACATACAACGTCCTGTTCATTTATTTATATAAGCAGTTTCCTGAATGTTTAAATGTACACCCACACATTTTCTAGAAATTGCTCGGAAATTCCAAACTCCAGAAAGATCTATTGCGATTATTGATGCAACTCTCAGCAGGAATCTGATTTAGCCAAGATTTTATCTTAAAAATGAAGAAAAAAATGTGTAACATAGATGAACTAATGAATTAATGGCGTATGACATCAATATTTCAGCTGCATAAGACATGACATTTACTTGATCATTTAGCAAGCCGTCTGGTTAATTGTAAAAATCGATCACTTTAATAAGATCAATGCTAGAGATGAAAACCTGTGATCTTTCACGACTATGCTGCCAGCACAGATGTAATCTCTAGAGAAATCATGTGAGTCTGTGTGCGTGTCTGTTCAAAAACAGGCATTTATCTGGTTTTTGTATGGTTTTTTGTTGCTGTTGTCATTTATCGCTGCTTACAGAACATATTAAAAGAAGAACAAGCATGGATTTACAAACAATTAAACAACTAAAAACAGTATGGAACGGAACTGATAGGAAAACAAAGATCAGAGTACTAAGAACATGCATATTCCAACTGGCAACGTATGGGTGTGAAGCATGGACATTTAACAAGGCAGTGGAAAAACATATAAGTGCTTCTGAATATAAAAGTTACAGGAGAGTCCTCTGTATATCATTGACAGAGAAGAGAACGAATATATATATATCCAGAAAGAACTCAAAATCAGAGAAAACTGGCTGATGCTACAAATAAGGATGAGAAAATTGACGTATTTTGAACGTATAAAAATACACGAGTGGTTGGAGAAGACCATCATGGAAGGAGGAATACCGGCAAGGAGTAGAAGAGGAAAACCACGAAGAGGGTGGATTCAGGATGTAACTGATGGTTTGAACATGACGGCTGCAGAGGCGGGACGTGACATCTGGCCTATGAGGGAGAGAAATTCCGAAGGACTGTTGGGGTGGCAATGTTCTGCTCTGGGCAAGCTATTTGATGATGATACAGGACGTGTAGATTTCACTACATTTGGCTACTTTTGTTGGAAGAAATGCAGGTTCAAGTACGTTAACAATCATTGCTGTATCTGTAGTGATTTGTTCACGTTATAAATTTGCTTTTGTTAACAAATTCATTGTTAATCTTCCTTAGACCTAGTGTAATAAACATATTGGGGGGTGGTGTTAAAGAGAGGGTGAATTGTTTGTGAATTTACCGAAGAAGTTAACCAAGTTTCATCATCATCATCAAGTAGCTTATCCCTTCCGGAAATTTCCTCCCACGAGAGCTGTCCTGAAAATACTCTCTGTTCTGTACAAGATGACCAGCGTCAGCAGCAGTTATTCTTAGATCGTCAATGACATCTTCCATCTATCGTCTTCTACATCTTACTCCCTTATTCATGCATCATTCCTTCCAAAATTATCTTCTCTAGGCCTCATGAGATTAGTTATTGTTGCATTTGTCACAAAAATATCTTCTTCATTGCCGATACAAGCATTACTGACAAAATGCTCACCGACAACATGACCATACATGACCATAGTCTTCGTCGCATTGAAAACAACTTAGAAACACATTTTATCAATTGCCGAGAAAATGAATTCAACTTACATTGAAATCGGCGTGATGCTGAACACATCACCCATCGTGTGACGACGGTCAATGAATAATACAGGCCTAATACTGTATTGCCCTATATACCACAAGGTATGAAAGGGTTCCTTTACCTTTACTTCTTAATTGAAACACTTAAAGAGAGAAACGTGTGCGCTCACTCGTGTGTGTAAAGTCCCTTGTTGAACAAACAGCTCGAAGGTGGAACCCAGCTACCATAAACACTGAATTGAATCAAGATGACGTCAGAAAATAAAGAACAAAAACAGAAGTGCATACGATTACATTTTCTTATTTTCACCTTGGTATTGAAGTGCAGTCTTGCGAAAGTTAGAGAGACAGAGTGCCAGAACAAATGATACAGATATAGAGAAAAAGACAAGACATCAAATTCTGTCATGTATTTTATTCCTTTTAACGGAATACTTGAAGCAGACCCGGAAGTAATTAACAAATACGGCAACGAGTAATGTAATTGATAAATAGTGACGGGAATTTTCCGCCTGAATGGGAATCTTTTAGCTGGGGAGGGAAAGGAGAAAATAACCAAAGGGGAAATAAGTTCTAGAATATTTAGTAATATAATTTGGTGATATCACTTACATGAGCGAATATTGCTGTTGGTTGTTTAGTTACCATTAAACAAGGGTCACATAGAAACTGAATATACAAACAGAATATACTTCCATTCTGATATAACCAATAAAAGGTTCGCCTTAGGTTGAAAAAAACGTGCCTCGTCTTAAAGAGGCGTTAATTTCCTATATAACAAACAAACAATTTTTCTTCAGCGATCTCTGGTCATGCGCTTAGTTTACTGTGAACCACAAACTGGGCAGTCAGCTTCAGGTCTGTCAGGTTTCCCAAAGCTTAGTTTTCAGGTCGACTGGGTGTGGCCACGTGTTGCTTCTCAGCTTACATAGGAGAGGACAGTCTTGCAGGACATGCTCCGGTGCCTGTTCCGCTTGTTGACACTGGTAGAGAGCTATTTGACTTATTTCTAGTCTATATAAGTGTTTGTTGAGTCTGCAGTGTCCGGTACGTAGTCAAAATATGATGACCTGGTCTGTTCTGCTTAGGTCTTTGGTGAAGTCTTTTCCATAATCATATCCAGTGCTTGTCTTATACTCGTAGTATAGTGCAGATTTTCTCTGAATGAGGGTTTTGACCTCCTGAAAAGACAGGGGTTGGTAAATTTGCTCTTTGGCACTGCCCTCCTTAGCCAATACATCAGCACTCTCATTGCCTGCAATATACAAACTGAATATATACAAACTGAATATACAAACTGAATATACAAACTGAATATACAAAAACTTTTTCTTTGCTTTCGTTCTTTACGACCAATTTTAATCACTGTGATGTGTTTGATCTTTGCCAAGAACGTGTATACGTTGCACATTGGTTTGGTAGGCCCAAGCGCATAGACTTCTACACGTTTAGGACACGTGCATCCGATTTCAGTCAAACATCCTTCGTTGTCTCTTACGATATGCGAGGCAGGTTACAGTGGTTCTATTGATTACACCCCAAATTTGGGCCCCGGTAACCACTCGGGTGATTATGCAAACTGAATACATAAACTGAATACATAAACTGAATAGATAAACTGAATACATAAACTGAATACATAAACTGAATACATAAACTGAATACATAAACTGAATACATACACTGAATACATACACTAAATAGATAAACTGAATAGATAAACTGAATATAATAATTCAATTTACCAAATGAATATTCAAACTGATTTTGCGAACTGATATCCTTCTTCTTCAGCTTTCGAACCTTTGCGGTTGAATGCTGCAAATATCAGCCGATCCATTCATCTCTGTTCGCAGCCTTCTCTTCCCAATCGTTGACTCCTAGTATTTCTAGATCTACTTCAATGTTATCTTTCCATCGTTTTTTGGGTCTACCTCAAGATCCCTTCCGACGGTGTCCTCACCTCGTCGCGGTTGGTCCTCATCTTGTCACTGTGGGTCCTCACCTTGTTGCGGCGGGTCCTCACCTTGTCGCTGTGTGTCCTCACCTTGTTGCGGTGGGTCCTCACCTTGTCGCTGTGTGTCGTCACCTTGTTGCGGTGTGTCCTCACCTTGTCGCTGTGTGTCCTCACCTTGTCGCTGTGGGTCCTCACCTTGTTGCGGTGTGTCCTCACCTTGTCGCTGTGTGTCCTCACCTTGTTGCGGTGGGTCCTCACCTTGTCGCTGTGTGTCCTCACCTTGTTGCGGTGTGTCCTCACCTTGTCGCTGTGTGTCCTCACCTTGTCGCTGTGGGTCCTCACCTTGTTGCGGTGTGTCCTCACCTTGTTGCGGTGGGTCCTCACCTTGTCGCTGTGTGTCCTCACCTTGTTGCGGTGTGTCCTCACCTTGTCGCTGTGTCTCCTCACCTTGTCGCGGTGTGTCCTCACCTTGTCGCGGTGGGTCCTCACCTTGTTGCGGTGTGTAATCACCTTGTCGCTGTGTGTCCTCACCTTGTCGCGGTGTGTCCTCACCTTGTCGCTGTGTGTCCTCACCTTGTCGCTGTGTGTCCTCACCTTGTCGCGGTGTGTCCTCACCTTGTTGCGGTGGGTCCTCACCTTGTCGCTGTGTGTCCTCACCTTGTCGCTGTGTGTCCTCACCTTGTCGCTGTGTGTCCTCACCTTGTCGCTGTGTGTCCTCACCTTGTCGCTGTGGGTCCTCACCTTGTCGCGGTGGGTCCTCACCTTGTCGCTGTGTGTCCTCACCTTGTCGCTGTGTGTCCTCACCTTGTCGCGGTGTGTCCTCACCTTGTCGCGGTGTGTCCTCGCCTGGATGCAACGTACTCACGTTCTTGGCACAATCCAGACAGATCACAAAAAGTGGTTAACTTAGTTGATAAGAACGAACTCTAAGAAGATTACTATGTGGATAGAACAATACAGGTAATAATGTTCACGCTCACAACTAGACACAATAGACTGAAACAATCACCAGCACAGGCTAAGATTGGTTCCATCACCGACATGCACGTGTGGACAGACAGTCGAACAAACCCTGCAAGACTTTAACCAGATGAATAAGATGCGAAAAGAAAGCTGGTCAACAGAGACGAATACCCATGCAAAGCTGTTTGGAAATCGTCTCGATGTACTTACAAACACAACAACATACATTCAGAGAACATGGCTCCTTATGTAGACATTAAATATCAACGGACGAGAAGCAGAATAAGTCTGTCTGTTGCAGTTTTTCCAAGAAAGATTTACACGTTCTTGTAAATAGAAATCTAGATAAAGTTACCAATCTTACCATAACAGTATTGCTATCTCCATCCCTATCTGCAGAAGTGGCACGCCACTACATGAAAAAAATGTGCACATGTGACTCAGTCCGGATTCGAACCAACAACCTTCCAAACTACATGCAAACATCTCAACCACTTCGCCTTTGAGAATAGTGTATCTGTTTCTTAATAGAAATCTAGATAAAGTTACCAATGTTACTCTATCAACATTGTATCTATCACGCTCTTCGCCGGGCGATTCTCTGGAAAACGTCTTAGACATATAGACAAGTATATTTCAAGAGTCTAGTAAATAAAATTCGATCAGAACAAAGGGCATAGTTACCCTATCAATCAGTGGCGGCTCGTCATTAAGGGTCAGTGGTGCCGGGTCCCACCAAAAATAAAGTGTAACGTGTATTTATTATGTTATACATTAAAATATAACCTAACCGAAAACATGATATTTCCGAAAATTTCTGTCTGGCCCCACCAACAAAATGATCACGAGCCGCCACTGCTATCAATATTTTATTCATCACGTCTCCGGGTTAAGAATTTTCAGGAAGCATTTTCGTGGGTGAGCAGGCAAGGATAGTATAAAGAAAATATGTCGTTCTGTTAATTCTTTTTCGAACGTTCCATATCGACCACTTGTTAAACCACCCTTTGTGATTTGTATATGATACGAGTCTAAGAGCGATTGTACGTTGTTCCAGTTATGCGCGTACAGGTAGACAAGCACATCCGAGTTCTGTGACGTTTTTTATTTACTAGGGTAGCTTTCCTAGACCCCTAAAGCAGTCGCCTCTTACGACATGACCTGTAGATGGCAGTGGTACTATTCTTTGCTCCTCTTTTATAGCCCTGGCAACATATGAACGTGTCTGTTAATTAAAACGGGTCAAGGTTACAACTAATGGGACATATAAACTGGTCAAGGTTACAGCTAACGTGACATATAAACTGGTCAAGGTTACAGCTAACGTGACATATAAATTGGTCAAGGTTACAGCTAACGTGACATATAAACTGGTCAAGGTTACAACTAACGTGACATATAAACAGGTCAAGGTTACAACTAACGTGACATATAAACTGGTCAAGGTTACAACTAACGTGACATATAAACTGGTCAAGGTTACAGCTAACGTGACATATAAACTGGTCAATGTTACAACTAACGTGACATATAAACTGGTCAATGTTACAACTAACGTGACATATAAACTGGTCAATGTTACAACTAACGTGACATATAAACTGGTCAATGTTACAAATAACGTGACATATAAACTGGTCAATGTTACAACTAACGTGACATATAAACTGGTCAATGTTACAACTAACGTGACATATAAACTGGTCAATGTTACAACTAACGTGACATATAAACCTGTCATGGTTAACGTGACATTAAAATAATCTGGTTTTAAAAAACAAAAAGATGAAAAATTATTCTTCATAAATACATTTTCGCTCTCGGTGGTAGTAGGAGTAGTATAGTGCACGTGGTGGTAGTAGGAGTAGTTATAGTGCACGTGGTGGTAGTAGGAGTAGTATAGTGCACGTGGTGGTAGTAGGAGTAGTTATAGTGCACGTGGTGGTAGTAGGAGTAGTTATAGTGCACGTGGTGGTAGTAGGAGTAGTTATAGTGCATGGTGGTGTAGAGTAGTATAGTGCACGTGGTGGTAGTAGGAGTAGTGATGGTTGAAGTAGTTATAGTGCACGTGGTGGTAGTAGAAATATTTGTGGTAACGGTAGAAGTAGTTTGTATAGTACTAGTAGTTGATAGTAGTTGGTGATAGTAGTAATTGTTTTGAGTAGTAGCAGTAATATTGAGTAGTAGTAACAATAGTAGTAGTTGTAAATAATGGTGTAGTAGTCAGTAGTAGCAATATAGTAGTAGTTAGTAAGTAGTAGTATAGTAGTAATAGTAGTAGTATGGTAGTGTAATGTAGTAGTAACAGTAGTAGTAGTATGTAGTGTAACAGTGGTAGTAATGTAGTAGTAACAAGTAGTAATAGTAGTAACAATAGTAGTAGTAGTAGTAACATGGTAGTAGTGAGTAACAAAGTAGTAGTGAGTAATGTAGTAGTAGTGAGTAACAATGGTAGTAGTAGTGAAACAATAGTAGTAGTAGTAAGTGTAGTAGTATTAGTAACATGGTAGTAGTAGTACAACAATAAGTGTAGTAGTAATGTAGTAACAATGGTAGTAGTGTGACACATATAGTAGTAGTAACAATAGCGTAGTGTGTAACAACGGTGTAGTAGTATAACATAGTAGTTAGTAACGTAATATTGTAGTAGTTAGCAGTGGCTTTATAGTAGTAGTTTGCAGTAACTTTGTAGTAGTAGTATTGAGTGCTTTATAGTAGTAGTATTACAGTGCTTTAATGTAGTGAGTATTAACAGTGGTACTTTAGTATGGTAGTAAGTGAGTAGCTAGTATAGTGTAGTGTAGTAGTAGTAGTATTAGTAGTAGCTTTAGGTAGTAGTATTATTGAGTGGCTTTAGTCGTAGTATAGTATTAATAGTAGCTTTAGTAGTAGTAGTAGTATTAGCAGTAGCAGTACAATAAAAGTAGTAGTAGTTCTGGTGCTAGTGGTAACAATATATATGTTCCTGCAGTGTTGACATCAGTTGTAATAATGTAAACAAAACAATAGGAAAAGGAACAACTAATAATAGAATCAAGAAGAACAAAGCAGACAACATACAAAGGAAGAATCGATAAAGGAGTAGTGACTTGAAGAAGAAGAAAGATCACAGAAATGAGAGAATAAGGACCATGTGAAATGATATAAGGAAAACATGTGAAATGATATAATAAAAACATGTGAAATGATATAATAAAAACATGTGAAATGATATAATAAAAACATGTGAAATGATATAATAAAAACATGTGAAATGATATAATGAAAAAATGTGAAATGATATAATAAACAAGTAAAGAATAAAAAAACATAAATGGATGATATGAATAAGAAACTGTGAAATGAATCATGCATCAAAACATCTGTGGATGATATAATGAAAAACATGGAAATGATATAATAAAAACATGTGAAATGATATGATAAAAGATAAAAACATGTGAAATGATATAATGAAAAACATGGAAATGATATAATAAAACATGTGAAATGATATAATGAAAAACATGTGAAAGTAATATAATGAAAAACATGTGAAATAATATAATGAAAAACATGTGAAATGATATAATGAAAAACATGTGAAATGATATAATGATGAACAAGTAACAGAAGACAAAAAAAGAACACTCAAAATGGATGATAATTTGGACATCACATTTGAAACTGCTGTTCATCGACATTCACTGCATGCACATACAAGTCTCTGTGGGATGGATAACCTAAGCTGTAGGAAACATTGTCTGGGAAACAGGGAGCATCGATCAAGCTGGTTGTGACCAGGGATCGATAAATCACATTAATATACATTCTTAATAGTTCACTACTGTATAGAGAGACAGATAGACGAACAGACAGACAAACAGACAAACGGAGAAACAGACAGAAGAATAGACAGATGGACGGACAGATAGACATACAGAAGAACAGACAGACGGACGGACAGATATACAGATATACAGACAGACAGACAGAAGAATAGACAGCCGGACGGACAGACAGACAGACGAACAGACAGACGGACGAACAGATATACAGATATACAGACAGACAGACAGACGAACAGAGAGACGGACGGACAGATATACAGAAACAGACAGACAGACGAACAGACAGACGGACGGACGAATAGACAGAACGAGAACAGACAGACGGACGGACAGATATACAGACAGGCAGACAGACGAACAGACAGACGGACGGACAGATATACAGACAGAGACAGACGAGACAGACGACGGACGGACAGATATGACAGACAGACAGAACGATAGACGAACAGAAGCGGACGGACAGATAACAAACCGAAGAGACGAACAGACAGACAAACAAACCCGAAAGACGAAGGACAGACAGACGAACAAACATACAGACGGACGAATATACAGATAGAGGGTCGGGGGACGGACGACAGACAGACAAACGATTAGATGGTATAGTGAAATTTCAATTTGTGATATCATCTCTATACGCGATGCATTCTTTCAACGGAATTTAATTTCTGCTACTCTAACATTTCCTCTCTCTCTTCTTTGTCTCTTGTCTGTCTTTTCTCTCTCTTCTGTTGCTGTCCAAGTAGATAATAGGACTCAGTCTATCATTAAAACTTGCACTTTCATCAATTCAGTGTTACTGGTGGTTCATAATGCTGACGTTGTTCACACCAACTACATCAGCTTTTCCTTGCAGATCCCGTGACAGAGTCAGTTGTTATAGATTTGTGTTGTTTAATCATAACCACATTCCCGGATAGCACTGTGGAATATGTCTAGCAGTACAAACTCGATGTTCCTCATTAATCTCGATTTGAGACGATCCTTCTGGACGTCTAAACATTAATTTATAATTCTCTGTCTGTCTTTTAAGTGGAGTAGAAAACAATACATTGTCTGCGTAGCTAGACTTTCCCGCATATCTTTTGGGAGGCTCTCTTGTTGTAACGCGTTTCTCTCAGATTATTGTGACGCAACGCGTCAGCAAACGGTCAGGAAATCAGGAAGGGAATCCGCTTGGTATTGTTTGTCTGATGTGCAATCTAATCTCACACTAAGAGTAATTAAGAGTTCATTACTACCTTCTCAAGAAGTTAGCTGCCCCTTCGATTCCTACCCGCTTTACCAGACTACAGAGCTGCAATTTTTTTCAAGAGCCACCATGGGGAGGTGTAATAGAATCTTGGTAAGATTTTGCCAAGTCACCTTAGTTTATATCGTCTAATGCCACAGTAAACATGTTAATTACTATAAATTATTCATTTATATTTAATATATATGTATATATTATTAAACCAATCTGAATATCTAATATATACAGTAAGAAAACCAAGTAAGGTTGTATCGAAGAACTATTTCACCAATTCCACAAAATACGAATCGCTTCTCAGCCTTTTGGCTAAGATCAAAATGCTAGTTCTCCACTTGGTCGCGGTCAAAGGTGGGGCGCACCTTCATAGAGCCAATAGGCAACTAATCCAAACTTACAAATTCCGAGCAGCTCTCGTTCGAAAGGGTGATGACGTCGGGATTTTACACGTTTAAAACATGAGAGTAAGGACCACTCCCCACCCCACCCCGCCCGTTAAGGACCCCCACCCGCGCTCAAATACAAATCAAAACCGTGGTGAGTGATCAAGAAAGATGTTCACATTTCATCCGTCATGTCTGCCTAGAATACAGCCCATTTTCTGACCAAATTATGAAACGGTAAACAGTAAAAACACCAGAAACAATATTGAAAGTTGTAGAAAACTTTGAATATCTTATGTTATTTACTAAGTAACAATGAAGATACATTGAAAGAGATTTAAAAAAGCATATAGAATCCCTCGTCAGAGTTAAAACAGAAGAAACTATCGAACGTGACAAAAAGAACTACTGGAGGAATACAAGATTATTAAGGCCGTGCTTCATTTCTATCGCAATACATGCATATCACAAAGTAGGACACTTAATAAATTACATCAGAAGCACATCAATGTCTGTGATTACAAATGTTATTAATAGAATCCTTAAAATATCATGGACACAGAAAATTTAAAAAAACTAATCCGTATTACAAGAATTGAACATTGAAGGTGACTGGCTAGTGAAAAAGATAGAACAACGAAAACTAAAGTATTTTTTAAATACTACAATACAATAGCATAGCAACAATACATATAGATATTATATCGTTTATGATTGTATTCTTGCTACATTGTTCCAAAATGTAACATCAACAATACATTTTATCTACATTTGTTCGCCCGTGTGGTACCGGGGCCTGCAAAGGAAGCAAAGAATAGTACCACTGCGACCTACAATGCATGTCGTAACTCAGAGGCGACTGATGTAGCCCTAGAGATGCTACTCTCGTAAAAAAATCAGCGCAGAAATCTGATGTGCTGGCCTACTTGTAGGCGCTTAACTGACACAACGTACAATCGCTCTTAGGCTCAGATCACATACAAATCACACAGAATGGTTGACAAGTGGTCAATATGGAGCGTTCGAAGAAGAAGAAGAAAATCTACATTTGTTGTATTTTGATAAATCACTTCCATCAATGAATAAATTTATACACCAAGAAATTGTGTTATTATATTATTTTATAACGAATATTATCAGTTGACAACTGACTTGGCAAAACGGATATTATCAGTTGATAACTGACGTGGCAAGACATTTTTCTCTCATTTTAGCGTTGATTGATTACGTGTAGTTTTCATATGAAAGATTCGCAGACATGAATTTCCAACATTTCCTGTCACTTGCCTTACATTTGCATTCTATCAAACTGTTTTTAATACATGCCTTCATATTTCCTTTCCAGTTATATTGATGTCCTACTCAGTCACGCTTACCCACAAATTTCCATCCAGTATTATTGTCATTCAGCTTAAGAGAAGAAAATAGTGATGGGTTCTGCATACGCTACGGAAGATAAAGTCAGGCCCGACAAAGTGATGGTTCTGATACTAGAAGATAAAGTCAGTGTCACTAGACAAGTAGTTTAGTGGAACCCACTAGGAAAACGGAAAAGAGGACGCCCTAGATAGATTGGGGGGATGAAGTCTTCTTGAGGAACTGAAGGGTGCTCGACTATCATGGGAGACCATAAATAAAACAGACAAACACTGGGAAAAGTGGATTTCAACTGTTGAGACCCTATGCTCCACGAGAAGCGGAGAGAAATAAGTAAAGTCAAAGTCATTAATGTCATCAGAGTACTATGTCTCTTTAGTGTCAAAAATATTGTATTTGTCCCTGCTTGATTTCCCTCAACAATTTTTTCTTCATTACTAAAGTTTCCAGCACTTCTTTTATTTGTTTCTGTGCCCTGTCAATAGACTAAACTTTTCACTAAGTAAATCCACACATCAAAAACTGAAAATGTGTCTTCCAACTGTTTGTTGAAAACCTTCACAGAGCAATAAACGAGATGACTGAAATAGCAATAGATGGACATTAGTATCAACAAATTGAGACATGATAACAACATCGTTTTGTAAGTGAATAATAAAGTAGATTTACAGAAACTCATTTATAGTATGGTCACAGAAAGAACAAACAATTTCCCAAACATGAATAAAAAAAAAAAAACGAAATTTATGATAATCTCGGAGAAATAAAATGTCACTCGACCGTACCATCAAAGTAAATGGGATTTTGCTAAAGCATGTCCATCAATGAAACTATCTTAAAATTAGTTGGTAAATGTAGATCAATATTAACATATGACAGCGAGAGTTGGAAACTGACAAAAGATATAGAAAATAAGTTGAATGCATTTGAAAATAGATGTCTGCGAAAAATAATGAGCATAAAATGGGAAAAACTCAGGAGAAGTGATGAAATCAGAGAAATGTCTGATCAACCACTAGTAACAATTGTTATAAGAAGGAGAAGATGTAGATATGTTGGAAGAATACGAAGATAGAGATATGTTGGGCACACCTTGAAAAGAAATGGTCAAAGTATACCAAAGCAGGCATTGAAGTGGGAGACAAAGAATGTC
Organism: Arion vulgaris; assembly: GCA_020796225.1. Lineage (NCBI taxonomy): Eukaryota > Metazoa > Mollusca > Gastropoda > Stylommatophora > Arionidae > Arion > Arion vulgaris. Next base: position 26,024,514 of record CM036765.1, on the reverse strand, counting down.
CAAGGGAAACAATGAAACGAACTTAGCAGAAAGAGACAAGAAATAGCAGACTCAATTCCATGGAAGAGATTGAGCGAGTAGCCCAGGACAGAGCGGCATGGAGAAATTACTTGCAGGCCTTATGTAACGTATAACGATACGAGAGGAATACATTTAAATGTAGATGAAATAAAGAGAGTGAAGCCTACAAACCAAAAACAGCTTTTCAGAAAAGGAATTGTATTATATGCAACAAGTTTTTTTTACGGAAGTCAGAAATAGTTTCATTGCTAAGTAGGAGCCATTATTGACATATAGAAACAAGTCATGAACAATAAATAAACAAACAGCTAAATCTCTGGAGGTTACAGCTGTGGTAATCTCAGTTTTATAGAAGAATACTGAGAGTTCAATGGACCGTAGCGATGACTAATGTTGATGTGCTGATCAATGAACAAAGAATTATCATTACGAACATAAGAAAGAGTTTAACATTTGACCAGTTATGACATGTCATGAGGTAAGATGGTTAACATAAGAAAGAGTTTAACATTTGACCAGTTATGACATGTCATGAGGTAAGATGGTTAACATAAGAAAGAGTTTAACATTTGACTAGTTATGACATGTCATGAGGAAAGATGGCTTAACATAAGAAAGAGTTTAACATTTGACCAGTTATGACATGTCATGAGGTAAGATGGCTTAACATAAGAAAGAGTTTAACATTTGACTAGTTATGACATGTCATGAGGAAAGTTGGCTTAGAACACTTGTTGTGACAACCGGAAAAATCAATAGGAGATAAGATAAAGGACAACAGAGCGAGATAATTAGGGACTACCTGACTTCATGGCATGGAAGAGTTTCAACATCCAAACTTGTAGTCAGTACTAACGACATATTTGTGTAGAGAACACCTACGCCAGCCGGCAAGGCACATGATGCTTATAATTAGCTGATGGTTCATTGTGTACGTTTTTTTATCCGATCCAGAAGCACTTGAGCTTTCAGCTCTTCTGCTCGGTGCCGTGGACATCGTAACCCTTCGGTTCGATGCCAGGAACACTGTAAATCCGGAGAACTTGTGGCTTTTCTGCCAGCCCGTTGAATTAAACCGCACTCACAGGGAGCTTGTCACCCGTCGTCCAACTCACAACGAACACGCTGGACAGGTGGGCTTTATGTGCAATATAAGATGTGCGATGTGTACGTTTATGTGTGATAAAGAAATGAAGTCTTATTTCTTTTATATAACATGAACACTGTTATTTGTATTGTATGTTATATATATATATATATAGATTAGAAAACTGATAATCAGCGAGATCGTCGTCCCCCACAAAAAACAACAACAAAAAAACGCGAAAACACAAACTGTGTAATTAAAAAACTTACACTGCTAGTTCCTTCAGATATATGTAGATCAAAGTGACCATTTTCAACTCCTTATGTGCTTTTCTTGCCGAGTTATGCGTTAAATTGGTTAAAAATCGAATATCGTCCACACCGTGTTCAATCAGCCATTATACTAAGTCGCTGTGCATGCGCAGTGGTAAACGGGGAAACATTACGTGCACTATTTGTTATCGGGGAATATCAATTTAAAACAGGATCAGTTTCTCAACTTATGAAAACACACGAAACAAATTTTGTTTTCCACTTTTTTTTCTACCATGCAAACATCAATTTCTTTTAGATTGTTTTTGTCCGTAAAATATAATGTAGTAAACAATTTATAAGTAAATAACAAAGCAAAGAACCCATTTTTATAACGTGAGATATATTGATCAATATGCTGTTAGGTTCGTAATTTTCTGCGACTTAAGGCACACGGTAGGGGAAGTGGTCAACATGACGCTAATCACATTTACCTTCTGTTCTTGTATGTTCAAGATACAGTAACTCATAACGTTGAATACAGGTTTAGCCATTGCTATTCTTTTTCTGACCTCGATTCACATTTTCCATCCTTCTATTCTTGTATGTTCAAGATACAGTAAGTTGCTTAACCTTCTATAGTTTCTCTGTACATATTTATGTGATTAATTTGTGTTTGCCACTTGCCTTGAACATTAAAACAGTTTTTGCTTTCTCACCAAATTAACGTTGTTATATTCTTTACTTCATTTTTCTATTCCCCTTTCGTCTTGTTATAGCTTATCTGTCCGATTCAGACTTCTCCATGCAACCTGTTTTTCTTTGCCGTATCTACTTTTTTCTGTTTTAAAAAATATATATATTTCTAATTAGGAATCTTTATCACATGTACTAGTGATCAATTTCTTGCTCCACGATTTACCTCTTAAGCATTACGAAGACTTGCTGTTTGCTATGCATTATGGGATCTCATTCCAGATCTTTCTGCTGTATTTATCTTCTTTATTTTTAACCCCATGTACGTCTTGTTCATCATCATCATCATCATCAAATAGTTTGTCCTGAGCAGAACTTTGCCACTCCAACAATCCTTTGGAGTTTCTCCTTTTCTCATATGCCAGATGTCCTGCCTCTGCAGCCATAATGCTCAAACCATCAGTTACATCCTGAATCCATCTTCTTCTTGGTCTTCCTCTTTTTTTTTCTTTGCCGGTATGCTTCCTTCCATGATGGTCTTCTCCAACACTTCATGTCTTTTTATATGTCCAAACTATCTGAGTTTTCTCTTTCTTATTTGTAGCATCAGCAAGTTCTCTTATATTTTGAGTTCTTTTTGGATAGATCTATTTGTTCTCTTCTCTGTCCAAGATATGCCTATGACTCTTCTGTAACACTTATATTCAAACGCACGTCTTGTTGCCATCATGATTTCTATTCCAAATTCTTTTCTTAATATGTACATATAATGTGATGAGGAAGGGAGGTTTAGAACACATTGTAACAACCGATAAAATAGAGGGTTGACGAGACAGAGGAAGGCAGAAAAGAGAGACAATTTTTGGATAGCCAGACTTCAGAAGAGCGCCAACATCTGAGATAATAGCAAACACCAAAGACAGAGATTTTTGGAGATCCATGATCACATACGACAGCTGACACGGTACATGATGATGATGAAGACATATAACTTCACTTATTATTTCATTATTCAAGCTAGCAGTGAACTGCTAATGTTATTTTCTTGCTACAAAAAAAGTAAATCCTTTTCCATACTACCATAATATTGGGTAATATCAGTGGCGGCTCGTCATTAGGGGCAAGTGGGGCCGGGCCTTCCAAAAATAATGTGTAACGTGTATTGTTTAATGAATTAAAATATAACCTAACCCAAAATCATGGTTTTTCCTGCAAATTTGTGTCTGGCCCCACCAACAAAAATGATCACGCGCCGCCACTGGGTAATATGATATTGAACTCATATTTTTCTTTCATCAGTAACACAGGATTGTGGAATGGGGCTAACATCACGTCGGTCGTATTATCTCTTATTAGTTCTCTGATACCCAAGTGAGACTGGGTATTGTTTCTCTGATACCCAAGTGAGAATGGGTAGGTCTTTGGAACCGTTTGTAGTCGGACAAAATCGTACTCTAATTAGCAATAGAACCCATACCATCCGTCTTGAAAGCAAACATACTAACCACCGTGCTAACATGGTTCCCTTCTATTGTCTTGTGGTATCAATTGGTTGTTGTTTAATTTATTTTTAGCCAGTTTCAAAAGTGTTGGAAATTTGAAAGCAAGTTTGTAAAATATCTTGGTAGAATGATAAAAGTGACGTGTGACGTTAGACACTTCTGTCTTCATTACGCATTCGGTTCTCTTTCTACACTCGTGTCTCCTCTTGTATACATTTATAGAATGTGCTGTGACACTTCTGTCTTCATTACGCATTCGGTTCTCTTTCTACACTCGTGTCTCCTCTTGTATACATTTATAGAATGTGCTGTATGGTGCAGTCAATTCTTTGTTTCATTGTAAGGCTCTCAACCAACAAGTAATGACCAAGATCCTATCCCACCTTCAAGTAGTAACTCATTGTAAGGCTCTCAACCAACAAGTAATGACCAAGATCCTATCCCACCTTTAAGTAGTAACAGTCTTCATATGTTCATAGTTCATATGTACGGTTCCACCTTCACTGCAACGGGTCACCCCATAATTGCTTCGTTCCTGTGCCAACGAAAATCACACGAAATGATAACAACTGTCTCCTGTGTGAACTAATTCCAGTAGCAGTCTTCGTGTCATTAGTCTGGCTAATCGAGTAGAGATAAAAGATGGAAGTCAATCCCGGTTGCATAAATGTGGTACTGAAAACAGATGTATCGAGACAAAAGGCGCTGATATTAGAGTCTCGATGTAAACTGCGGAACGGCTTATCAAACGCATTTCTTTCAGTGCAAATGATTAAGAATAGTATATCTTTATATTTTCTTCTCCTAAAGTACAGTCCTGGTGAGCACGACAGTCAACTTGAGTATTATATATAGTAAAGTACAGTCCTGGTGAGCACGACAGTCAACTTGAGTATTATATGTTGTACACCATGGGCCGAGAATCCATTACAAAATATCTACAACATATGAGGAACTCGCATAGATAAGAATAGTCGTACTGTTGAGTCGCAGAGAAAACGAGCTGCGCGAAAAGACGGAGCACACAATACCCACATGTACAACCTTGATCATGTTTGCTCCACCTGTGGTAGAGGACTGTGTTCAAGGATTGAACTCAACAGTCACCTCAGCACGAGAAGTGCAACAACACACGTCTAAGACTGCTGTCATCGTCGCTTGCGATGGACGCCTATATGTAGTACAGTCATATATCAAGCAACATATGTAACACGCGCCTTGTTCAAACTTTGTGATATTATTTTATTATAAAGTAATAACAATAACTATTACATTGCAAACATTCATCAACTGGTGTCTTGGCATGAGTTAGGTGGCGAGACTATACCCCTACCCTGGATTAAATGGCACATGTAAGAAGAAAGAATAGAAAGAGAAAACACATTGTCCGATGTGCAGACTTTTTACGTCGTTTCTTTTATGTCTGTTTTACTAATCGTTATGTGACAAGATTAAGTGTATCCGATTTCGCTAAAACTTCAACGTCTTTTTGAGTGACAGACCTATTTAAATCTTTCTTGGGACCGTTTTTCAATTAAATGTTCAATAGATGTGAAAGGGACAATTTAAGGACTTAAGTGAGGAAATAGATTAAAATATTTTGTGAACTGTCATCAGAAAGCTAGTTCTTATAAACGTGGATTTCACACCAGGGAGTATTAGTAATATTTTTTTTTTTAAAACATATTATATTTTACTTGTAGTTTACTTAAAGTTAAATTTTCATTTCTTTTCCAGTGGGCCGGAAGACCAAGGATTTATATCATATATCGAATAGTGGCTGGAATAGCCCTCCTCGGGTGGGTCTCGGGAGATGTAGTTTATGAAACTAACGAGTTCTACATGGGCCAGTCGTGGAGATGGCTTGTGTTTGCCTCCAACTGGAGCTTTTCATTTCTGGCAATGACTGCTGTGTTCCAGGCCGTTACAAGCACTATATATGAATACAAACCCTACTGGATCATGGGTAAGTCTGGATATGTTTTGTCTTCCATAACGTCTTTCTGTTTGTCTGTCTATTTTTCTGTATACTTCTTACTTTCAATTGTTCTTTATCTATCATTGTGTTTGTAGTTTTGTGTGTTTTTAATAATCTATTCGCCCGTGTAGTGCCGGGGCCCGCAAGGGAAGCAAAGAATAGTACCACTGTGACCTACAAGACATGTTGTAAGAGGCAACTGATGTAGGGCCTAGGGAAGCTACCCTAGTAAATAAAAACATCGCAGAAATCGAATTTGCTGACCGGCCTACTTGTAGGCGCATAACTGGAACAACGTACAATCGCTCTTAGACTCAGATCACATATAAATCACACAGAGTAGTTAACAAGTGGTCGATATGGAGCGTTCGAAGAAGAATAAGAAAAATTACCTATCTATCTCTTGGGTCAGCCCGTGGGTCCGTCTGGCCGTCTAAGTATCATCTATATATCTATCTACACCCCGCATATCTATCAATGTCTATCTTTTTGTTTGTCTTTCAGTATCCTTATTTATGTCTTTCAATATTTATCTTTATGTCCGTCTGACTGTGTACCATTCCAACTTTTGCCTCTCTTTATGTCTCTATATATGTCTTTTTATTTGTTTATCCTTCTGTGCATTGATAAGTACCAGCGAGACTGGATTGAAAATAAAATATATAAGAGTATGAAAATGACTGCAATAACTCACCAAAATTTAGAGCTGAACAATAAGCTAACAATAGCTGATGAGGGCCAGTAGCCTTCGTGCAGAAGTTAAATGTATACAACATTACGACTTAACGTGACAACCAGGGAAATCATCGTCATGATCATTGTCGACTGGCATTAGCGATTGTGAAACTTCTTAACGCCCTCATACTATTGGCCTTATTGTGATCGATTCGAAGACTATCTTCACGTTCGCTGTAACGTGCTTATTTATTCTGTGATCGATCATAAACTATGCTTTATCTTATCTCTAGTGATTGTCTGATTCATAAACTGTGCTTTATCTTATCTCTAGTGATTGTCTGATTCATAAACTGTGCTTTATCTTATCTCTAGTGATTGTCTGATTCATAAACTGTGCTTTATCTCGAACACACAAGTTGCACCATAGTTCATTTTTTGTTATCTTTACTTTTCCTGTCAATCTTTCCTTATGCTTCATTCTAGTAGCTTTATTCTCAAAATAATATCTCCTAAACTGTATTATACAGTAGAAGATGTATCCTCACAATCGTCTTCATCGTGACTGATCAAAGCTGTCTAATATGGAATCACTGGAAGAACGAGAAAAGAAAAAGAAGAAAAAGACAAGATTATTTCCAAACAAATCAACTCTCTATTAATACCTCCACATTCGTCTGCTTAAATGACTCCTAACATTTCTCTAGTTTTCTTTGAAAAAATGTATCATTCCATTGTTGTTTGTCTTTACAAAATTTTTTTTTTTTTTGTTGTTTCGTTGTTACATGGAAAACATGCTCAACCCTGAATAAGCTTCTCCAATGACAATAACTTATTGCTCAGATTTCGTTCCGTTGTTATGAGTTCTATGTATGTTTGTTTCATTGTGTTTCTTATTTGTGAGAACGCATGCAATCAGGGATGAGATGTACAGTAGAAAGGGGAATGAGAAGAATTAGTGAATATCATCATCATAGAATATGACATATAAGGAGATATGTGACAATATTTCTCCCCAGCGTTACACGTTACGCGCGGACACACACTTATACATACGTTACACACACATACACTTGCACATCTACATCGCACATACATACATGCATGCATGCGTACATCCATACACACATACACGCACACCCGCACAAGCACACAAACACACATACACGCACACACAAACACACACGCACGCAAGCACACACGCACACACATACCTACAGGGTGGGAAGGGAGTCTGTTATTTTTTTTTCTGTGAAGTACTTAAGAAGCATGTCATGGGTTCTAACGCTAGTGGGTTTCAAACTGGACTGCGTCGTCCGGTTTAAGAGTGCATTTTGTCCGGAGATCTCCTAGAACTGTTACTGGAGCTACGGAGCTCGTGCTTTGTCCAATACTCTCCACAGGAGACGTACTCTTTCTCCGAAGAGGAATTGAACCATGTGGGGACGAATCAAAGAAGAATATCTTTTGTCTTTACATCCTTTTTATACATGAGTACCTACACACATATAAACATACACACATACACGCATACACACATGCACGCATACACACATACGCACAAATAAAAACACATACATACTTTTGATAAATAGATAGATGTACAGATAGACGAACATAAAGACAGACATACGGATCTCTCTCTTTATTTTCCTCCTTCTACCACTATATCTGTAGCTTTCATGCCTTCAATTCCCGTCACCATCTGTCTCTCTGTACTACTCTGAATGTCTTTAGCGCCCCCCACCCCTTCCACCCCCTTCCCCATATTTACAACTATCTTTGCTTTTTTGTTGTGCATTTTTGAAATTCCTGATGCCAACGAATTTCCCAGGATAGAGCGGTATGGATAAATTGTTGCAGGCCCTATGTAACGTATGACAGTATGAGAGGAATATAATTTCTCATTCTTGCTTCATTTCCCATCTTCTCTTGTATTTGTTTCATATTTCAGACATATAGTTAATCCAGACATTTCATAATCAATTTATTTTATTTTACGATCATTACTATCTATGGTTGAAAGTTCTGACTGAAGCCAAGTCTGGAAAATATCCCACGGTAACTTATAAATAACTAATACCTTGGATATGACAGTGCCTGGTGCTGGAATAATAAGAGCGTTCCAGGTGTCATTATAACAATTCAAGTAGGTCAGAAACCTAGGCTGGAACCCAGCACCGACATACAATACGTTGCCAGTCTCTTGAAGAGAGAATCGATTCTTGGAAACAGTGTCCTACGAGTTAGTCAGCTGACTTGCTACATTTCTTACTGTACTTTTATATGAATTTTTTTTAAATCTTAATCCCTTATTTTCGCCCTCTCTCACGCGCTCCCACTCCTCCCCCTGTCTCTCATCCTTGTCCTCCTCTTTCAGTCTCTTCCATTATTTTTCAATTCTAAAAGTAGTTTTTATTATAAATCCTTTAGTTTAAATATTTCTAAGGATGACAGATTTTTTCATTGACACTCTTTCAGACAAATAATAAAAGTTTTCTAGATAATGAACTTTTACAATATGAAAGTTCTTCAACATATCCACAAACATTGTGAAAGTTCTCTTCAACATATCCACAAACATTGTGAAAGTTCCTTCAACATACCCACAAACATTGTAAAGTTCTTCAACATATCCAAACATTGTGAAAGTTCTCTTCAACATATCCACAAACATTGTGAAAGTTCTCTTCAACATATCCACAAACATTGTGAAAGTTCTCTTCAACATATCCACAAACATTGTGAAAGTTCCCTTCAACATATCCACAAACATTGTGAAAGTTCTCTTTGATTCACCTAGAAAAATATTCTAAAATTCTATTAGATTTATCCATATAGGGGAAGACTGCAGTAAAACTATGTAGCAATGGTGAAACACGTAATAACAAAGTAACATAGTCTTACAAAATACAAAAACAATAACAATACATAGCAATGCTTTGACCAAAAGGACTTTATCAAGCAAAGGATACAACAGGAGTGACGAATTTCATTTTTTTTCACAGTACAGTACATATAGACTACAACAGATTTATCCAGAAAACAATATGGAAGTTACATACGATTTATCTAGAAAAGCTGATGAAAGCTTCTATAATTATAGCAGATAACATTGTGAAAGTTTATATAATTCTAGCAGATAACATTGTGAATGTCTCGATAATTATACCAGATAACATTGTGAATGTCTCGATAATTATACCAGATAACATTGTGAAAGTTTATATAATTATACCAGATAACATTGTGAATGTCTGGATAATTCTAGCAGATAACATTGTGAATGTTGCCTTAGTTATAGAGCTTACATAGCAGAAATTCTTATAAACTCTACCATACGTCCACACGTAAAAATATTGCTAAACTAAACCAGAGAATAATGCGAAAGATCCTGTAAGAAATTGTCTAGCATTTTGGGTATACTAAATATTTTTTATTTGCTAGACGGCATATTATCTTGTTGTACAGGAATGTAAAATTCCCTGATGTCATCACGTATAATCGCCTGGTCAATCGCAAAGTTATGATCTGACGTCCAAACAAATAGCTGTGTGACAATATTATGAGTACGAATACAACATAATCTAATTTAGTCTGTGTCTGGTTCCGACTAATGTTCACTGCCTCTTAAATTCTTGACCACTTTGTCCACTTATACAGATAACGTCATCACCATCAGTCCTCGTTGTGTTGTCCAGAGTCACACAAGACATAGATAAAAATGTTTTACTCAATTCGAACTTGAGCCTTTCTTTCTACCTCAAACCTTGTCATATGCTTGTCTTTAAGAGATGTTTTAACAGTTAGCCTCAATGTATCCCATGGCCTACCGTTTTGTGCTGTCCATGTGATGGCCACTGTATTTTATGCAAATTACTAAATAACTTGAAACAATACAATAAATTGGGCAACAACATACGTAAGGAAGTTGAAGTCTCATAGACATGGACGAAGAAGGAAGTCCAGAACAGAATTCGGTGGGAAGCGACTGCTGCAGTACTATGTTTCAGTGGGGAAAAAGAAGATATGGAAGTCATAATGAAATGCAGGAAAGGAAGATATAATAACAATTCCTCTCGTTCCGTTATACGCTACATAGGGCCTGCAAGTAATTTCTCCATACCGCTCTATCCTGGGCAACTCGCGCAATCTCCTCCACCGAACTGAGACCGGTATTTCTTGCCTCTCTCAGCAAAGTACGTTTCAGGGTCTCCTTAGGTCGTCCTCTATTTTTTGAACCCTTTGCATCCCACTTCAATGCCCGCTTTGATATTCGTTGATCATTTCTCCTCAAAGTGTGTCCAACATATCTCCATCTTCTCTTTCTTATAACAGTTGTCACTAATGGTTGACCAGACATTTCTCTGATTTCATCACCTCTCCTGAATTCGTTTCATTTTATATTCATTATTTTTCGCAGACATCTATTTTCAAATGCATTCAACTTGCTTTCTATATCTTTAGTCATTTTCCAACCTCGCTGGCATATGTTAGGATTGATACAACATTTGAATTGAAAATTCGTAATTTAGTTTTAATACTATATAACTTGCAGTTCCATATTTTATTTAGACTTTTAAAGCTGATGTTGCTTTGCCAATTCGTATCAGGAAGATATGAATAAAAGTAATTCGGGTCACTCGATAACAAAGTAGATAACACTCTGTTGAGAATTCTGGAGTTAGATCAACTTTATCAAAAAACTATCGGCATGCATGTGGTTAGACTTCAGAAGACACTGATTCTTCACTTGGGGGATCTAACTCACAAGTAACTCTAAATTGAAGTAAGACTCGCTTGAATAGCGTTGGCCACTGATGCAAAGGAAAGCAACCATTCACGCAAATTTAAGTCAGCGATGATATACTATGCTAGATGACTACGCTTAAATTCATATTGGACGAACGAAATAAAAATCGAAATTCTTCTTCTTCAAACGCTTCATATCGAGCACTTGTTAACCACTCATTGTGATTTGTGTGTGATCTGAGCCTAAGAGCGATTGTCAGTTGTGCCAGTTGTGCGCCTACAAGTAGGCCAACACATCCGATTTCTGCGACGCTTTTTATTTACTAGGGTAGCTTCCTAGGTCCCTACCTCAGTTGCCACTTACGACATGCCTTGTAGGTCGTAGTGGTCCTATTCCTTGCTCCCCTGTGAGCCGCGACAACACACGGGGGAAAATCTAAATAAAATACTAATTAGTATTGCAATGCCATTACAATGAGTCACAGTCCGAGTAAAGTTAGTTTATGAAGAAAAGCCGAGAGAGAGAGAGAGAGAGCGAGAGAGAGTGAGACAGAGAACAAATATAGTTTGTTTTTACACCAGTTCACTTCATAAAAAAAGTTAATTCTATAATAACATTTGAATGTCTACACATTCTTTCATGTCAATTTTTCATTTGTTACAAAATAATTTGTCAGAAACGTATATCCTTTACTTTAGAATGTGGTTTCTCTTTTCGTTGTTGACCGTGTTGTGATTTATGAATACAGGAAATTGCTTGGCATCATTCGTGATCTATGTGCAAATATCAAGTATTGATCACACAGCAGATAAAATATGAGAACGTTACGTTGATTTCACAGTCCTAACAAAACAAAATCCCCAGCCATTCATTTACATGATAGCCATGGGATATAAGACAAATAACTGGATGGAAATCTCTAATTTTCTTGTTGGTAAAGTAAGCCAAATTATGTTTGCTGTCCAAGCTATGTAAACATTCATGTTATGTCGCTAAGCATATTGTATGGCTAAAAAAAAGTAGTCAACCTTGGTATATAACCAGATACATTATGTTGCTAACATAGGAGTTTCAATCTCACAACAACTGGGTCTGACTATTCATGGGGAAAAATAAAGATCATGAGATTAAATGCTAATTCCAGAGACCCGATCATATTGAGAGGATCACCATTAAAGGAGGTGGACACATTTACATATCTGGGAAGTGTTATCAACATTCAAGGTGGCACAGATGAAGATGTTAGGGTTAGAATACAAAAGGCACGATCAGTCGTTGCTATTCTGAAGAACATATAGAGTTTAAGAATGATCAGGAATAAAACTAAGATAATGATATTTAGCTCAAATGTCAAGGCTGTCCTTCTATATGGAGCGGAGACATGGAGAACAGCTAAGGGATCACCAAAAGTTGCAGACATTCATCAATAGAATCACGAATTCAAGACTTCCGAAATTTTGTCCCTTTGTCTCCCTCCTATCTCCTTTCCCCTGTATTTCGCCTGTTGTAACCAAATGTTCTAAACTGACTTCTAATTATATGTCCGAAAAACCTTGATTGTCTGCTTTTTATTCGATTGATTAGATTTCCATATGAATTTGTCTCCGACAAGATCTCTTCATTTGTCTTTCTAGCTGTTCATGAAACTTTCAACATTCTTCTAAGAAACCACATTTCTGTGGCTTTTAATAATCTTACCATTTGTCTGTTCATTGTCCACGACCACTGCCATATACAAGTATTGACTCTACATAGCATTGGATTACTCGTTTCCTCAACGCCACTGACATATCCAGTTACACCGCTAGCAAAAGTAGCCATTCCTGCCAGGTTAACCAGTTCCACCATGTTAACAAATTATACCACAGTAGCACAGCAGTTACACCACGTTAGCCAGTCATTGCACATTGATACAGTTTCAAAAACCTAACACACATAAATTAGATGGGCCACGTCATACAGATTAGCTAACTTCACATCTGTAACCCTTTTTTAAAATCAAATTGTCCTTGTCTGCCAAGTTACACTATGGCTGCGACTTGCAAAGTCGACATGTTAGCCAAATTATCGTTGTTAAGCTATTCACAAAATGAATTTGAGTGAAGTTTTCCAATTTAGAATAGCCAAATAAGCCGAATTATAACATCACCAGAGATTTCGAATCTCACAGAATGTCATGAGCTATCAAAAGACGTCCCCAAAGTCGATATGTTAACTTAACAAGTGAAATTATCAAGCTAATTAAATTTACTACGCTACCAAATGAAATAGTTACGTTAAACATTGAAGTTACAAGTTGCTGACGTTATACCGAGCTATGCGACAAAATAGAGTAAAATGACAGTAATATATAAGGTTTGGATTTTTGCTTGGTAGGTTGATTCTCGATAATCGAGGGACATCAAGTCATACTTTTCTCTGTGTTAGTAAGTGGAGTTTTACCGTCGACTTTTAAAAATTAACAAACTGTCCTTAGTGATTTGTTTATAATTGTTTATAAAAGTGATTGGTTTATTGTTGAGACTGGAGTAAAGCAAGGTTGTATTTTATCTCCGCTATTGTTCAGAGTGGCCATTGACTGTGTGATGAGAAAATGTTGCAGGGGAGAAACTGGCATCGATTGGGTGGAAAACGGACAACTGGAAGAGTTGGATTTTGGAAATGATATAGTGTTGTGAAGTAAAAACAACCTAGTATGCAAAGGAAAAAAAACATATAACTATCATACTTAGCATCAAAAGTTGGACTGTAGATAAACTATGAAAAGACAAATATACTGAATACACTAATGACAATTAAGAGAGAGAGAGAGAGATACCACACTGGAATCTAAAATGCAAAATAAAAGAGCTGATCATCTTATTTGGGTAAAAAGGTTGAGAACATGGGAGATACCAAAAATCAAACTAAACTACGAAATGTCAAAGTAACATCAGCTAATAAAAAATCTGAAAAAATATGGAACTTAAGTGGACGTGTATAATAATGAGAACTATGAAACAGGTGGACGTGTATCAGTGGCGGCTCGTCATTAAGGACCAGTGGGGCCGGTCCCCCCAAAAAAAAAAATAAATTGTAACGTATATTTATTATTAATAAATTAAAATATAACTTAACCCAAAACCTCGATTTTTCTGAAAATTTGTATCTGGCCCCACCAACAAAAAGGATCACTAACCGCCACTGGCGTGTATAATAATAAAGAGAACTATGAAACAGGTGGACGTGTATAATAATAATAAAGAAAACTATGAAACAAGTGGACGTATATAATAATAATAAAGAAAACTATGAAACAAGTGGACGTATATAATAATAATAAAGAAAACTATGAAACAAGTGGACGTATATAATAATAATGAAGAAAACTATGAAACAAGTGGACGTATATAATAATAATAAAGAAAACTATGAAACAAGTGGACGTATATAATAATAATAAAGAAAACTATGAAACAAGGGGACGTATATAATAATAATGAAGAAAACTATGAAACAAGGGGACGTATATAATAATAATGAAGAAAACTATGAAACAAGTGGACGTATATAATAATAATAAAGAAAACTATGAAACAAGTGGACGTGTATAATAATAATAAAGAAAACTATGAAACAAGTGGACGTGTATAATAATAATAAAGAAAACTATGAAACAAGTGGACGTATATAATAATAATAATAAAGAAAACTATGAAACAAGTGGACGTATATAATAATAATAAAGAAAACTATGAAACAAGTGGACGTGTATAATAATAATAAAGAAAACTATGAAACAAGTGGACGTGTATAATAATAATGAAGAAAACTATGAAACAAGTGGACGTATATAATAATAAAGAAAACTACGAAACAAGTGGACGTGTATAATAATAATGAGAACTATGAAACAAGTGGACGTGTATAATAATAATAAAGAGCTGCTTGCTGAATCTGTAAATGAGGAAGTAAAAATGTGCATGAAACAATTGTTGAGTTGATTTTTTAATAACACTGAAAAATTAATAAAACATTTCAATTTAATTAAAGACATCGCTTCAGGACATTGAACAATTAAAGACACCTTGCAATTTAATTAACAGCTTTGCTTCTGAAAAAGAAAACACTTCAAAATCAACGTTTAAAAAGTTCAGTTTCAGTTCAGTTTCAGTTCAGTTCAGTTTCAGTTCAGTTTCAGTTGAGTTTCAGTTCAATTTCAGTTTGGAATATCTTCATTGCACTCCGGACATGTCCATATGTGCTCTGATCTCCTTCGCAGTATCTTCAACAGAGTCCAGTGACTGACCGTAACAGTACCTGTTGTGCACTGGAACGAAAATAAGTGTAATTCTGCAAATTGTTGATCTTGTAGCAATTCAGTCTTGCTCACCGAACCAGTCTCCACCTTTCGGATCACACTTAATTAAAAAACTTGAATTGAAGAAATGATACATTGATAATCTAACCAATGTTTGTTTTGGGAGTTAGATTTTGCTAAGAAAACGATTGAGTGAGACACATTTTCTTCTCGGCTGCTCATATCATCTTCTCTCTTCCTCTTCTTCTGCGTTCATCCACTATGAATTCAAATGTAGTCATGTGTCTGGTATGGCGCTTCTAACTGATTTTTGCGTGAAAGCCTGTTTACCGTTTTATTGGTTTCCTCGTCAGACAGGCGGGGCTTCTCCGACTTCAGATGTAAGACCATCTCATATAACGCCATTATCATCATCATCATCATCATCATCATATTTACATACGAATCTATCAATTGATCATTTTCGTTATCTGTCAAATACAGAACTGCAACAGTTAAACGAGATAGGATTCTACTTTAGGTCAGCTTTTTAATTTCTATCCACGATTCTCAGAATTATTTCGTTACCCATTCTGTCGATCTACTCTATGTTGTCCATTTTCAACCTCATTGGCCTCTTGTCCTTCTGGCTATTGTCAAATACGTCTCGGATTTTTTTGTTATGTACTTTTATTGATGCAAGTTTAACAAATGGAGTTATTCTACCGTGTAAAAGGAACACAGCTACATCACATTCAACGACATCATTATGTATTTGTTTATTTGTTTACATAAACAGAGCTATAACCCTGTTCATTCATTGCTTGTGCGTCATACTTATTTAGTACAGCTACATTTAAAATGATGACTCTGATCTTACTTCACCCTGAACTTTGATCGCGGTGCCTTAGGGTTTGAG
Organism: Arion vulgaris; assembly: GCA_020796225.1. Classification (NCBI taxonomy): domain Eukaryota; kingdom Metazoa; phylum Mollusca; class Gastropoda; order Stylommatophora; family Arionidae; genus Arion; species Arion vulgaris. The sequence goes on along the minus strand of CM036765.1, from coordinate 26,008,353 downwards.
AAAACAAAATATATGTTTAAACTAATACCCCGAACATGAAAAATATGAACTTGACAACCGTATAGTACAGATTTGAACTGTTTCGTATTCTGGACATAGTAGGTTGAATAGGTCATTGATGAAGGAACTTTGATGATTGCATTTGATGCAACTTTGGTCCTTAGATGCTTAGTATGATAAGAAGACAATACAGGATTTACCTTTTTATCTTAGCCAATGTCTCACTAAAGTAACCAAAGACGCGTAAAATCAACCATCTTGCCCAGAATACAAAATCGTCCAAGTCTCTATTATACAATTCTCAAGTTCACTTATTTACGTTAGTGTCGAAAAAGGATCTAAAGCCGAAAGATTGACTTCATTGTGCCGGGTTTTACACCTTGTTACTCGGTCCCTCTCCGCAGAAATGACACGCAACCTGCCAAGAGTATTACACAAAGCACAAACTCTGTAGCTTCGGCAACAATCATATGGTCTTTGGAAACAAATGCACTCGTGAACATAACGGCGTGATCCGCACTCGTGAACATAACGGCGTGGTCCGCACTCGTGAACATAACGGCGTGGTCCGCACTCGTGAACATAACGGCGTGGTCCGCACTCGTGAACATAACGGCGTGGTCCGCACTCGTGAACATAACGGCGTGGTCCGCACTCGTGAACATAACGGCGTGATCCGCACTCGTGAACATAACGGCGTGGTCCGCACTCGTGAACATAACGGCGTGGTCCGCACTCGTGAACATAACGGCGTGGTCCGCACTCGTGAACATAACGGCGTGATCCGCACTCGTGAACATAACGGCGTGGTCCGCACTCGTGAACATAACGGCGTGGTCCGCACTCGTGAACATAACGGCGTGGTCCGCACTCGTGAACATAACGGCGTGATCCGCACTCGTGAACATAACGGCGTGGTCCGCACTCGTGAACATAACGGCGTGATCCGCACTCGTGAACATAACGGCGTGGTCCGCACTCGTGAACATAACGACGTGTCCGGTCACCTCTGAACATAACGCAGCGTGATCCGCACTGTAGAACATAAGGCGTGGTCCGCACTCTGAACATAACGACGTGATCCGGATTCAAACCCACGACCTTCGGAACGCAAGGTAAAAGCTTAACCACTTAGCCACATACACCCATTTATTTAAGCTAGGTGTGGTTTACCAATTTCTTTGACTTAACCACTTAACCACATACATCCATTTATTTAAGCTAGTGGTGTGGTTTACTCAATTTCTTTGACTTAACCACTTAGCCACATATATCCATTTATTTAAGCTGGTAGTGTGGTTCACTCAATTTCTTTGACTTAACCACTTAGCCACATAATCCATTTATTTAAGCTAGTAGTGTGGTTCACTCAATTTCTTTGACTTAACCACTTAACCACATATATCCATTTATTTAAGCTAGTAGTGTGGTTCACGCAATTTCTTTGACTTAACCACTTAGTCACATACATCCATTTATTTAAGCTAGTAGTGTGGTTCACCAATTTTTTGACTTAACCACTTAGCCACATATATCCATTTATTTAAGCTAGTGTGTGGTTCACGCAATTTCTTTGACTTAACCACTTAACCACATACATCCATTTATTTAAGCTAGTAGTGTGGTTACCAATTTCTTTGACTTAACCACTTAGTCACATACATCCATTTATTTGCTGTAGTGTGGTTCACGCAATTTCTTTGACTTAACCACTTAGTCACATACATCCATTTATTTAAGCTAGTGTGTGGTTACCAATTTCTTTGACTTAACCACTTAGCACATACATCCATTTATTTAAGCTAGTAGTGTGGTTTACGCAATTTCTTTGACTTAACCACTTAGCCACATATATCCATTTATTTAGCTGTGTGTGGTTCACCATTTTGACTTAACCACTTAACCACATAACCATTTATTTAAGCTAGTGGTGTGGTTTACCAATTTCTTTGACTTAACCACTTAGCCACATATATCCATTTATTGAAGCTAGTGGTGTGGTTCACTCAATTTCTTTGACTTAACCACTTAGCCATGTGGATGAATTTGTCTACCTTGGAAGTAAGATCAGCAGATCAGGAGGTACAGATGAGGACATTAATGCTAGGATTAGGAAGGCCCGACAGGTCTTTGCGATCCTGCACATGGTGTGGAAGTCCGCTGCCATCTCCACGAAAACAAAGCTCAGGATTTTCAGCTCAAATGTGAAGTCGGTGTTGCTGTATGGCTCGGAAACTTGGCGAGTCACTAGGGCAAATACAAATAAGATCCAGACCTTTGTCAACGGATGTTTGCGGCGGATTCTCAGATTGAGATGGTATGATAGAGTTACAAACACGGATCTGTGGATAAGAACAGGGCAGGAACCTATGATGACACAGGTCAAGAGGAGAAAATGGCGATGGATAGGCCATACCTTGCGGAAGACACAGTCGAGTGTCACTAGACAGGTGCTCGAGTGGAACCCGCAGGGAAAACGAAAAGAGGACGCCCTAAGCAGACTTGGAGACGAGGTCTTACTGAGGAGCTGAAGAGTGCTCAATTGACCTGGGAGAACATAAAAAGAACAGCCAGAGACCGAGAAGAGTGGCGAACAACTGTTGAGGCCCTATGCTCCACGAGGAGCGGAGAGGATTAATGATGATGATGATGATGAACCACTTAGCCACATACACCCATTTATTTAAGCTGGTAGTGTGGTTCACTCAATTTCTTTGACTTAACCACTTAGCCACATACACCCATTTATTTAAGCTGGTAGTGTGGTTCACTCAATTTCTTTGACTTAACCACTTAGTCACATACATCCATTTATTTAAGCTAGTAGTGTGGTTCACTCAATTTCTTTGACTTAACCACTTAGTCACATACATCCATTTATTTAAGCTAGTAGTGTGGTTTACGCAATTTCTTTGACTTAACCACTTAGCCACATACATCCATTTATTTAAGCTAGTAGTGTGGTTCACTCAATTTCTTTGACTTAACCACTTAGCCACATACATTCATTTATTTAAGCTAGTGGTGTGGTTTACGCAATTTCTTTGACTTAACCACTTAGCCACATACATCCATTTATTTAAGCTAGTGGTGTGGTTCACTCAATTTCTTTGACTTAACCACTTAGCCACATACATTCATTTATTTAATCTGGTGGTGTGGTTCACTCAATTTCTTTGACTTAACCACTTAGCCACATACATTCATTTATTTAATCTGGTGGTGTGGTTCACTCAATTTCTTTGACTTAACCACTTAGCCACATACATTCATTTATTTAATCTGGTGGTGTGGTTCACTCAATTTCTTTGACTTAACCACTTAGCCACATATATCCATTTATTTAAGCTGGTTGTGTGGTTCACTCAATTTCTTTGACTTAACCACTTAGCCACATACATCCATTTATTTAAGCTAGTAGTGTGGTTTACGCAATTTCTTTGACTTAACCATCTAGTCACATACATCCATTTATTTAAGCCTTAGTGGTGTGGTTGACTCAATTTCTTTGACTAACCACTTAGCCACATACATTCATTTATTTAATCTGGTGGTGTGGTTCACTCAATTTCTTTGACTTAACCACTTAGCCACATACATCCATTTATTTAAGCTGTAGTGTGGTTTACCAATTTCTTTGACTTAACCACTTAGCCACATACATCCATTTATTTAAGTGCTAGTGTGGTTCACTCAATTTCTTTGACTTAACCACTTAGCCACATAATCCCATTTATTTAAGCTAGTAGTGTGGTTCACTCAATTTCTTTGACTTAACCACTTAGCCACATATATCCATTTATTTAAGCTAGTAGTGTGGTTCACTCAATTTCTTTGACTTAACCACTTAGCCACATATATCCATTTATTTAAGCTAGTGGTGTGGTTCACTCAATTTCTTTGACTTACATAGCCATTCATTATTTCTAGTAGTGTGGTTCGCAATTCTTTGACTTAACCACTTAGCCACATACATTCATTTATTTAAGCTAGTAGTGTGGGTTTACTCAATTTCTTTGACTTAACCACTTCCCTAATCATTTATTTGCTGTAGTGTTTAACTTTGACTTAACCACAGTACATCATCCATTTATTTAAGCTGGTGTGTGGTTCACTCAATTTCTTTGACTTAACCACTTAGCCACATACATTCATTTATTTAAGCTGGTTGTGTGGTTCACTCAATTTCTTTGACTTAACCACTTAGCCACATATATCCATTTATTGAAGTATGGTGTGGTTCACTCAATTTCTTTGACTTAACCACTTAGCCACATACATCCATTTATTTAAGCTGGTTGTGTGGTTCACTCAATTTCTTTGACTTAACCACTTAGCACATATACCATTTATTTAAGCTGGTTGTGTGGTTCAAAAATTTCTCTTTACAGAAACTTTACAAAATACATTATGTCCAATCAGGTCAGATTGAGAATAACGTTACATGTTTACTGTACTTAAACAAACCATCAAATTACTTCATGAACTATGTAGACGTTATTCTAACTATCTATATCCTTGTCATGTCCCGATTGACACATAAGGCTTCCACAAGAGACTTCCACTGTTGTCGTTCTGCTGCCTTTCTTCCAACCGTCTTCCACGTCTGGCCACACTCCTTCAACTCTCTCTCTCTCTCCACCGTTCTTCTCCGTGTTTCCTTTGGACGTCCAGGCCTTCTCTTCCCATCCGCTGTCCATCTGAGAGCTGTCCTAGCCAATGCCCCCACTGGCACATGACATACATGTCCAAACCACCTCCATCTTCGTCTCTTGATGATGGTCTCCAAGGATGCACATTATGTTCGTTTCAAAGGCTCCTCATTTGTTATGATATTTTTTCTAAACAATTTGCAGGATTCTTTGCAGGAAAATCTGTAGACGTTATTACTTACCGACAAAAGGACAGAATGCGGTATCTTTGATAATGAAATTGTGAGGTAACCCAGGTGTTTTCTATATTCAGCAAATTTCAGGAATAAAAAGTGATGTAGACCAGTATTATATTTGTGAACTATTCATTTCAAGATTACTTCGACGTTTTAACTAAGACATGGCAACGTTAGAGGGAACAGATGTGACGGGATGGCACATTTGTAACTGCTACGGCTGTAAGCTATAGGACCCAAAAAATGCTAGAATCCTCCACGTCTTCTTCTTCTTCTTTGCGTTCGTTCTTTACGACCAATTTTAATCACTCTTTGTGATGTGTTTGATCTTTGCCAAGAACGTGTATACGTTGCACATTGGTTTGGTAGGCCCTAAACGCATAGGCTTCTACACGTTTAGGACGTGTGCATCCGATTTCAGCCAAACCTCCTTATACGCCTTTTACGACATGCGTGGCAGGTAACAGTGGTTCTATTTTTACACCCCAAATTTAGGCCCCGGTAACCACTCGGGCAAATCCTCCATGTACACTCGCATGCCCTCTTGAGATACTCTTTATGTTTTCTCTATGTGTTCTTATGTCTTCTGCGTATTTGTTTGAGCCAGGTCAGAGTCGACATGTTTGAGCATTTATCTGTGCGAGATATTGTGCTAGTCCTCAGAACGAGGACTTGTGTGAAATGTGTCTGTGGGTGTGCCCTGGTTAAACCGTCTGATATATCTCACCAACACGTGAACTTTTCACAAGATGTCAAGCTCTCAGATTAACGAATCTTGTCTCCAGATCTTTTGCTGTCACCGCGTTTGCGTGCTTCTACACTGATGGTATGTCAGCGTCTTTGCTAGCAATTGTGTATTCATCTCCCACTTGTTGCTTGTCTTTTGTCAATGCTGCATTAATGTCTTTGTAATTATGCTATATTATTCTTTCTTTTCTTCTGTATTTTGTCAATGCTACATTCATGTCAATGTATTTATGCTGTATTCTTCTTTCTGCTTCTTCTGTCTTTGTCAATGCCACGTTCATGTATTTATACTGTATTTTTATGTCTTTTGTCAATGCTACATTGATATCTTTTTTATACTGCATTCTTCTGTCTTTTGTTAATGCTCTACATTGATGTTCTTGTATTTATACTGCTTTCGTTTGTCTGTTTCTTCTGTCTTTTGTCAATGTTACATTGATGTCTTTGTACTTGCACTGTATTCTTCCAGTGGTGTTCTTTACTTATGTTTTCAGTTCACCACCGAATCGCTCTCTCTTTCTCTCTCTTTTCTCTTCTTTCTATCTCTCTCTGAATGCATACACACACACACACAAACATATATATATATATATATATATGTATACCGTTATCAATGCATCTATCTGTCTTACATTCCTCCATCACACTCTCAATCTTTTTTACTTATCCTCCTTATTGTATTTCTCTCCCTATCTCTCATTTATACTCTCTGTTTCGATCCCTCCCACTTTCACCTTCTCATTATTTCACTGTCTCATTCTTCACCTCTGTCTTTCCAAATCTCAATATCTTTCTCACGCTATCTACCGCCTCTCTCTCTCTCTCTCTCTCTCTCTCTCTCTCTGTCAATCCCTACTGTCGCTAACCCGTTCATTATCAAGTTTCGTACCATGCTTCTTGCTCACACGCTGTCGATCTGTCTGTCTTTCTCTTGTCTCCAGCTCGATGCTGATTCCAGATTGTACAAATATCCTGTTAGTTCTTCATTAATCTAATGTTCATGATTTCTGGAATCAAGGGCACCATGTGTTATCTCATTCTCAGATCGAAATCATAGCCTTGAGCTTGTACTTATTTGTAAACACACAATAGTCTCTCCTATATTTTTTTCTTGCCATTGTTGTTTTAATTTTATCTTTCTTCCTGTCATCACCTCTCACTCTCTCTCTTTCTTCCTGTCATGATCTCTCTCACTCTCTCTTTCTTCCTGTCATGATCTCTCTCTTTCTTCCTGTCATGATCTCTCTCTTTCTTCCTGTCATGATCTCTCTCACTCTCTGTTTCTTCCTGACATGATCTCTCTCTTTCTTCCTGATATGATCTCTCTCACTCTCTCTTTCTTCATGACATGATCTCACTCACTCTATCTTTCTTTCTGTCATCATCTCTCACTCTCTCTTTCTTCCTGTCATGATCTCTCTCTTTCTTCTTGTCATCATCTCTCTCACTCTCTCTTTCTTTCTGTCATCATCTCTCTCACTCTTTCTTTCTGTCATCATCTCTCTCTTTCTTCCTGTCATCATCTCTCTCACTCTCTCTTTCTTCCTGACATTATCTCTATCTTTCTTCCTGTCATCATCTCTCTCACTCTCTCTTTCTTCCTGACATCATCTCTCTCACTCTCTTTCTTCCTGTCATCATCTCTCTCACTCTCTCTTTCTTCCTGTCATGATTTTCTCTCACTCTCTTTCTTCCTGACATCATCTCTCTCTCACTCTTTCTTCCTATCATGAACTCTCTCTTTCTTCCTGACATCATCTCTCTCACTCTCTCTTTCTTCCTGACATCATCACTCTCACTCTCTCTTTCTTCCTGTCATCATCTCTCTCTTTCATATTTCTTTCTGTCATCATTGTTCTAATTTTATCTTTCTACCATTCACCATGTCTCTCGTTTTATCTTTTTTTCTTTCATCATTTCTCTCATTATCTATTTACATCTCATCATATCTCTACGTGTTTTCCTCTTACTGTTATTTCTTCCTCTATCTCTTTTTTTCTATCTCTTTCTTTCATCTTCTCCCATTAATTCTTTTCTTCTATGTCTCATCTTCTCTCACTCAACCCGCATGTCCGCTATACTTTTCTTCTATGTCTCAACTTCTCTCACTCAACCCGCATGTCCACTCTACTTTTCTTCATCTCTCCTCTCATTCTCTTATCTTATTATATTTATTTCTCATCACCTTTGCTATTCTTCCTGTATCTCATCCACTTCCTCATTTCTTTTATATCTTCTCTCTCTCTCAACCACTCTCTCAACGTACTCTCCTTCTCCCTTATCTCTTTCCATATCCTCTCCCTTGAACGTTTTCTACTCTTCCACATTCTTATCTTCAACCTCGTTTCATCTCAACCTATCTTTCTTTCTCATATTGTATTCCTTCTCCTCAAATCCTATCCCTCAACCTCACCCCTCCCATATTGTTTCACTCTCTCGTCACATCTTTCTCTCCTCCCTCTTGTATCTCCTCTCATTATATAGAGTTCTATTTGAACGCTAGAGCGTAAGGTAGAGCTGAGTAAAGACGCTGGAGCTGGACAGGACACGCCTTGAGCACAGAAAGGAATTAAACAAAAAAGGTTCTCTTCTGGAACCCGCAGGGAAAATATAATGAGTATATTCAAACAATCACTCAATCAAAGTTGACCGCGCACAGAGAAAGCTTCTATCGATTTCCAAAAGAGACAATCACTATTTTGGGATATGTCATGAAATAAATTAGGTTAGGAACATTTCGTGACAACTGATAAAATTGATATGAAACGAGACATAGAAGGAGAGAAAGAGAGAGAAATATGGACAGCAGAACTTCATGGCATGGATAAAATAAGAGTACTCAGAACAGGGTTTTTCCGGTTCCGGTTTCAAGATGGAAGGTGTTGTCTTCTTCGTTACTTGCTATGATCGGTTGATCTGAGGCCTAATAATCCTTAATCGTGAAAACCCCAGTATTTCGGAGAGGATTTTGTCGAGGCTTAATAACAGCAGACTATTTGATCTTGACTTTGCCGATGACGTGGCCATATTGAATTCAACCACACAAGCAACCCACAAACTAACGAGCAGTCTTTGCACACTTGCACAACAGATTGGTCTCCAGATTAATTCTGCCAAGACCAAAATCATGGACCTCACAAACTCGACAGACAACATCATAATAAATGGCCAAACACTGGAGAAAGTTAAACATTTTACATATTTGGGTAGTAAAGTATCAAACAACGGAGACACGATGAAAGAAATAAACGCACTTATTGCTATAGAATTTAGTGCCTTCACTAAGTTAACAAATATCTGGCAATCTAAAGACCTCAGTATATGCACAAAAGTTAAATTGTTTAGGTCATGTGTGATTCCTGTACTGACCTACGGTTGTGAAAGTTGGGAAATCAGCAAAGAAAATTGATAAGAAACTGGACAGCTTTGAGAATAAATGTCTCCGAAAATTATTAAAAGTAAAATGGAGTGATTTGATTTCGTTTCTAACAACACAGTGAGAGATAGAACACACCAACAACCCGTATCAAATATTATAAGAAAACGAAGGTGGAAATATTTTGGTCATGTTCTTAGATCAGACGAAAAGAGACTAAATCGACAAGTCCTTATGTGGTCACCAGTTGGGAAAAGAAAACGTGGAAGACCAAAGACCACTCTTCGAAGAACCATCCAACAAGAAAGTAAACTATTGGGATGTAAAACCATACAAGATCTCCAACTGCTAGCAACGAACCGCATCACATGGAGATCTAAAACCGCTTCCCTATGTGCCGCCTTGACACGAGAGGAACAAACTAACTAACTAACTCAGAACAGACGTTTGTGGTGTTTCACAATCACCTACGCCAGCAGCACATCACTAGAGGATGAAAAAACTATGATTAAATATCATAACTACATAATTTATCAATATACTCGTATATAGATAGACAGTTGTACAGAAATGAAATGGAGCTCCAGAAATTAGTTGATAAGGTTGTGACAGTGAAAACATCATTCCTGAAAATGAGAAGTATTATCTGCAACAAGTCCTTGTCAGTTCCGATCAGAATGCGAGTTGTTCAGTGCTACATAGAACCAATACTGACATACAGATGCGAGTCATGGACAATGAACACACAGATCGAAAAATCTCTGAGGGCCACAAAGATGTGGTTTTACAGAAGAAGGATGAGAATCCCATGGACTGCTAAAATGATTAATGTTGAGATGTTGAATGAGATCAAGACACAGAGAAAGCTTATCATCAATATAAGAAAGAGGCAGTCATCATTTTTCTGGCATGTGATGAGGAGGGAGGTTTAGAACACATTGTGACAACCAGTAAAATCGAGGGTAGACGAGACAGAGGAAGACAGAGAGATAAATGTTTGGATATCCTGACTTCATGACACGGTAGAGCGTCAACATTTGAGTTGATAGCAAACACCAACGACAGAGATTTGTGGAAATCCATTATCGCCTACGCCAGCCGGCACTGCACCTGATGATGATGAGTTGTGTAGGGACAATTTTGCCATTATAAGATCGAAGTTGCCAACATTCTTGAGTGGCTTTCCATAACATAACTTCTGGTTATTAGTTATTGGCTGCTAAAACGACGTCATTGCACTCAGAGCGGACCCATAGGTTCTCAGTCTCCCCAAACATATATCGAAGAGTATGCATACTGATAGTTCCCGTGGCTCACTGGTTAAACATACTCCTCACTCTGCCCCTCAGGCATCTAGTTCTACTTGTACGACGAGTAACTCCAGACTGCTTAAATCGCTGGATCGGTTCAACATCTATTTTAGTATCTTCATCCAGCAGACAGTCGCGAAGAGACCGAAGAACATCCCCCGTATCCTCCTTCAACTCCCCAACAATCGATGCTGTTGATGAAATTACTGGTATTTAAACACATCAGTTTGTTGTTGTCTAGGCAACCAAGTACATCCGACCAGATGTGTTATTTGGCTTTATTATCCACTAGGGGGCATGAGGTCAATATTTTGGCACAGGGCTATTCTACAGAGGTGATTGTGGGCTGAACCACAGCCAACTATAAACTTATGGGCCTGCAGACTCACGGGAAACCCCTGACCTAGTTACAGTTGGGTTTCTGTAATTTATAAATGTTTGATAGAACACTGCAAGCTTTCTTGCAATTTTACTAAATTATGTCAGTCTATGATTATTTATTAGTGAACAATCTGCATAATATTGATATCTGTTAATGTTAAACTTAACTTTTTGCGTAATATAACTTTGATTTAGTATTTTGTGTTGATTTTAAAATGAATTAGTCGATATACAAAAATACTGGAATGCGAGGTCACGTGACCGGTTGTGGTCTGATTTCCATAATTTGAACCTGAGTCCGCAGGCCTATGAGTTTATAGTTGGATGTGACTGAACTATTGAAAAAAATGTCTTACTCTGTATCTAATTGTCAAATTGTAGGGCTACGCCCTTGACGCAGTTGATTGATAACAAAGACATAATAGCTACCGTTTGGTGAGTTGTACGGACGTCCAATGTAAACGGAAACAATTAATAATTGAACGTCGAGATAAATGTCATGCAACGTTTAAAAGGACAAACGGTTTATTCATATATGCTGGTCGATACGAACGATGATGTAAAGCCCACTTGGTTCGTTCCCTGGTAAACAGTTAAGAATTAAGTGGAAAAAACTATCAGCTTCTGTAAACACTTGAAAATCGTCTCTGCCTGAGCAGAAGTAGAAAATATAAAATAAATGTAGTACTTGAAGACTTCGTGAAGAAAAAATGAAAGAAAAGTGAAAAATAGCGAGAAGTAAAAGCTCAATAACATCGCGTATCATAAAAACATTGTTATGAACTAGACCAGCGGTTTTCAAACTTTGCCTTAACGTGGACCCCCTTTTTAAATACATTTTGCTGCCGTGGACCCCAAAAGTTTATATATAAGAAAATCTTCTAGCGATGGAGTTATTATTACACTACACCAACAGTCATGCTGGTTCAGACTGCGGGAAACTTTAAATGATCTTTCAGTTTGCCCTGTCAGACATTTAGACCCCTGTCTCTTCCGGGTCCTTTGATTTCGCAGCGAGAATAGTTTACCACTGTTTTTATATATATATTTTAAAATCTATTTTTCTGTTTGAAATGTCAAAGATCATAATATTTCTTCAAGTGCTTGAGAACTACCTGTGAGTATCTTGCGGATCCCCGGATGTCAGCGACACCAGTTTGGAAAACGATGATTTAGATGATTGGAACTGAATAATAATCAATGAAATAAACACCGATTTCTTTCTGCAATGGTTAAATTATAATACTGTTTCGTCAGCACTGAAAATATGGGAAGAACTGCACTAGACAAATTCCAGGAAATGGAAAATTATGATTATTCTTGAAAAGTTCTTTATGGAATATTCTTGTCATCTTTCAAATCATTGAACCCATTTGTGTAGTAGTAGCTCATCATCATCAAGGTGCGTATCCTTTATAGGACGTTGCTCTCTTTGCAGCACATCTGAAATTCCCTCTGTCTCTAGCCAGTTCACCCACTTCGTCGATGAACTGGATTCATGGTTTCTTTAATATCTTGTAGCCATCTTCTTCTTGGTCTGCCTCTGCGTCCTGTGACCCTGCCATCTAACATTGTTCTTTCCAAGCCATAGTAGTAGTTAACTGAACGTATAAACTTTTGAATATCTCAAGACAAGTCTGATCTCACAAAGTATCAATCAACCCCTTTTTGTAGTAGTAGCTAACTGAACGTATAAACGTTTGAATATCTCAAGTCAAGTCTGATCTCTCAAAGTCCTTTAAGTCTCATATTATAACATTCTCATTTTCCTAGACTGTAATTCTCCTTCAGCTTTTGGGATCATGCACGCAATATTTCGCGAGTCTTTCGTTCTGTCAATGTTCAAATTGTTGGTCAGTGATAGGGCACTATCAGAGGGCAAACAATGAATAAACAAACATACCCAGTTCAATTGTAGAGTAGTGGACGTCCAGCCGTCCACGTCCAGACCGCACGTGCTTAGTTATTGTTTAACGTGGCACAAGATAACGCCAAGTTGCCTTCACTGTTATTGGTTTTGTTCTTCATTTCTCTCTTCTTCCAATTCTTGTGTTATTCTCCCAATTCTTGCGTTATTCTCCAATTCTTGTGTTATTCTCCAATTCTTGCGTTATTCTCCAATTCTTGCGTTTATGTCTGGCCTGCAATTATTATGTCATATATTTTATTTAATATTTCATTATGTATGTCTAATTTTCTCTCTAACTGTCTGTCTGTATTTTTTCCCCTCGATGATACCATTAATCATAGTATGAGTATTCATCTCATCATGTCCTTCTTGAACCTTTGCGATGTCGAGGGGAAGTATAAGGTGCGGGAGATAGTCTTCTTATTTGCTTCGTATATATATATAGACGGTGGGCATAACCAATCATAACCCAAGAGTACCTGGTTTAAACTCCGTGGGGGGCAGTTTGAAAGCAATTTGTTTCCGTGAATGTTTACTATCGGTAAAAATAGACCTCACCGTTCAAAAAGCAGTGGCAAACTATTGAACATATAAATGGTGCCTAGAAAATCAACAAGTCGTTTACTGTGTTTGATGACTACGTCCTGTAAAGAGGATGCCACAATTTTCATTTATATATAGACTTTCATGGACTCTGATATTTCATCACCCCTTCGCTTGCATGGCCATCCCCTCCTATTGCTTCCGTTTATTGTGTGTGTTATTTCCTGTTGGTGTATACTATTTGAAGACAATCGTGTTATATGATCGAACCATTGACATGTTACCTTTACCTCTGGATGTATTCTGTTGCTACCGTTACACCCACGTTACACCTGATTGTAACATTTCTGATTTTCTATGTTCTTGATACATTAAGTCTTCTCCTCAAGAACCCAATTTTTGTCGTTGTAACTATTTTTTACCAATAACAGTCGAACATGACGACAGTGTAATATTCTGGAGCATCTAGAACACTTAGACTTTACATATGATGTAAGTGCCCTTTAGCCAAAGCAAAGCACATCTGCAGGAAAAGATGCACTGGATCAATACAATAGCAAAACATATTTTTCTAATGATTAAGAACAGCAAAACCAAAGTAATAGGGATCAACACGAAGACCGGATGATACATAGAAATAGAAAATACAGAGCTAAGAGTTATTAGGTTTAGATACTGGTGAAGTACTGTTTCTTCAGATGGGAATATTATGGTCGAAATTAAACAAAGAATTTCGCCCGAGTGGTTACCGGCCCAAATTTGGGGTGTAAAGAATAGAACCACTGTTACCTGCCACGCATGTCGTAATTGTAAGAGGCGACTAAGGAGGTTTGGCTGAAATCGAATGCATGTGTCCGCTAGGGAATGCTAACCCGAAACAAATGCTTGCAGAAAACGGATTCACCAGGCCGTAAGGCGCATAACATGGTGCAACAACTCTCACAATAAGGAATGGGATAACGGATTCTACGGTCGCCAGTCTGCCTCGGAGATTTAGTCACGCAGTAAGAATGTCAGACCTACCATCACGAGGATGGCCAAAACATACTTCGGGAAAAGGTCGGCACAAATGGGGAAGCAGAAATCATAGGAGTTATATCCTACAGAACTGCCCCCAGTATGCAGACTTAAAAAGAAAGAGGTGGCCCACTTATACTAGCGTCCAAGACAAACTGTATGGCGTTGCTGATAATCTGAGGCAGACGTCTGCCTTTATTAGAGAATTCGAAATCCTAATCTAGTGAAAACGTAGAAGAAGAAGAACAAAGAATTTGATGGGCCTATACAGTCTACAGCAGGCCCCGGACTCCGTTTACTGGGGCCATTATTGTGTGCGACTTTTAGTCGATCTTTTTGGAAAGTCCACAAATACAGGTTGTAGAATGTTTGGATGCCGCCTATCGAGGTATACTACATACAGAGGCGTATATCAATCTGCTGCAATGGACATGCAGGTGTTTGAAAATATGATAGAGCTGATAGGCTTGTATTAATAGCATGAGGGGTCTGAAGATGGATAGGGACATTCTTCAATTTCTCGGTGACGTCGAGAATGTATCATTGTTACTATGTTCACATCTATCATTGTTACTATGTTCACATCTCTCATTGTTACTATGTTCACTTCTCTCATTGTTACTATGTTCACTTCTCTCATTGTTACTATGTTCACTTCTCTCATTGTTACTATGTTCACATCTTTCATTGTTACTATGTTCACATCTCTCATTGTTACTATGTTCACATCTCTCATTGTTACTATGTTCACATCTCTCATTGTTACTATGTTCACTTCTCTCATTGTTACTATGTTCACTTCTCTCATTGTTACTATGTTCACATCTATCATTGTTACTATGTTCACATCTATCATTGTTACTATGTTCACATCTCTCATTGTTACTATGTTCACATCTATCATTGTTACTATGTTCACATCTCTCATTGTTACTATGTTCACATCTTTCATTGTTACTATGTTCACATCTTTCATTGTTACTATGTTCACATCTCTCATTGTTACTATGTTCACATCTATCATTGTTACTATGTTCACATCTATCATTGTTACTATGTTCACATCTTTCATTGTTACTATGTTCACATCTCTCATTGTTACTATGTTCACATCTATCATTGTTACTATGTTCACTTCTCTCATTGTTACTATGTTCACTTCTCTCATTGTTACTATGTTCACATCTATCATTGTTACTATGTTCACATCTATCATTGTTATTATGTTCACATCTCTCATTGTTACTATGTTCACTTCTCTCATTGTTACTATGTTCACTTCTCTCATTGTTACTATGTTCATATCTCTCATTGTTACTATGTTCACATCTCTCATTGTTACATTTTTCAACATTTTCACAGTGAACATTGGCATCCACTTTCTTTCTTTCATTCGCTTGAAACTTGAAAATATTGTCTATATATTCAATGTTGTCTCTTGCATAGACTTCACTGTCTTGTGTAGCTCATACATCTGGCCTATGAAAGAAGGACTATTAGGGTGGCAAAGTACTGTTTAGGACAAGTTATTTGATGATGATGACCACAGAGGCGAACAAGTGATGGCGTTTTGCTGGTAAAACGGTACTAACAGATATTACATGGCGTCAAGTTCTATCAAGATATGTATTTGAAAACCCTAAAGGGTCCAAAGTGTCCAACGGCAAAGAATTGACTTCATTGCATCAGGTTTCCCCATATGACTCCGTCCCTGTTGACAGATATGGCATACCATCTGCTAAGAGCACTGCAGAAAGTGCGAACTCCGTAGCTCCGCACCACAATCCTAATAAAAATATTGCACATGTGTCTCGTTCTGGATTCGAATCCATAACCTTCAGTACGACATGCTAACGACTTAACCACTTCACCATTGAGACCACCAAAACTCTGTTCTTCATCAAAGCTTTGTTCTGTAAATCAATGAGATCGCCCTCCTGCATTTCTGCCAAATCGATTACAAGTATAAATGGAAGGTGAAAGTGTATCGAATGAGCTAATCATTCTGCAATTTGTCTTGAACAAAGTAATTATCAAAAAATATGATATATCTCAAATTATTCCTTGTCAATCCGATCTAAGATCTATCTTAAAGCTGAGCTATCCATTACAATAACATTTTCATAATTGTTCTTCCCTACGTATCTTCTCACAAGATTCATGTAAGGCTGGGAATCAGCAAACCTCTCATTAGCATTCAGAACAGTCTTGTTCTCAATTATTGAAGGGAAATGTTGAAGTGACTTATTACAAGAATAAATTTGCAGGATGTACAAACGATAATCGAGACAGTGTGGTTAAACACTCTTCACATTATTTTTTCTTCTCGAAAATACTCGACTTTCTCTCTCTCTCTCCTCTCGCTCTCTCTCTCTCTCTTTCTCTCTCTCTCTCTCTCTCTCTCTCTCCTCTCTCTCTCTCTCTCTCGTGTGTCTTTTAACCCCGGTTGGACACATATCTTCAACCAACTCATGTCGAGTCTTCATATCTTTAGCTACTATTTTTTATTTGTATCAGCTCCTTCCAGCTTTTCCGTATATCGTTAACCTCTGCCTCCACATCTCTGCCTCAACATCTCTTCTCCGTGTATTTGTAGACTTTCCACTCTTTCGTTTTCTCGGCGGGTTCTCGAAAGAACTCTTCTTACTTTATTCAAATCAGGTTTTCTCAAATTGTGTTTTCTAACCAGCACCAACGTCTTTTCTTCCCCTCTTGGTTTACTAAGATCTATTTTGTTCTCTCCATAAGCTCTTCATTTGTGACCCTATTATACCATCTCAGTCCATCTATTATATTTCAGTTCGATTATTCTAAATCAACAGCGAAGACTTAACCATATGGTAATTAAGAGCACTTGTATAATGTTACTCTACTACTTCTGTGAGTCGATGTGGTGTTGACGTACGGTGTTAGAATCATGTTTTATAAGTGTTCAGTTTCTCTTCTATGTGAAGCGGTCAGGCTATTTTTCAGTATGTTCGTGACTTCAGTGTATGTGAAATCGAGTTACTAGTCCTATCTGAGACAGACGATAAAAAGTATGTGTCACATTCAAGATAAACACGTTAAAGAACCAATGGCAGCTCAACGTAAGAGTCGGCTGAAAAACTGCTGTCCTGGAAAAAAAATTATTAAAGCGAGTTAAAAAATAAAATCATTAAAGATTTTTATCATCCTCAAATGGAGATTTGGGAACCACCTGACCGCTGCTGCTGAGTTCGTGCTCTGACGCTGAAACCTTCTTATATAAGATAGAAATTGGATGTTGTTACTGTTAGAAGTATACGACAATACGATTTTTTTTCAGAGCTAACTTGTCTTAAAAATGTTAGTCTTCTCGTCCTGACGTTAGGGGCCTAGTAAAATAAAGGTAGTGGTTCCATTAATTCAATGTTTGACAATTGTTTTTATCCATGATCATCATCATAAAATAGCTTGTCCTGAACAGAATTTGTCCACCCCAACAGTCCTTCAGAATTTTGCTCTCTCTCGTAGCCCAAATGTCCCGCCTCTGCAGCCGTCATGTTCAAACCATCAGTTACATTCTGAATCCATCTTCTCCGTGGTCTTCCTCTTTGCCGGTATGCTTCCTTCCATGATGGTCTTCTCCGGCCCTTCGTGTCTATTTATATACACACAATTTTTCAATTTTCGCATTCTTATTTGTATCCTCATATACTTGTTTAATATCTACTTATTTATCGTGGAGGTCTCTGTGGCAGTCCGGACCGCGCCATTCTGTTCACGAGTGCAGTTTTTCCAGAGACCCCTAGGATTGTTGCAGGAGCTACGGAGTTCGTGCTTTGTGCAATACTCTCGGCAGGTGGCGTATGTCTTCTGTGGCGAGGGAGGAACCGAGCAGTATGGGGTAAAACCCGGTACAATGAGTCAATCCTTCGGCTTTTAAACCATTTTATCATGGAAATTAATCACTTTTTTTTTCTCATATCCTTGATATTTTCTTAGGCACTCTAATCTTTTTTTTTCTTGAAGACATCAGAGAGCTAAGACGAGAGGCAAAATGATATACTATCCTGGTAGAGCTTCGCACGATGTAATCCTTGTCACGGAAAGGCTGCTACCCTTGTGCGTGTGTGTGTTTGTGTGTGTGTGTGTAGAAATGGGGTATATGTGTGTGTATGTGCCGGAAAAAGTGCAGGGGAGGAGGAGACGTTGTTAAATGAGGTACTTTATGGCGCAGCGACATGGCATGGGCGTGTCTGACTTCGATCAGGAGCAATCATGGCCCAGCATGAGTGAAGTCCGTCGTGCATATTTGCTGCACGTTATCTGCCCACACACGTTCGACTGAACATATTTAGTTTATACAAGTAGGTATATTTGTTATTGCTACTTATCTAGCAGTCTTCTGGGAATTCGCTTCTTTGCGTTGTATTGATGGGAAATATTTGAATTTCCAGTCCACTCATTTTTTCTTCTCTTACAACAGATGATGCATATGGTGAATAGGTAGATGGTTTGGTTGCAAGCAGTGGCGGCTCGTCATTAAGGGCCAGTGGGGCTAGGCTCTATCAAAATAGTGTGTAACGTGCATTTATTATTTAATAAATAAAAATATAACCTAATCCAAAACCATAATTTTTCAGAAAATTTGTGTCTAGCCCCACCAGCAAAAAGGATCATGAGCCGCCACTGGTTGCAAGCAGTGGCGGCTCGTGCTCCTTTTTGTTGATGGGGCCAGACACAAATTTTCGAAAAAGTCATGGTTTTTGGGTTAGGTTATATTTTAATTTATAAAAATAAATACACATTACACATTATTTTTGGTGCGGCCCGGCCCCACTGGCCCTTAATGACGAGCCGCCACAGTTGCAAGTATTGTTTATCTTTGGAACTTTTGAAACAGCGGGTTTACAGCCTGTATTATCGATTTTAACTGTCATTTGTTATTTTATGCGCTGTTATTCTTCTTCTTCATCTGAGAGCGTTCGAGAATAACTACTCATTAAACACTCGTTGTGGTTTGTGCGAAAGTATCGTTTTAAATGCTGAGAGCGTTCGAGAATAACTACTCATTAAACACTCGTTGTGGTTTGTGCGAAAGTATGGTTTTAAATGCTAGTTTATAACGATTAAACTCAGATATTTGCATCTTTAGACCTAGCACATATATTTTCTGGATGCATTTTTTTCAGCTTCGCTCTTCCTATCTTGTGACAGTCCACACTGACTACTAAACAATTCTAACCACCTTTATCTTTTTACTCATTATATGTGGACTTTAGCGGCAACCCGGAAAATGAGTCATTAGCTCTAAGATAGGAGCCTTCATATATATAAGTTATATTTTCACTTGATTGTTTATTGTTTCTCTTCTTTTCCACTTCTAGTTTTGTGTTGCACTCATTTCATTATTCGTTTTAATTCCCAGATTTTCATTAGATACTTTTGAATGTTTCTGTAACCGTCCATTTGTAAATGTTCTTTGAAATTCGTCACTCTTGTTGTATCGTTTGCTTGATAAAGGCCTTTTGGTCGAAACGTTGCTGTTTATCGTCACTGTTTCTGTAAAACTATAGTACTTTGTTTGTACGTGTTTCGCTAGCAACTAAGATAGTGTTGTATAAATAGATCGTCAAGACAGTTGTTTGCAAGATACGTTGCTTGTATCTGGTATAATTTGTGAGACACACAAAAGGCAGCATCTGGTGGCTCCCATTCATGAGATCTGTGTTCAATTCACGGTAAGGCCAAAGATTTTTTTTTCTGTTGTGGGCATAAATGAAAAATCCAAACCCGAACAGCTTCGCCGCAACTGCACTAGCCATGAAGCCATTAAATTCCTCAGGCTCTCGTCCCACCTGTACTACTTCTTCTTCTTCTTTTGTCGTCACACTGCTGCCGGGTTGTTGCCCAGTGTCGTGGTTTTCTGTTTTTGTCTTGCGCTGTTCAGGTGGCTTGTGGGATTGTTATCTTTGCTCTTTCACATGATTCTGCTACGCCATCTAACCATCTTTTCCGTGGTCTCCTCTTGCCTTCTTTCCCGATGTTCTGTTGTAGAAGACTGTATACTGTGGAGTTTGGATGCATTCTTATTAAGTGGCCAAACCACTTTATTCTTTGTTTATCTATGTAATTCAAGCACGGTTTTGTGCCAACTTTCTTTACCTTAAAAAGTGGTACTACAGGTAGTAACAACAGTTTTATTTAAAGCATTGCCCAACCTTTCTTGGGAGACCGCTTCAGAAAAAATGTTCTTGGAATATTTTAATGCACAGATCGTCGCATCTCCTAAGGAGTTGGACGTTTACAGTCTGCATTATTTTCCTGTAAGATGCACGGGAAAGACAGGGGAGTTAGACGTTTACAGTCTGCATTATTTTCCTGTAAGATGCACGGGAAAGACGGGGAGTTAGACGTTTACAGTCTGCATTATTTTCCTGTAAGATGCACGGGAAAGACGGGGAGTTGGACGTTTACAGTCTGCATTATTTTCCTGTAAGATGTACGGGAAAGACGGGGAGTTAGACGTTTACAGTCTGCATTATTTTCCTGTAAGATGCACGGGAAAGACGGGGAGTTGGACGTTTACAGTCTGCATTATTTTCCTGTAAGATGTACGGGAAAGACGGGGAGTTGGACGTTTACAGTCTGCATTATTTTCCTGTAAGATGCACGGGAAAGACAGACACAGAACAACATATGTTCAGAATCACCCACACTAATAGGATCAGTGAGTCCGCTGTCATAGCCTTGCTATATCGTAGCGCCGACAACACACGTCTCATTTGACAGTAGGCTGTTTAGTATAAATCGTTTGCGATCTCTCAAGAGAATCAAAGCTGTCACTGTGTATTGTTTTTCTACGCCTATTGCGTTCTCATCTCGAATCGAGCAAGAAATATTGTGGGTTTAGATCACACAATAGACGTTCCACAAATGAGGAAAGGAATTGGTCCTCCTTCCTCTCGTATGTATGATTTAAAAAATGGGAAATGACAGACATTTCACATATACTGTCTGCTAAGATTGCGGGACATTTTTATTTCTCGTTGCTTTCTTGCTGAAAGTTAGAAAACGGCAAACATTGACAGAAATTACCAGGACCAAGTATTCTGGCTCGAACAACCAGTTAAATTATCAGTGCATCGCTGCTGTGCGTGTTGATAAACTATCTGAGGGTAGCCTGTCATTTACACGCACATATGTTATCTGTAGCTGGAACACGATCTTAGCTCGTAAATGAAATGAGTGAAAGCGCAACTACTCAAAATAAAAATTACGCCAGTTTGGCTCGAGCAAGTTAAATTTTCAGTGTGTGTAGCGTGCTTGATAACTATCGATAGGGCGTGTTATTTACCCGACATTTTTTGTATTACTCTCTTGCGGGTGAAGGATGTACGCACTCTTTAAATATTTGTTTGGCTGGAATATCAGTGGTAGGATCTTGGTCTTAAATTTCTGGATCTACCTGAACTTTCTGGAGACACTGACTTGGATCCTTCATCCTTGAAATTGCTCTCTTTGAACACATGAAGTGTGAAGTTATATCTTATGACTGGGCACTTGATTACTTCTACCCTTCCGTGAGATCAAGGATTATATGAAGAAACGAACTCGCAAACATTGAGACGTGAAACAAGTACTATTGGAGAGTGTGCAGTGTATTTTTCATTTTAAATAAAGTACTTTTCATACCATTAGAATTTGAGGAAAATTCGTTGGAACTCCTGCATTTATTTTTTCTCGGATCAAAGACAAACGATAAGTGATATGGTTAACATCACACCGGGCGCCTTTACTTTTCTCTTTGTATTGATGATACCCAACTGAGGCTGCGTCGATCTAAAAGCCCGTTATGGTCGGAAAAATTCCAACCCACTGGGGAGTTTCATATTGAGGCCACATGTCTACAAAACAAGTTCACTAATCGCTATGCAGCACTTGCGGCTTTCACTGGAGTGTCAAGTGTGTCTTTTTTTATATCATAGCTCATTAATATATGAAAATGTAAGAGAGGAAAAAGTAAAGAATATGTTTTCATAAACATTGGTATAATGACACTACGGAAACGGGTACTCCAGTGATATCTTGACTCAATACTTATTTATGGAAGTGTGTCATGGACAATGCACAATAAATCAATAAGATCATTGAAAGCTAAGATGTGGTTTTACAGAAGAATGCTGAAAATTCCATGGACAGTGAAGAAAACAAATGATGAGATTCTAAAACAGGCCTGAACACAAATAAAACTTTTCAAAAGAATAAGAATCAGACAATCAAGGTTCTTCGTGCATATAAGACGAAGAAAAGTATGAGAATATTTGATTATAGCAGGTAAAATGTAAGGAAGACGAGGTCGTGGAAGACAGAGGGAGAAAATGTTGGATGGTCTGACATCGTAGTTCGAAAAAGATCGACGTCAGAACTGTTTACCAGCGCAAAGGAGAGAGAGAGTTGTAGAGAGACATGATCGTCTATGCCAGCAGGTACGCATTTGATTGATTGACACATTAGTATATTGAGAATATTGTGTTAGGCCTGTATTGCTTTTATAAACAGTTAAACACGTACAAACAAAGTACTATAGTTTTACAAAATACAGAAACAGTGACGATAAACAGCAACGTTTCGACCAAAAGGCCTTTATCAAGCAAACGATACAACAGGAGTGACGAATTTCAAAGAACACTACAAATGGACGATTACAGAAACATTCAAACGTATCTAATGAAAATCTGGGAATAAAAACATATTTTCTGGATGCATTTTTCGGCTTCGCTCTTCCTATGTTGTGACAATCCACACTGACTACTAGACACCTCTACCAACCAGTTTTACTGCAGTCTTCCCCTTTTTCTATAAACAGTTATTAGTTATCAGTTATATGAGGACTATCATCATAGCTCTGATGTCATGTCAAGAGTTACACCGATCCCCGCCTCAACAAATCCAGCACCGTCCAGCGGTCCAACACGCCAGTTCGATGTTGATTAATCAATCTTTTTGCATATTTGCTATGTCGTTCTTTTCGGGCTGAACCGATATTGACACTCATCTCTCTCAATCTGGTCAGCGACTGGAATTCACAACCCTGAAACTCCTCTGTTCGAAAAGACTCAATGCGCTAAGAATTTATTTCGGTCCATTGCAGCTCCCTCTGAAATCGTATCCATGTCAGACAATCTATCAGCTCATTCATTATTCCAGACTCCTGTGTGTCCAGTGACAAAAATGAAGGCGATTTATCTGATCCCTGTGCAAACATCACACGATGGGTGATGTGTGCATCATCACTCAAAAATGCGTATGTTGATATTTTTCATAAACAACGTATTACTTGTTAATAGTTTACTTAATACGTATTATTAATTATACCGAATTCTGAACATTTATATTGTTGTTAAATAAGAAAGAAATTGCATGAGACGTTCAGATAGTCATCATTTCATGCATCTGTTTTATTCTCTCTCTCTCTATGCAGGAACCAGTTGCTTAGTCTGACCACTTCTGTGAGGGCTTTGTGGCTAAGTTGTTTAGCCGTTGCCTTGCGTTCCGAAAGTTGGGGATTCGAACCCAGACCGTGCTGTACTGTTTGTTATTGTTATTTTTTCTAAATAACCATAGAATTGTTGCCGGAACTACGGAGTTCGGGCTTTGTGTAATACTATCAGCTGATAGCGTGCCATTTCTGCGAAGATGGGCCGAGCCAATGGGTAAATCTGATGCAATGATACCAATTCTTCATCTTTAGACTAGCCACACCCGTTTTAAACGCATTGTATGCACTGTTGTTTTGTTCAAAGGATCACGGCAAAATCAGATCACATTTCCTAATCACTCTTCTATATGCAACTTGTTAGACTGGTCATCTGAACGGTCTGAGTTTGAATCCGGTTTATTACCCTTCTCTCTCTCTCTCTCTCTCTCTTTCTATATATATCTATTTTCAGTGGCGGCTCGTAGTCATTTTCTTGGTGGGCCAGACACAAATTTCGGAAAAATCATGATTTTGGAGTATTTACTATTACTTGTCTATTCCGGGAAGTTTTCCCCTTTCGATTATTGGTGGGGCCAGGCCCTACTGGCCCTTAATGACGAGCCGCCCCTGATATATATATATATATATATATATATATTCTTTTGTGTGTTGACTATATGCGTTTCCAGTGCTTATAACAATTAAGTGTAATTAATAATTGTTTCGTCACACTAATTATTATTCCCTAACTTCGGAGTTGACTGTTGCTCTGATTAGTGCAGGATTTCCTGTTGCAGCTTCCACCCCACACCCTATATTGAGATATAATTGCATGTCATTATCTAATACTAATACCTGTATTTGTGAAAGGCGGAATGAGTGGGGGTGCGGAGGGAGAGAGATTTTGTTTATTTCAAATATGACCTCAATTCCTCTAGAAATCAGACTAGTTTCACATTGCAATAACATCTATTTTGCTATAGCACAGAGACGGAAAAGGGACTAATCTTGTCTTGTCCACAGCTCCCTGTAGTCATAAGACAGCCCAGCTCAAATGGAAATTCCCGGAAACAAGACCCATAATGTCACGTGACACTTATATTTTAGTATTGTGAGATAAAGACGAATTGATATTCTTCTTCTACGTTGTCACTAGATTGGGATTTCGAATTCTCTAATAAAAGCAGCCATCTGCCTCAGATTATCAGCCACGCCATACAGTTTGTCTTGGACGCTGGTGTAAGTGGGTCACCTCTTGTTTCTCAAGTCTGCATACTAGGGCAGTTCTGTAGGATATAATTCCTATGATTTCTGCTTCTCCGTTTGTGCCGACCTCTTCCCCAGTAAGTTTTGGCCACACTCGTAATGGTAGGTCTGACATTCTAAATGCGTGCCTAAATCTCTGAGGCAGATTGACGACCGTAAAAATCCGCTATCCCATTCCTCATTGTGAGGGTCGTTGCACCATGTTATGCGCTTTACGACCTGGTGCATCCGTTTTCTGCAAGCATTTGTTTAGGTTTAGCATTCCCTAGCGGACACATGCATCCGATTTCAGCCAAACCTCCTTGGTCAACTCTTACGACATGCGTGACATGTAACAGTGGTTCTATTCTTTACACCCCAATTTGGACCCCTGTAACCACTCGGGCGAGAAGAATTTATATTAGAAACAAAATAACCTACCCAGAAAATGTGATATTATGTCACAAATTAATTTAACACTAAGAATGTTAGTATTATTCACACATTTTATCAATAAATAACCACGGGCTCATAGAAGTGTGCAAAACTTAAATAAAGCTTGCCATTTTCTATTAAACATTTATAAAATTCAGCACACATCAACGGGAATATTCAATTTCTTAAGTGATCTGAACGCTTTTTGTTACCGGGGGCTACGTTCTTGTCATTGATTCAACGTTGCTCAGGCCTTTTACCTATACCGCTGGTAGAAGTGAAACATTTCCTTTCCTTTCGCCCATGTGTTGCTGATACCCACAATGGGAGCAAAGAATAGTAACATTGCGACCTGCAAGACATGTCGTAAGATTCGACTACGGTAAGAGCCTAGAGAAGCTACTCTAGTAAATAAAAAGCGTTGCAGAAATCGAAATTGTTGGCCTACTTGTAGGCACATAACTGACACAACGTACAATCGCTCTAAGGCTCTGAGCACATACAAATCATAAAGCGAGGATGACAAGTGGTCGATATGGAGCGTTTGAAGAAGAATGGTTTCCTTTCACACATATTGTGTCGTTGGTCAAATGAAACAAACGGATCTAACGCCGCATGTATCAGTAGAACTCTTTGAATGGAAACAGTGACTACTATTTACTTCTATTTACTATATTCCTATAATCGTGACCGTGCATTACTCTTTATCGTAATATTCAAAAGAAATGGTTAATATGGAAGTAAAAGCGTTTAATAAATCTTATCTTATCTTATCTTAACCACATTTGCGTGAAGCGTCGTGGGAAGATTTAGTTGCTATCTTGTGCCAGGTGTGTTGCGCTTGACGTTGTCAGTCCATGCTTTCGCAGGGACTCTGAGATGTTATCTATCCATCGTGTTCTTGGCCTGCCTCGTGCTCTGCGCCTGAGTGTCGATTATTGTAGGCACGTGATGGTAGTAAATGTGGTTCCATTCTCATTAGATGGCCGAACCACTTGATTCTTTGCTTCTCGATGTACTGTATGCATGGTATAGTACCAACGATACTTCTGATAGTATAATAGTATAATAAATAATAAATAATAAATAAATAATCTATTCTGCCAAACGTAATGTAATATAATGTAAAAAGGCATGGTAAATTCCAAAATGGAAGACCAAACACACTAACACTAAATCTGATCATTTCATTGGATAGTTTAATTAAATACTAGCCATTCATATCACTCGTAACATGGGTCATTTTAATGCCCATGTCGACTCTCTGGCCATATATGGTCCGGTCATATATAATGGCCTCGTCGTCTCCAAGGGGTTAATATGGAAGTCAGAGCGTATTGGACACTCTTGATAGAGTCCATCAATAAATGCAGGCGAGTATGCAGGTACTAGTCGCATTATTTGTTACCGCGTGAAGTCTAATTATTTGATCAATACTATACAATTACTGGAGTTGGACATTTTTTATTTGTGTAGATTGTTTAGGCAACAATAAGCAAAAGCGGGTGCACAGTCATGGTTGAGTTGAATAGAGATGATTTCTCCCTCCGTTTTAACCACCCCTGATCTTGAGTAGAATGTATGATTAATGAGGACGTCAAAGTCGTGGCTGTTGGAGTTATGGATTAAATCATCCACCTGCAAATGCACATTCATGTTTAAATTGTTAATGTGGATATGAGTGTCAAG
The DNA here is from genome assembly GCA_020796225.1 of Arion vulgaris. Taxonomy (NCBI): domain Eukaryota; kingdom Metazoa; phylum Mollusca; class Gastropoda; order Stylommatophora; family Arionidae; genus Arion; species Arion vulgaris. The sequence goes on along the minus strand of CM036765.1, from coordinate 25,981,368 downwards.
TTTACTTGGAGCCGGAGCAGACGGCAACAATTGATTTTTAATGATTTACTATCGTATTAATGATATGTGTTATCTCCGGATGTGCTTGTGAAATGTACTGTCTCCGGAATAATTTATTATGGTTTATTTGTGAAATGTGTGTTCTCCTGTGTAATTAATTGTGGCGTGTTTGGGAAATGTGTGTTCTCCTGTGTAATTAATTGTGGCGTGTTTGGGAAATGTGTAGTCACCCGTGTAATTTATTGCGGTGTGTTTGGGAAATGTGTGTTCTCTTGTGTAATATAGTGTGGTGTGTTTGGGAAATGTGTGTCCTCCTGTGTAATTTATTGTGGTGTGTTTGGGAAATGTGTGTCCTCCTGTGTAATTTATTGTGGTATGTTTGGGAAATGTGTCACCTCTCGAATTGTTTGTTGTCGGTAGAGGGTGTACATAGATCTAGATGAGGGGGGATAGGAAGTAAACAGTCTTTGAGGATATTAAAATGATGTTTTTTCGCTCCTGTGTCTGTTTATGAGTGGGTCTACTAGTGTGTGAGCGAATGAGCAAGAATGTGGGAATGAGAATAAGTGAGTGAGTTTGGAAGTAAATTATAGAGTCAATGTGTGCGTGTGTGTATGTGTTTGTGTGTGCGTACGCGTGTAAGTCAGTCCATCCGGGAGTATGTGTGAGTTCATAAGTGTGTATGGGTATATATGTGCGTAATTTAATGTGAACATGTCGATATAACACATTTCGTTCAAGCTTACTTTATTTTGTCAAGATCTTTCAACTCTCCATTATTCATTAGCAACTCAACAACAAAGCACACCGAGAATCTATTTTTTTTAAATGGAATTTGTATATGCTCAATTTCCCAATGGTTTTATCAATGTATAGTGGGATAATCACCTAATGAAACGGTACACTACTACTGGTATTGTTGTTTATAGTTATAGTGTTCTAATGGCATGAGTTATTATGTTAAATGTTGGACGATATTGGTGTTCACATCGATGTAGCTTGTTTTGAAGTTTGTTGTGTTGAGAATTTTGTTCCGTAATTTTTGTTGTTGTAGTTTTCTGTCTTTCGTTTAGCATTTTTCTCCTCCATTGGGTGGTTCTGTTATTATTTATGTTGGCCATAGAGTATTTCTCTTTAATAATTGAGAATGTTTTCAGTCATTCCTTTTAGCTTGTATATGATATGAGCCAAGAAATTTAGCACGCTCATGACGTGGTGAGACCGTTCCGGATCCGGAACATACTTCTTCGCTTTGGAACATACATATTTGCGTCGTCTGGAGAAATTAAGTCTTCACTCTGTGTTATTTTCTTAATAGAGGAGCGCAAATGGTGAACCAGAGACAGATACGTCTCCATAGGTAGTAATGACAGGATTAGTCGGCTACCTGTATGTCCCATATCTCATTTTCGAATCGTCGGGGGACCATTTGCTTGAGCCTCCTTCCTGGAAATAAGAGTTTCTGCTTTGTGTTGTTCCCAGGTTGGGATGCTCAATCGGCAACATTTGATCGAATTTGCTGTGACCAGGCAATTATGACATTATCATTCAGTTAGTCTGTCGGGGCGATATGACATTTCTGTAAGCTTTTATGCACATTTTTTTAGACCAATGTCTTGGGTACTGTTGCACAGTGTTTGTGCTTGATTAGATTCCTGGATGTTGGCCAATTGCTGTTACTCTGATATATTGCTCGTCTGATGTGCGGGTTTATCGCTTACCATGCCCAGCAGCGTTTACATTACTACCATCTCCCGTGAATGTATATATGTATATATATGAGCGGGAACAGGAAGTGGGGGTATCGATGCACGTGTCTCTGAATACGTGTCTCTATGTCTGAGTATGTATTTATGTTTTGGTGTGTATTGTTGTGTGTGTCAGTCTGTCTGTGTTTTCGTGCGTTGGTCTGTGTGTGCGTTTATTGTCTACATGTGCCTTTGTATATGTGTACATTTATGCACAATATGGCTGCCATTCAATATATCTATGCATCTGTCAATTTACCTGTGTATATAATTTCTTTAAATATTCTCATAAAAGTTACCTATATTTATATTAATTTACTCATAAAGTTATTCTATATTTATATTAATTTACTAGTAAAGTTATACTATATTTATATTAATTTATCTAGTAAAAGTTACCCTATATTTATATTAATTTATCTAGTAAAAGTTATACTATATTTATATTAATTTATCTAGTAAAAGTTACCTATATTATATTAATTTACTAGTAAAAGTTATACTATATTATATTAATTTATCTAGTAAAAGTTACCTATATTCATATTAATTTACTAGTAAAATTTGACCCTATATTCATATTAATTTATCTAGTAAAAGTTATACTATATTCATATTAATTTACCTAGTAAAAGTGACCCTATATTCATATTAATTTATCTAGTAAAAGTTATACTATATTCATATTAATTTATCTAGTAAAAGTTACCTATATTCATATTAATTTACCTAGTAAAAGTTAACTATATTATATTAATTTACCTAGTAAAAGTTACCTATATTCATATTAATTTACCTAGTAAAAGTGACCTATATTCATATTAATTTATCTAGTAAAGTTAACTATATTCATATTAATTTACTAGTAAAGTTGACTATATTCATATTAATTTACTAGTAAAAGTTACCCTATATTTATATTAATTTATCTAGTAAAAGTTATACTATATTTATATTAATTTATCTAGTAAAGTTACCTATATTTATATTAATTTACCTAGAAAAAGTGACCTATATTCATATTAATTTATCTAGTAAAAGTTACCCTATATTTATATTAATTTACCTAGTAAAAGTGACCCTATATTCATATTAATTTATTTCGTAAAAGTTACACAATAAACAATGAATATAAATTGCACTCATCCCACATAGATAAGCGATATTATTATTATTTATTTGTTTCCTGGAAACGTGCACTTGTCATAACAATTGCATACACGTTTCACAACTCACACACCCATGACCCTCCCTTGAGCCTCGTCCAGTAGATATATATCTAACATGCATGATTTATTCAACTGTATAAAAGCCATTTAGAATAATTAACATGACTTAACCACGTTAAATCAGATAGCGTTTGGTGTGATATAAACACAACAGTTCATGTCACGTTTAAATTAGACAGCATCAAACTGTAATAATCATTTTTGTGATGTTTAATACAAATTTACAGATGTAAAAAAAAATGTTAAGACTTAAAACACACAAGATCTCGTCTGTTATTTCAACATTATTTATTACCGGCAAAGATTATTCTGAAATATATTTTTTTTTCTCCATATTTGAGTGAATAATTATCTGTCTTAATATTAATAGCTTGAAGTTGACGTCTAATCTCTATTTGTTTGAGTGGGTATTTTTAAAAAACGCCTTTTGAATATTTTCTTGTTGTTTTTTTGGTTGTTGTTTGCGTTCGTTCTTATATCAACCAATAAACTCTTTGTGATGGGGTTATCAAGTTAATCCACTTTGTGTTGTTTGGTTTGTTCTTATCAACAAGTTAATTAACCACTTTGTGATATGTCTGGTTTGTTCTTATATCAGTCATCAACGTTAATTAACCACTCTTTTTGCCTTTGTGATATGTCTGGTTTGTTCTAAAAAAGTTTAACGAGTACAGAACAAGAGGAAGACCACGCAAAAGATGGATCGACGGCAGGAAGAACAGACTTAATAAAATGAATAACAGCTTACAAAATGCCTTATAACAAGCACAAGCAAAATCACTACATGCCGACTATCCCAACACTTCTATAAGGAAGTAAACAGTGGAAGAGAAGAAAGGGTTCTTATCAACCAAGTTAATTCCCCACTCTTTGTGATATGTGTGGTTTGCTCCGAGAACGTAGTAGCTGATCCATTGTTAGGTCCCCAAATTATGTTAGACAAGCACATCAAAATTTCAGCCAAAGTGTATAATATTATCCAAAAGGACAATGTTTTGAACAGACAGATAACTGTAAGATTTTGCAAACAGAAAAACTCCACTTTTTAAAGCATCACATTTGAAGTTACATGTATACTGTAACATGGTATCAGATCTGAGTGGTAACAGGGAGACTGTCAGAGCTGACTCACGCCAATTCAACAATCTTTTCGTCAAAGTAGAGTGTTTAAAATTGGTTGTTGTTTGGTTTCACATACCTGGGGAGCATTTTTTCAGCAAATGGAAGCATAACTAATGAAATTCAACACAGATGCAACAAAGCAAATCAAATGATAGGGCAAATGGCGCCAATTTTAAGATGCAAACACGTCACCATGAACACAAAAGAGCAATGTTCAACACAATCTTTCTCCCACATTATGTTACCAGTGCCAAACTTGGACGCTGACAACAAACGATAGAAGAAAACTAGTCACAACAGAGATGAAGTGTCTACGCAGAATGCTGGGTGTAACAAGAAGAGACCGGTTGAGAAATGAAGACATCAGGAAAAAGTGGGTACAACATCAGTACTAGACTTCATCAAGAAACAACAAATTAAATGGTTCGGCCACGTAAGCAGATTACCATCAGACAGTCCACCCCAAAGAGCAATGCTACTCCGATACAATGGGTACAAAGCAAAAGGCCGGCCACGCAAAAGATGGACCTCAGAGATAACAGAGGCGACGAAAGAGACTATCTACGAAGCGCATACTAGGGCCCGTTTTAGAAATCTCTTCCTGACCTGACGCTGTGATGCATACAGGATTCGAAAAGAATAAAGAAAGAAAGTTGTTTGGTTGTTGGTCTGATTTTGGAAAGTACTCCCATTGCCTATAATTATGTAGTTAGTGTGAGTTAGTAGAGACCTTGCAGTAGTTAGTTTTAGGAAGTAATGTGAGTAATTAACTTCTTCTGTAACTTTTCTGTTCTTCATCCCAGCGAGTTATATACTCACTAATTACTCGGTCAACTGGAGTATATTTTATCTAGAATTAGCAGACACAAAAGCAATGTGTATATGTCTAGACTTGCCACAAGTAATACAAGACTGTTCAGTTCGTCGAGAAATCGGAAATTTCAGTTATTTTGTGCTGACTTTTATATGTTTGATTTACTACTGTAAACGTTATTACAATTTTGCGCATTTCTATGAGTCGGAGGTTATTTTGTGTGTACCATGCTTGTTTTAAAATTATGAATAAGTTCATCTGATTTACCCGAGAACTTTGGTCCTTGCTGCATTCATTAGCTTTTAAATGTCCTTAACCTTTCTGCTAGGCTGCATGGTCGTCTTTTATGTTGGATTACACTGCTTTTTGATAAACTAGCCCCCGTGTTAACGAGATTCATATATACAGACTTTCTACAGATTATTTCCTCACCTTTGTGGCCTGTCTTCCTGCACTCTTAAGTACAGTCTTACATTCTTCTTCTTCTTCTAACGCTCCATATTGATCACTTGTTAACTTCTCTTTGTGATTACTATGAGATCCAAGCCTAAGAGCGATTATACATTGTACCAGTAATGCGCTTACAAGTAGGCCAGCACATCCGATTTCTGCGACGCTTTTTATTTATTAGGTTCCTAGGCCCCTATATCAGTCGCCTCTTACGACATGCCTTATAGGTCACAGTGTTACTATTCTTTGCTCCCCATGCGAGCCCTTCTACACACGGGCGGTCTATACATTTGATAAGTTTTAAACTGGGGATACCCAGAACTCCATAATGTCGGAGCTCAATTAGTACGTGCTCTTGCGTACATTTTTCAGCCTGCACCGATTGAAGGTGAAGCTGTCTTGCAAAAACGTGGCTCATTAGCAAATTACATTTTTTCGATTTTCATTTAACGAATAAAAGCTGTAGATCCTAGCAAGTCAGGCATTCTTTTATCATGCAGAACCGCTTCAGAGACTGCAGGGAACGATACGGTCAACGATCGAAGTTAGGTTTATCGATTAATGTGCGTAGGAGTGGTGACATATGATCTTTCGATCTTTATGTGGTGAAGTGACGAATGGTGATCTGAATTCACATTATTGTGTGCTCACGCACATACACGCATGCAGACACATATCAAAGTCATAACAGGGGGATGAACTAATACTAAAAAATGCTTAAGAGTGTCACACAGCTGACAGCTATTATGTCTGGCACTAATTAAATATATCGTTCGGCGACGACAACTTGTGAGATGGGCGATCCTTGGAACATGTTTCACACAGGACTCTCACACAAAATTCACTTTACAACGCTAGACCGTAGTCCTAGACACATATCACATCTTCTTTATTTATTATGTCCTTTACAGAACATCATTCTTATTACCATCCGCCTCAGGGACTCTCAATCTCTAGTAATTTCTACTGTCTCCACCACCATCATCGTGTTGAAAGCTTACTTACCGTAATGATGCCACGATCGTCGTGGTCGTCATGTACCTCGTCTTCCAGAAATCATATCCACCATTTTTACTATCTCTCTATTCAAACTACTGTGACGTTTAATTTGACCAACATTTTTCAGTTTAAGAGATATGATATTTGTTGTGAGCAACGTTTTTTGATGTTCAGCAAGAAAATAAAAAGCAATTATGTAATGAAAATAACTTGTGTATCGTTGACAAAGGTCCTGCCTCATCATAAGTTAAAGTTAATTACAGGATTTTTTCTAGGCATTATTACGTTCAGTAGTTTGCCATTGGTGGTGTTTGTGGCTTAGGGTACTCGGTCTATTAACACCGACGTTCTGAGTTCGAATCACGATGCGAACAGTTTGGTTGCAAATTGTTTCGCGTGGAATTTACAAAGGGCGATGGACCACCCGTTCAGAAAGCTTTGGGAAACTACTGAACGTAATATACCTAGAACAATCACAAACAGCGTTAAAAAGCTGGGGTTGATTCTCAAAGTCCTGTAAAGGATATACAATTAACTACTAGTTTGCCATTGCTTTCTGAAAAGGTGGTGTCATCGTTCTTTTGTAAAAATCCACGCGAAACAATTTGCAACCAAGCTGTCCGCAGCGTGATTCGAACTCTTTTTCTTTCTTTTGCGTTCTCACTAGATTGGGACTTCGGATTCACTAATAAAGGCAGTCGTCTGCCTCAGATTATCAGCCACGCCATACAGTCTGTCTTGGATGATGGTGTAAGTAGGCACCTCTTTCTTCTCAAGTCTGCATACTGGGGGTAGCTATGTAGGATATAATTCCTATGATTTCTGCTTCCCCTTCTGTGCCGACCTAAGCTTCCCGCAGTATGTTTTGACCACTCTTGTGATAGTAGGTCTTATCAGATCGGCGACCGTATAATCCGTTATCCCATTCCTCATTGTGAGGGATCGCTGCACCATGTTATGCGCCTTACTGCCTGGTGCATCCGTTTTCTGCAAGCATTTGTTTCGGGTTAGCATTCCTAGCGGACACATGCATCCGATTTCAGCAAAACCTCCTTAGACGCCTCTAACGACATTCGTGGCAGGTAACAGTGGTTCTATTCTTTACACCCCAAATTTGGACCCGGTAACCACTCGGGCGGATTTGAACTCAGAACGTCAGGGTTAATAGATCGAGTCACTATCCCCTAATCCACAGACGCCACCACCTCCTCATAAGCAGGCGTTCTTCTTTATAATCAACTGAAAAAAAAGAGTCTAAAGACCCAGTATTTACTTCATTGCACCGGTTTTTACCCCATATGGCACGGACCCTCTTAGCAGAAATGACACACCACCTGCCGAGAGTATTGCACAAAGCACGAATTCTGTAGCGTCGGCAACAATCCTAGGGCTCTCGTGGAAAAAATGCGCTCGTTAACATAAAGGTGCGGTCCGGATTCGAATACACACTGGCCTACATCCACGTATGCAGTACGAGCATCCGAGGCACTCCAATATTCGCGAGCACATCAAACATATATACACAAACTTAGCACATATACTAAGATAATCATTTACACAATAACATAAGCAGGTGCATCAACATACGAATTTACACAACATACGCACGTATGCCAACATATAAGCATATTCATAGACACATACCATAATAACGAACATATAAATACAGAAGTACTATAGTCAAGTTGACCAGCGAATCTACATATTCCGGAACCTGGTTAATTAATATTGTTGTCGACTATAGTAGAGACCTTTAGAGGAGACAGGAGGCACGGTCTGAGATGAAGATAAACATTAGAGGAAGTCCTGTTTCAATGTTTGTTTTGAGGTCAGCAAATCTTTGCACTGCTGGACGGAGATTAATCGGGTTAGGAAACTCTGGAACAATATTCAATAGAAGAAGTATACAAGGGAGCATTATAGGATGAGAAATCGGTGATACCTGGATGAAGGAAGGGGGGGTGGGGGGTAAACAAAACAACATCGTCGATCACTTGCCGTGCTTAATCTTACATCACTACATTCAAATTTCTATCGCTCTGAGGTTTCCTTGACGAAAGTGGTGGCTCCGTTTGCCTTGCGTTCTGAAAGTCGTGGGCTAGAATCTGGACCTTATGTTCACCATGATTTTTTTTTCCAGAGATAGCTAACATTGTTGTTTGATGATACGTAGTTTGTGTCCTGTGAGATAACTAACATTGTTGTTGGTGATACGTAGTTCATGCCCTGTGAGATAACTAACATTGTTGTTGGTGATACGTAGTTTGTGCCCTGTGAGATAACTAACATTGTTGTTGGTGATACGTAGTTTGTGCCCTGTGAGATAACTAACATTGTTGTTGGTGATACGTAGTTCATGCCTCACTGTGTGAGAGCTTAACTAACATTGTTGTTGGTGATAGGCGTAGATTACATTGTTAATTTTCCCTGTGAGATAACTAACAATGTTGTTGGTGATACGTAGTTTCTGTGTCCTGTGCAGCACTTACTCTGGGATGGTGTTCATGTGGGTACATTTTTAATTTTTGCCGGAGAAAGGTCGTGATTGCAGAGACCCTATGGGAAAACACGATGCAATGAGGTCCAAGTCTTCGCCGTTCTACTTTTTTCCCTCTTTCCTAGCAAGTAGCAAGTATATGTGTACATTTAAACTATCTTACTGAATATGTTTAGTTATCGTTAGAGAACACTTATCTGTTTCACTGAGAACACTTAGCTGTTTCACTGAGAACACTTAGCTGTTTCACTGAGAACACTTAGCTGTTTCACTGAGAACACTTAGCTGTTTCACTGAGAACACTTAGCTGTTTCACTGAGAACACTTAGCTGTTTCACTGAGAACACTTAGCTGTTTCACTAAGAACTCACTCAGATTCAGTAGTTCTCTATTAATCGATGAATCGTTATATGCAATATTTTTCCTATGACAAATGTGGTTCTCTTTTGCGAAAACAATGAATTTAAGCATGAGCAGCAGCGAATAATGAGATGTCATAGGTAAGCGTCAGTCAGCTAACTACTATACATAGCTAACCATACATAGCTAACTATACATATCTAACTATACATAGCTAACCATACATAGCTAACTATACATATCTAACTATACATAGCTAACTATACATAGCTAACTATACATAGCTAACTATACATAGCTAACTATACATAGCTAACCATACATAGCTAACTATACATAGCTAACTATACATAGCTAACCATACATAGCTAACTATACATAGCTAACTATACATAGCTAACTATACATAGCTAACTATACATAGCTAACTATACATATCTAACTATACATAGCTAACTATAGGCACCTGTTCTACTGCTAGTAAACACACTACCTATTCCTGCAAGAATTGTCCCTGGAAACAGACAGTATCCCTGTAGTCTAGCTAATGGGGTATCCAGGAGTGAATACTGCATGCGAAGGTATTCTCAACGGTCTTTTGTAAATTGCATGTTTAAACCCCTAACTAAAAGCCTAAAGCTCCTTCACTTTGCGAATCCTGAAAACATTCAAACTTGAGTTTAGGATTTGCATTGCCAGAGAATGAGGATCCAGAATATACATCGAAATATATATATATATATATGGTTTTTTTCATCTTTACAGACTGTCAATTGGCAAGTGTTTTACTGTGACAACTTCTGACTTTTCACTTGTCTCTCCTGTCTTTCAGCTCATACATAAGTCTCTTCTCAAAAGACTCTACGCCGTTGCGCAATATCGCTTTCCACACAAATTTGTCATCAGTTAGTTTTTCCCATGTGCTGGGACCTATAGAAATGTTTTTATTAAAGCCTTGCAGACATCTTTATATCTGAGCAGTGGTCTGCCCTGGTGCCTCTTTACCTCCGAAAGTTCACATAACAACATTTGTTTTGGTATGCGACAAGTTGCCATTCTTCTCGCATGCCCCAACCATCTTAGTCGTATAGTGCTGAAGCATATCCATGAATAGAAAACAGGTTTGCACGTTGCAGTACTTCAGAGTTGGTTATCTTGTCGTATCACCTGATGTTCATAATCTTGCGGAGACATCGAAGGTGAAAGATGTTAAGTCTCCTCTCGATAATAATAATATTAATAATAATAATAAAACTCATAACTCAATATTGTTATAATAGCGTTACGATCAAGTCACCAACACATAAGTCTCCACAAATATCTAGTCATCATTATTTTTGGCTATTCAATTTTTTTGGGTAATTTGTCGACTATTTTTTTATTGTTTGTCGTTATGAACTCAGACGTAGTCAGGATGCCTAATATGACACCTCTGGCTGATGTTTGCGTGAAGGCTTGCTTTCGCTAACACCAGTGTCTCTAGCCATTCGGGCAAGCCTTACTACGCTTCAGATTTAATTGACTTGTAATTTAAATCTCCAAGTAAATGATCATGGTTTCCTGTTGTTCAACCAGGTACCGTGTGCATACCCAGAACTTACGTCCCAAGATAGCATTGAACTCTACAAAGCATATCTATTTTGTCTTTATTTACAATATGTTTGCTTTCTCCGTGTCTACAAAACAGAAATTGCAGGAAACGCAGATAAATTCATATTAAAATATTAATCATAGCTTCACATGAGCGCGTGTCATATTATTGTGCCGGCACGGAAATGGAATATCAGATGTTCACTTTACAGGCATGCTGGGTAAGGAAGATAACTGTGTTAGTATGCGGGTCTCTATATCATATTTTATAGCTTCCGGTTATCTGACAAGTTCGTTTACATATCCATTAGATAAATTTATATTTGTGAAGTTTGATGTGCGTTTTTAAAAAATAAATAAATAAATCTATTTCTGCTGCTTCTTAGCTGTACATAGGCGGCGACAATTTTTTTCAAAATATAATTTTTCCACTTGCAACGTTTTGATTTTATAAACATTTTTGTTGTTTTGCCTTGATCTCGTTCTAAAATAACAACTTGGGAACCACTCTTTGTGATTTCAGCTATGCAGGATGAGTTCACTATGCTTTAGTTAAGAGGGGTTAGGTTGAAATGTTTTGCGACTCTAGGCTTGATACATTCGTTTTCAGTATGCGTTTTGCTTGGGTGCGCTCTTTCTGTTCAGTGACAGTCTCAAATATGACTACAAAGCAGCGTCTGCTATTCTTCTCCGGGGACGTGAGCTATGGTATTGTACCGGGTATTAAGCAATTGTATTTTGAAAAGGTATTCAGATAAGAAACAAGACCAGAACCTACATACATATATATATAAAAACAGACAGAAGATAGATAGACAGAGATAAAGAGACAGACAACTGACAGATAGGCAGAGAAAGAGAGAGAGAAACAGACAGGCTGACAGATAGGCAGACAGACAGATAGTTAGATAACAAAGACTACACTTCTCATACGTCGTTTTAATGTCTTCAGTTTACGTTCTACTATTCTCTAACAAAGACTATTCGCTCTGCACGTAAAGTGTGTTGTGGTAAACTCTCTTCACCATTGATACTACATATTTCTCCTGCTTGTGATGGAATCAGGATTTCATTATATCAACAAGAACATCTCCCTATTGAAATCTGACAATTACTACTCCCGAACTAAGAACTGCCGACATACTGAACAATTCCTCTGGAAGAGTTGGCCCGCTTTCATGAAACATTTACTGACACTGTAACTATGGGGGAGAGACTCGCTGATCGATTCTAATATCGATTTAGAGCAGGATTTCCTAAATCCATCGATATCAAGTTCATATAACAATACAAGTGATCGATAACTCATTAATATTGTTGAGTACAATAGAGAGGTTATTTTAATTCATTTCACGTCTAGAAACTCTCAGTGTCTTTAATATTTGTGTTTCTCTTGGAAGTCGATAATATAAGGCTGACGTTAAGGTGTCTGGCTAAGAAAGGTTTGGAAACCCTTGATTTAAATGTGGACGGCCGCTAGCTAATTGGAAACCCTTGATTTAAATGTGGACGACCGCTAGCTAATTGGAAACCCTTGATTTAAATGTGGACGGCCTCTAGCTAATTGGAAACCCTTGATTTAAATGTGGACGGCCTCTAGCTAATTGGAAACCCTTGATTTAAATGTGGACGGCCTCTAGCTAATTGGAAACCCTTGATTTAAATGTGGACGGCCTCTAGCTAATTGGAAACCCTTGATTTAAATGTGGACGGCCTCTAGCTAATTGGAAACCCTTGATTTAAATGTGGACGGCCGCTAGCTAATTGGAAACGATTTGTTTCTTCTTCGAACGCTCCATATAGACCACCTTTTGTGATTTGTATGTGATCTGTGCCTAAGAGCGATTGTAAGTTGTGTCAGTTATGCGCCTACAAGCACATCCGATTTCTGCGACGCTTTTTATTTACTAGGGTAGCTTCTACCTCAGTCGCCCCTTATGTCTTGTAGGTCGAAGTGCTACTATTATTTGCTCCCTTTGCGAGCCTTGGCAACACACGGATGAAAATGAAAACGATCAAACTGACTCATTATTTTGTAGCCACATTGAGCAAGCAACAGATTCCGGCACCACAAACCATGTTGAGAATGCAGGAAGTTCAATGTTTATGCTGTCTATTCATATCATTGAAAACGTTCAGACACATTCAAGCTGTCCAACATGATTACGGATACCATTTGACAGGCATTATTGATTATGCTAATATGTTGCGTTCTCCCCTACAGCTACATTTTGTATAAAATGAAGAAAAAAATCTTCACACATCAACACATCACAGCTGACGTGTTCGTTTCGTCTAAGTAATTCTTCGAACTGGAGTATTAGCACGGACGCACCAGTCCATCGGGATTTGATGAAATTTCTCTGTAGACCCTTAAGTGATAGACCATCACTTTGGAAATAAAGGAGAAAATAAATTGCAAAAAATAACTTGTATATGGATTTATATAAGGAAATGAAGTTCCACAATCATATAAATGAGGAGTTATACTTTATCCTTTATTTGGCATCCACGAATCTGTTCACAAGAAAGATCTCATACTTACTTAATCCTCTCCGCTCCACGTGGAGCATAGGGCCTCACCAGTTGTTCGCCACTTTTCCCGGCCTCTTGCTGTTTTCCTTATGGTCTCCCAGGATAGTCGAGCACCCTTCAGTTCATCAAAAAGTTTTCGTATTCAGGTCTGTTTAAGACGTCCTCTTTTCAGTTTTCCCGACGGGTTCCAACCAAGTGCTTGTCTTTTGACACTCGACTGTTTTCCGTAGGGTATGCCCGACTCATCGCCAAACGAAAGATTTCATATTTGATTATAAATTAATTTGGCCAAAATTTGGATGTGACTGTCCTATATGCCGTAGGGACTTAGTGTGGACGCAACGTACTCACGTTCCCGGTTCAAATTACACATATATCAATAAGTGTTTTTCACTTTTTTGATAGGAAGGAACGCAAACAAATAAATTATAGATTAATCAAATTAAAAAAACAAAAGAAAGTTGTTTTCAAACATCTGGACTTCTAAAAGATTATGAACACAAAAGAGATTAAAAATTAAAAGTTATCAAATGTTATAATATGATAAGTCAGAGGAAAAGAGAATAAGCATTTTTAAAGAACCCCAGGGGGAGCCACGGAGACAACGAATATGATCAATTAATAGACAGTGTACAAGAATTAGGAGCTTCGAGAAAAAAAAATCAAATTACCAAACACAGGATTTGAACCACATCCCTTATTTCTTACGGTACCCATGTCTAGCCCAACAGTTGATATGATAAAGGAGCAGATTCTTCAACTGAAGAATAATTAGGAAAGACATATCTTCAAGAAATATAGAAATGTCTTGTGAACATCAGAGGGATGAAAGAATTGATGATACAGTGGAACATAACATGGTGTAAGTGTTTACTCTAACGATCAAGCAATTACGACATGTATCGTTGAACTTTTTTTAAATAACAATCTTAAACTTGTGAGCTTTCGAAACATGTTTTTTCCACGTCATTTCTAAGAACACAAAGAAGATGAATTGCCATCAGAAGCTTTGACAAATAACATATGCAATCGTTTTGAGTTGAAAATGAGCAAAGAATTGCAGACTTTCATCTTAAACTTCAACAACCTTTCTGAACGAAGAGATTGCAACATCCAGACACATAGATTCAAAATGGATACTTGAACTCACTTTGAGCTACTGTAAGTGTCATTTTTTGTTTGTGGAAATTCATGTAGTGTGCAAATAACTTCTTTGATGTTTTGTGCACTCTTTAAGTAATTATTCTATTATCTATATGTGTCCTTTAGCAGAAATATTATTAGAAGGTCTCTGGCCAAGAAAATGAGGAATACTGACATTCTACAAGACTTGAACATCAATAAACGTTATCACAAACACAATATCATGTCTAGGAAACTGAACCCTATTTTTGTCACATAAACGTCACAGTATTTCATAGAGAGAGAAATAATGTTGGGCGTCCCTCTCTCTCTCTCTCTCTCTCTCGCCGGTGACGCCTCTGGCATTTAGGGCACAAGCTAAAGCACACCGTTCTTTTCTATTCTTTGCCGTCCTCTATATTGTGTTCTAGTTGTGATTCATTTCTTTCAGTTCTTGTTCTACTATTCTCCTCCAGGTCGTAGTGAGCCTTCAATGTTTTTGTTTACCCTCTGGTGTCCATCTCAGTGCAGTTTTCGTCACAGAGTTAGTCTCCATGTGTATCACATGTCAGATCCATCTCCAACGTCTCTTTTGAATTATGGTGCTAATGCTCTGCTTTCTGACACTGTGCAAGAAATTCTTGGATAGAGATAATGTTTTACCAGAAAGAAAAAATCAGGCGTAGTCATAAATTTTGAACATTTCTACAAATTTTTAAAGAAAACATTTCTGCTGTTTTAATAAAAGTAGAAGATGTTCTGTTGTTTTAAGAAAATGGAGAACATTGCTATTTTTTTTTTAAAAAGTAGAACATTTGTACTGTTTTGATAAAAGAAGAACATTTTTACTGTTTTAATAAAAGTAGAACATTTTTACTGTTTTAATAAAAGTAGAACATTTCTGCTGTTTTAAATATTACAATTAAACTATAACTAAAAGTTTAGTAGTAGAAGTATTGCAGGGGTTACTGCGTGAGATTATATAACTAAAAGTTTAGTAGTAGAAGTAGAACAGGGGTTACTGCATGAGATTATATAACTAAACGTTTAGTAGTAGAAGTAGAACAGGGGTTACTGCGTGAGATTATATAACTAAAAGTTTAGTAGTAGAAGTAGCACAGGGTTACTGATGAGATTATATAACTAAAGTTTAGTAGTAGAAGTAGAACAGGAGGTTACTGCATGATATTATATAACTAAAAGTTTAGTAGTAGAAGTAGCACAGGGGTTACTGCATGAGATTATATAACTAAAAGTTTAGTAGTAGAAGTAGAACAGGGGTTACTGCATGAGATTATATAACTAAAAGTTTAGTAGTAGAAGTAGAACAGGGGTTACTGCGTGAGATTATATAACTAAAAGTTTAGTAGTAGAAGTAGCACAGGGGTCACTGTATGAGATTATATAACTAAAAGTTTAGTAGTAGAAGTAGCACAGGGGTTACTGCATGAGATTATATAACTAAAAGTTTAGTAGTAGAAGTAGCACAGGGGTTACTGTATGAGATTATATAACTAAAAGTTTAGTAGTAGAAGTAGCACAGGGGTTACTGCATGAGATTATATAACTAAAAGTTTAGTAGTAGAAGTAGAACAGGGGTTACTGCATGAGATTATATAACTAAAAGTTTAGTAGTAGAAGTAGCACAGGGGTTACTGCATGAGATTATATAACTAAAAGTTTAGTAGTAGAAGTAGAACAGGGGTTACTGCATGAGATTATATAACTAAAAGTTTAGTAGTAGAAGTAGCACAGGGGTTACTGCGTGAGATTATATAACTAAAAGTTTAGTAGTAGAAGTAGCACAGGGGTTACTGCGTGAGATTATATAACTAAAAGTTTAGTAGTAGAAGTAGCACAGAGGTTACTGCGTGAGATTATATAACTAAAAGTTTAGTAGTAGAAGTAGCACAGGGTTACTGCAGTGAGATTATATAACTAAAAGTTTAGTAGTAGAAGTAGCACAGGGGTTACTGCGTGAGATTATATAACTAAAAGTTTAGTAGTAGAAGTAGCACAGGGGTTACTGCGTGAGATTATATAACTAAAAGTAAACAGGATTCTTCATCTTCTTCTTTTTGATTCCAGAAAAAAAGTGTATGTTACGTTGTGACACTGATAACATCAAGGATTTTATTAAAGCAGGGGTTTCTGTGGCGTAGAGTTTAGATGCTTGTCTTTCGTGCCAAAGGTACCAGGTTCATTCCCTCGTGGAGCAATCTGAATATTTGTCCATAAATTCCTGATCTTAGTGTAGGTGAAATCGTGTTCCAAGTCCTATCGGAGACGAACGATCAAACATAGGTCCCGTTTTTGCAATTTGAACACGCAAAAGAACCCTTGGCAGCTCAAAATCGAGTAGAGCAGGCTGGAAAGCCGCAGCTCGGACAAATTTCATTAGGAAATTTTTAATAAAAATCCTACATAAATATCTTCACCATCTTCAAAATTACATCGGGACCCTCACTGGTGCTACGGAGTTCATGCACTGCCGCTGAGATCTTCCTGTGTAAGAAATATATCGGAGCACACATTGTTACTCACCGAAGTACAATGATAGTGGTTCAATCAATCAATCATTACATGAAAGCTGCAATATCTACGCCTTGCAACTCCGACACATGTCTTCTCGACAGGAAATATTCAGAACCGCCGTCTCTGTTCGATCCATATTCGCTTAGCCAGATTGCAATGATGCAAACTGTTACCGGGGCAACCACTTAAAGAATGAGGAGGGTCTTGGTCCGATCTTATTCCCTAACCCTTACTTCTGGCATCTTCTTCACTAGTTTCCATGCCCCGCCCATTATACAAAATTTTACTCCAGATACTGTCAATTCTTTAAACAACATAACTGAGAACTGGTTTCCGCTTTCTGAGTCTGGTGAATATTTTAACTCTTACACGGAGTTATTGTACAACTTTATGTAAAATTTGACGCAGGAACTTTATGAAACTGAATGGGACTAGGAGACTAAGTTCTGAATGCACTGGCGTAAATTGTCAGGACTTTCTCAGTTAACGTAAAGGATACCATTTCTTTACTCTTCTTGACTAAACTAAAACATATATTTAATATTACATTTACCTCTGAAGTCGGAGAAGGCACGCCTATATGGCGGGGACACTGATAATAAGGAAAGCAGTCATTCACGCAAAAATCAGTCAGAAGCACCATATCATGCGCACTGACTACGCTTGAATTCATAGCGGGCGAATAAATAATAAATTTTTTTAAAAAGAAAGAAAAAAAAGGAATATTACATTTCTCTGCAAAAGCGTGACTAAAGTAAAATATATTTAATGTTACATTTCTCTAGAATAATTGACTTCTCCTTCTGTTGTCATCACACTGCTACCAGGTTGTTGCCCAGTGTCATGGTTTTCTATTTTTGTCATGCGCTGTTCTGGTGGTTTGGGTGATTGTTATTTTTGCTCTTTGACAGGACTCTGCTGTGTCATCTAACCTTTTTTTCGTGGTCTTTCTCTCGCCTTCTTTCCTGCTGTTCTGTTGTAGAAGACTATGTACACTGTGGAGTTTGGATGCATTCTTATTAAGTGGTCAAACCACTTTATTCTTTGTTTCTCAATGTAATTCAAGCAGGGTTCTGTGCCAACTTTCTTTCTTATGCTGATGTTGGTGATTCTGTCTTTTCTGTGTTGTTGTAACTTTTCTCTGGCTTATTTTTTTGTGACTGCGCTTTGTTCATTGTCCATGTTTGGCTCTGGTAACACAAAGTATGTATAAAAATGCTGTTGATCATCTGATGCTTAGCTGCCTGTAAAATTTATGAGTACTTGGACTAAACTAAAATATATTTAATGTTACATTTCAAAATGCAAAAAAATACTATTATGACTTAAACTAAACTACTTTTAATTTATTATTTAATTTCATTTCTTTACAAGACTTGACTAAACTAAAATTCTCATTGTAACATTGATGCGATTTTCTCGTCCTTATGTTATTTCGCTATATTTGTTCCTCAATGTTTGTAGCAGAATTATTATGCAGACTATAGTGCTTGTTTTTGCAAATTATGCAGCTCAGATTCCCTGATGGCAACAAGCGTTCATAAATTGTGACCAGAAACTCATACAGTGTGCTCACCTTCTCCTTTCTTTTTATCTATCTCTTCCACTTTCTACCAATAATCTATATATTTGTGATGAAAGTTATGGCAAATATAAACTTGTTATTTGGAAATGTTGCTTAAGTGCTCTCAATGCGGAAGTGTAATGTGCTTGCAGTTGTCTACTCTGGTCTTATCTAATGGCTTGAACGGAGCAATAGTCCTTCTCAGATCGTGAAGGGTTTATTGATCGAGTGGTAAAACGATTTGAATTTCTAGTTCTACTTCTCATTGTGGTTAAATCAGACTTTCTTACTGTTCTTGTGAGGAAGTTCCAAAATTGATCCAAGAAAGTGATGTTTCTTAGTGTAGAAAAGTGGGTCTCCAGCAGTTTCTCTCTCTCTTCCCCCTCTTCTCTCTCTCCTCTCTCTCTCTTCTCTCCTGTGTAGGTGGTATGATTTGTAAATCAACTTTCACCATCCATGTTGTTCCCATTCTACTTACAGTGCTTTCGTAATTTTTGGTATTCTCTATAATTGGGTTGGGAGATGCATAAGCGTAGTAATTAGTGCACTCGCTTCGTAGATATTTGATCGGGGATCAAATTCGACAGTAGAAGTTGGATTTTGTTTCTGACCGTAATGCTCTCAGATCGACTCAGTTGGATAACATAGAAACCTCGGGAAGAAAAGGCGTCCGATGTGAAGTTGTCCACATTAGCCATCGTGTGTGTTGGGAAAATAGGGCTAACACTCATTCCCAATATACCTTATGGTATGAAAACGGGTTCTTTTCATACCATAAGGTATATTGGGGAATGCAGTGTTAGGCCGTATTTTGGTCACATCAAGCGTCCCGATGGCCTGGAAAGAACAATACTAGAGGGCAGGGTCCCGGGACACAGAGGTAGACCAAGACGAAGATGGCTACAAGATATTAAAGAAACCATGAATATGACCATCGACGAAGTGGGTGAACCGGCAAGAGACAGAGTGAATTTCAGATGTGCTGCAAAAAGAGAGCAACGTCCTATAAAGGATACGCACCTTGATGATGATGATGATGGAAACAACTTTCTAAATCTTCATAGCCAAAAACAGGACAGGTCTAAAGGGAACTAATTGACCTATTTGCACCTGATGTCCCCACTTGAATCCGTCATTCGCCGCATAAATTTCACGCCGCCCGCCGAGTGTATTGAAAAAAGCGTCACCTCCGTAGTTCTAACAACAGTTCTAATGGAACTTTGGGGAAAAAATCCCTCATGAACGAACGATGCGGTCCGGATTCGAACTTACGACTTTCATAATAAAAGCATACTTCTTTACCACTTCGTCACACAGACCTCACAAAACAGTTACGGCCTATGTTCTGTGCTAGTTTGAAATGATCTAAGTCTGCCATGCTAAACATTCAATGTTTCTTTGAAGAACAGGGCTAGGGGTCGTTTCTTATTTGAGATGTACAGCTAGACGCAGTTGCTACTAAATGTGTTACCCATGATAGGCGAGTTGTCATGTAGAGTGTTTGTTTGCGTACGTTCTTCTCGACCATTTTGATCATTCTTATTGTGAGATATAATTAGCCTTTGCCAAGAAGTTAGAATGTTGTGCCCCCGTTAGACCCTACTAGTGTAGGACAGGTGCATCTGAAACAAACGTTTTCAGCCTAAGGAAATGTTCGAGTCTGTCTTGCTGACAGTCAAACACATTCCTTTCCTTCGCGTGTAAATTTCTCTTTAATCATCCGTTAAACGCCGTATATTAGGGCTTCGATCTACGCCAAAGAGCATTTAATACTTTGCAACCACTCTGACTGGGTGAGATCGTTCCAGGTTAGGAACATTTTGAACCCTTCTAGAACTAGTGATTCGAACCATCACTTTTCGGCTGGTCATGTGAAGTCAAACTGGTATCGACTCATTTGTCAAGTGTTTCGTCTGAGATCTTCATATCTCTTTTTCTAACATGTGACGCCTTTGGTGCTCATGTCAGCAACAAATACACGTTATTCTTCTCTGTTCTAGACCACGCACTATATTGTTTTTTTAGATGTGATTCATTTACTTCAGTCCCTGTTCTTCTGTCTTTATTCATGTGGTTTTGAGACTTCCATATTTTCGTTTACCTTCTGTCTATCTCATTGTAGTTTACACATCCCGCTTCTTTTTTGGATGATGGTGTTATTATTATCTTGCTGATACTGTATAAGCAGTTCTTGGTTAGAGATAAAGTTTCATTTATCTGTTTATAATTTACTTTGTTTATTATTTCACTATTTATTGTCTTTTTCTTCTAACGCTCCATATCGACCACTTGTTAACCCTCTGTGTGATTTGTATGTGATCTGAGCCTAAGAGCGATTGTACGTTGCGCCAGTTATGCGCCTACAAGTAGGCCAGCACATTCAATTTCTGCGATGCTTTTTATTTACTAGGTAGCTTCCTAGGTCCTGAATTAATCGCCTCTTACGACATGCTTTGTAGGTCGCAGTGGTACTATTCTTTGCTTCCTTTACAGACCCCGGCACCACATGGGCGACAATTTATTATCAGTTCTCATGGCACCTTTATCAATCCATCGGAAACCTGCATGACTTCTGAAAGAGAGAACGAGAGAGAGACAGAGAGAGAGAGACGGAGAGAGACAGAGAGAGAGAGAGAATGAGAACCAAAGAATTGAAGAATAAAATTATGTGAATATTTGTGTAAAGTGCAGTACTTCGTGACGTTAGCAACCATAAGCGCTCACTGTCTAGAAACTGTTTGGGTAATTATATTTTAGAAGATATGTGCTGGAGAATATCAGGACTCTGGAATTACGACGTCTGTCTGGACTCCCCCAATGATATTGTTCACGTTTTTGCTATTTAACCACTGACTCTAATAGAAGCACCATTATTGTGAGTGCTTTTCGTACGAGAAGTGGAAAGAGTGAACCATTACTAACCCTTTTTGCACGATAATAATTTCTAGTAATGACACATTCTATACTTATACGTATTTCAGATTCGTTTTACCGATTCGTATTACCGATTCGTATTACCGATTCGTATTGCTCGATTCCTTCTATTTTCGTGCTAAGTGACAAGAGCTGAACAGATGATCAATAGATGAGGCAAATTAGAAGGTAGATGCGTAGGAGCATTACACACTGGCGTCGACGTCTGTCGTTTCACATTGCATTTTAACTTGAGTTTCTAATAATGATTGGCAGTTCTGTTGTTCGCATTGCTGCCGTGCCAACTTTTCCAATATATTTTCACTTCAGAGTTTTATGTTTAATTTACAAAATAAAAAAGAGAAAGGAAACTAGGGTTTGTAAAACATTGAAGACAAAAATAACTAATGGGGAAAAAATCCACACCCTAAAAAACAGTTGTTTCATATGATCATCTAGCTCTCCTCATGTCTCTCTGTCTCTCTCTATATATATATGTACATCAGTTCAAATCTCAAATAGCTATTTATAAAATTATATTTTTCGTATGATCGAGTGAATAAGATGTCTTATTTTCCCGTTATTAAAAAATGGGTTCTAATCCCAGAAAGGGTATGGGAGCTTTATTCTGAAAAGGGTTCTAAAAGAAATCACCAGCAGTACATTGCGTGACGACAGCTTTAACTCACAGGCCTTTCAAATGTGCAGCATATAGAAAACTCTTTAGCTACCACCAACCGGAGATAAAAGCAATGAGAAAGCTACCACCAACCGGAGATAAAGCAATGGAAAGCTACCACCAACCGGAGATAAAAGCAATGAGAAAGTCTACCACCAACCGGAGATAAAGCAATGAAAGCTACCACCAACCGGAGATAAAAACAATAGAAAGCTACCACCAACCGGAGATAAAAGCAATGAAAGCTACACCAACCGGAGATAAAAGTAATGAAAGCTACCACCAACCGGAGATAAAGCAATGAGAAAGTCTACCACCAACCGGAGATAAAAGCAATGAGAAAGCTACCCAACCGAGATAAAAGCAATGAAAGCTACCACCAACCGGAGATAAAAGCAATGAGAAAGCTACCACCAACCGGAGATAAAAGCAATGTGAAAGCTACCACCAACCGGAGATAAAAGCAATGTGAAAGCTACCACCAACCGGAGATAAAAGCAATGTGAAAGCTACCACCAACCGGAGATAAAAGCAATGAGAAAGCTACCACCAACCGGAGATAAAAGCAATGAGAAAGCTACCACCAACCGGAGATAAAAGCAATGTGAAAGCTACCGCAACCGGAGATAAAAGCAATGAGAACTACCACCAACCGGAGATAAAAGCAATGAAAGCTACACCAACCGGAGATAAAGCAACTCGAAAGTTTTTTTAAATCCTATATTAAGGGTAGAAGAGGAAGAAAAAAGAAGTAAGAAAGTACAGGACAGGTTATTTGATGGTAATGATGAGTAAAGCAGAAACGTATTCAATGTTTTGATTATACTCTTCTATATCTGTTGGGGAGACTGAGCACCTATGGGTCTGCCCGGAGTGCAATGACGTCAGTTTAGTAACCAATAACCAATAACGATTATATGAAAGGGTAGGACACTATTTGTTTGTTTGGCTGTTTGTTTGTTATGTAGGTTATTAACTCTTTCAACCCGTAATTATATTTTTTTTACCTCAGGGCCCAGTTGTTTTGTAATGTATATTAAAGTAGCCAGTATACTGGATTGACGTCTTCTTAAAAATACTGATAGTTTGTTTATCAGCTCAGAGTATTGAAGGGGTTAAAGTCTCTTTAAGCTGGGGCACACTTGTTGAAGGTCACAATAGAAGATTGGATTGACAGCGTACATGCAAGATAAATACAGCGTTATAAAATAGAGAATAATATCAAGAATTGAACAAACATCATCCTGTCAGATTATCAGTGTCAGGGGCAGACATTATTGGGGCTCTATTACAGACAACTGAAACTAGGAGACTGTCCAGAATCTTAATATGAAATAATCAAGAAAATTCTAGCTTTTGCATTTACATTTCTCAGATACAAGTCTTTCAAGATGAAATTGAAAAATTACTTGATTTGAGCAGTTTCTGAACTATTCTTCTTCTTCTGGATTCTCACTAGATTGGGATTTCGGATTCTCTAATAAAGGCAGCCGTCCGCTTCAGATTATCAGCCACGCCATAGTTTGTCTTGGACGCTAGTGTAAGTGGGCCACATCTTTCTTCTCAAGTCTGCATACTGGGGGCAGTTCTGTAGGATATAATTGAGCTATTCAAACGCTTAGAATATGCCTCTTTTACTCCTTAGTTAGAAAAAACTGTTTTCCAGACCAGCAGGCATCGATTTCATCATTAAGCACGGGTGTTTCTATTCAGAAATATAACAGTCGGGTTGCTTATTTAAAACGTGCGTGACATTAAGGTACACAATCCTAGACTGAGTTTGTGAAGACACTCTGACTTTTCATCTGTCGTAGAAAATCTCAATTTATTCCCGGTAGTTTGAATGAATTATATGTTTGTATTTCTACTGGTTAAACATCTCAGCTATTTCATCATTTCTTGATGAGAACCTCACTTAAGGCTTTAAACGGAGAACTGTAACGTGGTTCATGGAAGACAAGGCAGGGCACGAACAAGATGACGGTGGCAACAGAACATATAAAAAATATTGAAAATGACGTTGGAAGAGACAGTAGATCTTGCTAGAGGACGACAGTTCTTCCGGTTGGCTATGATGTGAGTGACTTTATGAAAAGGACAAGGTATACGATGACGGCTTTAAACATTATGACAGAAGCTAACACAAAACATATTTTAAAACAAAGAAAAACATTAACAGTAGTTGAGTTCGTTATGTGAACGTTTCTTGCAGTATAAATATATCAAAATGCAATCATAATTTTAGTAGAAGAACAAGATTGCAACAACCACCTTCCTCAATATATGACGAAATTCTCCACCACTGTACCTTAACAATTTGCCATATGCATCACTACGTTACAACAATCTACATCACTACATTATCACAATATGCCTCCCTACTTTACCACCATCTGTCTCCCTACATTACCACAATCTGTCTTTAAACATTACCACAATCTGCATCCTAACATTACCACCATCTTCTTTCTTACATTACCACAATTTACATCCTTACGTTACCACAATTTGCCGTCCTATATAAGCCCAATCTTCCTCCCTACATCAGCACAATCTGCCTCACTACATCAGCATAATCTTCCTCCCTACATCAGCACAATCTGCCTCACTACATCAGCACAATCTGCCTCACTACATCAGCACAATCTGCCTCACTACATCAGCAAAATCTTCCTCCCTACATCAGCACAAACTGCCTCACTACATCACCGCAACATATCCCTAATCATATTGTCCAACTTAAATGTCTACATCCTCAAGTTTACAAATCGATCTGAGATTTACTCCTCTATGTCA
Organism: Arion vulgaris; assembly: GCA_020796225.1. Classification (NCBI taxonomy): domain Eukaryota; kingdom Metazoa; phylum Mollusca; class Gastropoda; order Stylommatophora; family Arionidae; genus Arion; species Arion vulgaris. The sequence continues at coordinate 25,956,415 of CM036765.1, read as the reverse complement.
CGTATGTTAACCAACAGTAAAGACATCTTCAAGAAAAGACAACTCGCTGTCCTACAGTCGTACGAGAAAACGATTATGAAAGACTCAGTATTGGCGCAATGAAAATCGAGACTCATACAACTAATCAATACCAACTCTGCATGGGTGTACACACTAAATCAACTCAAAGAATGAGTGAAATGAGTAGAGAGAAAAAGAAACACAGACAGAAAAAAGGCACATTACGAAAAGGTACGTGGAAAGTAATTACTCAGCTGACCTTTGAACACATGCTTATGCATACGGCTTAGTTAGAAATGCCATTAGTAATGGAGGAGAGGGAGAAGCTTTCAGACTTCAAAATGGAGAAGAGTTAATCCTTGCTATAGCTAGAGAAAAGTTCTCAAACTATTTCAGGGTAGAAATTAGAGTTCTCAAGGTGGCAGCACAAATGGTCATACAAACATCAAATGTATGGGGAAACTAATGACCATGACAAATGCTCCGTCGGTTATAAGTAAATGCAGTGAAAGATCTGAAGAGACCTGAATTTAGCGATCTTAGGGGAACTCTAGGAACAATAACTCATAACTTCCAGAGAGTAGTCATTCAGTGGATACAATCGCATTGTAATATTAAGGGTAAAAAAAATTGATGATACGCTGACCAACGTAGAAGAAAAGCTACAAGAACTAACTGGTCAGTTTCAAGGAAGTTAGAGTTACCATCCAATAGACTTGTCAGTGTATCATTTACAACATCTAACTGGTCAGCTTCAAGGAAGTTAGAGCTACCATCCAATAGACTTGTCAGTGTATCATTTACAACATCTAACTGGTCAGCTTCAAGGAAGTTAGAGCTACCATCCAAGGGACTTGTCAATGTAGCATTTACAACAATACACTGACAAGGGGGAAAATCAACCATCTCAAACACACACAACAGAACAAATTATGGATATTAGGAACTCTACAGAGGAGATCAGATACACATACTTGACCTCATTACAGTACAGATTTTTCTGCATCCTTCAACCAATTCAAGCTTTACCTTTTTCGTACATCTACCTCGTCAATATCCGCTCAAAATCAATATAAAATTAAATAGTTCATAAATAAAACAAGTATATAATGCAAAATACTTGAAAACATTTTAAGTATTACTCAAAATCTATTTGCTATTAAATTTAATTACTACTAGAGTTCAAAGAAAATAAAAACAAGTATTTTGCTCTTAATACGAAAAATAATTTGTCATAATCACGAACTCTCCCATGTAGAGTCGGGGCCTGGGGAAGCAATGAATAGTACCACTGCGACCTACAAGGCAAAGTCGTAAGAGACGACTGACGCCTCTTGTAGCCTAGGGGAAACTAACCTAGCAAATAAAAAGCGTCGCAGAAATTGGATGTACTGGCCTACTTGTAGGTGCATAACTGGCACAACGTACAATCGCTCTTAGGCTCACATCACATACAAATCACAAAGAGTGGTTAATAAGTGCTCGATATGGAGCGTTCTAAGAAGAAGAAGATAATACAAAATAATAAATGATTTTAAAAGCTAAATATACTAATGTCACAACATACACATAAAGAAAATAAAATTATTCAAAACATCTCACAACGGAATTTTCCAGAGCGTTATACCTCATTTATGTTATTTTTTAACCTTACCATTCAAAACATCTCACAACGGAATTTACCAGAGCGTTATACCTCATTTATAGAGCGTTATACCTCATTTATGTTATTTTTTAACCTTACCCACAATGAAATAAATTTTCATTTTTACCCCATTTGGTGTAGTTTACCCATGTTTCCAGATCCCTAATTGAATATATGCGCCAGAGAAAGGTGGTCTGTCTCCTCCTGCTTCCATGAACGACAAGACCGTAATACAGAAGTATCCCCAAGAGTTGTTATATATGATATACGTGTCTAGGTTGTATGGTGCAAGAGAGTAAGATAGCGGTTCGTTGATATTCTTCAAAATATCTCTATAGATTATTGAGTACGTAAGGACTTGATGTTTCCCCTTGAGGTTTCAACTCTACACAGTCATTTAAAATTCAATTCCAAACCATACCATCTTCTGACGTTATCGTTCTTATTACTGTAGTTTTTAAATGGTGGAGTAAGAGTCTATACAACAATACAAAATCTGGACGAGGTAGATGGTTTAAGACTGGGATGGGAAACTTTAATGGCCCAACGACGCGAGGCTGAGGCTGGTCATTGGCAGTACTAAAAAAAACTCATTCACGTCAAATACTAAACCAAATGCTCCACCCACATTTCAGCATAAATAATGTGGGGATTATCTGATAGCTAATTCGCAAATAATATTAATCCATTATCATATAACGGAGATGATACTTAATATGTTATGACAGTATTTTTTACATTAGATACCAAATGCCGCAGTCTGCGCCCGTTTGTCCTTCCTGTTTGATCTTGGTCACCAGACTGCGCCTGTTTGTCGGTCCTGTTTAATCACAGTAGTTCAACCACAGCGTGTTTCTCATTGTATTAATTACCGTGTGAAACAGACAAGGGCATCCTCAATAATAAATATTGACCTGCAAAGGGTCAATCATTGAGAACATCGCGCTTGTCTCTATGTAGCATTTATTTTCGATATCGGGTATAATGGGAGATACTGTCAATCGTAAAAGTTTGCAAATGAATATCAGTTACTCTTGCCTGTGTTTTCAATTTCACAAACTTCGCTCTTGTTAAAAAAAAGTCTGTTCACAAGCATTTAAGTGCATTCTTATGTATGTTTGTCAACATTTTGAGCTGTTGTAACTTGGTTTATTGCTACTAATTTATTAAAACGTCTTAATTTAAAAGCATTTCCAACAGCACACATATATTATTCAAAGGCTTCAATGGATTCAAAGATTTAATTTTTTTAAAACGTTGCACAATATGTAGAAACCAAGTTTTATTTTAAACGTTGCACAATTTGTATAAACCAAGTTTTAAAAAAAAGATGAAGAAAACTGCCAATAACTTTCAATTAAACACAACCAAAATGCCACCACGGAAATAAAACACAAGTTTATGTTGGCTTTAAAAGGCCATTTGAATTTATGACAAGAAAAAACATAATTGGCAATATATTCATTAACTGGAGCTGACAAGAATATATTGGGATAAAGAAAATCAAAAAGGGAAGAATGAATTTCTGCAGCAACTTGGCACAAAATAGAGACAAGAAAAATGCATAGACAAGCGTTACTCAGTACGAAATAACTAAACTAAGAGAACATTGTAGCAGAATATGATAAAAAGGACAAAAAAAGATTTTAAAAGGGACAAAAGTAGATGAACGTTTGTAAGTTGATAAACTTGCAACCAAGACCTATGAAACAGTCAGCAAACATGATATAACTTTCTAAACTACAACCATCATAAAATAGATGAGACTGCAGTAAAACTATTTGATTGGCAAAACACGTAATCACAAAGTACTGTAGTTTAACAAATTACAAAAACAATGACAAAATACAGCAACGTTTCGACCAACAAGGCCTTTATCAAGCAAACGACCAACAGGAGTGACAAATTTAAAAAACAAATGGACGACCAAATACAAACGTTTCTAATGAAAATCAGGGATTAAAAACGAATAACGAGATAAATGTAACACAAAAACACACATAAAACTAGAAATAGAACGGAAGAGATACAATGAAAAATCTAGTAAATATATAACTTGAATACATGCAACATATACCCATATAGATTACACGGCATGGGAAGAGAAAGTACTAAGAAGCATAGGAATGTAATATGTTGAGACCAAGTGGTCGCAACGTACCATACAAAGAAATCAACTGATTCTCCAGAGCAAATCGACTGCATCCGAGGAACATGATCGGATGGCTGTGACCTGGACATCGTGAGCTCCTAAATGGCCAGTATCATTGGAATGGGTAGCTACAGGGGTCACAGAGCATTGGCATATGTCGCGTAAGTGTTGGGCGAATCGGTCACTGAGCCTCGTGCCTGTCTCGCCGATATAAACCTTGTTACACCGCTTACAGATAATGGCATAGATAAGATTACGGTACTCGCATGTGAAACCATCGTCAATAACAAACGTGCCTAAAGGAAAAGATACAATACGCGTCTGTATCACATAAGCACACGTGTTGCAACGCCGACGGCCACACTGGACAGTGCCAAAATGAATCTGGATATTGGATTTAAGGCGACTGTGTACCAACATATCCTTAAGACTTTGTCCGTCTGTAAGCCACCAAAGGATAGTTGGGGAAGACAGAACGAGTCTCAGGATCTGACTTAAAGATAGACAGATGACGGAATAAAACATTTTTCACCAGTGAACCATGGGGGTGGAAAGTTAAGATAAGTTTCACTCTGTCAGAGTTAGTAGTCCTATGCTGGCTGGTAAGGGCCTGCTGGCGAGTGATTTTCTGAACTCGATGCGTAGCCGAGACAAGCACTCTCTCCGGGTATAGGCTCCTGCGAAAGAAATCAAGCATCTAGCGAGCTCTCTCAAGAAAATCATCGTCCTCGCTATAAAGGCGTCGAAGGCGCAAGAACTGCGAGAATGGCAAAGAGTCACGACAAGCCCGGGGATGGGAAGAAGTATAGAGGAGAAAACTATGTGCATCAGTAGGCTTGTAATATACTGATGTAGTGATAGTGGATATGCGTATGGTGATAGTAATGTCAAGAAAGTTGACACAAGTAGTGGAGATGTGAAAAGTAAAACGAATATAAGGGTTGAAAACATTAATGGAATTAATGAAGCGTGATAAATCGGCTTCAGGCATATCAGTAACGCCAATACAGTCATCCATGTATCTGTGATAGACAGACGGAAGGGGGCCATCATATGTAGTCCATTCTAGGTGTTCAAGATAACCCATGAATCGACAAGCATAACTAGGTCCCATTTTAGTACCCATGGCAATCCCACTGATCTGCTCAAAGAATTGGTCATGAAACTGAAAGGAGTTAAGAGTGAGAACTAGTTCCGCAACACGAAGGAGAGCAGAAATTGACACAAGTGGATTAGTTCTCCTATTGAGAAAGAACTGGAGAGCTTTAAGGCCGTCAGGATGAGGTATAGAAGTGTACAATGAGCACACATCAAGGAGGAAGAGACGGTAGGTTCTCTCGGGTAGCAACTCAATGGAAGAAAAGATAGACAAAGCGTGGTTCGTATCTTTCAAAAATGACGGAAGTGTGGTGACTATGGGATTAAGAATACTATCAAGGAATTCGGAGATGTGTTCCGTAGGGCAAGAGCAAGCAGAAACGATAGGCCTACCAGGATTGTGGAGTTTATGAATTTTGGGGGCATATAAAAGGCGGGTTTGCCCAAACAGCTATCGATCACACAGAGTGATGAGCCACTAGTAGGAAGGTCGTTCGTGGTAATTAAGTTCTTAATGACTTCACGAACCTGATAATTATTATTAGACAGAGTGACATCAGTAGGGCTGGTTTTATAAAACTGAGTGTCACACAGTTGGTTCTGACCTTCCTGAAGGTAAAGATCTTTGCTCCAGACGACTATAGCTCCGCCTTTGTCGGCGGGTTTGATAACAATGTCATCACGTCGACGGAGTTGTGATAGAGCACGAAACTCCGACGGTGACATGTTAGACTGCCATAGGCGTTTGGAGTGGAGCAGTCCAATATCATATATAGTATTCTTGATGTAGAGATCAAGAGCGTTAGAGGTACCAGTTTTGGGTGTCCAGTCATATTTACGAGTAGAAAACTTAGAAAACATACTCGTGTCAGGACATTGGTCAGTGTCAACCTGGTTCTGAAAGTGAAATTTCAATCGCAAGCCACGGTGAAAACTATTCACATCTTGAAGAGTTGAGTAGAGGTCAATGGTGGGTCGGAGAGGAAGAAACTTAAGACCCTTACTTAAAACAGATCTCTCGTTGTCGGATAATGGAAGGTCTGGAAGAACGCAAACCACCTGTGTGGGAGAAGACCGTAGTGGACAATTGGAAGGAGGGGTAAAAGGTACAGGGCGAAGAAGGTTAAGTTTTTGTTGGTGATGGGTGCAAAGAAATTCATACAGTTGACTGTTAAGAACATGGATAATGAAACGAATAAGGGAGTAAAGGAGCATATTGTTAGAAGTGAGAAGTCGTAGACGCTGAAGAAGTTGGGACTGGGAGGAGTCTAAGTCAGACAGAAGATGTGTATGATTAGCAGCAATACAACGCATACGCTGTAGAGCACACTTAGCTTCTAACTGTTGTAACATGCGCTGCTCCCTAGGGCATAATGGTCCTGTAGATGGGTGAAAGTTAAAATTAAAGCCTTTGGGAATAACCCTAAGTTGCTGACATATAAAAAGAAAATTGTGATGAGAACAAAAGCGTTTTTTTTTAAAAGTTACCATGGCATAACTAATAGCCGTAAGACGAATATCGGTCGACAAGAGACTAAAGGAAATATAAATATAGTGTCGAAGACATTGCTCTGGAGAATCGGTTGATTTTTTGTATGTACCTTGCGACCACGTGGGCTCAACGTATTACATTCCTATGTTTCTTAGTACTTTCTCTTCCCATGCCTTGTAATCTATATGGGTATATGTTGCATGTATTCAAGTTATATATTTACTAGATTTTTCATTGTTTCTCTTCCGTTCTATTTCTAGTTTTTATGTGTGTTTTGTGTTACATTTATTTCGTTATTCGTTTTTATTCCCAGATTTTCAATAGAAACGTTTGTATTTGGTCGTCCATTTTTTTTTAATTTGTCACTCCTGTTGTTCGTTTGCTTGATAAAGGCCTTGTTGGTCGAAACGTTGCTGTATTTTGTCATTGTTTTTGTAATTTGTTAAACTACAGTACTTTGTGATCACGTGTTATACTACAACCAACAATTTTGAGAGGATATTTGGTAGAAAATCAAGACCTCCCGTAAAAAAAGCAAAATGACTTCTGAAGAAAATACAAATCGAAAGGTGCAAAGTAAGAACATTTTAAACAGTTACTAAGTTGACCAAGCGGCTTGCACTTACTGATATAGCGAGGATGGAAGAAATATTTGATATAAACATTCAATCAATACTAGAAGTATACATATTTTGTTTGTATATCATTGAGGTGCAGAAGCAAAATAAAAACACATTGCAGTGATGTAGTTTGCGCAAAACATTTTATTAACATACGAACTAGATACATCAAGACTCCAGTTCAAAATTGTAAATGATATTTGGGATAAAAAAAAAAAAGGTAATTCAAGAAAAAGTGAGAATATTTTACACTATGAGTTAGCAAGGATATGAGAAAGGACATGATAAAGACTGGAGAGGGATAACTCTGTTATTACAAACAAATACAATATTTTGTTGAAGGATCTGATATTCTTGTTTCTCTCAAGGAGAGATAGAGTGAGAAACGAGAATATCAGAAGCATTGTTTGGTACTATACCATGCATACAGTACATCGAGAAGCTGTCAACGTTACAAGGAGAGATAGAGGGAGAAACAAGAATATCAGAAACATCGTTGGTACTATAACCATGCATACAGTGCATCGAGAAGCAAAGAATCAAGGGTTCGGCCATCTAATGAGAATAGAACCACATTTACTACCATCACGTGCCTACAACAATCGACGCGCATGGCGCAGAACACGAGGCAGACCAAGAACACGATGGATAGATAACATCTCAAGAGTCCCTGCGAAAGCATGGACTGGCAACGTCAAGCGCAACACACCTGGCACAAGATTGAAAACTAAATCTCCCCACGACGCTTCACTGCAAATGTGCTTAAGATAAGATAAGATAAGGTAGAATGAAACTTCAAAGATTGAAATTAACATTATAAAATAAAATTAAGAAAGAACTAACCGGTTCCAAGACAGGAAAATCATACATTGATCATATTTTCATACTACGCCAGATAGTTTATGATAGCATTGAATGGAATAGTACCGTCTATGTGGCTTTTGTTAGCTGGAAAAAAGAAAGAAAGTTGATATCCTGAACAAGTTATCTCTATCGAAGATATTGCGTTATTATTGAATACCAACAAAATTGGCTAGTGTAATAAAAGCATTAGATGCAGACTTACAGTGTCATGTAGTAAATAACCATTTGACAAGAGTGCTTCGAAGTCAATACAGGGGTCAGACAGGGATGCATTCTTTCACCCTTCTTGTTTAACCTTGCCATAGATTGGCTGTTGAGAGAAACTATAAAAGATAACAGCACAGACATTCAATGAACATTTTTCTCTGAACTAAACGATTTGTAATAAGCAGACGATATAAATCTTTTAGCCAGTCGATACGAGGATGCTCTAAAGAAAAATAGATACACTTTACAGAACAACTCAAACAATAAGACATCGCAAAAGTTAACATCGCAAAAGTTAACATCGCAAAAACTAAAGTAGCGTGAAATACAAAAAAACAACTACAAAAAAAAAACCAGAGAACTCGATTTTCTTAGAAATTGATATCTTATAGGAAAAAACAATATTTTGTATACATGGGCAGAAAAATATAGCAGGATGATAGCATACACAAAAAAAGACAGTTCGAAACAAATGTTTAAGAAGAGCCCTACTTATTTTCAGGTTAAATAAAATAATACATTTAAAAGCAGACAAGTTGTAAATCATTGGAGAACATCATTAGAAAGCAAATGTTGAGATGCGTTGTGCATTTATGCCTTCAGTGCCATACGCTATATTTTCTCAGTATGATGCAAGTCTTCGAAATGCCACACATTAAATGTTTCAAATTGTTTTTTTTATTTTGCTGCTTATGCTGCCCCCTTATGGTGCCGCCTAATGCGGCCGCCTCTCTGTATCATAGCATGGGACGGCCATGTATGCCTTATGACAGCAGGGCATTGACTAAGATAGCTCTTCGATGGACAGCGAATAAGAAAATAAAACATGAGCACCAAAATGAAACATCGAGAAGAACTATTAAAAGAGGATTAAACAATTGTTGCTTGATATGATAAACGATTAGCAGGAAGGAAGCAGATCAGCATAAGCGGAAATCACTTATAGAAGTCGCATGTGACAAAACGGAAGACGAACAGTATATGGATAAATAGAATTACAAAAATAAGTTTAAATATGATTCAGTTTCATTGACATCTAGATCTGTAAAAATGAAATGTTTCTGTGCAAATAGTCATTGTTCATTTGAGGATCATCTTCATCGCACATCGGACATGTCCATAATTACTCTGATCTCCTCTCAAGCATGTATCTCAGTGTGTTTAGACTAACAACTCCGTTTTGTGTTGATTGATGTATCTACTGGTTTTCTCTCGTGGTTTTCCCGTCTTGCTGCACCTATCGGTCTGCACAACTTGCGCAACCGAGATAGAGAATACCCTTTATCTTCATCGTTGAAATCTTCAGAGTGTAAATAGTGATTTCTCTGTGAGTGCAAATAGTGAAATAATAGTTAATTACTAATCTTTACCCCTAAGGTTTATAGCCTTAGTAGGTAGCTAAAAATGCATTCCTCATCTTCTTTGGTGATTGATTCATTAATTGATTGATTTGACCATCATCATTTCTCTTCGGTGAGTAATCATGTGTGTTCCAATCTCTTTCTTACACATGAAGATCTCAGCGGATGTGCACGAACGTCGTAGAACCGGAGATGTTCTCGATGTAATTTAGAACATACTGAACATATTTTGCTGAAATTGTATTTTTTCTAATGAATTTTGACAAGACAGAGGCTATCCAGCCTGCTCTACTCAATTTTGACAAGACAAAGGATATCCAGCCTGCTCTTCTCAAAATTGTTGTTTGTGCTCACCTTGAACACAGGACCTACGTTTTATCATCCGTCTCTATTAAGACTAGGAACTTGATCTCACCTACACTATTATCAGGGATCTCTGGAAAAATATCCCGATTGTCCCTATGGTGATATTATGTTCTAACCCTCATCCCTATAACCTCTGTTGCTGTCAAGTCGTAGTTAAAATATCGGAATCATCTCGAACTGAAAAGTTCCCAAGCATGACGCATCTCTACGTCACCCGTTTTGAACTCAGAGATGAACCGACTGCACAAAGAACATTCAGAACAATTGGCCATAATCTAGTTATTGAGTTTCTAATAGCTGTAGAAAATAGAAATAGTTGGAAAAACACCCCTAACGGATACAAGTAAGCTTGAGCAGACACGGGTGGCTTTGTCCAGCCGAAACCCGGATGGGCTGAGCCTAAAGGTGCAAATGTCAAAGCTTTTCGGCTAACTCTGTAAACATGCAGTATAACGTAACCTCGTTCTTCGGCTTAAAGCATATACAGGCCACTGAGAGGGGCCATCAAATGGTGTTAAGAATGAACGCAAAAGAAGAAGAAGAAGAAGAAGAAAGATGATGTGATAATATGTGAAAGATTCGTTGATTATGCATCCTTGGTGGCTTTGGGGAAATCCTCGGTGGCGACTTTGGCAACCTTGACCGTTCGAAACTTAGTATATACAAAATTATTTCCCAAGTTAGATATTGACAGTTTTCGTGTAATCAATCTAGACCAGGGGTTCCCAAACTTTACATTACCGTAAACCCCCTTTAAATACATTTTGCTGTGGCGGACTGCAAAAGTTTATATATATGAAAATGGCAAAGACTAAATTCTCTGTGTGTTACAATAGTAAACAATGTCTGCAATTTAACATTTTAATAAATAGGAAGAGGTTTCCTTTTTACCTTGAACAAGCTGCGCCATCATTAGATCATTAGTAAGTACATTTGCGCTTCAATTTCAGCCAACGATGCATCCTGAAGCTCAGCCAAAATATATTGTAGCAAAATTGAATGCACGCCAACGCTATTTATTTTATCTTTCCCCAGATCGTTTCGGTCAATTACTTACTTAAATTTCATTCTTCTAGCGATGGAGTTATTATTACACCACACGAACAGTCAAGCTGGCTCCAATTTCTCCGACCTGGGGAAACTTCAAATAAACTTTCATTTTGTCCTGTCAGACATTTAGACTCCGGTCTGGTCCGGGTCCTTTGATTTCGCAGAGAAACTAGTTTACCACTGTTTTTATACATGTTTTTATAATTTATTTTTCTGTTTGAAATGTCAAAGATCATAATATTTCTCCAATCGTTTGAGGACGTCCTGTGAGTACCTTGCAGATCCCTGGGGTTCACGGACCTCAGTTTGGGAAACGCTGATCTAGACTATTCTGCAATGAACTCGTGCTTCCACTGTATATGGAAAAGATTTGGTGATGGAACACGTCTGTGTCCAATTCTCTGTTGAATTTGCTTGATATTTACATACAATAAACGTTACAAACGGTCTACTTTTTTATGATCAGGAAATCCTCCTCAGATGTTACTTCAAGATATTTAAGGTCGGATGAGATTAATGGAACCAGTCGAATAATATTGATCTGGGACAAAGGATGTGGATAAGCATACGATGTGGTGCGTTGTTATTTGTCTCTCACTCTCTCTCAATCATTATCTTCCTCGCTCATTCATTATCTCTGTTTTACTGCATCCTCTTTTTTAAAATAAAATTATCCAGAACTCTATTTTGTTTACCAGCTGTCACACACTTCAACTATTTCATTCTCTATGTATGGAACACTTCAACTATTTCATTCTCTATGTATGGAACACTTCAACTATTTTATTCTCTATGTATGGAACACTTCAACTATTTCATTCTCTATGTATGGAACACTTCAACTATTTTATTCTCTATGTATGGAACACTTCAACTATTTCATTCTCTATGTATGGAACACTTTAACTATTTTATTCTCTATGTATAGAACACTTTAACTATTTTATTCTCTATGTATGGAACACTTCAACTATTTTATTCTCTATGTATGGAACACTTCAACTATTTTATCTTCTATCTACCTTCTATCTTCACCCAGTCACCAACTAAATTATCACCCAATGTCATGTACGAAAATCAACAAATCTGAGGTGGTCAGACTGGATCAGATCAGATCTGGAGAAAATCGTTAGGGTGGCTGCGGTAATACTGAGCAAATAGGCGATAGAGCAAAGACAGGTATATACAGTATTACATAAGAAGGAACAATTAATTATAAGATTGAAAAAAAAACCACACTCAACGTTTCGGTGCTTAGACCTTTATCAAGAACAAAAAACTGACACAAAAAACTAAATTAACTAAAACATAATACTAACAAATGATGTGAATCAAAAGATACTGGCATACGTACCTGCGTGGTTCTTGGTCAGCATCTCGTGAATGATAGAATGGACAGGAAATAGGAAGACTATTAGGTTACCGATTGACTGGTCAATCGGAAAGGGTCAGTGGCAGGTTACGTAAGATATTGTTTGTACAGGTGGGAACAAAGACCACACGTGGGAAGAGCAAGAGAGGTAGGTGGAAGAAACGTGTGATAATGGCGTTAATTACCGACATAGCATACTGATGTGTAAACACGTACAACCCCATACAACATGAGCCCTATTTGGCTAATATGGATTGCATACACTCCGATAACAAAGGCGGATATGTACTCCAATGTTCCCGGGGGCGGGGGTTACAACAGTATCACACTGTAAGTGTCCCACAGATATGTATACCAGACGATAACGTGCAGATAAGTATGCAAGTAAGAAAATGGGATAGAACATGACACTAGAACGGGTCCCAGTGACTAAACTAGGAATGTCTCGACCACCGTTCACCAAGAACGACTCGAGCCCTACTTGGCTAATATGCATCCTGTGTGTCCCGGGAACGAACACAGGCAGAATCCAATGTCGTATGGCTGGAACAGAGGGAAGAGAAGTGTCAAAAGTTACACCCTAGAGTGTGAGCCGAATTCTGACAATGAATAGGGATGATAGTGTCATGTGATACTGCATAGATATAAATAAGAACAGGAGAGGTGGCTGGAGAGTGGACAGACAGAAGAGGAAATGGTAGTGAGTCAATGGGTTTGTGGAGGGGATAGATGAAATAGAGAGAATGAAATAAGAAGAAGAAAGACCAGTGGGCATAGACACTACGCGTGCTGAAGTCGTACATTGATCCCTTTGGGTGACACTACACCCAAACGGTCAATCAACCGACATTCCAATGATAACCTGCTGCGGTCATCGGAGGAGCACGACACTAGACCGGTGATAGAGACATCTGTCCTGCCGAGGTGACAGGGGCCATTGAAATGGACAGCTACCGGGGTGGGTGCACTGTTAGAGATATCCCGGAGGTGCTGAGCGAAGCGGTCACCAAGGCGCAAGCCAGTCTCACCTATATATGCCATCCCACAGCGCTTGCAGATAATAGCATAAATAAGGTTGCGGAGACACAAGAATCCTTGTCGGATAGTAAAGGAAGTGTTAGGGAAGGAGATAGTAGTGGCCTGGAAGACGTAAGGACAGGTGTAGCAACGGGACCTAGAGCACGTGACAGTCCCACGTGTCCCCCAGAGGTGCGGAGCCTACTGCGGACCAGAAGGTCGCGTAGGTTCTTGTCCCTCCGGAAGGCCACCAGGAGGAGAGGAAAAGATCCGTGAAGAAGCTGGGTCTTCCCGGAAGATCCACAGCTCACGGAGAAGGATACGGACAGCAGGGGCGTTGTGGGGATGAAAGGTGAGCACCAATTTGGTACGGACACAAGGGGGACGGGTAGAAGGGGAGAGAGCGGTGTGACGAGAGATAGGTAGAACTCAGATGTCATTTTACCTGCACATTACAAGTGTAAATTTTCACCCGTACATTCTTACCGTAGCCGTGGTAGCGTAATTGTTAATGAACTCGCTTGGAACCAAAATAAAAACATATCTGAAGGTTGTTGTTGAGGAACTCGCCGGAGCCGGGAAGCAAAGAATAGTACCACTGCAACCTACAAGGCATATCGTAAGAGGCGATGATGTAGGACCTAGGGAAGCTACCCTAGTAAATAAAAGCATCGCAAAAATATGATGTGCTGGCCTACGTGTAGGTGCACGACTGGCACAACGTACAATTGCTCTTAGGCTCAGATCACATACAAATCACGCAGAATGGTTAACAAGTGGTAGATATGAAGCGTTCGAAGAAGAAGAAGAAGTTGAGGAATTGTTAGTATGTCTGTGGTACTGCAAGATCGGCTAGAAAACTCAAAATCAAGTCTCTTACTTCACATTTATTTAGCTGTTTCTATGTACTGCAAGATCGGCTAGAAAACTCAAAATCAAGTCTCTTACTTCACATTTATTTAGCTGTTTCTATGTATTGGTTCTGTTTCATTTGGCTTCGATACCCGCAGTATAAACAGTTGGAGTGGCTAAGTAGTTACGACTTGCGTTGCGTTCGGACGCTCGTGTGTTTGAATCCGAACCGAGTCGTTCAGTTCGTGGGTCCAGTTTTATCCAGAGATCCCTAAGATTGTGTTTTGTGAAATACTTTCGGCAGGTGGCGTGCCATTTCTAGGGACAGAGACCGAACTACATGGGGTAAAACCTGAAGGTCACTCCTTCATCTTTTACACCGTTTTAGTATACAAGTAGAATACTGTAAAATTGTCAAAGAATGTCTTAAAATAGTCAGACTTGAGCGCGCTCTTTTGAGAAACGCGTCTGAATTATTCAATAGTATTACGGTTGAAATACAATGGAGTCTTTCCGTACACATAATTTGCACGTAGAAATGGTAATACTTGTTTGTTTTCGTAGTCAGACAATTTGCTGACAACTTTTCTCTCTTCCTTTTTCTGTCCGTCTTTCTTGTTCTTTTATTTTCTCTTGAATCTAGTGATAAAATGTCTGTTCGTTAACTCATTGTGGACCAAACCCCCACACTACGCGGCTTTGTGTTGGACGCCTTTTTTATTAGGACCTGCACTAAAGGGCGCGTTTTTATTCTAAAAACAAATGGCTTGTAAAACATGGCTTTTGTCCTGGTCCACTAAGAGTTAATTTAATGTAGGGTTGCCATATTTTGATCTTCCGAAATGAGGACGCTTCTACTAACATTAAATTTCATCTCAATTGTGTTCCGTGTTTATTTTCTGATAACCTGATCGTTTTTAAAACGTATTTTTTGGGCATCAATTGTCCATTAAATTGTCTGCATGTTAAATGTTTTAAATTAAATTTTACAAGTGAAAGTAACTTGACAGAATCCATACTAAGACGATTTCCCTCACTGGTCCATTTGGGTATGGATTAAAGAAAATAGTCTTTCTACCAAAGCATTGTGTGCTGAAATATGCAGTTACCACGTAGTTACTGCATGATGTCGCTGACAGTGTTTCTTCTTCTTCTTTGCGTTCGTTCTTTACGACCAATTTTAATCACTTTTGTGATATGTTTGATCTTTTCCAAGAACGTGTATACGTTGCACATTGGTTTGGTAGGCCCCTAAACGCATAGACTTCTACACGTTTAGGACACATGCATCCGATTTCAGCCAAACCTCTTTAGTCGCCTCTTACGACATGCATGGCAGGTAACAGTGGTTCTATTCTTTACACCCCAAATTTGGGCCCCGGTAACCACTCGGGCGACTGACAGTGTTTATTTTGTCTTAGCTTGTAAAATTATGGACAAATCTACGAATTCCCAAAATTATTTGTGGAGGATCAGATTTATTCGTGAAATGAAGACGTGTCCGCAAAAATGAGGATGTATGGCTACCCTAACTTAATGACTTCTATTACTTGTTCCAATTTTTATAAGGCAGAAAACATATGCCCACTACTGGTCAACATTGGCAATTCAGTTATATGTATATGTGCACGAGTAGCCGAGACTGCATACCACATACTTCAATGCTACCCTAAATACTATATACGGAAGTAAACTTACTGGCTTAGTGAAATAAACCTGGAAAGAAAGTTGCAAGAACTTTTGAATGAGCAACAAAAGACTGAAGTTTATATAATAGACAACATTGAATATATAGACAATATTTCTTGCGAACGAAAGGAAGGAAGGAATTTCTTTCTTTCTTTTAATTTCATGCGTAGTTGTGGATAAAAATGCACTGATCTCATGGGTTTAGTTTTTTTTCTGCGAACTGTGTTTGGAAGGATGCGTGTATTTAATTTGTTAATTCATTGCGAATTGTACCTGAAAGGATGCACTTATCCCATTTGATGATTTCCTGCGAGCTGTGTTTGGAATGGTGTAGTTATTTTATTTGTTGCGTGAGGTGCTAGGTAGAATGTACCGAACAAGCTCTCTGTGTCAACAGAATTTATCCTGTCTTTGTTAACATAATGTGTTTTCTCTTTGCTATCAAAATTGATATCCAAATTGGTGAACTACTCAGTTAATTTTATACTAATGTCTTTGCTAATCTATAACTGTGTCCTGTCTTTGCTAACAATAATGTGTCTGTCTTGCTAACATAATTTCTGTCTTGCTGAAAAATATGTCTTGACTTTGCTAACATAGTGTCCCGTCTTTGTTAACATAATGTGTGAATATCTTTGCTAATGAAATTTTGTTTTCTAGTATTGCTAACATAATCTATCTTTGTCTTCTATTTTGCTGAAAAAAGTCCTCTCAAATGTTAAAATAATATCGTTAAAATGACACAGATTAGTACAAGTGGGTTACTGATAAGATTATATGAACATACTAGTTAACTTTATAGTATAAACATCTATTGAGTTATACTGTAGCATGATGTCTGATCTGATTGATCGTACGATTTGTAGTGAGTGCTGATTCATTCATTATCTGGCTCTTCATTTCGGTCATTTTATAAATTTATATCTTCAATTCGATTCGTTCAAGCCAAACTTTTGGGGACATGTAACCTACAGTATTCCAAAAATATCTTGTAATTTCATCAACATTAATAAATGTATTGCTTTTCAGAACTTCGTATGATTATTTTTATTGGATCAAACTTTTCATGTGTGCATTTCTTGTTTCGTATACGGTATGTTTGTCTGTTTAAGTGTATTTTTGTTATAGAGCAATATTTCCCAACCTTTTTTGTGTCATGCCCAACCTAAGTCTTTCAAAATTCTTATGCCTCCTATGTAACATATAATAATTTTCAATTTTCAAAAATTGAATTGTTCACTGAAGAAAGTTAAATGATAGGATTTAGGAAAAAATCACGAGAAAATTGTTGAGGAAACAGTAAGTAAATTTTCAAAACAAATAATTGAGAACTGAAATTGGTAATTGCTTTAACAATAATTGTTCACTGTGGGCATGGCCCTTCAAACACTGTATTCAAATTGTTCATTGGAGCTGCCCACGTTCGAAACCTGATACAATCTGACTGGGCGTGGCCACGTTCGCATATCAATCAATTGTTCCACTGTGGGTGCAGTTCGAAACACTGTTATAAAGTATATGGCTGTGAGCGCGTATATGCGAGTGTTTCTATGGGCGTGTTTTTGTGAGTGGAAAGAGTGAGAGTGGTTCTATATAATTACTTTTAAATTGTTTAAATGCAACTATATCTGTCCTTTATATTGCAGACCCAATCTACATTCGGGCCATGCCTATAGTACTGAAGCTACAATGGATTCTTTTTAACATCAGTAGCAACGCGGCCTTTGTGGTGACCACTGGCTATTGGGCCTTTATAGCCTTTGTATCCAACACTCGTAAGTTTGTTCTCTTGATATTTGTCACAGTTTGTTGTACATTATTTCTCCATTTAACATGTTAGATGAGAACAAATAGAACCTACTCATCTTTCTTACAAACAGACTCATAGAACGCTATCCATATTTTTGTTAAACAAAATGTATACATGTCTGGCACGATACAAGCAAAGAAACAAAAGTAAGACTTCTGAGAACATGCATATTCCCTGTGGCAACATATGGATGCGAATCGTGGACCATAACACAAACATTAATAAACAAAATTGAAGCTTTTGAAGCAAGGTGCTATAGTAAAGTCCTTAGAACATCCTGGACAGAGAAGAGAAGAAACAAAGACATCCTACAAGACCTGTATATTTTGGCCACATTAAACGTCCCAGTGGTTTGGAGAGAAAGATAATTAAAGCATGGTTTCTGGAATACGAGCCAGGTGACGACCAAGACGAAGGTGGCAACAGGACATCAAAGAAACCTTGAACATGTTGCTAGAAGAGGCCGGAGAACTTGCAAGAGACAAATAGCTTTTCAGGCGGACTGTGATGAATATGATGTCCTGCAAGGAACATGTTACTACTTAATACACGTCTGGATATTAATCTTGAAACAAATAGAAGTAATTGCAATAAACAAAACAAAAGAGAGAGATACAGCAATGATGAATACAATTGTAAATGGAGAAAGAATGGAACAAATATCAAGCTATGTAGAGATTTGACCATGGCTTCCGGCAACATAATGCCGATTAGCTCAGACGGGAAATCGAAAATACCTGTTTAACGGGGGCTGGTTTTTGTATGTTTGATAGAACACTAAGACTTTTTTTCAGTTTTGCTCAATTCTATTCGTTCACTGTTATTTATTGATGAAAAATGTTAATAATACCTACATTCCTTAGCTTTAAACTCAATTTGTAACATAATATAACCTTGATAAAACATACTGTGTTGTTTTAAAAATGAATTAGTCTGTATACAACAACATTGGAATGCGGGGATCACGCGACAAAAAAACCTCTCAAGTCGGAGAAGGTACGCCTGTATGGCGGGGGAGCACTGATAAAAAAGAAAGCAGATCTTCATGCAAACATCAGTCAGAAGACCTGGTACCCTGACTAAGTCTAAATTCACGGCGGGCGAATGCAAGAAAAAAGGAAAGCAGATCTTCATGCAAACATCAGTCAGAAGCATTATACCTGGTACCCTGACTAAGTCTAAATTCACGCGGCGAATGCAAGAAAAAGAAAGCAGATCTTCATGCAAACATCAGTCAGAAGACCTGGTACCCTGACTAAGTCTAAATTCACGGCGGCGAATGCAAAAAAAAGAAGATGTGGTCTTATCTCCTAGAAAATTTGCCGCCGGTCGTATGTTATCGGAAGCCACATATAATAACAGAAGACGACAGATGTGAAAATAAAATTCGGAAAAGAATAAGGAAACAACAGGAACATATTTAACAAGATAAAAAGTGTATCAACATTAAAGAAATCGCAAATACATGAAAGACAAAAATCTGTTACTTGCTACTTATTTTCATTGTTGTATGAAACGGAAACGTGGACAATGAACAAACAGATGAAGAGAAGAATTGAAGTTTGTAAAATGTGGATATATAGAAGAGTAGAACGATTGTTATGGAACGTGAAGAAAAGTAACAAACGAGTACTTAAACAGCTAGCAGGGAAAAGAGAACTTCTCAGGGAAATGGAAACTAGATAACTGAAATATGTTGATCACATTAAAAGATTGATTGATTCATTCATTGATAGGATCATCATCATTACACTTCTGTGAGTAACTATGTGTGCTCCGATCCTTTTCTTACACAGAAAGAGCTCAGTGACAGTGCACGAACTCTCTAGCACCGGCGAGGGTTCCCGATGTAATTTAGAAGATGGTAAAATGTTTTGTAGGAATTTTACTTTTTAATCTTTGTAATGGATGTTGCCCGGACAGCGTCTTTCCAGATTGTTCTTCTCGAGTTTGAGCTGCCAGTGGCTCTTTTACGTGCTCAATCATCCGTCTCTTGCCTGCGTGCCCAGCGTGTTCGTAGCGCGTTGGACTACGGGTGACTAGTCCTCTGTAAGTGCGGGTTCAACTCCGCGGACTGGCAGAAAAGCTACAGGTTCCCCAGATTTACGGTGTTCGTGGCACCGATCGGGATCGGGAAAAAAAATAAAATAATAATCCGTCTCCGATATAACTATTAACTCATTCTCACCTACACTGAGATCAGGGCTGGATCAATATCTCGATGGCAGCACAAGTGAGCTAATCGAGTATCTTTGGAACAAGAGGCGGGAACATAACCTCTCCACATTAAGAGATATGAAACTCTAGTGAAAAACACATTGAATGGGAAGTTAGAAGACAGGAGAGCAAAAAAAGAGAACAGAGATATGATTGATAGGGGAACATGAGAAGGTGGACATGCAATATTCTGACAAATTGTACCGTCAGAGCAAGAGGTAGAACGTGTTGGAGATCTATTGTTACGAACTTTCAATGCGGAGACAGCACATGATTGACAGATCTATGTGTGTGATCAATGGTACCATACTATTTTGCGTTCTTGACTACTTACAGTATGTTTTATGTTAACTTATATTTTCAAGACATATGTTTGTATACAAATATGACAAATTAAGAACTTGTTATTTTAAATTGCAAGCTCGCCCGTGTCTTGGCGGGGCTTTCATGGGGAACAAAAAATAGTAACACTGTGAACTACAAGGCATGTCGTAAGAGGCGACTGAGGTAGGGGCATAGGAAAGCTATCCTAGTAAATAAAAAGCGTCGCATAAATTTTATGTGCTAGCCTACTTGTAGGCGCTTAACTGACACAAAGTGTAATCGCTCTTAGGCTCAGATCACATACAAATCACAAAGAGTGGTTTAACAAGTGGTCGATATGGAGCGTTTGAAGAAGTAGAAGAATAAGATTTTAAATTGCAAGCAGAGCTGGATTAAACAAGAAGTCAAATAAGCACTGGCTAAGGACACAAGTGGACGGGGGAGCTACATTGATTTTTTCAGCACCGCCTGAATGATGTAAGTAGAACAGATGTATTGCCCACAGATGGCTCGCAAAAACAGTGGTCACGCGAAGTCTTGTGTGCGTGTGTGTGTGAGTGTAGAAACTATCAGAACATTTCTAAATTAAAACTGGCAGCAGACAGGGATGACAACTATACTCAAGAATCTACCTCGTTGTTATAAACAAAGCGATGCGACAAACAACAAAGGACGGGAAAAGAGAGATACAATTGAGAAATTGAATAAGCATTTGGAAGATTTCGATGTTTTTTTCATTTGAGAAAGAAGGTTTTTTTTAAACATATATAAAAGACACAAAGGGTTGGAGAAGACTTATATGGAAGGGACAAGTGGCGGCTCGTCATTAAGGGCCAGTGGGGCCGGACCCACCAAAAATAATGTATAACATGTATTTATTATTTTATAAATTAAAATATAGCAAATAAAAACCATGATTTATTCGGAAAAAATGTCTGGCCCTACCAACAAAAATTATCACGAGCCGCAACGGGAAAGGGGACCATCTCTGCAAATAGGAGAAGGGGACAACCACGGACAAGATAGATTCATGATGTAACTAATAATTTGAGCATGACTGGTACAGAGGTGCGACATCTTGACTATGAGGGAGAAACATTTCAGAGGACTGTTAGGGTTGCAAAGTTCCACTACCCTTCTAGCACATAAACAAGAAGATATTCTTCTTCGGCGTTTTCACTAGATTGGGATTTCGGATTCTCTAATAAAGGCAGACGTCTGCCTCAAATTATCAGCCACGTCATACAGTTTGTCTTGGACGCTAGTGTAAGTAGGCCACCTCTTTCTTCTCAAGTCTGCATACTGTGGGCAATTATGTAGGATATAATTCCCACGATTTCTGCTTCCCCGTTTGTGCCGACCTCCTCCCGCAGTAAGTTTTGGCTACCCTCGTGATGGTAGGTCTGTCATTCTTACTGCGTGGCTAAATCTCCGAGGCAGATTGGCGACCGTCGAATCTGTTATCCCATTCCACATTGTGAGGAGTCGTTGCACAATGTTATGCGCCTTTCGGCCTAGTGCATCCGTTTTCTGCAAGAATTTGTTTCGGGTTAGCATTCCCTAGCGGACACGTGCATCCGATTTCAGACAAACCTCCTTAATCGCCCCTTACGACATGCGCGGCAGGTAACAGTGGTTCTAATCTTTACACCCCAAATTTGGGCCCCGGTAACCACTCGGGCGAGAGGATATTCAGGAAAAGACAAACAGACTAACGGCAGAAGCAGCTAACACAGGACTAAAGATAGATGTATTCAAAACAAGAGAAATGTGACTAAACAAAACACAAAATGATTCCAGTATGATCAATGATCAAATAATTTAATAATTATTTAGTTGTACATATTTGGGCAGTATTATTAACAAAGTGTTTCATTGATTATAGCAAAGCTTTTGACAGAGTCCAACATGAAAAGATAATCATATGTCTACAAGAAATAGGCCTAGATGAGGATGATATCAGACTAATAAGTAGCATATACTGGGAACAGACAGCAATAATAAAATATTAAAATAGCTACTCTCCATACATAGATATAAAGAGAGGAATGAGACAAGGATGCATTCTGTCACCAAGCCTATTTAACATCTACACAGAGAAAATCTTCAAACAACTAGAGGGAATGCCAGGACTCAAGATCAATGGAAAAATAATAAACAACTTAAGATATGCAGATGACACAGTATTGGTAGCAGAAAATGAACAAGATCTACAAGAACTAGTGGACCAATTGGACAGAACTAGCAAGGAATATGGATTAGACATTAACATACAGAAAACAAAAACTATGGTAATCAACAAGGAAATGGAAAAACCTAAAATGAATATAAAAATACATGGAGAATTACTACATCAAGTAAAAAGCTTCTTATATCTCGGTCAGATGATAACAGATGATGGCAGATGTATAACAGAAATTAAAAAGAGAATAGGAATGGCCAAGGATAATTTCAATAGTATGAGAAAGTTACTGACATCCAAACAAATAACAAACAGGCTAAAAATGAGAATGATCAAATGCTATATATATCCTATATTAATGTATGGCTCGGAAACATGGACAATGAACAAGCAGTTAGAAGACAGAATTGATGCATTTGAGATGGGGATATATAGAAGAATAGGCAGAGTTTCATGGACAGAAAAACAGACAAATAAACAAGTTTTAGGAAAACTAGGCATGTAGAAACAATTATTAAGAGAAATAAAATTCAGACAAGTAAAGTATTTTGGGCACATAAAAAGACATGACACTATGATAAAACATTTACTAGAGGGAAAGATGAAGAGGAAGAGCAAGACCGAGAGATAAGTGGGAGGAAACTTTAAGAAATGAACAGGTTACAGTCTGGCAGTGTGCAACACCAAGGCGAAAGACAGAGGATGCTGGAGATTCATTGCAGCCAACCTTCGATGTGGAGACGGCACCTGATGATGATGATTATTAACAAAGACGACGGAACACAACAAGATGTCAATGCTAGGATTATCAAGATATCGTGGTCAGCTTTAGTTGTGGGCAATAAGTTCAAACTGTTTAATATGAATGCAATAATTGTTCTGCCTCATGGCGCTGCAATATGGCATGTAACCAACAATGGGGAAAAAAATGAAAATAGTGGTATATCTTTCATAGGACGTAGCCATCAACCACAGTAAACGAGTCGCTGATTTTTTAGGCACCACTTATACGTTCAGTAGTTTGCTATTGCTTTCTGAACTGTGAGGTACATTTTTACCTTTGTTAAAAATCCCACGGAAACGAATTTGCTTCCAAACTGCCTGCCACGGAATTGAACCAGGTACGCTTGGGTTGTGATCGAGCTGACTACCGCTTAAGCTACAGACGCTCACTACAATAAAACCAACAAGAGCACATTCAAATTGTTGATAATCACTAACGTTAAGCTTTCTGTACACCTGTCTCCTCAATCTGTTGTGCCCCTTTCGGAGTCTGAAGCAAATAGTTTGTATTTCGAAGTGCATTATGCGGCAACGATCTGCAGTTGGGTTTGCAGTTGGATGCATCTGCCTCCACCGTTTCTTAAATTCTGCATTTATCTTAGCTTTTGATTCTTTAAATCAGATCCAATTTTCAATATTGTCAAGAGATATAAAACTACTGGAATTGTATATGCTTTAACGCTTTCGAAATCGCTCTTTAAATTCTATTTTTTTATCCATTACTTTTATTTGTCTCCATGAAATGCTCCTCAAGTCTTCAAATATCCATATAGCACTGACTTCAATCTTATCTTATAACTTCTTGTTTTTGTTTTACCAACCATGCTATAAAGTTAAAGGCATATCCTTTACAATACTTTGCGAATCAACCCCAGCTTTTTAACGCTGTTTGTGTCATCGTCCTTTTGTAAAAATCCACGCGAAACAATTTGCACAGACGCCACCCACCATGCTATAATGAAGAGTATATATTTAAGGATTGATTATTCACATTTTTAATCTAACTGATAACTTGTTTTAACGTTTATAAATGTCTCAAGTTAATAAATTGTTTTAACGTTTATAAATGTCCCAAGTTAATTACTTGTTTTAACGTTTGTAAATGTCTCCAGTTAACAACTTGTTTTAACGTTTATAAATGTTTGAAGTTAGTAACCTGTTTTAACGTTTATAAATGTCTCGTGTTGATTACTTGTTTTAACGTTTATAAATGTATCGTATTCTTCAAAAATGGTTGATAATTTATAATCGATTGTTGAATTATTCATTAATGCATTTATTTCATGAATCAATTTTTTTAAATTTATGAAATGCACATTTGCAGATTTTGCGAGATTTTTCATAGCAAACTGGAACACAAATCTAATGCGTATGTTTACTGTATTCTTTACCAGTCTGTTGGCTATATGCCTTATATATTCAATATTTTATTTCTGTCATTAGTTTTGTTATTGCATGTTTGTTTCGTTAATTTTCTTAATTTCAGCGTTAGTTTGTTTTTAATGAAAGATTAGTTAATATCTTTAAAATAACAAAATAAGTAAAGAACCATTTTTCGTACAATGTTTTTTGGGATATATTGTATTAGAGCAGTATTTTTCTTTGACCAACGGCACACGATGGGTAATGTGGTCAACATTAAAACTGCTGTCTTTACTTTATATTGTTTCTCTGAAACTCAAGGTTGAGTCACCTGACAGTCCTTACAGTTGGAAAAAGAAATTTAATCCTTGGACCACAAGTCTACGAAGCAAGTGAACTAATCACTTTTCTATCGCGTCTCTCCATCTTCTTCTCTTCCACCATTTACTTCTTTATAGAAGTGTTGAGGGGTAGGGGGTGGGGGACGTAGTGATCTTGTGAGTGCTTGTTTTAAAATACTTTGTAAGCTGATATTCATTTTCGTAAGGCTGTTCTTGATGCCATCGTTCCATCTTTTGCTTTGTCTGCCTCTTGCTTTGTACTCGTTATACTTTTTCTGTGTGACTTTCTGTGTTAGGCGATACCAGGGAATTCTTATCAGTTTCTTGTCTCTCCATATCTTTTAAATAATCAAACAAATTAAAGTTGATTTCGTTGTTGAATTTCACTTGTACTAAATAACCCATTGAAAACATTGTGTACTTCTACCAAGCACAACGAACCCTTGTTATTGTCTAAATGCAGTATTGAAGGCCAAGTTGGAAGGATAATATTTCTCTCCCGTCAAACAATAGCAACAATTAGCTGTACCAGTATAACTTGTCATAAATAAAACTAATGAGATACTAGTTTTCTAGGTTAACACTGACGGGCATAAAATACAATAACACAAGAGCAATCGATATATGGAATAATTCATGCGATGTGTCCCAAAGAGGAAATTAGTTCTTCCCATATCATGTTACACTAAACAAACTGACCTTTTCTATTCCATTTGTTATTGAAAATATGCACGCTCGACCTTTGCCATGTAAATGTCTCAGTTTTACTGTAAAAGAACCAACATCATTTCACATCGAGCAGATCCATAGGTGCTCATTTTGTTTCAGCAAATGTCGAAGTGTATGTATGATGATGGTTACTAACGCACGTTGGTTATTCGTGCATCTAAAGCGTTCTCCCTCGAAGTCCTCATTGCTCGCCATTCGCTTGAATCCTTCTTATTCATCTTCGTCCGCACTGCATGTGCGTTGCACCGTATAACGTGAGTTCGTTGTGCAAGTTAGGTGTCTACAGACCTGTAGACTAGCACATCAGGTGTCTGCATGCCTTTTATTCGGATTCACCTTACCAAGTCGCTGACAACAAAAATGTATATAGGGGAGTCTATGTCCATAGGTTAGCCAGAACCCTGTTAGCCTTGAACCTCGCAGTGAAAATTTTCAGGCCTACTTCTCTTTGGAGGTGCTTGTTTCTTGTGTGATCTGTGTGTCATCACTAGGCTACTAATTTTTACTATGCGTCCTTCCTGAGAAAGACAAGCCGACCAGAATTCTGCTGGATGCAGCGCCAGGCGAAGAACACCATATTTTGTTCCAAACTCCTTCATTTTCCTCATCGCTGATTCACATATTGCGATGTCATTCTTCAACAGGTTATTAGTTATTCACCTCAAGATACTCAATGTTCCATTTTACAGGTGTCCTCCGCCCGTGTGGTGCCGGGGCCCGCAAGGAAGCAAAGAATAGTACCACTGCAACCTGCAATCCATGTCGTAAGAGGCGACTGGTGTAGGCCCTAGGGATGCTACCCTATTAAATAAAAAGCAGCGCAGAAATAGGATGCGCTGGCCTACTTGTAGGCGCATAACTGGCACCGCGTACAATTGCTGATAGGCTCAGATCACATACAAGTGGTCGATATGGAGCGTTCGAAGAAGAAGACAGGTGTCCTCGATTAAAACATATCAGCTCGTTCATTTCCACAAACCTCCTCATTAGCAGATCAATAGGTTTTATACAAAACGGCGGAGAAGATCATTAAAGTCTTTGAGTACAAATGCTACAGAAGAGTACTTAGAATATCACGGACAGAGAAAAGAAATATGCTTCTGTTCTATAACATCTTGATATTAAAGAGAGTTGGTTATTAAAGAACATAAAAATAACGAATATTAAATATTTCAAACACATCAAACGACATGAGTGCCTAGAGAAGATAATTTTGGAGGGATGGTGCCTGGAAAACGATGAGATGACGACCTAAAAGACGATGGGTGCAAGATGTCATTGACGATCTGAGAATGACTGCTGCTGACGCCGGTCAACTTGCATAGAATATAGAGTGTTTCAGGACTGCTGTAACGGGAGCCAAGTTCCGGAAGGACAAGCTACCTGATGATGATGAGGTTTATACAAGTTTATAAAGGAAGGATATCTTTTTGTATGTCCACTACTCATGCCACAGTCATTTGCCTTGTGTCTTCCAAAACGGTAACAGAGACTCTGATAAAATAACCGCATCTGATTAATATGACCTCACAACGCCATCTCAGAGCTTAGGAGGTTTTATGTGCCTAAGTACGAGGTTCGAATCCAGACCGGGTCGTTCTGTTCACGAGTACATTTTTTCAAGAAATCCCTAGGATTGTTACCAGAGCTACGCGAGTTCATGATTTGTGCAATACTCTCGGCAGGTGAAGTGACATTTCTGCGGAGAGAGAGACCTAGCCATATGAGGTAAAAGCCAGTGCAGGGAAGTCAATCCTTCGTCTTGACAGCATTGCGACCTCATAGCTACAGTAACTACTTTAACCTTTACTTCACAAACGACATCGCCATAAATCGTTGTTTTAACTCCGTTTGAGCGTGGTAACTTAGACGCTATCGTCTGAAAGAAACGGTCAAATGTCAACCAACTAACAATGGCACATAAATGTGTGCTACAATATTGTTTCAAATATTTTATGAGAGTGCTTTCTAAATACTTTGCGACTTAACAGCATCACTAAGTTAAGTTAATTGCATATCCTTTACAGGACTTTGCGAATCAACCCCATCTTTTTAAAAGCTGTCTGTGATTTTTCAAGGCATTATAACGTTCAGTAGTTTGCCATTGCTTTCTGAACGGGTGCTGTGCCATCGTCCTTTGTAAAATCTACGCGAAACAATTTGCCACCAAATTGTCCGCAGCGGATTCGAACTCAGAACGTCGGGGTTAATAGACCGAGTCACAAACCCCTAAGCCACAGACGCCACCAACAGCAGCACTATAGTAGCGAATACAGCAGTAAACATATATCTTCTTCTTCTTCTTCTTTGAACGATTCATATCGAACACTTGTTAACCACTATTTGTCATTTGTATGTGATCTGAGCCTAAGAGCTATTGAACGTTGTGTCAGTTATGCGCCTACAAGTAGACTATCCCATCCGATTTCTGCGACGCTTTTTATTTACTAGGGTAGCTTCTCTAGGCCCATACATCAGTCACCTCTTACCTTGTAGGTCGCAGTGTTACTATTCTTTGCTCCCTTGTGAGCTATGGAGTTATGTCCTTAAATAGGTACATCTGAATGTTGGACAAAGTGTATGCAGGACACAAACGTGTACAAACAGGTTTTACCAAAAAGAACAGGAAGAGCTTCACTTTCAATGACCACATCTGAAGTTATACTACAGCATGATATCAGGCATGAGTGTTCATATGGAGTCCGTCAGAGCTGACTTGTGTCAGCAAATGTAAATAAAAATGCTCAATTTCACTGTGTATGAGTTTTGAATTTTGAAACGTATTATCCAAAACACAGAAAGTAATTTGTGACTGTAGATCTGATTATTTATTGATAAAGCACACGTTGTGTAACTATATCTTGTATATTACAGCATTGTTAACTAGCGACATGTCCCGCTTAAAACATACGATGAACTCCATCTACGTGATAGCAGACCTTATGATTGGAGCCACGCCCATCCGGGTGTATCACATGTTCTTCACAATCTTCCTAGGTTCCTTGTACATTGTCTTCAACGCTCTCTACTACATCAACAACGGCAGTCTGTTGCTGAGAGGTGCAACTGGAACAGGTAAGCAGGCACCATGGTTTGTTTATATAATACATTGATTGTGTCAACAACTGCAAGAAATAAATTGCAAGACATCCAAGGCAAAGGATTGACTTCATTGCACCGGGTTTCCTCATATGGCTCAGTCCCTGTCGGCAGAGATGGCATGCCATCTGCCAAGAGCATTTCCCAAAAGACGTAACTCCGTAGCTCCACCAACAACACTGGGGATCTCATGACAAAATTACACATGTATCTTGGTCCCGATTCGAGCCCACAACCTTCAGTACGACAGGCAAACGACTTAACCACTTCGCCATTGCGATCCCCTATGCAAGACATCAGATCCGTAAATGTTATGCGCCT
Organism: Arion vulgaris; assembly: GCA_020796225.1. NCBI lineage: Eukaryota > Metazoa > Mollusca > Gastropoda > Stylommatophora > Arionidae > Arion > Arion vulgaris. The sequence goes on along the minus strand of CM036765.1, from coordinate 25,927,462 downwards.
ACAAGTAGACCAGCACATCCGATTTCTGCGATACTTTTTATTTACTAGGGTTGCTTCTCTAGGTCATACATCAGTCGCATCTTACGACATGCCTTGTAGGTCGCAGTGGTACTATTCTTTGCTCCCTTGCGAGCTTCGGCACTACACGGGCGTGGTGTACATCTAAATCAAATGAAATAGTAGTTTCTTGTTTATAGTAGCCATTATTAAAGAAAGTTGTAGTAAAAGTGGTAACGCTTTCAAAACTGAATGATCATTGTGAATGTTGAAATGTTTAGAATGACTACAATTTCAGTTGTTAGGATATTGATTGTCAGTTGAAGAAAAAGAAAAAAGGAACCTGTATTATTTTTGCTTACGTTTTAACATTGGAAATATTTTGTTCTAATTCCCAGGATCTCGCACCTACTATTTTATGAATTGGTCAGAACCAGTGGAAGCCATATGTACGTGTGTTCTTGGAGTCATGATGAGCGCTGCTTCACAAATTCTTCTTCATGGCTTTTTCCAGTTTCGTCTGTGGCTGAACCGTAGAATAAATCCAAATAAATGCGACGGGGACTCAGAACTGCAAAATATAATAACATCCTCAGCTAGTTACAATTCTTTAGAAGAAAGTTATGGAGACAGGCCAAATTCAGCAAAGAGCACGCGGTTATTATTCTAAATTGTGCTAACAAATTGTTCTGGTCATAATCTAAGTGTGTTTTTTTTTAATTATACAAATTTATTTTTGATGGCATGCTGTGATATATGCTGAACATTATTTAGCAGAAATATTGGAACAAAAGACATACAGAGAAAGCACAGAGTTACCAGAAACGTGGGGGGAAACTCTCACTTTATTTAATTTTTGTCTTTACAACTGATACTAAGATTTTTGCTAGTAAACGAAAAAAAGCTGAAGATGTGAGCTAGTCATTTATGATATGTACAACTTTTCCGACATGACATATAGTAATGAACTTACAATAAAATAATGAAAGTACTGTCTGTGAGTAAAGGGTTTGAAGAACCCCAGGGGAAGAGCACCGAAGCCAATGAATATGGTAAATAAATAGACAGAAGTGTTGAGGGACTTCTGGGACAACACACATTGCCAAACATAGGATTTGAACCACAAACTCTTATTTCTTAGGGCATCTAATGCCTAGCCCTGCAGACGAGCGTCTTTCAGAGCACAGCCAGCTAGATCTCCGAAGACCCTTAATGCTAGTTTACAGTCTAGTTATTTCTCTCTCTCCCTCTCTTTGCCTTTTTAACCCGCATTGGGGCATAGGCCCTCAACCAACTCATGCCAAGTCTTCCTATCTCTAGATATCTCCTTCAACTCCCTCCAGCTCTTCTTTATATTGTTGATCTCTGCCTCCTAATCTTGTCTCCATGTATTTCTCGGTCTCCCCTTCTTTCACTGTCCCTGCGGGTTCCAGGTAAGAACCCTTCTTGTTATATTCCCCTCAGGTTTTCACAAAGTATGTCCTATCCAGCCCCAGCGTCTTTTTTTAACCTGTTCGTTCACTGGAATCTGTCTTGTTCTCTCCATAAGTTCCTCATTTGTGACCCTATCATACCATCTTAGTCCCTCTATTCTGCAAAGATAGCAGTTGATGAATGCTATTTATTTCTCACTGAACATTTTTGTAAGGCTTTCAGTGATGTTTGCATGAAGATGTTCAATATTTAATCAGTTGAATCGAATAGTAAAACTCTATAAATTGTACGACATATTTGAGTGTTTTAGAAAAAAGATAGATTATAGCTTCATAACTATATTTTTCATCTACTTTTATTATTACTAATGATTTGAATCATAACAGTTAAGGCGATGTGCGGGTCAGAGAAGAGCGAATTAAGGTCAGGTCGACTATTTTTTTTAGGAAAGTTTATTTTTATGCACCTTAATATGTGCTTTATTAGATTCAAATGTGCATCAAAGATTTTGTAAGTAGGTACATGTTCTCTCTACAATACAAGAATCGTGTCGTTTGATTCCAGTTTCTATGCCTTAAATTTTAGATTTTGAATTTTAAGTCTATAATTATAAGGTTTCTTCATGAGTTTTGTAAATTTGTGGCCAGACTGTCGATAACATTGTCAGTAAATATGCGCCCAAACTCTTTAAAAAAAAACACTTTAATTTAGCTTTTATTTGTCAATGTCAGACCATTTATGTACTCACATTAGTAGATTCTGTAACAATTCGCTTAACATGTTGAGATTTCATAACTTACCTTTAGAAATATTTTTATTAAATGTTTGATAGAAATGATTAATCTTACGCTTTCATGTATATGATTCCCTTCTATACAAGAGGGAGAGCGAGAGAGAGAGAGAATACCGTTGGGGGAATAAACAAGACCCATAGCAAAAACTCGGAACATGCGTGTGCACATGCAGAATCTTGCACTATTGACCACTCACTGTAGAAATTCTAGTGTTAGAAATCAGCTCAGGTAAACAATTTGTGCCTATATGAAACCCTGTTCCTTTACTTATAGATCTAAATTACAAGTGCAACTGAAGTCAAAGTAAGGCTTGCCTGATAGCGATGGACATTAGTGATGAAGAAAGCAATATATCACGCAAAAATCACTAAAAGACGCTATATTAGGTGCATGACTACACCTAAATTCATAACGGGCAAATAATTTTTTTTTTTAAACTGAACGTTTTCGAAAGTTTAATATATTCCATGAAACCATGAGAGTTTAAATTCACTTTACGATACCAAACTATTTGAATACTTGCTGTATGTTTTATCTTTTGTCTTTAAATAACGTTTTCTTTTCAGTATTTTATCTACTTAGTATAGTTTTCCTAATCGATATTTTAAAACTAGTACTTAAGTTTCTTGCTGTCATGATGGTCTGCATTATTATTATACATCTTTCTTAGAGAACTTATGTAGTTTGCAAGTTTTCACTGTTTGCATTAATTGCAGTCTGCTATGTGTTTGTGTGTGTGTGTTAGTGCGTGTATGTATGTTTGTGTTTGACTGTGTGCAAAAGTGCATGTGGGCTGCTTTTTTTTATAAAATGTTAGTTTCATAAATCATAAAAACAGTGGTTCTGATCAGAGATGGGCAACACACTCTTAGGTGTCCACACATTTGGAGAATGGGGGATGATACTAGATACTAGGAGAGGTGCATCTCAACACTAATACTGAATGTGTTACTAGATACTAGAAGATGTGCATCTCAACACAGATACTGATGTGTTACTAGATACTAGGAGATGTGCATCTCAACACTAATACTGATGTGATACTAGATACTAGAAGATGTGCATCTCAACACAGATACTGTTGTGTTACTAGATACTAGGAGATGTGCCTCTCAACACAGATACTGATGTGTTACTAGATACTAGGAGATGTGCATCTCAACACTGATACTGATGTGTTACTAGATATTAGGAGATGTGCATCTCAACACTGATACTGATGTGTTGCTAGGTACTAGGAGATGTGCATCTCAACTATTTTTAACGTCAATACGCAACTTTTAAAGGATATTTATGAAATACCTTGTGAGCATGATAATTCTATTGCTATTGAGAACTGAAACAGCTGAACTGATTGGTCTATCACAACCGCTGACTTCTTCTTCTTCTTCTTCTTCTTCTTGTCGCTGTTTGCTATAGTATAACCACTCTAATACACAAGCATTGAGATTTCTGTTTGTTTTTATACATCTAAGAGTGAGTTTATTGTACTATATTTACAGTAAAAAATGTTGTTTGTGAACTTTCGAAGAACAAGAGGCACCAGGACAGACCACTGCTCAGATATAAAGGTGTCTGCAAAGCCTCAATGAAAACTTTTCTATAGGTCCCAGCACATGGGAAAAACTAGCTGATGACAGAAGTGTGCGGAAAGCGATATTGCACAAGAGCGCAATTTTTTTAGAAGACATGTATGAGCTGAAAGACAAGAGAGAAAAGCGTAAACTCAGAAGTTGTCACAGTAAAACACTTGCAATTGACCGTCTGTAAAGACGAAAAAGGCTATATATATTTACAATAAACGTATATAATAGTTTCGTTGTTTGCAACAACTATTAAATTGGCTATATCATTGGAAAAATCAAGAAAGCAAGTTAAACTTTTGCATGCTCAACAAAATCTGTAAAACCAAAGGATTTAGTCTAAAAATACCTCTGAAGTCGGATAAGACACGCCTGTATGGCGATGGACACTGATAAAAAGGGAAAGCAGGCATGCAAAAATCAGTCAGGAGCGTCATACCAGGCGCTACACCTGAATTCATAGCTGGTGAACACAAGAAGAAGGAGTCTAAAAACAAAACTTAACCATTTCACTCCGTAAATTTGTATTAACCCCCGAAAGCGCCTTTACATTGCAATGTATACTGAATTAGCTTTGCGTCATATTAAATAAATACCTGGAACCATTATATCGGCTCTCAAGGGCGAATGGGTTAAAATATATAGAAGCAATGTCTTAGGAGTGTTATTATACAGTAGTGAGTGTTGGTAAATGACTCACAACATGATGCACAAGATGAAGATAGTCCGAAATATATGGTTAAGAAGAATCCTGCAAATATTCTCACCAAATACAATGTTAAAGAGAATTGGCTGATAAACAGAAAAATGAGATACTTTGGTCACATCAAGCGTCACGATGACCTGGAAAGAACAATATTAGAGGGCAGGGTCCCAGGACGCTGAGGCAGACCAAGAAGAAGATGGCTACAAGATATTAAAGAAACCATCTCCTTCTTCTTCTTCTTTGCGTTCGTTCTTTACGACCAATTTTAATCACTCTTTGTGATGTTTGATCTTTGACAAGAACGTGTATACGTTGCACATTGGTTTGTAGGCCCCTAAACGCATAGACTTCTACACGTTTAGGACAAGTGCATCCGATTTCAGCCAAACCTCATTAGTCGCCTCTTACGACATGCGTGGCAGGTAACAGTGGTTCTATTCTTTACACCCCAAATTTGTGCCCCGGTAACCACTCGGGCGAAAGAAACCATGAATTTGACCTTCGACGAAGTGGGTGAACTGGCTATAGACATCGTGACTTTCAGATGCACTGCAAAGAGAGCAACGTCCTATAAAGGATACGCACCTTGATGATGAAATACAATAGCGAATGATGTGTTGTTAAATCGAACAAACTGTACATCATTTGAGACCCTCATTATTAGAAGAAGATGAAGGTAGATTGGTTACGTATGTCTTATGCCAGTATTGGCTAGGACAGCTCTCCGATTGACAGCGGATGGGGAAAAAGGCCTGGGCGTACAAAAGAAACGGAGAATAACTGGGGAAACATAGTTGAAAGATTGTAGTTTGATATGAGAAACAATTGGTAGAAAGGCAGCAGAACGGTAACAATAGAAATCTTTCATGGAAGCCTTTTTGTGTCTAACGATGCGCGAAAAGGATATTGATATATTAAACTGTCTTAAGTCACAGATATTATATTCCATATCCAAAAGTCGTGTCTGTATCCACAACTGATTGGGTTTTTTGGGGGGATCCAGAATCACTTGAGCTTTCAGTTTTTCGGCTCGGTGCCATGGACATCGTAACCCTTCGGTTCGGTGCCACGAACAACGTAAATCTGGGGAATCTGTGGCAACAGCACTCACAGGGGGCTTTTCACCCGTTGTTCAACGCGCTACGATCACTGCTGTAGGCGGGCAACTGATTTTGTTTAGTGACCTCCTCAGTATTATGAGCTTATATCTTACCAGATATCAATGAACGTGTGTAGCTTAAGTGGTAGTAAGCTCGATCCCAACCCAAGCCTACCTGGTTCAAACTCCGCTGCAGGCAATTTGGATTTTTTACGAAAGGTAAAAATAGATCTAACCGTTCAGAAAGCAATGACAAACTACTGAACGTATAAATGGTGCCTAGAAAATCACTGTGGTTGATGACTACGTCCTGTAAAGGATATGCCACGATTTTCATTTTATATCTGACTATTGTAGATTATCAATGGAACCAGCTAATAGAACTAGACGATATAATATTGATAAATTATAATGTAAACAAAATAATGTGTGACTTATTTTGTTGTTTTGAAATCTTGCCTATATTTCTTTTTATGTGGTACATATTCTAACTTTCTCATGTGTATATTACAAGATTTCATCATTCTCTATAATTATCATTACAATAATTTTAATCAATTTTGAAATCATTTTTAACATATAATAAATGTCTAACTACTTTTCATTTTGGTGTAAAGTACAAGAGGTAGAGTGTTTTTCAAATGAGCTTCAAAACTATGTACGATTTCAGCAATAAATGGTTTTCCTTTTGCGTGACTCATTGCTTTCTTTTGTGTCTACGATGTGTATTATGTGCCTGATTCCTTCGCAGTTCCTCCAAGAACGTCCAGCGACTAAATGTACCAATTCGATGTTGATTGATGAGCCTACTTATACGCCTGTTGTGCTGCTCTTTTGTAGATACTTCAATCCAAGTTATCGCAATCTAGTTGTTGACGTAGAATTGTTTAGATCAGTGCCCTCCAACGTTTTTATATATTGGGGCGAATCTGACCAATGGCTATGAATGCGCGGGCGCCGTGTGGTAATCGCAATACTAATAATAGCAATAATAATGATAAGAGATGGAGACTGATATTAAAAGGATATGTAAAACATGGAAAGAATTGGAAGGGATGGCAAGAGAGAGGAAGAGCTAGAAGAAGTTTGTCGAAGACCTGTGATCCGTTGAGAGTTGAAAGAAGAAGAATGATTAAGTTATATTAATAATAATATTAATTTTAAAAAAATATTTAAAAAGAACAGATGCAAACTTAACCCTGACTAATCATTTAATTTTTAAAAATACTGTGCTTACGAAAAACCGAAACAAACTTTTAATTATGAAATACTTTTTTCTTGACATTCTGTTTAACGACGTTAAACCGACGAGTAAAATATGGTGCCAAAGATGTATCACTATGGTGCCAAAGCTGTATCACAAGGGTGCCAGGAACAAGTGGATCCCGCTTTGGACTGCGCTGGTTTAAATAAAAACCCTGCCCGACTGCCCAGCGTGTTCGTAGCGCGTTGGACTACGGGTGACTATCCTCTGTGTGTGCGGGTTCAATTCCGCGGAATGGCAGAAAAAGCCACAGATTCCCCAGATTTACGGTGTTCGTGGCACCGAACCGAAGGGTTACGATGTCCATGGCACCGAGCCGAAGAGCTGAAAAGCTCAAGTGCTTCTGAATTGGAAAAAAAAATCTTTTTCCTGGCCACTTGAATCCAAACTCTGACAATGTAGCTGTTGATGTAGAATGGTTTAGAGTTTAGATGAAAGTTTTCTTAATAATAAAACAACAAAAACAACACACCCCTCACATCATCTTCCTTCCTTGTTATCTCAAACTGAATCTTCTACAGTTCTAACTACATAGTATCAACAGCATCGATTGTTGTCGAGTTGAAGATGGATAAGGGGGATGTTCTTCTGTCTGTTTCGCGACTGTCTGTTGGATGAGGACACTAAAATCGATGTTGAATCGATCAAGCGATTTAAGCAGTTTGGAGTTACCCGTTGTACAAGTAGAACTGGATGTCTGAGGGGCAGAGTGAGAGGTGTGTTTAATCAGCGAGCTACGGGAACCATCAGTATGCATACTCTTCGATATCTGTTGCGGAGATTGAGCACCTATGGGTCTGCCCGGAGTGCAATGACTTCAGTTCAGTAACCAATAACCAATAACTACATAGAAGTAACTGATTGAGTTTTACTTTCATGAAGTGACAGAATCATTTGTCTGTATATTTTATGACATATTTATACTTTTGAAGTGACAGAAAAATATCCACTCAATTCGATCTTGTGCCTTTCTATTACGTCATCTGAATCTTATATTTTAGCGTTTAGATTTTCCTGTCTTAGTTTATTTAGTCTTTTTTTACAATGCGTGTTCGCAATCCCATGTTCATTCCATCTAAATTCGTTTTAACAATAGGAGAGAAGACAGTGGTTCTATTCTTCGCTATCTCGGAAACCACAAACATGAATTATACTCATCTGTGCCACGACACAGCGAGTAGCAAATATAATAGTTTTTAAAAATAGCGATGAAAGGGAAGCAAATCTAGAAACAGTAAAAAGATGTCACGAGTTATCTCAACATAAATTCGAAATTGAATTTACCGGAATAATGTATGTCACTGTGAAAAAAATACAATCTTATTATACTTCAGATTCTCCGCGAAAAGTTAATTCTTATTTTTACATTTGTTGGCCTACACGTTCTGATATAACCAAAATAAGACTCGTTCTTAGAGTGAAAGGACCGTGCCTCGACTAAAAGAGTACTCCCCTACATACAATAAACAATTGGGAAATACTGGGCACAATCACTATCATCAGTTGCAGTCTTCGCATCGAAGGCTACATTTTTGCTATCAGTAGACATCCAACGTGTCCCTTTCTCTTGCCTTGAAATTGCACAAAGCGAGAGATTGTAATTTGTTCATCTCTTGATGTTTCCCACTCACTTGAGCCATGATTTATTTGACCTTACTATTAGTAGCAGGAAAACTGAGCCCATGTTTCAGCCTGCCCCTAGAGAGATGTACCATCAGGGCCCTGTCGTGCTATGGTACAGAGCGGCGCCCTCATCAGGCGGCACCGTAAAGGGGGGTAGCATTAGCAGCAAAATCAAAATCACAATGGAAGGCTATGTTAAGAAAAAATATTTAAGGGGCGGTATTTCGAAGACTTGCATCATACTGAGAAAATATACCGCAAGCTCCTGAGTATCATGACCCAGTGATTAATGTTAAACACCAGGGTCTCCTTCCAGCGGACTACTTTGTCTATGTTGGCAGCATTCTATTAAGAGCGGCAAACATGACATTGAAGTCAACAAGCCAGTGTTGTTTGAAGACTGGGTGCTACTGTCTGGGAACGGAGGAAGATAACTATTTTTGAAACAAAGCTGAAAGTTTACCGGACCATAGAGCTCAACACCCCCACCATCCTTTCCTGTTGTACGCCAGTAAGTCATGGACAGTGTATAGCAGACATTCACCAAAACTAAACGACTTCCCATAATTTCTCTTCACAAATTGCTCAAAATAAAATGGCAGGACAAAATTCCAGATAACGAAGTTCTCATCAGAACCAAGATTCCAGGTATCCATACCTGAGCAGAAGGTGCAGGTGAGATGTGCCTGCCACGTTGCGCGGATGAAGGTGCAGGTGAGATGTGCCTGCCACGTTGCGCGGATGAAGGTGCAGGTGAGATGTGCCTGCCACGTTGCGCGGATGCAATGCATAAAACATCCCAGACAGCTGATGTAGGTGAGTTAGTTGGCGGCAACACAGTTTGGTTAATAAAAACAACAATTCAATTATATTTAGTGTCTCTAAAATGTTTGATATAGACACAATGGGATGCTAATCTTTCGCAAGATCGCTGAATGTGGCACTGCAGCAACACAAGAGGAATTCTCGTTGCTGAGAATCGTCGTTCTTCTGAGGCTCAGAGAAAACGAGTTGCGCGTAAAGACAGAACACAGATTACCCACACTACCAACCATGTTCATGTATATTTCAACTGTAGTGGGGGATTTGATGCAGGATTAAACTCTACAGTCACCTCCGCACGCATTAGAGAGAAGCAACAGCACAAGCCGAAGACTGTTGTCATCACCGCCTGCTATGAACGACTATTGCTATAATTATTAGTTGGGAGAAATGTATCAGAGCAACTAACAGTATTGTGGAACGATTATCAGTCTTTACCAAAGAATATGAAGAAAATTATGCAAACATATGAGAACAATGTTATTGAGAGATCAATCAATCAAGTGCCCTGCCTGCCGGCATGGGCGGTCATGTTTCTTCACAACACTCTCTGCCTGGTGCATGTAATCAGTTCTGATGTCGAACAATGATGTCATGCCATCCAACATCCTCTCCCTCTGTCTTCCACGATCTCTCCTTCCCTGAATTGTATCTGTTGTCACCAAATGTTCTAAACCTTGTCTTCGCATTATATGCCCGAAAAACTTTGATTGCCGGATTCTTATTCTTTTATAAGGTTTCTTATGTGCAGGCCTGATTTAAAACCTCATCATTTGTTTTCTTCGCTGTCCATGGAATTTTCAGCATTCTTCTGTAAAACCACATCTCTGTGGCTTCCAATTATCATATTGATTGTTTGTTCAGTGTCCATGATTCGCTGCCATACAGAAGGATTGGTTCAATACAGTACTGAAGTATTCGTTTTCGCAATGTCATTGGTAGTGAATTCACGCATAGTGTTTTTATTTTCATAAATACTGCTTTTGCTTGAGCTTTAGCGAGAGATACGGGTTACAATACAGCAAATGCAACTGATAAGGACACATGTGTGAATGCAACATTCAGTGAATTTTTTTTTTTTCCCGAAAGAATGATAAGACTAGATAAAAATATTTTTCTGAATTTCTCAGTTCATTCGTAAAAATATAAAAATCATAATTTACTCTACTTCGTCTTCACCTTTCAACCCTCAGTGGAGCACAGGTCTTCAACAAACTTCGTCTAGGACTTCCGCTCTCCTCTCATTGTATGCTATTATCTTCCTCTCGTCGTTTGTTTTGTATCTTTTGCTTGAAGGTTTTTGGTAGAAGCGTGCTGTATCTTGTTTTTGTACTTTGTAAACCTACATCAATTCGTTTTTAGTGTGTCGCCATGATCAGGTAGGACAGTTCAAGAAAACTTGAGGGGGCATCATAGAGCAAGAGTAATCTTGAAAATAGAAAGCAAAGAATATGGCACCGAACGTATATAGTCATCTCATTAAGTAGAATTCGGAGGTTAAAATCCTCAACCAAGGTAAAAGAATTAACTATCTCAAACCCGTTGTTTGCTGATGACTGTACCCTCGCTACCAACTCTGAGGAAGAAATGCAGACTTACATAGACAAGTTCTCAGTGGCCTGTGATAATTTTGGCCTTACCATTAACACCAAGAAAACAGAGGTCATGTTCCAGCCCACCGCTAGAAAGCAGTGCTACGATCCATTCATCAACATTAAACACCAGCGTCTCCTGTCAGTGGACAACTTTGCCTATCTTGGCAGCCTCCTATCCAGATCGGCAAACATAGACTCTGAGGTCAACAATATGATATCCAAAGTCAGTGCTGCGTTCGGAAGGCTGCGTGTCACTGTGTGTGAGCGCAAGGGGATAAGCGTAGCCACAAAGCTGAAAGTTTACCAGGCCATAGTGCTAACCCTGCTGCTGTACGCAAGCGAGACATGGACAGTGTAAAGCAGACACGCACGAAAACTAAACCACTTCCACAAGCTGTCTACGCAGAATACTAAAAATAAGATGGCAGGACACAATTCTAGATACCAAAGTCCTCACAAGAGCAAAGATCCCAAGAGTCAACATCCTGTTGCAGAAGGTCCAAGTAAGATGGGTCGGTCACGTTGCTTGGATGTCTGATAAACGCATCCCCAAACAATTGATGTATTGCGAACTTGAAGGGGGCAGACGTTCTGCTGTGGACCAAAACACAAATGCTTCAAAGACACTCTTAAAGTGTCTCTGAAATACTTCGATATAGACACCACATGCTGGGAATCCCTTGAGCAAGATCACCAAATGTTCTCTGTATCAACACAAGAGGAACCCGCATAGCTGAGAATCATCGTGTTGTTGAGGCACAAAGAAAACGAGCTGCGCGAAACGACAGAACACACAACATGCACATGTCTAACCTTGATCATGTATGCCCCACTTGTGGTAGGGGATTGTGTTCTAGGATTGAACTCTACAGTCATCTTCGCACACACACCAGAGAGGTGCAGCAGCACAAGACTGAGACTGTTGTCATCATTGCTTGCGATGGACGGCTATTAGCAAGTAGAATTCTACAGAAATGTATTGCACAAAGGTTAGCATGCAGAGTATATTACATGTAATGGAACTTATGAGCAGCGAACAATATCGCAGCTGAACTACAACTATTTTTCATAAACAGTTTTCGTCGCTACAAGGCAAAAACAGAAAAAGTAATCATGTGACTTTCATTTTAACCTAAATAGCACTATGCAGCCAAGAAATGTAACAACAGACGTATCGTTATACGCTGAGAGACATACTGACGGAGCACTCATGCTTGTGTGCAGTGATGATGATCGACGACTAAATAAACTAGTACTATGCTGGTAGCCAAAGAAGAATAGTAAACCAACACAGAACCCGTATCGTTAGTAGACGCTGAGAGACATACTGGATCGGAGCACTTATAGTTCGGTGTGCAGTGATGATGATCCGACGATTAAATAAACTAGTACAATGCCTGTCTTTGAACTCTGCTTCAAAAGTTCTCCATTACGTGCACCTATGCCTCTCTTTTCCCCGCTAATTAAACAAAGAATTGAAAGGGCAAATGCAGCCTACATCAAGCTTTGCAACATCTGGAAAGCTAACATATACGCCACTAAGATAAAGCTCCGAATTTACAAAATATGTATTAGGAAGAAAACAGGTGAGAAAATACGAAGTATGTTTAGATGGTTTGATGGAAGGCTTACTAGATGAATACTTGGATATATCTGATGACTAGCTTCAACGTATTATTTATTTGGATGTTAATATCTCTCATATTGTTTAATGCAGTTTTGATCAACCCTACTCGATTCCTGATCTCGTTTTCAGATCTTATATTCTTTCGTTACTCTAATTGAAGATATTGGGATCTTCTTACTTTCATCTCAATTTATTCCGGACTTTCAATCTTAGTTTCTCATCTCTCTTGCTTTGCTTATTATCATAGTTTTTATTCGTTCAGTTCATATTCACTTCAGATTTAATTCGTCTATCAATTCTTGCAGGTGCTGTTTGCTTTCAGCAAACAAGAATGTGCCAATCACATCTCTAAGAAGTGTTTAAAATACATAGCTACCAAAAATGACAATGAATGATCCCCAGCAAAGTCGCATGGTCTGGCGCAAATAGAAATAACTCGAACGATTTTCTACATACGGGAACTGCCGGGGAGGTAGCCATTTTTGAGGTAACAAGCAACGTTGGTAATCAGAGCCGTTTGTGATATTTTGTAGAATTACTTAATGCATACTCAAGAAGTATATTGCATACATCTAATTTATAGTGTTTTCTTATATTTTTCAGGTGGAATTTGAACTTAACTGTGCTAACAATTCGAAAATGGAGATGCGCCGTCCGTTTGATCCTTTGGCTCACGAGTTGGATCCCAATTTCCGACTCACAAAATTTGCTGACCTAAAGGGATGAGGGTGTAAAGTCCCTCAGGAAGTTTTACTCAAACTTCTTGAGGGACTAACACAGGACAGCAATGCACAGGACGCGGAGCAGGCGCATTTTCAATACACAGCACCGTCTCCTCGAGTCGGTAAGTTATTTTCCTAAATTATAAAGCATTCATTATCTTTTGTGATTCAGTTTCCAAAATATCCGGTTTCCAATAAATACAATTTTTCAGTTGAATATACACTTTATCTTATTTTGGCTCAAAGTATGCATACAAAGTATGATAGTGTGAAAGTGTAATGTCAACTATTTGCAGTTTGGTATAAAAATTAACATTTTCTTGATAATTATTATATTTGATTGAAAACCCTTTCTATCTGTAAGAATTCAACATGGCGCCAGACACTTCTGGAAGGACGCTACTTTCCACGTGACCTCATTAACCCCGCCTCTCCGCGCAACGGAGAAAAATACTTTCAAACAAACGTTTTCTTAGATGAGACGATAAATCCAATTTAGAATATACAATACACATTAAAAGGAGTACATGGGAGGCAACATATTTTAGTCACCTGACACCTCATTCAATCAGATTTGTAATTCAATCTATCTGAAAATAAAGAACATAAAATATGAAATGATAATTAAATTAAAATGATAAACAATATGATTAAATTCATTATGAATAACAATAACTTTACAATAATATTAATAACAATGATAGAAAGACCAATACAAATGAAGTTGGATTGCAAAATTTTTCCTAATACTGGGTTGTCTAGCAGCATCAGGATAAGAAGAGATTCATCAGGATAAGAAGAGATTTATATAACTTATAAGGCAGAGTCTATTTTCCTTATAGTTACCAGTTGGGAATAAAAACGTGGAAGACCTAAGACTAAGAGCACTCTTCAAAGAACAATCCTAGAAGAAAGTAAACTATTGGGATGTAAAACCTTATGAGATCTCCAACTGCTAGCAATGAACCGCATCACATGTAGATCTAAAACCTCTGCCCTATATGTGCCGCCTTTAGCACGAAAGGAACAAACTAACTCAAACTGTCTATTTTCACTATCTCAATATAGCATTTAAACTTTAGGTCACAAGTTGAGATATTCAATTGTAGAATGTAAAGTTACAAATAAAAGATATAGTACTATCATACATATAGTGAAATGTCAAAACAGGAAGTACTGCGGTTTTATAAAGTATACAAGAGTAAATAAAAAAAACTTGATCCATCAACATTGATGATGACATGATTGTAAATTAACAACATGGAAAGTCAGGAAAGCTATGTAGATATAATACAAAATTGTGATTGTATGAACCAGGGCTTTGACATCTGTGTATCCAGTAATCATTCAAGGTCTAGTATTGACAAGAACAAAAGGCAGTGGATTCCATCTCACTGTGGCATTGCAGGCAATGAGAGTGCCGATGTCTTAGCTAAGGAGGGTAGTGCCAAAGAGCAAATTTACCAACCCCTGTCTTTTCTGGAGGTCAAAACCCTTATACAGAGAAAATCTGCAGTAGACTGGAAAACAAACACTGGATATGATTATGGAAAAGACTTCCTCAGACTTTAGCAGAACAGACCAGGTCATTATATTTTGACTACTTACCGGACACTGCAGACTCAACAAACACTTCATAGACTAGGAATAAGTCAAACAGCTCTCTGCCAGTGTCAGCAGGCACTGGAGCTTGTCTTGCAAGACTTCTCTCCTGGGTGAGCTGAGAAGCAACATGTGACCACATCCAGTTTACATGAAAACTAAGCTTTGGGGGAAGCTGACTGCTCAGTTTGGGGTTGACAGTAAATTAAGCGCATAACCAGAGATCGCTGAAGAAGAAAAGGACAACAGTAACTTTTTACCATGAACATTGTACAGGTATTAGAAAATCATTCTTGTGACAAGTTACAATAATATGTATATATCAACTGCACTACCATCTTGTTCAGTTGAAATTTTAGATGTATCTAACTTGTTGCTGCTGATCCAGCAGCAAAGCCTCTTTACTTCAGTGCATTGTATTACTGTAAAGTCTGGGTTTCCTACCCACCCAGATGGAACTGAGTTTTCAGAAATAGCAGTGAAACCTTTTTTTAAGTTTCAGATTGCCCTTCATATTTCTTCAATTCCTGTCAAGTATCTTTATATTTGCCCAAGTTAGATGTCCTCAAAATGTCTGCTTTGGTGTTCCATTTCATATACATGTTTAATGTTCTCTTTGTTTCTTGATTCTTCCCTTAAGAATTCCAGAACAATAATTTTTATAATGTTATTCAATGTGTAGTCTATCTACATATCTTTCACTTCTTTTTTTGTTCAGTTCTTTCCTCCAATTTTAATAGCTCTCTATATAAATGTAGATTTGTGTCTTTCAGATGACTTCTATCTTTTATTTAATACGTACTGCACAAAATACATTTTATTTTGCAACTTGTTTATATATGGGTGTGAAGCATGGACATTTAATAAGGCAGTGGAAAAATATATGTGCTTTTGAATATCTTCTTCTTCTTCAGCGATCTCTGGTCATGCGCTTAATTTACTGTGGACCACAAACTGGGCAGACAGCTTCAGGTCTGTCAGGTTTCCCCAAAGCTTAGTTTTCAGGTCGACTGGGTGTGGCCACATGTTGCTTCTCAGCTCACACAGAAGAGGACAGTCTTGCAGGATATGCTGTGGTGTCTGTTCTGCCTGCTGACACTGGCAGAGAGCTGTTTGACTTATTCCTAGTCTGTATAAGTGTTTGTTGAGTCTGCAGTGTCCGGTGCGTAGTCGAAATATAATGACCTGGTCTGTTCTGCTTAGGTCTTTGAGGAGTCTTTTCCATAATCATATCCAGTGTTTGTCTTCCAGTCTACTGCAGATTTTCTCTGTATGAGGGTTTTGACCTCTTGAAAAGACAAGGGTTGGTAAATTTGCTCTTTGGCACTGCCCTCCTTAGCTAAGACATCAGCACTCTCATTGCCGCTTTTGAATATAAGTATTACAGAAGAGTCCTTATATCATGGACAGAGAAGGGAACAAATAGATCTATCCAGAAAGAACTCAAAATCAAAGAAAACTGGCTGATGCTACAAATAAGAAAGAGAAAATTGAGGTATTTTGGACATATAAAAAGACATGAAGGGCTGGAAAAGACCCTCATGAAAGAAGGCATATGGGAAAAGAGAAAAAGAGGAAGACCACGGAGAAGATGGATTCAGGATGGCCTATGAGAGAGAGAAATTCAGGAGAAACTGTTGGGGTGGTAAAGTCAGGACAAGCTATTTGATTATGATGATGACTTATTTATAGTGTAACAAATTTACCTTCATGTTTTCTTTTTTTCCCTGAAAAAATTGGTGTCTTGTACAGAGATTAGCATGATAAATTTGTACCAGAGCCCTGGTAAATATGGTTAAATACAGTTCTGTCTACCATATTTCAGGAATTGGCATGGATGCATCTATCACCCCTCTTCGTCATGGTGGACTCTCCCTTGTTCAAACAACAGATTTCTTTTATCCCCTTGTTGATGACCCCTATATGATGGTATGTTTTTGTGTATATGTGTTAAAAGGGTTAATTTTTAAACCATGAGTGCTTTAGTAGTTGTGGCACTAATTTTGTTGTATATGCTGTTTATTCTCCATTTACACTGGTATAACATGACTTATTTACTGTAGTATTCTTTTGTTATTGTATACATCATGCTGAAAAGAATATCTACAAGAGGATGAAGTCAGAATTGCATTTGGAGAACTTTCTGGTACAATACAAAAAACTACATTACGATTTTGTGAAAGCTGGGTGTTTACAGTATTTGTGTTCTGAATGCTGGACCTGCAGAAAAGGAAGCATCTAAAATTTCATCATTTCATTCAACCTGTCTGATAAAAAAATTTGAGAATATTTTAGTAGAACAAAATCAGCAACCAGTAACTTCCTAACAGTTGCAGAAAATTCACACTATTATATAAGGCAGATGCTGGTGCTTCTTGGGTCAAGTACGCAAAAGTGATCTTGAAACCATAACATAAATTACCATGCAGTGAACAATAGAGGAAAGCAACAAAAAAAAGTTCGGCCAAAGGCAACTTGAAATAGAACATAGTAGGAAGAGATGTACAGTGTGCATCAGACTTGTGAAACCCTGTGAATGATGACAGGACGAAACACAGTGAAGATCTATTTTATTGTTGACTTACTAGACACCACAAAGCTGCTGGTTTCTTTGTTGATCTATGTCCAATAAAAAAGGTTATTGTATAAATCATCTTCAATTAATTCTATATTATTTTTGTTCTTTTATGCTGTCTTTTGGTTCTCATTCCTCCCAATAAGGTCATCATTATTACATGTGTGGGGAAATTAATATGAATAAGTTATTATGAATAGACCAGTTATTGAATGTGAGAATAAAGTTGAAACATCGATATAGAAAGTTATTTCAGATAATGACTCCTTGTATGTCAACTTTGCCAGGGCAAGATTGCATGTTCAAATGTTTTGAGTGACCTGTATGCCATGGGAGTGACAGACTGTGACAACATGCTTATGCTGCTCACATGCAGTAATAAGATGACAGACAAGGAGCGGGGTGTCATCATTCCAATCATCATGCGTGGCTTCAAGGCAATTTTTTTACATTTTCTTTTAGAACTTTGTAATAGTTACTCATTTTGATCTTAATTCTTAAGAAGAGCTGTGATTACCTTATTTGTATATGGTCTTATCTCATTATAACATTAATATGAGATACAATTTTTTCATTTGTGTGATTAACTGATTAAGAACCAAAATACATACTATGCTATGCACCAACCATTATTTCATGGCAAAATTTGTGCTAAATTTATATTTACTTGTTACTATTCAATTTTGGGCTTTTTGATATACCACGTAATACAATATATGCCTAGTTCATGGGTTGAGACATTTTGGTAAAATTTGTGAATGTGTTCAAATTGATACATATTTCAAGCTAGTTAGTGAGTCGTAGAAAATAATTTACCATGCTAAGCAGTGATACTGTCACAATAGCATGAACAAAATTAAAACATGTTCACTTTATTGTCTATAACATGTATATGTATAGATTGGATGTTTGATCAATGATCTTTTTATACAAAGAAATAGATCAGAAAAAGTACTAAAATGAGTTTTGCTTGGTCTTTCAATGATTCAAGGCAGAAGCCTATTATACTACTGAAGATGCCCGAGTGGTTACCGGGACCAAATTTGGGGTGTAAAGAATAGAACCACTGTTACCTGCCGGCATGTCGTAAGAGGCGATTAAGGAGGTTTGGCTGAAATCAGATGCATGTGTCCTAAACTTGTAGAAGTCTATGCGTTTAGGGCCCTACCAAACCAATGTACAACGTATACACGTTCTTGGCAAAGATCAAACATATCACAAAGTGTTTAAAATTGGTCATAAAGAACGAACACAGAGAAGAAGACTACTGAAGAGTGAGAAAATAAAACAATACCATGTTTCTTGATTCTATGACACAATTTGTCTACTTAATTTATTTACCACTTTTAGCATACAAGGCTACATTTATGGAGTTGCAAGACTGCGCTAAATCTATCTGCTAAAATTGAAAGATTAAAATATGAAGTTAGTTTTACAAAATACAACACCATTGAGACTGGCTGTAAGACCTCCAAATACAATATAAGGATATTCTGTTTGGTAGGAAGACTCTTTGACATAAGCACATGCCCATGGGAAACATTTGTAAAATATAAATATAGTCTGGTGAAAAAAATCTGGAGTTGCATTTTGAACGCAGGTATATCAAGCAAGCAGAGAAAAGATGTTTTAACCTAGGCTACAATCACATGTTGAGAAGCCCGCTTGATATTTTAGATTTTAAAACTTACAGAGACTATCACACCCGCATCAAACTTTAGTGACCAGAGTAAGTGTGAAGCAACACTCTAGCGCTGTAGTTCCTCAATATTAAAAGGGGCATAAACGTATTAATCTAGTGTTTTTGCACAGAAAAAATACAATATTTGAAACCACCACAAAACATGCAATGGAGATCTAGCTGGTATGAAGACATGGCTCAGAACGTAGGATAGAAAGTGTTGAGAAAGGAAAAAACAAAATATATAGCAATGAGGCGATAGTATGAATTATGTTAAACAAAGGTATGTAAAATGTTTAATCTAATTGGCAACAATCTACCAAACAGATAAATATCAATATTTTCTAGTTCAAATTGAGTTAATCAGAACTCTCTTTAAATCTAGCAACTCAATTTATTAGCACTGAAAATCTATTTGCTCAATGCCATATGACATTCAGCTGATGATTGTAGGGGTTTTACCTAGAAAATTTTATGATTGTTTTCTGCCTCTTGGACAGCAAGCAATGCATTTCATACATTTACTACATTTTGTATTATCACATTTTTGGGGGCCAGTTTTAATGCTGCAATTCTTTTTGAACACAACTTTTTCTCTCTGCTAAGTAAGATAGGTTGATTTTTGTGAAGGTTTCAGATGTTATATTTTTCCTTGTGAACTTTGCTTGTCCAAGATCTGAGTGAAACATCAAATTTTGGTTATAATTTGGTTCAAAAATGGTTATATTTACTTTGTAACTTCTGTGTCAAGTAGAACAGACTTACTAACTTTGTTATAAGTTGTTACAAATGTGAATAATATTTTGTACATCTGATACAATTTTCTGTTGAATCATTGCAAGAATCTCTGTGGTATACACTGTTGTCTGTGATTAGGATGCAGCTGAAGAAGGAGGCACGCAAGTGACTGGTGGCCAAACTATCATTAACCCTTGGTTAACCATTGGTGGTGTAGCTTCATCAGTGTGTCAATCTAATGAATATATAATGTGAGTATATATCTTATCGGTGGAACTATGAAAGAAAGTTTTCCAGAGTTATATAGTCAATCCTGTTGTGTGCAAGTGCATCATGGATAATAAACAAACATACAAAAGAAAGATTACTTAACACTTTACTGACCAGCAATCCTGAGCATTACTGTCTCCCATTACCAAGGGTGTTTGCAGTTTTCTTACAAAATAACTGTTTTTAAAATTAAATTCATAAAAATTTAAAAAGCGACATACAGTCTCAAAATTTTCTGAGCACCATTATGAATGGTTGTAACATCCGAAAAAATATTTTATGTAAATTTGTCGCATAATTATGAGGTGGCCATCTTGATTTTGTGTGGCTATTTATAGAAATTATAGAATATGTTTTAAAACCAGCCACTTTTCCTAGTTTTTAGTGAGTTTGTTCAATTTCAAGGCAAAAATATGTTAGGGACATGGTTGTCAATGAATAAAACAAGCTAATTATGAGTACTGGTTTAACGATTGACAACATATTTCAACATAAAAACAGACATAAGTTTGAAAAAAATGCAAAACATTTTAATTTTCTTTTGAGTGTATTGTGTTTATGCGGCATCTCACAATGAGTGTTTGTGAATGTTAAATGAATAAACTACACCTCTAGTTATAGTCTTATCTGCTTCCTTCATGAACTGGGGTTTATATTGTAGCTGTATGCCTCTGCAGGAGTTTTTGCAGGGAACGTTGATAATCCTCAACTGTGTGGTATAACTTGATGCAGAGTGTCAAGCATAGAGGTAAACATTGAAATTTGGGCAGCATATGCAAGTCAGGCTTCTTTTCCCTGCAGCTGTACACAATTTACAGTCTAGTCTGTATCTTGGGTTTACATATTTGCAATGAAATGACTCACTAAATCATGATCTTGCGGACATGAAGGCGTCACATTTTGTTGAAGAATAGCAGGTTCGAGAAAAGCAATACTGACATCCTGCCTAAACTTCTTTGCTGTGATAGTTGTTGTGGAGCTTGCAGTGTTGTAGCTTATGTGCCAATTGAACTGAGCAGTTTCATCTATGAAATGATATAATAGCAGGTACCACTTATAGGATCTGTGTGGGTTGGTCGAAGTGGTCGACTCCCCTCATACCTTTATTTTATTTTTCTGCAAGTACTGGCTTCTTGGTTATAATGAATTTTCAGACTGTCTTGTCCATAACACCATTGGAGTGAACAGTAGATATGTGTCATGCCAGATAACTGCCAGCATAAGTTTATCTTCTGTTGCACAAAACACAAGTTGATCTGTCGTGTTAATTTCAGTTGCATTTTCTTCAGGAAAATTATTCCTGTTTTCAAGTACTGTTCCACATGCACCTATCTGCATTTCTTTCAGCTCTTGAAATAAAGCTGGGCTTGAATGCAAAACTGTTACAGTAGAGTATATATCCTTTGTTTTTGTATCCATAAAGATCTTTCACAAACTTGGATGAAACACAACCATAGATGATACCTGACATAATTATTACACCAGTAGTCTGAGACTGCTGGTTTACAACACATTTCCATATCAATCTGAAGGCACACTATGAATCCATAAATTTCAAATGCACCAGTCTGGTCACAAGTACGATTTTTGTACATGACAATTCATGTGTACTGATATATGTGATTTTCACAGTACCTATTCACTTCATCGGTGATCAGATCTATGGCAGTATCAGGAAAAATAAGCTTGAAAGAAATCAATGGGCATATGATATACCGCAATACCCAGTTACAGTTGCCTCTGACGTGACACGTCGGTCACACGATGCTGTTATTCGTATAGAAGAATAATGTCGAAGCTCAAATAGTTCGTTTTGAAAACTATTACTCCATCTCCAAAGATTATTTACATGTGCAGTTCTGTTCTGGTCTCTTGTACCACGCCCACTTCTTACTTCAGATGTACCAACATCAACCCTATCGTGTAATTCAACATGTTTGTCACTACTGTCACATGCGGTATTATTTGCCGATACATCTCTGCTTAACCTTGCGGTATCACTTTCGTCACAATATTCGCTGGCAGAGTCAGAATAATCTATGTTATAAGTCTAGTTTATGTTATCAGATATTATAAAAATACTGGAAGTGTACTTGTAACAAAAGTAACGAATTTTTCACGAAAACATTGCTTCAAACGGGTCTAACTTTCGATATCGTGGGCGCAGCCATTTTGGAATAATAAAATGCCCGGATGACACGTCAGCGCTAAAGTTATCAATACTGCCGTCTGTTTGCATTCAACATGTTTGAAATTGACGATCGTCGAGTTGGTCTCTAAGACTTTTCCGGAAATTCGACGACCGTCGAATTTGGTCAGTAAAGTGTTAAAGTCATAGAGATGTTGTAGATATTGTCAAGAATTAATATCAAGAAAACTTAGAGAACAATGATGTGCTGCTAAGTAAAGTTAATGGAGGATGGAAGCATAAGCAGATCAAGAAGGAACAGAATTTGGTGAGGGATATATCATGAGAGCTGGAAAATGACCAACAACATAATACACAGAAGAATCTTTCAAATTTTCTGGCCACATACGATAGCAAATGGAGAGCTTTTAAAATGAACTATGCATCATTAGAGACCATAATTAAAAGACAAAGGTGGAGATGTATTGGTCATGTGTTGAAATCGCCAGTAGTGGCATTTGATAGGACAGCTCTGTTAATTAGCAGATGGCTGTACATCCAAAGAAAACATTGATAAGAACTGGGGAGAGTTGAAAGATTGCGTCTTGACTGGGAAAATGATTAATAGAAAGGGGCAGAACGGCAACAATAGAAATCTTTTGTGGAAGCCTTATGTGTAATACGGGACACAAAAGAGGATAATAGATAAATATCATGAGCGGGTATTGTTTCAGTTCATTGTAGTAACTAAATAAATGTAATGGCAAAAAGAAACCAGGGCCAACAGAGTGAAGATGCTGAACGAAAACATGCTATTATAGAAAGTCATTAGTGTTGATTTAGTTTACATAATTATATAATAACAGCAGTTTGTAACCCCCCTTATAAGGCAGATTGATCTAGAATAGATCTTTCTGTAAGAAAAGTGGGAACACAAAAGTGAATAGACTTGATAAAGCCTCCTAGTAAATTCAGAGGTGTCAGCTACATCACACATGAAACGGTTCTCTAGCTCTGTTTTGCTTTTCGGTGTCAGGCTGAATAAAGGCACCTGGGGGCATCTTTATGAGCTTTCTACAAGATGGAATTTAGTGCCTCGGATATTCTGTTGATCCATCGTTTATGTGGTTGTTTGGGTTTGTTGCCGCTGTATCTTCTACCTCGATCGTTCTTTTTCAGCTGTGTTTATCATTCTAATTGTGATATATACACAGCTTTTGCCAAGAACGCAATTTTACGTCACATCATTCAGTACCATTTGGAGCTCTAGTTCTTATCCTTCGCCGAAGTGTCAGATTTCAACCAGCGTTTACTGGGTTCGCTCTCCATTAGCCCTTTGCTGTCCCCAGCCAACCTACAAGGCAGCAGGCTGCTATTTTCTTTTAGGGTAGCTGCCATTAGATGACCTGCCCTCCCGGGTTGGTGAGCGTCATCTGCCCAGCTAACCCATCTTTTTATGGACTACTTGGTTTGCCTACCGT
This sequence comes from Arion vulgaris, assembly GCA_020796225.1. Taxonomy (NCBI): domain Eukaryota; kingdom Metazoa; phylum Mollusca; class Gastropoda; order Stylommatophora; family Arionidae; genus Arion; species Arion vulgaris. The sequence goes on along the minus strand of CM036765.1, from coordinate 25,903,721 downwards.
CAAGTTTTGTGTGCGGTTTGCTCCGCTAGCCTTTGATTGTCCCAATCACACTTCAAGGCAGCAGTATTTCCCTGCGCGCGGAAAAGGGGCACCGGATTCAACCTCTGCTGGGCTTTCCAGTTTTTCTGCACACTTGGGTGGTCTGCTCACACCTGCCCCTCTCATCGTTACACCATCAGCACCGTGCACGTCTGCCCAGCACTGGGCCCACCCATGCATCGTCCGCTTGCGTGCTTGCTCTGTCCTGGTGTCTGCCTCACCATCTCCATCAATTCTCACCGTGCTCACATATACCTCTAGGCTGTCCGGACCCGGGTTAACTCGCCACCACCTCAGGAGTTTTGCCCTATGTGGGCCCACGTGCAACTCATCTCGGGCCCAAGTTTTGCTCCACACGGGCCACGTCTCTTCTCTGGATGCACCTCTCATCCCTCTATGGTTATCCGTTCATTTTCTCATCCACCAGCCGGGAGAGACAAGCATTGGTAGTCACACTGGGATTCCGCTCATCTGTTTTGCGAGCGGATCCCATTCAACGTGACTGTCTGCATCTCTACCACCACCAGAGTGACTCTCCCTTGATCACTGCCCGCTTAGCCAGACCGGAACCAATGTCTGTCACCAGGGTCACCACGAGGAGGTGGTTCAGAATCTTGATTAGTGCCAGCTCACTAATCCTGGCATGGCATTGTCCCCATGCGCCTTTGACCGCGCCGTTGTATCTGAGTGCTCTTTGTGGGAGACTGTCTTGTGTTGACCTTGATGCATGTCCGAACCATTTGTCCTGCTGTTTCTTAATATATTGAAGCACCGTAAGGATCCCCTTTTTCTTATTTTGTATTTTCTGATTTTATCTCTTCGTTTTACATTTAGAATTCGTCATACACACTTCATCTGTCTTTTAAGATTCTATTTTTCTCATTTGTGGTCAGTGTCCAGATCTGACACTGATAGCACAAAGTTGGTAAGAAAACTGTTCTTTTGGTGTCCATTACCACATACTTGTTTTTCAGTATTGGTGACAGTTGTTTAATAATCTGGTTTGCCTTATTATATCTGTGTTGTATTTCTGCTGTAATTCTTCCATTGGATGAGATCATGCTGCCTAAATATTTAGTCTCTGGTTTGCTTTAGCAGTTGTTTATCTACATTAATTGTGATTGTTCTGCTCTTGTGATGGTCATTACTTTAATCGTCTCGACTTTGATTTTCATATTTTATTTTTTTGACTGCTTTGTTTAGATAATTTATATGCTGTTGTAAGAGAATGTTTGGCATGGAAGTTGTCCATGATATTCACTCGTCTTGTTTAATAGTGTTTATGGTATCACTGATTGTTTCGTAAAACTTCATTTTCACATTTGTATTCTACTGTGTTGTAAGTTGCACATATTTGTATGTAATTTACATTTCATTTATTTTCTGTCACTGATTATTATCAATCTTTCTGATATATATTTAGTTTCTCTTATGTTCTTTGCTGTCTCTGGATCTATTATGAAGCCTACTCCGTGCTTCGTTCTCTTTTTTCTTCACTCCTGAATAGATTGCACATAATTATTGAGAATCTGTCGACATCCTGTTCCTTTAGACGATTATATAATAACAGCTGTTTGTAACCCCCTTATAAGGCAGATTGATCTAGAATAGATCTTTCTGTAAGAAAAGTGGGAACACAAAAGTGAATAGACTTGATAAAGCCTCCTAGTGAACTAAGAGTTATCAGCTACATCATACATGAAACTTTATATTGCGACTATTTCTTAACCTGAAACCACAACTGTAATTTCATTAATTTATCTCAATACATTGTATTCACATCAGTTTTTATCAAAATATCTCAAATGTATTCACATTAGTTTATCCATATACTTCCACTGAATTCACGTATGCAGATACCATCTGTGTATTCTAAAACAATTCCTATTTACATCTCACCCGTGTGGTGTTGGGGCCGTAAGGGAAGCAAAGAATGGTACCACTGACACCTACAAGGCATGCCGTAAGAAGCGACTGATGTAGGACCTAGGAAAGCTACACTAGTAAATAAAAAGCAGCGCAGAAATTGGATGTGCTGGCCTACTTGTAGGCACATGACTGGACACGTACAATTGCTCTTAGGTTCAGATCACATACAAATCACACATAGTGGTTAACAAGTGGTTGATATGGAGCGTTCGACAAAGATTTAACTGCAGAATTACTTTTATGCAGATGTGGTTGTATAAGAAGTATTGTATTTTTTTTCCAGGCCAGATAATGCAGTTGTTGGTGATGTCCTTGTCCTGACAAAGCCATTAGGAACACAAGTAGCAGTGAATGCATACCAGTGGTTAGACCAACCAGAGAGGTGGAACCGTGTGAAACTTGTGGTCTCGGAAGATGATGTTAGAAAAGCATACCAGCGAGCAATGTTCAGCATGGCTCGTTTAAATAGAATAGGTATTTAGTTCATTATATGTTTATTTATTTTGTATATAACTTGCAATGTCATAAATGGTTGCCTGTGTGGATATGAATGGATCGCAGCATTGGCTGCTTCCAGATCTTATGTGGGTAATTATGCTGGACACTCAGGAGTATGTAGTAATGAGCAAACTTGCTTTGAAAAAAAAAGCATACAAGTGAAAGGGATATTGAACAAGGATTGACATCACGGGTTCTCCTGATGTTTGGCTGTTTATATATCACAATAGAATGATAAAAACGGCTTAAGAACAATCGCGCGAGAGAGAACAAGGATAAACAGAATAGTGTGCAACCGTTGATAGTCACTTTCTGCTTCAATGAATGAAGAATACTCGCTAGTGGTCTGATTATGCAGGGATGGGTCAGCAGAAAATGCACTGAAGAATGGAGGATCAGAAGTTTACTTAGAATACCCAAACAACTTTAGGGATATGATTAAAGTACTAACAGAGAAGCTCTGTCATAGACAGCAGACGAATATGCAGAGCAGTGAATATACCAGTTACTCTTCACCAATAGAAAAGAATTAAATCCATCAAAAAGCTACCACAGGACAACCATCAAAATATAAGCAAATTAGAAAAGTTGTCATTCTGTGCTTCAGAACAGCACACAATTGAGTTTGCAGTCATATGCATACAAAATTTAAGATTAACAATTCAGCAATGGGGACAAGCACCCTAGACTGTAGAGCACATACTTAAAGGCTTTCCGCAAATGATATACTGAAGCAAACTTACTATGGCCTAGTGAAACAACACTTGCAAAATACAAAACTGACCTGCGTGAGCTACAAAAGACTGAAGTTTATTAAATAGACATCATTTAATATATAGGCATTATTACAAGTGAGCAAAAAGAAAGTAAAGAACATATGGTGGACATTTGCTCTGTATATGGGAAAGGATGAAGATGTGATCTTGAGACTGATGACTTTGGCATGGATTGACAGAGATCTTTGTGATTATGTATGAGATATGTTGTATAACCAACATCCTGAAAATCATGGCATATCCTTTATTAGACTTTGCCATCATCCACAGCAAATGAGTTGTTGATTTTCTAGGCACCACTTAAACGTTCAGTAGTTTGCTATTGTTTTCTGACCTTTGAGGTCTATTTTTACCTTTCATAAAAATCCATGCTTACATACTGCCTGCCGCAGAGTTTGAACGAGGTGCGTTTGGATTGTGATCGAGCTCACTACCGCTTAAGCTACAGATGCCCACATGAGCACACCAACAACCTGCAGAAACAATTAGCTTGCATACATATTAGACTTGAACACATTGATCTGGTCAGAGCTCAGTGACTTCAACTCTGTTAACTATCTCCCAACAGATTTTCATGATTCTGATCAATCACTTTATACAACCAACTTTTCTTCAAATTTGTATATTTTAACAATATATTTTATGAATTATTTATTTCTTTTAGCTGCAAGACTGATGCACAAATACAATGCGCATGGTGCAACTGATGTAACAGGATTTGGTCTTCTTGGTCATGCTAATAATCTCGCAAAGGTACAGAAGAATGAAGTGGGTTTTGTCATTCACAATTTACCTGTCATTGCCAAGATGGCTGCTATTAGCAAGGCTTGTGGTAACTTGTTTGGTCTTTTGCAAGGCACTTCTGCTGAAACTTCAGGTTTGTGAATTGTACTCACTATTAAGTTTTGCTATTTTATACACATTATGCAGAGATACATGAGATTAGTTTCATAGTGCAAGTAAGAAATAGTTGCTGAAGAAGAAGAATGTAGTTGCAGCAATAGAGAGTAGTGAGAAAACATAACAGGTTCTCCTCAATGAAACACCAGCAAGACAATTTAATTTTTATATTCCTAGTTATTTGTGCATGTTGATATAAGATTACTCATTTATTTTTTTTTACTTTACTGTTATTTTACGAATATCTTCTATTGCTTGCCACTGATTTCAATTATTGAATACATTTTAGAGCTCTCCATGTGAATTATCAGTTTTGTAGAAATCTTCTTTTAATGTTCTTACACTAAACATCATTAAATTCGTGATCAAAATGAACGATTCAGAGAGAGAGAATGTGCTTCATTCTTGTTCATTTGCATTTAGGTAAAGTAAACACACTAGATCTTCAGATTTGCCAAGATGTAGTATAAAGTCTTGTCCAAATAGCAGCTCCATTTATTGGTAATGTCCTTCTTAGGTGTTTGAATTTCAGCCCTGCATGGGTATTCATTTTTCTGTGAGATATAGGTGGCGTCTGTGGCTTAGGGGTTAGTGATTCGGTCTATTAAACCCCGCCGTTCTGAGTTTGAATCATGCTGTGGACAATTTGGTTTGCAAATTGTTTCGCGTGGATTCTAACAAAAGGACGATGGCACCACCCGTTCAGAAAGCAACCGCAAACTACTGAACGTAATAATGCCTAGAAAAATCACAAACAGTGTAAAAAAGCTGGGGTTGATTCGCAAAGTCCTGTAAAGTATATGCAATTAACTTTTAGAGGTGGCACAGCAATCTGCTGTGGCCAGTTCTCAGATGAAACATGATGATCTATTGATTCCTATGAAGCTTGTGTATTGCATCAAGTGCCTTGCATGCTTCAGTTTGTTCTTTCAATTTTGACATTTATTGATGGTTTTTGTCTCATGATGCGGCAGTGGGAAGCTGCTCTATTCTGTTCCAATTCTAGCTAATGTGTTACTGCTATGATTTCGCAATGAGAGGGTAGCCGTTTGGTTACTATGGAGTTAAATTCTGATACAGTGCAGTATTTGTTAATTTCTGGTGTTATGTATCAACTCTAGTAGAAATAAATAATCTCAGAAACACTATCTTAGTTTTTGGTTTCTGATTTGGTTATTTTGTTCTTTCATTTGTTTTTTTTTATTTGTGGCTATCTAATGTAATCTTAGCAAACAGGAAGGGACGGAGCACATATTGGAGTGCACTGGCATCAGTTCTATCCAGTGAAAAAAAATTAGTCTTGTAATTTAAAATTCATTGTTGGCTTGTGTGTCGCAGAGGCTTTTTGTTCCTTCCTTTGCAAGGGTGTCTGCTCTTTTGTTTTTCTTAAGGTTTTGTCCTGGCATCTACTGTAGGGTAAGCTGACAGCAACGGCATTGATAAATGAACTCATGTATAGTGCCAGGGACCGGCATGCAGTGCTTTCAAGGTTTGCATATTATAATGCCTGCAGCACTGATTTGCCATCTGTAAAAGTAACGGCTGGTTTTTTTTCAGGGCAGAGGTGGAATATGTTTGTTAAATGGTGCACAGGTGCTTCAATGGCAATGGTCTCTACCTCAAAGTTAGAACAGTACTTGTCACATGCATTTTGCAGTTTCTTGCATGTTTTATCTGGATATTCTATTCGTACACCAAAATTATTTGAGCACAATATCCATCATTAATAGACCCCATGAAGGCTAAGCCTTCTGTATATATATGAATCCATTCATCTGGGAAAGATAGGATGTCTCATGGTCCACCATCCATAGACTTATAGGGTCTTTCTTAGCCCTTCTTGGTGATTTCCTTAGTAGGTGTGGTTTTATTTCCAAACGGTTACAATTTGAGTGGAATTTATGGGTGTTCGATTTGTATCTCTTGTGTACTCTGGCAATTAATATGGCAATAAAAAGTCAGAGATCAAAATTTGTTTGCTTATAAAATTGAGCCAAATTTAGTTTGTATCGTCAAGTTTGATGAACATTAAAAATCAATTTATGTGTTAAAGAAGAAAGGAAACAAATTTTAACGGCACCATGCAAAGCTGTAATTAAAATTAATAATTTGGCACATTTTTTTAGTTTTCTTTTAGTAGTATTATTATTAGCTTAGAACAGATTAACCTGATCTGAATCCTGTATGTTTTGTTTTCTTTTATGATAAGTATTATGAGAAATAAGCAATTGTGTTCTGGATAGTATGTAAGCAATTCAGAGAAAGAATTAAGCTTCTGTACCGTACATGAATGATAATTGAATGTAAAGCTTGTACTATTTCATTGTAATATATGCTCATACCTGGAGAAATAGGAATTAAAAAGTAATTTAACATATCAAATCCACATGTATACTTGTGTGTTGTATACCATGGTTATAACCTTTGATATTTTTGTCCCCAGGAGGTCTGCTGATATCTTTGCCAAGAGAACAAGCAGCTGCTTTCTGCAAGGATATTGAAAAACAAGAAGGTTACCAGTCCTGGATTATTGGTATTGTAGAAAAAGGAAACCGTACAGCTCGTATTATAGACAAACCAAGGGTTATAGAAGTGCCAGCAAAAGATCGTGATGGAGAGTTGTGGTAGTGAATTGTATCTACAAATTTGTATCATTTTATCCACTTGTGTGTTCAAAAAATAGAATATAAAAAAAACAATTCAAAGTCTTAACTGATTAGCTACTGAATCGAAAAACAGATTGTGGCTGAATTAAATATAGGTCTTATTTTCCCATTGCAGGTGTATGTACGAATTCAGTTGCAGTTTTCTTAATTATTAACACATTTTTATGAGTAATATATCATTTTGTAGGTAAATGATTTTTCTTTAAGATCGTTCTAAAACAAATAAATAGTGGCGCTCCTAGTGCCTTAGAGGAGCCTGCACACCCAGCGTGTTCGGAGCGCGCTTGGACTCGGGTGACTAGTCCTCTGTAAGTGCGGGATCAACTCTGCGGACTGGCAGAAAAGCTACAGGTTCCCCAAATTTACGGTGTTCGTGGCACCGAGCCGAAGGGTTACGATGTCCATGACTCCGAGCCGAAGAGCTTTCAGCTCAAGTGCTTCTGGATCGGAAAAAAAGAAGCCAAGTTAACTATAGTGGCATCATTTCTTTTTTCGACCATAACCAATGACTGTAATCAAGTATTATTGTTTTGAAAGTGATCAAAATATACAGAAATAAATTTGTCATACCTACGTTATAAATCTTGTGTTTGCAAAAGTGTGACACAATCAGGTTCTTCCCCATCCCTCAATGATCTCGGTAGGTGAGATCAAGTGTCTAGCTCTGTTAAAAAATAGGATTTATGTTGGAGTTGAGCACATAAAAGAACCATTGACAGTTGAAAATTGATAAAGAGTAAGTTTGAAATTTGCTGCCTGTAAAAAAAAAAAATGAACAAATAAAAAATTCAAACTAAATTTAATCAGGGGTCTTCACCAGTGCTGAATAGTCTGTGCACTACCAAGAAGATCTTCCGGTGTAGAAAAGAGATCACACATTCTTAAAGGGAGAACACTCTTCAATATATAAATATTGGGAATTCTTAGAATCTCCATTTTGTAATATATTTGATGTACATGTTTTAGGGAAAAATATTCAGACACAAATATTGCAGCTTTAATTGATGTTGTCAAGGACAGAGATCTTACATTTTGTCATATTGCAGACTTCACCATATGTGTAGCTTGTTGTATTGTATGCCTTATGATATTTGAGATTCTATCTAGATTCTGTGTTGTTACTGATAACCCATGTCTCATTTACTATTAAGTGCCACTTTTGGTAGCATATAAGTATTGGACTGAAGCAGTTATAGTACACACTTTCATGAACTGAAAAGTTTTTGTTCCACTGAGAATTTATTAGTTCAGACCCAAGAGAGTTGTACTTTGAATATTAAAATGCAAATCTTCAAGATGTGGTTTGCGTGAACGTCGTTAGGATTTGTTTCAGTACTTTGTTCATTGTAAAGCATATCATATATTTTAATCAACACAGTAGCAAAACTCATCACATTTTTATCATTACATTTGACAATTACAGCAATTGAATTTGAAACCAGCATTGTGTTACTTTGTTGACTGATAAAAATGTGTAGTGTTTCTGTATGTTTCTTTGTGTTTACTTCAACGGGTATAGTCGCATAGCCTTCGCATACTGTAGAGTATAATGTGCTTGTCACATTATTTAGACCCAAGTATACAAGAGGTAAGATGGCCAATTACTTTCCACACTTGTGGAGCACCAAGTACAGGAAATTAACTAAAAACCATTTTGTGTCTGATTTGAAAAAAGCGAAGACTATATACATTACACTAATCCTCCCTGTGATACATGTTGTGAATGTCTCAACTTGAAGTGGGAGAATGTCCACCTAGGTTATCATGGCACATATATAAATCTGAACTTTTGTTTGTTTCATTTGGGCGATAAAATGTTCTCAATATAACTTTTCGTAATGATTTCAACTTGAGTTTTAGTCTTTTTTAATCATGTATAGTTTTTTTTAGAACTAATATATAATTATCATGCAGAATGTAAGCTTTTTGGAAAATTTGTTTACTGCAAATAGAATGATGATCCTGAGGACTCATTTGTAGGATGGAGTTCCTCTTGTCAGACCCCAACAATAATTTGCCAACATAGCTAGACCACTTTCTTTATATCTTCCATATTTTGTATTTCTTCACGAAACCTTATTCATCACTCACATACTCCACAGTGACAGAGAACAAATCTAATGTGAATCAGGGAAGTGCAGTTTGAGAGACATTGCACCCATTTTGGGATATACCTTTTTGTATTCTGGAGATTTTGCACTACCTAAAAATGTTCTGTTGCCAATTTCAGTTGTGTCAGGCAGAACTTGCCTCCCTTCCTCTGCTGCCCCATTCGCACAGAAAGCAAAAATAGTTGGTTTATCCGGTTTGTAAGTCAAGCAAAATTATCATCACTTACAGTTCACTACAGATGTTCCAGACATCGTAATTGTTATGTTATGTGATCGTCATGGCACATTGGGCATTCCCATTTGTGCTCTGTCCTCCGCTGCAGCAGCCATTCTAATGTCCATTTGCTCACCATTACCCATAAGAAGTTGATTATTATACCTTCGTTCTCTACCACGAAGACGACACTGTCTGGCATGTCCCCTAATTCTTGCACTCGTTTCAGTGACCGCATTGCTGACATCGGCTCTGTCCATACTTCTGCCTGCTTGAGTCGGAGCATTGTTTGCAAGAAAGTCAGCATGCTCGTTACCCTGTGCTCCAGCATGTCCAGGTGTGTACAGCCAAGTCATTTTCTTGAGATGTGATTCCAAATGCTGTCCACCCATTCCAACCACTTTCAGATTCAATCCTTTGAAGCCTATTCATCGAATTAATTCTTTACAGCGCCTTTCATATTTTGTACATTTCCTCAGTGTTGAGGTCTTGTATGTCTACATAACTGATGTCTATATCTTTTTCTCTTCTCTATCCAGGACTTCTGAAAATATTTCTGTAGCACTGTTTCAACATATTTTATTCTTTAGTATGTGTGTAGTGGCTTATGGTTCACATACATGTCACAGAAAAGATACATCTCCTCAGAAGTTTTTGCTTCTTTGCTTGTATTCTATTAGTATTTTAATACTAACCACGCAGGTAATGTGCAAATATTTGCACCACCAACAATAATCCCCAGAAGCCTGAGGAAAAATGCTCAGTCAACTGAACTTCCATCTTTATGAGAAGCCTCATGTTCAGTCAAACAAGCAGGCTTCAAAGGGCAAGACAACACTCAGCAACTACATGACTAGTCTCCTGATTTATTTTCTACAGTCTATTTCTACGATGTGTCAGAGCCATGGTATTCAAAATTTATAACTCTTTAAAAAAAAGTAAATGCTAGAAATAAAATAGTGGCGAAACATGTAAAAACAGAGTACTGTAGTTTTACAAAAACAATATATAACGCAGCGTCAAATTGTAGCAATATTTAAGCATAAATTTAACTGAATATACATATCTTTTCACTACAAACATCTTGAATGGTTGTAAACTGTATAGATGAACAAATATATCTGATAAAACTGACGATTAAAAACATGTTTAGAATTATTTATTGTCATTTAACAAGTTCCCATGCAACTTAACAACACTGTAAATAAGTGGTATCGAACTCGAGCGCAACATATTTCTATTCTCTGTGCAAACAAATCACTAAAAGTGATTAAATTTGTGAGAAGCAAATGAGAAGTGACTGGCTAGTAATTTTTCTGTTCATCATTTATAGTATTACATTGCTAAAATATACAGTAAAACTCCATAGTTTACCAATACAACAAAAATATGGTAAATTCTCAAGAATACAGCACATATATTTTTTTTAAAATATTTCTTTTTAAATGTTACGTCACATAGGGCCTGCAAGCAATTTTTCCATACTGCTTTTAAATACTTGAGTTCAATTATTGTAATTCTTAAGAATTAATTTGATCATTAATATTCACTCCTAACAATGACGCATCATCATGTACAATGGCGATCATGGATCTCGGAAACATCTGTCCTTGGTGCTATCAATTCGGATAATGTTGACGATCTTCTGAACCATGATCCAAAAACCATGACTTCAGAATTTTCTCTCTCTGCCTTGTTTCCCGCTGGTTTTACCAGTTGTGGCAATGTGTTCTGAACCTCTCTTTTCCATTACATGGCTGAAAAACGATAGATGTCTCTTTCTTATATTGATACGTTTTCTTTGTGCATTGGCTTCTTAGTATTCTCCTAGCACGATTACTGACATAATTAATGGGGTTGGGATTCGCCAAGTGGTTACGGGTCCAAATTTGGGGTGTAAAGAATAGAACCACTGTTACCTGCCACACGTCGTAAGAGGCGACTATGGAGGTTTGGCTGAAATCGGATGCACACGTCCTAAGCGTGTAGAAGTCTATGCGTTTAGGGGCCTACCAAACCAATGTGCAACGTATACACGTTCTTGGCAAAGATCAAACATATCACAAAGAGTGATTAAAATTGGTCGTAAAGAACAACGCAAAGAAGAGGGTGGGGATTCCTCTACTGGATAGATATACTTCTACAGGTAATATGTCATTTAGTAATACTATCAGCACCAATGCTGTGCTACTATGAGTTTAACTACCATTTTACTAAAGTTTAAGCAAGTCTCACCTGAAGGGAGAGGGACACTGGTGATAAGATAAGAAAACCGTCAGACAAAACTTAAAAGATGCCGTGCTGTGCCTGAATTCATAGCAGGCGAGTGAGAAAAAAAAAACAGAACTACCGTTTAATTTGTTACATAAAATTTTAAAGAAAAATAAATCATTGCAGAGAGACAATAAAAAAAAAACAACAGAACTACCGTTTAATTTGTTACATAAAATTTTAAAGAAAAATAAATCATTGCAGAGAGACAATAAAAAAACAAACAGAACTACCGTTTAATTTGTTACATAAAATTTTAAAGAAAAATAAATCATTGCAGAGAGACAATAAAAAAAACTCAACAATTTGACTTTATTGTTAACCATAGACATGGGTTGAATAAAAAAAATGATATACACGGTAAACAGACAATATGGATATGGGCACTATCATCCGAAGATGACGCTGGAGATGGATTGGACATGTGATGCGCATGGAGACTGGCTCCGACACGAAAACTGCACTGAGATGGACTCCAGAGGGTAGGCAAAGCGTGGAAGACCCAAGACAACCTGGAGGAGAACGATAGAGCAAGAGCTGAAGGAAATGAATCATAGCTGGAACACAATACAGAGGAAGGCCATGAACAGGGAAGAATGGTGTACGTTTGTTGCTGCCTAAACGCCAGGGCGTAACAGGCTAAAGAGAGAGAGAGAAACAGACAAACATAGTATTAACACATTAACTAACTAAAGCATTGTCCAAATTAAAATTTGTTCATTATGAAGGTGTTTGTACAAATTGAGCAGTATTCTTATCTTTTAATGAAATTTTATAAATCACATGTAGTTTTGTAGATAAATGAATGTACATAACAGAATGACACCAAAGCTCAATTACTAACTGGTATTTTTCACACAAATCTAGCCTTACAGATTAGGATCTTCATACCAACTTTGTGCTATCAGTGTCAACATTGGGCACTTGGAGCAAATGAAAAAGCAAAATTACTACAGAAATGAAATATCTGAAAAATAGGGGCTTAACAAGGAGAGAGAGAGAGACCATTAGAGACTGGATAAGTGTTAGAGCATTTTAAGAAATAACAAATCATAGTCCGGCCATGTAACATGATTGTCATTCACCAGTACACCACAACAAGCACTACTATCCAGATGATTTCAATACAAAATGTAGCCCTTGCAAATGATGGATCCCAGAAATATCAGGATGGCACTTACCAGAACTCTTCTCTTACGCTGAAAGGCACAACAGGAATAGGTAAAAGAAAGAAACCTAACAATGAAACAAAAATTCATTATTAACTGGTAATGATCAGAAACATAAAATGTTGAGCTAATTAGACAATGAAACAAATGGTGCACAGTCTGCAGCATATAGCCAAATGGGACAAACGGGTGTAGACTCTAGCACTTGGTATTAATGTGTTAATATGATGTAGAAACGTGAGTGCTCAAAAAGACAAATTACATGGTAAAGTATAAAAATATTTAAAAAGAAACATTTAATTTTAGTGTTGATATCATTTTAACTCTTTCCACGCGGAGTTATTTCCTCAATTTTTAAGCAGTTAATTCAAGGGAAGTTAAAAAAACTAAAACTATTCCAATTACTCGTCAATAAATAAACATATATATATTATTATATACTAAATTGAAGAAAACTGGACAACCCAATAGAATAACAAGGTTGAAAAGTAGCATAAGTAAAACAGAAGTAAAACTAGAAAGACTTCTTATAAGGAAAGCAACTCTATGGCACAGAGTGCGGCTAATAGCGTGAAACGGACTTCCGCCTTGGCGTAGTGTGCGTTTTTTTGTGGCTATTTTCTTTTTTTTTATCAATCCAGAAGCACTTAAGCTTTCGGCTCGGTGCCGTGGACATAGTAACCCTACGGTTCGGTGCCACGAACACCGTGAATCTGGTGAGTCTGTGGCTTTTCTGCCATCCCGCAGAATTGAACCTGCACTCACAGGGAGCTTGTCACCTATAGTCCAATGCGCTACAAACACACTGGGCAGATGGGCCAGTGTGCGGCTCAAAGCGTGGAAAGCGTTACACTTTACGGAGGAAGATCTAAAATGTATTTTATGTCGATGTGTGCGAAGTATAATTTAGGATAAAAATGTCATAATAAATAATGATGGTGATGAACATACTATTATTTTAAAAATAGTAAATGTTAGTTCTTCAATGTTCTAATGTCCAGTAACTTATTAGAGATTGTCACTTTTAGGAACATAGTAATCTACAGAACTACACAGCCACAACACCACTTGGCAGGGTAGTCAGGGGCATAAACCTTGTGCTCATCACCATACACAAAGAAGGCTGAGCTCTTGTCCTTGTAACTGTAACTTACTTCTGTAACTGGTACTATTCGTACTCTGTGACGCTGAGGAATAATATCAATATATATTGATGAATCAATTTGAGGAACAAATACAGACTTAATTAAATTTTTAAATCTGAATGACTTCAAAGTACACAGTTGCCAGTTTTTCAATTTATTATCAAATTCGCCAGTGTGTTGCCGGGGCTCTCAAGGGAGCAAAGAATAGTAACACTGACCTACAAGGCATGTTGTAAGAGGCGAGGCGTCTCAGGTAGAGGCCTAGGGAAGCTACCGTAGTAAATAAACGTCACATTAATCGGGTGTGTTGGCCTACTTGTAGGTGCATAACTGGCACAACGCACCTAGCATGCACAGAGAATACGCGCCTGGTGTTGACTGAATCATTTTTGCATGGAGGCTTGCTTTTCTTATCACTAGTGTCCCCCATCATTCAAACGAGCCTTACTCTGACTACAGAGGTATGAACAATTACATGATGGATGAGTTACCTGCATTAACATTCTCTCAGATGCAAACTGGGATGCATGTCTACTAACTATGCTGTTGGAAGCTGCATTTATCTCATTTTCTGGAAAATGGTTTACTGGCCATACCTGTTGACAAAGAAATGTATATAATATATATGATTATTTTGTTGTTGCATTTAAATAGCTATCATACCAATTAATTTAGCTAAAACTACATCGTGATGTACAGCTTTCGTATGTTTATGATTCCTTGAAAGATGTGTCATCCTGAGCCTTGTGCTCCTGGGTGCACTAGGTTGGGTTAGAGTTTCAACAACCCAAACCTGTACAATTTACCTGCAGGTTGTAAGAATTCCTATTTCAAATTTGAACATACATTTCTCATGTAATTTCTGGTCAAAGTTGAGACCGGAGCATGTATGATTATTAACTTAAGTCCAATGATAATGGTCCAGTCAAAGTTAGAATGGGAGTAAATAAACTTCAAGTAGTGTGTATACTAAGTAACCTATCATCTACTACTATAAAATAGATGTGTTCAATTCTGTGAAATATGAACTTTTTAAAACATGTTTCTCATGGTGAATATCAAATACAACAATATGAAGCCGATTTTTAGATACATACATTGAGAACCGATCACAAGATGCCCCGGCCCACCACCATGGCTAAACATAAAACAACCAGTAATCCAGAAATACCTCCTTGACAAAACTATAAACAAAGCAACACTTGCACCGATCTTAAAAACCTGCGCACTGGAGACAATAGACAGTTATCCAACTTCCTCTATCCATGCCTACACTGATGGTTCAGCTTTCAAAGCCACTACTTACGCTGGCTTCGGCATATACCTGAAATATCCAGATGGAACTACCTATAGTTACTGTGCTCCTTGTGGTAATATATGTTCCAACTATGAGGCAGAGATTATAGCCATAAAGACCGCTGTAGAACTAGTCCACCAGCAGTTTGAACTTGGAGAAAATATTGTCCAAGACATGATAGTATACACTGACTCACAGTCCACACTACAAGCTTTAGAAGAACAGCAGAATCAGTCAAGCGAGATCCAGTCATTGGCATTAGTCATCCACAATCTGATTTCCTCCTTTGATATTAATGTCGTTCTACAGTGGATTCCTGGGCACACAAATATCCCAGGAAATGACAAGGCAGATCATCTGGCCAAACAGGGATCATCAAAACCACAAATAGACAAACCTGTTAGCATACAAAGTATAAAACAGTTTCTGAAAAACAACTCCAGAGAAGATTGGCTGAACCGATGGGCTATGGGGACGACTGGTCGGGACATGTATGCAGAGATGAATAGACCAAACCCCAAGGACAATATAAATCTGCTACAAAGAAAAGATCAAAGCACTATCTTTCAGTTAAGAACAGGACATGTTGAACTGAATTACCACCTACACAGAATAAACCCCACACACCTACCACACTGTAGAAAGTGCAGTCACTCATGTGAGACAGTACAGCATATCTTGCTTCAATGTCCTGGACTGCATAAAGCTAGACAAGAACTCCTCCCACCACACCCATCTGTTCATAATACCCTTTACACTAGTCTCCCACAATTACAGAACACATGCAGATTCTACAAACTGGCATTGGCTGCCCAAGAGTGAAAACTCGCAGCTCTGGTTAGAAGAAGAAGAAGAAGAAGATACATACATTAAATTTATCTGTTTTTTTATAGTCTGTACTTTCTAGTTTGCTTTGGGGTCTCTATGACATGTATGTAAGGTGCTGGCCTCTCGCTCTAAAAGTACTGGGTTCATTCTTCTCATGGAATGATCAAAATATTTATCCAGAGATCCCTGTCCCTGGTCACGTAGGTGAGATTGAGCTGCTATTTCTAACATAAAATATTCATAGATCATAAAACGTAAGTCCTGTGTTCAAGTTGATCACATAAAAGAACCCATGGCCCTTTAAAATTAATAATAGTAGTCTGCAAAGTTGCTGCCTGTGCAAAACTCATAAAAAATTATTTAAATAAAAATCCATATCAAATTTTCATTTCAAAAATATCATTGTGGACCCTCATCTGTGTTATAAAGTTTTTGCTTTGCCGCTGAGATCTTCCAGTAGAAGAAAGAGATCAGAGTTCACATGGTTATTCACCAGAATGCAACGATGATAATCTTTTCAATCAATCATTAGTCTGTTGCAATACAAACATGAAATATGTTCTACTCCTTGATTTGAAAACATTGGATAAGATCAAGAATTTCACACGCCAACTAACAAACTTCACCAACATTTGTCTTTGTGTGATGTTTGACATCAGACTTGATAACAAACATACATCAATATTATAAATCAATTTACCCGTGGACCAGTTTCTTCAAATGCCACCTGTCCACTCACTGTTCTTATCAGTGTATCAGGCAGCGCTGTCCTCTCTACAATATGGTCATCTAAGTGATTTGTCCTGAAATATAAATGTATTTTGTTGTTAACTTTATCCACTATAGTGGCATACAAACATGATCCAATCACACCACCAGTCACTACAGTAGTACTGGACATGAAAAGAAATCGTAGCATATCCTTTACAGGACGTAGCCATCAACCACAGTAAATGAGTCGTTGATTCTCTAGGCACCACTTATACATTCAGTAGTTTACCATTGCTTTCTAAACGGTGAGGTCTATTTTTACCTTTTGTAAAAATCCCACGGAAACAAGTTTGCTTCCAAACTTGCCCACCGTGTGGTTTGAGCCAGGTACGCTTAGGTTTGTGATCGAGCTCACTACAGCTTGAGCTACAGATACTCACTAGTATTTGACATACATCACTTTATTTATTTTTGTGGTAAATCTTTCAAATTTTTATTGCAGATATACATAGTGAAGTAAATATATATATACAACTAAACTCATTGAATGATGTATCCAGAGTACTTGGTTCAAACTGCGCGACGAGCAGTTTGGAAAGAAATTGTTTTTTCCTGCGGATTTTTATAAAAGGTAAAAATAGATCTAACCGTTCATCAGAAAGCAATGGCAAAATACTGAAAGTATAAGGGGTGCCTAGAAAATCAATGACTCGTTTACTATGATTGATAGCGACTTCCTGTAAAGGATATGCCACGATTGACATTCATTTATTAGTATGATACCTACTGCAAACAATGTACACGCAAGCATTTGCATGATGAAAATTATGGTACCATAATACAATTATGTTTAGAACTCTAATATTCATGGTATGGAAAGAGTTAAGTATTGATTTCAGTTTCAACTTTTGATCTGTACAAGACAAAACTCGAGATGTCTCGTACTAAAACAGTAAGTAGAAATAAATATATTATTATTGAATAGAGGCTAAAACGCAATGAATGGGATCACAGAAGTCAATTGTCGATGAACCAGGACTGACCAAGTTCAATTGTACCTTCAAGCGCTGGTAACAGGTTACATCATTGCAGTTGACTAAGTGAGTAGGGATTGATAAGGGAAGGCAAATATGGTCTCAAAATTACAGTGTTTACAATGGATGTAATAGGGAGGAATGCAAATATATCCCAGCCTTGTAGTAAACTGTAACACAATATAAAAGAAACCTTTCTATGAGCTAATGAAGAAGAGGATATAAGAGCTTGCAATAACTTACAGAAGAAAAAGTAACATTAAAAGCTTTATACAGCTTAAAGGACAAACCAAATCCCATATGGAACGAATCAACTACAGTCAAACACTGATAGGTATAGTTAGTCATCATATCGTGAAGCAAGGAACAAGTTCATAAGTACTCGCATATCATCTTGAGTAAAATCTGTCAGCAATTGCAACTGACAGTTCCAGTCATGTATTGATTAATGAAACATTGTCTACTCCACATATAGTATTCAAAACTAGCAACACCACTTTTGATTCCCAAGTTCCTACAGTGGGGACATGGATGTAGAATCAAAGTCATAATCTGAATCCCCTGTCTGATCAGTCTCCCTAATAGTGTTCGGGATATCAGCCCTGTCCATTGCTCTACCACTTGCCACTGTAGCCATGCCTGCAAGTCTTGTCTTCTCACCTATTTCCTTGACTGTCAGATGTCTGGGTATGAACATGAAGTTGATTCTGCAGTCCGAAGCTCATCACAGACTAATAAAGACACAGACCACTATTTTCAGAATCAGTCAATATTACAGTAGTTGTATTATTTATGCTTTGTTTAAATGAATATATGCTCAGGAAACAACATAAAAGATGTGCTTGACTGGGTCTCACAATGGCAAAGAAGAGTAGCTTATTAAAAGAACACTACTGCAAAGTAGAAGATACGACCAGAGCAACATTAACACCATATGGAGAACCCAAGCACAGTCCAAAATCACTAGAGAATGCAGCTCTATGCTATGTTCTCAAATAAACAAATAGAATTAAGTAAAACCCTTAAACATGAAAAAGCAAGACATATGAAATAATTACCATTGAATAGTTAACAAAATAAACCAGCGAAGGTTTCCTCTGCCTTGGCACTTATGACATATCACCTGCCCGGATCCATTACAGGAAAAACAACTGAAATTATATAATTAAGTCATTGTTATCAAGGTCAACAGATGTTTCAAAAGTTTATATACATAACACAACAGAAGGACTGCACTGTATTCCAATATTGTTATATCCCTCTCCTACCATACTTTACTTTCCAATATAATACATAATACATTATTCTGTTTAAAATGTGTTACTTTATTAAAATTTATATTTATAACACTGTTTATAATTACTGTTCAACATAGTAGCATATAAACGCACTTACTTGCACACACACATTCAAATTGTAAAATAATGGTGCTGTGGTAGAGCAGATTTTGTCATTCAAGGACTAATACTGGGAATAATGATGCCATTGTATATACTGGATGGTCTGGGATGCGTGGGAGAAAACGGTTGGTGAATATTCAGGAAGACTGTTAGGCAGGATTGATGCTGAACAAAGCTGAGCTTTCAGGACAACTTCCCCCAACATTAGGATGGTGATTGAGGCAGATAATGCAGATTTGTGTTGGTTATTTGGAACCTTGCTAAACAGAGCTGCTATTGTGTTAGATTTTCAATCAATGCTTCCTGAGGTCCAAAACTGTTGACTGTGGTTTGAATAGATAGCGGCTGTATCAACCTTGTTACTGTCGACACACGGCTTTATAGTAATGAGTGAGGTGATATGCTAGCTTCTACTTGCATTTGCCTGTTTTGAATTTAGGAGTAGTAAGGCCACCTTATGGGGCGTTTCTGTTTTATTTTTGCATCAAAATCTGCTTGCCTTTTTATCTGAGTCATCCGCCATACAGAGGTTTCTTCTTCGACAAGTTATGTATATGCTGGCTTAAAAGTTTCCGATTGACAGTGTGCAATGAGATAAATTTTGTCTGCTCAATAATTGTCAAACATTATTACAGTGACTGTTTTCAGAGTAAAAAAAATGTTAAAAATGCATATCTCAAACTCATTTTAAAATGTAAATTTAGTGAGTTATTACTGAAAATGAAAGGAATGTGTATCACATATCCCCTATAACATGTTATATACATACTTTCTGCCCGCGTGTGTCCGGGGCGCTCAAGGGAAGCAAAGGATAGTAACACTGCGACATACAAGGCCGAGGTAGGGGCCTAGGAAGCTACCTAGTAAATAAAAGTGTTGCAGAAATCAGATGTGCTGGCCTACTTGTAGGGCATAACTGGCACAATGTACAATCGCTCTTAGGCTTGGATCACATATAAATCACAAAGAGTGGTTAACAAGTGGTCAATATGGAGTTCGAAGAAGAGAAGATATACATACTCTATAGCCTCCTTGACACCATGTGATCTCCTTTGACGATTAATTCCATTATCAAAATATGTCTCATATCCTGAGGCATTACAACTGGTGCATCTTGTCTGAAAATGTAAAATACTTGTAGATATATAATGAAATAATTCTTCTCATCTGATGGTAGAAAAAAAAAATCATTAAAACATAAATAACAAGATCAACCTGAACCGTTTTGCTGCTACATACTTTCCGAAGACGGAGCTAAAAATAGCTACTCTTTGTTTCTAGGTCACGTTAGTAACGTTGGCCACGCTATAGCAGTGACAATAGAAATGTATAGCGTGTTAACACGTCTTTAGCTCACAGAGGAAAGATAATAACAGACGTTAATGTGTCTTTAGCAGTGAATGGGAAAAACATCTATACAAGTCCTTAGCAGCTAAAGGGTTAAGGATACAGAAACAATAGGAATTTATTTGTTTATACAAAAGAGTTTGTTAATTAATTTTATCATGCAACTTCCTGATATTCTAGGAAGATGGTACGTATAACAGGAGGGCTGTGGTAATGGTTAGTCCACCGACTTCTTGGATATCTGGTCTGTGTTCAATGCTGACGTAAGAACCGGTAATGATAAGAATGTGTTAAGGTATATTTTGAGCTCTTTAGACAATGAAATAAATCGTGGCACATTTGCAGCAATGGCCAAATGGGACAGACAAACTGGCACAGGCAGTGGTACTTGATAGTTAATGTGCTAAACACTCTTTATCTAGTCCTCAGAAACTATATTGCTCAAACAACATTTGATTCTAACTACTTTCATAAGTCACAGTATGGCTGTGGTATCAATGTACGTGGCATCATCAGTAGCGGTGTACAACTGCACAGCATGGATGTGTTATCAATTTCTGTGGAATAGTTATTAGACACTTGTGAAGCAGCTGGAGAGTATGGATGGGTTATAAATTTATGTGAAATCATTAGAAAGGGGTTGCATGGCAGCTTCACAGCATGGATGTGTTATCAACTTATATGGAATTGTTAGTGAGCGGTTGCATGGCAGCTGCGCAGTATGTTCATCTAATTCATATCTAATACAAAACAATACCAAACCACCATGTCTGCTCTTCTATTACCACAATATTGACTTGTCAGAGCACTGTATCCACACAAGACTCTTGTCAACCGACGCATATAATACACACCCAGCTCCGCATACGTAATCAGTCTCTGCTTATTTTCACTGAATGCTACACGCTCGCATTGTTTTCAGCTTTGACTGATACATTTTTTTATTTTACCAAACTCAAAAAGTTGGGTTTCGTACGCTGAACTAAATTTCTTTGGGTGGATGTTAAGGCAGAGTATAATGTACGATGTATGAGCTGTATGATTTATTGGTTATTGGTTACTAAACTGACGTCATTGCACTCCAGCAGACCCATAGGTGCTCAGTCTCCCAACAGATATCGAAGAGTATGCATACTGATGGTTCCTGTGGCTCGCTGATTAAACACACCTCTCAATCTGTCTCTCAGGCATCCAGTTCGACTTGCACAACGGGTAACTCCAAACTGCCCAAATCACTTGATCGATTCAACATCGATTTTAGTGTCCTCATCCAACAGACAGTCGCGAAGAGACCGAAGAATATCCCCTTATCCATCTTCAACTCACCAACAATCGAGGCTGTTGATGCAAGCCTGTCCGCTCTTTCATTACCATAAACACCTACATACCCAGGACAGTATATCCACGTAAGCCGCTGGAGGTTAGAAACTCTATAGACGACATCCACTCATACCGAATAATTTTTTAATATAATACTACGCACTAACCCTTCACTACAACGTGGCAATCCCAACTAGCAATGAGAAAAACAGGAAGATTATGACATTCTTACTCATTATCTATATTCCAGTTTCACCCGGGTGGTGCCGAGGCTGCAAGGAAGCAATAATAGTACCACTGTGACCTACAAGGCATGTCGTTAGAGGCAACTAATGTAGGACCTAGGAAGCTACCTAGTAAATAAAAGCATCGCAGAAATCGGATGTGCTGGCCTCTTAGCGACTAACTGCAAACGTACAATCGCTCTTAGGCTCAGATCCATAAAAAAGCACAGTGGTTAAAAGTGGTCGATATGGAGCGTTTGAAGAAGAAGATATTCCAGTTTCGTGCTGATTATTTTTGGTAATTTTTACCATTCTGTTAACAAAAACAAATCCACATTAAACATAATGATGGCATATAAATAATTATGAAAATTATAATCAACAATTACTATTGTACAATGGTATTTTAAGCAGACAGAAAATTATCATACCCGACCAGATCCAAAACAAGCTATACATCTTTTGATCCCTTCCTCGACATGTAACGGCTGCGGAATTAATTGAAGGCAAAAAATTACAATTGGGAGTTCATTCTGTAAAATTAAATATGAAACTAAATTAACAGTCAGAAACATGATAAGCAAAACATAAAATATTTTACAACAGTTTACATTTGTCAATTTGTATTTAAAAAAAACCATATGGATTAAAAGTAAAAGTAAAGGAACCCTTTCATACCTCGTGGTATATAGGTCAATACAGTAAGTCCTGTATTTTCATTGACCGTCGGCACACGAGGTGATGTGGTCAGCATCATGCCGGCCACCTTACCCACCTTTTCCCAGAGCATGCCTGGTACCCAGTGAGTTGGGTCGACCTGAGATCAATCGAGGTCAGGGAAAATTCCACGCACTGGGAACTGAACCCAGACCACCAGCCTTTAAAGCGAGTTCACTAACAACACGCTACCGCGGTCTCGTATGGATTGAATCAGATATAACAATGACACTCAACACTCTGTCTTCTTTAACTTGGGGCCCTAGACGACTACCTGGCCTATTGCATGAACCAGTTTTGGATGAAATATAAACGCATGACCAGAGATCGCTGAAGAAGAAGCAGAATTGATGAAAACT
Source organism: Arion vulgaris (assembly GCA_020796225.1). Lineage (NCBI taxonomy): Eukaryota > Metazoa > Mollusca > Gastropoda > Stylommatophora > Arionidae > Arion > Arion vulgaris. The sequence goes on along the minus strand of CM036765.1, from coordinate 25,880,766 downwards.
GTGTGCATTGACCTACTTTGACAGATGCAGTATTCGAACTCTACTTCCATAGTGCTTGTGACAAACATCTGGTGCTGTGACTTGGATATCCCAGGGTCCTGGTGGGGTCCTGAACAATAACAGCCTCTCCTCCATACGCCTGCTTGTCCACTAGTTGAACGGCTCTCACCAAATGTTTCCAATGTGTACTACAAAATGGGAGTAGATAAAAGAAATGATCAGAAATATATTCAACAATACGATACATATATTTATTCTGACTATATTCTTCATTTTCACTTCGATATTTTTTTGGGAAACATACTACATTCCCTATTTAATCTTAATCGCTTACCCAGACTCCAGTGATGCGGTCTATTAATATGGTTTCTATTTGAAGGTGGTGTAGGATCTTTACCAGCTCTGTTGTGCACAGTGTCTCTGTCACAGTGTCTTAACAAACAGAAACACACGTAAGAATGTACACGCACGCACCTACCACGTGCACACACACACAACAACACACACACATACATATTGCTATATATATAAATATATAAGTTCATTTTCAAGGAGCTACAATCAAACATACAACCAGTACAATTTCGTAAGTTTGGAAAAGTTGTCTTAGCTACAGTGCTCAGTCAAAATAATAATAGCTGTCCATCGCAAGCGATGATGACAACAATCTCAGACTGTGCTGCTGCACCTCTCTGGTTTGTGCGGAGGTGACTGTAGAGTCCAATCTTTGAACACCATTCCCTACCACAGGAACGGGAGGGGGATACATGATCAAGGTTAGACATGTGGGTGTTGTGTGTTCTATGTTTTTGCGCATCATGTTTTCTCTGCGCCCCAACGGCACGACGATTCTCATCTATGCGAGTTTCTCTTGTGTGGTTAGAGCGCCACATTTGACGATCTTGCGAATGGGATTTTCAGCACGTGTTGTCTCTATGGAAGAACAGGATGACTTGGATTCAACCTAAATAGACCAAATCTAGCGACTGAGAACCCTAACTGGAAATACTATATACTAATTTCTTCTTTTATTTTTCTGGGTGGGTGAGGTATATTTTGTTTTATATTATCCCACGGTTTATTGCTATTTATAATTTAATGAATACCAAATTTATAATACTAACATGAAAAGCACTTGAAGATAACATGTCTCCGAACTTCATTTCTGCAGCTGGCTTTCGTCCATAGCAACAGTTTTCATTGACGTGTTGTAAAATGGCATCTCTGGCATCCTGCTCGCTAATTGCTGCAGCTCTGTTCAGAAATTAATATGAACTATTGAAAACAGACGGGTTTCGTACATACATATGAGAATATCAAGAGGTATATGTAAATATATAAATAGTTCGCCAGCTAATGTCTCTTGGTAACTTGGAAAATTATATTTATATGAGTTCACAGGCGACATCTATGATCCAACCTATAGCCATTGAATAGCACGATCTTTTTGTTTTTCTCTTTCTTATACTTAGCACGAACAAAATAAAATTATTAGTGCGCTGGCTATCGCATCCCCAGTTTTTGGAATCGCGCTACGGGAACGATCCAATATAAGCTACAAAATATGCCTGATTAGTCCTGTAAGGAATGGAACGCTTTACAGAACATCATCTAAGTTATTTCCGGATTTCCACAGTGGGAATTTATCTATTGAAGAGCAGCAAATGATAACTTTTGGACATTGCTATTTCACGTAGAAAGTAGAAAAGGAGATCTGATGTTTTTTCTAAGCTATTACATGAGCTTCAAAGATAATTTGTACATTTTTATGTCGTTTGCTGAGCTCTTCAAAGTCAGTCAGCAGTTCAATGGCTATAGGTTGGATCCTCTGTTTGATAAAGTTTTTCTTCTTCTTCAACGTTTTCAGACATCGACTTGTATACTTCAAAAGTAGTCAAGAGTCAACAGGAGTCTGTGTACATCTGCGTATAGCTTGTCTTGGACTGACACGGGGGTTGGCTATGTGTATAGGTTGGATCCTCTGTTTGATAAAGTTTTCTTCTTCTTCCAACGTTTTCAGACATCGACTTGTATACTTCAAAAGTAGTCAAGAGTCAACAGGAGTCTGTGTACATCTGCGTATAGCTTGTCTTGGACTGACACGGGGGTTGGCTATGTGTATTTCCTCTGTCCATTGTATATTAGATGGTCTTGAAAGATGTGCTTGTTAAAATCATTTATTTTAAGCACGTCATTTGATCCCATTTCGTACATATATTTGGTAAAAGTAGTTACTATTGATCTTTAGCTTACACTTTGTTCTTATTCCTAAGCTCTGTTATTAGATAACCTACACAACGAGGAAAGTTATCAAATCTGAGATGTTATTAGATAACCTACACAACGAGGAAAGTTATCAAATCTGAGATGTTATTAGATAACCTCACAACGGGAAAGTTATCAAATTGAGATGTTAAGATAACCTACAACGAGGAAAGTTATCATCTGAGATGTTATTAGATAACCTACACAACGAGGAAAGTTATCAAATCTGAGATGTTATTAGATAACCTAGGCAACGAGGAAAGTTATCAAATCTGAGATTTTATTAGAAAACCTACACAACGAGGAAAGTTATCAAATCTGAGATTTTATTAGATAACCTACGCAACGAGGAAAGTTATCAAATCTGAGATGTTATTAGATAACCTACACAACGAGGAAAGTTATCAAATCTGAGATGTTATTAGATAACCTACACAACGAGGAAAGTTATCAAATCTGAGATGTTATTAGATAACCTAGGCAACGAGGAAAGTTATCAAATCTGAGATGTTATTAGATAACCTAGGCAACGGAAAGTTTTCAAATCTGAGATGTTATTAGATAACCTAACACGAGGAAAGTTATCAAATCTGAGATGTTATTAGATAACCTACACAACGAGGAAAGTTATCAAATCTGAGATGTTATTAGATAACCTACACAACGAGGAAAGTTATCAAATCTGAGATGTTATTAGATAACCTACACAACGAGGAAAGTTATCAAATCTGAGATGTTATTAGATAACCTACACAACGAGGAAAGTTATCAAATCTGAGATGTTATTAGATAACCTACACAACGAGGAAAGTTATCAAATCTGAGATGTTATTAGATAACCTACCAACGAGAAGTTATCAAATCTGAGATGTTATTAGATAACCTAGGCAACGAGGAAAGTTATCAAATCTGAGATGTTATTAGATAACTACACAACGAGAAAGTTATCAAATCTGAGATGTTATTAGATAACCTACACAACGAGGAAAGTTATCAAATCTGAGATGTTATTAGATAACCTACACAACGAGGAAAGTTATCAAATCTGAGATGTTATTAGATAACCTAGGCAACGAGGAAAGTTATCAAATCTGAGATGTTATTAGATAACCTACACAACGAGGAAAGTTATCAAATCTGAGATGTTATTAGATAACCTACACAACGAGGAAAGTTATCAAATCTGAGATGTTATTAGATAACCTAGGCAACGAGGAAAGTTATCAAATCTGATATTTTATTAGATAACCTACACAACGAGGAAAGTTATCAAATCTGAGATGTTATTAGATAACCTACACAACGAGGAAAGTTATCAAATCTGATATTTTATTAGATAACCTACACAACGAGGAAAGTTATCAAATCTGAGGTGTAAAAACTTCACACACATAGTGTAATGCACACAGTACATCATATAATTTTTTTCGTTGACCAAAGATCTATATAGCGCCCCCTCCGAACAATTTATAAATATGAATAATAATTATTGTTTATGAACTATTCATAAAATGTATATTCGGTAAATGTTGTATGTTTAAGATATATATCACAACATGCAACCACATATCATTGCTAAAATAACGTGTTTGACGCTGTGTCTGCTTATTGGTCAAATGCTCATCAAATAAATTATAATGCTGAAGTTCCATACCTCTGGACAGTTTCCCTAGTTGGGGGTGCGCCTTTGGTAGCTTCATTATATGACGGAGGTGGTAATGCAGCTGTTAAATAAACAATGCATGAAAAGTTAATATAGGAAAATAATGCAGTAGTATATTTATGCACAACCTGCAGGGACAGCGAAAGAAGGGAGGCCGAGAAATACATGGAGACGAGATTTAGAGGCGGAGATCAACAATATAAAGAAGAGCTGGAGGGAGCTGCAGGAGATAGCTAGAGATAGGAAGACTTGGCATGAGTTGGTTGAGGGCCTATGCCCCAATCCGGGGTAAAAAGGCAAGAGAGAGAGAGAGAGAGAGAGAGATATATTTACGCATGCTGTTAAAATGCGACCACAAATCTCGTCATTTTTCAGTCAATAATGTTTAATCAATAAATATTAGATACAAATTTCCCACATACATGTCCATCTAGGTCATAGGTCCCTAAACTGTTTCGGGCCACCGCCTACCTTGCACGACATAAACTTTGTGACGCCCTCCTGACCCCATTATAACAGTTCTTCACCCCCCCCCACATATACATGCTCTATTTTCTCTTTGACATAGAAAATTGATACGAGGCGTGTTCAAATGAAAACAGGACTTGTGGATTTATTTAAAAAGTATCATACGCAAATTAATAGTTTCAACGGAATTAAACAAAGCAACCACTTGTGAATAAGAATGCACCTGGGTTCATCAGAAAAAATCTCCGTATGCATTTAGGCAAGCATCCCACTGTTTAGGTAGACGTCGAATGCCGTCCGAGAAAAAGGTGCGTGGCTGCTCACTGAACCATGTGGTCACCGCTGTCTTCACGTCTGCGTCGCTGTTAAATCGCTGTCCCTTTAGTGCTTTCTTCAACGGTCCGAACAAATGGAAATCACACGGGGACAAATCGGGACTATAGGATGGGTGATGAAGAACTTCCCAATTCTTCTTTGCCAATGTTTCCTGCACAATTTTTTTTGCGACGTGCGGACGAGCGTTGTCTTGGAGAAGGTCAGGTCAGGCGCATATTGTTGCAACAGAAGAAGCCATAGCCTTGCTTGATAAAGCAGTATTGACTGACCGTCGTCGGAGCATTCGTTCGCTTGCAGAAGAATTCCATATGTCAATTGGGACAGCCCACATGGTTGTTCGGAAGAAATTGAACTATCGGAAGGTGTGTTCACAGTGGGTCCCACGGATGTTGACTGACCACCATAAGGAAGAACGGATGGGGTGGAGTTTGAACCACTTGATGCGTTACAGGACAGAGGGTGATGCATTTCTGTTGAGCATTGTGGCAGGTGATGAATCGTGGCGCCACCACTATGAACCGAGAAGCAAAATTGACAGCATGCAATGGAAACATCCAGGTTCACCAAAAACCCAAAAAATTCAAGACACAGGTTTCTGCTGGGGAAAGGGTTTTGGTGACCGCATTTTTGACCATGAAGGGCTTTTGATGGCCGATTTTAAGGAACCTGGTGTCAACATCAATGCCATTATAAAGACACTTTAGACAAGCTGCATAAGGCCATCAAGGCTAAGCGACCAGGCAAGCTTTCTCAAGGTGTGATTCTACTCCAAGACAACGCTCGTCCGCACGTCGCAAAAATTGTGCAGGTGTAATAGTCTAATCTGGCTCTACTGTAATCCTGTGTTCTATCCTTGGGTCAACGGCAACATTTAATGTAATCGTAAATGCTTGAGTTACTGCAACATAAACACTACTAACTCGACAACTATCACACTCTAACATAGAATATAATCCAATTTAAAACGACCGTCAAAGATATTATACCTCTATGTGAGAATCAATCTGATTCTCAACTTTTATTTATTCATTTGCTTATTTCAATACAAAAATATACATTCATATATATAAACATGCAAATCAGTTGATTATTTATGGTTCTGTTTAGCATTTGTCAATTTCTCCATATCTAAATTTAAAACAACCAATCTTCCTGAAAAAAATATATAAAGTATATTACCTCATCATATTAAGACACCTCTATATCCAAAAAATACAACCATAAATATAATCTTTTTAAATATTATGGTCTACTTATCTCTTCTGCCAAAAAAATATGAACATAAGTGTTTCTGTTCAGAAGTCCTTGAGTATGTCCCTTTTATTTGAAATGTCTCCTTTTCGTTCGAACCGCCTTGAATATTTCTTGTTTATGTCTTTTTTTTCTATTTTAGTTGCAACTGTCTCTCTATTTAGGTCAAAGTCAACACCGTCAGGGCTGTCTTGTTGATAATACTAAGTTCTGGTGTGGTCACCAACTGTAGACTACCAAGCACTGGTTAGCTTGAATGATATCACCAACTGTAGACTACCAAGCACTGGTTAGCTTGAATGATGTCACTATCTGTAGACTACCAAGCACTGGTTAGCTTGAATGATGTCACTATCTGTAGACTACCAAGCACTGGTTAGCTTGAATGATACCACCAACTGTAGACTACCAAGCACTGGTTAGCTTGAATGCTGTCACCAACTGTAGACTACCAAGCACTGGTTAGCTTGAATGATGTCACTATCTGTAGACTACCAAGCACTGGTTAGCTTGCATGATGTCACTATCTGTAGACTACAAAGCACTGGTTAATCTTTCCTCCTATCAATTAACTGTCTGTTACTGTCTCGGGACTACCTACACTGCCTGTTCCTGGGTACCTCTCTGTCCCTCCGTCTCTGTGAAGTGTGTGTGCGAAGTCTCTCTCTGTAGACTACCAAGCACTGGTTAATCTTTCCTCCTATCAATTAACTGTCTGTTACTGTCTCGGGACTACCTAACTGCCTGTTCCTGGGTACCTCTCTGCCCCTCCGTCTCTGTGAAGTGTGTGCAAGTCCCTTGACCAACTGTCCCTCTACCAAGTCTGTGCGAAGATGTTCTCTATCTACAAAAAGCCTTCTATTTAACCACTGGCAATTTTCTTTGTATCCAAATCAGTCATTGTCCTAGAATATAATTCTCGCGGTCAAAGCTGGTTGGGAAAATCCCAGCAAATTTGATATTTGTGACCTCTGGAATTTCTAGAAACCAAGAATACAATTAACCTCGCGTTGACTGCAGGAGAAAATAAAGGCAGGGCATAAGTTCAAACCTAGTTAAGGAAATACCCACCAAATTTATATTTGTGGCCGGACACTCACCCAAACGTTCAAAAAAAAGAATACAATTAACCTCAACTTAGCTGCATGAGAAAGAAAACAGGGGCATAAATCTTCTTCTAGTTAAGAAGAAGTCTCATTGCTAACATATCTGGTCTGTAATTCCATGTTCCACCGCCCAGGTATATTGTTACCCCTTTGGTTAATTGAAAAGGAGCAAGGGGAAAACATGGTGTCATATTCCCTGCTACATACCTACATTACCCAAAAAAACATTTAGCAATTAATCATATAATTGGTCAATTTTTTCAAAGCTCCACCTATGGGGTTCGCAACTAAACATCTTCTCTTCAGATGTCGCATGGGTAAGTCCTATTCAAACTTCTAACAAATCTCCACAATCTAAACACTCCTATTTCAAAATTTCAACACAATCAACTAACATTATTTCAACGAAACATCATCAATGAACATGTACAAAGTTCAACATGATTCAACATTCAACAAGAACCAACTATCAGAAAGCTCCATAAGAAAAATAACTATCATATAAAGACATGATTTATGAAGGCTTTCGTGTTACTTCACTTGCACCTGGAAACCATCTTGGCAGTGTGTACTAGGTCTACACACAAAAATGTAACAAAGTGTTCTTCCACAGTCTTGCCTTACTGTGCCCAAAAATATGTTGCTCTAGCTTCATCTAAACCGTGCTTACTGCCACCGCCCATGTTATAAACAGGTGCCTTGCTGTATCTCCCTTACTCAATCTTTGGAGAAATGAAGTCATCCCTGTAATTTTTTTCAAAGTTCAACATACATCTTAAATGTCAAGCAATATCAGTATAAAGTTCAGCATACAAATACAATAAAAGAAAAATCAAAATACAAAAAAATACAACTGGTAACCCAAATAACCATCAAAAGAACAATTCATGTTTCTAAACAGTTTTAGAATCCCTGTATGCGATTCATGAAACAAAATATCCAAAGCCACATAACCTCCAAACTAAGTCATTAATGGTAAACAATGTGTTGACATCAAGCAAAAATACAAACTCAAATTAAACTCAAACCCATCACCAAAAAAATCAATAAAAAAATCACAACACTTAACATCAAGTGTCATCCTCTCCCAAAATTAAACTATTCCTTGACCTCCATTCCAATCAACACCTTTTCTTCTAGTGGGTCAGGTTTTTATTTTGGAAAACCTGTTCTTACCCCAAAACAAACAGGCTGCCCCCAAGCTTCATCCCCAATGGTTCAGGTACTGTCATGACCCCTTTTGTATTGGCCAGGTCATCTGGAGGAAAAAAATGCTATGTTCCTGAAATACAACAATACATGGAATTTGCACAAAAACATATGATACACCTTGGCGTGAAAACCACTTGTTCAATTAACCAAGAAAAAAACCAAACAGTTATAACAGGACTGAAATCTGTTAAGGAAAAATGTGAAATTCAATCTCCCTCAGCACAGGTAAAAGGTTGAACCGGGCCATAGTAACTGGATAACCTTTTCGACAGGTCAGTCCTGATTTTCACCATGACAATCATTTCTTCATGGGAGACAACTTTCCCCTAAAGTTGATCAACTTCATAGATTAGTCTGGGTTTCCCACCAGACTAAATTCTTTACCCTCAGATTTGTCCATCTGAAAAAACCTGAAAAGCTATTCTATGTCTCAAAAAAATGACACATTACCATTTTTTCTCTGTTTCACATAAAACAAAAAATTAAACTAACATCATCATATCATAATACAAATTTGTCAACATAAAAATTATTCCACATAACTAATCATTTTACAAAACAAAAAAGAACATGTTTCATTACTGACAAAAAAAACACCATCAAAACCAAATTGAAATCACAATATTAAACCAAAAGAACAGTTACATTCTAATTAACTGTGTGCTTCATTCTTCACCCCAAAAAAAATGTGTTTCGATAGTCAAACCAAAACACGGACCTCTCGAGTTTTGCACTATTGTATAGCATCTTTCACACAAAAATGCAAGCAATGGTCCTCCTGTCTTTCAATCTCTCTCTCCATCTCCATAGTAACACATTTTAACAGTAACAACTAGTTACTTTCTGATTAACTGGGTTTCTCCATTTCATCCACACACAAAAAAATGTGATATTCTATTTTCTAGACCAGTGTCCTCTCCTTGACACTGCCCACTCGTTTTGTGGTGTCTTTCAGTCTCTCTCACTCTTAATAGTTTCTCACACTCTATAAATTTCTCTCTGTCTCTCATTACTCACCTGGTCAGAGTAAATATTCTTCACTTTGAGCCTCGTCTAACTACCTGGTTTTCTCTTGCAACCTCGTCTAGAATAAATTACCTTAGGTTACTGTCGATACATTAACTCTGTACTAGGTAACATTATATGAATCTATCTTCTAACAGTACTGTAGACCGTTCAAAAGACTTACGAATTTTCTGCAAAATTCCCTCTTCATACTCCAACATAAATGATCTGCAAATCTCTCCAGTTGCAGTCATCAACATGAATTCTATAAAAATGCAAAGTCCATCATTTGCTTTCATCAGCATAAATCCTCCCCTAAGACTTCTCTTCTTAGATTCTAAGGGTTCCTTTTCCTTCCTTGTCCACGTCCTCGATTCATGGATCGACGCCTATAGACAGGTGTCCATCCTTCCTACGTAAGTGCATCCTCACTTACATTCTAGTGTCCGAATCATGGGACAATCGACTTCGTGCCACAGTCTAGTCATTTGTGTATACTCAGAGTCCAGTATTTCTTTACACACGCTTACTTTAAAATTCCAAACTTAACACAGCAAAAAATAGTCACAAACCCGTTCATTGTGATCGGATAAAAATAACAACTGGTGCATAGCTTCCACCGTCCCTTACCTGTGAAATCGCCTCTCTGTCACAAGGATTTATTACGTTTCACACCTCCTGTGAAATGAGACTGACCGTCTACAAAAGAAATATAATCTGCCCAGTTTGCTCCTCTCAAAAAATAATTCATAGTTACTCACTTACTTTCCATCCCTAGCAAAATACGGCTTCGCCCATTTCTCATATCTTTTCTCACCTACATAATATACTACCTTCTGTTTTCCTTCCCTCTCCATTTCTCTCTCCTTTTCTCTAATTACTGCCATTTCTCTTTTCTTGGCGGCCACGAGATCATCCCATTCAGCCTTGGTAAGGACAGCCGTTTCTGTTTTCTTTACTCTGTTGGTTTCCTTCACTCCTTGGACCACGGCTGTTTCTTCTTTCTTCTGAATCACCTTCCCACTAACTGGATTCTTCCGTTTCAGCTTTTCTTTTTCTGTAATTTTAACTCCACCTTTTTCTTCTAGACGAAATTCATTTTTCCTATTTATTGTTTCGTCTAGCTCATCATTTAGTTGTTCAATCATGTTACTCATTTGTTCTCTGTCATCTTTTAACCTCTCTATTTCCTGTTCTTGTTCATCTCTCTCTGCCCCAACACCTGCATACGTTCCCACTGTTTTCCCCTGTCTTTCTGAAACCTATCTATTACGTCATGTAGCTTGTCATTCTCTGTTTCATAGTCTACTATTTCTCTTCGTTGTTTCGTTGTTTCTTTCTGTAAATTTGTTATTGTCTTCTCCAGTTCAGTTATTTCTTTCTTTCTTGCCATCTCTACACTATATATTTCTTCCCTACTCTTATCTTCTCCGACAGCGACATCCCTATACTTCAGCTTTCTTCCTTTTCTTTCTAGATCTGATTTTTCTTCTTTGTCTTCTACCTGCTTCTTCAGTCCCATGGTTTCAAGTTCTAATGTCAAGTATTGGTTATTACGTTTGTCCAGTTCTCGTTGAAGATGTTCAACTCTACCTTCTAAAAGTTTCTCATTCTTGTTTCTTCTAAATTCCTTATTAGTATCTGCTTCATCTGCACGAATCCGGCTTTCTAATAAGTCCTTGTTCACCCTTTCCTGTGTATGAAGTCTGTCAGTCAGATCATCTATTTCTTGTTCGTATTGTTCCATCTTGTCTTCCATAAATCTTCGATGATTCTCATTTCTTATTTGAGCGAATATCTTTCGAGCATAGTTCCGCTCCTCTATCAACTTAGATTGTCTTCTTGGTTGATTAAACCTTCTTTCCCTGCTTTGGCAGTTCCTAGGTCTCCAATTTAAATGGTTCTGATAAGCAGAACATATATCTATCATGTACTTCTTATTGTTTCTTCTGTCGTAATTGAATTTGTCTGCTGTATACTTCCTACTTCTAATAAAGGTACCATCTGGTCCCGTCACGTTGATTGCTCGTTTTCCCTTTATAACTTCCATCATATCAAATTTCACCTCATCTCCCCTTTCTAAACTTCGCCATTGTCTGGTATCTTCTGTAGCTATATCCGTGAAATGCACAAAGATATCTCTATCTATTTCCTTGCTAAAGATGAATCCGTAACCCTTCTTATCATTGAAGTACACTACTCTTCCTCTTATCTGATCTAAGTTATTCTCATATATTTCTTCTTTCTGTTTCTGCCCTAACGCTTCTTCTATTTCTAATCTACATTTGTTCAACTCACCTGTTGTCTTTGATGAGATGCCAGGGATGCTTGCCATAGCTTCCAGCTTGTTTACCAACACACCCACCGTTTTAGCTAGCTCTGAGATGTCAGGGGACTCAATTTGTGCCATCTTGTATAATTCTATCTCACACCTCAAACAAATCTATATAACTCAAAAAAAAGAAATTTATTAGTTTCAATCTCTCACTCAACTTAATCTGTGGAGAAAGTTTCATGTAATTAAAATTTGTGGTCAACACATAAAACAATGTCAAGATTAACCCAACTAAATTTAGTCAATGTAAAACCAAAACAAGACTTCTCTGTGGCCTATCCTATCAACAAGATGTATTACTAAAGTGACCTCCAGGTCAAGTACAACAACGCCCTTATTTCTGTACTTTCGTTCGGCCGTGACTGACCCTGTCTTGACTTAGGTAAACAATACACCTCTCACTTTTAAATTCCTGAATTTATTTCTGTTTTCTTTCTCTCTATCCTAATTCTCACTGTCTAATCGTATAGTGGCTTTTTTTAAATTCAATCCAGGGTGTTCTATCCTGGTCAACGGAAACCATTTAAATGTAATAGTCTAATCTGGCTCTACTGTAATCCTGTGTTCTATCCTTGGGTCAACGGCAACATTTAATGTAATCGTAAATGCTTGAGTTACTGCAACATAAACACTACTAACTCGACAACTATCACACTCTAACATAGAATATAATCCAATTTAAAACGACCGTCAAAGATATTATACCTCTATGTGAGAATCAATCTGATTCTCAACTTTTATTTATTCATTTGCTTATTTCAATACAAAAATATACATTCATATATATAAACATGCAAATCAGTTGATTATTTATGGTTCTGTTTAGCATTTGTCAATTTCTCCATATCTAAATTTAAAACAACCAATCTTCCTGAAAAAATATATATAAAGTATATTACCTCATCATATTAAGACACCTCTATATCCAAAAAATACAACCGTAAATATAATCGTTTTAAATATTATGGTCTACTTATCTCTTCTGCCAAAAAAATATGAACATAAGTGTTTCTGTTCAGAAGTCCTTGAGTATGTCCCTTTTATTTGAAATGTCTCCTTTTCGTTCGAACCGCCTTGAATATTTCTTGTTTATGTCTTTTTTTCTATTTTAGTTGCAACTGTCTCTCTATTTAGGTCAAAGTCAACACCGTCAGGGCTGTCTTGTTGATAATACTAAGTTCTGGTGTGGTCACCAACTGTAGACTACCAAGCACTGGTTAGCTTGAATGATATCACCAACTGTAGACTACCAAGCACTGGTTAGCTTGAATGATGTCACTATCTGTAGACTACCAAGCACTGGTTAGCTTGAATGATGTCACTATCTGTAGACTACCAAGCACTGGTTAGCTTGAATGATACCACCAACTGTAGACTACCCAAACACTGGTTAGCTTGAATGCTGTCACCAACTGTAGACTACCAAGCACTGGTTAGCTTGAATGATGTCACTATCTGTAGACTACCAAGCACTGGTTAGCTTGCATGATGTCACTATCTGTAGACTACAAAGCACTGGTTAATCTTTCCTCCTATCAATTAACTGTCTGTTACTGTCTCGGGACTACCTACACTGCCTGTTCCTGGGTACCTCTCTGTCCCTCCGTCTCTGTGAAGTGTGTGTGCGAAGTCTCTCTCTGTAGACTACCAAGCACTGGTTAATCTTTCCTCCTATCAATTAACTGTCTGTTACTGTCTCGGGACTACCTAACTGCCTGTTCCTGGGTACCTCTCTGCCCTTCCGTCTCTGTGAAGTGTGTGTGCGAAGTCCCTTGACCAACTGTCCCTCTACCAAGTCTGTGCGAAGATGTTCTCTATCTACAAAAAGCCTTCTATTTAACCACTGGCAATTTTCTTTGTATCCAAATCAGTCATTGTCCTAGAATATAATTCTCGCGGTCAAAGCTGGTTGGGAAAATCCCAGCAAATTTGATATTTGTGACCTCTGGAATTTCTAGAAACCAAGAATACAATTAACCTCGCGTTGACTGCAGGAGAAAATAAAGGCAGGGCATAAGTTCAAACCTAGTTAAGGAAATACCCACCAAATTTATATTTGTGGCCGGACACTCACCCAAACGTTCAAAAAAAAGAATACAATTAACCTCAACTTAGCTGCATGAGAAAGAAAACAGGGGCATAAATCTTCTTCTAGTTAAGAAGAAGTCTCATTGCTAACATATCTGGTCTGTAATTCCATGTTCCACCGCCCAGGTATATTGTTACCCCTTTGGTTAATTGAAAAAGGAGCAAGGGTAAAACATGGTGTCATATTCCCTGCTACACAGGAAACATTGGCAAAGAAGAATTGGGAAGTTCTTCATCACCCAGCCTATAGTCCCAATTTGTCCCCGTGTGATTTCCATTTGTTCGGACCGTTGAAGAAAGCACTAAAGGGACAGCGATTCAACAGAGACGCAGACGTGAAGACAGCGGTGACCACATGGTTCAGTGAGCAGCCACGCACCTTTTTCTCGGACGTTATTCGACGTCTACCTAAACAGTGGGATGCTTGCCTAAATGCATACGGAGATTATTTCTGATGAACCCAGGTGCATTCTTATTCACAAGTGGTTGCTTTGTTTAATTCCGTTGAAACTATTAATTTGCATATGATACTTTTTAAATAAATCCACAAGTCCTGTTTTCATTTGAACACGCCTCGTATATATTTCTGTCGTATATGGTCAGTTTTCAAATGATTATATAATTGAAATAGAAAATTGATGAACAAATTAATCGTGTAAGGCGGGCATATGATGCATTAAAATGCAGAATTTAAATTTTAAATGAAAATTCAATCGCAAAATCCCGAAAATAATTTATTTAAAAATACATATTATTAATTTCTTCTATAAGGAGCCACCGACCAATAAATCGCGTGAACGCCCCCGCCAAATGCTTCTGAACCTGTTGTAGGAGGGGCTATTTCTTTATATAATGGTGGAATTTACTTGGTTGAGATTGTACTCTAATTCCTTCTTAGACCCCCCTCCTACCATCTGGGATAATCTTTACGATACAAATATATATCAATATTATCATCATGTTCGTGTTATTCGTATTATATAGTGATGGTAATGATATTAATGATATTGATGGTACTCCTTTTTCCTCTCCTTATAATATATCATTTATTGTCCTTCTATGTAATCCATTCTATTTCCATTCATTTCTTTGACTCCATTGTCTTCCATTTGTTCCTGAACTCCCTTTTAATCCATTTCTTCTGGTGCATATCCTTTCGTTCCTCTTGGATTGTGGCTACATGATATTTAGCAGTTTAAATTATGCCTTTATTTTGATGATGATTTTCTAGACAGTGTTCGTTGATGTTATAAAGCTTGAACTCAATAGTTGGTGGAATTCATAACAAGTTTTTATTCAAGTTACTTGCAGTCAGACAGAACACGTCTTCTCAGTCTAAGGGTTCATTGTCGAATCTTCTGTTTGTTTACTAACTATATAGCAACAGTTACTCAAGTCCTCATTCCCTAACTACACAAAAACGTCATTGTCTCGTAGTTATGTGTTGCACTCTTCATAGAGAGTACAACACATAGTCTCAACTATTAAATAATCTAATTATACTACTCTAACTATCTGGCTAACTGTCCATTCCTCCGCTGCCACCTGGGAACTATGACAAACCCACTAGCCCACCCACCCCTATCACCCACCCCCTCCTCTCCCCCACCCTTTTCACGTTTATAGCACACCACTGCTACACCAAACCTGACATTCTACCTAACAGGTTTGAAGTGGAATATTACATGCGTTGTTGGGAAATAACTTTGATACAACAGCCACCGACTCAGTCTTTCTAAATGAGGAAAATGAAGCTGTCTTGGAGAGCCCTATGTAAAATTACAAGAAGTCAACCAAGTTGGTTGATCCCAGTCTTTCTAAATGAGGAAAATAAAGTTGTCTTGGAGAGCCCCATGTAAAACTACAAGAAGAAGACAACCAAGTTGGTTGATCAAAAATAGTGATCGTGTAGTGCCGGGGAACTCAAAGGAAGGAAAGAATAGTACCACTGAGACCTATAAGGCATGTCGTAAGAGGCGACTGATGTAGGACCTAGCGAAGCTACCCTAGTAAATAAAAAGCATCGCAAAAAGCGGATGTGCTGGTCTGCTTGTAGACGCATAACTGGCACAACGTAAAATCGCTCTTAGGCTCAAATCACATACAAACCACACAGAGTGGTCGATATGGAGCGTTCGAAGAAGAAGATTAAAAATAGTAGTGGGGAAATTATTACTAACGTTAGAGACCAAATGGAAAAATGGATGGAATACTAAAGGAACTCCTGAACAGACCAGCACCTACAAACCTCCAAGATAACCAACCTGCAGAAATGGACTTGGACATCAACTGTGAGAAACCATCCAAGGAGGAGATTAGTAAAGCCGTCAATTTTTTGAAAGACTGGAAAGCGGCCGGTCCAGATGGTATTCCAGCGGAGGTGGTAAAAGCCAATATAAACACATCTACAAAAATACTGCACAAATTATTAAACAGAATCTGGGAGACCGAAGAAATATCAGCATATTGGAGAGAACGATACATGGTGAAGTTACCAAAGAAATGGGGCCTTCAGAAGTGCGAAAACTATAAAGTAAGAATTGGCAATGTAAAAGCATTGCATCATTATACTGGCTAGCGATCTGACTATAGACAAGGTCATCACTATGCTAAATACCATACGGACTCGCAAGTACTGCAAATCTTGATGGAACTATGAATTACAGCAGCAGTACGTGGAAGCATCTCGGAAATATCACATATGGAAGGGTAGCTAAGGTGGCAGAAACAGAGCACTTACGAAGTAACTTCGTGACAATTAGGAATTTTCCCAATTCTCAGAAAGACCAGGCCTTTTCAGCTGATGACTGGGGAATTAACTGTTCCGAGAACTGAACAATGTATGACAATACGCAAATTCAACTCACTGCCACTGTGTTACATATAATTTCAGAGCTCATAGTATTTACAGCAGTTTTAAGTTTGTTAAATAATTACAAATCATTTGGTCAAATCAATTAGACCAGCGTTTTCCAAAGTGGGCGGTACCCCCCAGTAGGTGTGAAGCGTTCTAGGGGGCGATAGTTGGTTAAAAGAATTTGGGGGGTGTAAGGCAATTAGGGTTCGGTGGTTCGTTAAAGAAGAAATTAAAAAAATATTTTAAATAAATAGTTTTCGTGATTTTGCGACTAAATAATCATTTAAAATATGAATTCTGCATTTAAACTCA
The DNA here is from genome assembly GCA_020796225.1 of Arion vulgaris. NCBI lineage: Eukaryota > Metazoa > Mollusca > Gastropoda > Stylommatophora > Arionidae > Arion > Arion vulgaris. Next base: position 25,863,868 of record CM036765.1, on the reverse strand, counting down.
TCTTTTGTCCGTCTTACAGGAGTCAATTTTTTCATCAATTTTCTATTTCTGTATATGATCATTTGAAAATTAACCATGTATGACATAAATATATATCAATTTTCTATGTGAAGGAGAAATAGAGCATGTATATATATGTGGGGGTGGCGTTTGCAAACTGTTATAATATGGAGGGGGTTACAAAGTTTATGTTGTGCAAAGTGGGGTGGGCCGAAATAGTTTGGGAATCTATGAATTGACTAATACCGAATGACATCTACCGTCGCCATGTTATGAATGGACCTCATTGCTACTATTTGCTTATCTTAATTAAGTCTGTTTTGGTCGGCAATAATGATTTTGTTTATAAAGGCTGTAATATAATTCATAATGCAACATGCAGCAGGCTTCGCAACATCTGAAGATCTAACATTTACGGCCCTAAGACAAAGTCCCGGGTATACAAACAATGTTTTCCCCGAATGGTTACCGGTGCCCAAATTTGGGGTGTAAAGAATAGAACCACTGTTACCTGCCACGCATGTCGTAAGAGTCGACTAAGGAGGTTTGGTTTAAATCGGATGCACATGTCTTAAACGGGTAAAGTCTATGCGTTTAGGGGACTACCAAACCAATGTGCAACGTATACACATTCTTGGCAAAGATCAACCATTTCACAAAGAGTGATGAAAATTGGGTGTAAAGAACGAACGTAAAGAAGAAGAAGAAAACTAAACGTGTTAGGACAGTCCTCTTCTATGGATCTGGAACTTGGAAAACAGATACAAAAGTAGAAAGTAGAACGGATTCAATGGAATAATTCTTAGAGGAATACTTGAATATACCTGGGAGGAAAAGATTAGCACTATCAGACTTCAAGAACTAGCAGCTGGTCTGGAAGTCCTTAAACTAAGAAATACAAAAAATACAACGGCGATGGATTGGACATGCTCTCAGGGTAAGAAACGAAAGGTGGACAAGATATGTAATGTAGTGGTCAAAACGTGGACAGCGAAATAAATGCTTCCTAGAGGCACATGAGAGGGAACGTTATCGGAGATTAAAGACATAATTATAATTATAGCACTAGGTTTGAGGTAAAAAGAAACGCACAAGATTGAAGTAAGTGGAAATTTGTTATTTCTGCCTAATGTGATTTTGAGCGCAATGAAGACTGATAATGAACATAATTTTAAAGGAATTTTTTATTCTCTTAAGATCAATGTTTACTTATACCTGTTTAGTCCTTGCATACAATTCTTAATGATGTTTTAAAACAAAATACATATCTCGTTTCTAGATTATCTGGCACTGGCAGTAGTTTGTAGTCAAATTAGACTTATTTTGGTTTATTTAGGTGCCCACAGTTGATGAGGTCATGTTTACAGTTCAACAGACAGCAGTTTACTTACCACCTTCAAATCCGATGTTGTTATATCCAGGAAGTTGATCCATAGAATCGGTTGCTGGTGCAGAGGGCTCTTCGTGGTCTTCACCGGCTGAAGAAAAAATAATACAAAAAGTATATTTAAAGTAAAATTGGACGTAAAAGTTAACAATGCTACATTTTTGCTGAATGTGTATGTAATAGATTCACTTAAAATAGTGTGACCTTCGCACATGGTGTCTTTCACTGCCTCTCTTATTTCTGTTTTTCACCTTTTGCATGGAAGACCATTTGTATGTGAAAAGCATTGCCCATTGATGCACACTGTATGTTGGTAATATGGTTATGTGTTGAAACATTTAATTTGTTGTGTCTTGATGAAGCTCAGTATTTATGTTAAACCCACATTTTTTTCTCATGTCCTCATTAATAAAAACTTGCATTTTCTCGTTACAGCAGTCTGTGTAGACAACATCTCTTCGTCCCCCACCTCCCCCTCCCTTCCCCGTCGTTTACAGTCAGCGTCTAGGTATGGCATCGATAGCATCATATCGGAAGAAAGATCTTTTATACAACACTCTTTTAGTATTCAGAGCTGAATTACATTTTGCATTTTACTATTGATGCCATTTGCTCTATGATTTGCTTTGCTATTTGTAACTTTGTTGAATTTCGTTGGTTATTCTTCCATTTTATGAAAACATGTTTCCCAGATATTGACAGACTTTAACTTAAAATGAAATATTGCTTGAGTTCTTCGTAACGAGTTAATTGTTATTTTGTAATCCCATACAAGACAGTCAACAACTTGAAATTAAATATCAACTATGAAACATTTTATTGTCTAATATGATGATATCGTTTAATTACTTTCACTATATACATGAAGACTGATTAATAGTCAGAAAATAGGGGTAAGTAGTACTGGTTACGCCTGAGTGGTTACCTGGGTCCAAATTTGGGGTGTAAAGAATAGAACCACTGTTACTTGCCACGCATGTCGTAAGAGGCGACTGAGGAGGTTTGGATGAAATCGGATGCACGTGTCCTAAACATGTAGAAGGCTATGCGTTTAGGGGTCTACCAAAACAATGTGCAACGTATACACGTTCTTGACAAAGATCAAACATATCCAAAGAGTGTTTAAAATTGGTGGCAAAGAACAAACGCAATAAGGAAGAAGAATATACTGGTTATTCAAGTGCTACATGGGTATTTAAATGGGACAAGCTAAAAAAACACTCTTTCACAATGGTCATAGGTAACATTGTTGAACCATGGTTGAACCATTGTTGAACCATGGTTGAACCATTACATCGTTCATATTTCTTGATAAGTCTCACATGGGAACCATTTTTCATACATTGAGGTAAATGCATTTTTTAGAATATGGCGTTAGACCGTATTTTTAATTAACCATCGGCCAACGATGGGTGATTTGGGTCAACAAGTCAACCAAGTGGGTTGATCAAAAATAGCGCCCGTGTATTGCCGGGGTCCTCAATGAGAGCAAAGAATAGTAACACTGCGACCTACAACAAGGCCTGTTGTAAGAGGCGACAGAGGTAGGCGCCTAGGGAAGCTACCCTAGTAACAAAAAAAGCGTCGCATAAATCGGATTTATTGGCCAACTTGTAAGCACATAACTAGCACAACGTAAATTCGCTCTTAGGCTTGGATCCAATCACAAAGAGTGGTTAACAAGTGGTAGATATGGAGCGTTCAGGAAGAAGAAGTTCTTAGGCTCAGATCACATACAAATCACAAAGAGTGGTTAACAAGTGGTCGATATGGAGCGTTCAAGGAAGAAGAAGTTCTTAGGCTCAGATCACATACAAATCACAAAGAGTGGTTAACAAGTGGTCGATATGGAGCGTTCGATGAAGAAGAAGTTCTTAGGCTCAGATCACATACAAATCACAAAGAGTGGTTAACAAGTGGTCGATATGGAGCGTTCAAGGAAGAAGAAGTTATTAGGCTCAGATCACATACAAATCACAAAGAGTGGTTAACAAGTGGTCGATATGGAGCGTTCAAGGAAGAAGAAGTTCTTAGGCTCAGATCACATACAAATCACAAAAGTGGTTAACAAGTGGTCGATATGGAGCGTTCAAGGAAGAAGAAGTTCTTAGGCTCAGATCACATACAAATCACAAAGAGTGGTTAACAAGTGGTCGATATGGAGCGTTCAAGGAAGAAGAAGTTCTTAGGCTCAGATCACATACAAATCACAAAGAGTGGTTAACAAGTGGTCGATATGGAGGTTCAAGGAAGAAGAAGTTCTTAGGCTCAGATCATACAAATCACAAAGAGTGGTTAACAAGTGGTCGATATGGAGCGTTCGATGAAGAAGTTCTTAGGCTCAGATCACATACAAATCACAAAGAGTGGTTAACAAGTGGTCGATATGGAGCGTTCAAGGAAGAAGAAGTTATTAGGCTCAGATCACATACAAATCACAAAGAGTGGTTAACAAGTGGTCGATATGGAGCGTTCAAGGAAGAAGAAGTTCTTAGGCTCAGATCACATACAAATCACAAAGAGTGGTTAACAAGTGGTCGATATGGAGCGTTCAAGGAAGAAGAAGTTATTAGGCTCAGATCACATACAAATCACAAAGAGTGGTTAACAAGTGGTCGATATGGAGCGTGCGAAGAAGAAGACAAGTTTCAAATTTAAAAAATGCAACATTACATGAAGAAATCTTTGAAGAGTGAAGTTATGTATTACTTACCTACTCCTGGTGGTCCACCTTGGCCCTGGAAGCCCCCACTTCCTTGAGGAGGATAAGGACCTGCTGGACCTTGTTGTTGTGGATAAGCACCTCCATTGTGACTGTACAATAAATCAGATGTAAATCATAATCGATGATTTTTTAAAAAGGGAATAAATCAGCTTTCATAAAATCCTTAAGGTATTTTGGGAAACACAGTGTTAAGTCGGTATTTTTGTGTGACAAGCAGTTGTCTCCACTTTCAAGCAACTAAACCAGCAACTTATATCACTATTCAACAACTAAACCAGCAACTTTTATATCCACTATTCAACAACTAAACCAGCAACTATTATATCCACTATTCAACAACTAAACCAGCAACTAGTATATCCACTATTCAACAACTAAACCAGCAACTTTTATATCCACTATTCAACAACTAAACCAGATGACTAAGTGACTTATCCATCCTATTCAGACTAACTTAAACCAAGGCTATTATAGTGTCCACTATTCAACAACTAAACCAGCAGACATATTATTCACTATTCAACAACTAAACGCATGACATAGTATTCACTATTCAGACAATTAAACCAGCAACATAATCACTATTCAACACTAAACCAGCAAGTAGTATATCGATATTCAACAACTAAGATACAGCACTTAATAATGCACTTTTCATAACTGTTATCAACAACAAACGCATATTATATCCACTATTCAACAACTAAACCAGCAACTATTATATCCACTATTCAACAACTAGAGGAAAGGAAATGTACATCATAGTGAACATGGTAGTCTCATCCTATTACAGAATATACGTTTAGAAAGGTCGTATTTGGACATAGTAGTCTCATCCTATTACAGAATATACGTTTAGAAAGGTCGTATTTGGACATAGTAGTCTCATCCTATTACAGAATATACGTTTAGAAAGGTCGTATTTGGACATGGTAGTCTCATCCTATTACAGAATATACGTTTAGAAAGGTCGTATTTGGACATGGTAGTCTCATCCTATTACAGAATATTTAAAGAGCATACAAAATACTTTATGTGGCGCAACACGTAAATACAAAGTAATGTAGTTTTACGGAATATAACAACAAGATACAGCTACATTTCGACCAAAATGCCTTTATCCAGTAACTTTATCAAGATACAAAACGAACTAAGAAATTGATAGTGTTTCTATAGACTAGACTTTAACAAATTAAGACGATAAATTCATAACTGCTCTACAATTAAAAAAATGTGACTAAAAATGAAAAAAAAAATAATTGGGAAAAAAACAAGAAATGTCAAAAAGAAAGTGAAACAATAGTAATCAAATATACACAGAAATATATTATAGAGCACTCAAACGGATAGTAAGGGGACAATCTAAATACATTAAAAACGTAACTATCATTATAGCAAAGGTCTCAACAAAATAACAATAGTTGTAGCAAAATGGTAGAGATTATTACCTATTCATTGTATCTCAATACTTTATAGATAATATCCTGAACTGAGACAAACTCAAAGTCTTGCGTTGTACTCGTGATTGCTAGCTAAGTGCGAAGGAAGTTATATAAGTATTGGCGGAAATAATTTGGCCTAGTTTTCATCTGCATAAGATAAGATAAGAGGTATCTGCACATTACATGTTCACTATGATGTACATTTCCTTTCTCTGGTCATATTGTTTCATTCAAGTATGTCGATGTTTTTATATTCTCCGGAGTCATAGCGTTGTCTCCCACTTTCTCTTATCATATTGTTTCATTCAAGTATATCGATGTTTTGATATTCTCCGCGGAGTCATAGCGTTGCCTCCCACTTTCTCTTATCATATTGTTTCATTCAAGTATGTCGATGTTTTGATATTCTCCGCTGAGTCATAGCGTTGTCTCCCCCCACTTTCTCCTATCATATTGTTTCATTCAGATATATGTTTTGATATTCTCCTCTGGGTCATAGCGTTGCCTCCCACTTTCTCTCAAGTTATCATTCTACAATTATTTTTAACAGTGTCAAAGTTTCGCGTGTCCAACATTTTTATACTTTGCTCAATTTATAAACAGTCTCATTCAATTTTCCAAACTCATTTTGTTTTAGGACTTTACTATTTGCTTATTTTTGCGCCAGTACAATAAATCCTCAATATTTGTAATTTTCACTTCCAAAAGTCTTCAATATTGTATTACTGATTACAATTAGGATAGTCATAATTGAAAAATCATAACTCCATACCAGAAGAATTACTCTTTGATCACTGGGAATCAGACTCAGTAGCACTAAACTTCTCAACCTCCATACCTAAATTGTTAAGCAAAAATGTTGAGCCTAATCTAGTGAAATGGAACTACAATTTCTTTGTGAATGGAACTAAAAACTGCAGCTACAATGGAACATCTCCATTACATGTTTCCAGAAGACATCTGGATAAGAATTTACACAGATGGATCGGCAATGGAGGCAACCATGAATGGTGGAGCAGGAGTGTACATTAGGCACCCAGATGCTACTACTGTCTTTAGCGGCCCCTACTGGAAAAATATGTTCCAACTACAAATCAGAACTCTTAGCCCTTCTGATGGCAGCAAAGCACATGAATAAGCTGCAAGCACCTGCAGGAAAGATGGTATTTCTTACAGACTCACTGTCAGCTATACAAGCCCTGGAGGCTAAATCTTCTGACAGCACAGTACAAAGCCTAAAAAGAGAACTTGCTCAGCTTTCAGAAAAGGCAGAAATTCACTTGCAGTGGATTCCATCTCACTGTGACATTGCAGACAATGAGAGTGCCGATGTCTGAGCTAAGGAGGACAGTGCCAAAGAACAAATTTACAAACCCCTGTCTTTTCAAGAGGTCAAAACCCTCATACAGAGAAAATCTGCAGTAGACTGAAAGACAAACACTGGATATGATTATGGTAAAGACTCCCTCAAAGACCTAAGCAGAACAGACCAAGTCATTATATTTCGACTACGCACCGGACACTGCAGACTCAACAAACACTTATATAGACTTGGAATAAGTCAAACAGTTCTCTGCCAGTGTCAGCAGGCGGAACAAACACTGGAGTTTATCCTGCAAGACTGTCCTCTCCTGGGTGAGCTGAGAAGCAACATGTGGCCAGACCCAGTCGACCTGAAAACTAAGCTTTGGGGAAACCTGAAGCTAACTACCCGGTTTGTGGTCCACAGTAAATTAAGCGCATGCCCAGAGATCGCTGAAGAAGAAGAAGATTGACTCCACTCCCTTCACCAGATGTAATAAAGCTATCTCTTTCTTCAGTTTCCTTAACTCAATATTTGTTTACATGAATGCCACTTTCCTACCCCCAACTTGGAGAAACAGGACGTCCCATTTTGTCTGCTCCTTATCCTTAAACCTGTCTGACATGGGTGTTCCTACCAGGAACAACGTTTATAGCATAGTATTCCCGATTTTCTGGTCAACACTATGTTTTAAAGTCGAAGGATTTAAACACTATGTTAAAGCATGCAAAGAAATAGGTGTGAAATGTTCAACAGAATATTCACAGCCGCATGGGCGCAAAGAAAAGTTCCTAATGACTGGCAACAATCAGTAATAGTCCCATTATGGAAAAAAAGGCAATAAAAGAGGATGCGAAACATACAGAGGCATTTCACTATTAAGCCACACTGGTAAAATATACGCAAAAATATTAGAACAGAGCATAAGACACATCGCTGACCCCACAAATAAGCCCCTCTCAGTTTGGATTTAGAAGAGGAGTGGGATGCACTGACGCTCTATTCACTCTGAGACAACTGAGTGAAAAAGAAATAAAATATAATAAAGAGTTACACTTATTATTCATCGATCAAGAAAAGGCATTTAACAGAATAGATAGAAGTATTCTATGGGAAACACTAGAAAACTATGGGATCAAGGGACAACTGCTAGACAATATCAGAGCAATATACACAAATAGCCACAGTGTGATAAGAACAACAGATGGAATTACAGACTCATTCGAAACAAAATCAGGAGTAAGACAGGGTTGTGTGCTCTCACCTCTTCTCTTCAACATATATATAGACAGAATAGTGAAAGAGACACAGTGCGGAAAAGACCTTATTGACATAGACAATGATCACGACGACCAATTAAACAACCAAATCAACGAATTACTTTTTGCGGACGACCAAAGTTTAATATATGAAGATAAAGATCAGCTAAAATATCACATGAATTCATTGCTAATAGCATGTAGGAAGTACAACATGAAAATCAACAAACAAAAGACAGAGACCATGAAAATCAGCATAACACCAAGCCAAGCAAACATACAAATAGACAACACCAGAGTAAAACAAGTTTCCGAATTCAAATATTTAGGCAGCATTTTCACAGAGGACGGAAAACTCGATAGAGAAATAGAGACAAGGTGTCAAATGTAAATGCAGTGAACTACCAGCTGGCACCATTACTACAACACAAAAAGATCAAGATGGAAGTGAAAAGACAGATGATAAAAAGTATTTTCCTACCAACACTTTGTTACCAGTGTCAAACTTGGTCTCTTACAGCAACACATCACAGAAAGCTCACCACGTGTGAAATGAAATGCTTGAGGAAGGCAGTGGGAGTCACCAGGAAAGAGAGACTGCGAAATGAGGACATCAGAAGCAGAGTGGGCATAACTTCATGCACCGAATACATCGAAAGACAATAAATGCAGTGGTTTGGACATTTAATGAGAATGAAATACAACCAACCACAAATAACAGCATACAATAAAAGAGATCGGGTACTAGAGCTAAGGGAAGACCAAGAAAAGATGGATAGACAATATCAAGACCACACTACATAAACACGGATATAACACAGCAAGGGCGACTCATCTGGCCCTAGAACGCAAATTAAAGCTCCCATCCCTACGCTTAACGGCAAGAGTGGACAGCCAACTACATCTTCCACCTGGGAATAGACAATAGACACTATGTTACTAGTTTCAACATGGCCAATAACAGCAGCTAATGAGCGGAAAGTCATAACGACGGAGATGAGTTGTCTTAGAAGAGCTGCATGTGTGACAATAAGAGACAAAATTAGAAATGAAGAAATCAGAAAAAGACTGGATGTGAAACCAGTCATGCAATTCATAAAAGAACAACAGATTTCATAGTTTGGACACATGACAAGAATGCCCTGGCATCGCCTACCACAGAGAGCCACACAGGAAACGTATAACGAGTACAGAGCAAGAGGAAGACCACGCAAAAGATGTAGCGACGGTATCAGGAACAGCTTTAAGAAAATGAATAACAGCTTACAAAGTGCATTAAAACAAGCACACACAAGATCACTACGCCCCTCCCTACTTCTATAAAGAAGTAAATAGTGGAAGAGAAGAAGAAGATTCTGGATCAAGGATGTAACCAAGCTCCCCACTACTACAATGGCGTGACCATTTCTCATCACAACTTATCCACAAACTATTGACTGTGTGCATCTACTTTCTCTAATCAATGTGTGTTTGTTTTATTTGTTTCATCAAAACTCATTATCATCAAGTAGCTTATCGCTTCTGGAACTTGACTCCCATGACAGCAGCTCTGAAAAACTCTCTATTCTGTGTAAGATGCCCAGCGTCAGCAGTAGTCATTCTTAGCCCGTCAATGACATCCTGCACCCATCATCGTCTAGGTCTTCCTCTCGCTCTTCTTCCAGGCACTGTTTGTTCTAGAATTATCTTCTCCATACACTCATGTCGTTTAATGTACCCGAAATATTTAATTTCCCTTGTTTTTATGTTCTTTAATAACCAACTCTCTTTAATATCAAACTGCTGCAGAACAGAAGCATTTGTCATCTTCTCTGTCCATGATATTTTAAGTACTCTTCTGTAACATTTACATTTAAAGGCATTGATGATCTTTGCCGCTTTGTTAATGGTACACAGGTTCTTAAACACCTGAGTTCATCATCAAAACTATACACCATAGATTTTCAAACTTTTTCGGCCCATCGTCCACTTTGCCGGCCCATCGCCCACTTTGCCGGCCCATCGCCCACTTTGCAGAACATAAACTTTGTAACGCCTCCTCCACATTATAACAGTTTGCCAACGCCCTTCCCACATATATACATGCTCCATTTTCTCTTTGACATAGAAAATTGATATATGTCTGTAATACATGGTCAATTTTCAAATGATTATATGAATGAAATAGAAAATTCATGAAAAAATGGATCTTGTAAGACAGGCATAAGATGAATTAAAATACAGAATTCAAATTTTAAATGATTATTCAATCGCAAAAACACGAAAATAATTTATTTTAAAATATTTATTATTAATTTCTTCTTTAAGGGGCCACTGATCCTAGTCATCTAAACCCCCAATTCTTCGGAACCCCCAATTCTTCTGACCCCCAATTCTTCTGAACCCCCACGCTTCAGCGCCATGGGGCAGTACCCCCACTTTGGAAACGCTGCTATACACGATAATATATTCAACCTACACTGAGCTGTCTATAACTGTAGAGAAGATCAGCAGTGCAAGTGTGTGTGGAGTGTGGAGGTGAACAAGACATAAATCAAAGTAAATATTTGGTTTAAGAAAAAATACATACATGGATGTTACCAAGAAACTAAGCAGCAGGATGTTTCAGTTTCAATTTCAGTTTCCCCACTTAACACCCCCTTCCTTCCCTCAACCTGATATGGTAGCATCATTCATTCAATTTGACAAAGGTTGCAGAGAGGGAAATCCCGTGGCGCTGAATGTAGACGTCAAAGAAAACTGCATCGCAAACGACGTTGTGATTTACACGGATGGATCGGTAGTTCGTCACAAAAAATCTGCATGGGCCTTCTCTGCAAGCTCATGTGGCAGAATGGTCAAAGAAGCCAGTGGTGCATTTAGTATGACAACAAGCAGCATGACAATGGAGGTACTGGCGGTGACCAATGCACTACTCTGGCTAGAGTCACAAAACTACACTCATGCGTGCATTCTGAGTGACTCATTGAGTATGATCCGAAAGGTGGAGGCCGGTTCGGTGCGCAGGCAATGGACTGAATCACTGCAGGCGTCAACAATTTGCAGAATTACACTTGTCTTTGTTCCGGGGCACATGGGTGTCGTTGGCAATGAGAGAGCAGACAGACTGGCTGGTTCTGCCGCTATATCAGAGGGCCAGCCAATGGACAGAGCTGACATCGTGAACGCCCTCATAGAGCGTGGCCGCAGAAGACCTTCATCTAAACCAATCCACGTCAACTACTAGATTGCGAGAACTGGGTTTGAAGATTGGTGTGGCAAGAAAAGAATGGTACAACAGGTATACGAGTCGGCTCATCAATCAATCAAAATAGAACTGGTACGGTCAGTCGCTGGGCGCTGTTGGAGATATTGCGAAGGAGATCGGAGCACCTATGGACATATCCGGAGTGCAATGAAGATATTCCAAACTGAAACTGAAACTGAAATGGTAGCAGAGCCAGCTAGCGTGTCGGCTCTCCATTGCCATTGACACACATGTTTCCCGGAACAAAGATGAATGTAATTCTGCGAATTGTTAACGCTTGTAAACAAGAAGAAGTCAAAACAAAATAAAACTGAAAATCGACAGTTGCAGTCTTACGTTTCACTGAGAACAAGAAGGTTTAGTAGTAGCAATATTTTATATACAGCTTTAAACCTAGAAAACAAAATAAAATGTCCCGCAGTCTTTTCAAACCTTTGAGTATAAAGTGCTTGTCCCTTCACATTTCCAAGCCATAGTTTGCAGGACATAGGAGGATCAATTCCTTTCCTCGTGTGTTTAAACGTCAAGTGGGAAAATGAACCCACATTCTTCTTGTGTCCGAGTCGATAGGGGAACTCCTATGCATTACGCTAATCCGTCTCACCGCTTGAAATCTACACGGTGTAAATCCATAATAACATCCCCGATGAATATTGATACAGCATATAGAGTATACAGTGTATAGTTAATTTAGTGAGCTACAGTTGGACAAGACGGAGAAGATGAATTCAGGATGTAACTGATTGTTTGAACATGACGGCTGCAGAGGCAGGACATCTGGCCTATGAGAGAGATAAATTTCGGAGAACTGTTGGGGTGGCAAAGTTCTGCTCAGGACAAGCTATTTGATGAGGATGGTGATGATGACAGATGTATGTATCTCTTACAGTGTTTCAGAACAAATTAGCAAAGACTTACCTTTCTTTCATCTCAAGTCGAACGTTAGAAGTTGACGCCATAGGTTCTTCATTTATAACTAAGCTTTCAATATCCATAACGAAGATACACAAAGTAACAACAATTACTGCTACTAAATAAAGGAGTCAAATGTACAACAAACTGCAATACAATCTGTACGCAGTAAGATTTGAATTTTCATATAGTTTTAACGCTACAGATTAAGAGATATGCTATGTTGGAAAAACTTTAGGACCGAGCTTGACACAATATTTCAAACTAAGCGAAATGCTATAGTCTACGAGGCACTACATTAGACACTTTGAGAAATGGTATACATATACTGTACATGAATCATGTCGTTATTAAATGTCGTTAATACAATTAGATCGTTCTATGGCCGACTTCAATGTTAGGCCACCCCCACCTTCATGTTATCTTATCTAATAACAAGATATAAATAGTTCGGTATAATAATCTTCCCCCGTACACTATCTTGTCTTCTGTGCTTGAAGTATTCATTGGGGACAATCAAAGGCTAGCGGAGCAAAAACCCGTACACAAAACTGAACGGGAGGGAAACCAAGCAGTCCATTAACAAGACTGGTACAGCTGGCAGATGACGCTCATCAGCCCGGGAGGGCAGGTCGTCTAGGGGTCGTTGCCCTGAAAGACAATAGCAACCTGCTGCCTTGTGGGTTTTGGCTGGGGACAACAAAAGGCTAACAGAGAGCGAACCGTACATAAACGCTGGTTGAAACTGAACACACCACCGAAAGATAAGCACTTGAGCTCCAATTGGTACTGAAGTCTGTGCACTTACATCCCGTTCTGATGTTCAGGCTGTTTATATATCACAATAGAATAATAAAAACGGCTTAAGAACGATCGCGAGAGAGAGAGAGAGAGAGAGAGAGAGAGAAGAGAGAGGTTGCATTCTGGAGTAAAGTCTCTTTTCCTCTGCTTGTGCGATCAGACTATGCTCAAATCAATATGCCACTCAGAACCTGAATTCTTCAGATACATCTGTTTTTGGCGACTGTTTCATATGTTATTGGTTATTGGTTACTGAACTGATGTCACATTACATCGGGAAGACCCATAGGTGCACAGTTTCACCCAACAATTATCGAAGGGCATGCATACTAATAGTTCCCGTCACACGCTGGTTAAACACATATTTATCTCTGCACAGCAAACATCCAGCTATACTTGCACAACGTATTTTCCGTGTGCTTGTGTTTATATCAAGAGCCTTCAAATCTTGTTTACCAAAATCCTTATATCGTATTTGGAGTCTTCCAGTTGATTTATTCCCAGAGATAAAGGATATCCATGGTATTTGTCAATCATTGTTTAGGGAAAAGAAGAAAAAGGAATCATCTCTGCAGAATAGAAGAGAGCTCGCCCGAGTGGTTACCGGGGCCCAAATTTGGGACGTAAAGAATAGAACCACTGTTACCTGCCACGCATGTCGTAAGAGACGACTAAGGAGGTTTGGTTGAAATCGGATGCATGTGTCCGCTAGGAATGCTAACCCGAAACAAATGCTTGCAGAAAACGGATGCACCAGGCCGTAAGGCGCATAACATGGTGCAACGATCCCTCACAATGCGGAATGGGATAACGGATTCTACGGTCGCCAATCTGCCTCTGAGATTTAGCCACGCTGTAAGAATGTCAGACCCACCATCACGAGGGTGGCCAAAACTTACTGCAGGAAGAGGTCGGCACAAACGGGAAGCAGAAATCATAGGAATTATATCCTACAGAACTGCCCCAGTATGCAGACTTGAGAAGAAAGAGGTGGCCCACTTACACTAGTGTCCAAGACAAACTGTATGGCGTGGCTGATAATCTGAGACAGACGGCTGCCTTTATTAGAGAATCCGAAATCCCAATCTAGTGAGAACGCAGAAGAAGAAGAAGAAGAATAGAAGAGGAACGATTACTCCGGCAAATTGCTTGAAAGATCATGAACAGAAAGTGACATGGCAGTTCAACATAAAACAGTTTCTAAAAAATCGAAAATTAAACTATAAACATGCGGGATCAATGATAACTAAATGGTTGTGTTGTGTTCCAGATGAATAACTTCTACACACCAACGTAGGGTTGTGTTGTGTTCCCGATGAATAACTTCTACACACCAACGCAGGGTTGTGTTGTGTTCCAGATGAATAGCTTTTGCACCCACCTTAAGAAAAGAAAGAACGTAAGTACAGTAAAATGAGCCTTGTAATACTTTTGATAACTAAAGTGACATGTAATCTTATCCATTTTGTTGGTTATGTAAGAAGTACTTCAGCCTGGTTAAGAGATAATTGCATGGTCAGCACAGAGAGTGTTATCTAACCTCTGTGCTTTAAGTCTTACAGTCTTAGTAGCTATGTCATTTTCACATCCCTTCCGTAACAAATGATAATATAATGTCCTATTTTAAAAAATCGTAGTTATATCGAACTGAATAGTTGATAAACAGGACAAGAGTCTACATAATCCGCTTTTTCTTTTCTTTATCATCGTACATTTTTTTCAGATAACATGTCAGGAAACCAGTGGCCTTGATGGTACTTTCAAGGTTGTTCTGTGTTCCGTACAGCTTAGCTTCCATCGATAATACCAGTGGCGGCTCGTCATTAAGGGCCAGTGGGGCCGGGCTCCACCAAAAATAATGTATAACGTTTATTTATTATTTTATAAATTAAAATATAGCAACCAAAAACCATGATTTATCCGGAAAAAAATGTCTGGCCCACTAACAAAAATGATCGCGAGCCGCCACTGGATAATACAATAGACCAATGAATGATTCTAGCATTAGCATACACGTTACATCATTGAAGTACATGTTCGAAAATGTTCCTGAACTTTGTTACAGGGACAGATCTCCGAGTCATCAAAATTGTAAGTTTTGAACATATATTGTCTAATCCTAGAATGACCAATTCTCAGTCTGAAGATGATTATCTGTTCTTCTATATGTCACATATAAATTGGATCCTGTGGAGAATACTTCGTATGTCAATTTCTCTATCGTTTCTGAATACGTGTCTTTTATAATCATTTTTGTTTCTTGATGAGATAAGACTACATTTATTTCTGTCACATTGTTGTCATTTTGTATTAGTCTATCTGCCTCTTAGTTCCTTTAGTGCTAAAGTTTTCAGGAATCTATTTGAAGAAAAGATTGTCTTGCCATTTTACCAATCTGATTTAAATTTTCAGCAAGCTCCGTGTATTGAATATCCTTTATTTTCAAAATTTCTTGTAAGACCAATATTCTTGCATTAGGGCATTAGTCATGAATACTACTCTGTGTTTCTTGTTGAGGTTCAGGTTAGAAAGTATATTATAAGTCGTAAGGAAGGCATCAGCTTTTGCTTTGAAACTAAAAAAAGGATTGAGTAAGTATAGGCTGTTCAATATTTTCTTATATTTTTGGCTACACGAATTCTATATGAATTCCACCTTCTCCATCTCCCAGAATATTCTCGGTAGAACCATCTTTAACAACTTTAATCAGTTACTGGCTGGAATAAAGATTCTTTATCCATTTTTCTGTTTTATTGATCCATTTTTCTGTTAGATTTTTCACTTCCTCTGTTGTGAAAAATGATTTGTTTGTAATTCCTGATACTGAGTTAATAAATCTTGAAGTCAGACTGAAATATAACAATGATATCGTTCCCCGTTCCCATATATACTGTCGTGGATATACTGTCTTGAGCATGCGGGTGTTTACGGTAACAAGAGAGCGGACAGGCTTACATCAACAGCATCGATTGTTAGGGAGTTGAAGATGGACAAGGGGAATATTCTTCGGTCTCTTCGCGATTGTCTAACATATTTTGTTTAATTTCCCAATGACTGCAAGGTAGTAGGTTGGTAAGTTTATAGACATTATGTTTCCTGAGGCTAAACCTTGTCGTGGTGATTCTTCTTCCATTGATATTCCCGAAATTGGTAAAATGAAATATTGCATCGGGAACACCAGTTAAATCTAATAATATTCATTCTTAACTTCAACAAAAACACAGTCGTTTGTTCTGCAGCTTTGTCGTTCTTCTTCTTCAGCGATCTCTGGTTATGCGCTTAATTTACTGTGGACCACAAACTGGGCAGTCAGCTTCAGGTCTATCAGGTTTCCAGTAAAGTCTAGTTTTCAGGTCGACTGGATGTGGCCACATGTTGCTTCTCAGCTGACCCAGGAGAGGACAGTCGTACAGGATATGCTCCGGTGTCTGTTCCGCCTGCTGATACTGGCAGAGAGCTGTTTGACTTATTCTAATCTATATAAGTGTTTATTGAGTCTGCAGTGTCCGGTGCGTAGTCGAGATATAATGACCTGGTCTGTTCAATAAGAATCTTACCAATATTTCAACAGACTCCATATTTGAAGTGAGTCCCACTGTCCACCACCACTTAAGCAATGTGCCTGTCTGGGGTTAGTAATCGTTCTGTCAGGTATGGTCAATTGACTACAATGCGAAAAAATATAAGGTTGTCCGATGAAATATTATGTCATAGAAGTATATGATAATGAAAATTGTGTATGATAATGGCAGTTGTAAAGAGAATTTAAGTAAAGAAACCATTTTTAATATCTAGAGCTATAATGTGGAATGCGATGTTATGTCCGCATATTGTTTTAACATTGGCATACCATGATGATGTGGTTAATATCATGATAGCCACATCTGTTTCACAGGGCTTTTCTGGTACCCAAAATGAGACTGGGTTGAGCTTAGAGCCGTTACGGTCGAAAAAGATTCAATTCTAATTGTAGAAATGAACCACGCACATAAGAAGCAAGTGAAGTAACCACTACAAACACAAAGCTGAAAATCTTTCAATCAAATGTGAAGTCAGTTGGACAGTTGATATATTTCAACAAATGATACACTTGAACAGTTGATATATTGTAACAAATGATACACTTGAACAGTTGATATATTGTAACAAATGATACACTTGAACAGTTGATATATTGAAACAAATGATACACTTGAACAGTTGATATATTGTAACAAATGATACACTTGGACAGTTGATATATTGTAACAAATGATACAATTGACCAGTTGATATATTCAAAAATATACCTTGAACGTTTATATTGTAACAAATGATACAATAGGACAGTTGATATAATTTAACAAATGATACACTTGGACAGTTGATATATTGTAACAAATGATACACTTGGACAGTTGATATATTGTAACAAATGATACACTAGGACAGTTGATATAATGTAACAAATGATACACTTGGACAGTTGATATATTGTAACAAATGATACACTTGGACAGTTGATATAATGTAACAAATGATACACTTGGACAGTTGATATATTCCAATAAATGATACCATTGAACTTTTTTTATATTGTAACAAATGATACACTTGGACAGTTGATATATTGTAACACATGATACACTTGGACAGTTGATATATTCCAACAAATGATACACTTGGACAGTTGATATATTGTAACAAATGATACACTTGGACAGTTGATATATTGTAACACATGATACACTTGGATAGTTGATATATTGTAACAAATGATACACCTGGACAGTTAATATATTGTAACAAATGATACACTTGGACAGTTAATATATTGTAACAAATGATACACTTGGATAGTTGATATATTGTAACATATGATACACTTGAACAGTTGATATATTCCAACAAATGATACACTTGAACAGTTGATATATTGTAACATATGATACACTTGGACAGTTAATATATTGTAACAAATGATACACTTGGACAGTTAATATATTCGTCAATAAATGATACACTTTGTAGATAATTTACACTGAGGTGGTCATAAATAATTTTATTGTTTGAAGATACAATGAAAATACCAATAAATGGATTATTTACACTGGGAAATTGTAAAATTATGTTCTCTCTTTCAATGACAATAACAATACAGAAATACATTATATTCAAATGTAATGTCAAACGAGCTATTTTGTGAGAGTAAGTCAGTAAGCTAGTCAGTAAATAATATCAGAATACTAAGTGCATGCACATTTCCAATGACAACGTATGGGTGTGAAGCATGGACATTTAATAAGGCAGGGGAAAAACATATATGTGCTTTTGAATATAAGTGCTACAGAAGAGACCTTCGTATATCTTGGACAGAGAAGAGAACAAATAGATATATCCAAAATAACTCACAATTAAATAAAACTGGCTGATGCTACAAATACGAATGAAAAAATTGAAGTATTGTGGTCATATACAGAGACATGAAGGGTTGGAGAATATCATCATGGAAGGAGGCATCTCGGCAAAGAGGATAGAGGAAGACCACGGATAAGATGGATTCAGGATATTACTGATGGTTTGAGCATGACGGCTGCAGAGGCGGAACATCTGGGCTATCAGAGACATAAATTACAAAGGACGGTAAGAGTGACAAAATTCTGCCCAGGACAAGCTATTTGATGATGATAAAGTCAATAAGTTACAAACTATCAAAACTTTAACAAATTGCAGTGTATAACGTTATCAATATGTCATTATGTGACATACACATACAACTTGATTGTTAGTTAAGGTAACAGAAGCTGTAGTGAAGTGACACCGGATAATTCTTTGAAAAGACCAGACCAAGAAGATACAAAAATATAGATATCTTACAATATCTGAGCTTCCAGGAACATTGACTCCTAAACAACATCATTTCTTGGAAATTAAAATATTTTGGTCACATTAAAGTTCACGTTAGTTTAGAGAAATCAGTAATACGATTATTGTTTATTGAAGACAAGACATGGGGCGAACAAGACGATGGTGACCACATGACATCAAGAAAACCTTGACAATGGAGGCTGCGAGAGTACTGACTAAAGATCTAGAGTCGATCAAAGGCTGTGATGAGATTGATGTGCTGTAAAGGAAATATTATATAAAAAGGAAAAAGACTGTGCAGACGTTAGAAGCTGCAAGTGTAGATACACGTTCAGACGTAATTGACTTGTTTAGAGAAGTACATATTCTCATTGACAGTGACAGACTAAATACGGCGCGATTAACAGGGATACAATTGGACATCTATAGTTAGAAACTTTGAACATTCGTCTAACAGTCGTTCGTATGTTGTCGGGGTTTGCAAGGTCGTATGTTGTCGGGGTTGCAAGGAAGCAAAGATTATTAACACTGCCGTCTACAAGATATGTCATAAGAGGCGATTGATGTAAGGGTCTAAAAATGCACATGCGAACTGTTCTGTATTCGAACCCATAACGTTCAGATCTCAAGGCAAACGTCTTCATCACGGAGACACACTCTCCCCCACACCTATAGATATATATAAAAATATTTTTATAAATAGGGAGACAAAAATTGACTATTAAAGCGAACCGCATTTAAATATACAGCCAGAGAAAATAAATAGACGATTTTTGGCATATATGTAAAATGTCAGAAACTTATTTTTAGTGACACATGTACTGAAATCTGCTGCAATTTACCTAACTAAAGAGACATACAGAAATACATATAATATCATGCATAAAAAATAAATAAATAATGACTCGATTGACGTACGCGACACACATTTTATGACACACTACACACATCTCATTGCATACTACACACTTGGTGACGATTTAGTAGATCTAAGAATTAATGGTTTCAATTTAATTGCAGCATACTTGAAAAGAAATATGAAGTTCGATTTCAAAAGAATAGTGTGGGTGGGTGTGTAAGTTGGTGGGAAAACTAACTGTCCCATCCTGATACACGTATAACTTATGATCTGATACCTCTGAAGTTGGAGATGATTCTCCTGAATGACGATGAACACTGATGATAAAGAGATCATGTCTTCACGCAAAAATCAGTTAGAAGTGCCATACCTGGCGTCAGTGGCGGCTCGTGATCCTTTTTGTTGGTGGGGCCAGACAGATATTTTCGGAAAAATAGTGGTTTCGGTTAGGATATATTTTAATGATGTATAAAATAATAAATACACGTTACACCTTATTTTTGGTGGGGCCCGGCCCCATTGGCCCTTAGTGACGAGCCGCCACTGCCTGGCGTCCTGACTACGCATGAAGTCATTGAAGCGAACGAGAAGAAGAAAATTTGATCAGATGAAATGAGTTTGTCAGTAAAAGGTATATGAACAAATAAGAAATTCTGTCAAGATGTTTATCAGGAGAAGTTATATGAACAAGTAAGGAACAATACACCTATTTCAATAGTTTTGTCCGAAGTTACATGATTGCTTGATTGATTGATTGATTGATAGGAACATCATCATTTGCACTTCAATAAGTAACCATGTGTGCCCCGATCTCTTACTTGCACAGGAATATCTCAGCTGCAGTGCACGAACTGCGTAGCTCGGCGAGTGTCCTCGATGTAATTTGAAGGTGACGATATTTTGAAGGAATTTTATTTTACATCTCTTTCTAATGAATTTTCCCCGGGCAGCATTTTTCCAGCCTGCTCTTCTCGATTATGAACTGCTAAGGGTTCTTTTAAGTGTTCAAATTGAACACAGGACCTACGTTTTTTATCATCCGTCTCTGACATGACTAGAAATTCGATCTTAACTACACTGAGATCTGAGATCTCTGCAAAGATATCCCGATGACTCCACCAGGGAGTAAGCCGGTTACTTTTAGCACAAGAGGCGAACACCTAGCCTCTGCGCCCCACAGACCCCAGAAGTTACATAAGCAATTAAGGAACAGTGCATCTATTTCAATAGTTTTGTTAAGTGAAGTTACATTAACAAGTTAAAAACTAACAATGCAGGTCACCATGATGATTGACATTATCTGCTCAAGAAAAGATGAAGTCATGATCTTTAGACTTGGTACAGGTCATCCTAGACTGAGATACTATCTATTTATAATAAGTTCAATAATAACACTTTCTGATTAACATGACTGGGACACAGAAAAAAAATGATTGCATAACATCCGTTGCAAAATTGTCTCCGATAAGAAGCGCAGTGAAATCATAATTTATTACCATTATCTCAATTTCCCACATAGGTCTCTGAAAACAACAAAAGAATCATTTGGATCATCTCTTTATTTTATCACATTCATTTTGGCCATCTGAGAGTATACTTAGAAAACGATTAAAACTACTAAATGTAAATCTCGTCATATAAACCTGACATAACAATATAAGTAAATGCCAACGTCATTTTTAAAATTACTCCACGCTGACCAACCCATGACTCTACTTTAATCTACTGACTACACTCTACTCCACTACTTAGCTACTGACTCTACTCCACTAGCTAACACCAGACTATATGCTACGCCACTGACTAACTACTAACTATACTCTACTCTGACCAACAACTGACTATACTCAACATTAACTAACAAATGACTACTCTACTCCACTGACTAGCCATTGTCTGTACTCTACACTGACTAACAAATACCCTTACTCTACACTACTCTACCCTACTCTACTCTGCTCTGCTCTGTTCTACACTACCCTACCCTACCCTACCCTACCCTACCCTACCCTACCCTACCCTACCCTACCCTACCCTACCCTACTCTACTCTACTCTACTCTACTCTACTCTACTCTCTACTCTACTCTACTCTACTCTACTCTACTCTACGTTCTGCTCTGCTCTGCTCTGCTCTGCTCTACTCTAACGGTCAACTGACACAATTTATTTTGCGCTCTGCTTATTGCTAGCTAGCATGTTTATCTTGTAAAATAAAATAAATCACAAGAAAAATAACAAGAAAGCTGAATACATACAAGTAGATAATATGAAAATCAAATAAACATAAACATATAAGTACTTGGGCATGATCTTCAGCCAACTCCAGCATAATAAGAGAAGAAATAAAGTCTACAATACAATCAGGAAACAAGGTATGCTTTGTGTGAGCCCTACAACACAAGTTAAAATCTAAGCAACACCAAGATTACAATATCATCATCATCATCAGGTGCCGTGCCGGCTGGCGTATACGATCATGGATCTCCACAAATCTCTATCTTTGGTGTTTGCTATCAATTCAGATGTTGACTCTCTACTGTGACATGAAGTCAGGCTATCCAAGATTTTCTCTCTCTTTCTTCCTCTATCTCGTGTACCCTCGATTTTACAGTTGTTACAATGTGTTCTAAACCTCCCTCCTCATCACATGTCCGAAAAATGATGACTGCCTCTTTCTTATATTGATAATAAGTTTTCTCTGTGTATTTACCTCATTCAACACCTCAACATTGTATACAACTGTAATAAGACTAATTGTTCTTGATATAGCCAAAACCTAGACCGCAACAAAACAAAGATGGAGCATTATTACAGACCTTTGAAAACAGTCTTAGAAGAATCGTTGGGCCTAGCAAGGATGGAAACAGTGGAGAATGAAGAATGAGAAACAATAAAGGAATTTATAATTTGTTGAAATCATCATTAATTACCAACAGCATGAAGGTTAATAAAAGACGATTACTAGAAAATATTGAACGAATAATAGAGAACAGAGTACCTAAAATTGCATATACAAAAATAACTTATGTTCTTCTTCGACGCTCCATATCATCCATTTGTTAACCACTCTTTGTGATTTGTATGTGATCCGAACCTAAGAGCGGTTGTACGTTGTGCCAGTTATGCGCCTTCAAGTAGGCCAGCACATCCGATTTCAGCGACTCATTTTATTTACTAGGGTAGTTTCCCTAGGCCCCTACCTCAATCGAATCTTGTGACATGTCTCGTAGGTAGCAGTGTTACTATTCTCTGCTTTACTTGAGAACTCCGGCAATACAAGAGCGCAAAAATAACGAAATAAAGGGGAAGCGATTACGAAACAGACCAAGAAAGCAATGCAGAGATACATTGAGGTATACACAGAAATACTAGGAGTTAACAATTGGGAAGAGAAGGCTAAGAAAAGAGATGAATGAAGGTGGGTGATATCTGCAACAATAAACCTCAAATGTGCAGAAAACAGAAGATGAAGGTGGGTGATATCTGCAACAATAAACCTCAAATGTGCAGAAAACAGAAGATGAAGGTGGGTGATATCTGCAACAATAAACCTCAAATGTACAGAAAACAGAAGATGAAGGTGGGTGATATCTGCAACAATAAACCACAAATGTGCAGAAAACAGAAAATGAAGGCGGGTGATATCTGCAACAATAAATCTCAAATGTACAGAAAACAGAAGATGAAGTCAATAAATTATAATAACAATTTTGTTTTAAGAAAGGGGTCAAATATAACATACAACAATCCTTCCTTTCGTTCGCTTGAAATATTATCTATATATTCAATGTTGTCTCTTGTATAAACTTCACTGTCTTTTGTAGCTCACACAGAGGTCCGTGTAGTTTTATGTCGAGTGTTGTTTCGTTAGGCCAGTGAGTTTGCCTCAGTATATCATATTCAGGGCAGTCTTGAAGTATGTGCTCTGCAGTCTGGTGTGCCTGTCCACATGTACACATGGCTGAATTGCCAATCTTGAATTTTGTATGCATGTGGCTGCGGAGCCGATTGTGTCCTGTTCTAAGGCGCAGAATAACAACTTGTTCCAATCTGCTCATATTATAGTAATCGTCTTGTGTTGGTATTTGTGGCTTTCTCATTGATTTAATCATCCTTTTCTTTTGGTGGTAGGTAACTGGCACATCCGGCTGCTCTCCTGCAGCACCTTCCTTTGCCAGTCGGTCTGCTGTTTCATTTCCTGGTATTCCACAGTGAGAGGGTATCCACTGCAAGACGACCCTGCGATGCTTGGGCAATTTAGACAGTAGGGTCTGTAGACCTGGCAATTTTCTGGACTAAAGTGCTTGGAGTGCTGATTTTGTATCAGTCAAAAATACAACAGGTTGAGGATCGGGTCTGGTATTCAACAGTTTTCAGTTGCCACCTTGATTGCCTGAATTTCTGCATCATAGTTGTGACAGAATTTCCCCGTTGGTACTTTAATCGCATCTCTAGCGTTGTTTGGGTATTCTATGTACACTCCTGCTTCTCCATTCTTCACTGCATTTTCTGCTGACCCATCCATGTATACCCGGACCCAGAGGTCATGTGGGTATTCTTCATCAAGTAAACTGAGAGTGACTGTCTTGCGTTGTATGCTGTTCTGCTCATCCTTGTCGAATATTCCTTTCACTTCTGTCTGGATACATACTTCTGGTTCAGTCTCCTCTCTCCAAGGGTTTGCTCTGGCACAGACTTTAGGGGAATGCCGACTTTTGGTAGGTCTGAGGTTTGCCTATTCAGTCTTTTGGCCTGGTGAATAAAGCTGCTTCTTTTCAGCCTCCCAATGCTAGATTTTGAAATCTGTTTTCCATTGGGTGGCTTGGCATACTCAGAAACTTTTCTGCCTGCGTCATCACTTTTGTGTCTCTCGTTCTTTCAGTGCTTGTATTCCCCCTCACTCTTTCCATCTCCACTATTGGTGTTGATTTCATTGCTCCTGTGATGATACGAAGCGCCTGGTTTTGCACCTTATCCAGTTCTCCTAATGTGGTATTTGATGCTGGACACCATGCAGCTGACCCATATTGCAGGTGTGGTCGTGTGCCCTGCTGATAAATATTTTAAGTATTTTTACTGGCGCCCCATGTGGTTCCACTTAATTTTCTCAGGATGGCTAACTTCCTCCTGTCCTTTGCTGCTGCTTTGTTGATGTGCTGCTTCCACGTCAGTCTATCATCGAATGTAACTCCGAGATAGGTAGGCTGCTTGTCTTCTCTTAGCAGTTCTCCATTTATTTTAATGGTGCCAGTTTTTTGTTTGGGAGAGAGAGAGTAAAGAGTGTAGTGCTGCACTTATCTGTGTTGATGCTGACACACCATCTGTTTGCCCATGAGGTTAAGGCATCTACAGCTCTTTGTATCAATTTGGTGGCCACTGTTGCATACTATTTGTGCACCATATTACCAGAACATACAACAATGAGAAAGTACAGCAAAAACTAAAAAATATACATCATAAATGTAATTTTGAAGATGGTAAAGATATTTTGTAGGAATTTTATTTTTAATCTTTCTAATGAATTTTGCCCGGGCTGCAGCTTTCCAACCTGCTCTTCTCGATTTTTAACTGCCAAGAGTTCTTTTACGTGCTGAAATTGAACACGGAACCTACGTTTTATCGTCCGTTTCCGATAGGACTATGAACTCGATCTCACCTACACTGAGACCAGGATCTGGAAAAATATCCAAATGGCTCCACAAGGAAGCGAACCTGGTACGAGAGACGAGCACTTAACCTGTACGCCACAGACACTAACTAACCATAGTTTGACATATCTTAAGATGACTAAGTTGGTAAAAATAAAGACAACACAGTTGATAACAAAAGATATCACATATTCTGATAATCAAACACAGTATGAAGTACACGATAACAAGTACATTATGCAATTAGAATATTTTAGGTTATTCAGTATTACATTCTTATCCAATAATAATGTCAAATGTAACAAACAAGAGAATAAAAATATATCATAAATCATGTAAGTAATAAGAGATCTTACAACATATGTCTAGTCCAAACATATCATCTGTTTTAGCGAGTTCAGACAATGTTCTTAAAATGTAAATATCCTTCATACGATCAAGTTACAGATCTGAACATTGTGAACTCGGTGACGTTTCTTGACTTGTACACTGCCTTTCTACAGAAACGTCGATGAGGTAGTAAATGTGATATGTATGAATAATTAAAAAAACACAAAAAAACAAAAAAATCTGTGAGACTGTAGATACAGTTTGTCAGTCTATTGTTATTATGACTTGAATGGTTCCGTGATGAAATATTGGATGGACGGAAAGTGTAGACGTTGAGTTCTCGTTATGGGTAGATATGAGTGTACACATGTGAAGAAACGAGAAATAACAGTATGGGACGGATTCATCGAGAGAAGTAACATATGGAGATAGTCCCATCTCAGACGGAACTTGTCATCCCTTACATTATGTGGATACTCAGTAATGGAAATGAGACACATCATACGTGTTATATATTTAATAAATTATACTTATATAATAATTAATAATAATAATTAATAATAATAATCATAATAATAAATAATAATCATATTAAGTACCATAACTCGCTAGTCTCGTAGGGCTGTCATGGCGGAGACATCAGCTTAAAAAAAACTCGTCATAGTTTTCTATCTTCAGTTTTTCAACAAGTGTGGAGGAGCTGTGCCATGTCCAGCTCCTGATGTCAATCCAAGATTGTCGTCCTCTTCTTCAACTCTCAACTGCCGTTTGTAGAACAATCTGTGTGTGTCGTGTCTCATTATATGTCTAAAGCAAGCAAACATACATCATTTTATAACTGCATAATGTGGCTATGGGCGGACACATCAAACGAGGGCCTAGAGAAGATCATTTGGGAGGGAATAATGCCTGGAAGAAGAATGAGAAGACATAGAAGACGATGGGTGCAAGATGTCATTGATGATCTGAGAATGACTGCTGCTGAGGCCGGTCAACTTGCACAAAACATAATTTTTCAGGGTTGCTGTCATGGGAGCCAAGTTCCTAAAGAGACACGTTACTTAATAATGATGATGAATGTGGCTACTGTCTGTCTGTTTGTTTCTTCTTCATTGCAGGCATCATATCAGCGAGGTGTTTGAGTCTAGCTTTACTATAGCTCAAACCAATATCCATTCACCTTTCCGCCCGTGTGTTGCCGGGGAGCAAAGAGGAGCAAAGAATAGTAACACTGCGACCAGCAAGGCATGTCGTAAGAGGCGACTGAGGTAGGGGTAGTAAATAAAAAGCATGGCAGAAATCGGATGTGCTGGCCTACTTGTAGGCGCATAACTGGCACAACGTACAATCGCTCTTAGGCTCGGATCACATACAAATCACAAAGAGTGATTAACAAATGGTCGATATGGAGCGTTTGAAGAAGACGTTCCACTTCCAGCTAAATCGTAAATTTTCAGACACGACAACCTTGTAGTTTTGTATTGTAAACTTTGATTGAAACCGGAACATCATTTCAAACCGGTCGGAAGAACGTTGCTATACCGAGCAACCGGAAAGTACAGTAATAATAGTCTCTATATTTAACAGCTTCAAGTCTTGTTTGCAGACGTTCTTGTAGCGAGGGACAGGACGTCTCAAATTTTTCTTGCTGGAAGCCAGTTCTCCGCACAAAATAAACTTGTGGCGTATATTTTATCATATTTTGGGATTGCTCTATTTTGGGATTGTTCTATTTTGGGATTGTTCATTGTTCATTTAAGGATCATCGCACATCGGACATGTCCATAATTGTTCCGATCTCCTCCCAAGCATGTATCTCAGTGTGTTTAGGCCAACAACTTCTGTTCTGTGTTGATTGAGGTATCTACTGGGTTTTCTCTCGTGGTTTTCCCGTCTTGCCGCACCTATCCGTATTCACAATTTGCGCAACCGAGATAAAGAATACCGTATTTTGGGATATAACTTTCTAATACTTATACTTCAGATTTGGCGAAAATATAAACATTTTTAATACATAAATAGTAATTCCTTACATATAACAATTTAAAAAAAGATATTATTGTCTACTTAAATGTTAAAGATACAATTTAATTATAAAAGTAAGGAAATACTCTGCTTAGTATGGACAGCTAGAGCAATCTTACTACGCGGAGCCACTGTCATTTGCACGTGGAACGGTGTGCACCGCGAAGCAATATTGCTCCGCGTAGCAATGTTTCTTTGATTAGCAGATAGTTCAGCCCGCGAAGTAAATTAGAAAACTGACAGTATAGAGATTGTCCCGCTCCACGTTTGTCGAGTACCCTTCCGTTATCTGTTATCAGATTTCTGTATGCACTCATCAAGTGGAAGTTTAATTTATGATATCCGTTGTTCACATTATCAGAAGGACAGTTCAATCTGTTCTTTTGTTTTACAAAATTATATTTCTAATAGCCATACCTGTAACTGAAAGTGGCCTTTGTGGCTAAGTGGTTAAGCCGCTGGCTTGCGTTCGGAAGGTCATGAGTTGGAATCTGGACTGCGTCGTTCTGTTCGTGAATGCATTTTTTCCCCAGAGATTGCAGAGGATTGCTGCTAGAGCTACGGAGTTAGTGCTTTTTACAATACTCTCGACATGTGACGTCCCATTTCTGCGGAGAGTGATCGAGCCATACGTAATAAACCCCGATTCAATCCTTAGTCTTGAAACCAGCTTTTGATGGTAACGATTCAAATATCTCTTGTCCTGTTTGAGATATTAGGCTCCAACAAGAGATTTCCACTGTTAACGATATCTGAAACATTTCTTCTAACAAGACGGCATTATATTTACCTAGGCCACTTTCGCATCCTCTTTGACATTTATGGTTTCAACAAGAGTTTTCCAATGTTACCTTTCTATTGAATAAAATGTGATTGCCCGGTGTAAACACCAGATGAAATGCATATCAATTGTAGAAACACATCAGTTATCAGTTATCAGTTATCAGTAAAGTAAAAGTATAGGAGCCCGTTTTCATACCAAGAGTTATATGGAGGAATACGATATTAGGTCCGTATTTTAGTTTGATCATTAGCATACGATGAATGATGTGATCAACGTAACGTCGGTCGCCTTCACTTCCCAGTCTGTGTCTGGTACACAATTGAGGCTGGGTCGACCTGTGAGCCCTTACGTTCGGAAAATCGCAATCCCCACTGTGAAATTGAACTCCCTTCCGCATGTCTAGAAAACGAATGCACTAACCATTACACTATAGTAGCTCTCACATCGATTATAGTCTAAAATATATTAGACTTACACCAACAAAACGAAACATGGCCTCACGAACGAAGGTTACAGAGGTGGAACTCTTGAGGAACTTCAGCTGATATGGAGGTTCATAGAGGAAACCCATCTCATGGTTTAGACGTGCATATGAAACCAAACGCAAAGAAGAAGAAGAATATAACGTATAGTAACAGCAATTATTGAGAAGAGAAAAAGTGGGCGACAGGGAAAGAAAGAAAGAAAGCAAGAAGATAAGATGATAATTTGCCCTACAGTATGGCATGTAAGAGTGGCAACAGCTGAACGGATCGGCAAAAGATGGGAACAGAAAGTTGTGGAGATCTTGAGCGAGTATATGCTGCCTCTGGTAATAATATCTTAAAGTAAATACATTTAAAAATATGTACAAATGAGAAAGAGAAAATTGATGTATTATGGACATATAAAAAGACACGAAGGGCAGGAAAAGACCATCACATATTATATATAACATCCCAAGATCAGGAAATCTTGTCATCAATACATTATCTTCAGAATAATGACAGAGCATTGTAAGCTTCGTCAACACATTCCGATTACATTACACATCAAGACGATTCAGCGATGTACCATGTGATACTGCACCAGAAAATGATTACCACATAATCCAGACCTGTAGGCTCTATGTAGTTTTAAAATACACATTGACACACCACTATTCCAACTAAAGCAAATCTGTATGGCGCAAAGGAGGAACTGGACAGCACCATCAGCGTCATCAAATCCACTGCCCTTCTATAGTCAGTCGGAAAGAACGACGAACAAGTGGTTCCAAGCTATAAACTGTGCCGTGTCCTTTAAAATTCATCACATGGTAAGAAAACGGTGCTGTGTTATGGTTCCTTGAATTTGTCGTATTATCTCCTTCCATGCGATTGCGATTTTAGTATGACAGGATATAGAAAAATTCAGAGACTTTTGAAAAGTGAAAATAGTAGCATATCCTTTACAGGGCGTAGCCATCAACCACAGTAAACGAGACGTTGATTTTTCAAGGCACCAATTATACGTTCAGTAGTTTGTCATTGCTTTCTGAACGGTGAGGTCTATTTTTACCTTTTGTAAAAATCCCACGGAAACGAAATTGCTTCCAAATCTTGCCAACGTGGATTTGAACCAGGTACACTTAGGTTTGTGATCGAGCTCACTATCGCTTGAGATACAGAGCTATAGACTTTTACTTTTGACAATAAAATAACATTGTTTTAAACATATTACAGTAAGTATTCAGTAGGAATGCTATCATTTCTTCAGTCTAGTCCCCAGTAGTCAGTGTAAGCCATATTTAAAAAACTATTACAGTAAGTATTCAGTAGCAACGCTATCATTTCTTCAGTCTAGGCCCCAGAAGTCAGTGTAAGCCATATTTAAACAATATTACATATATATTAGTAGCAAGCTATCATTTCTTCAGTTAGTCCCCAGTAGTCAGTGTTGCATATTTAACAATATTACAAAGTATTCATAGGATCGCTATCATTTTTCAGTCTAGTCCCCAGAAGTCAGTGTAAGTCATATTTAAACAATATTACAGTAAGTATTCAGTAGGATCGCTATCATTTTTTCAGTCTAGTCCCCAGAAGTCAGTGTAAGTCATATTTAAACAATATTACAGTAAGTATTCAGTAGCAACGCTATCATTTCTTCAGTCTAGTCCCCAGAAGTCAGTGTAAGCCATATTTAAACTAGTATATTTATATTCTATATAATATATAAAAAAAAGGAAAGAATAATTCTGGAGGTCAAGGATAATGTGGTTGCATAGACAGATTTATCAAATTTCATAAACTGCTAAATTGACCAATGTTGATGTAACGGGAGATGTAAATAAACAAACAATCTGACTGAAGCATTATTCCTTTTCTTGAGCATGTAATGAGAAGACACGTAATGAGGAGAGGAGGTTTGGAGCATTTGGTAACAACAGGTGAAATGCAGTTGAGGAGAGATCAAGGAAGGCAGAGGGAGAAGATACTGGATGTGAAAAATCGTGGTTCGACACGAACTGATAAGCTACACCAAAGGGAGAGATATTGAGTCGAGTCCTGATTGCCTATACAGGCAGGCATGGCTCTTGATGATGATAAAGGAGAAGACAGAGTTTAAAACACATTGTGAGAGCGGGACAAATTATTGGTAAGAAAGATCAAGTTTAAGTAGTAGCATGTCCCTTGTGGAATGTCACTTTCGTCACAGCCTCCTGAAAAAAAATTCCGTCTCTAGCAAGGTCTCTCCCTCTTCAACGTTATGTTCAAGGTTTCGTTGAGGTCTTGCTACCACCTTCATCTTGGTCACCCCCTGCCTCGTACTCCAGGAACCATGCGAGATTGAGAATGAAATTTACATAAAAGACTGAATAGACTATTATTATAGCATGGAAGAGAATCAACAACGGTTTTCATTGCCAACGCGAGGGACAGAGAGCTGTGGAGATCCATATTCACAACGCAAGTAGGCACGACTCTTGATGATGATAAATATGCAGGTGATAATGGTAATGAAAGTGGCTCATAATAATGTGCAAGTTTTGCTGTGAGAAGATAATTGCTGCGATCCCCTGCAGTTTACCAATAAAGTTTGTTTTGTCACCAAAATTGAGAACATTCGCTGTCTCTTTCCAAGAGACGTCTTGAAAACTGCCCGGATTTTCTGTGAGTGTTAGTTGGTTAGCGAAAGATACTCCACTTTCTAAGTCAGCACTGCCAACTCTGGACATATTTTTGATGAGTTTGTGTGGAAGTGTCTTTTTGTCTCTTGACTTAGAAGTTTCTGTGGGTTTCGAACTGTCAACCCTAATGCCACAACATGAGTCTTTACTAGTGATATGTGTGCCGTTTTCGTTATGTTTAACGTCCGTTATGAAAATAGCGTTGTTCTTACATTCATTATGGCTCTTGTCAACGCTACCTCTCACCCCAGTATTGTTGTTGTTTGGGACATTTTTGTCGTTATAAACACTTTGTCCATAAAATCTATCAGATTCCTTTCTGGAGTTTCTAAGTCGGTTATCGATGTCGTTGTGGTCGATGACTTCAAGATGTGTATTAGATCGGCATTCGCTGTCATCTGGCAAGTCCTTAACAAAGCCATTACGCGAACAAGCACGCACAATACCTGGGGGAAGACATAATAATATTTGATGTAATATTTCTCAAAGCGTTAATTGAACATGAACAATGTTATATGATCAAGTTTATGTATACCTACTGTATATATATATATATATATCGATAAAATCAATAAGATGATATTAACCAACAATGATATCAGATGATAGTCCATATTTGGCTCTTCATATCCACTTTGTGTTACCAGAGCCAAACATGGACAATGAGAAAAGCACAGTGGCCAAAAATAACTACACGTGAAATGCGGTGCCTTCGAAAAGTTAACAACACCACCAGAAAAGACATTCACCAACATCAGCATAAGAAAGAAAGTTGGCACAGAACCTTGCTTGAATTACATTGAGAAACAAATAAGGAAGTGATTTCATCAATTAATAAGAATGCGCTAAACTCCACAGTATACAGAGTCTTCTACAACGGAAGATCAGGAAATAAGGCGAGAGGTAGATTTAAAAAAAAGATGTTTAGATGGGATAGCAGAATCTTGTCAAAAAGTAAAATAACTTTCACCCAAGCAACTAGAACAGCGCAAGACAAAAACAGAAAACCACGACACTGGACAACAGTCTGGTAGCAATGTGACGACAAAAGAAGAAGAAGATGTCGTATACATGTCCTCGTCCATATCGACAGTCATAGGTTATCCGTCTTAGGTTCGAAGATGCAATCCTGTTCGTATTATTCGAGAGTTCTATATACATGTATATAATTTATTTGCTTGTTTCCCTTTTTATCAACAATTTAGTTAGTTTTAGTACTTTCCTTAAATTCTTCTATCTCTTGTCTATCTGTGCAAGCGAGTCGGGTGCACATTTGATTAATAATAATTCTATACATGTGACTGAATGTAACATAGATACATTATAACTATGTACACATTTTGTTCTTGGATACATTATAACTGTGTACATTTGTTCTACACATTTGTTCTTGTACACATTTGTTCTTGTACACAATTGTTCTTTTACACATTTGTTCTTGCACAACTGGTCATCACGAGAGCCGTTTAAAAATCTCATTCCAATAGGAGATCGAACCAAGACCTCTCACATAGGAAGCTAGTGCACTAACAACTGTTCTACCAGGTGCACGTTAAGGTGAGAAGTGGACTTGTAATTGGATTTTTTTCCCGATCCAGAAGCACTTGAGCTTTGAGCTCTTCGGCTCAGTGCCATGGACATCGTAACCCTTCGGTTCGGTGCAACGAACACCGTGAATCTGGAGAACCTGTGACTTTTCTGCCAGCCCGCGGAATTGAACCCCGCTCATGGGAGCTTGTCACCGTCGTCCAACGCGCTACGAACACACTGAGGTGTGACGTGGGCGTAAAAACTAAGTTGTGACGTGGACATGTAACAATTACATACAAATGACTAAGCTGTAACAATAACAAATAATAATTACAAATAAATATCTGAAGTGGGATGTGGACAAGTTAAAAATACATAGAGATGTCTGTGGTATAACGTTAATGTAAAGTTAAAAATACATAGAAATGACTGTGGTATAACGTTAATATGTAAAAAGTTAAAAATACATAGAAATGACTGTGGTATAACGTTAATATGTAAAAAGTTAAAAATACATAGAGATGACTGTGGTGTTACGTTAACATGCACAAATTATGACAAATCTCATGTTCTTAGAGACAAAAGGATGAGATCAAACTGAAAATGTCAAACGTATTCATACACACAACATTTTAGTCGAGTCAAACGGATCAGGTTTAATTTACAGAAATCACGTTTACTCAATGTTTAAATTTAACGAGACCAGATAATAGTAGTTTGGTCGAGTCAAACGGATCAGGTTTAATTTACAGAAATCACGTTTACTCAATGTTTATATTTAACGAGACCAGATAATAGTAGTTTGACTTACCAAGATGATCATTATTTGCATTCTTGGGAACGAGAGGAAGAAGACAGTGCTCGTCAATAGGCTCCGATGTCATTTTGTTCCTGCTGCCAATTAAGAAATAAGTTTTCATGCTGCCTTTGCCTTTAATATTGACATTGCCTCTGTCTCGGCACAGATATCCATGCTCTTGCAGTAATCTGTTATAGTTGTTGGAAAAATAATAACAGAATTGAATACTACTATAATCGATATACATTTGAATGCAAATGCTACAGAAGAGTACTTAGAATATCATGGACAGAGAAAAGAACAAATCCTTCTGTTCTGCAACAGCTTGCTATTAAAGAGAGTTGGCTATTTAAGAGCATAACATCAAGAAAAATTACATATTTCGGACACATCAAACGACATGAGTGCCTAGAGAAGATAATTTTGAAGGGAATGTTGCCTGGAAGAAGAATGAGAGGAAGACCTAGAGGATTATGGGTGCAAGATGTCATTGGCGATCTGAGAATAACTGCTGCTGACACCGGTCAACGTGCACTGAACAGAGTTTTCAGACTTGTTATGGGCCAAGTTCCGAAGGACAGTACTTGATAATGATGATAATCGATACACGAAGTATAAGTTTTAGTTGTTTGCAACTATATTAACAACAAAGTGTTAAAGCTTTCTTCTTCTTTCTAATCTGTGTCATCACAATCGTCAGAGTTGGAAGAATTCATAGAGCAACTTGTTGCAACTATAATGTTACCAGCAACAAGTTTAGTTTCTTCTTTTTCCAATCATGTGTTCATCACATCGTCAGAGTTGGAAGAGATTCATGAGCGAAATTTGTTTGCAACTATAATGTTACCAGCAACAAAGTAAGTTAAAGCTTTCTCTTCTTTTCCTAATCAAGTATTTCATCACATCGTCAGAGTTGAAGAGATTCATGAGCGAACTTTGTTTGCAACTATAATGTTACCAGCAACAAAGTAAGTTAAAGCTTTCTTCTTCTTTTTCCTAATCATGTGTTTCATCACATCGTCAGAGTTGGAAGAGATTTATAGAGCGAACTTTTGTTTGCGCTTCGTACATTGTGTCTTTCTTTGTCTCGTATTTCTGTGGTTTACATTTATTGCGGACGACGTTTGTCGTCTTGTCTGTTTAACATATACATGTATAAAAAAAAACATCATTATGAATGTTATAGAAGATAACGACAAAGAATAATACGATCATTTTATAATACCTGAGGAAGAGGAATACCTGAGAAATACCTGATGAATATGCTGACGTTACAGTGTTACTGTCAACATAGGAAAAATGGATTGAAAATTAATGATGGAAGTGCAAGAGAAAAGCGAAAAACAAAATCTATATCTTAATGTGACAATAACAAAAATAATGCCAACTGATAAAATCAAAATTACAAATAATATTTTTATCAGCAGAGATGTCCTATTAGACAACATACACTTATTCTATTGTGGTTGTAAAGAACTCAGAATGATACTGATTAGATCTGAGTATACAGAACCAATGTGTGCTGCTATCTGACGACTGGCATCCATCTAACAACGTAATGATCATCTTGATTGGAAAATGTAGGCACATGTCTAAAATATAGTAGAATTTTGTATAACGTACAGACACTATGGTAGCAGATAATAGTCACAAAGAACACTACTTTGACGATTGTATAACTAAGCACAACTAAGAGCCCATTGTCCCTTAAGTTCTAGTATAGTCCCCATTTTGCTACTTATCTGGGTTGGTAGAAAATCAACAGACACCCCAGTTCTTCAATACTAAATACAACATAAATACTATATGGTATTCGGCCGAAGGACAAGAGATCAAGCGTTGCTGGACCATTGAAACAAAAGAATAAGACTGTTGACATGAATATAATATTTATAATCTGCCATTTAACTTGCATTATAATATTTAGTTGTTTGTGTAATGTGTGGTGTTGGTTGGTATATATTTAGTTGTTGTTGTATATTAGTTGTTGTGTTGTATATATTTTTGTGTGTAGGTGTGGTATATATTTAGTTGTTGTGAATGTGGGTGTGTAATATTAGTTGTTGGTTGTGTGGTTGGTATATATTTAGTTGTTTGTATGTATGGTGTTGGTTGGTATATATTTAGTTGTTTGTGTAATGTGTGGTGTTGGTTGGTATATATTTAGTTGTTTGTGTAATGTGTGGTGTTGGTTGGTATATATTGTTGTGTATGTGTGTGGTGTATATTTAGTTGTGTGTAATGTATGATGTTGGTATATTATTTATGTTGTGTTTGTGTAATGTGTTGTGTATGTTGGTTGGTAATATATTTAGTTGTTTGTGTAATGTGTGGTGTATTTATGTTTAAGGTTTGGTTTATATATTTAGTTGTTTGTAATGTGTTTATATTTTTTGTAAGTGGGTGTGTATAATTTATTGTTTGGTAATGTGGTATGGTATATATTTATTGTTTGGTAATGTTGTGGTGTAAAATTTAGTTGTTTGTAATGTGGTGTGTTGTATATATTTAGTTGTTTGTGTAATGTGGTGTCGGTTGGTATATATTTAGTTGTTTGTGTAATGTGTGGTGACGGTTGGTATATATTTAGTTGTTTGTGTAATGTGTGTGACGGTGTAATTTAGTTGTTGAATGTGTGTTTGGTGATATATTTAGTTGTTTGTGTAATGTTGGTGTTGGTTGTATATATTTAGTTGTTTGTGTAATGTATGGTGTTGGTTGGTATATATTTAGTTGTTTGTGTAATGTGTGTGTCGTTGGTATATATTTAGTTGTTTGTGTAATGTGTGGTGACGGTTGGTAAATATTTAGTTGTTTGTGTAATGTGGTGTGTTGGTATATATTTAGTTGTTTGTGTAATGTGTGGTGTTGGTTGGTATATATTTAGTTGTTTGTGTAATGTGTGGTGTTGGTTGGTATATATTTAGTTGTTTGTGTAATGTATGGTGAGGTTGGTAATATTTAGTTGTTTGTGTAATGTGTGGTGTTGGTTGGTATATATTTAGTTGTTTGTGTGGTGTTGGTTGGTATATATTTAGTTGTTTGTGTAATGTGTGGTGTTGGTTGGTATATATTTAGTTGTTTGTGTAATGTGTTGTGTTGGTTGGTATATATTTAGTTGTTAAGTGTTGACTTGGTAATATTAGTTGTATGTGGTGTCGGTTGGTATATATTTAGTAATGTTGTGTGTATTATTTATGTTTGTATGTGTTGGTTGGTATATATTTAGTTGTTTGTGTAATGTGTGGTGACGGTTGGTATATATTTAGTTGTTTGTAATGTTGGTGTCGTTTAATTGTGAATGTGGTTGAATTTGTTGGATTGGTGGTATATATTTAGTTGTTTGTGTAATGTGGTGACGGTTGGTATATATTTAGTTGTTTGTGTAATGTGTGGTGACGGTTGGTAAATATTTAGTTGTTTGTGTAATGTATGGTGTCGGTTGGTATATATTTAGTTGTTTGTGTAATGTGTGTTGTCGGTTGGTATATATTTAGTTGTTTGTGTAATGTGTGGTGTGGGTTGGTATATATTTAGTTGTTTGTGTAATGTGTGGTGACGGTTGGTAAATATTTAGTTGTTTGTGTAATGTTGGTTGGTATATATTTAGTTGTTTTGTAATGTATGGGTTGGTTGTATATATTTATTGTTTGTGTAATGTGGTGTGTTAATTTAGTTGTTTGTGTAATGTGTTGGTTGGATATATTTGTTGTATGTGTAATGTGGCGGTTGGTAAATATTTGACATATTTTTGTTTTAAATCCGCTATGAATTCAGATGTAGACATTGTACCTTATACAGCGTCTCTGACTGATTTTTGCGTGAAGACTTGTTTTCCTTATCATCAGTGTCCGTCACCATTCCGGCGAACCTTAAACCGACTTCAGATGTACTTGTAATTTAGATTTCCAAGTAACGGATCATGGAACATTTTGTCCGACCCGGTACTGTGTGCATTCCGAGAATGTTTGGCTAAAGCTGGGCTCTGGAATTCCCTGGAATGTCCACTTCATGTATGGACTAGCGCAGCGTATAATCAACTTCGCTATCGGCGACCCCAGTTGACATTCTGTTTCAATTTCTATAATCAAATCGTCTGTAAAAATGTTGACAGTTAAAAATGTCAGATATACATACTCAAATGTACTAGTACTAATGTGTATCCTGCCAGGAACAGCATGACTTTCCATTCGTGAAGCTGTGTTGACGGTGTCACCAAACAGACAATACCTTGGCATTTTTACCCCAACTACGCCGGCCACTACTGGACCTGAGTGGATACCGACCCGAATCTGTTGAAAAGAAGCATATGCAATAGAAACAGGTTTCGTCTAAAATGAATAACACAATATGGACATTGATCGGACAAGATTGATGTTCTGACAAATTTCTTCTCATTGAGAAAACACTGTAACGATGATAACATTGAGGACACGCTGTAACGATGGTAACATTTGAGGACACACTGTAACCATGGTAACATTGAGATACACTGTAACCATGGTAACATTGAGGACACACTGTAACGATGGTAACATTGAGGAAACTGTAACCATGGTAACATTGAGGAAACACTGTAACGATGATAACATTGAGGAACACTGTAACCATGGTAACATTGCGATACACTGAACGATGATAACATTGAAGAAATACTGTAACCATGGGAACATTAAGGAAACAACTCAACAGCAATGACCTGTAGAGGCTGCCCGGTATCCGGAGACAAAACATCAGCAGCTTGATTGACCATATCCAATGCAAAGTTAGCCACCAACTGAGCATGTTTGTCCGATATGTCTGGAACACCACTGACCACCATGTAGGCATCACCTATAGTCTCTACCTGTCAGATACAAATATAACAACACATAATAACTTACACCGTCTGAACTACACCTGCTCTCTCTCTCTCTCTCTCTCTCTCTTTCGCTCGATCTCTTTCTCTCATGCCTTTTTAACCCGATTGTCGCATAGACCCTCAACCAACTCATGCCAAGTCTTCCTATCTCTATCTATCTCCTGCAGCTTTTGTGTGCACTTCATAAATAGTGTTTTTTGAACGCCTCTGTTATTTCTGAGATCCACATTTTGCATAGACGACCTTTTTCTTTGTGTGCACTGTATCGGAGCAGCATTGCTCTTTGAGTCGCACTGTCTCTTGGTAATCTGCTTATATGGCAGAACCATTTAATTTGTTGTTTCTTGATGAAGTTCAGTACTGATGTTGTACCCATTATTTTCCTGATATCTTCATTTCTAAGCTGGTCTCATCTTGATACTCCCAGAATTCTGCGTAGACACTTCATCACTGCTGTGACTAGTTTTCTTAAATCGTTTGATGCCAACGTCCAAGTTTTATTAATATTTCCCGAAGGATTTCGTTATTTTCATATTTGCTGATAAATGGCACATAGGTATGTAAAGTCTTTGACTTGTTTTAATTCATGCACCATGCAATTTGCTCGAACACCATTAAGCGTTATCTGCAAGTGTTTCAAGAATGTAATGTGAAGATATTAATCAAAAGTTGGTCAATATAAGCTGGTAATTATAAGTTGTTTATCCCCGTGTGGTTTCCATGGTAGTGAAGAATCGACTTACCGTCTTCTCTTAACATATGTAGTAAAAGTCGAGAAAGAGATGTTAGTCGAGGGGCTGGCGACCCTACGCTATAAAAGGCAAACAGCTCTAACAACTGAGACAAAATAAACATAAACTGCTTATGAAGAACCGGATGTCATACTGGTAAAGGACGGAACAACTACAATTGATGAACAATTAGGTTTGATGTAGAAGGAAAGACACAATATCGAATTGAGTGGACACTAACAAAAAAAATTAGAAGGAGAGTAACCATGACATTTCAGAGGGTGGTTAGTGTTAAGATTGAATCGATTGATTGATTGATTGATCCAAGTCATACTTGGAACTACTAAATCATAATTCCATACCTGAAGAATTGCTTTTGATCACTGGGAACCAGACTCAGTACCACTAAACTTCTCAACCTCCATCCCTAAATTATTAAGCAAAGATGCCGAGCCTAATCTAGTGAAAAAGCAATTACAATGGAACATCTCCATTACATGTTTCCAGAAGACAGCTGGATAAGAATTTACACAGATGGATCGGCAATGGAGGCAACCATGAATGGTGGAGCAGGAGTGTACATTAGGCACCCAGATGCTACCACTGTGTCTCTAGCGGCTCCTACTGGAAGAATATGTTCCAACTACAAAGCAGAACTCATAGCCCTTCTGATGGCAGCACAGCACATGAATAAGCTGCAAGCAGCTGCAAGCAAGATGGTATTTCTTACAGACTCATTGTCAGCTATACAAGCCCTGGAGGCTAAATCCACTGATAGCACAGTACAAAAACTACAAAGAGAACTTGCTCAGCTTTCAGAAAAGGCAGAAATTCACTTGCAGTGGATTCCATCTCACTGTGGCATTGCAGGCAATGAGAGTGCTGATGTCTTAGCTAAGGAGGGCAGTGCCAAAGAGCAAATTTACCAACCCTTGTCTTTTCAAGAGGTCAAAACCCTCATACAGAGAAAATCTGCAGTAGACTGGAAGACAAACACTGGATATGATTATGGAAAAGACTCCCTCAAAGACCTAAGCAGAACAGACCAGGTCATTATATTTCGACTACGCACTGAACACTGCAGACTCAACAAACACTTATACAGACTAGGAATAAGTCAAACAGCTCTCTGTCAGTGTCAGCAGGCACAACAGACACCAGAGCATATCCTGCAAGACTGTCCTCTTCTGTGTGAGCTGAGAAGCAACATGTGGCCACACCCAGTCGACCTGAAAACTAAGCTTTGGGGAAACCTGACAGACCTGAAGCTGTCTGCCCAGTTTGTGGTCCACAGTAAATTAAGCGCATGACCAGAGATCGCTGAAGAAGAAGAAGAAGATTGATTTATAGAACAATAATCATTGTACTTTCGTAATTTACCATGCGTGCTGGATAGTTTTCGTACACATGAAAATATCAGCGACAAAGCATGAACTCTGTGGTACCGGCGAGGGTGTCCGATGTAATTTAAAAAAGGGTTAAAAATGTTTTAATTTTATGTGAATTTTGTTATTAGGAATTTTGCTTGAGGGCTCTCAATCACGTACGTTTAGAACCACATTAGGTAATTGTAACATCTGACTCCTAAACGTCTTCTCTTACTTATTAGCAGCACCCTTAATAATCCTGACATCCGCCTTATATATGTGTATATATAATAATATAATATGACATTTTTCGTCTTTACAGACGGTCAATTGGCAAGTGTTTTACTGTGATAACTTTTGAGTTTGTGCATATCTCTCTTGCCTATCATTTCATTTCAAAGTATCTTTTCAAAATAAATGTTGCACCATTACGTAATGTTGTTTGACATATAACTCAGTTATTTTTATTTATTTTAGTTATTTGTCCATTTGTTAGTACCGATAAAACCGTTCTTCATTGATGCATTGCAGACATCCTTAGATCTAAGCAGTTTTCCGCATTGGTGTCTCTTCCCTTCCGAAAGTTCACCGAACAACACTTGTTGTGGTACGCGGCTATTGTCCATTCGTCTCACATACCCTAACTATCTTAGTCGTCCCCTGCTGAGCATGACAATGATGGAAGATAAGTTTGCACGTTGCAGCACTTCAGAGTTGGCTATCTTATCGTACCACCTGATGAGAATATACTTATAGGGATATCGAATGTGAAAGATGAATAGACTTTATCTATACAGTAAATAGATTACTGCTACTTATGTATTTGATATCTCTGAAGCAAGTAAGAGGAATCTACGATTTTCAAATACATTGCAGATTGAATAAGGTCAAGAGTATCTGCTCTACATTGATAAGTTCAGTATCCGGTCTATGATATCATACGGTCGGAAGTAACAAGAAGCATAGACATATTTAGAGAGCAAGACATCAACCAACACATCCACGCTGTTATCTGTATCAATAGCTATCTGTTTGAGCTTTTGACTGTATCGATTTCTAAATGTACATCAAAATACTGTGGTTATTTATGTTCTGTAATTGTTTATCCGCTGTCGGTAGATATTAAGTACAGTCCCTATCAGATAATGTTGTGATAACCTGGGTATATTTATAGTTATGAGTCTTAGTAGTTTTCTAGATGTTCTTGTCCTACAGTATTGAAGTTTTTTTAAATTTTAATCTTGTATCTATTTTTGTAAGCTTGATAAAACCTTTGCTGTTTCATTATGTTGC